>CM076686.1:36001893-37246893 GCA_038501925.1 Xenopus petersii
ACACTCTCTTCTTTTTCCTCTTCTGTTGGAAACTTGTTGGTGGGATTTTCTTCCATTCAGCCACAAAAGCATTTTTGAGGTTTGGCACTGATGTTGGACAATGTGAGGTGTGCAGGGCCCACTGGGGATGCCACCTCGAGGCCCACCACCCCACATTGTCGCTCCTCCCCCAGCCACACCCCCCCAACACGTAGCTCTGCTCCTCCCCCTCCTCCCCACCTCTAGCCACAACTGTGTCTCCCAGTGCCCTGCTGGGTTGAAGTCAGGGCTTTGTGCAGGCCAGTTGAGTTTGTCCACGCCTGTCTCGGTAAATCCATTCTGTACAGACCTTGCTGTGTACAATTATCATTATCATGCTGAAAGTGCCTTCACACAAAGTAGGATGTTTGGAATTATTAGGATTATATGGAATTGTAATGTATTATAGGGGTGGTTTACCTTTAAGTGAACTTTTAGTATGTTATCGAATGGCTAGTTCTAATCAACTTTTCAATTGGTTATTTATTTTTACAGTTTTTAAATTATTTGCCTTCTTGTGACTCTTTCCAGCTTTCAAATGGGGGTCACCGACTCCATCTGAAAACAAATGCTCTGTAAGGCTACAAATGTATTATTATTGCTACTTTTTATTACTCACATTTCTGTGTAGGCCTCTCCTATTCATATTCCAGTCTCTTATTCAAATCAATGCTGGTTGCTAGGTTAATTTGAACTAAAAACCAGACTGCTTAAATTGCAAACTGGAGAGCTGCTGAATAAAAAGCTAAATAACTCAAAAACCACAAATAATAAAAAATGCAAACCAGCTGCAAATTATCTCAGATTATCACTCTCTAAACCATACTAAATTTAAAGGTGAACAACTCCTTTAAGGTTTGCTTCACTGGGACCAGGGGCCTTAGCCAAAACTATGTAAAACAGCCTCTTACCATTATGCCTCCTCCACCAAATTTTAAGTTCCTGTAAGTAGCATTCCCCTGCCATCAGCCAAACTTAAACTTTGCCAGATGGTGTAGGGCAATTCATCACTTCACTTTCTACTTCTCAAGTCCCATGGACCTTTACACCACCCTGCCCGATGCTTACCCTTGCATTTCGAGATGTTAGGCTTGTGTGCAGCTGCTTGTCCATAAAAAAAAACGTTTCTTCCAGAGATAATTTAGAACTTGTTAGGGAGTGTTCTATCCTAGGCCATGGTATTTTAGAATGAGAACCTGGATATTTTAGACCAGGAGTGCCCATACTTTACTAATGTGGGGTCTTCTTTTAGTGATGTTGTCCCATTATGATCTACATCCATAATATCACTGTTGGCTTTCTGTTCCATGAAAAATAGTATTTAAATATTAAATTGATTTATAAGAGAATTTATATTACTATATTTAAAAAAAAAAAACAACATAATTCTGTGCTCCCCTGCGGTTGAACACATAAAAGGGTAAAAACACCCATCAGTACAAGCCCTAATGTAAAAGTTTTCCTCTAAGTGACCTATTTTATTCACTAATCCACACCTGACCAACAACAACCCAGTATGCCAGAAGGCTTCAGTCAAATCCAGATGTATCCAGTCCATGAGTTCCTGAAATATCTCTGTATTAGACATATAAACAGATGAAATATTTTGAAGTGACAGAAAGTAGGCACCGTTTTGCAAAAAAAAAAACCCATAAATCACAAGTTAAAAAGGACAAGAAAAGAACTAGATTGTGTTTATTTTTTTTTTTTTTTTTTTTTTTTTTTAGTGTTTTATCAAAAGGTTGCTGTGCTGCTTCCTTTAACCAGGAGCCTCTAAAGTGGATTTAATTTACATTCATTTGCTGTGTATAGTGACGGGTATGTAAACCCTTATCCAGAAACCCACTTATCTAGAAAGCTCCGAATTACAGTATGGCCATCTCATAGACTCAATTTTATTCAAATAGTCCACATTAAAAACGATTTTCTTTTTCTCTGCAATAATAAAAAAGTACCTTGTACTTGATCCAAACTAAGATGTTATTCTTTATTGGAAGCAAAACCAGCTATTTGGGCTTATTCAATGGTTACATGATTTTCTAGTAGATGCTCGGGACCTGGGGTTTTCCTGGATAAGGGATCTTTCCATAATTTGGATCACCATACCTTAAGCCTAGTAGAAAATAATTTAAACATTAAATAAACCCAGCAGGCGTTGACTCCAATAAGGATTAATTATATCTTAGTTTGGATCAAGTACACAGTACTGTTTTATTATTACAGAGAAAAAGGAAATCCTTGTTAAAATTTTTAATTATTCTGATACAATGAAGTCTATGGGAGATGGCCTTTCCGTAATTCGGAGCATTATGGATAACAGGTTTCCGGATAACAGATCCCACACCTGTATTACCAAACAATATTTGGATGTCTATACAGGTATACTCGTCTCTTCAGGCCTCTCCTATTCATATTCCAGTCCAGTATCTTATTTAAATCAATGCATGGTTGCTAGGGTAATTCAGACCCTAGCAACCCGATTGCTGTAATTGCAAACTGGAACGCTGCTGAATAAAAAGCTAAATAACTCAAAAAACGCAAATAATAATAAATGGAACTTCAGCTAACAGTAACAAAAACGAACCTCTCCGCAAAACACAATCAACATGACCTAAAGATAACTTTTAATGTACATTCATATTTTAAAAAGTAGTATTTTAGTGTCAGCATCACTTTAAAGTACGGAAGATCCAGAATACGGAAAAATCTGTTATTCGGGAAAAAAAAAGTTCCTGAGCGTTTGGGATAACCGGTCTTGTACCTGTACTTCATTATTATTATTATGTGATTAGGGCATGGTCTTTTCTGTAATATGAAGTACAATTTTAACTCGCTATAGGAAAGCTCTGTTCAGAATAACTTATTCAAATTCAATTTGAGTTTTGGGGGTTTTTTTTTTGTTTTTTTAAATTAGATTTTCGAGATTTATCATACTCTGGCCCTCTGGAACTCAATTTTGGTTATTCCCCACCTAAATCCTGCCGAATGGAGTTGTTTGTAGCCTTCCTGACAGTTTATTTTTTCAAGTTTTTAAAATTTGAATTGAATTCAATTAGAGTCGATTCCATCCATCAGGGTTTAAAACAAATTGATTCTATTAATAAATTTAGATTGGTTGAATTTCTAATTTATAGGAGTTTTTAAAAACTCACATGAATTCAGAATTTAACCTTTGATAAATGTGGCTCAATGGGTCACATTGGCAATAACAGATGCCATTGGCAGAACATTGACAATGAACCATGTGCATGTCATGTGCTTACCTCCCATTCTTCTACACTTTCCCCATTTCTCCTCTCCCTTTTCCTTCCTAATTTATTTGCATTCTCTTACTTTAAAGAGGCATGCAACTGTGATTAATCATTGATGTTTAATTCTTTTTTTATTTATTTGCTTCCTGCTTTGTATTTATATAGTATCAACATATTTTCACAGAGATTACCGGTATACAGCATTCACATTAGTCCCTGCTCCAGTGGAGCTTACAGTCTAAGGTTCCTATCACATTCACACTATGGTCAGCCAGTTAACCTGCCTTTATGTTTTAGAGGTCTATTTAACAGTCTAATTTTCTTGGTTTTTGAAACCATGACCAGACTCAGAAACTCTAAAACTACGAATTGTCATGAGATTTATTAAAGAATCAGAGTAAGAAAAGTGCGAACGGGAAAATTATGCTGAAATCTGCACTACAAAAATGTTGTATTCGTTTTTCCAACCATTCCTACCAAAAAAACCCATGTAAGCCTTTAAAAGTCTGAATTGATTTAGAGCGATCTGGTAGGATCAACATTGACTTCTATAGGACCTTGACAACTTTCAACTGGCAAAGTTTTGTATTAATGGTTTTTGTGGTTTTTACACTTAAAGTGGACCTGTCACTGAGACACAAAAATCTGTATAATAAAAGTCCTTTTCAAATTAAACATGAAATCCAATTTCTATTTTTTATTTAAGCAGTCATAGCTGTTGTAAACTCATTTAAAAATCTCAGCTGTCAATCAAATATTGTATGCCCCTCCTCTATGCCCGTGGCATAGAGGCGGTGCAGACAATTACTTTCACTTTCAATTCAGCACTTCTTAGATGTCACTGCTCCCCACACATTCCCCCACTTCTCTTTACCGTTTAATTGTGTAGCCAGGGCATGGGGATGGACATTGGGTCCCCCATTCTGGTGCACAAACAAGATTCTGAGATGATGCAAGGCTTGTCTTAATAACAGTGTCCACAAAATGGCTCCTGCCTGCTTGCTATAATTTTGAAATCCCAGACTGAAGGAAACAAGATTCAAATAATTTATATAGTGTAATTAAAGTTCATTTTTTAGAGAATTGTAGAAAAAAAAAATCTATATCCAATTTAGTAAATGATCCCCTTAAAGTGTAAAACATACGAATAAGAAAAGTGCGAACGGGAACGTTTTTATAGAGACCTCCTTGTTTGCGGGTAAAGTTTTCCTCTAATAAATTTAAAATTTTTAGAGCTTTTTTTTAATAAATGAGAAAACTATTTTTTTTCAGTATCGTAGAAAAAAACCCAAATTTAGTAAATGACCCCCTTAGTTTGGAGGAAACCCACACAGATTATGGAAGAACATACAAACCCCTTGCAGAATGATGACATCCACACCATAGTAACTAAATGGCAGGGCACTTGAAAAAGGGCTCTGACCCGAAACATGTGTTCTACACTGCTAAATAAAAAAAAGCACTTGCAGTTTGAAACCACTGCCTTTGAAGCTGTTTATTCCATCTAAAATGACTCTTGATTACAGGGCTGATCCTATCAAATGTGGGGCCCAATTGGGACCATGTTGGCGGGGCCCCTAGACAAAGTGTTGCTGGCTACTGACACAGCAAGTATTTAGGAAAATAAGGGCATACAGGCACAAAATAGAAAGGAAAGGGGCAGTGCGGGGCCCCCGGAGGTGCGGGGCCCAATTGGTCCAATTGGCCTAAGGCCGGCCCTGCTTGATTACTTTGGGAGTGTGACACAAACTCCTGGAATCTACAGCTGGAAGAAATCTGGAAATTAATACGCTGGCACCAAAAAATCTTTACCTTTAAATGGCAGGAAATTGGGTCGGGGGGGGGGGGGTAAGTGGATGTTACCAGACCAGCTTAAAGGAACAGTAACATCAAAACATTTGAAAAGTATGTCAATGTAATACAAATATAATGCACTGTGCTGGTAAAACTGCTGTGTTTGCTTCAGAAATACTACTTTTGTTTTTTTAAAAAAAAAAGCTGCTGTGTAGCAATGGGCAGAGCCGGCCCTAGGCAGCCTGCCCGGCTGCTGCGCCGGCTAGTTGCGCGCTTCTGCGCATGCGCATGCGCGAAAAGACGCTTCAGTTCATAGACGCTTCTGCGCATGCGCGAATCGACGCATTCATTCACGTACTCCCACAGGTGGGCGGTCGGCAGAGAAGGGACCGGACTAGGGGTAGGAGTAAGTACGTGCCTGGCGCCCCTCCACCTCTGCGCCCTAGGCACGTGCCTACTCTGCCTACCCCTAGTTCCGGCCCTGGCAATGGGGGCAGCCATTCAAAGGAGAAAAGAATCAGGTTACACAGCAGATAAGCTCTGTAAACCATAATGGTGCTATATGTTATCCACTATTTATCCTGTGCCATATAGCATTTTGTAAATTTCCACCATTGCTACACAGCAGCTTGTTTATATGAACTATAGTAGTGTTTCTGAAGCAAACCTCATTTTTACCAGTGCAGAGCAACGCTACATTATATTTTCATTACTTTAAAACACTTCAACTTTTTGATGTTGCTGTTCCTTTAATATCCCATACATGGTAATGGTTCTGTGTGGTCCCTATATAGTTCTGTTCATCAGTGTAGGTGCTCCTGATCAAGATGGATGCTTTTGTTGTTTTTTTAAGTGAAAAGTGAAAAAAAAGTATTAATTTAACAATTAAACACACAATTATTGTTTATTTTCTTAATTTTACATACGATTTAAAAAACCCTATAAAATATGGCATGTACCATTGGGCACCCTTCCAGTTGATATTTTAGTGTTAATTTTTTGAAAGGTCTCCAAACTTAATTGACTCATTTGGCCTTAAGCAAAGTCAGATTCCAGAGTTTAATACAATCTCTAAACCTTGCAACCTCTTATGATGATGTGCTTAATCTCAGCAGCCATGGGCTTTAGTGGCTCTGTTTATCTCTGCTAATGATGTAAAAAATGGCAAGTAAAGGTTCTTGTCTTACCAAAGGATAAGGTTTATGTTTTAATACGTTTTCCAGGGGAAAGACATGGTGACACGTGGAGGGAGTTCCAGTAAGTTATAATCAGTGAAAAGTGCCAAGAGTATGACAAATGGGCTGAGAAAATGATTTTGATCGCTGTGCAATGTTGTGGGACAAAGAAACAGGATTCTAGAAAGAAACAAAACATTTTACAAAGGATGGGACTTGCATCATTCCAGACTAGAGATCTGCAGGTGCTCTCCATGTGAGCTTACACTCTAGAGACCATCCTAGAGCTCTTGATAAGTTGTTTATTGTTGCTTTTTTAGACAGCAAGTGATTGCTGTGAGTGTGTAGAGATCCTGCCAGATTGTGTATGGCTCCGTCAAGCTTATTTATTAACACTGAGCCAATATTAAAATATTCCTAGTGTTTTTCTTGGAAAGTACAACACTGAGAACTTCCCCTGCTTTAGTTGGTCATTTTAGCAGAAGAAAAAAAATAACTACATTTGATTTACTTGTATCTGTTATTTGCATAACGGTGTGTTGTTTTTAGAAGAAAATTAGTCAGATTCAGTTTTTTTTTACTCTTTATTTGATCCGTCTGCAGGTGGAGATGACCGACGTGTTTTGCTGTGGCACATGGAAGAAGCCATCCATTCCAAAGCGAAACCCCTCCAACTGAAAGGAGAGCACCATTCTAATATATTTTGCCTGGCTTTCAACAGCTGCAATACCAGGGTATTTTCTGGAGGTGAGTCACTGACACAGTCAGCATTATACTTGGCTGCTGCATATTTTTTGTCCCTGTCTAGCAATCAGGGCAAGTGTGAAGCACTGTTCTGGTCTACTGTGTCTTAAAGGAACAGTAACATCAAAAAGATTTAAATTTCTCCTCCCTGGTTCTCTCTCATGGCATACTGACAGCAGCTGCTGCATCAGGGAGCGCAAAATTGTACACATCAGCCCGGCTTCTGTGTAACTACCAGTTCCCGAGTACAGACCACTGTAAGACACGGGGCAGCTGAAGGATCTAAGCGCTGGCTCAGGTTCTCTGTGCTCTTCTGGAAGTCGCCCTCTACATCGCCCAGCTATACAGGCTTGCCAGATCCCTGATGCTCACAAGCTGTAGGGATCACATGTGGAATCCATTTGACTCCTGGCAGGCACAAGAAGGCGGATCTTGCTGCTCTCTCATACCGGACCTATTCCCCCCTCTCTTCAGGCTTCTTGTCACTCACTAATATATACACTGCCCCTCTTTTTCTGAAAACAAATCCGACCAAAGGTCACAACAAAATTGAGCATCAATTTGTATCAAGTTACTGATGCTCTGAAAACGTGACTTTTTTGGATAATCTTTTTTTCAGATTATCCAGTGCAGATCACAATGTCAAGAAACAACTTCAGTGACATCTGCCATTTACTTAAGGTGTCTATACACTATAAGATCCGCTCGTTTGGCAAGGTCACCAAACGAGCGGATCTTAACCCGATATGCCCACTAACAGCTGGGCAATATCGGATGAATCCGAACGTTTGCCCTGGGACCATAATGATCGGATTAGAATACTACGAATGGGCTCCGACAGGTCGCATCATCTAGCCGATGGGGTCCTGGATCGTACAAAAAACAAACTTGACTGATCGATATCTGGTCAATTTTTGGCCTGATATCGATCAGGAGGACCCGTCGGGAGCTCCTACACATGGGCAGATAAGCTGGCGAATCGGTCTAAAGGACCGATATCGTCCGCTTTAATCTGCCCATGTATGGCCACCTTTATGAATGTGACAGATTTAAAATGGCATATTTTTGGATTCATATTTTTCGCAGCTAGGCAGAAAGAGCTTGGTGATCAGAAAAGTTGATGGTGCCAATCACTAGCTCCCATTTTTACTATGATGTTCATTAGTAAAGATTGACTTGCAGTGGGTGAATGCATGTAAAACCCCATTTTACATGAAATTTCAAGTGTGGTGTGCCCAATGAGTTTGTATCACATACATAAAAACACACTCAATAAGCACTGCTATTTTAGCCTGCTAAAATGCAGAGAGAAATGCTAACTCTCAGCCTCTTTCTTTCCTGCCAACTCACTCTGAATTCCAATTTCTTGCACTGCCCGTAAATCAACCGCTGTTGGAAACTGTTATTCAGTAACCGCTCAAAAGATAAGTGTTGCAGATCCCATAGCTAGGTGCATCTGGTATTAACCAAGTATATTCCTGTTCAGTTGACTTTATTAGCATATTCAACTTTTTTTCCGAAAAAAGGGACATACTTATCAAAAAGTGAAGTTGGAGATCACCACAGTCCTCTAGAGTGAAATTCCGCCACCCTTTTTTTATGGCATTTTTAAAGACATATTTATCAAAGGGTGAACTTTCACGCATTGATAAATACTCTTTTAAAAATCCAATAGAAATTAATGGAGAATGGCGGAATTTCACTCTAGAGGACTGTGGCGATCGCTGACTCCACTCTTTGATAAATATGCCCCATAGTTTAAATAAAACATTGATATATGTGTGCTTGTACAGAAAGTAGATCTCAACAGCACACCATAAAATATAATGTTTTAATTCAAGTCAGGGCAGGATCAAGACTTGGCAGCTGATAGTATATGTCAAGGTATACATGTATGTCCTCTTTACTATTGTTCCAGACAGCATCTCTACACTTTTTTCAGCTGCCACAGAAGTGTTTCTTCAGGACAGATAATCATCTATACATCAGGATTGCTACCCAGATAGTTTGGTAGTTTTAGACCAAAAACTGGACATAAATGCTATCATTTAGAAGAACAACAGATAAGTACTGCAAAAAAAGAAAAAAAAATGGTTTTAGGTTAGAGCCAACACTAAGTTGTACTGACCTAATAAAATAGGGAAGGAAGTGTGCCAATCAAAGCGGACCTAACCCTTTTTAATGATTTGGTGCATTAGCATTATCGATGCACTTTAAGAGGACTGGAGCTATTCTGTTAGTAATATATGGGCAGCCATCTTTCAGCTGTACCTACCCAGAAACTGAGTGGTTTGGATGTTTTTTGGAAAGCCATTGTGGGTTAGAAACATGCTAGGAAAAAAGCTATATTTCATGATTATCATACTCACACAGGCACAATTATCTCACATGCGCAACCTGTGCACAACTCCTTTTTTTGCAGTACCTAGGTTCCATTTCACCCAGTTCAGTGTTTGCTTTGCTTTCCTCTCGGTACTATGGTTTTCTTCCACACTCTAAAAACTGTTACAGGGGTTGTTTACTTTCCGGATGCTTTTAAGGAATTGTTCAGTGTAAAAAAAAAAAAAAGACTGTGCAAAGCGTGCTGGAGTAACTGGATGTGTAACATAATAGACAGAACACTACTTCCTGCTTTTCAGCTTTTTTGGTTTCCACTGATTGGTTACCAAGCAGTAATCAATCAGTGACTTGAGGGGTGGGGCACATGGTTCAAAACAATAGTTTGTCTTGAATCTGAGCTGCATGCTAAGGATCAATCGCAAGCTCACTGAACAGTTATGTCCCATATGGCCCCCCTTCGAGTTGCTGACTAAAGCTGGCCATAGATGTTGAGATTTTTAAGTGATCAGATCAGATCCTGATCGTGAGACCACGATCTTCTCAGAACGATCGTACGATCGTACAAATTTACCATCAACTAAAAAGACCAATTTACCAGGAAAACAAAGGGTAGCTGCCTGCTTGGCCCTGCAAACATAGATAGATTGCACTGGGACCGACAAAGATTTTTTGACCTGGCCGATCAATTTCCCGACAGATGTCGGGCGAAAAATCGTAAGATGTTCGATCGTTCGAATACCACTAACCGCACGATAATTTCGAAGGATTGGACGGGCTTCCCTAAAATCGGTCATTCAGCAAGAAGAATCGTCGCGTCTATGGGGAGCTTAACTCAGAGTTAGAGAGCTGAAAAGCAGAAAGTTGTGTTCTGTTCTGAAAGACATCCAGTCACTCCAGCCTCTACAGATTACATTTTTGGCTAACTATATTGGCTAACTATATTTATTTTGCACAGCCTATCTTTTAATCCAGTTTTTATCTTCACACTGAACTGTTCCTTTAAAAATAAAGTATTTTCGCAGTTTTCTTCAATTTTTTTTTACTGGTTTTCTATTAGTTTAAAGTTTAATTTTTACCTTCTCATGTCTCCTTGGAACTGCTCTGGGAGCAGTTCACCAACTGTAAACTGTTCTGATCTTCTTATCTTTGGTCCTGTTGAGCAGAATCCCTGAGTTTCATTAAAGGCAGCTGTTACAAGTCATGCAATAGTTACTAACTAGGCCATTCTGTAACATACTAAAAGTTAAAAGCGAGCCACCCCATTAACCTTCAATTTTAGAAAAATTGGCAAAAACAGAAAGCAACAGAAAAGTCTATTTCTTGTAAACTACGTTAAATGGTTGCTGATAGAATTGATCATTGTTTGTGTGTGTCAAAGTTAAATGGATTTAGACTGTGAGCTCTTCTGGGGCAGGGTCTAATGTGAATGATGTAGTATAAGCTCTGTGAAATATGTACTGTATAATATTATTATTAATAATCATAATATTTTTTTTTTAATTTGCAGGCAATGATGAGCAAGTTATTCTTCATGATGTGGAGAGGTATGTAGTGGCTGTCAGCAGGATCTATGCTGAAAGTAGCTGGAAATACTAGTGACCATAAAACAATGGAATTTAATTCTTACAGACAAATGTCTGTTTAAAGGGACAATATACCCCTTAATCATGCTTGTGTTGAAAATGCTTATTCTTTTAATTAGGAAATATCTGTGTTTATTTATTTTTTTATCTAAACTGAGACAAATTTGAAAATGAAACTAAGGCCACATTCTACTTCCTGATCTGAGTACAGTCAAACAAATCAGTCCACTGAGAAGCCCTCTATAAATTAACCCCTTTCTTCCCCCAGCTACAGTCTTATCTGTTTAGAAAAAAAAAAGTTCATTATACTGAGGGCTTCTCATTGGCTGTTGAAAATAGGGGAGATGTTTCATAAACAGCTGATAGTATGACTGGAAGTGGTGGCTTACCTTACTTTATTTCCCTATATTCAACCTTGCCCTTACGTCTAATATAGCAATGGTACCTATTATCCAAAATGCTTGGGACCTGTAGTTTTCCAGATAGGGGTTTTCGTTTGCTAAAAATTCGCCGCCGGCGAAATGTCGCCGACACCCATTAAAGTTTTTTGACGAGCGTCTTTTTATTTTGACGCACAACGCCATACAAGTCTATTGGCATAATTTTTTTGGTGAAACAAGGCGAAAAAATTCGCCCATCCCTAGTTTTCTTAGCTATTTGGCTCACCATAGCATTAGAGGGGGCTGCCATATTTGTGCAGCAGGAGTCAGTTGGCATTAGAAACTAACTGACAGGCTGAGATGGGACAGTCAGGTTGGCAAAACAGTCAGGTTTAGGAACTTCAACTATTACTTACAAAATCAAACCTATTGGCAAAAAATGACAAAATGACCTATCGGTAACTTTTAATGTACATTCATATTTTAAAAAGTAGTTTTTTAGTGTCCGTATCACTTTAAGGCAACTGAAAAAACTTTAAATAAACCAAATAGGATTGTTCTGCCCACAAAATTGATTCATGCAGCTTAGTTACCATCAAGTACAAGGTACTGTTTTTTTATAACAGAGAAAAATTAATTTAATTTAAAAAAAAAAATGAATTTCTTATTCAATGGCTTTCCAGAAAGTCTGAGATTTCTGGATATTGGATTTCCAGATAAAAGGTCACATACATTTTTTTATTTTTTTTTATTTTTTGGTCACTAGATGGAGCACTTTCTTCATGAAAGCAATGGGAAACATGTTGAATGTCACTAAATATAGTCTACTTTAATGCATATAGTATCTTTCATTTATATATCGAACTTCAACAGAATTCCTTAAATACCAAGCAAGTCATGGAGCTCAGACAGTTGTTATGATTATGCAAACGTTTATTAAAGATGTTCACCCAAAAGTGTTTTCTGCATAAGGGAAGAAAATGTTATTTGAAGCAACTTGTCAGTATATATTAACTAAAACTTTTTAGGGTTCTTTAAAGTTATTTGTAAATGTGCGTTGTAACTGAAAGCAGTATTGTTGTATCCTTTTCTGTATTTTTTTCTGTCTCTGCATCTGACTTTTAAAACATGACTTTTAAAAAGTAGTAGAAGTCCTTTCTACTCCAGGTGTGTGAATTTGCTGATCCAGTAGTCAGAACCAGTAGAATGTTAACAGACAGATTCTGCTGTCAGTAGCAATCACATTTACAATGAGGTTTAAAATCACTTAAAATAGTTTAACGAGCATCTTGGAATGTTGCTTAGAATTACAATTGTGTGTCAGTTTCCCATCTATTAATATTGTGTCAACTTGCTTCCTATAACAGAAGAGATATTTCTTTACTCTGGCCTGAGAAGGGGGTTTTCCTCTTGAAAAGCAAATCACAAAAACAGCTTATTAGATGGAGTAAGAGGCCAAAGCATTACATAGATGATGAGAATTGCAGATCCTCCAATTTGGGGAACTCAAATTTCAGATGCAGTTTGATTGCTGACTGCTTTGACTTGTTCAGTAGTTCGTTCGTTCGGTTGGGATTTTATATAAAATGTGCATAAACATGATCTGAACTTCCAAAAATGACTATAAATGTATTTTAGATTGGAAGGAAACCATGATAGTCTATCTCTTTGCTACAGGAGCAGGTGCCCCCCCTTCCCTTAGGCTCACTGGGTAATGCAACATTCACCCACCTTGCTCAGTTGTAAAATTCTGGATTCTGGGACTTGAAATCCTTTTACTTTCTATAGTGGGTGATACGCAGTTTCTCTGGAAAGCAGAGGAGCTTTAAGTCCCAGAATCACTTCAAAATGAAACAAGGTAATGGAGGGGTTGGATAAATTTATCAGCCTAAGGAGAGGTTGGGAGTCAGTCTCTTCAGCACAGGTAGACTGTTTTGGTTTCTTTTAATCTGTAGACTCTGTATGCAGGGCTTTATTTGTGTGTGTAAATATTGTAAAGGCTGTAATTGTTTGTTTATGCACCTTTTGCTTACATTAAGCTATATAAATGCTCTAATGTCCAAAGGCTGCAGATATTACCTTTAGTAAGATTGTTTTAGGTATAGCATCGATCTATATGTTGATGTGGCAATTTTTTAATTTGTTTTTTTTCCCCCCCTGTTTCTGTGTATTCCAGTGGTGAAACCATGGATGTTTTTGCTCACGAGGAGGCGGTTTATGGTCTTTCAGTCAGTCCTGTCAATGACAATGTCTTTGCTAGTTCTTCTGATGATGGAAGAGTGCTCATCTGGGATATAAGGGAGTCTACTCAAGGAGGTACATATAATTTTGTATATATCCTCTTCCTTGATCACTTTTTGATCCATCTATGTTGAGACCAGTTAGAATCCCAAGTCCTCAAAGTGCACATCCAATAAACCTCTCATTAGTCTAGAATAAGTCTGTGGATATTACTTGCTTGGTCCCACTTTCAGGTACCTTGATATCTTATTTGGCACCATCATGAGCATGCAAAGATCATAGTCATCACCAAAAACTGACCAATGTCTGACTTAAATTTTCAGATCCTTTCTGCTTGGCACACTATCCGTCGGCATTCCACAGTGTTATGTTTAATCCAGTGGAGCCCAGACTGCTGGCCACAGCCAATTCAAAGGAGGGAGTTGGACTTTGGGATATCCGAAAGCCACACAGGTATGCTCCTGCACCTACTGTAGAACACATTCTACTTGTTCTAGATGAAATGCCCTTTGCAAGTGTTTTATTTACATGAAGTAATTCCCTATTCCTTATAGGAATACTATGCCTTATTCAGCACAACATAACTTTTATCATACGGTATGCAAACATTATCAGAACTGTCTGTGAGCCGGTATTATGCTGGTGCAACTTTACATGTATCGTTTAAAGGATATCACAGTGCATCCTATTCAAGTAAAACTAGATAAATATATAAATATACATACATTATACTGACCCATAAGGGGTTTACAGACCAATGCATGTTGTCCTATGGGGCTTTCTTCCTCAGTAAAACAAAGGTAACGATGTGTCTAACGGATGCTTAAAGTGCTGAAATTTACCTGTGACTGAAGCATGACAAGAAGACTTTATTATGTTCTGGATTTATGAGCAAAAGGGAGAACTAACCCCTAAAAATGAATATGGCTAGAAATGCCATTTTACAGACTGAACTACTGATCCATCCTAAAGGTTCAGCATCTCTGTAGTAGTACAGTCCAACAGGCGGCCCACAGCCCCCCCTTGTGTGGCCACCCACATAAAAGTCTGCCTGCTGTGACTGCTTACTTTGTGTAACATTTAAAAGGTATCGGTACGGAGATTAATTGACAGCTGTATTGTTTGCACCTCAAAATTAGAGCGTAAATTCCTGTATGGTTCACACCTGTAATCCCCCCTGCTTTGTTCACGCCTGTAACACCTCTATTGTTCACACTCCTAAAGCCCTGTGCTGTCTCCTGCCATACTCTGCCTGTCCTATGCTCCCTGTGTGTGCCATACTCTGTCTGCCCTATGCTCGCTATGCATTTGGAAATACTTGTTAGGAGCCCCTAAGGTGTTTAATCATGTGATGGGGGATGCTGTGCAATCCAAGGAAGAGAAGGAAGCATATGGATTTAAGGGTTTTAACATAACATACATTTTTCACATATGAATGATATCCCTGCAGCGAGTGCCAACCATTTGTTTTTTTGGTGTGTTACCACCATTAATGTGGAAATGGTCTTTAAAGTTCTTGTGGTAACATGGGTGTGGTTTAAAAACAGGGAGTGGTCAACACTGGCTTTCATCGGCCCTCCACCACGTAGGCCAGAAAATATCTGTCCTGTGGTGCCACAGAACTTGGAGAGCACTGATCTAGAATAATGTCATAATACAAGCTAATATTTAAACATACTGCAATAACCCCTGCACCATAGGCCCAATATGATTGTTCAGGACACATGTTTAGCATCAGTGTTCATTCAAAGCTTCTGTCCACTGTGTGATGCATGTACAGTTATGTGGATAGCATCCTTAATTTTGCATACATTCTAGTGCTTTGCATTTTTAAAGAGGTTTCTAAAACCTCCAGCAGCTGTCTTTGTTTTCTGCTTGTGCACCAGCAGGGGGAAGTTAATACCCACTGTAGGATCATCTGACAAACTCCTCATATAATGTTTTTCAGGCCCAAATCTAAACAGTTTTCTAACACGTTCTGACAGGAAAGTTTACTAGTCTTTCAAGACTACACAGGGTGCCGCGTTCTTGAGATTCCTGGCCTTCCTTGGAAAGTTGGACTCTTTTAACATGACACCCACTTAAGAAATCGCTGTGGCTCTGGGGAAAATATATACACAGATTTTGCAGTGTTGTAAAGTATTAGACATATATTAATTATGGAACCTTTAAATGTTTTCACCAAGATACTAAGAATACTTTCGTGCATACATTAACAGAGACCACAGAAATCTTTTGCTTATAACTGACAGGCTTGTTTAAACTCAAGCAAAACCATTCTGGCCTGGGGACTATGTCTGTAGTATGTATCTAGATTTATGTATAAGCTAGTGAACTGCTAAAGTTTATGGCTGTTACAACAGAGAGAAATGTTTTATCAGACCACAAAATGCAAAAGATGGGTCAGGTTTCATGGTAACGGAGGAGAGGCTCTAAGCTTTTTTTTTTTTTTCCAAATAAGGGTAAGGGCACACCTGGCGATTCGGGGTGATTTAGTCGCCTGTCGACTAATCACCTCGTCTTTGCAGTGATTAATCTCCCCAAACGCCTTCCCTCAGTCTTGCGCCGGCTATAATGAAAAGTCGAGTGCGGCATGGCACACGCGACGCTTCATATTCTGAAGTCGCCCAAAGTTGCCTCACGAGGAAACTTCGGCCACCTTCAGAATACGAAGAAACGCGTATACGACTTTTCATTATAGCCAGCGCAAGACAGAGGGAAGGCGTTCGGGGAAATTAGTTGCCGCAAAGATGAGGCAATTTGTCACCACCCGAATCGCCAGGTGTGCCCTTACCCTAATGGGGCTTATAGTTTTGCTCCTATTTAATTAGGGAACAAATTAGTTTTTGTTCTTGTACTTTCCAACATCTCGGTTCTTAAAAGCATCTGTGGGAGACAAGAAAGTACATAATCAAATTACATATCCACAGATAAGTCCTCTGTATAATAAGCTCCTCCTTAATCGAAAGCCTGGCACCGAGTGTATCTTGAGGCAGGGTTGGGTTTGTTTATACGGAGATCATAGTAGGTAGTAAGGGATACAACAAAGAAATTATGCTTTCTTTATATTTTAAAATTTGAGGAAAATAAAAAAAAAAATCAAGCAATATGAAGAATACAAGTTAAAATCAAAATTACAAATTGTGCTTATGTTGAACAAATGCGCATATATATATATATATATATATATATATATATATATATATATATATATATATATATATATATATATATATATATATATATATATATATAGGCATATCAATAGCAGATAATTTATGCTATCTTTCAGCTCTCTGCTACGTTACGGTGGGAATCTCTCCTTGCAAAGTGCGATGAGTGTCCGATTCAATAGCAACGGGACTCAGCTTCTGGCCCTGAGGCGCCGCCTGCCACCTGTCCTGTACGACATTCACTCACGCCTACCCATTTTTCAGTTTGACAACCAAGGTTACTTCAACTCCTGCACTATGAAGAGTTGCTGCTTCGCAGGGGACCGTGACCAGGTGAGATAACACTAAGTACAGATGAGCTGTGCATAGCCTTGTATTTTATTCAAGGATGGGCAAAGTGGCACCATTTAATGGAACTGATATGAAACTAGTCAATTTTCTTATTGGACAATTTACATTAAAAATTGTTCTATACTTTTTTATATATACTATTTTCTAATTATTGTTGGGGTACAGCATTTATGTCCCTTTAAGGGGACATATACCCACTGTTACAAATTAATGTAAATATAAGGTATTCGTAATACTAACAGTGCTATCATGTGTTCTAATAAACAAATGCAAAGTTGTTTAGAAAAGCACTCTAGGTGATTTTATATTCTGTTATATGGGTGTGTCTAATATTATCACCTTATGTAACATAAATGGGACTTGCCATAATAAAGAGGGCTTTTAGCTGAGAATAGTACTATACAGGTACGGGACCTATTATCTAGAATGCTCGGGATTTTGGGTTTTCCAGATAACTTTCCATAACTTGAATCTCTCTTTATACCTTAAGTCTACTTTTAAAGTAAAGTAAACATTAAAGGGGTTGTTCACCTTCCGAACAGTTTTTTCAATTCAGTTGTTTTTAGATTGTTCCCCAGAAATAAAGACTTTTTTTAAATACTTTCCATTATTTATTTTTTAAATTTTTTCCAAAATCTAAGTGTGAAGTTGAATGTTTGTGTCTCTGATGTTTGAGTCTGACAGCTCAGTAATTCAGGTGCAGACTCTGAACTGTTACAATTTTGCAACATTGAGTTGATCCATTTCTCAGCAGCATCTCTGGAGTATTAGCAACAATTGTATCAAGTCTAACAGCTGCCTGTAATGAAACCCAGAGATTCTGCTCAGCAGGGACAAAGATAACAAATGTATCAATTAAATGTATCCATTAAGAACAGTTTACAGGATCGGCGACCCCCCCTCCCAGAGCTGCTTCAGAAGGAGAGAAATGACAATTTACACTTCAATATTAGAAAAACCGTCACACATAGAAAATAGAAAGTCATTGGAAAAAGTTGTTATTTCTGGTGATCTATCTGAAACCAACTAGTTGTTTGAAGGTGAACAACCCCTTTAAATAAACCTAATAGACTGGTTTTGCTTTCAGTAAGGATTAATTATATTTTAATTTGGATCAAGTTCAAAGGTAAAGTTTTATTATTACAGAGAAAAAGGAAATAATCTGGATAAAATGCAGTCTATGGGAGATGGCCTTTCCGCATGCGTGATGTTGACCTTATCTTATACAGATAGTTGAAGTGGTATATTATGCAATTTCACGTTAAATAAATTAGGTGTGAGTTTGTAGACTAAATTGACCAGTTCTCTGGCATTAGATATTAGAAGCCACTGAACTCTGCCCATAATGCATTTCTGCCTGGGATGGTGCTTTCTATTGTTAGTTCAGGGCAGGGATCCCCAACCTTTTGAACCCATGAGCAACAATCAGAAGTAAAAGGTGTTGGGGAGCAACACTAGCCTGAAAAATGTTCTTGGGTTGCCAAATAAGGGCTGTGATTGGCCATTTGATATCCCCTATGTGGCTTGTCAAGCTTCATCGAGGCTCTGTTTGGCAGTGCACCTGGTTTTTATACAACCAAAACTTGCCCCAAGCCTGGAATTCAAAAATAATCACTTGCTTTGAGGCCACTGAGAGCAACATCCAAGGGGTCCAATGTTGCTCACGATCTACTGGTTGGGGATCACTGGTTCAGTTCATAAGAACTTGGGAAACATTGCTGTATGCAGGATATTTGTCTGTAATTCATTTATTGAGCTGTATTTTACAGCCATGGCTCCTTAGACACAAATCTGCTTTTATGTAGTTAACATTTTTCCCCATGTCTTTCTGCGCTTGCAGCATTTACTTAGGATGTTTGAAAAAATGTACGTTATACCGTTAGGCAGAGTGTCTGCCAAATATAGCATGAACAGAGTCAGCTGTCAGCTTTGCTGCTTCCCCCAGCCAGCAGGAAGAAATGTTTAAGTCCTTCTGCGACAAGAATTTATAATCATGGATTTCATCCCTGGTTCCATACTTTGCATGCCTGTGGATTTTATTAGAGGAGCTTGCCATAAGTTAATAAGAAATTTGTCATCCATCCATGATTCGTTTGCTGAAGTATAGGAAAATGCCCCATATACCACAGCGGTTTGGTCCTCTGTATCTGTTATGAAAAAAAAACACTTTATACCTTTAAACAGTAGGCCTCCGTATTAGCCTTCCATGTTTGACATAGTCCTGATACATTAAGGCCCTCTTCCATGTAAGGCAGCATTTTTGCCTGCCATAGCCTGGAGGCTTTCCCACCCCTATAATTATTTCCAGGAAAGAAAATGTAGCTTCATGCCATGAACTCTAATCTCGCTGCTACAAACCTTTGGTTTTAAGGGCTGCTTTGTATATCCCTGTTAACAGCATGTGAACAGTGCCTTATCAGATAAGCAGTGGTGTACCTTCTACCCTGTAGTGCTAAAATACAGGACTTGCAGCTCTCCATGTCCTAGCATATCCCCTGAGCCCCTGGAATGTGTGGGGGTGTGAAAAAAAGTAAGCTTGTTGTTAATTATAAGAAAAAAGAAAAAGATGAGACCCAGACTGTCCACCTAATTATCTATCTTCTGCACAGGAACTGGTGGCCTGTATGTAGTCACAATAGAAAAATTAGGAAAAGTCCTTCGGAAACTATAAACTGCTCTTCTTCACCATCTAGATATACACTGTAATGCATACTAAAAATAAAATTACTTAACTGTACACCAAATACTTAAAAGGGAACTCCGGCTTCCAAACCAAAATTTGATAAAGTGGCCCATATAACACAGAAACTCCTAATATACCCATCACAGTTACCTGTTTCTTCAAAAAGTATGAATAAATGCCATTTTCTATGCTGAAATCCAGCTGTTTAACAGTTGCTGAAATTAACTCTTAGTACCATGTTGGTACAGGTACAGATGAAATTATGCTTTTTGAGTCAGGATGGAATTTATTCACCCTCTGAGGCAAAGTGGAGAGGCTTCAGGATTTTTTTTTGCCTTTTTTTAATACCAACTAGCAATTAGGCAGGTTGTATATAATGCAGAGGTTGAACTTGATGCACTTGTGTGCTTTTTCAACTATGTTACATTGCATCCATTTCACAAACATTGAAAAGGAAACCTATACCCTTCCATGTAACATAATGTTAAATTGCTCAGACCATTTTTGCAGTTTAAATATTTTTCATTATAGATTTCATGTTATTAACAGTTTTTAGGCTGATGGCACATGGGTTGATTTCCTGACCCTTATGCCATACAATTACATCCGCTCTGCAGATCCAGTTAGTCCACACAGAGGAGTGGAAGGATTTTCTCGGTTGGCATATCTACACCAGCATAAAAAAAAATGACCTTTGTGCCGTTAGCCTTACCTATTAACATCTTATATAAGTATCTGGAGCACCCCTGCAGTTCATCCTGAGTGAGAACCATGCATATCGGCAAAATTTCCTCCTATAGTGCATTGAGTGAACCGAGCAGATAAAAGTCAGAAGATGCTTCTAAATGTATCAATTTAGAACTTCAGCAGTTAGTCTTTTATTTACTAATCTTCTGTAGTTAAAGGTAGGGATGCACCGAATCCACTTTTTTGGATTCGGCCGAACCCCCGAATCCTTCGTGAAAGATTCGGCCGAATACCGAACCGAATCCGAACCCTAATTTGCATATGCAAATTAGGGGTGGGAAGGGGAAAACATTTTTTACTTCCTTGTTTTCTGACAAAAAGTCATGCAATTTCCCTCCCGCCCCTAATTTGCATATGCAAATTAGGATTTGGATTCGGTTCGGCTGGGCAGAAGGATTCGGCCGAATCCGAATCCTGCTGAAAAAGGCCGAATCCTGGCCGAATCCCGAACCGAATCCTGGATTCGGTGCATCCCTAGTTAAAGGGTGGTTCACCTTCAAACAACTAGTTGTTTTCAGATAGATCACCAGAAATAATGACTTTTTTTCCAATGACTTTCTATTTTCTATGTGTGACTGTTTTTCTAATATTGAAGTGTAAACTGATATTTTTCACATTCTGAAGCAGCTCTGGAAGGGGGGTCGCAACCCTGTAAACTGTTCTAAATTCATACATTTAGTTGATACTTTATTTCTGGGGAACAATCTGAAAACAACTGAATTGAAAAAAGTGTTTGGAAGGTGAACGACCCCTTTAAAGAATGGTGGACAATATTTGATTGGCTGCTGTGGGTTTTTAAGCTATACTTGTGATATGATGATATTTAATGATCGTATAAAAGTCTGTACATATGTTTCTTATGATGCTATCTTGTGTCCTTCTCCAGCATTTTTTATCATTTAAGCAGCACAGACAAGTTAATAAAACATATAGAACTGCCACAAAGCTCTGCTCAGGCCAGTCTACCCAAATCTAATTGTTAAAGCAGATTGCCAGAGCTCAGATCCCAGAGTCTGCTTTGGCCCCAGGCACTTTGCTCCTCCAAATGTATGTTTACACAATATACCTCCTTCCCACGCTGAACCAGACGAAGGCCAAATGAAAATGAAAAAGCAGAAGATACTGCAACAGTAAGGCAGAGTGCAAAGCTGGAGAGGGGAAGATGTAAAAATGGCCCAAACAAAGGGCAAAAAAAGAATAAAAAGACATGCATATGCAGACATATGTCTCATTCAATCATCCATTCCCCTCATCATTTCCATCGCTGTGGATAAATGAAGAGTTATGATTTATGGCTAATAAGAGAATGGGACATACAGTTGAATGATTGAGCTCATTATCAGCAGTGTGACATTAAGAGGCTTATAATTATATGTGGGTGGGAGAGAGAGAGAGCTGAGCTTTCAGTGCTGCAGTGTGTGGGTTTGTGGGAGCAAAATGTAATGTTTGTTTTGGTAAGAGAGAGCCTTGTGGGGAGGGTAGGACTCTGATGGTTACTATGGCTGGGATTCTATGCATGGAGAACATAGCAAGAAATAAATTGTAACCGTTCATGATTTTTAATATTTTTCCAGGTATAATAATAAAGAAAATCTCATCCTGATCTTGCAGTTCAGAGTGAGATTTCAGTAGGTAACCAGCATCAGCACCAATTCTATGGAAATGCTTTTTTCATATTAACATTTCATGTTCTTGTTTTTTTCAGTATATTCTCTCTGGCTCTGACGATTTTAACCTGTACATGTGGAGAATCCCAACCAATCCAGAAGCAGGTATGCGTAAATGTCCGTCAAGATTGGTCCCTTTTTTATAGGCATAATGCCTGTAAAACATGTCACCAGGGGGCATGTTTACTAAATGGATGACAGCCTTTGTTTGTACACAGGACACACAGAATAGTGTTTATTGTGCTCTAGGCCACTACACCTCAATCCCATTTTAAAGCCTTTGGGGCATGGTTACTAACATTGGAGATAAATATCTCCAAAGGTCTCTGGAGATGTTGCCCATACTACCAATCAGATCTTTGTTTTCTAACTTGTAGGTGACTGTTTAAATCTAATTGCTGATTCGTTGCCATTGGCAAAATCTCCGGAGATATTTATCTCCAATTTTAGTAAACATGCCGTGTGTGATTATTGGAGCTGACCTTTCAAGAGAAGCAATTAGTGCTTACGGAACATTTCCAGCCCAAATGTGAAATGCAAATATGGCTACGGCTAACTACATTCATGTCTTTGGGGCCTTGCCCTGACTTGTAAGATCCTATCCTATCTCAAACATTTGGTTTTGTACTTCCTCTCAAAAAACCCACTGTATACAGTATATAGGATGCATTCCTGAAGGCCATTCTTTCAATACGATCAGAAGGCAACTGCTATACAGACAAAAGATACAAACGTGTATATATAGATATTTATTGAACAAAATGACTAGCATGACATGCTATCCTCTGTCATTTAATAATAGCTCATGTGTGGGGATTGAGAGGGCGATTAGAGGGGATCATTCACTGGAGAAAAAAAAATCTGCTCAGTTTTACAGTTGGAGTTCAGAGCAGTATGTTCCAGGTTGTCTCTGATTTAATTTTTTTAAGAGCAGCAGTTCTGCCTTCATCTTCAAGTACACTTGGCATATATTTGCAGACTTAATGACTTTTCCATTATGGACACACACTTGGGTTCATAGTAGTAGTGAATCCATCCTTTTTAAAGCCAACCATCCAAATCCTGCACAAAAGATTCCACTGATCCCCCAACCACATCCAAACCCTACTGTACATATTTAGATTTGTGCACAATGGCCAACATGTATCATCTGTGGGGGGGGGAAATGTTGTTCATTCAGTTGTAAAATACATATACGTCACGTGACCTTTTAGGCTTCACGTTTGGTTTGGCTGAATACTTAGGATATGACAAAATGTGACTTTTAATATGATGAAATGCCAAACTCATTAAAGGGGACCCGTCACCAAAAAAAATTATTCCAAATCCTATTTTATCACATTAGTCAAACAAAATGAACTTTAATTAGACTATATAAATTATTTGAATCTTGTTTCATTCAGTCTGGGAATTCATAATTCTGGCAAGCAGGCAGGAGCCATTTTGTGGACACTGTTATTAAGACAAGTCTTGCATCATCTCAGAATCTTGTTTGTGCACCAGAATGGGGGACCTGATGTCCATTCCCATGTCCTGGTTACACAATTAAATGGTAAAGAGAGAGGAGGAGTGCAGTGACATCTAGTAAGGGCTGAAAGTGAAAGTAATTTCCTGCCCCGCCTCTATGCCTAAGGCATAGAGGAGGGGCAGGCAATATTTGATTGACAGCTGAGATTTTTAAATGAGTTTACAACAGCTATGAATGCTTTAAAAAAAAAAAAAAAGGATTTGGGTTTCATGTTTAATTTGAAATGGACTTTTATTATACAGCTCTTTATGTGTGGGTGACAGGTCCACTTTAAGTGATTTTGTGCCTTAAGATGTTGTTCGTATCACATATACATATATACATTCACTAGTGAGGTCGCCAAATGAGCAAATCTTAACCCGATATGCCCATCAAATTGGGTTAATTCGATCGTTAGGCCCTAGGGCCAAACTATCAGATTACAATGCTTAGAATAGGCACTGACGGGACAAGGACCACATCAACTAGCTGTTGTGGTCCTCGATCACAAAAAAATTTAAACCTGTCCAATCAATATATTGGTCAGATATCATCGGGGAGACCCGTTGCAATGCCCCTGTGTATGGCCAGCCTTAGTTCGTCCTCAGACTTTATATACTCAATTAAGTTGCTTTATCAGTGTGTTGACATTTGTTGTGGCCCTTTTGCTTCTACATAACACAAGGTGCTAGCTGAACACCTTAGAGTATTGATTCTTTATCTGTAAATTTAAAATTGGATTCCAGTGCTGTTAATTATGGGACCCCATAGTCTCCTTTTAGACAGTGAAAGTTCTTCTTACAGTAGCCAGTAGTAATTAAAAGAAGTCTGGCAATTCATTATATCCTCTATCTTATGTCATGGGAATGCCATGGAGAAACAGAGGCTGAAAAAGTCTCAAAATGAAGTGGGGCCCACTGAGGCTGGATCTGCTTCTAATAATGCCATTTCAGTTTAAGACTGGGAATAACAAGATATGTACAGTTTATTAGCATTTCCCAGGGAGGTGTGCAGTGGTGAAAAAGGTTTGCAGAGTATAAACTCCTAATAAAAGACATCCAAACATGCCTACAGGCATGCAACATCTAATTATTTCCTGAGAGCAGAAGGGGATTATCACATCACAGTTGGATATTAGAGGCTTGGTACTAATCCAAGAGCTACTGATAGCCATTTAATAAGATCACATCATAACAGGTCTTTTTTGTTCTTGCTTATTTGTTTTGTGACCATGGAATAATGGAGAGAGGACACGATACAGTGGTGCTGCAGGCTTGTGAGCATTGCTTTTAATCTAAATATGTATTTAAAGTGATATTTTTGCTACTCTTCATGGATCTAGATGGAGCGGGCAGAGTGGTCAATGGTGCTTTCATGATTCTAAAAGGACACCGTTCAATTGTCAATCAAGTGCGATTCAACCCCGACAACTACATGATCTGCTCTTCTGGAGTTGAGAAGATCATAAAGGTAAATTCATAAGAACTAAACAAAATATTAGCTTTTGGTTATTAAGGATCTGGAAACACTTTTTTGGTTGCTATTAGTCTCTATCATATTTGTTTATAATGAGCCTCCAGGGTTATATGATTTAGTGATTAGATGTTCTTGGATTTGAATAAATATTTATTTATCTAACATATAATAAACACTTTCAAACACTTTTTTTTTTTTCCAGTTTAGTTATTTTCAGATTGTTCACCAGAAATAAAGACTTTTCGAGTCTCTGGTGTTTGTCTGGTAACTCGATAATCCAGGTACAGACTCAACAGTTACAATATGCTGCATTAGTTGATGCATTTCTCAGCAGCATCTATGGAATATACATAACCATTGTATCAATTTGAACAGCTGACTTTAATTTAACTCTGGGATTCAACTTCTGTATCAATTTGGAACAGTTTAACGATTTAGTGACCCACCCCTCCCAGAGCTGCTTTAGAAAGACATAAGAAGGTGAAAAAGTAAACTTGAAACGTCAGTATTAGAAAAAGAGAAAATAGAAATAGTTGGAAAAACTTTCCCTGTTTGATTTTATTTAGAAGCGCTTTTTTTTTTGTTTTGCAGATTTGGAGCCCCTACAAGCAACCCAGCTGCAATGGAGATCTTGAGGGGCAAGTTGATGATGATTCACGTTGCTTATACACACATGAGGAGTATATTGGTCTTGTTCTTAACAGTGGAAGTGGTTTGTCACATGATTATGCCAATCAGTCAGTGCAAGAGGACCCAAGAATGATGGCTTTCTTTGATTCCCTGGTGAGGAGAGAGATAGAGGGATGGAGTTCTGATTCTGACAGTGACAGTACAATTCTGCAGCTTCACCCTGGAGTCAGTGAGCGTTCTGCTTATAGTGATTCGGTATCTTCAACCTCTTTACCACCCTCACCAGTTGCCACACCAGGAGAATCTGATGAGGCCGCCACTGCTGGAGACTCACAGAGATCAGCAGAGTCTCCTCCAACAAGGTCTGAGTTTTCTCCACACCAGTTGAGAATGTTAGCATTGAGGAAGTACCAGGATAAACGTCTGGCCACAATGTCCAACAATACAGATTCTGATGATAATGCAACTGAGACAGAAGCCGAAACCGAGCCATTTTCTCGTCCTCGCTCTCCAAGTCCTGAGGAAGAAAGATCCAGCAGCAGTGATGAAGAAAACAACCTTAACGATCGCCGAGCCTCAATGAGGCAACGTAATGCACTGAGACATCAACAGAAAATACCCAGTGAGAAAAAGGCTGAAGCAAAATCTCAAAGCACCCCTGTAGTTGTTGGAGAAGATGTGTATGACTATCCACATATTACAGTGGATGACCAGTCAACATCTGCAGAGTCTTCCCCTGAAAGAAGGAGCCCCAGTGAAGTAGAACGTAAATCCTCACTCTGTTCAGAGATTGATTCTGTAGAGAGGAAGATCTATAAAGCATACAAATGGCTACAGTATTCTTATATATCATATTCTAAAGGTAAGGAAGGAGAATCCTCCCACAATGGGGGAGAAAGTGAGGATGTAAGGCCAGGTACTAGTGGGAGGAGCAGTGTTTTGCCACCTTTATTAGAAACTGAAAGCTCAAATGAAATCCCTTCACAAGATAGCAAAACTCCTCCATCAGAAGGTCTACACAATCAGTCTCTCCAGAAAGACTCCTTACAAGAAAGCAGCAGTCCAAGCTACCACAGTGGAAAACCGTTATGGCTTGAGGATCTAGATACATCTTCCCATGATACTGCTTCTGTAGATTGTCCTTCAGAGACAAAAAAGTTGAATGGAACTGCTGCCCATAAAGAGCTCACTGTTTGCTCTGAAGATTCTTGTGGGCAATGTGGAAGCAGCATGACACTGAAAAACAGCCAAAACCAGCAACCGATAATAAACCCGGAACCCCCTTTATCCACAAAAGAGACTCCCACTTGGTTTAAATGTAGCATAGACAATTGTTTGGGGAGAGGGAATTCTGAAATAGAAGGGGAAGAGGCAGATATTCCTTGCACTCACCAGAGCAATGGGCACTTGCATTCTTTTCCTTCAGTTTCCAGTAGTGAAGGACAGAGCTGTGGAGAACAGACCATGAACATTGTCTGCCCACATACTTATGCCAATATTGACAATGTCAGCCTGCACCAGGCAGATTTAACCCTGCATAAGGAAACATATTTTATGGGAGTCAGCTCCAGTATGAGCACAAAAGATGACTTCACAGATCAAACAGACAATGGTGATCACAAACTTCCAAGTGGACTCAAAAGGCACTGGCAAGAGCATGAGGAATCTGGTGATTCTTCACCAGAGAAGAGAAGGAAAACCTAAATAAATTGTTTTCCTTTACCATATGTAAGAACTAAAAGTGTCCAGACTTGGTCTGGAAGATGAATGGCTGAGTGTATCTGAGTCTCCAGGCCATTTAAAATTTGGCTCTACTGGCCAAAATTCAGTTTGCACTAAATATAAACATTGCGTCTTCTGAAAATATTTTTATAGGAATTTCCTTTCTCCTGTCTGAAATTCAACTAGCCATTTTCCCATTATAGGGTGTTTATTCTAAGGCGTAAACCATGGGTGCTTCATAAATTACTTTTACTCTGTACCTACCATACTCTGTGGTTATCATCTGATTGGAGTTTGTTTTGCTGTGCCATATAAGTGATCAGTAACTGGAAAAAGAGTCATACCATCACCCTTACAAAAAAACACCAATATTTTTATTTGTATGTATTGCCAAACCAAATAATTTCTGCAAGCAGTGCTTACACTGACTAAACACTTAGCAAGCAACCCAGCAGATTAAAGAGAAGAGGCTTCTTTCCCTCTTGCATTTTGTTTGGGGTGTATTTTCTGTTATTAGGCTAAGAAAAATGGAATCGTTCTAGAGCACATGCTCAATGTTAATCAATGACAGCAGATACAAAAGCAAACTGTATTATCTGCAGTGTGAATGCATCCTAGGGTTTGTGTGCAACACAGCTCCAAGATTTCAAAGCACAACATGTTGCAGGATATGCTTCCAGAGGATGACTGCACACAACAACATACAGGAGTTTAGGTGACCATGCAAAAGCAGACTGTGCGGCTGTTAAGTCATTTTTGTCAAGGTTTTCTACATGCCTGAAAGTGTCCTGCATTCACTTATTCAGTTGCATCATGTGAGACATTTATATGTAGAACAATGTGTAAGTGGGTGGGGTGTTTTGTTGGTTTTGTTTTTGTTTTTTTTGTTTTTTTTCAAGAACATACAAACACATATGGAATGAGTGATCACAATAGGCCATGCATGCCTTTGTAATAAAACACAGCTAAAATGAACATCCATATGGTTATGCCAGAACTGCCTTTGGAGATGGTGAGAAGTACTGATATTTTCTTCCCAATCTATGTACATTAGGCCATTGGCAGTCAGAGCGATGGCTCAGCTGCTCTCACCTGTGCATTTTTGCAGGCTGTGAGAATCTGATCCGTGCCTTGCCCCAGCTACATTCATTTGAACCAATTGCATGCAGGCCTGAAAATGGCCGCTTATGTGTATTTGGGCTGACCTCCGCTGTGTGTGCCTGAATGCAAGCAGATCTAGTTTAAATCAGCGTAGTTTGGGCATTGAGCTGATCAGCTTCTTTTAGCTTAAAAAAAAAGTATTAGGGCTCTTACACATGAGCGTTTTTACCTGCGCTCCCCTGCGTTCCGTTTTTCGGCGTTCAGCCGCAGGGGAGCGCAGGAATAGACGCATTTCATTATTTCAAATGGGGCTGTACTCACACAGGCGCGTGTAGGCGCCGAACGCAGGAAAAATGCAGCATGTTGCGTCTCAACATGCGTTCGGCGCCTACATGCGCCTGTGTGAGTACAGCCCCATTTGAAATAATGAAACGCGTCTATTCCTGTGCTCCCCTGCGGCTGAACGCCGAAAAACGGAACGCAGGGGAGCGCAGGTAAAAACGCTCATGTGTAAGAGCCCTTACACAGGCTGCGAGCAGTGGAGCCAGTGACAGTCACTGTTTATTGCGGCTGCTTGAAATGCCAGGGCCTATTTTGAATCTCAGTCCGGACCTGAGCCTAATATGCGGACAGTCACCACTTATTTTCCCGATCCAGAACCATTGTGTTAGCTCCGTTGGCTGATTTTGGCACGAAATGTAAAATTGTGCGTTCACTGCCCATGTCAACATTAGCTGAAGTAATGTTAAAATTATCTTATAGAGACATAGAATCAAAAGTAAAATGTTCCAGGGGTGATGCTTACAGTCTAAATCTTGTATCAAATGCACTTGGACAACCACAATGAAGAGATCCACTTATTATATCTGATGTCTGACCAGCCACTTTCTAAGTGGAAGATGAGGAGATTTGTCACTTTTGGATGTCGGTAACCTCACACATGAAGGGAGGCCACATTTCTATTGTGACAGATTCCAGTTGGGTTACACTGTAGCTTGTTAAAACGTATCACCTGAGATGTTCACGATGGGTGGGTAACAACTAAATTGTCTATATATGTTGATCTGTGTATGACCATCTTTAGCACTTGCTTAAAAAAAAAACCATATGTACCGGTAATAGATCTATTATCCAGAATGCTTAGGACCTGGGGTTTTCCAGATAAGAGACCTTTCTGCAATATGAATCCCTATACAGTAAGCATAAAAAAACATTTAAACATTAAATAAACCCTGTAGGATTGTTTTACTTTTAATAAGGATTCATGCAGCATACTTACCATCAAGTACAATTTACAAAGAAAAAGGGAATAACTTTGCTTAAAATGCACTCTAGAAGGTGTCCTTCTCGTTATTCTGACCGTTCTAAACGACGGGGTCTATTTATCTTGCTGTGTAAAAAGTGGAGTGAAGCATTACCGGTGATGCTGCCTATAGCAACCAATCAGCAATTAGATTTTAACAGTTCGTAAACAAAAGCAAAGATCTGATTGGCTGCTGTGAGCAACATCACCGGTAATGTTCCACTCCACTTTTTGTGCTACATGATAAAAAGACCTAAATGTGTTTTTGGGTGCAAGGGTCCCTAAATCAAACCTTAGACAATGGGCCCTGCTTCATTTACCTTCTCCTAATTTTTATTGTTTTATATATTTTTGTTCTCCTACAGAAAAGTGAAATGACCATGATATAGGCATAAAAGCTTAAAGGGATACTGTCATGGGAAAACATGTTTTTTTTCAAAACGCATCAGTTAATAGTGCTGCTCCAGCAGAATTCTGCACTGAAATCCATTTTTCAAAAGAACAAACAGATTTTTTTTTTATATTCAATTTTGAAATCTGACATGAGGCTAGACATATTGTCAATTTCCCAGCTGCCCCCAGTCATGTGGCTTGTGCTCTGATAACTGATAAACTTCAATCGCTCTTTACTGCCAATCACTCTTTACTGCTGTACTGCAAGTTGGAGTGACATTGCCCCCTCCCTTTCTCCCTCCAGCAGCCTAACAGAACAATGGGAAGGTAATGAGATAGCAGCTCCCTGGAAGATCTAAGAACAGCACTTAATAGTAAGGGTAAGGCCAGACGAGGAGATTCGGGCAGATTTTGTCGCCTGCCGACTTATCGCCATGTCTTTTGCGCGCCTATCTCTCTGAACTGCCTCAGCGTCTTTTCCCCATAGGCTACAGCGCAAAATCGCCGGCACTAATGCACACGCGCCGATGCGTTTTCAATAGTCGCCCAAAGTTGCCTCGCTTAGGCAGTTCGGGGAGATAGTCGCGCAAAAGACGTGGTGATAAGTCGCCAGGCGACAAAATCTCCCCGAATCTCCTCGTCTGGCCTTACCCTAAAGCCAAGTCCCACTGAGACTGATTCAGTTACATTAAGTAGGAGAAATAACAACCTGCCAGAAAGTAATTCCATCCTAAAGTGTAGGTACAAGTTACATAACTGGGGCAGCTGCGAAACTGACAAAAGGTCTAGCTCCATGTCAGATTTTAAAATTGAATATTAAAAAATCTGTTTGCTCTTTTGAGAAATGGACTTTAGTGCAGAATTCTGCTGGAGCAGCACTATTAACTGATGCATTTTGGAAAAAACATGTTTTTCATGACCGTATCCCTTTAAATGTTTGGGCCCTCTGGGACTTTCCATAGAAGTATGGTGGGCCAGCCTGATACTTTGTATCAACCTGTCTCCCTTCATTCTGTCTTCATTCAGTGAGTGGAGTCAGTTTTTAATTGACAATTAGGTCTAATACATCCTTTGGGGGTTGCAATCTTAACCCAGTTGCTCATGTTTTAAAAATAACCGGTTCTGATGGAAATCCTGTTTCTCTTTGTGCAGGGTTATTTTGTTACCTTTTGTTTGTGCTGGAGTTGGTTATTTGAGTTATTCTGCTAAGAAAGGAAGCCCCCCTAAAAGATGTATTAGACCTACCTGTCAATCAAAACCTGACCCAGACCTCAGCATGAAGAGAGCATGAAGAATGAAAGGTTGTGGAGAGTGAGATACCGAAGAATAACTAGATTATTTCTATTTGATTGTTTTTAGAACAGTGAATTGAAGCTTGTATAAAATTTTCATTTTCGCGATAGATCCCCTTTAAATATGGCAGATCACTTGAAAATTCAGGAACATGTCTTAGAAAATCCTTCTAGTAGGGCTGCGCTGAGTGCAATTTATTTTAAATGCAATAAGTGCAGTTCTGCAACATGCTATTATTTGACGTGTCCCTGAATTTTTAAGTAGTTTGGTAACCCTATGATGCAAGTATCTGGTATCTCCATATCCAGAACACCCAAAAAAGCTGATTTTGGGCTCTTCCAGTTCTTCAGGAAGAGAGTTTGAAGCAATTTACAGGTGAGCCCAGCAATACACTGGGTCACCATACCAGACTTTGGCAAGCCAAGTGCCCAAATGGCTGCAAAAGGGGCAGATTTAGGGTATGATCAGGGTATAGCCAGAAAGCATTATGGAGTCCAATGAATCCTTACTGCAATTCTGGTAGTACCAGGAGGACGGGAAATTATTACGACCTCCTCAATGTATTTTCCCCAAAAAAGGATTAGACCAACACAGAGTCTTGGAAAGTCAAGCAGAACAACCAGGATTAGATGCCAGTATATGAACTTTTTCACAAGCTGAAAGATAATGGGAAGGAAAGAAAGGGAGGCTATGAACCATTTCTAAAGTGAGTTGGGTCCTCATGTGTTTATCAGATCCACAACACTCATACAAAATGCCATAAACTTTATTTATGTTGCTAAAACATGTTTAACACATTTAGAACAACATCTGTGTCATACACATCCCATTAACTGATTGTTTCTTCTCTTGTTCTAGTTAAGGCACCACTTTTATATCAATACTCTTGTGTGCATTTGATTTTTAAGGCAGAGAAACAGCCCAGTTTAACTGTTACTTAAACCAATATATGGGTCCCAAAGCTGATTTTGGGTCCCTTGAAAAAATAGACTAAGACCCCGGTCTATATTGTGATGGAAGTCTAAATTCAGGTTATTAAAAATTACCATTATTAAAAGCGCAATTGCACCCTCTGCACTAGCAATGCAGTTTTTCCTTGACCCGCTCCTAAGATGAAGAAGCAATCATGAGCGGGGGCCATTGGAAAATTTGCCTCAGAGTTGCCATGTGAACAGAATCACTCCATAAACTGTGATTCATTTTCTCCTGCATCCAAGTCTATGGAGATGGACTTGTAGCCTTGAGATTATCCATATTTCTTACAATCCTAAGACAATTCTTTGCTTTTCTTTCTTTTCTGTACGTTGAAGCCGGGATAGGCAATCTTGTGTATTCTGGCAAATCCCAAAGGGGCTACTATACTTTTTTTTTTTTTTTCAGGAAAAAATGTTGGGCTTCACATCATACATGAAATGTACATATTTATGGTCTGACACGTAGAGTTTTTGCAAAGTACAACAGGGTTTAGCAGCTGAAAAAACAAGGACCCTGGCATTTAACCTTTTTCTAGAAGTATTTGAATAACTTATAATAAGACAATTGTGCTTTCATGTTCGCGTGGTTTTGTTTGGGAGCAGCTTAGAAAGGAAATGTATGTAATAGGGCAACAGGGGAGTTTGAATTCGTTGCCTCAAAAGGATTTCAGTCATTAAAGAAATGGCAAACAAACGAAAAAAATAACAGTAAAATTGCTCACACACTTTATAGGGTTCACTTACCAAGGGGAGCAAAGTGTAAAATAACAACATTCATTGGTTTTTGCCCACAATCCTCATTTCCATTTATCACATCACGTGGTTAGGTGCTCGAAAATATGATGCAGGGCACTGATTTAAGCTGTCCACAAACTTTTTATTTTATTTTGTATGATTTTCAGTAAGTATAAGATCCATTACTATTGGTCAGTTGTAACCTGCTATTTACCTCTTATTCTTCTGATCGTTAAGCCTCTAGACCCAAATAAGTAGAACTATACAAAGGTGGATAAACCTTGTAAGGTCCCTTATTTCATATATGTCTGGCCCCCATTAGTCGGATACCGTGCAGGGTCATCCCGTGTCTGATAAGTTGGAACCTCTTATGAGTTTTTTTTTTTTTTTTTTTTTTTTTTTTTAGTAATTTTTCATTTCTCACATAACATTTCTCAAAATAGTTTATTAAATATGAATGTTATTTGGCTGTAAGTAGAACTGACAGGGAAACTTGATGGAACGTGGCAATCTCTGACCAATGGCATCCCGTTGTCTGTCTTCTCACTCGCTCTCTGTCTCTTGCTCTCTCTCTGTCTCTCTCTCTGTCAGCTTGAGACATGTCTAGACATAGTGATAATGAAGGCATTAGCTGAGAGAAGAAATTGAAATATAGAACTAAGAAAGGGAAACACAAACCCTAATCCAGTTATTCATCTTTCCTAATCCTTTGGTAGTTTAAATGCTCCGTCTAAGTAAAGTGGCCAATAGAGCTATTAGACAAGCTCCAGAAATGTTTGGCCAAGCTGGCAGGTTTAGGCATGGCTTTCTACTTTGCTTGAGGGCGGGGTTTTTAAATTGCTGTTTAATATTAATGTTTAAAGGGAGGAAATTGCGTTCAGGAATATACAGTACATGCAGATAAGGGGATGAGGGAGTTAAAAAGACTTGTAGTTAGAACCTATGAAAAGGTTACTTGGACTTAAAGAAGAAAATAATATGAGACTGTATAAAAACAACAATAAACAATATTGCAAAATTAAGAATAATAATTATATTTAAGCTTCTGTTTATTGGTTGCCAGGGTCAGCATCTGTGACAACCAGAGAGCATTTGGAGAGAATTGGACCAACTGAATATGTTGCTTACAATATATTCATAACATTAAAATGAATCTAAATGCAACGTTTTGATTTAACAAATAATGCTGCATTATTATGGGAAGCCATAGAAAACAAGACTGAAATCTACTCTTAAAAATATATAAATCCCCCAATTTCTTCCCTTCCTCATCCCTCTCCCTTGTCTAAAGGCATACAAAGAAACCTCTTCATCAGTTTAGCTTGCCAGTATTATATAAATAACGTACAGCACATCTAAATGCAGGCAGTGTAGTATTTATAGGAGAGTGCATGAGATGAAGGTGCCAAGTGGAAAAAAACATTGCAGTTTGCACAGATTTTCTTTGTACCATGCTTTATACATCCGTCTCCTGGTTGCTGGTCACAATAATTGTTGATTGCCAGCTGCAACTGCAACTTAGGGGCAAATTTACTAAATGGCAAAGTGGCTAACGCTAGTGAAAATTCGCCAGCGTTATGTCATTTTGCCACTTCCCCGACCTACTTTTAGCGCTACTTCGCACCCTTCCGTCAGGCGAAGTTGTTCTCTGGCGAAGGGACGTAACTACACTAAGGGGCCGATTCACTAAATTCGAGTGAATGATTCGAAGTAAAAAAACTTCGAATTTCGAAGTGATTTTTGGGCTACTTCGACCATCGAATGGGCTACTTCGACCTTCGACTACGACTATCGAATGATTCGAACTAAAAATCGTTCGACTATTCGACCATTCAATAGTCGAAGTACTGTCTCTTTAAAAAAAAATTCGACCCCCTAGTTCAGCAGATAAAAGCTACCGAAGTCAATTTTAGCCTATGGGGAAGGTCCCCATAGGCTTGCCTAAGTTTTTTTGATCGAAGGATATTCCTTCGATCGTTGGATTTAAATCCTTCGAATCGTTCGATTTGAAGGATTTAATCGTTCGATCGAATGAATAATCCTTCGATCGCTCGATCGAATTTTCTGCGCTAAATCCTTCGACTTCGATATTCGAAGTCGAAGGATTTCAATTCCTAGTCGAATATCGAGGGTTAATTAACCCTCGATATTCGACCCTTGGTGAATCGGCCCCTAATTCACTAAGTTGCGGATTTTCGTGAACATTACCTCTATCGCCAGACTTTGCCACGTCAGACCAGGCGAAGTGCAATAGAGTAGATAGGGATGGTCCCAAAAAACTATGGCGTCTTTTACTTTTTATTGGGTGAAAAAGATCGAAATTTCCCCCCTACATTTGATAACATATGGCACCTAAACTATACTGTGGGCACATGTGTAGGGTATTAGAACACATTTATTAAGGACTTGGCCTTGTGTAGTGTAATGTGTGCTGGCTGCTGCATATACGGCCATTGTACTTTAACTGCATGACGTATGCAAATTTGCCATCGCTAGCGTAACTTCGAACCGCTGATCGTAAGATCGCTAGCGCAACTTCGCAAACGATCCGTAACTTCAGATCTTCGTGAATTTGCACAGCCCTGGCAAATCTACGCCTGGCGAAATGCGGCGAAGCCAGCGCTGGCGCAACTTCGGAGGTAAGTAAATTTGCCCCTTAGTGCTAACTAACTAGTCTTTGGTTTTGGTTGCACTTAACTGGTCACACACTGCAATAAAAATGATGGTTCCTCCCCTTCAGAATATAGAAGCACACGCTAGTCATCCTCTGTGTTCCTTAATTTAGAGAATTAGTTTGTGCAAACTTATACTGGCTAAAGGTGAGCGCTATTGCTGTGGAATTCTTAATTGGACAGCTGTGCTTTATATATTTGGGGTATATGCATTCTAAAATGTTAAAAATAAAAGGTATCTAATCAGTGGAAAAGAATGTCATGTGGTAGCCATAGACTGTCCAATGCACTCCAGTATTTGACCAGATCAATAACATTATGAGAGGCCATACACATGACTGCTTTTTATGCAATCTGAACTGCTGGAATGAAGACAAGCGGCAGCTCCTCTACCCTGACCATGCATGTTCGATGATTTGATATGGTCATAGGATGGCCGGTCAAAGCAGTCCCAGCAATACATGTCTAAATGGTCGAGACTCGAGCAGTATGGTTGAAATTGGCCCAACTGTCCAACCAAATCTGGGCATGCATGTCCAGCGTTAGGTCAATGGTATATGAGGATTTACAGACCATTATTGCCTATTTAGGTTGACTCCTCTAGCTGATGTCTATGTATGTTGCCAGGATCTCTAATTTCAAGTAATTGCATATAGCCTGTTGGCACATTTGTATACATACCATCTCATATCAGCTTTAGCAGGGTTCGAAGAGACTAAGGCATTCATGCTATTCCTTTACCTGGACAATTGGCTTTTAACAAGCACATCAAAAGATCTGGCAAGGGATCAAGGCTGTCGTTTGTTGAGTGGCTTTCAAAGAGCACGGTGGCTGTAAATTACAAAAAGGCTATTCTTGATCTACCAGCTGCAGATTTTATCTGATGATTCCCTCTTTTTCCTTCAGATAAAATAGTGACATTGCAAGAGAAGCTTTAGTGCAAACTATTACTAATGCCCTTTCAGTACAAAAAGGACAAAGCATAACTTGATAGGGGCAGCTTTATACAGTAGATATTGTATCTTTCATCCAATGCTACCATACACAGGCCAATACATATAGGTCTTTCACTGATCAGCCCACAGGCCGATTAGATCGATGTTGCACGGGCCATACAAAGCATGGCCGGCCTTTTAAAGTTCAGGCAGACAGCCCAATAAATTGTCCAATAAAATAAATGATTGTTCATAAAGGAAGCATTTTTTTCTAAAATATTATTATATGAATTTGCAATTGGTTCAGTATGCAAATATTTTTTGTGGTGTGTCCTTATTTCGCCAAACTCCCAAAATGTATGTATTACAAAATTTTAACCTTGGAGGACAGAGTGGTGATCCATTGGATGGACTGCTATTGGTTGCCTTTACTGTAGACAGTCAAAAATGCTTGGATTATCATTTTTAGGACCTTCCTGAAGAGCCATACTTTATTTTGTGCTGGGTTACTCACCACCTTCAGAGGGACAAACAGATTGCACAACTCCAGGATAAATACAGAGTACAACAGCCACATGCTTGTACTATACTATGTTAATTACTTTATTATTACGTGCCTAGATTTAGCCCAGAGGCCTCTTGCATAGGTACACTTTTTTAAACTCTGATCCTCTTTCCAATCTTGTGCGAAATTCCTTCCTGCAGTTTTTCAAATGCATACCCCACCAGACGTGGCCTCTTTAGTGCTGAAACATGTTGCAAGTCTCACATCTGCAAATCAGATGTTCCCACTGGCCCTGAGATATACATAGTGAATGGCCCATTGGCAGAACAGGGCTACTCATTAAGCACAGCAAGGTGATGTATAGACCCTGCTCCCCCATCACCTCTAATTATACTGCTTCTTTTAGGACATTAACAAACTCCTTACAAAGTGCTGGGTTTAAGTCATCTTGTAAACTTAAGGAGTGTAGCTGGAACTGTGTGTGCCCAGGGCCGTTCTTTCATTGTTTTAGGTCTATTTCATTTTCTCTTCAAGGGTCTTTGGTCTGCTCCCTTTTAGAATCAACAAACTAAAACAAAAAACACTTTGTGATCCAGCAACCCCCTTAGAGAACAAGTCAGTGTCCTTTTTGTATGTTTTTTTTTTGTATTTACTTTTTTCCCTTGGTCTCAGGTTAAAGTGGCATTAGACCTGTTCAATCTGCTTTAAATTATTAGGTGTTTCATTTCACTCCCATAATGAGTTTATGTTTATGTAAACACCTGATTTTCCTATTCTTGTATGCAGGGGCACAGTTGCAAAGTGTGATGTTTTGGGCACTAAACACAATTGAATATTTGTAAAAACACAACAAACTATAGTCTAAATATTAATTAAGCTGGCCTTAAACAGGATTGGTAAAGTCACTAAACATTTCCTTGTTGGGACAAACTGGGCTAATCTAATTGATCACATCACACAAGGGCCTTTGCAGAACATTAGCTTCAAACCATATCCATAGCCCCATGTGTTCTCCTGATTTTTCCAGTCTTCCCAACAGATGCCTGAACAAGAAATGATGATATATTGATCAAAGGGGCCACCACGATGGTCCCATACATAGGACAATAAATTTCAAACTTGGTAAAGAGGCATTATATCCAAGAATATCTTCGATTTAGCACTACAAATTAACTGCACATGCCACAGCCAGTATGTCCTGATGTCAAATCATCATCAGTGTCCAACAATGAAGAATCTGGCTTTTTGAAAAATATATCTGCATATAATTTTGAAATATTGTATATGTTATTCAAGCACTGAATCCTGCACATCATCTTGCAGGGATTAGACAGCTGCCACACACAATTACAGAGTTGTTTACCAGCGTTCCAAAATGTGCTTTGGGTAGGATGAAAAATATTTTGAGGTCCAGAGTTTATATTTTAAATGGATGCCTTCTTTGATGTGAAGATTTAAGTCTAAATTAAAGTAAGGTCTGATCATAAACAAATAAAGAAGAAATTCAAATTGCTTCCACCTCGGTTCGGTCTCATAAATATTGAGTCATTTGCGGCATGGAAAGAATTTCAAAAGCTAGTTTAGCTCTGCTGTGCGTTGTTTTAAAGGACCCTCTTTGATCTTGGACTGCTGAATTTATTTTGTGGGGGGCTCGTATTTTTGATAATTTTCCACTGATAATTCTGCTATTTTCTCAATGTTGGAATGGTAGGACAATGTTTTATTTTTTGTTTGGTGTGTGTAAAACACTAAGGTGTTCTCTGCAGCTTTGAATTTTCTAGGGTATCATTGTAGAAGAGCTACAGTTATTGACCATGATAGGTGAAAGGTTTGATTTCAGTATATTACTTGTGAAGATATAGACCGCTCTCCACTTTTATTCCTTTAGAGACCTTATGCATGACAGATTATTATTATCCTCCTCTATTTATATAGTTCCAACATATTCCATAGCACTTTACAAATTGGTACACCATTCACATGAGCCCCTGCATCAGTGGAGTTTACAATCTAATGATCAATCATGTCAGAAATTGACAATCTGATCTCTACATATATGATCATCTTAAACCTCTTCTCATTAGTTAAAGCTTCGTTCAACTCAAAACTAGGGATGTACCGAATCCAGGATTTGGTTCGGGATTCAGCCACTTTCAGCACGATTCGTATTTGGCCAAATCCAAGTGCTTGGCTGAACCGAATCCAAAAAATCACGTGACTTTTCATCACATAAACAAGGTATTCAAAAATGTCTTTACCATGCGCTGCCTGCACGGTTCTCTCTCCCCTCTTTTTTCCCTAATTTACATATGCAAATTAGGGTTCCAAATCGGTTCAGGATTCAGCAAAATCTTTCACAAAGGGTTAGGGCTGAATCCTAAAATACTAGATTTGGTGCATCCCTACTCAAAAAAACTCTTGGCTTGGGATTGGCAACTAGCTGCAAGGTCTACATCTTCTATTGTTTTGCTTGAGTCTATGGTTGGGTTGGTAATTGCCGAAAGTTGCCTTTAACCTCTTCTCATTTGTTAGAGCCCACAACTCTTGGGACTCTCAAGTAGCTGCAAGGTCTACATCTTCTATTGTTATACCTTTGCCTAGGGTTGGGTTTGTAAATTGCTAAGAGCTGGCAACTTTCAAAATGTTTCACATATTTGCAGTATTCAGAGGCAAACTGGAACCTATTGTTAGTAAGAACACATGCTGCTGTGTGCTGTCAGACACGCTGTAGATTCCTTTTTAAGTACTTGTTGGGTGTGACATTGTGAGTCTGACAAACATGATCACTCTGTGGTGTGGGCTGATGTCAAAGGCACCCCATTAGGTGGACACTTTGTGATAAAAGTTGAAAAAAAGTGATGATACCTTGAATGGCTGACTGAATACAAATGTTCTGCACGCTTTCATGCTACTGAATATAACTACTGCCTATTTTCTCTTTGTTGACACAGTACAAAAAATGTCTCTCACTTAAAGTCACCAAGTGTGCACTTCAAGCCTCTGATTTATCATAATGAGGGGTTTGTGTGTCTGTCATTGTTTTATTATTACATGCTATTTTTTGGCTTTTATTTAAGTTTCTAAGAAATGACGGCTAAAAGGGCCAAGGTAATTAAAACTTCAGCTTTAACAAGGTGACGATTCATTGGCCTCGACATCCAATGGTGCACCATAAATCTCTGCAAAGAAATATTTTTCTTGGACTGTTTTGAATCTAGGTGGTCTTTTATAGATCTTGATGACTCTTCTCACCTGTTGTGAAGTTGGCCAAAGACATTCAAATTTAAAGGGGTAGTTTACATTTACATTAACTTTTAGTATGACATAGAATGGACTATTCATAGCAACTTTTTAATCTGTCTTTTTAAAATTTGTACTGTTCTTGAATTATTTGCTTTCTATTTTGCCTCTTTACAGAAATCATATAGGGGTTGATGATGAAGATCAATATCATATTGTTTCAGAATATCACTGTTTACATTCAGAAGGTGAACTACTCTTTAAACCAAGCAGCCAGTGGTGTAATTATGTGTCCCCCCCAAAAAAATGGGGGGGCAATCCTCCCCCACAGCAAGATCGCAGGTCACCTACACCACATCCACAGGCCAAGCTGCAGCCACAGGGTCTGCTTCCTCTATAGTTAAGCCACCGTTGCCAGCTTATCTGCCAGTTATCTTGACTGCCTCCCAAAAATTGGCCAGGTATCTGTCAGGATGGGAAATCCTGGCAGACAAGGACCTGGCCAGCAATCAACAAACCAATGAGGTCCTATCATGGCGGGCCTGCATAGGCCTGTGTTATGATTATGGTTGTTGGTCTGGGGGCCAAACGATTGGGCCAGCCTGTTTTGGTAGCCAAAATGGGCAAAGATCCACTCATTTGTCAAAAGTGCCGGTTGAGCGGATCTTTACATGGATAGCCAACTTAAGGCTATCAGCAATTGCTTGCTGTAGTGAAACATAAGCTATAGCAGATTGGGCCACTGATGGAAGTAGGTGGTCCCAGGACAACTTGCCTTGTTGTTTTGGATCTTTCCAGAAACAAGTATTGCTGAGCCAGTTTTGTTCATAGGTGAATGCTTCCATCCCATACAGAACTGTCAGTTTCCAGGCAACTTATTTTGGCAAGAAAAGCCATCCTTGTCTCAGTAGTTTAAAAGATAAGGCCAGCCATTACAAAACAACTCCCAGCATCCTCAGGCAACTGTAGGCTGTTATGGGGGGGTCACAAGACTGCACACAATGTATCTGATAGTAGTTTGAGAGACTGAGTTTTATTTGACTTTGCTCTAATTAACATTCAGTAATAATATTTCCTTTCTTTGTAGAATGCAGACAAACTGCTGGCAGAATTGGTGAAAAACAGGACAATTGTAGGGACGCAACATAATACAGCAGTTTAAGGTTATGTGAGGACATATTATTGTTTCAAGTGGCAGCTCTCTCTTACCTGAGTGCCCAGGGTTATAGACTTTACATGGACAAGTATAAGAACATAATTGAAAGTTGCCTCTCAACAGTCTTAACCCTATAATACTGTTCTGGAAACATTTGGAACATTATGGCAGTTGCTTCCATACAGAAGAGGTTGGACATAAATGTTGGTTGATCAGGCCTGGTTCACATCAGCATTATATTTTACAGCCGTTCAGATGGGTTGAGATCAAGGCTCTGGTGTAGTCCAGGTAAGGTCTTCCACTCTCCAAATGAATTCTGTATGAAGCACACTTGCATGGGGTTATTTTCCCACCAAAACAGGAAAGGAAAAGCAGATTGCATTGTATAATGCATCATAATTAATAGCCAATCCCACTATTTGGACTGGTGTCCTTTGACCATAGTATACCAGTGCTTGAATGCCCACTTAAAGCCCAACGTAAGGGTCAGTTAGTTTGAGACTTGTGGTAAACATGTATTTGGTGACAAATCGCCTCTTCTTCAGGTGACTAATCTCCCCGATATCCCTTCCCATTGGCTAGAATCTAAAATGATGGCGGGATGGCACTTGAAAGTTGAACTTCAGGCGACTTCGGAAAACGAATCGTTCAAAGTGCCATCCCGCTGCCTATTTATATTCTAGCTTTGTTGTTGGGTGGCTAATCTTCCTCCATATCTCCACATGTGTCTTTGACCTCAGGTGGAATTGATGCAGCATTTCTTTATGTCTGTAACCTTGTTAAAAGATAAGGTGAGCCCAGACAAAACATAGGTATTTGCAGGGCTCCTTTTGCATCTACACATGCAACTGACTTGATAACACTGCAGCGATTAATGAATACACACCAGAAATGGCACAATTTACACCTGGTTTTTATACAACCAAAACTTGCCTCCAAGCCTGGAATTCAAAAATAAGCACCTGCTTTGAGGCCACTGGGAGCAACATCCAAGGGTTTGGGGAGCAGCATGTTGCTTACGAGCTACTGGTTGGGGATCACTGCCATAGACAGTCACTGTGGAGTGGGCTGTTGGGGGACTGGTTGGGCCTCTGTGTATTAGAAATGCAAGGGGCTATTTTGACTCCCAGTCCAGACATGTCGATCACTGCCCCTGACACCAGTGCTCCGTGCATTAGCACTAAAGGGTGCAGTCCAGCAATAATACATGAGGCGCAATAGTGCATTTCTTTCACTGGATGCTATGGATGAAACCTATAAACTTTCTTTAAATTATTTTAAACAATGATACACCCAAACGTTTCTTCTGGTTGGGGTTTCCTTTGGCAGTAGCCCATGCACACAAGTGCTTTAATATAAAATAACAGCGGTGAGGCGCAGGAGTCTGGCTGGATTGTTTGCTCTTGTAACAAGGCTTCTATTTAACTGAGCCTGTACACACTACCAGGCGGCTGCTGCTGCTGCTGTGAAGTCAGTGTGACCCAGCCAATCAGGCCCTGCATTGAGACTATGTCCTTATTAGGAGAAGCTGTGCTGGCTCACTGGCCTTACCTTACATGGATGGCAGCTCCTGAGCCGCCTGCTCCCTCCTCCCGCTGCATATTTTCTAATTGAAATCCAGGAAGCTCCTGAAGCCTGTCAGCCTGCGTGTATTGCCTCACAGCCATGTCACCTTTTATCTGAGGAGGGAGGGCTGACTAGAAGTAGAGGAGGTGTAGCACTTCCTAGTGGGTGCGTTTGTCTGTGAGAAATCCCTGTCAGTGGACCAGCTAATATATATATAATGGCATACAATCCTGCCAGCACTATTAGTCCCAAAGGGAAAGGGAGATGTATAATCATAAAGCACAGGGTCACTGTTCATTAGGTGTGAGTGTGGGAAACATAACTGTACGTTGCACATCTGGTCTGTAGTGCTACATATCAAGCGCATTCCCATTTTGCCTCCAGTCAGTAATAGGAATACCAGGCCCTGACCGGACAAGCACGGCTGGCCCATGACTTACCTGCACCCAATGAAGGCTTATGTTTTTCCATTTACATCAAACCCCACATCTTGCACAGAAAGAACTTGAATAACTTAAGGTGGCCATACACGGGCAGATAAAGCTGCCGATATCGGTCGTTTGGACCAATTTGACAGCTTATCTGCCCGTGTATGGGGGCTTCCGAAGGGTCTTCGCGATCGATATCTGGCCACGATATCGATCGGGAAGGTTTGATTTTTAACTGACCGACCCGTTGGAGCCCCTTGGCGCATCGTAATTCGATCGTTTGGCCATACAACCGAACGTTCGAATTACCCCAATATAGCCATGCCGTTAGTGGCATATCGGGGAAAGATCCGCTCGTTTGGCGATGTCACCAAACGAGCGGATCTTTGAGTCTATGGCCACCTTTATTTATAAGCCACCCCCTTCCCTGTTACAGTACTGCTTAGTGTTTTCCACGTGGGTCACAAAATAGACTGACTGCAGTGTAACTGTAGTTTTGAGGGAAAACGTGGAGTGGCTGTATCACTTGCTATACTGTATGTATGAAGGTCTGGGATTCAAAATAGGCCCTGGGATTTCAACTACCCATAGGGTTGCCACCTTTTCTGGAAAAAAAATACCGGCCTTCCTATCTATTTATCTTTTTTCCCTATTAATAACATTGGGATTAACCATCATTTTTACTGGCCAGGCCGGTAAAATACAGGCCACGTGGCAACCCTAACTACCCAGAGGCCCAAACAGCCCCCACCAGCCCACCAAATAGTGACTGTCTATGGCATCTAACAGCAGCCCCTCTGGCATTTGCCAGAACCCACAGATTGCCAGTCCGGGCCTGTTTACCTCAACCTCCCCTATCACCACAGGTCCCTTGGGTTACGCAAGGCACTTTCTTCCCACAGACGTGTCAGTATCCCTTTAAGCATTTCACTAGGGAGCCAGTTAACTGAGAGAAGAAAAAAGCAGCAGTCACAGGACTGGGATCTAAACAAGAGGATAACATCTAGTCTGAGGCTTAGTATTGTTGTTGGACAAACATTCCCCAAGCCTGCACAATATTTATGCTGGTCAGTTGATGAAGCTCTTCCAAATGCATCTCTCCCTTTACGTGTAAAATGCAAAGCAAACACACTGACATTATGAAAGAAAAACTTGCTCCCTCCCCCAGAAAAAACAAGAAAATATTTCTAACTATTGATAAGTAGCAGCTACTTAAAGGGGTTGTTTGCTTTTAAAGGGATACTGTCATGGGAAAACAGCAGAATTCTGCACTGAAATCCATTTTTCAAAAGAGCAAACAGATTTTTTTATATTCAATTTTAAAATCTGACATGGGGCTAGACATATTGTCAATTTCCCAGCTGCCTCCAGTCATGTGACTTGTGCTCTGATAAACTTTAGTCACTCTTTACTGCTGTACTGCAAGTTGGAGTGATATCACCCCCTTCTCCCCCCCCAGCAGCCAATCAAAAGAACAATGGGAAGGTAACCAAATAACAGCTCCCTAACACAAGATAACAGCTGCCTGGTAGATCTAAGAACAACACTCAATGGTAAAAGCCAAGTCCCGCTGAGACACATTCAGTTACATTAAGTAGGAGAAATAACAGCCTGCAAGAAAGTAGTTCCATCCTAAAGTGCAGGCACAAGTCACATGACTGGGGCAGCTGGGAAACTGACAATATGTCTAGCCCCATGTAAAAAAAATCTGTTTGCTCTTTAGAGAATTGTCTTTCAGTGCAGAATTCTGCTGGAGTAGCACTATTAACTGATATGTTTTGAAAAAACCATGACAGTATCCCTTTAAGTTAACTTTTAGCAATGTTATAGAATGGCTAATTCTGAGCAACTTTTCAACTGAACTGTTTTTTTTTTTTTTTCAAATAGTTTTTGAATTATTTGCCTTCTTCAAATAGACCCATCTAAAAACATATTTATTGTCATTTCTACTTTTAATTACGCATCTTTCTATTCAGACCCTCCCCTATTTCAGTCTCTTGTTCAAATCAATGCGTGGTTGCTAGGGTAATTTGAACCATACCTACTGGATTGCTGAAATTGTGAACTGGAGAGCTGCTGAATAAAAAGCTAAATAACAAAAAACACAAATAATAAAAAATGGAAACCAATTGCAGATTGTCTCAGATTATCACTCTACATCATACTAAAAATGAATTTAATGGTGAACAACCCCTTTAACCTCCCCCTTCCACTGTGTCTTATGATTTTGAGGTGCAAGGGCCACCATTGGGGGTTGGGGTGGCTCCTGTTTGGGTTGATCATGGACAGGTCAGGTGCATGGGGCCCTTCTATTCTTCCCGGCAAGCCCATCTTTATTTGAGTTACTGTACATATATATATGATTTCAGCCGGTGATTTCAGAATTCTTGGGAACAAACCCCCTTTTCTAGCTATAAGGCCAAAGGCATATAGTGTGCTTTGACTACTGGGGTTTGCCCCATAATAAGCTGTATTCTTCACATCTAAGAATATGTCATGTTTTTCTAGTCAAAACTCTGCCTGTCACCACTGGTGACAAGATGAGCATTAAAACAAATGATAGGTTCTGTGGATTGTGGCGCTTCACTGCTTGCAAAGACACACAGTTGGAAAATGTGAGCCTTGCTAAATAATTTCAATATAGTAATATTTGGTGGGGCGTTAAGACATACCTTTAGTACATGTAAGAGGTAATTCAGGAGCACAAGTACAGTTGCGCTTAGCCACAGTAAGCTGATTGAAAAATCAAATACATGGTTGTGTATAGTTGCACTGTGCCAAATTAAGAGCTAGTGTGCCTACTGACACTGCCGCTACTGCCGCCTCTGAAACAGGAGGTAACCCCAGGCAGCAGCGCCCCCCCCATAAAAAAACTTCAGACCTCTTTAGTGTATACATATAGCGCAGAGATACCATATTGCACCCTTTGCTTCCCTGCACCTCCACTTTGTGATTTTAACATATTTCCCTGCAGGCTGATGCACTATTGCATTCTGGGTATTCGCTTGTGTGATCATTTATATTCTGCAAATTCAGTTATACATCAGGTTATCTCATCTCTTAAGCTGGCCATAGATGCAAAGATCCGATCGTACGAATCATCGTACGATCGGACTTTCCCATCTCCCGACCCGCCACTAACTATTCAGATCAAAGTCTTACCAGTCAGATTAGTAAAAGAACAGATCAGCAATGTTCTGCCCCTGACAGCAATCGTACGATATCTATGTCCAACCAAAGCTAGTGACAGTCTCCCACTGAAAATCGTACGATCGGCAATACACGCAGAGATATTATCGGCAGCCGACAGAAATTTTCTAACCTGTCCGATCGACCAAACAACCGATCTCCGCCGGATGAAAAATGTCGGGACTCTCCACACACGGTCCGAAAATCGTACGAATCCTCGATTCATGCGATCAGATCTTTGCGTCTATGGCCAGCTTTATCCGCATGAGCAATAAAGAGCCTCTCACTAACATTTCAATTCAGTTGTGCTGATAAATACTGTTTTGTGTAGACAATAAACGGTGGTGAGAATTCGACCTAAAATAGGCCACAAAATCCTAAGTTACTCGGGTACAAGTAGTTTTTGAGAATTACTGTATATTATCGCCCTGTCCATTCTTTGTTACCTACAGTATGTCACTAAATGAAAAAAAATATTTTGTCGCCAATGCCCCAAATGGCTTATATCTGACCATCAAATGACTGCAGTCTGCAGAACCCTGAATCTAAGGAAGGAAGGTATTAACAGTATGGTAAGGAATGCAAGATCTGCAGATTGTTCAAACAAATCCTTCTCTTGAGCAGTAAAGCATGAAGGAAAACAGTGCAGAGAAACCTGTGTTGGGCCTGTGTTCTGAATGTATCACAGGACATATCTCCTGTAAACACCCTTCTGTACTACAGAACTGCCTTCTTCAGAACTATGAGCAGATTTGCCATTGATGGTGCTGCCAGCCTCAATTATATTTTATTTGGGGTTATGACACCCCCGCCCTTCTCTGATTTAAAAGTTCTCCTCTCCTGCCCAGTTCTCATGTCCCACAAGGCCCATTCCTTCAGATCTATTGATTTTCTTTGAATTATCAACAATAATCTTTCCCTAATGTATTGTACAGCAGTCTGTTTGCTTATCCTTACAGTGAACCAATAGAAAAAGCTTAGCAATTGCGCATCTACTTTATTTTAAAGGGTTGACGTAACTACCATCTTGAGATATGGCGGCGTATGTTCAAGTATATCCACAAACATTGAAGGACCAATGAAACATTGAATATATGTTATTTACATATAAAGTTTGTATTTTTTCATCCAGTACCTATAAATATACTCTTGGCAACAAATGCCCTTTTTTATATGAGAAAAAGTATATAATGGGTAGTCCTGTAGAGAGCCATGAATGACTTTTGACAACCTTTTTTCTTCCTGCGTAAGACCAAAACCCATTGTATTCTAATAATGGTTCTGTTATCTGCTGTGAAACGTTGAGCCTTTTTGCTATATTCAGACTGAATGGTTACCATCATGGCTACACAGAAGCTTATTTATGTAATTTATAGTAGTGTTTCTAAAGCAAACAATAGTACAGGGTAACAGTAAATTATATTTGCATGCATATAAAATGCATTTTTGGGGGGCGTAGTGTTCAAAAAATGTGCCCAGTGCATTAGATAATGGCACATTTGCACTTACACTTCAATGTGAATTGGATGCAATAGTGCTGAGAGTTTTGTAAGTAGGTTGGCTTGTATGTACACTAAGGCAATTAGCTCAGGCTGCTGGGGGTACCCTGGAGCTTTGGCCTATTTCATAAGGTGTCAATTGGTGCACTTACTCTTATTTTGGAACAGGCAGGGTGAGTTAACCCAAGTACCTTTAATAAATGGGATTTTTCATTCAACTGACTGTGGCCAAGTACAATTATACTTGTGGTCCTGAATTACCCCTTTATATGCACAAAAGGTGTGTCTTAATAGCCCATTAAATTACACAAAAAAATTACTTTATGGAAATTATTTAGTAAAGCCTTCATGTTTCAGCAAGCAAAAAGGTGTCTCACTCTGGCCACAGAGCCTATCATTTGTTTTTATGGAATATGCCTGTCACCAGCGGATTTTCGACTAGCAAAACATTATGCATCCTTGGCAAGATTCAGGTGTTTTATCGCCAGCTGAAAAACACCAGTGGAGAATATGTTTCATGAATATGTTTCATCCTCTAGCAATCAAAACATACTATATCCCTTTGGTCTTACAGCTAGAAAGGGCGATTTTTATCCTAGAATTTTGAAATCACTGGCTGAAGTTATAAATATGTACTGTAAATCAAATACAACTGGAAGGCTGTCTGCAGGCCTCTAACGAATCATATCCTACATAGTGTCGGCTTTCATCATGGACCTGTTTTCCAGAATACTCAGGACCTTGGGCTTTCCGGATATGGGGTCTTTTCATAATTTCGATTTCCATACCTTAAGCCTACTAAAAAATAATTTAAACATTAATTTTGCCAAATAGGATTGTTTGGACTCCAATAAGGATTAATTATATCTTAGTTAAGGTGGCCATAGTTGCACAGATAATATCGTATGAAATTAATGTTCGTACGAAATTCGGTGCGTGTATGGTGGGAAACAAGCCGAGCGATATCGGCAGAAGACTTGGATATCGGTCGGCTCATTGATCAGGCTGGATGGAAAATTTTGATCGGGTGCCTTTGAAGTCATTGTTAGTGCTGAACCGTCAGATACAGGTAGAATTCTATTGTTTCTATATGTATATCTGACGATTCAGCTCTACATGTGTGTATTGAAACGAACGATCTTTCTAAGAAAGATCGTAATTGTTACGTCAATGGCCACCTTTAGACTTGAGTGCAAAGTACTGATTTAATATTATAGAGGAAAAGAAAGTAATTATTAAAATTGGAATTCTATTAAAATGGAGTCTATGGTAGATGGCATTCCTGTAAGACTGAGCTTTCTGGATAACAGGTTTCCAGATAACTGTATTTTTAACCTGCAGTTTTTTCTCTCCAACCTATCCTCTCCTAGTCTACTTAGTGTCAGCTCTCCAATGTATCTTGGCCTACTTACTGTGAACTTACAAACCTACCCGATTCTTCCCTATTTGGCAGGTCTTTGACCAATCCTATCCTACTTTGTATCCAGTGTTGGACTGGCCCACCGGGATACCAGGAAAACTCCCGGTGGGCCCAGGTGTCAGTTGGCCCTCATGCTGCTAAACTTTGGCTTATTTCATGGCCATTCCCTATTTCTATGAGAACAAAGAGGCTAAATAGATGGAATAATAGATTATAGTGTGTAAGGAAAAGAGACTAGGAGAATGAGGTGAGGAAGAATATTAGTACTGAGAGTGGGCCCCTGCTCTACAATTTTTAGGGGGCCCCTGGTGTCCCAGTCCGACACTGTTTACACTTTCCACATTTGCATTTACAAATATTTTTTTTAAAAAAATTCCTCCCAATTCTGCTGTAATTTTTCAAGTACTTTCTGAATCACTTCTTGCATTCCACCCTCGGTCAGTGAACCTCTTGCTCATTCATAAGACTCTTCATTTCCAAGAATGGTCAGCTATTTGTTTCAGTTCTAAAACATGATTTCGCAGAATAATTAACATTTCTACAGCCAGTATTAAAGTAGAGCAGAAGGTGTAGGTAGAGATGAAAAGTGTAGGTAAAGTACAAAAAAAATTACTAAACCTGTTTTATACTTTTATTTGTTGTAGAAGTGCAAAGCAAGCTCTGTCTTTGCACTCATACAACAAATAAAAGAATTTCAGATATGGCATCCTCTTGAGCTATTGAATTTTCAGCTACTTTTCTACTTCTAGAGCTGTGCAAATCCATTCCACCTGCACACTCCTGAAATGTAAAGGACCACTTAGATACAATTTAGCCTAACACACAAATGCATGTACTGTAGTGCCATTCACAGATTTTTTAATGTAAAATATACCAAACAGAGCTCCGCATAGATTTACATTATGCCATTGTTAAGCAATAGTTGCTTTGAAAAGCATATAGATGCAATGTAAGTCTATGGGGCTGTTCCAGTGTTTTTATTTTGTAAAAGCCTAGGCTCTTAAGGTGCCCTAAAGCAGCCCATTTACCGTTGCAGTTTGCAATTTCGGCAATCTGTCTGCTAAGGTCCAAATTACCCTAGCAAGCAGACAGCGATTGGAATAAGAGACTGGAATATAAATAGAAGACGGCCTGAATAGAAAGATGAGTAATAAAAATTAGCAATAAAATTTGTAGCCTTAAAGAGCATTTCTTCTTTAGATGGGGTCAGTGACCCTAATTTAAAACCTGGAATCAGAAGAAGAAGGCAAATAATTCAAAAGCTATATAAAAGAAAAAATTAAGGCTAATTGAAAATTTGCATAGAATTAGCCATTCTATAATATACTAAAAGTTAACTTAAAGGTGAACCACCCCTTTAATCAATGGGGGGCAACAATAGTCACTTGTCCATCAAAAAACACTGATTCTCATATACACTTATCACAGATTAACCTAGTAGCTCTGAAAATAATTTTCACAAATCAGTTTATTGTTTGATAATAAAACAACAGTATGAGGTATGGCATATCAATAGTCAATTCACAGGTAGTAGAGTACTCTCACCAGGTGTCTAGTCCTATGGACACATTTATCAAGGGTTGAATTTCGAAGTTAAAAAACTTCGAAAATCGAAAACTTTTCTTTTTGAATTTTTTTACCCATTTTCTAACGTTTCGAACCATTCGAACTATTTAATCGATCGAACGATTTTCAAAAAAAATACTTTGACTTTTTAAAACTTAGCCAAATGGGTTGTAGGAGGTCCCCATAGGCTAACATAGCAATTCATCAGGTTTAAGGTGGCGAAGTGTCGAAGTCGAAGTTTTTTAAAGAGACAGTACTTTGATTTTCGAATGGTCGAATATTCTACGTATGTATTTTCAATTCGAATCGAAGTCGAATTTGGCCTATTCGATGCTCAAAGTACCCACAAAATGCTATGAAAGTCGAAGTATTTTAATTCGAAAATTCACTTCGACCCTTTGTAAATGTGCCCCCTAGTATTAGTCCTAGTACTGCTCAGCTAGTCTGTATTCATAACTATCAATCCTCCTAGAGAGGCACATAAAACATTATGAAAAAAATTAGCAACATTCATATGTAATGTCAAAAATGCTGATAAAAGTTATGTATCCCTGATATGTGTTCAGTGCTGCAAGTTTAGCATTACATGACACAACTATCTGCATTTCAAATGCGTATCTGTCCATAAAAACTTGGACAATATCTCTACAAAGGATTGTGCCAGACTAATATAACAAATCCTGTTTGTATAAAACATATGGAGTGTAAGGTAACAAAAGAGAGTAGTCTTTGCATTCCTCTCTGACACCACTAATTCCGGCTTATACTGTAGCTCCCAGGCTGGGGATATGACAAACAGCAATACTTGCCACTCTGACCTTGTGTTTCAGAGCTGCTCCAGCTGGTACGGCACTGCTCTATGTAGTGGTTAAAGATGCCGTGCTCACAGAAAGTTCATACAAGAGAACTCACTCAAGAATATAACAAAGCAGGGGCAGAGCAAGACAAAAAATCAGGTTCCAACATGTATATGGATGCCTGTTATTCAATTTCTACCCTCATTACTCATGAATAGAATAGGGCTTATAGGAATGGAACATGAACATGACTTGGGGAGATTGGGAACAACCACTAAGTATCCTGTGACCAAGAAAAGTATCTATGATTATACAGACCCTGCTAATGAGTTATATGTGTTTGCTGGACTATTTCTTATAATTTAAGCTTCGTCTTGACCCTTTGTTTAGTTTAAAGGGATACTGTCATGGGAAAAAATTTTTTTTTCAAAATGAATCAGTTAATAGTGCTGCTCCAGCAGAATTCTCCATTTCTCAAAAGAGCAAACAGATTTTTTTATATTCAATTTTGAAATCTGACATGTGGCTAGACATTTTGTCAATTTCCCAGCTGCCCCAAGTCGTGTGACTTGTGCTCTGATAAACTTCAATCACTCTTTACTGCTGTACTGCAAGTTGGAGTGATATCACCCCCTCCCTTTTCCCCCCAGCAGCCAAACAAAAGAACAATGGGAAGGTAACCAGATAACAGCTCCCTAACACAAGATAACAGCTGCCTGGTAGATCTAAGAACAACACTCAATAGTAAAAACCCATGTCCCACTGAGACACATTCAGTTACATTGAGAAGGAAAAACAGCAGCCTGCCAAAAAGCATTTCTCTCTTAAAGTGCAGGCACAAGTCACATGAGCAGGGGCAGCTGGTTTGCTCTTTTGAGAAATGGATTTCAGAGCAGAATTCTGCTGGAGTAGCACTATTAACTGACTCATTCTGAAAAAAAAATTTTCCCATGACAGTATCCCTTTAAGAACTTCTGATTGCTCACTGCAGTGACTTTGGCCTACATCAAGAACATCCAAAGAACGTCCAATACCAACAACACTCTGGACTCTCTAGCTTTTTATAATCTGTAGACATCATGGAGGTCCCTGAGAAGCAGCAGAATGAGCCAAAATAGAAACAGGTGTTTCTACCCAGAAATCAAAGAAAAGAGGACAAAGACCATCATCATATAGTCATGCTTTGTTTGAGTGTCCATCTCCATCACTGAAACATTAAGAGCTACTCTGTTTGAAAGCCTTTCTTCTCTGAAGACTCTGCAGCTCATGAGGTTTTCTAGTCTCTCATTGTAAGCTTCCCACATGATAATATAGACATTCATTCTCATCTACAAGCTTTTTACTGGCAATTAACACTTGCTGCCATTGTTACAACTATGCACGCTGAGAAATCACAAAATGCAAACATTTTATATTTTTAATTATATTTTATTTTCACTGAGGGATGCAGCATACACATCGGTAATCATTGCTAATTCAAGGGAAAGAAATTCAATAAGCACCCTTCCAAGCCTGTAAGTAGTATTTTAGACTAAAGCTGATTTAATTGAATTAAAGGACTACTTTATCATAATTATGTATATTCCATTTGTATTTACACAATATAAGGAAGTTAAAATGCATTTGAAGTTTTTTCCTCATTTGTTTTTCACAACTATTACCGTGTCAGCTTCCAATTTAAATATTGCATAAGCTGCCCATGTTGTCAAAATCTCTGGCTATAACCTTCCTTAGGTGTGTCTGGGAAAAAACACAATAAGCCAATGGTGAATGGCCTTCACATTCTTTTCTGCTGCTTCACAGCATTATTTTAAATTGTACATCATCATGGATAAAATTTTGATTTATTTTTCTTTTTGTATTAGCATTGCATTAATTGTCTCTGTGGGTGTAAAATTAATGAGCACTTTTTCCTTGAACTGACTTCTGATAGTAATGGGTAGTGGCTTTGTAAACCATGTTTCAGCAGACTCTGTGACTGTTAGGGGACCACTAATGAAGGAAACTTGATGGTTCCAGGGGGTAACTACAGAAGAAGCCGAATTTGCAGTTGCAGGCGGATCCACTAAGGCCCTAATATATGTGCCGTTTCAATATATTTTGGTATAATGGGTCAACTTACAATTGTTTTGAGGCTGTAGGGCCCAGTTACATCTAGTTACACCTCTGGACGGTGCCTACAATGATTTTACTGCAGATTATGCAATTGCTAGAAAACCAGCAGAAAACTATGGAACACTTCCAAGGGCTTCAATTATTGGCAGCCGGGACAATGTACAAAAACTGCACTGTGAAGCATTATTTATACTGGTTTGTGGCTCCCCAGATGGTGGGATTTGAAAACACATTGAGAAAGGGTTGCAATGAGCAAGAGTGGGCTCCATATGCCTGTCTTGCTACGCCCCAATCTACCCAACCTCATGCCAGATCCACACAAATTCCACCCCTTTAGTAGAAAGCTCCACCCTTCACAGCAGTTCAGGTTTCCAACTTAAAGGGCACCTGTCACCCTGAAATAGTGTTCCTCCGGTTGAAGGAAACAATAATTACGCATGCACGTGCCTCCGTTTGAAGTCATGCACATGAGCATAATGAGAAAGTTGTGGCACTTGCTCATTATGTACAACCTGAGTATGGGCTCTATTAGCTTGCACCTCTAGTGGGGGAAAATATTTAATGTGACAGGTGTCCTTTAACCTGAGCCCTGACAAGTTGCTTGTTCCCTCCCCCCAATGGCTTCCCTGCTTGGTGTTTCTGCCCATTTCAGAAGCTCTAATATAAAGGGACAGATTTATCAAAGGTCGAGGTGAAGTTTTGAATTGAAAAACTTCGAATTTTGAGCTATTTTTTGTGTACATCGACTAGAGAATAGTCCAACTTCGATTCGAATTTGAAAAAAACATTCGAAATTCGAAGGTCGAATTTTTTTGAAATACGGTCTCTTTAAAACTTCGACCATTCGCCACCTAAAAGCTGCCAAAGTGCTGTTTTAGCCTATAGGGGACCTCCTAGTACCTGTATGGAGGCAATTGGGAGAGTTTGAGAGATCAAGGGTCAAAGTAAAAATAACTTTGAATCGAAGTAGAGCAAAGTAGCGCTACTTCGAATTGTACGATTCAAAGTAGTGCTACTTCGACCCCAAAAAACTTTGACCACCATTCGGTTTCTTTTTGAATTTGAAGTTCGAAGTTCTTTTAACTTCGAACTTCAACCTTCTATAAATCTACCCCTTAGGGACAGATTTATCAAAGGTCGAGGTGAAGTTTCAAAGTGAAAAACTTTGAATTTCGAGCTATTTTTTGTGTACTTCGACTAGAGATTAGTCATACTTTGATTCGAATTTGAAAAAACGTTGAAATTCGAAGGTCGAATTTTTATGAAGTACTGTCTCTTTAAAACTTCAACTTTGTTCATTCGCCACCTAAAAGCTAACAAAATGCAGTTTTAGCCTATGGGGATCTCCTACAACCTGTATGGAGGCAATTGGGGGAGTTTGGGAGATCGAAGGTCAAAGTTAAAAAAACTTCGAGTATGATTGAAGTATGATCGTACTACGAATTCGGCCCACTTTGACCCCAAAAAAACTTCGACCTCCATTCGATTGGTCTTTTTGAATTCGACGTTTGAAGTTTTTTTAACTTCGACCTTTGATAAATATGCCCCAAAGTGTTATTTGTACCATTTTGTCTCACTATATGCTTGAAAATAGTTTCAGCTGCCTCAAGTACTTACAGTATAGACAAAATCCATAAGCACACCAAAAATAGTTGCTGTATGAAAATAGGTGATTTATTTAGCCCATAAGCATTTCACAAACAAGGCAACGTTTCGGACCCCTCCGGACCCTTTAACGAGTACTTAAAGTATCTGCAAAACCCACAGTGCAAGGCAAAGTGCCAAGACACCTCCTAAAACAGTTCTTTAAGTGTCTGTAAGATATTGCTTATTATACCTGACTCCTTTACTATAAAACATAAACATCCACCAGGAACCGTGGCCTTTGATAGAAGTCCTCCATAGCCAGTTTCTTTAATAAAATATCAGCACTGGCTGTCTCTGTGATATCACTAGGAGTGAATACTTGCTATGCTTACTTACTGAGAAAGTTGCCACATTTTTAGTGCACAGTAATTTTTTATTCATTCCTACAAACATATTCTCCCATGACTTCACATAGTAAGACACTTCTTGGCATGAAATTAGTTAAAGTTCTTATATAGGAAACATGGGCAATCTGCGTTCTTTACCATCTTGCAACAAAAATCATTAAAACGGGGAGGAAAAATCCCTTTAGTATAAGAACTTTCCATTTTCCCTTATTTTAGCGGATATGCATATTGCTAACGTCCCCTCCTGTGAGTCTACTTCTCCAAGGCTTTTACATGTAAGCACAATTTGTATGAGCTCACCCTTCCTTCCTGAGCACTCTCGTTCCCTGCGGCTCTGCAGCAATCCAGTGTCGATGTGTAAATTCTACCGGCTGCTATCCCATGAGGCAAGTGCCACAGAGCTACTTGTACAGATATTTTAAACAGAATCTCCATCTGGAGGTAATATTTTTAACACAACTGCAATAAAAAAAAGTAACCATATTCTACATACATTCTACATTGTATATATCTATTATATATACAGTATATATATATATATATATATATATATATATATATATATATATATATATATATGCATTTACTCGTCACATTATGTACACCCCTGCCCTTTTTACTTCCTATTTAACAGTCTACACAAGCTTTATTAGTGATGTCACAATAGCCATTTATATTTCATGATGTATGTGTTTTAAAAGTTTAGTAACTTGGATTTCCTTCATCAGCTAAGTTTTTGTTCTTTCCACTCTCCTAGCTAGTTCCCCAGACAGCAGTGAAGTCCCTTTTAGATCACAATTCATATATTGAATCCCTGTCATAAAGCATGACAACCAGAAAGCACACAGCAACATTATATTAGTACAATCTAACATCAGTGTCCGACTGGTGGGTCCGAGGCCCACCGGGGATTCCACCACAGGGCCCCCGACTAAGGGCCCACCGCCTTTGCCGCAACCCCTCTACAGGCCCCCCCCACCTCAGTCTCAACCCCCCCTCAATTTATAAATTGATTTAAAATAAACACTTGGTGAGTATGCAAATCATCAAAGTAATCTGGCAATCTTCCATTGTGTTTAGTGGAAATTACTTAAAAGGGCTGGTGGTTTTCACCCAACTGTTGCTCAAAATCTTTGTATTCAGCATTAGTAGCGGTGTGCATTTTTCAGAAACAGGTTTGATATTCCAGGGCTTTATAGGAACAGGATATATGAGGCCCCCAGTAGTTTACTGCTATACATGACCTCAGTAGTGAAGGAAATATCACAGCTGTGCAATATCTACCTCTCTAATGTGTATATTTGTTTATACCGATCCTGTTATTACTAATTAGTCTCTGCAAGTGCATATCATTTAAAGAAACAGGGGTATTATGTTACAAGGTTATGATCATAACATTGCCAAACCACCATACCCACATTAAGATAAACTCATACAGTGGTCCTAACTATTTACCTCTCTGGTCATGTTTTACATAGGCTGGCACCTCCTTGCTTGGTTCTGGAAAATAATTTAGTCTTTTGACCAAAGCTTTGGTTTCACAGAATGAGCCTCCCCAGAAATAACACCCATTTCTAAAGAACATCATTAAAGGGATGGGTGTGGGGTTTTGCTGCAACCACAGTTACATTTGGCCTTTTTACCTGCCAGATCCTGCCATTTTTAATGACTTTTCTTTTATATCAAGAAATACAACTCGTTAAAATGACCTTAAGGCAAATGCCATATGTTTCCTTCTTACTATTAATGTGCAGTCAAAATGTAAAATAAAATAACACTCATTGGCATCTAAGAAAATGGCTTCAAAGTGACAGTAATGTAAAACTGTGATGATTTGGATCTAAATAAACCTATCATAGGAAAATTGTTTTCCCTACCAGAGATATGGACTGATAAAGGCTGCACTGTGGTTGGGGGAAACAATACTATTTTTGCAACAACAACAAAAAAGCTGATAGTGAGTGTTATGCCATTTGTACAGGGAGGTGGTTCCCACTATGGATGTCCCAAAGCCCAAAGAACATACAATCTACTAGGGTGCATGAGAACGCAACAGAGCTCCAAAAATGGAAAACAAATTGCACAAACAACAAAGTCCCTAAGCAATGAATAATCTTTACTAATATACAGTACATACATACAGTATACATATTTCAAGTTGCAAAGCACATACATATAAATACAGTAACTCTGAACTGTTATGGCCATGAATTCCATCGATTTTGTATCGCCAATCGCCATGAAATTCATCAATTTTATGGTCTGGAGCATCCCACATGTTTAACTGACTCATTATTTTCAAGCAGAACATTTTATAAAATAAGTTTACCTGATAATCCTTGTAATGGTTGCAGTGCTGTATTCTGTCCCTCTGGATGTTTTTTTTAATTATTCCAAAATAACAGACATGATATTGGCCATTTATGTTATAGGTTCTATATAGATGAGGTGGAACAGCTGAATGTAGAGTACGGTTTTGCCTGTTTGATCTAACTTAGCTTTACACATGTAGAAAAAACAGTTAGAAGGACTGCACTGATTGCAGGTTCATTTAGCCTTGCAACATGCATTTTTTATTAGACATTTCCCAGTTTTTACCAGAGATCTGGTAACCCTGAATCAAGAGGAGATAATCTTGCTTTTAATTTGAGTATATTTTTGCCTTGGTGACTATAATATTTATCCTTGATGCAGCTATATGTAAATTTAAATATAGAATGTTTCACATTAACAACTGGATGCAAAACTATGGGAGACCTGATGCAGCAATAGATGGAAATATGTAGTTCCCCATTCATGCCTCAAAAGAAGTGTGTCACTTATAAAACCACAATGGAAAATAAAATAAGTTTATTAAATACAAAAAGAGTTCTGGATTTGGGGTTTTCCAGATACTGATCTTTCTGTAATTTGGATCCTCATACCAGAAAATAATGTAAACATTAAATAAACCCAATAGGCTGGTTTTGCTTCCAGTAAGGATTAAGTATATCTTAGTTTGAATCAAGTATAGGGTACTGTATTATTATTATTATTATTATTATTACAGAAAAAAAGGGAATCATTTAAAAAAAATTGGATTATTTGGATAAAATGGAGTCTATGGGAGACGGCCTTTCCGTAATTTGGAGCTTTCTGGAGAACGGGTTTCTTGATAACAGCTCTCATACCTATATTTAGTGCTATTAGTGTTCACAGAATGCATACATAATAGGGTACTGCAGTATAACACAGTGAATATTATGGACTGCCTAAAGAAGTAAAACAGAAGCATTATGATGTTTGCACTATGAATGATGCTGCCTCGCCTTTTATTTGTTTTAGGACCTACATGGTTTGATTGGTTCTTGGGCCAGCTCTGATAATATATAAGCCTTTCTTTCCAAAGATCTCTTTATTATGTCATTATAGGAGATTGACAGGTATTTCTACATTTGGTTCAACTGGCTGTTTGCTAACAAGCCTTTTCATTGTTAATATTCCCCTATGATATAAGTATAGCCATTAGAGGCATGACTTTACAGTACCCACTTTACAGAGCCCAGGAATGTAGAACACCTAGCGTTATCTTTAGAACTTGTTTGACCTTCTTCAGTCTTTCAATCAATTCAATCACCTTCTTTTTCATCACATCAGAAAGATTTGCCTACTCGTATACATGGGTGCGCCAGCATCACTTGAAATGGTATGGAGCAGCTGTCCTATCTAGTTCCAGGTGTCTCCATCTTGCTTTAGATGCCTTTGACCTTTTCTTTGTCTTCAAATAAGGCCAACAGAGACCACGATTATCTGGGAAGCAAGAACCTGCACAGATTAATACAAGGCTCTCATGAGGTCTAGCAAATTAGAGAAGGGCTATACAATGTATAGACAACAAAATATACATATCATAGAGACTATTTTCGATATCAAGGACAACATGGTGGAGCACAGTTGGCCTGTTGTCCTGGAATCATAAAAATACAGCTTTTCTGATGATAGAATAAATACTTTTCTTATTTTGTTCATAACCAGAAAAATATCTTTCACCAAGAGTTCCATACAGCATAGATTCAAAGGGACTGGAACATAATGCATTATCAATTAAGAAAATATATTTTTAATAGGGATGTACCAAATCCATGATTCCATTTGGGATTCTGCCTTTTTCAGCAGGATTTGGATTCAGCCAAATCCAAGCGTCTGGTTAAACCAAATCTGAATCCGAAAAATCACGTGTCTTTTCATAATTTTTTGTATATGCAAATTAGGCTTTGGGATTCCGTTGAATGCCAAAATAGTGGATTTTGTACATCCCAATTTTTAAGTCAGTCTTATCACTGATATTACTGTAATTAACTCCTTTACTGTAACATAGGCTTTTGCATAAACTTTTCCAGAGGGACTGAAGCTTCACTATGCTCAGGCCCAGATTTGTGGAAAGGCCACCAAGGCCGGGGCCTAGGGCAGCAGAATTTTAGGGGGCGGCATGCTGCCCAACCATACCCACATTGGCTCAGAAACACTGGGGACACCCAGGAGATACAAGTTTCACGTGCACCTATCCCTGGGGGCCCAGGAGGTATAGGGGGCCCCATGAGGCTCAAATTCATATACAATTTCAATACATTTTGGTAAAACAGGACAACCTCCGGATATGTTTGGGGCCCAAAAATTAATTTGCTGTGGGGGCCCAGTAACATCTAGTTACGCCACTGCCTTTGAGTTAACTTTTAGAATGATGCAGAGAGTGATATTCTGAGACAATTTGTATTTGGTTTTTATTTTTTATTATTTGGGGTTTTTGAGTTATTTAGCTTTTTATTCAGCAGCTCCAGTTTGTAATTTCAGTAAACTGGTTGCTAGGGTCCAAATTACTGTAGCAACCAAGCACTGAATTTAATAAGAGACTTGACTATGAATGGGAAAGGAATTGGATAGAAAGATTAGTAATAAAAAGTACCAATACAACACCATCAAGACCTTCTCCGTTCTCCAATATGCCCAAAGGCATAAAATCCCACTTATCATGTTATCAATGGACACGGAGAAGGCCTTTGATAGGGTAAGCTGGAAATTCCTCAGGGAATCTCTCATGCAGACTGGTCTGGGGCAATCATTTTTATCTAAAATAATGGCATTATATACAGTCCCAATGGCTAAGATCAGGATAAATGGAACTCTATCAGAAGCCTTTTCTCTCACGAATGGAACGCGCCAGGGATGCCCCTTGTCCCCCCTGCTCTATATATTAACAATGGAAAACTTAATAACTGCAATCAGGAATAATAATTTGATACAGGGCGTGAAAATAGGTGAAAGGGAGGTTAAAGCAGCTGCATTTGCAGATGATCTATTAGTTTATGTGAAATCCCCATTTCTATCAATCCCTCCACTCATGCAAGAATTGGACAGATTCGGCCTCTATAGTAATTTTAAAATTAATATGACCAAATCTGAAGCGTTAAATGTCTCTCTGTCCAAACCCGATCTACTCAGACTGCAACAAAATTTTCCATTTGCATGGCAACCTAATTCCCTCAAATACCTCGGGATTCTGGTCCCTCGCGACAGTTCCACTGCCGCGACACTCAATTATTCCAAATTACTAAACCAAATTAAGGCAGACCTACAAAGGTTTGGGAGGATTAGCTTTGTCAAAATGATAATCCTACCAAAATTCCTCTACCTTTTCCAGACCCTCCCCACACCGCCTCAAATGACTCTCTTGCAAAAAGCCAATAAGCTCATCACGCAATTTGTTTGGGCTAACAAGTCACCCCGAATCAAAATGTCAGTATTGCACAGGCGCAAACAGAATGGAGGAGCAGGCTTACCCAACTTATATACTTATTGGCAAGCAGCAACCTGCACTAGACTGGTAGACTGTTTTCACCATCGGGATCAAAAAGATTGGATTCAGATTGAACAGGTGAATCAGCCTTTAGAGGCGTTACCTTGGATTATTCCCAAAGATCGTCAGGACGCTTCGATGTTACCCATAACTATACACAATATAGTATTGACATGGGACAAACTCATACGACTAATACCCTTATCGGTTCGGACAGGGCCAATGACACCCCTGATTGGGAATCCAGCATTTCTGCCGGGTATGCTTAGTAAGGGTTTCTTGGCTAAACGACAGAGGGAGAATTACCCCTTTATAAAGGTGAGAAGTTTGACAGGAGTGGCCCCTCTAGAAAATATTTTAGAGACTCTCACGCAGTCCTTTGCACAGAGGTTTATGCACCATCAATTAACCCATTGGTTTCAAACACACCCAGAGAAAGACTTGCTATTGGCGGATGGTACAGGATTTGATGATCTCTGTTTAGCTAAATTGAAACCTGCTCATACTCTAGCGCAGGTGTACTCCATACTCTTGGAGCTGAAAGGTACCCAAGAACTTAAATTTAAAGCACACTGGGAGAGAGACCTTAATACTTCCTTCAGTGTCAAAGACTGGGAACAATCCTTTGTCCTTACTCACAAACTGGCAACTGCGTGCAAAGCACAGGAGACTAACTATAAGATTCTCACCAGGTGGTATAGGTGTCCCACGACCCTGCATATTATTTACCCCGGGGTGTCCGATTTATGCTGGCGCTGTAACGTGGAGAAAGGGGATATGACACATATTTGGTGGGGCTGTCATTTATTGCAACCCTTTTGGGTATCAGTCTTCCAGCTCATCTCTCAAGTCATAGGGGTAGATATCCCGCCTGATCCCTCTTTAGCACTGCTAATGATACCTTCCCCCACTGCACAGTTGAAAATTGTACCAAAGGGCTTTGTAGCATTTGCAATAGCGGCAGCTCGAACTGTCATTCCCAAGTTATGGAAGAGTACTAGACCGCCTACAGTGGCTGAATGGGTAGCGGAACTCAATCAGATACAACGTATGGAAGAGTTATTCTCATACACAACCAAATCCCCCACCAAGTATATAGAAACCTGGGCATCCTGGACCTTATTCAAATCATCCCTGGATTATACCCGTGCTTTGGCTGCTGTATGATGTTCCTTAGTGAGATGGGTAATATCTGCATATGTGAATTTCTTTTTTCTGTGAACTAGATGATAGATCGTGATGTTGTTGTATTATTAGGATTTGTTAGATTGTGATATACTGATCCACCCTTGTCTTTTTATTGTTTTGAAGACCCTTGCCGCAACTGATTAAAAGGAAGTTAATGGGTTCTACTTATATTGTTCCAGAGATAATGTCAAATATTATGTACTACTGACTGCATTGACTATACATACATCTTGTGAATGCAACCAGGGGTCACACCCTTCTGATATAATTTTTTATTATTCTTATTATTTTATGTTTTCTTCTTTCTGTATATTGTCTTTGTTTTACCTTTTTGAAAAAAGAAAAACCAAATAAAGAATATGTAAAAAAAAAAAAAAAAAAAAAGTACCAATAACAATACATTTGTAGCCTTACAGAGCATTTGTTTACTAGATGGGGCCAGTGACCCCCATTTGAAAGCTGGAAAGAGTCAGAAGTAAAAGGAAAATAGTTAAAAAGTTATTAAAAAGAAATAATAACCATAGACTCCACCTTCCTTACCTACGAACAACTATTTCTTAAGTGCCAAAATGATAATCCACATTCAGTAGCGTCACTAGAGGGGGGCGGGCCCTGGTGCGTGACGCGCAGCCTGGCCCCGCCCCCTCCGTACGGCCGCATTTGTCAGTGGCGCGTGAGCTGCCGGGGGGCCCTGAGGGGGTACGGCTCCCTGGCCCGCTCGCACCCCCTGCTCCCCCGGTAGTTCCGCCACTGTCCACATTTCTATAGGTATTTCACTTTGACTCCACACATACGTTCTCTTACCATAGATCATACCATGCATCCTCCTGATACCCCTAAACTAGTTACCAAACCATTCTAGCCACAGGCTCCATGCCTTTTGAGATATCTAAAGCCTGTTGGCCAATGGATATTCCTCAATTAACTCAAAAGGACTGGGAGGAAGCCACCAACAACAGTTATAACTACCTAATCTCAACAAGAGATAGGATGGTCCAATACAGGATAATCCACCAATTGTACATAACTCCAAGCAAATTACATGCCATGGGAAGACAACCTGACCCTTCTTGTCCAGGTGCAATACCTCCCCAGCAAACTTCTACCACAATGTGGCCCTGCCCCTCAATAACAAGGTATTGGACTAAAATTCTCAGGGTACTAACTGAGCACTTTGACTTCCCAACAATTGCCTCTTCTCTTATATGCCGCATTGGTGTTCTAGACGAAATTGTAATGTCCAAGTATGCTAGAAATAGATACCGTTCATTACTATTCTATGCAAGGAAAAACATAGCCATGCACTGGATGGGACCCGACTTCCAAAGATTAGGACATGGAAACAATTGGTACACAAGGCTACCCCCCTAATACAACCTATGAGGGACGCAGACCAAATACAGAAAAGTCTGGACCCATGGTGTGAGGCGGATCTAAACTAACAATCTACCTTAGCTCTGTCAATGGTTCCATACTGTACTTAAAAAATGTCTGTTTGTTGCGGAGGCATAACTTACTGTTGCTTCCACTTACTATACTTCCTGTACTGTAATGGTCTTGGTTAAATGTATGTTATTAAATATCAATAAAAAGTTACCTTTAAAAAAAAATAAATAATAATAATAACCAATTGAAAAGTTGCTTAGAATTGGCCATTTTATAGCATACTAAAACCTTAAAGATGAACCACCCCTTTAATCACTTTCTGGTTCTTAGGAATTTAACATTATTTCACATGTCATGTAACATTCTGTTTTGTCTTTGATATCATTTTTTCATAATGTTATAACAGTATGATTTGCGGAACAACTATGGCATGCCTTTTGCCCCAAGTTATATGGACCTCTTGATTGACTAATGCTAATCTGCAAGAAGTGTATATACATATATTAATACCACACATCGTCTACCAGACATTATATAGGTGACAGCCTTTTGATCTGGTGGTGGGTCACAGAAACATACCAAAAGGAATACATTGTATGACTATACAAATACAATAAAAAAAGTACTGAGAGCTTCAATAATATGGATTATTGTTAAAATTCAATTTAGCATTATCTTGCAATTTTTAACCTGTGCACTGGTTCATAGACTCATGTTTTCCATTTACCAACTACTAGGATCTTCTTGGCTTTTCTTGTTGAGACCTCCATACTGCTGGGACCACCATTATAACTTTGGTCTCTTCTTATTTTATACAGTAAATACAGTGCTTTTAACTAGAGTATGAATACAAGCCTGAAATTCCACTGAACAGACAGAGCATGTACTCCCACTGTTAAGAGAATATTTGCACCTAAGACACATTCTGGGTTTCTTTATTTCTCAGCTAGCATTAGGCACACACTTCATTTGCAGTGACCTCTCGTCTGATAAAATGTCATTTCTGCCCAGGAAATCTGCTGATATACATGCCTTTCCTGCTTTGTGGATAGATACATTTACTTCTAAGCTGGATTCTTTCCCATACTGGCTCTCCAGTTTTTCAGAGACTTCTCGGCCCCATTGATGACATTGATGGCATTTTTTTCTAGTTTTAGAGGGCCATTTATCAACGTCCGAATTTGACTCAATATTTTCTGAAAACAACTCCAACCAAATACATATGGGTTTTTTCTCCTTATTTATCAATACACTGTGAGGAAATCTTACCCTGGTGGTCTAGTGGGGGGACGGCAGGGACGCCTGCCGCCCCCTCAGCGAGGACGCTCGCCGCACTGAGCAGGTTCTGTAGCGCCGGTCTGTTAGGGCACGCGCGTTCGCCTCTTCCTGGGTTTATGCGCATACGCACTGACGTGATGACGTCAGCGCGCAGTGGCGCTAAATTCAAATGCTATTTAAAGGTACAGTTTTACTTTATGCATTGCCCGTGATAGGATTTTGTTCCTGGTGCTTCTGAGCCTTGTGCTAAATTCTGAAACCTGTTTGATTCCTGTTTTTGACCCCTGCCTGGCTATTTGACTACTCTGACTTCTGGATTCTGACCCTTGCCTGATTATTGACTAACGCCTCTGATTAACCCTCTGATTGACTCCCTGGTTTGACCCTTGCCTGTCTGATAACGTTTATTCTCTGCCTGCCTCGACCCGGCCTGATCTGACTACTCCTTTGCCTAAACGCCTTGTACTGCGATCTTCTGTCCAAAGACTTTGCTTTACTGTCGTGCCCCTCTGCCTATCCAGAACCCTCATCTTGCACCTCTCGTTTAAGTCCAGGTGGCATCCAAGTAAGCCGAGGGCTCCTCCCGAGGCCCAAATGCGGTCACACTACTGGTGAAGCACGAGCCGAGACCAGGGTGCCTGGTGTTTGTTCTGGTGTTGGGTGCCGACCGTGACATACACTTTCCCGAAAATGTTTTTTGCTGCACGGTGGTGAAGTGCTCAACCTAGTTGAAGATCACTTGTTGGAAGTGCTGGATGCTTTACCAAAAGACCCAACCCTTGCACAGGGTCATGGATACATGTAGTAGAAAATTCAGAAGCACACCAATGAATTGCTTAGTGAAATCAGTGTTTTATTAAGCCCATGTGTATCCGCAAAAAAGGCAACCTTTATCAAGCCTAAATATGTTTGCAGGAAAAAACTTGAGTTTTTCGGATTTTCCACCTGAAAACAAAGATTTTTTCGGATTTGCCCGAAAACCATGATATCTTTGGAATATTGGATGAAACCCAGCGAAAATCAAAATATCTTTGGGACCTCTCCCATTGACTTATATGCAACCTTGGCTGGTCTGAGATGCCCGATTTTTGGATTCAGACTTTTTCCAACACCGGGGTATAATATATCCCAAAACATTTGTGGGTTTTTTTTGTCTACTAAAAGTTCGGATTTTATAGTAAAAAAAACACGTTTTTTTTCAGGTTTTTGGCATTCAGAGTTTAGTAAATAACCCCCTTAGTGTCCATGGTTGTTCAAACATGTTAAATTCTGTCCACTTTTGGAATGATAAAGTGTTGTATGAAATCACAGTGTAGATTCCTAGAACCTTGGGACTGCCTTGGTTATTGGTAAATAATGTCCCTTGTCAAAGATATTGGAGTGGAGCCAAAACCAGTGCTAGGCCAACTTGACCTAGCAACCTAGGCAATCCAGCCAGTCACATGGCCCCCAGGAGCATACGTGAACGAACAAACAAAATGTATGGTGGCGATGAGGGGAGATGAGTTAGTTCGGACTAGGGGGTAGGCAACATATCAGTGCCCCTAGGAACGTGCCTCTTTTGCCTACTGTTCTGGCCCTGCCCAGAATAACAGGCCCCAAGTTAATATTAGTGGCACTAATATAACCAAATGAACCTATAAATTCATGCAAGCTTATGCTAAATGGTGGTGCTTTTATGCATTCCTATGCACTGTTCTCAAAGATTTTATAAAACGCAAGACTTAAATACACTGATACATTTTCTAAATGTCGATGCTGTTTCTCATAAGAAAGCAATATAAGTGTGCAACAATTCTCTTTTGTACTCCTCATTTACTATTGTAAATGTTAATCATGGAACGTAGCAAAAAAAAAAAAAGTTCAGGAATGTTAAACATCTTAGGTCTTGCAAAGGCATGAAAATCTTTAAATAAATATCAATGACAGTTACAAAATACTCACTTATGGAAGGAACTGATACATTTTTTGGATAGAGCTTTCCAGAAACATGTTGAAAGTGTGTAATTAAGAAACTTAAAATCTTCTGTGTGCTTTGAGTGCCACATTTTAAGCAGCCAATAACAAGGTGCCAAATGACCCAACTTTTCCGAATATAGTTTAGCATGCATGTGCAAGCAACAATAACCCAAGCCCAGTTCTGTCATCGACATGCTCCCTTTCCCTATCATATAACAAATAACATGGTAGAAATCTTGTTACTATTTTCTGCCTTCCAAAAGCTTTTTTTCTATCCATGACATACTCATTACCAATTCCTTTTAACCTGGCTTTCTTCTACAGACTGCCTCACCTGCTGCACTGCCCTATGCAGGGGCTATACCTTAAAGGGATTCTGTAATGGTTTCTATGATTTATTTATATTACTAAATTACATGGTGTACATTACAAATAATTCTCTCTATTCTTGAACCAATGAATGCATTTTTTAGGTTGTAATCTTGGTGTGTCCGCAGACATCTCAGATCATTGTGCCTGATCCTGTCCTCTCAGAAAAAGCCAGCACTGCACAATGCAACTGCTTTCAGATAAGCTATTGTTTCTCATACTTATCGTAACCGGAGGAGTCATGACCGGACCTGGGTGTTTTACTACAGTGCATATCTACTACAAGGTGGGGCATGGGAGCATTTTAAAAATGCAGGTGTCAGGCTGCTGGGAGGGTGGAAGGGAGGAATGATTTCATTCCAACTTGCAGCACAGCAGTAAAGAGTGACTGACAAGTTACATGGGTTGGTACCTGGGACGCTAAGAACATGTGCAGTCCCAATTTTAAAATGAAATTAAAAAAAAACTGAAAAATGTATTTTCGTACAGAGTTCTGCAGAAAGATCTGTATTAACAAATGCATTTTCTTTAAAATAAAAACGTTTTCCCGTGACAGAATCCCTTTAATGATGCTCCAGAAATGGTGGAGTGACAAGAGGTTGGGTAGGATTCCTTCTTTCTCTGTGCAGCACATTTAAGGTTCTTCCACTAGCTCACTGCATTAGGCACTTTTCTCCTACGTCACATCACCATTTTACCAATCTGCTGGACCAACCTCAACATTTCTTTTAACACTTCCCCACTTGGATTACATATTTTCTCTTCTCAGACTTTACATCCATCATTCTTGATGACATGAATATTGCCTCTAACAATCATAATACCCTGCTGTCTCTAAGCTTCTTTTACTAACATCCTCCTTTGGCTTAGCTCTGTGATCTCATTCCTTCACTCAATCCAGCATTAGTTTACTGGATCATACATTCTCCAGATTCTGCTAAGTTTCCAACTCCCCTTTCCTCTCTCATCACATGTCAACTCATGCTAACTCCCTCATATCCATATTCTTTTCTTCCTCTTAATCTTTGTGACATTGCCCTGACTTGGTGTTCTACTTATCTTCAAATTTGTTCTGTGCCTTGTGCCTTATAACTTTTTGTTGGGGTTCATCAAGGCTCTGTTCATCTATTATGTATTATGTATTTTGGGGTGTATTTCGCCAAATGGGCTGTTAGTCACTTAATATATACCTTTTATATAAAGTAGCAATTTTTTCTCTATTTATCAAAGTTTGTATCGCCCACTATTAGAGTTTATCTCAATTGGTCTTTTTTATGTCCTATTAAAATTTTGTGCACAAATTTCTGACACAACTTTTTATCACTACATTTTTAAGTGTGTGGAACACTAGGTGAAGATGGACACTTTATGGAGTACACTGCAATGGACTAAAGTCTTTATATATAGTTTTAACAATTTTTAATAAATTTTTTATATATAAGAAAGTTTTTTAACCATCATGGGTTAAATAAGTAACACTGATTTTGTATGATGTCACAGGAAGAGGGAGTGGCCTTTTTTACCACACCCTCTCCTCATGCTTTAAATATGGTTGTGGGGATTATAACACTAGGCTTGATAAAGGGCCCGGGTGGCCCGAAACGTTGCCCTGTTTGAAATGATTTGATGCAATAAAACACACGTTTGTTCATATCTACGGTGTGCTGCTGATATCTGTTTCGACAAGGCTCTGTTCATGGCTTTTAAAAAGCTTATTTTTAATCTGCCGTTAATAACTCCCACCTTGGTCAACTTTCCAATTTATATCATTTCAAACACCACCTTTGCATTGATGATATTCAGTTTTATCTCTCCTTATCACAACCAAGATCTCTTAACTCAGATCTCTTTTTTTCCCAGCCATTTCTAGTTGGATATTTCGGCATTACCTTAAAACACCTGGAGCATTCCACTTAATGACTTTATTCTAACCTCCAGGCCTGAAGGATTGGATCTTTCATTGATTAGGCCGTCTCCTTTACTAATCATATCCAATTAATAACTAAATCATTCCACATTTACCCATGGGATATTTCCATAATAGGGCTGCTCATCCTACAAGATGCCATCAGAATTTTCATTCACTCTGTTGTCATGTCATGCATTGAGGACTACAATAGACTTTCAGCTTTATTGATTTAACTTTCTCTCCAGACATGCTGCCACTCCAGTACATTTGGTATAGGCAAAAAAGTTTCCTTGGTATGCCTATTTTGGGAATTGGGCACAGTGCTTATCTGCTTGCAGTGCAGCTGTTTCAAGGTACAGTTTCAGGTAACTGCATCTCAGACACCCACCATCCCAGCCTCATTCAGCAGCCTCAGCTGCAGGGCATGTAGGGCATCACTACCCCAGCACCAGCAAACCAGCTTAAAGGGAATGTCAACCCTAAAAATCTATGGTTTTTAAGTTGTATATGGTTTGCTATTAAAAGCAGTGTTTGTTCCTTTTCTCTTCTCTGTCCTGGTGGCTCAGATTGTTGATACAATGTAAGACAACCCAGCTGTTAACAGACCTGCCTTTTTTGGGGAACTAAGACTTTACAACATTAATTAAAAAGTAACAACCAGGTGGCTAACCTGGCCAGTAGTGAGACTGGCTTTAGCACAGCCGGGGGTTGGACTGGGACATGTGGGGCCCACTGGGAATGTGCCTGGCTTCAAACTTAGGTTAGCCCCACCCACCTTAACTCTTCCTCCTTTGCTGCTATTGGATCTAGTGTGGGGGAGAAGCTACATTCCAGGAGGGGAGCAGGCTGGGTCGCTGGGGCCCATTGAATTTTTTCCAATTATCCTACAGGCCCAGTCCAACACTGAGCACACCAAGGCTTGATTGATTCACATAGTTTACTAGACTATGGTGGGGTGGGAGGTTTCACTTACTCACAAAGGTTAAAAAGTACAGAAGGGCAGCAACCCATAGCAAACAGTTTAGAATCAGCTATGGTCAGTCAAGAGTCCAATCTACAGCTCTCAAGCCATTGAACAGGTTCTCAGGGCTCCCCAACACCCTTCAGATTTTTTGGGGGGGGGGTTAAATTCAACAACAGCACAAATTTGGTTTTCCAGTAACCAAGTTAGACTGAGTAGCTTATAGGCATTATTGCATTTGTGTCCGTAAAACCTTGCAGCTGTACTTTGGAGCTGCGTATGCCAGTTGCTTGATAGCTGCCTTTCAGAACCACACACTTTCTGTGGTTCTTCAGAATGATTTGAAACAAATATATGTGAATAATGGTGAGGATCAAGGCAGCTAGTTCTATTTTCTACACTCAACAGGTCAGTTCTTTTAATGCCTTTGAACAAAATGGATTTGTATTTATAATAGCTTGTCCAACCCTATGGCCCTAATGCTGCCAAAGGTGTTGGCAGTTGTAGTTCTAGCTGAACGACCACAAGCTTGACAAGTTTCATACTGTGCATATGTGAAGTGATGCATATGTGGAAATGTGACAGGTATTTTGTCTGTCTGAGAGTGTTTCTATACTTTGTAGCACAAAGGTTATATTTGTAGCAGTATTTGGCGAGAAGCAGGTGAGGCTTCCCCTAAATCCTCTGTGCCTGCTGCTGCCTGTCTGTTGTAAGCTGGCTAAGTGTGGCTCTATATCTGCTGGGTGTGCCCTGCCTGATGCTCACACAAGTCTGAGATCTCACTAACAGTTCCTTAAGATGTGATGGCTGAACCCAGCAGCCTCCCAGGCTGGATATAGCAGGAGGTTCCTGCCCCATTTATCCTCCTTCTACATATAGTTATTCTGGGAATCAGAATCCATCCTGAGCTGCTGCCTATGATATTCCCTGCCACAATCATTATAATTGTGGCTGTGGAGTTCCCCAGTGTAACTGCAGTAGCCTGCAGAGCCAAGCGTGGAGCCAGCGCTACAATGAAGCCAAGTGAGAGATCACTCTCACTTTGGTTTTAAATAGAAATGAGTATTGAGCATGGTATAGAAATACACGGAAAATGGTTGGGTAAGCAGCAGGGGGGCCCACAGACACCTACGACCACTGGGAGTTTTTTCTAGTATCCCAGTGTGTCAGTTCAACACTGATGCTGGTACATTATGAATATCAGTAACAATAGCTACTAAGAAGTAAATTTCATGCAACCTCAGAGTTCTGAGATATCTTTAAGGGATGGCAGATAGGGCACTTTGTCACCCATTGGAGATCTCTCGCCTGCAGATGACATAGCGCTTGAAAATACCTTTCTATCTGCATTGAATGTGTAAGTGTAATTAAATAAATATCTGGACGAATGCAGGGGGTTGTTTTATTCCCATAATACATAATATTTTCAGGAATGAGGCAGAGAGGGTATGAAATATCAGAAGGATGAGAACTATGAGAAGCTGGCAGGTTGCCCTTTTGTATGTCTGGTAAGTCTTTCTACACTTAACTCCAAATCAGGACAAGACCGACTGGAACCTGTTTGGGATATGTTTAGTGTAAGGAGAAGTCAGCAGCAGTAGCATAAATATATGAAAAGAACGAGAGTAACTATAGAGGGAAGCAGAGCTAAAGGTGGCCATACAAGTGCAGATTAAAGATGCCAATATCAGACCAATTTTCCCACCCTCAGGGCCGGATTTACTTGTCTGGCTCCCCGAGGTGCCAGGTCCTAGTGCCTACCCAGTTTGGCACACCACCCCCCTGCGACCGGGCGAGTGCCGCGCTGGTTCACCGAGGAGCTGCTGCTCCACTTTGCTTAGTATGTGGTTGGGCAGCATGCCGCCCCTGAAAGTTTGCCGTCCTAGGCCCGGGCCATTGTGGCCTTGCCACAAATTCAGGCCTACCCACCCTAATAACCCTGTCAGAAACTTGAGGCGACTTCGGAAAACAAAGTGCTCCGAGTGCCATCCCGCTGGCGATTTACATTCTACCTGGCGGGAGGCAGTTTGGGGAGATTAGTTGCCCTGAAGAAGAGGAGATTTGTCGCAGGGTGACTAATCTCCCCGAATTTGATTGTGTGCCCTGACCCTTAGACTAATTTGGCATCTTATCTGTCCGTGTATGGGGTGTTCCAACGGGTCTCTCGACGGGTCTCTCTGATCAATATCAGGCCAAAAATCATCGAGTACAACCGAGGACCGCATAGGTTAGTTGATGTGGTCCTTGTCCCATTGGTACCCATTTCCTTCGTTGTAAACCGATGATTTGGCCCAGGGCCGAATGATCGGATTAACCCAATATCACCCTGACTTTGGTGGGCATATCAGTGAATACATCGGGTTAAGATCGTTAAGATGTTTTTATTTCAAACGATATGGCTGAAGCCCCAATGCACAGTTTCTGTCTGAGCCAACACCTCAGGGCACAGAGTGGGACTCTCCCTCCCTCCCGCGGGCGCAAAGAATTGAGCTCTGAGCTGCTATTGATTGATGGCTCTCATAGCCACTAGCTGAACTCACAGCCATTCAGGGGCTACAGCCAATCAGGTTAATGGGTGAGGTGGGCAGGGCCGGACCGCTGCTCCCCCTCCCTTTCCAGGCAGAGAGTGATCTCTCACTTAGTTACATTGTAGCGTTGGCTCCACGCTCGGCTCTGCAGGCTGCTGCAGCGACACTGGGGGACTCCACAGCCGCAAGTACAGAAATCGCAGCGGGGAATATCATAGGCAGCAGCTCAGGATGGATCATTATGATTCCCAGAATATCTATATGCAGCAGGAGGACGATTGGGACAGGGACCTCCTGCTGGATCCAGCCTGGGAGAAACAGCAGAGAAAGGTAAGATCGCTTCCCCGGCCCTGTATTCTACACATCAGCCGAATGCTTCCATTCCATGATCCTCCTGATCTGCCCCAGAGATGCACAAGCTGCTGGGTTCAGCCATCACATCTATAAGGAACTGTTAGTGAGATCTCAGACTTGTGAGCATCAGGCGGGGCACACCCAGCAGGTATAGAGCCACACTAGCCAGCTTGCGACAGACAGACAGACAGCAGCAGGCACACACTATTCAGGGGAAGCCTCTTCTGCTTCTTGCCAAATACTGCTACAAATATAACATTTATGCTACAAAGTATAGAAACACTCTCCCTCTGACAGACAAAATACCTGCCACATTTCCACCTATGCATCACCACTACACATGCTCAGTATGAAACATGTGGTTGTTCAGCTGGAACTACAACTCTCAACCTCTTTGGGTCATAGGGTTGGACAAGCTGCAAATCCATTTTGTTCATAGCCGCTCAGAACAGAACTAAATGAATCCTCACCATTCACATATATATCTGTTGCATATCATCCTGAAAAACCGCAGAAAGTGTGTGGTGTAGTTCTGAAAGGCAGCTATAGAGCAACTGTCATCTGCAGCTCCAAACTACAGCTACAAGGTTTAACTGACACTAATGTCTGTAAGATAGTCAGTCTGACTTGTACTAGTCTTGGGAAATCCAAATTAGCGGGTCTCCTGCTGTAAACCTCCCAATATCTTAAGCGCCCTTTAATGGCTTGAGGGCTGTAAGTTAGACTCAAGACTGACAGCTGGTTCCTAACTAGTTTCTATGGGTTACTACCCTTCTGTGCTTTTTTTCACCTTTGTCAAGAAGTGAACCCTGAACCCACCAGAGTCTAGCAAGCAGACAGCTTATTGAGACAATCAAGCCTTGGTGTGCTAAGGCCAGCCAGTCCCACTCCCGGACGGGCAGGTTATTAAGGACATGCTGGCTTTCACATGCTGACTGGTGCCTCAAGCCTTTAAGCTGGTTTGCCAGTACTCGGGTAGTGATGCACTTTAACCCTAGTCTGCTAAGACTGCTGAATGAGGCTGGAGTGGGTGGATGAGATGCAGTTACCTGGAACTGTACCTCGGAACAGCTGCACTGCGAGCAGATCAGCACTGTGTGTCGCATGTATGACTTAATCTATTATTCATATGGCCTGTGCAAATGGGTACATAGAATGCCTTATATAGATTTGTTGCTGAGAATGTGCTGTGTGTTTGTGTGAGTTATACCAGCCTAGGGGCCAAATACGCCTCACAAGAGCCACTCCTTGCTTGTGCCACTGGGTTAATTTAATTAAGCAATGAGACCTGAGGGGACTCATAGCAATAACTACCTAATTCCTTGTAATTCAGAGTGCACGTTACCAGAAAAAGTTGCCATAATGTGATCAGAGGGCAGGGGTGCTCCAGTCTTCTCTATTGTTGCATCCCCCCAAATGGGTTTGCAATGTAGTGTGATAGTATATATTTGTAATGAAAGCATCAGACCATGCCTAGAGATCTAGGAGTAAAACTACTTAGGCATCTCTTTCCTGATTTGCTGACACAATTAACAAATCCTATTTCACTATTGCCTGTAGGAAGGTGTGTGTATAATCCATTGGAATGTTAATGAAAGATGCAAGGAACCAATCAGAATGCACATGTAATTAAAAGATAAAATAACTTAATAACCCTGTGAGTCTAGAAATAAGGGTGCCTATTCCAACGTAGTTAAACAGCATTTTTACAGGACTGGCCTGTGGGAAATGCACGGGGTGGGGAGTGTTAATTCTGTAGCAAAGAATACAAAGAAGTCTAGAGAAACATTAGGGCCATCAGGGGGCAATAACAATCACCAGGAAAGTCACATCATGGTCATGGGCCTGCAGTAGGACAGCACTGAATTAATTCTATTTACATAGGAAATTGACTATTTTAGACAGGAGAAGCATAGTCCCAGTCTGTACAGAGATCCCATGAGATACTCATTAATGAAAACCAGAATGAGCTCTATTCCTGATATGCCTGCAGGTTGGAACTCTGCTTTTATAGTATAGACTGGGCTGTGCAGCAGTTTATACAGCATGGCTGGGAAACAAGGAAAGGGCCCCATTCTGTCCTTAAGATCTTGTTACCTACAGCTCCAAATACCCCCATGACCAAGTAATCCAACAAAAAAAAGCCACTCCTGGTATCTGTAATTTCCAATTTTTAATCAGAATTTCCACCCTTTTAGAGCAGAGAGCACAACTGCACTTTCTGCACTAGTGATGTGGCCCCCTCGACCTGTACTGGACAGTTTGCCTGAGGCAGCCAGGGGCAGCAAGTCACCTCCTGGTGATAAATTAACATAACTTGCTGATGCTATATACATAAATGACGACAATGAAGACTTGATTGACCCTGGTATAAGATTTAGTCCATGAACTCTTGTAGCAAGCACAGGGACCACCAGAGGGCAAACTTTTTGTCCTGAATCTTAAATATAGCATTATTTTACAGTTGTGTAGCTTTGAATATTTGAAATGAGTGGTTGGTTGACAAGGGTACCTATTAGAGGAAAGAGGCTTGGCTCGTTCAAGAGTAAGAATGAAGGAGGTGTGGCGGTTAGGTGAGGCTTGGTCAGACAAATGCCGCAGCCTGTGTCTGTGGGCTATGTACAGTGAGAACAGCTTGAACTGATGCAACTAAAAGCGAAATGCTTTTGACCTGTTTTATAAAATGTAAATATAAAATAACTAGTGGTTCATGTGTTTTAACTGTTACAGTATTTCATTTTCCACTTTATCTCTGCTAGTCTTTAAAGCTAAGGCTGTCCATTCTTCAGCCCTGCTGGGAGATGTACTTTAAAAAAACCATAGATCACTCAAAACAAATATAAAGTGTCATAATTCCTCTACTGTCTGTCGCATATGCCTCATAGCAGCCACACCTATTTGCACCCCCTCCTAGAAAGCTCTGTATGGTTTTCTGGGTAGTGTCTTAAAAAGTTTAGGTGTGAAACTGTGAACTCTTGTTTTGAGCCAATATAACAAGCAAGTTTGTCAGCAGATGCATAAAAGAATAAATAAGGCACTGATTTTTAACTACTTTATGTTCTACACCAGCCCCACACCACCGTACCTCACTGTCAGTAACGTAACTACTGCTGGCAGGGCCCGGATGCAGGATTTGCAGCCAGGCCCCCACCTTCCGTTCCCGACAAGATCTTCACTCCAGATTTGGGCGAAAATCTGCCAGATTTGCCAAAGATCAGAGGCTCCAGCGGGCCCCAGTAGTTCCGCCACTGCTCAGCTTCTTTTGCATGTAAAAAAAAATAAAGTACCAATTCCACAGATAACGTAAAAATATCTGGCACTTTTGTAAGTGTAAAGGTGTATGATACACTGGTGAACGTTCCAGGCCTCCACATAGACACAAGTGTTTTTTTCTTTGGTAGGTATTGATCAATTTTCTTTATATTCTGTCGGGTATTTTCCATCCAAGAGCAAAAGTATTTTGCGCTTGGTACAAGAGCTGCTTGGAAAGTTCTTTATAATCTAAATATTTTAATTTGATATCTAGGCTCTGTACACACTAAAAAAATTTCTTGAATCTATATTCTGCATTCTATAATAATCTATAAAATAAGTAGGTATGTTATCTTAAGTGCCATGTAATAAGAGGGACAGAAGAAGGAGGTCCCTGCCCGATAGAGCTTACAGTTTTAGTGCTTTACAATGGGAAAAAAAAGAAAAATAACACCAGTAGTTTGTGCCATAGTATTATAATAATAAATTAACTTCTATCGTTCATTAACATCCTGGCCATTTTTTCTTTAAAAAAAATATCTGTATTGTTTCTTGTATCTGTTTCAATGGAGACTGATTTAAAGAACATGTATTAGCAGCGTCGGATTTCTTTGCCGGTCGCCCCTAGGCCTCGCGGTCCGACCAGGCGGCCGTGCGGTCCTGTCGTCCGCCTACACTTCCCCTTCCCAGCGTGCCGGCGAAAAAACGCTGGCGCAGCTGGTGTAATTGAATAGGGACACACATGTTCCCATAATGTGGCTGGACGGTATGCCGACCCTATTTTTTGCCCCCCTAGGCCCGGGCCTATGTGGCCTTGCCACAAATCCGGGACTGTGTATTCGTAAACAAAGTATATGCTGAAAGCTATGCAAACTGGTGGAGGTTTATTAAAAAATATTTTCATTGTTGAGAAAAATGTATGATAACAATAAATGTGTCAAAATGTTGATTCTGGCCAAGGTTCTTTTTTGAAGTGCCCTTAATGGGAGTCTGTTGGGTGTAGTGAGCTGTTGACACTGTAACAACAAGGCACTGGGGGTGGCCATTAGTTTCCTATTCATATTTGTGGTGAAACAGCTATGAGAGCTGACAGTTCATTTTAATTCTGGAACCTAGCCTGATCCAAGGAACTGGAAGTTTTGTGCCTGAGCACTATTGTCGGGCTATTTAATAAGATAGACGTGGAAAAGTAAAGTAAACAACTCTTAGAATCCCACTGGGATTTGAAGGCTGTCAAGTATACTAGAAGTTATAGTTTTGCAGCATCTGGTGGACCACCACTTGTCTGTTGTCGGTAGAAGTTTTGCCAAAGCTGCATGCTGAAGATTATGGTTCATATTGTGTGGTATTTATGTGATTAGTGTTATGTAAACATCTTGCTTGCCTGGTTTTAAACAAAAACAAATCATGTTTATTCAGTATTTATAACCGATCCGTAAAATATCTCTTTTATATAGATAGTGGTTGTGACAGGAAGTGATGTCAGCTTCTAACGTGTTGTAATAGGCAGGAAGTGATACAGACTGAGGCGTTAGTATTTAATGTACCTGTGTTGTTAACAGGGTGCTTTAGGTAATTCTTTCATTCTTGACATGCAATGAAAAGCATTCAATGAAAAAGTAGTGGCCTAAGTATAGTCGCCCATTTGTTATTAGTATAAAGGCAAATAAAGGTTCTCTGAGTACTTGATGTGCATGCGATGCTTCGCAGGCAATGTATTACACATACGCACAGCCATGGGCGAAGCCAGGGGTGATATTAATCCAAAGCTAACTGGGGCAGAGGGTATCAGTGGAAAACCATTGTGCCTTTGTAGTAAAAAAATAAGTCTCCCGTTGCCCCTTAATTAAAACAGCATATTTACTTTATTTTGTTTGGTTCTAGTGCGAGGCTGAAGAGATGGGTGTTTGTTTATATAAGAGATCCAAGATGTCTGCCATGAGGGAGCAATTAACAAGTGCAAAGCAAAATCATGATTGTAAAGAAACAGCTAATTTGCGGGAAGCCCCTTCTGACTGTGTATATGGCTACAGAAGGCAGCATTTGGCTGTCAATTTGTGCAATGATGAGCAGTAGTCTGAGTAGGTGGCAGCTGAATCTGATGATTGATAGTAGGTGACCCTTTGTATTGGCTACTGTTATATCAAGTGGTCTGCATTTCAACAAAGAAATGCCTGAAACTGCCTGACACACACACACATGCATTTTTGAGCCAAAAACCACCAGTACCAGGTAATTTCTATTAAGATCAATGACCGGTAGCGTAGACAGTTTTGGGCTTCCTCTGCTGATATAAAGAAACTGACCAATCTGACTTTAGCTTGATGTAAAGAGAAAGTTTTCCCTTTAATGCAGGTGTTTAGTGTGTTGTCTCCCAAGACCTACGACAAATGTTTCCGCTTATAGTATCCTTAACATCTGCTGTGAAGGGAAACTTCAATGTATCCTGGCAACTGAACTGTTAAGTCTATTGCTGTTTTTATCCTCTGGAAGCAATCAGTGTGTAAAAGTCATGGGGCAGGAAAAGGGTAATGAAACGTGGATAATTTTCTGTATGTGGTAATTCCTCAGGTCAGAGAAACACTGCAGATCCAGTATATGACTCTCACTATCTCCTAGCACAACACACACCTCTGTTCTGCTGCTAGCAATGCGAGAGACAGGGGAGAGCAGAGTCTGTAAGTTGTTAACAACACCGGGGAGGTGGGGCCCAGCTTGCCACCCTAGAGGTAGCACTGTCCTTGTTTCGATTGTGACATTTATATAAAGAAGTGCTTACTGTGTGCTGACACTGCTGGAAACAGACGTACCTTAGTGTGCATTGTGAATGCATGAGGAAGCTTTGGAGCATTTAATCCCACTGTCACACTGGTATTACTTGTGTCTAAATATGAGATGAAGAAGTCCTACTGGAAATTATTTATAAATATATCTGTAGTTTGTAAAAATTTAATATTAGTGTCTCTTTGTTGCTAAACAATCAGGGTCAGCCTTTGAGGTGTATGTGACATGCAAGCTGGATATGGAGCCACCAATTGATTTGCTTCCTTCCTTCAGTATATGTGAAACATATACCTGTACTCAAAGGAGAAGGAAAGGTTAAAACTAAGTAAGCCTTATCAGAAAGGTCCATCTAAATATACCAGTAAACCCCCAAAGTAATGCTGCTCTGAGTCCTCTGTCAAAAGAAACACAGCATTTCTTTCCTTCTATTGTGTACTCATGGGCTTATGTATCAGACTTCCTGCCTTCAGCTTAAACCTCATTGCCCTGGGCAAGAGCATGCTCAGTTTGCTCCTCTTCCCCACCCCCTCCCTTCTCTACTGTAATCTGAGCCCAGAGCAGGGAGAGACTCAGACAGGAAGTGATGTCACACCATGTTAATACTGCAGCTCCTATCCTAAACAAACAGAGAGTTTCTAGAGCTTTTTACTCAGGTATGGTAAAACATTCTACAGAATAAATATAGCATTCTAGCTTGCACTATTGCAGCTAATCTATTGGCAATAAAATGCCTCCGTAGCTTTCCTTCTCCTTTAAAACACAGAGAACTAGGCCTGTTTAACTGATGCTTAGTCCCTAGGGTTCAATTTCTTACAGTAAAGTGGTTATCATATAAATAACGAGCCGGTGAGTATATAGTAGAAGGGAAGATAGCGCATTAAAAGATGTTTTGTTGCTTTTTTTAAATAATTTAGCAGAATTGGTAGTATTATGCATAAAGTTTAGGTTCAGGAAATAAAATGTTGAAAACCTTTAATTGTTCACACCTTCAGTTTTACTTCTCGTTTTCGTTTTTAGGACATAAATAGAGTATAATTTTCACAGCTGCTTGAACATCCTACCAGTGCCAACTTGCATGCTGGCATTTACCAGTAGTTTTTGTATCATAACATTGATTCAGCTGTAGTACACTTTTGCAGTGGAACACTGAATACCTGTACTAGTTTTGATATTTTTCCTTGGCTATTGTGGAACAACTAATCTGAAAACAGAGTATCAGGGGTGCTGGGACCTCAATGGCAGCTAGAGGGAGGATTTCTGAGACCTAGAATGAACTTGGCCCCTTTCCCCATTACATGTCTGAATTAATAGTATTTTGTATGTATTTGTATTTTAGTTTATGTTGATGGCTGTTTGTTCTCTTAATCTACTCTTTTACTGTACATTGCCATGGGTACAAGTAGTGACATGTGAATAAAAATATACATAGATAAATACAATAAATGCACACATTTACTGCATATACTTACAGAGGCGTGCAATCACTCATATAAATTCCTGTTGTCAGTGGAGTTTAAAATATGGTTTGTCTATGATGAATCATGGGCAGCTTTAGGACAATCAGTTGACAATGCTGGCTCTAGGGAGTTCATTAAGCTACCCTTATGCTTAATGTGCATGGCAGGAAACTGCAGTGCCTAGAGAAAGCCAACACTAACATTCAGATATTACCTTGAGCCATTATCCTATGTTATACGTCTTAGCTGCAGTGCAGTTCTATTTATAGAAATGTATTTCTGTATGGAGGGACCAAGCTCTGCATTCATATAGAGCAGGTACGGACAGTCTTGGCTTATGAAGATGCTCAACTCCCAGCATCCTTCTAAAGGTTAGTATGTGTAATGCAACATGAGGCAGCCTGTCCCTGATACAGAGAGACCATAGAAGTACAGTGCCTGTGTATACACTGCTTCTGATCTCTCTCTGCTTCTTGTCATACCTCTTCCACCTCCCCTTTTATGACTTCCTTTTAGCTGATCACAGCAGCCTTGTGGGTTTTGTCCCGTCTGAGTCTGTGGTTTAGGGCAGGACTTAAGCAGCTCCCTTATGTCCAAAAATGGAAATCTTCGTTTTTTTTTAAACTTCTATCAAACTGAAGGGGAGGAGGTTAAAGGAGGAGTGTTCTACTTACAAAGCCAAAGGAATCCTGTATTAGATCACTCTTTGGAATTCTAAGCCCTGAAACGCAATGCCTTGAGTCACAATATTAAACAATTCATTCTTACATTGCAGTGTAGAAACACCATATGTGGTAGTTCAAACATACATACTTCATGGGGATCAAAGCCAGTTTGTAGCATAGGGTTTTTGTTTTGTTTTTTAAGACATTGCTGGAATAAGTTGATTTTTTTTGACTTAATACAGAGACAGAACTATTTTCTCTTTTTAAATCTCATTAAGATGTGTTTTAGAATTGTATGAGATACAAAAATATACAGTGTACAAAGAAAAAACAAATACAAAGTGAAATAAATTACAGTATGTCATGACATCAGTATTACTCATATGTCTCTGGTTCAACTGACCGTTAAGGCTATTTAATAGTAATCCACACCCTACACCTTTTTTTTTTGTTTCTGTGAAAGTGAACCTTACCTTAAAGGGGTGTAGATCTAAAAATAAAATGTGGCAAAATCAACTTTTCAAACAATGTAGCAAAATCAGCATGCATGTTTCCTTATGCTGGCTTCTGTTACGGTGTTTCAAAGTTTAGAACCATCAAGGTAGAAAAAACCAAGTGACAGACAGACATACTACTCTTGATGCAATTACATTTACAATTAACTGTAAGGTGTCCATAAACTGGCAGATCATGGCTACAGACACATTTGACTGTTAAAACATTGGATTGTGTAGGACCAAAAACCCTTCACAAAAAATATCGGATAGGGGCTCAGTCAGATAAATACAAGTTTAGGTGGAGAATCTTTCCAGTCGGCTAGTGGATGAAGTCCTCAGCAGACAGGCCCCCATACTATTTACTGTTTGGTCACAGGGCCAAATGATCTGATCAGCCAAGGTCTTCCTGTGTTTGGCCAGCTTTATACATTCTTCCAACATTTTAGCAATCAAATGCTCTTGGAAGAACCATCTTTTCATGTTTGGCCCCAGGGCCAAATGATCTGATCGGTCAAGGTCTTCCTGTGTTTGGCCAGTTTTATACTTTCTTCCAACATTTTAGCTCAAACATTTAGAGCTCAAATGCTCAAATGCTCTTGGAAGAACCATCTTTTCATAGAAGCATATTTTCCAATGCAAAATGTCCAACAATATTGGCTTGTTTTTCAGGGAGCACATTTGAGATTAAAATCTATATATTTTAGCAAAATTCACAATTCACATTGTGCTCAACTGATGATTGTATGCATGTCGTAATCTTCCAGCTATTTAGCATGCAGCCATCACTGAATAAATTGTTTGACCAATGTCTAAACAATGGGATATGTGCAGTTTGGGCTTCTATCCATTTAGACAGCTTTATGTTGTGTATAGAATGAAAATATAACCAGTTTGGTCTGTTAATGATCTGGAGATCTTTTTAGACTGAACTCTTTAATGTGTGTGGTCTTCATAAATTTTATTTTCTTCTACTGTTCATCTATAAATGTTATCCACTCCCCTGAAAAAATTCCACCTATCCCAATCCATTATGTTCCATCCTATGTCTTTGTCCATGCTACTGACTGTCTCCTAATGCATGTCCCTTACCTATCCCTTTATGCGTGCCACCATCATATGTAGCTTTTTACTGCACAATATTTCCTGCAAGGACTTTAGATACAGCTGCACTTTTCAGCTTTGATATGGCTGACCGCAGAATCCTCAATAAAGCTGGGGCATGTCTTACTTTAATACCCTGTGTGTGTTCATGTTGACAAAGTTTTACTACTGGTGCTGCTCTGACAGTATCATCTATAGTAAATCGGTGTTCCAGTGCCCAGGCCTCACACTACAACAAACATTCCAGCTTCTGTGTTGGCACTTTTACTGTGGGCACTGCAAAAGCTTTGTCATTTTAAGTTATAAATGACACATTCTGTTATAAAATGTTTAATCCTAGCAACAGCTTATTACAAAGCACAAAGAAATGTATATCATTTGGACAATAATGATGCAATCTAGGCATTTTGAGACCCTATTTCTCCATTTAATTTAGAATTCGGCTGAAAAAAATCCAGACCCTCCATTATCAAAAGGCAATTCAACACCAGGAATGAATTTAGGCTGTAGGTTGAGAGCAGAGTACCATGCAGACAGTGGCCTGTTTTGGGGGACATGAAGAAGTGGCAGGACAGAGGGCTCAGTCTGAAAGCCAGCTAGGATGAGATTTGCTATCTCAAAGTAGTATCTCTAAAAGTCCAGCTTGAGGGACTATTAGGGTGAAATTTAGCGTGGATACTTATTTTCATAAGCTGGATATTCTTGGGACTGTGGCTAAATGACTGATACCACTAATACTTTCCTATATCTTTAAGCTAAGGGTAACCCTTACCAAAGGCTAGACCTAGAAGGGTGCACTTGAAAAGACTCACCCAAAAGAACTAAATTGTATGAAAGACACATTATTATTAGGCTTAAAATCACAGACTACATTTACAGTAAAAGAAAAGGCTGTAAAAGAAAAGACCATTAAAGTTATCTACAATATGATAGAATTAACACTGGCCATTCTGGGAAACCTTTCCTTTTTTGTCAGCACGTGATATGTGGATTTAACAACTATGGTACAATGACTGGATGCTCATTGTTTAAGTTATTTGCCCCAAAACAAAATGCATTTATCTTCTACCACCCACCATTTAAGGGATTATTCTTCATCCCCTCTTGTTGTTGAAATTATAGGATAGAGGGAATGCTTAATTCTGCCTTTCACTGCCCAACCGATTGCTTTTAGTAAAGGACAGATCGTTCGGATCTTAACTACTCATTTCCTAAGCGGAAGTACTTGTCACCTCCCAAAGCAAGATGCCATTACAAGCCATGCCATATGAATAGGCAATATGGATTATTATCTCTGGCAACACATATGTAAAAGTGTACCTGGGACATATTGGAATGACACAAAACATGTTCATATTGCACCACTTGAGTACTTTTACAAGTGGACAAACCATCTAAATTGCCTTTCATATTAACACACACTAAGGTCAGGTATAGAGAATATGCAGACAGAGAACCCTAAAGTTATGTCATCTAAAGTAACCCAGTCATGGCAAAGAGGTGGGGTTTACATTTGTACAATCGACTGGAAGTTAGATGTTTCCCTTCCAAAGCACAGGCTAATGAATATCACTCATGGCATGGACGTCGATAAAGGATGTGAGTAATTGTATCTGCCAGGACTTGTATAGTTATATAGGTTAAACAGACTATTGAGGTTCCGCCAAAACTAAGAACAACTCTCAGACAGTTTCAATATTTTCCTGTCTGCAAAGTACATTAAAGGGGCAGTATACCCCTTTATTCAACAGGAGTGCACTGAATAGGACTTTGCCTTAAGCTGCAAACAATTTTACATCTTAAATACATCAGTTGTTCCCAGACTGTGAGGCCTGCCCCCTTGAGCAGTCTGTAGTAAAAGCTAGATTGAATCTGCCTAAAGGCTATTTTGGGCGAGGTTTGGGGACAATGCCTGTTTACGCACCTAGATATTCTTGGAAGCCCAACCTGAGGGTCAATTACATGAGATTTTCAGTAAAGCCTTTCTTTCCTAGATATTTAGGGCTGATAACAGTAATGTTTTCATAGATATGTAACCTTGCTAAGATCTAAGGGGGACCCTAGACAAAATGTTTGACTTTAAAGGAGAGCTTGAAGCAAAACTCCAAAAGCCATTGCAATGCGTCATGAATGCGCTTGACATGATAGGAAGCAAACAGCTAGGCATTTGCTTCTAAACTCTAAATACTTCCAGCAACTTTCTGTTAAATGCCACAGTCAAAAGACCTTTGCACAGTTTTGGAAAGGTGAACCTCCCTAACAAATAACCCCCCACCGAGTCTCCAAATAAAACAAAGATGTGTACCCTGAAGCAGCCATCCCACATGTACATACATGGGCTCAACTGTGCTCACAAACAGATGTGCTCCCATCCACCAAACTGGTGCTAGTTGCAGTTTGTACAAGAAATGTGAGTAAAGCAAACATTCTTTTGAACAATTCCAAAAGCAGACTAAAGTTTTTTCAAACACCCACACAGAGAGAGTTAAAAAAATGACTGCACACAATGCCTGTCGTGTTATGGCTACTGTTTTTGTTAGACTTCCATTTAACCACACCAGACCACTCAGAGAGCTGGGCGTAGCCCGTATTACGGTTTAAGTGGGGTAATAACATAAGATAAAGATCCTGGAAGACTCAGGGAGGGCAGGAGTATTGGGCAGCCAATGCTCCCTGGTTCTTAGCTTCACAGTAATAAGGGACATATTATTCAAGAAATTTTAAGGAAACCTAGTTAATTATGACTATTTTCTACTTTGTTAACACATGCCAAAACATAAAGGTTTAGTATAGGTACTTTGAGTTGGCCACGTGCAAGCAAGATGTAGCTCGCCATTTTGATCCAATCAGCCAGCAATCCCTTGGGTTATTTACTGAGAATACGTTAAGGTGGCCATAGAGACACAGATAATATTGTAAGAAAATTTGTTTATTCGGTGCGTGTATGGCGGGAAACGAGTCGATCATAATCGGCAGAAGACTTGGATATCGGTTGGCTCGTCGATCTAGCTTGATGGAAAATTATATTCCGGCCATTGTTAGTGCTGAATCGTCAAATACAACGATTCACCTCTACACGTGTTTATTGAAATTAACAATCTTTTTGGGAAAGATCTTTTCCAAGAAATATCGTAATTTTTACATCTATGGCCACCTTTAAATACAACCCTTTTCATTTGTTGCCCGAGGAATGTTACCTATCTGTTAATCAGTATATGCATAATAATTAGGGATGCACCGAATCCACTTTTTTGGATTCGGCCGAACCCCCGAATCCTTCACGAAGGATTCGGCCGAATACCGAACCGAATCCGAACCCTAATTTGCATATGCAAATTAGGGGTGGGAAGGGGAAAACATTTTTTACTTCCTTGTTTTCTGACAAAAAGTCACGCAATTTCCCTCCCTGCCCCTAATTTGCATATGCAAATTAGGATTCGGATTCGGTTCGGCCAGGCAGAAGGATTCGGCCGAATCCGAATCCTGCTAAAAAAGGCCGAATCCCCAACCGATCCTGCATACCTAATAATAATATGTGTAAGCGAAAAAGGATGGCAAATACTACTTTGCTGGCCACAGACTTTCCTGCAAAACTGACTATACATGGCTGGATCAAACTGCTCAACCTGAGCACCTTCACCTTAAAGTTAACTTTTAATATGTTATGGAATGGCTAAGCAACTTTTCAATTGGTCTTCATTTTTTCTTTTTTTTTTTTTTTTTTTGTAGTTTTTGAATTATTTGCCTTCTTTTGACTCTTTCCAGCTTTCAAATGGGGTGGCTGACCCCCATTTAAACAACAAATGCTCTGTAAGGCTACACATTTATTGTTACTGCTACTTTTTATTGCTGATCTTTCTATTCAGGCCTCTCCTATTCATATTCCAGTCTCTTATTCAAAACAATTTATGGTTGCTAGGGTAATTTGGACCCTAGCAACCATAGTACTAGAACTGCAAACTGAAGAGCTGCCACAAGTAATGAAAACCAATTGCAAATTGTCTCAGAATATCACTCTCTTTATATTATACTAAAAGTTAATTTAAAGGTGAACAAGCCCTTTAACACACACATTTGACTATAGTTAGGTTGACTAGACAGGACATTTGATTGATGTAGCTTCCCTTTAAATATTCTCCCAATACCTATCCAGCTGTAATCTCATATTAAGAAACTATAATTGTATTCCTATGGATACAGACAGCTGCATCTTCCCACTCATTATAGACCGGAGATTTTTCTTTCCTGCTCATGACAGAATCCTTTTGATTCACTATAGCAAAGCCCAAGGTACAGATTGATGTAAAAATGTAGAAAATTATGTCCATGCAGATGTCCCATAAACTTCCAGATTCCTTAGGGATGGATCTCAGATAGAGCAGATCCATTCAATCAATCTATACCTAGAACTGCAGGACAATGGTAGACCCCACATAGGCAAGCACAAAACGTTTCCCAGTAGTAGGCAAATTCTATAAATCGGCTCTAGCTTGATTGGCCAAATATGTCATTATAGCACACACGCATGACAATACCATTGCCCAAATTGGTCCATTGTTTAATGTATTTGCTTAAAATCAGAGGCTGATGAAAACAAAGCACTAACCCACCTGGAGTTGATTACATTATAGACATTTAGCCCCATGTACCTAATCAGTGACCACATACACTGGTTATAGATTAGAATGCACTGCCAAGACCTTTAGTGCTGCTCTTTAAAGAGAGGCTGGAAATCATTTAGGATTATGATGTATAATTAAACAAAGAAAAACACGGATCCAGGGATAATAAACTAAGAGACACACTGATCCAGGCATACTGTCAGATTGCCATGTCTCCAATCTAGAATTCATTTTCTTCAACCCAAAATTAGAGAACGGATTCTGCTTTTGAAATTTCCTTCCTCTTGATTAACTACTGAGTTCTGGGTAGATATACTGGCTGGTAAGAGTGGATAGTTATACTGGTTGGTCACACCAGATGGGTATACTTCTCTTTTCATTCTTTCTTGCGATGGCACCTAGGTATCTGTCCTACTCTACCTAAATAATGGGGTTCAACCAAGTATGTTTAGCCCATTGACTAATGTTCCTGCTATTTCTTGTAGGTTATGTGCATAGATGTGCAGAGGATAGATCCTGAATGTGTATATAAAATGTTGCGGTGTCCTAATATGTGCTTACGCACTAGCACACAGCTAAGATGGGATCAGGGACCAACACTACTAAAGAGAGCCCTGTTTGGAATTCCTAATGTGACTGGAGTGCCATTAATTTCAGCATACAATAAAAGATGTGTTTCAGTTGCACTAAAGTAAACAGGCCAGCAGCTGTATTTTTATTAAGTGCTCAGGTCACATTATTAGGCATGTGACCCCAAACTCAACGGAAGGAAGACAAACATCATTTGAGCTGATCATTTATGGTGCGTTTATGCAAAAATAAAGATCTGTCCAGCTATTGCTAACCATTAAAGGGGCATACCTCCCAACTGTCCCTTTTTCGGAGGGACAGTCCCTCTTTTAACAGCTCAACCTGCAGTCCCTCGTTTGTACTGGAAAATCCCTAATTTCTCTGCACTGAACAGCCAGAAAAAGAAACAAAGTTTCTCACTTAATTGGCTTTTAGCAGAACAGCTAACGGGTGCAGATAAGATACTTTGTAACAACTTTGAGACACCAAAAAAACAGTTTAGATAAGGAGAAATATTTTCAATTTATCATAACCTGCCAAATTTTGTAAAATGAACATGGTAATTAGTGGGTGTGGCCACAGAAAGGGGCGTGGTCAAACAATGACGCTGTTCTGTCCCTTTTTTTACTGCCAAAATGTTGGGAGGTATGAAGGGACAGAATCTTAGAAAAAGAAAAAAATATTTATGTAACTTCAAATATTAATAAATGTATGTTAGGTCATAGGTGGGAATGTTGTTACACCTACATGCCTCCCCCCACCTACTCCTCAAAAAGCATGGTGGATTGTGCTCTTTTTATGTGCTTTGCAACCTAGCTTGAATGTAGTAAATAAGACCTAAAGTGCTCTGCTAATAAATAATAATGGGGTCTACAGAAGATACTGAGGTGCACTCAACATACGTTTATGGAAGATTGTTGGTGTGGAGGCCTGGTGCAAATATTTTTTGCCTGAGCCTGTAGGGTTTTAGTTAAAAAGAGTAGTAGATGATCGTCAAAGGGAAATTACCCCAGCATCAAGAATGACAACCAAATATGGGCCGGTGCTCAACTGCACAAAAGTCATTTTCCCCTCCGTGAACCTCGATTTGTATATCCCAAGGTCATTTAAAAACAGTCTGAAGGAAGGACATCCTAAAACAAGCTACCAGATTTCTTTGTCCTGTGTTTATCTTATGACCTCTCCCCATTGCTGCAATATAAACTTACATTTGTACTGGCTGGAATTAAAAGAGTAACAAGTGTAAACAAGAGAATTCCCAATGTCACGCACCCTTATTAATGATAATGTTCAAACCACCGGAACTCATGATATTTACTGAAAGCACGGGTGCTGAATAAAGCAGTTCCTGCTAGTGAAATATTAATGGTTTTAATTTGAAGATGAATTATTACTTTGTATATATACTGAGGCCAGGACTGACTGCAGCAGTGCTACATGATATGGGGTCATGCAATAAAATCTTATAATACACAAAAGCTATGAATATCTTGCAAATTATAGCCTTATAAACAGTGAGTTCTGATGTCATTAGTTATAAACGGTGAGTTCTGGTGTCATTTCTGTCACATGACTCACTGAAATTTGTGTATTATAATAAATAAAGTACCCCCAGTTGTAAAATATGAGGATATTAGAAGTTACCTCGGAGTTCCATGACCTGTATAAAAACACTCGGCCTTCGGCCTCGTATTTTTATATGGTCATGAAACTCCTCGGTAATGTATAATATCCTTATATTTTACAAGAGGGGGTACTTTATTCACTATATAATCCACACAAGCCATGAATATCCTGTAAATTATATCCTTATAAATGGTGAGTAGTGATGTCATCAGTTATAAACGGAGAGTAGCGATGTCATTTATGTCACATGACTCACTAAAAGGTGTGTATTATAATATATAAAGTACATCTTGTTGGAAAATATGAGGATATTAGAAGTAACCTCAGAGTTTCATTACCTTCGGCCTCGTGCTTTTATATGGTCACGGAACTCCTCTGTGACTTATAATATGCTTATATTTTACAATAGGGGTACTTTATTCACTATATTATGCCTGCATCCTAGTGACAATACAATTTTAAAATTACGTGGGCTGCTTAAGGCTATCACAAACTTTAGAAGCCTTTATATATTAATTATATGTTTTTATGTTTTTCATGTAATTTGGACGTGTGGCATTGATTTCAACTGTCCTTTCCAGTGCAATGAGCAATGACTTCTCTTCTGTGTTGCCTGTACTCTCAGGCACTAAATAACCAGTTAATTTCACCTGGGAGCATGGCGAAGCTACAAACGTATGGCTCATTTACGAAGGAGAATTCCAGCTCTGTCACTGCTAAAAAATGCAGTATTGCAGCTGTATGAAAATTGTGATCTAACATATATTCAACACAATCCCTATTCACTGTAAAGTAACAGAGGAGAGCATTACTCTTTAATAGCTTTTTATTGCTTATTCCCCCCTTCCCCTCCAAAACAGATATTCTATGGAGCTAAAGAAGCCTCACAGTGGCTGGCCAAGGATCCAGGAAGCTTTTGTTCAGGGAAGCTGGAGGCAGCAGTGCTGATATATTTGATCTGATAGAAAGGAATGTTGGTAGATAAAGGTGCATTTACGTGAATGGCATGTTGGAACATTCCTGAATGTGTTGTAACAGATGAGCTAGCTTGTCAATTGGACAATTAGAGGGTATTTCAGCCCCAAGAATTGCCTTACAAGTGAGAGCTTCCTGGGATAGTAAAATACTCTTTTTAACACTTTTATGACAATGGTGCAAATGTACTTTCCATTTCCAGTCAGGGACTCGGCATGCAAGTGAGTGGCACTTCCCTTAGTGATATATTAGAGTAGACGTTCTTTATATTACTGTCTATTGGGCTTAATGCCTGTGCTGTCCTTGCAGATTGTTCTGCTTCTTGCTGTTTAGTTGTTTGTGCCAATTGAATCAATGATATGACCATAACTGATATCTGCCACCCTGCCCTAATGCGCATACAGGGATCTTATCATATATAGACCTTCATCTAAACCTACTGCATCACAGCTGGACTGTTTGGACAGATTATTAGATTTGCTGCTGCCTGTTCTTGCTACGTACATAATTATAATTTGACCAAATCCATAGGTTGCAGAAAGTGCTGGGATTTGCATGAATCTCAAACCAATTTCTTAACTATTATTAAATAGAAATGGATAAATGTCAACAAATGCCAACATAGTATCAAACATACAAATTGCATACAAAAATGCAGCTGATACAAGAAGGCTCCTGCTCAAAAGAGCTTACAAAAGGCACCATTTCTTTTTGCAAATAATAAGCCTTGGTTTTAAGCGCTACTGTTTCATTTGCACTGTTCTTTTACCTGTTATCTACATCATTATGGTTTAAGTTTTTTTAAAACACACATTTGTGCTTTCTTGCCCCCCCCCCTTGAGTTTATGATGAACTGTACAAACGGAATAGAGTTATATAAATATCATAGTTATGGTGGGAATGTTTAAGTTAGGAAGCTAGTGACTTGCCCTTTGGTATCTTTTTATAGTAATAAATGTACTGAAAGCTAGCTCTTCTTCTTCTGTATAGACAGTGTGCTCAGAGTGAAATCCAGCTGTTAAAGCCTAGCACAGGGAAGCACAATCTTCTGAACTCCACCGCTTCTGAATTTCAGCTCCTAGCAGTCACAGTTAATTATAAATAAAGCACAGCAACTCCCACCCACTAACCACAGTGGACATATAACACAGCCCTCTTCATTGTCTGCAATGTGCCTGCCATTTTGTGTATTTAACATTAATAATAAAAAAACAAGTTATGTGATAATATATCATTTTTCCAAAGTTATTTGAAATTTGTTGGAACAACCAATAGATAAACATAGATAAAAATGTACCCAGAAGCCAAATTATATGAGTCCTCTATCAGCTTTATTGTATTCTACATGTTTTATTCAGATAAACCCATAATTAAGATCTATGGAAATGCTTTACGTTTAATGCATAAAAGGTTGGGCTCAGAAATGAAACTGTAGATTCTGAAGTTGCATCCTGATCTGTTTAACTTTGGGATTTCAACCTTCTGCCCATGGTGTCTTTTGCCTGATCTAAACTGTACAAACATTTTCTCAAATCTCCTTCTCCCTGGATTGAGTGGGTACTGCTTTAAGTGCCTGAACAGCAACTTTTGCTATTAAAATTGCAGAGATAATGAGATTATGCTCCTGCTGGCGCCAATAATTCTGTTTGTGGTTTTAGCAAGTAGTAAAATGTGTATTACTGGCAGAAATATTCATAATCCATGGAACCTAGATTGCATTTTGGTGAACTAATAACATAAATAATTCCGTATACCAAACTTTTTCCATGCTGTCTTTTAGTGATTTCCCGTGTAAAGCAACAATGCCAATTACCAATATGAAAAAAGCATATTGTGCTGTACATGGTGAAGCCTGCACCCATCTAATAACTCTTGTCATCCAATCAGCAAGTTGCATTTACTGGCCACCAGTTGGAAAGCATATATAAAATAGTTGGTATACTGTAGGTTACTAGACCTGGTAATGGCTTTACAACAGTACCCTGTTTTTTTTTTAATTTTTTCACCCCGTCTTGATTTTGCCGCACTGTGTGTTGCCAATGAAAACCGCACAGATTTGCTCAAATGAAAACCTTAAAATCTAGAAACTGTACCGTCTAAGTGGCGTTTAAAAATAATTAAAAACATATAGGACTACAAACTGGGCAAAACCATCCCGCCAATGGTCCCAGTTTACGTGGGACAGGCCTGAGTTATAATCCACTAAAGAGCCAGGGCTTAACAAAAAAATGATATAAAGAATGAAATGCATGGGGCAAATTTGAGACAAATTTTGGAAAATATTACAAACATTGAATACAAGGGTTAAATATCAGAGAAACTGAAAAGGCAAAATACCTTTAGTAGCCTGCCCTCTTACTGCACAGAGAACTTTGTCACATAATCAGATCGTATGTGGGAAGGCGGACGATTGTGCCAAACCCTGCGAGATTATTCCCACGTATAATTAACTCACAGGTTGCCAAGCAACAAACAAAAGCTGGTTTGAAAATTGTTAAAGGGCCACTTACCATTTCCTATACTGTACAGTACTCAAGCAGTAGAGCTTAAAGGGCTGTTAACACCAAAAGCTGAAATGAGCGTTTTTCATTAACATATAATGTTCACCACTTTGGAGCTGTATTTATGTCCAAATAGGAGCAACAACTAAAGCTGGCCATAGACACAAAGATACTATTGTATGTTTTTCGTACCATGGCAAACGGTTGTTCATTCGATCGGACAGGTTAAAAGATTTATATGCGTTATTGATAATATCTCTGCATGTATTGCCTATCTGATGATATCACTTTTATTTGTCGGACAAAACTTTCGTATGATTGCTGTCCGTCAATTAATGGCTGAGCATTGTGTGATTTCTTCTCTTTACTACTTTATATATTTATAATCTGAATGTGTATTTTATCAGTGAAGATATAAAATGCTGTAACATGCCAGTGAGGATATAGACCTAGCAATCTACATCCCACACCACTTAGTTGATGATAAGCAGAGATAGTAAATACATAAAAATATAAATGTAAATAACTGTGACAACCCCCACAATTCGGTACTGTCAGGACCAGTATAAAATTCAGTTATTGCTGGATACACTTAATTCCACAGTTATTTTTTTGGGGACAAAGTGCATAATATATACAGCAGTTCCAATGCTCCTTCACTGCACTCACTTGGCACTCATATAAAGTGAGGAATCCGTAACACATCACATTACTATATATCCCCATTTATTCAAGTATAAATAGCTGCAATCAGTCTACTACCGAAGTCTCCTATCCCTACGCCCATGGGGCTTATTTCAGCCATGCAAGTTTGCATTTTTAGACCAAAGATGTCCTGTGTATAAAGGGACAGCCACTGAAGTAAATGGCGGTTGGCAAGGACACAATCAGGCAGTCAATGGCATTTCAGTACTGGCAGAGGAACCACTTATTGCAACATTAGCTTACAGAGGTTGCAGCTTTTTGTTGTCTTTATCTGCTGAATAACATAAAGCTATCTAGATATTATAAATGAATCCTGGTTGCAATATTCTGCAATGTCAGGTGCTGTGAACTACAGCTACAGAAAAAGGCCTCTTCTGCTATCATAATAAAGCGTGCATGGGAAGACACTTGGCACTGCCCCAGTAGCACAGCAGTGTGCCTATTGTGTGTGAAATTATATGGAGAAAAGCCAAAGGTGTATTTTAATACACAGGAAATTGACCAAATTATCTTTTAACAGTAAGCTGTACCCTGTACATTAGGATGGGTTGTCTTCCCCAGGCATAAAAATTTTCTTGTAGTTCTAAGCATTTTTTGTAGAATGCTGATAGCTTCTGTCTGTATTCTTTTTTGTTTTTTTTGGTCTGCTTGCCAAGGACAGGAACCACGTGTAGTGATCATTAAAAATCTCATTGTTGACATGTTTTTTCAAGGCAGACTCTGTCAACATAGATGACACAATTAGTATCCTTGTGCTCTTAATTGCTGTGGTCACAGTTATTTTCTATTGTCTGTCTGCTGTGGATGTAGTTGATATCTTATGTCTTACAGTCTCACTGCTGTGGGCACACTTAAGTTGGCAATATCTAGTTAAATGGTCATGCCCTCCTTCCCATGCTGTGGGCCACTTAGTATCTTGAGCCACTCCTTTCCTCTGCTATGGAGCAGTTAGCACCCCAAGCCTTTTTGCTTGAGTTGTTTATATTTTGATTTACTCTGGCACGTTTACAAGGGAGCAGTCAAGCTGCTGGCTGTAGCTCTGAGCTATTATTGTTCTCACTATGTAACGTGGATTGCTTTAATTCCATTTATTGGATATCTGCTTCTCCTTGCAAAGTCTAGTTCAGAGCTGGAGGATCCACGTGCCTTAACCATTAGTTCAGCCTTGAGCCAATTGTTCCACCTAAAAATAAAAAGACATGAAATATTCTCCTATTTTATATTCAGCTACTGCAGTATTGGCTTCTTTCCTCTCAGCTGGATGGCAAGCCTGTCACTGCATTTTTTTTTTTTTTTGCAGTAAAATTTCACATGTCCTTCAAATTTTCGATTTTTTAAAGGATTCCATAGGTCTAATGTGTCTAATGTGTATTTTTATGTAGCAGAAAATATCTTTGTTACTGTCTGAGGTACTATATGCAGCAGCGTTCTCTTGTGCTCAGTTTATACTTTATACCACTCACTTACCGTTCCTTACTTACCACTTGGGGTCTGGCCACACGGGCAGATTCGGAGAGATTAGTCGCCAGACGACAAATCTCCTCTTCTTTGCGGCGACTAATCTCCCCAATCTGCCTTCTACTGACAAAAATGAAAATCGCCTCGGGGTAGGCACATGGAGGGCTTTGTTTTCCGAAGTTGACCGAAGTTTCCTCATGAGGCAGTTATGGGCGACTTCGTAAAATGAGGCGCTCCGTGTGCCTGCCCCCAGGCGATTTTCATTTTAGCCAGCGGAAGGCAGATCGGGGAGATTAGTCGCAGCGAAGAAGAGATTTGTCATCTGGCGACTAATCTCCCCGAATCTGCCCATGTGGTAAGACAATTACTTTGTTGGGCTGATGGTGCTTTGTATCTGTCTAAAAACCACCCAAACCACCCAAAAAATCATTCATAATTCTTGGCTCTAATTTTTTAATATTTTCCCCAAAGAGTTTTCTGGGTAAAAACCATTCAGTTTAGTTAGTGTTTCCAAATCAGCTTTCAAATAAACTCTGGAGAACCACAGCAAACTCAGTGTGTCTTTATTTTTCACACAACATATTTCGGATATAAATATCCTTCATCAGGTGCTTGCCTAAATAGGCCCTTTTAGAGTATGACTGTGTTTTACTCAGTGTAGCACTGGGGACCCCATGGGCCCAGTAGAGGACCTGACCTGAAAGGCCCCCACTTACAGACGCCATTCACCCCTCCTCTGCCATGACATTTGACCTGCCCAATACACCCAAGCCGACCTCTGTGCAAAGATCCATGGTGGTGGGGCACAACGGGATTTTTCCCATCATCCTGGAGAGCTAGTCCGACCCTTGTCTCTACCAGCGATTGTAAAGAACTGGTCAGTGTATTAAACCAGCTAGATTCCTAAGTATTGCAGCTGACTCTTAGACATGTGCTTTGCCCTATAGAGAGCTTTTGTGTATTGTGGGTTACATTCCATGTGACACTAGCCTGAAGGAATACAGACAGAAGAAGATACATTGTAATTACAGAGGCCTTCTCTGTAATTGGAATGTGTCGTCTTCTGTTTAGTTTCCCTACATACATATCTGCAACATTGTATTGGTATTTCCCTTTTAACACACTAGTTAAAGGGGAACTCCACAAAAACATAACTTAAGCTTTTTGAAAAGTAAACATAATTTCAAGCAACTTTGCAGTATACATAATTTAAAAAATATTCAGACTTTTCATGGTTTTTAATGGTTTCTGACATTTCCCTAAGCCTAGCCCCCTGCTCTCCTGCTAATCTCTCTGACTACTTTGCTGAGCTGGCTGACTACTGTTACTTTGTATCAACAACCGGCTGTCCTCAGCCTGCATCCTCCAAATCCCACAATTCCCTGCACACATGATTTCAATAAGGAAAGGAACCACACAGTGCAATGCATTGTGGGTTATGTAGTTCCTTCATACTGTCTGTAAGCTGTGGAGAAGTTGTTACAATTTGTAACATCAGTGTTTTAGTTCCTCCTTCTTTGCCAGGATTTCAAATAATTCAGAAAGAGAACTGTTAAACAGCTGGATTTCAACATAGAAAATGGCATTTATTGATACTTTTTGAAGAAACCGGTAACAGTGATGGGTATATTAGGGGTTTCTGTTTTATGTGGGCCTTTTTATCAAATTTTGGTTTGGAAGCCGGAGTTCCCCTTTATATATTGTCAAATTATCTATCTGCATACTTTGGTCAGCAGATTATCTATGGTCAGTTTAAGATCTCTAGAGTGTTAAATAAAGCCTTTTTGCTCCCCTTAAATACTTTCTTATTGACCCACAACAACCCTGTGCCACTTGATGGACATGTGTTTTCCCCCCCCCCCCTAACCTAAATAACTGTCTCTGTAAATCGATCTCTGGTATTGATCAGTTTTAATAGAGTTTAACATTGCCTGCCTTTGGATTCAAATCAAGCTTACATTTTCTCTAGTCATGATACAATGAGAGAGAGCAAGTTAAATCTAAATAAGCAGTATGTAAGTGTATGAGGGAGAATGGAGGGTGGTGTTGGGGAGAAATAAAATGCTACAGTTCTAACAGACTGAGGCTGTAAGAGCACTTGATGGTGTAGGAGAGGAACAACAGAAATATCCATTGGCAAGAGAAAGAAAACAGGTTTATGGGATATTGGAAAAGGCTCAAAGACTACCCTGTTTAATTAGAGTCAGTTTTCTGGTCAAAACACCTGTTTTGATGTGTTTTTACATTTCTTCCCTATTAATACCTTTGGCATCATTAAGCTTCCAGCTGAAGGTCCAGAATCTAAATGTCCGTCACCAAGGTATCCTCCCTGTACTGCCAGTGGTCTCATTTTTATTTATGCCATTTTTATTTTATTATAATCATGCTCACGGGGTGTGCTGTATAGGATAAATTACCCACTACATGGAGAGAGAACAGTTCTGCTATGCTCACTTGCCTTCTGGATCTTGTACCATTCCTAAATACTTCCCATTATCCGTAGCCAAGAGTTGGATGCAGGAACCACAGCTCATAATTTTAAGTGATAGACCATTTGCTCAGAAATGACCGTGTACTGGTTTTGTTATGTCATGTGTTACCCATTGAAGATCAGTCTGGCTGGCAAATATGAGTTTGTATTGTCGCTCTTCACATAGTAACTCCTTGTTTCTCTCCTGCAGACTTTCACAGCATGGTGCAACTCACATCTCCGGAAGGCTGGGACACAGATTGAGAACATAGATGAAGATTTCAGGGATGGCCTTAAACTCATGTTACTACTTGAAGTCATTTCAGGTGAGCAGTGATGGCATCAATAAAATAATCACCAATTATAGCAGTCATACTTAATCCAACCCAATCACCCTAACTCCCAAAATACAACAGCCTCTCCTGTAATTTGTGTTCACAGACAGTGGTGGATCATTTCAACTTCCTATGTGATGTGAGTTTAGTTTACAGAATAACAAATTCCACACACACTGACTATACAACAACATGAGAACATTATCTGCCCTAACGGTTATAACACAGGTTTAATTTGCTGCCCAAGATGTAACACTCTTCTGGGCAGATTTCTGTGCTTTTGGGAAGTTAATTGGGGCAGGCCATCTTGCCCTATTTTAAAAGCATCCCTTTTACATAGAATTGCATTTTACCAAAATGTTCAGTTAGTTATTGAGTGCTGAAAGCACTTGTTTTTGTTGTTTTGCTTTAGACCATATGTTTTTTTTACCCAAGCTTAATGGTATACTGTTATACTGCTTTAGTGTGTAGGAGATATAGCAATTAGCACAAGGCATATTTATTAACACTGGAGACAGTGACCTGCACCCGCCCACCACCCGCGCCCGACTTCTGGGTTCCTTTTATAGTCCCACCGATGATGTCACAAAAGGGGTGGGGCGAGAGGGGCACGTCTATTAAAGTTCAACCCGGATTGCATTTGCCATTGCATTTCTGATGGGTATAAACATGCCAAACAAAACAGGGCATAGTATTATTTGGTGTTGGCTGAAGCACGCCATTAACTTTCTATGAGTATTGATTGCAATGCAAACACAATGGTAACTACCACATGTGGTTGAAATGTGCTGCACTTTCAAGATGGCACCAGCAATTATCATGAAACTGTCACTGTGTCATTATGTGGAGTATGGTACCTCATCATTAGTGTCTGTGTCATTACCTTTATTCAAGCACAATGAAGCAATGCATCACAAGGAACAAGAAGTTGCTAATAATTACAATGAAGTTTGGTAAAGTTAAATAAAGACACCTGGCTGCCAAGAATGTTTATACATTGGTGTAATTATACCATTGACGGAATGTTTAAAAACTCCATGTTTGGCATTAGCCTAAAGACTTTCTTGCTAAATTGTGCATGCTGCAGGGATGTACATAGATTTGCATTGTTTAAAGATAAAACTTCTCTTTACAGACTATGAGAAAACCAAAGAGGTCATTCCTAATGATGGCATGCTTGGTCTATCACTTTACCAGCCACATTAAATTGGCTATGCCCCAACTAATGTCAGATATGTCTCCCAGGCTACTAAGCCACCTTGGTACTTTCTTAAATTATGGTTTTGATTTAAATATAGAGGAAACTAAGATGGCTTAAGAAATTTGGATTTTCATACCTTCATAGAATCTATAGAAAGAATAAAAGAGTGAACTGCAAACCCTCAGTGGTTTCTTCATACAAACGGGAAATAAATAATGACTTTATAGTGGCCCCTTTACTCTTTCTTTCTTTGAATGTATAAATAAAAACCTTTTGATATGAGCATGTTGCATGATTTAGCTCTATGGTTTTATGTGTTACTATGTATTTATGCTGCCTGTACTATACTCTGACGTGCCAGGAGCTCTAGATAATAAGTGTTTGTCTTTGTAGGTGAGCGTTTGGCCAAACCTGAAAGAGGCAAGATGCGTGTACACAGAATCTCCAACGTCAACAAAGCCCTGGATTTTATTGCCAGTAAAGGTGTAAGACTGGTATCCATTGGAGCTGAAGGTATTAATGGAAGTCATTTATTACATGCTGTGTTCCATACACTTATTTCCTCGGCCAGTAATACGTAACCTGTAACTGTTTGGATACTGTTAATACTACACCAATGGTCCACCAACAGCCACATGATTAGGAATGTAGCCAATAATATATTGGGCTGTGTGTGATGTTTTCTGGCCACAATAGTTATGTTGTATTTGTAAAAGTGCCTTAAAGGAGAAGGAAAGGTAAATTTCATACACTACCTCCCTCTATAGTACTCGCATTGTTGTCCTTAATCGCTATATTTTCTCCTCAGCAATGCGCATACAAAAGCAGAAAATGATGGTTGATCCTCTGCTCTGCTGTAGAACTGTAGAACACAGCGGGCATCTTGCTAAAGGATTTGAGACAGCAATGCGCATGCGTGAAAAAACTTCCCCTGAGCGCGTCACATGACGTAGCAGCGCTCATTAGCAATAGCAGCACGAGCGTGTCATCTGGGGAGAAAGGCTGCACCTCTGACATGCGCATTAAACTATAATTGATCCCAACGGGCCTCAAGGCTGCCTCGGGCAGCAGGGAGGAAGCTGCATTGAAAATTAGTGACGTCACCCGAGTCCACTGCTAGATTCTCTGCAGAGCGCTGTTCCTTCTTCTAGACACCACGGAGAAAGCATTAATTAAGCTTTGTAAGTTATGAATGCACCAGTCTTATTATAGAAATCTACTTAAGTTTAACCTTTCCTTCTCCTTTAAAAAGGTTTTTTTTTTTAGTTATAGTCCACAAAAAAGGGTAAAAGTACTTTTCAATAAATGCATAAGCGTAATTAAGAGAAAGGGACAATCATGTGTCCCATGTGATATAAAAGCACCTTGGTGAAATGATAATATTAATATTGAAAAGCAAAACTGAGCCCAAGAACAAAAGGGCAGAGTGAGCACAGGAAGGGCCTCCAGGATGAAATGCATGCGAGATGCCACAGGCCGGATAAGCTATGAGAAGAACGAGTCTTTCACTTTACCTAATTCTTTTTATTTAACCGAGTCTTTACCTAAGTAATAAATCTGAGTGTATTTAAGTGTAAAACTCAAGACATCAGTTGAAAGGAATTGTATGTTTGTGGAGGTGGAGCCGAAGAGAAACCTGCCAAAGCATCCTCTAAATTGCTGTCTGAAAAGGATAAGAATAGTATCATTAAAATAGCTGCAAAAGGCTTTGGGTCTTTGGTGTGTTTGCATGTTCTTCTTCGTGTTACATTAAAGGGAAAAAAGGGGTAAATGGAATGATTTATATAACGTTATTCTTCCACAGGACTCAAAGCACTTCACATAGTTACATAGCAGTTAACGGTTGTGAAACGACACATTAAATTTAACATATTGCTCAATAAATTTGTACAGTACCTAACTTGTAGGAGAACTACAGAAATAATAATTAGTCATTGCATTCACGTCTATCGTTAATGCGCAAAAAATCTGGTACTATGATTTTTCCACATGGGTTGAGGAAGCAGGCAGGTTTGACGTTTTGACACTTCATTTGTAGTAGTAAAAAACAATTACTGCAGACAAAGGCTAAACCTACTGCAGACAGTATATATTAAATAACAGACAATGAAAAATAAAAAGATGATGTAACAGTGATGATTCTCTCTTCCTTTTCCTGTGTTCCGCAGAAATTGTGGATGGCAATGCAAAGATGACATTAGGAATGATTTGGACAATTATCCTGCGTTTTGCTATCCAAGACATTTCTGTTGAAGGTAAGATTTTGAGTCACAGGCGCAGTTCTTTCCACTCCCAGAATGGAGCCTGCCCATGGTAAATGAGCCCTCTTGTGTGTTACCCTAAAATTTAAGGCACATATGGCATTTTGACTATTATGCATTTTCCTTGCTTGGGACTTGGTATCAAAGTAACGCAACATGACATCCATAACTACCCATTTTAGTCGAATGCATATGTGCACTTTCAGTTGGGAATCAAATGAAAATGGTTGTTCTACCAGTTTGTATGCTGCTCTCGTTTGATGGTTGTACTCTGAAACTGCTCCTTTTTGTGCAAGATTTAGTTTTAGTCTTCTGACAGTTCTATAAAACCAGTTAATGATGGCAATAACAACAGAACTATTAATGTTCCGATAGATTAGAACACAGTTAAAATGATATTCTGCCTTCAATGAACATCTTACTGTAAACATTGAATTGGGTGATAGTTCCCCTGTACTAATGGCACTTTGAAGTCAATCAAATCTGATATGGGTTAAATACATAATATAAGAAACAAGTGTACTGCCTCACTGAGTATTTCTGTGCGGACAACAGTCAATACAGAACTCTACTGACTACATCTGATATCCACCAGACTGACCATGAGACTGGCTTATTTGTATCGGATGAGGGCTCATTACAATGTAGAAAAAGCCAGTGTGCTACCTCATTGCGTGTTTGTGTACAGACAACAGACACATCCTGATGTCTTCCACCAGACAATGCTTCCTAGCAGAGCTGGCCTGTTCCTGGTGTAATAGTACTATGTACAAATATGTTTTATTCATTTAAAGCAGAGCAGAGTGCAGGCCCCTCTTTGCTACAATAAGCGGTACAAAGCTTTCAGTTATATAGTGTCTGGTCCTCTGTATCTTGAAATTTAGCCAGACATGCTGGCTGTTGAGCTCTGGCATCTGCAACTAGTTAAGTGGGCTCTTGAACCAGTCAGTGCTACCAAAGTGCTGGAGAGATAAGGCCTCTTTGAAGTCAGCACTTTGTTACTACCCTGCAGAGAATCTGACCAGCATGCTCCAACCATATGTTCTATATTTGAAATGGTCAGGAACAATGAAAAGTACTTTATTATTATGGTGTAGGGGATTTAAAAAACAAAACAAATATTACTATGGCTAATAAAAGGCCATTATCACCCATAATGATATCAAATAACCTCATAGCTTCCAATGTTTCTTTTTTAAGTAAAGACAGAAAATGCAGTGCTAAACTTAAATAGTCTTAACACATGGATTATGTCTCGCTGTATAACACCACTTTCTTAATATGAAGATTTGGAACCTTAAATGCACAAATCGTACTGCTGGATGTTTATATTTCTATGTGTGTGTACATAATATATAATATCATCTATACATACTCGCTAGATCCCGCAATAGAAATGCAGGCTGGGGATATATAACTGGAATACCATTATACAGTTCACTTCTGGGGTTTATGATTACTTGTATGAAGGATCAATAATTATATTTGAGAGTCTATTTTATAAATAGTCTGTTTTGATATCTTCTCGCAGAAACATCTGCCAAAGAAGGCTTATTGCTGTGGTGTCAAAGAAAGACTGCACCCTACAAGAATGTGAATATCCAAAACTTCCACATAAGGTCAGTAGCATTGTCCCACCAAATAGTAGAGTGTTGTATACCTTATAGTAGTCTCTATTGCTCTAGTATTTGCAACTGGGTTAATCTTGATTCTTTGTTTGCTAACAGTCAGTTTGTTTGTTTTAGCTGGAAAGATGGTCTTGGTTTCTGTGCCCTTATACATCGGCATCGCCCGGAACTTATAGACTATGGCAAATTACGCAAGGTAACGATCGTCATGTTGTCCATTACAAATGTGTAAATATCTATTTACTTCTAATAAATAATTATTTAACAAAAATAGCTTACTGTGCCCTTGGTTTACAGGTATACACATACAGTTATCTACCATATGATTTTAAATTGGTTATTAGACCAACAATGCATATACTTAATTATTCCTTGTTAAGTAAGTCCTTTGCTTTCTTTATTTTTTTCCCATTTTTGTAGGATGATCCCCTCACAAATCTAAATACAGCTTTTGATGTCGCTGAACGTTTCCTGGACATCCCTAAGATGTTGGATGCCGAAGGTAATTCAAATTTTTCTGAACTAATCTTTCAAAATGAATGTTTAGGTTGTGTGGGGGTTTACCAAAATCTTTTGTACTAGCATGGAACAAAATCAGTTCCTGTACAGCATATTTCATGACCTCTTAGTTCATTCCAAAGGATTTAAATTCTTGAGAATTGAGATGAAAAGGGAAAATATATTCCCCTATTTATAAGGAGGGATTATATTTCCTTTAAACAGACATTGGTTTAAGTGTACGTAGGTTGAATGCCCAGTTTATTACTTTTAACCTCTGCCCCAGTGGAGCTTACAATAAAAGGTCTCTATGACATTCGCACAACACACACTAGGGTCAATATTATCAGGAGCCATTTAGCCTGCCTGTATAATTTTGGAGTGTGGGTGGAAATTTTAAAAAAATTACATTATAAAATAATGCTGTGCGTTTTATATACGTTGATGCCTAACCTTTAACATGATAACTGTAATGGTTAAGTGTAACTGAGTAAGGTTTGGAACACTTGGACATATTTGGAACACAGCTCTCACAAGACAATGGTCCTTGTCAGAAATGTTTCTGTTTGTGTATCATGATTTGCATTACTCATTTTCTGTACACACTGTGTTAAATCATCATCCTTTTAAAGGGGCAGAAATGGTTGAACTCAATTTACTTTCTATGCAAAATGCCATGCTTTATGCACAGTTGGTTTCTCTGTAGAAATGGTATCATAACCATGTAGTGCTTTTAACAGGGCAATATGGTCAGTCTGACTATTTTATTTTGTCTTTCTGGCACGATATGTAAGAAAACTGTATTACCAATGACACATCCCCCTAAATTCAATCAAGGCATGGACATATAGCTTTATATAGCCTGGAAGTGTGTGTATGTAGTATGACATGGCCTTTTGTTTAGAAGTGACTTGTTATTTGAATCATCCCTGCCCTTTTAATTTTTTCATCTCATTGAGTATATCAACATGCTGTAAACCTTCTCTTGACAGACATTGTTGGAACAGCCCGCCCCGATGAGAAGGCCATCATGACCTATGTTTCTAGCTTCTACCACGCCTTTTCAGGAGCCCAGAAGGTATCCCAGGGTTCCAACATATCTGCACCCAACTTATTTGTCCTGTCTCTAATGCTTAAAACTTTCTCTCCCTTTCTCAGTTTTAGCTACCGGATATTTATTCTTTTGGTTCCAAATATGTTCTCTCATTTATTAACTCGCCACTGTACAATGTAGGTGTGTGATAAAATTGCTGTAATTCGATTTTTTTTTACCCTAGGCTTGTTCTAAACACTTCTGGCCTAGACTGTAATTTTTGTATGTTTTTTTTGGATATTCACTCTTCATAAAGAAACATTACAGCAAAGTATTATGGGAGGATTATATATCTTCTTCATGTATCTAAACAATATGTTCGTATTGAACTGGAGCTTCAATAAAGCAACAAGTTCAACTTTGGTATAGCAAATGTTAGCTGTCAACATAGTGTCAAAAATGAATATCCAAAAAATGTATGTTACCTGAGCCAACGAAATCCAATTTTGTTTTATTTTTTGCAAATTACAGGGTCCCTACTTTTTTTTACGCTTTCAGTACTTGAGAGATTTACTTTTGCCATATCAAGCATATAGCAGTTACCCATAGCAACCAATAAGATGTTTGCTTTTAGACAGATGACCATTGATTGCTGCCTGCTGATTGGTTGCTATGGGTTACTGCACCTGGGCAAACTTGGTGCATTTTATTACATAACCCCATTATAGTTTTGGACTTAGCTCTAGGTGAGTCTTCACAGATAGGTAATTGGGATTCATAACACAGATTTACTGAAGGTAAACATTTTAAGTGCTGTTCTTCAAAGTGTAATTTTAAAGAAGACTGAAAATAAGTAAATTAAAACTGTTATGTGCTTATCAAAATGGGTATTTTAAGGAAGGGATTTAGAATTCGGGAACCAAATGAATCAAGGAGATCGAAAAATAATTTGTAGAGTGTAGAACACTCTATGTACTTAATTTTCTGTTGTTTCTTTAACTGTGCCCTACAACAGGTTAAAAAGGGCATACAATGCTGGAACTCAACATGTTTTAATGTAAAATACCTTATCACAACACAGAGGATGAGCTACTTTTGAATATGAGTCAATAATTTCTATTTATTTAATGGAACACAACACTTTGTAGCTTGGGAAGCCTGCCTGTATAGTACAGTGCAAAACAGAGCACAGATCACCATGTTAAATAAAGGCACTTGGCCACTTTCATTTGTTGCTATTAGCGGCAAACAAGTGGTGTGTTTTCCATCAAATCATCTCAGCTTGATGAGGACAGGGGTTAGTCCTACAGGCAACCTCTTGTGTATCACTAGTGACATGCAGCTCACTAATTGTGGTTTGTCAGGCAGCTAAATACCTGATGGGCCGTTATGGCTGGAAAGCCCATAGTTACTTACCCACATAGTGCTGTCATCCTGTTAAACTAAATTTTGTAGATAAAGTGCAAGATTAGGTGAGTGTCAAATATATGCATATAGCACTGCTGACATCTACTTACATTCTATGCTGCATTGGGCAGGAAAGTGGCCTCTTGTGTAGGGATGCACCGAATCCAGGATTCGGTTCGGGATTCGGCCTTTTTCAGCAGGATTCAGATTCAGCCGAATCCTTCTGCCCGGCCGAACCGAATCCAAACCCTTATTTACATATGCAAATTAGGGGCGGAGAGGGAAATTGAGTGACTTTTTGTCACAAAACAAGGAAGTTAAAAATGTTTTCCCCTTCCCACCCCTAATTTACATATGCAAATTAGGGTTCGGTATTCGGCCGAATCCTTCGCCAAGGATTCGGGGGTTCGGCCGAATCCAAAATAGTGGATTCGGTGCATCCCTACTCTTGTGACAACAGTGTTAGGCTTTTTATAAAACAGGCCTATTCAGTTAAATAGTGCAAATTTGCACCTGCCCATTAATGCCCAGCAACTAATGATATGCTTGATTTCAGTATTCTAGCTGAATTACACTAATCAAAGCTAATTTCCTATTTATGTGTATGTTCCTGGGCTGTTGCTCATTCATACCATGTTACTCCAAAAATCCTGTGAGTGTTTTACAGTTCATAAATGAGAATAACCATTTTTTTTTTCTTTACACAAATTCGAAAGCTCTGTGTATACTCATGATTTTGTAACGGCAAACTATTTGCTGTAATGTAACTGCTGTTTGCGGTTAAGAGAAAAAAAAACTTTTCCAGTTGCATTATAGAAACTAGACCTCACTGTGGGTCAATTACATTGCAGCTGCCTGCAACTATTAGTAACAAAAACTGTGTTTGTAGTAGGGACAATTAGTTAACTGTTTATCTGGTTTACATGGAATCCGTACATAATTGGTGATTTTTAAAATATTTTTAAATTAAATGTGTGAGAAATGCTTTATTCTTGTAGCTAATCCTAGAACGTGGCAACAAATCATCATATGGTAATGGTGTCCGACATACTCATTCCATTTCCACTAAACTCCAACCTTTGTCTTGTCTCTGGATCACTGATCTTCAGGGCCGGTTTTAGGGAAGAACATCATATAGGGCTCCATGGCCAGGAAATATTTTTGGGCAAATTACAGAAATAATTTTACAAAGTAATATCTACCTAAAAAAAGGCTTAGGTTTTTCGGGGACTGGGGCTTTGTAGTTAATTTACAGCTAAAATCTTCCCAGCCAGGACTTCACTTAGAGACACAAGATCAAGATTCTAATTTCAAATTCAGGTGAATTTTTTTTTTTAACTCGCGTGAATTCGATTTTACTCGAAATTTCAAATTTCAAACTCGGACAAATTTTTCTGACCTGAAAACTCAAATCGAATTTGATTTGAATTCGCCCAAACTTGATTAGAGTTTTTTCTACAAAAAAAAACGCTAATGTAAGTAAGGCTACAAACATCTCCAAATTGGTCACTGCACCTCTCCCATTGACTTATACAGTAATTCAGCAGGTTAGGTGGCGAATAGTCTAATTCTAATTCTTAAAGGGCCAGAGTATGATAAATCTCGAAAATTGAATTAAAATTTTTTTTTACAAAACTCGGATCGAGTTTGGATAATTCCCTAGTCGAATTTGAGAGTATTGACCATGAAAAAAATTCGAATTTGAATTTTTAATTTCGAACCTTAATAAATCTGCCCCTTAGTGTTCAATTATAGGGTGACTATAACCTACAATTTTTCAGATGAATTGTTCATCGTATGGGATAATGTCTATGATAGCGTAGAATATTGGTATGTTCCATAAAGGCAGTTCAATTTACCATTCAGCTGGCCTATCATAAACAATAAACCTTGGTCAATAGATTGCACCTCTTCTGTCTTCATGTAAGTTGATTGTAACATAACAGAAGGTCTATGTTTGCTGATAGGAAGATTGTGGTTTGAAAGCCTGTGACCGTGGTGGCTAAAGCAAAACTAAAATTGTGTCCATAACAAATGGTGGGAGGGAAGCAAAAGGAAAATTAAACCTGTACAGTAACTTCTTGATATTTTCAGTAGGCAAATGCAAAGGGGGAAAAAGGAAGGTATAGTGGCCCCTTGAGTTTGGAGCCCATCCTTCCTGCATTATTGCCTCTGGCCTCGTGTTCTCTATCTCCGCCCCTGCTGTTTTTGTCTGTAGGATCACACAAACCATTTTGGATGTTTTTGTCTGTTGTTACTTGTATGTGTCGTCTCTGCTGGTTAGTCCTTTGGTCACTGTTTTGTTACATTAAAAGAAATATATCATTTGTGGTAATGAAAACACTTGTTTGTTCTGTCATACACCATTCAGTGCAAAGTGCATATCTTCCAGAGCCTTTGCTTTGGTGAAGAGCAAAGGGATGTTATAAATCAGGGGGCGGCCATTTTAAATTCTGAGCCAAGCCTGCCATGTCCCAATTGATGTAACTTGCACAACTATTCTCTTTTTGGTTTCCCCTGCAATGCATGCTGGGATACCTTTTTCTCACTATCCTGCTCTTCTTTTCCCATGTGGTATGTTGTGCATTCTGTACACTTTGCTTCTCACTTTATCCTTTCAACCTCTTCTTTTCCTTCTCTGTACAGATATTATAGGGACGCTAAGGCCGGATTTGAAGGCTATAATGACCTATGTGTCATGTTATTACCACGCCTTCTCAGGTGCACAGAAGGTGAGATTTCCCTTGAAAATGACATGCCTCTGTTAAATAACGCATCCTTAATCAAGACTCGGTAGGGGCAGATTTATCAAAATCTAAGAAAGTTTTTAGTTAATTATTGAATAATCTAACATATCAGAAATCATAAGTAGCATTTCTCATATTCGTTCCTAACATTTAATATGTCTCCCATGAAATGTCCTGAACGTGAAGAAATTTCTTGATGTTGCCACAGGCTCTTATACATGCCTTTACTTAACCAGTTTGAGAATTCATTGAGTTTTTCAGTAAAAAGAACTGCTGTAGAGTTGCCACAACAGCAATTGTAATGCCATGTTTCTCGTGTACATCCCTAAACTGTGGATGTATTTCTATCTGGTGCTGCCGTAGGTACCACAGCCCAGCTTGTTCCCTTTCCTCTGGGATTGCTACATGCACAGATGGTCCCACTATATTGCACATGTGCAGATCTTGTCGGCGGCTTGGGAATTGTTGTTTTTCCCTTTTTTGTTTACTGTATAAACTCCCTAGCGCCACCCCACTAAAGCTATAGCCTTAGGAATGGGTAAATAAGGCCCTGACAGTGGGTCAGACAGCTCAAACACTCAAACATTTTAACTCGTACACACTCCGTGTGTTCACTGTGCTCCCAACTGCCTGTTAGGATGCATTCCTCTGTAGACCTTTTAGTCTAGTTACAGTATTTGGTGTCACCGCCTTAGGAAGAGGAAGATTTGCCCAATGCAAAATGAATGCCACAGAAGAAATCACTGGCATTTCAAGACAGGCCTACGGCAGAACCACTAGGTGTTCCTTCACCTTATAGAATTAACAGTGTTTTGGGAGCAGGTTGATTCCCATAGTGTTTTATAGCCCTCTAAAGAGATAGTTGCTACTAGTTCCAGTTTTCTTAAATACAGAGTAGTATTTAGGGAGTCGATGTTCCTTCTTTCATGGTGTAGTGAGAAAAATAAAATCTACAAATGGGAAGTTTTCCTAAAATGACGTTTAGTTTGTGGTGAAAATTGATTGGCTAAGTTAGCATTGCTTTTAGTAATTTATTTTGTGGTTTTTGAGTAGATAAAGGTTTCAATTGCAACTCTATCCTACTTCCTCTCCAGTCTGATACTCAAGCCATTGTCTGGTTGCAAGAATCAGTGGTGAGATGTTCCACTGACTTTGAGTGCTGTAGAAAATCCAACATGGGCTAATACAGGACAAACTTTGAGAGGTCATAGCTCCTGTAAAGGAGAACTGATCCCTAAAAATGAATGTGGTTAAAAATGACATATTTTATATAATAATTATTGCACCAGCCTAAAGTTCCAGCTTCTCAACAGCAGCAATGATCCAGGTCTTCAAACTTGTCACAGGGGGAAAGAGTCTGTGGCACATGCTCAGTGGGCTCTGAGCAGCTGCTGAGGAGTTAAGCTTAGGGGTTGTTGCAAATTATTAAGCAGAAAATGAGGCCTGTAATATAAGATGATGCTACAAGGTTTATTATGAAATTCTGATGCTAATTGCATTGGTTTCTGTGCTGCCATGTAGTAATTATCTGTATTAATTACTAATCAGCCTTATACTGTGATATTTATATTCTGTGTACTGTATATTTTGAGTCAGTCCCTAAGCTCAGTAACTGACAGTGTCACAGAGCATGTGCAGTGAATAAACAGAAAAGAAGATGGGGAGCTACTGGGGCATCTTTGGAGACACAGATCTTTACTGCTAAAGGGCTGTGATTGCCTTGGGGTTAGAATCCTAAAACATAATGTACAACATTTCTAGCCCACTTTTTTTTGTTAGGCTTTAGTTCTCCTTTAATACACATGGACACTTTCATAGAAACATGAAATACTATGTGCCTCTTTAACATCAGATTCCAGCAGTGAATCTTCTCACAGAATACAGGAATAGCCACATTCTCTGATTAGAACATGTAAGAAAAATCAGATCTTGGGGGGGAAAGGAAAAATGTGTGATTTTCAGAAAATAGTCATCGGCACAAATGTGGTTTCATAAAAGGCTGGCAAAGGTGTATCGTGTTTCTTTCTATCATATCAGAAAGTAAATAATGTATAGGACAGGCATGTGGCTTTCATAATGTTGTTGACTGCAACTTCCAAACCTCACTGATGGCTTTGTCTGTCAATGGAATGGAAGAAATTGCAGGCCAACAATATCTGATTTGCTGCAAGTTGCCAATCTTTGGCATAGAGTGGTGATATCATGGTATTATTTTTAAGAATATTGTCACTGTTTCTGTTTCCCCCTAAAATTGACACAGCCTTTTTCTTGTGCTGCATTCTAGGACATACATTTTTGGCTCTCCTGATTTACTCACTTATTCTGAGTTTGGAAGGTATACTATAGGCCCGTGGGCTCTCTCTTTGTGGTTTTATTACATTGCATCCCTTCTGTGTGAATTCCTAACTAAGATTGCATGATTTTGAAGCTGATATTGTAGAAACCATTCCCAAAAAATAACATTGGTGTGATTTATTTAATTTATTACTAACCTGTAAAAAAAAAACAACTGAGGCAATGTATAAGAGGCGCATGGTCAGGCTTTGTGACAATTAGCAACCAATCAGGTACATTTAAAACCTCCACATGCTGTTGCTGTGAGTTGCTAAACCTGGAGCAAGCTTTAGGTCTGTTATTACAATATCCCAAAGTGTGTCTAAATTTGAGTGAAATTGTCTCTGGATTATTAACCATGACTTGACTGTCTGAATACCTTATTGTTTGTATTTTATATGGATCAGAAATTATTGTAAGTTCAGTATGGAAAACTGAAATATCAGCCTAAGCCACATTAAATTAGTGTGCAGACATGCATTCCAATATAATTTTAGGGTTTTAAAGGTGTACAACATCTTACGCAACACGTGGAAGGGGGATAGACCGATACTTTTTTCAACTGCCATCTGTAAGTCATAGTTTGAGACATTTCCTACTTACAAGCCCTAGGAGTGTTTGCATGCTTTATGGCTCTTCTGCTGGGTCACTAAAATCTTGGCGGTCTACATGGAATTTCTAGACAGTGTATTATTTTTCAAAATCTGTATCAATGGAAGACTTCTGAAATCAGAATTTATTCTGTCGGGTAGGTAACTGTATAAGGCTCTGTACTAGCTGGGCATTTCAGCTTGTGTTTGCTGTGCAGTGCCTTTTTATATGTTCCATCAAACCTCAATACAGTTGTTAACTGATTTAATTCAGTTCAATGTGTATGTATACTTGGGATTACACACCAGTGCTAAATCTGATACAGACATATCCAGTGGGTACAAAGCCTAATGAAAATACAGAACAACTTTCTTGAAAGTCATGGGTGCCTATGATTCCACCTGATTAAAAGTAACAAACAGGAATAATATGTTTTTCTAAAATATTTCCCTTTACCTTAATTGCAACCTTAGAAATGATTCAAGCCTCTAATCTTCCAGTGCATAATTCATAGAAAGGAATAGGATGCAGTACAGTTATTTTTCAGCAACTGTAGCGGGTTATTGGATAAACTTTGAAATTGCATCATTCTTCTGAACTCTAAGGGGTCTCTATCCATGTGGAAATGAACTGTTTGCAAAACCATTCTCTGAATTAACACTGCATTTTCCCTTGTCCATGATATTTGATCAAAGGGGGAAGCTTTGTGGATCAGTGATCATATATTGTATTCGCAGAGGTTTCTGGGTTGCTGTTGAACAGGGATACTCCCTGCTGCCTGTTAGGGATAGAAGTAACTTAAGGACTCCTTACAGCTGAGCAAACATTTCAACAGGACTAGGTTTCTGTCATCAGCATGGTGTTGTTTAGTTTACTAAGCGATTAAATCCTAGCTACAATTTGCTTGTCTGCAGTTGTCTTAACCATTCAGTGCCTCCAGCTGAAAAGGAACGACTGTAGATTTAAGATATATTAGTGTATATTTTATCAATAAATGTTAAAAGTCATTACCAAATGCCTGTGCAAGGTGCTGAGCGCAGTTTTGGCAGGCGCGAGGCAGCCCTACTCAAGGGTTTTCCTCCATTCTACCCCCTATCCACCTATTATGAAAACAGAGCGGTGGAACTCAGGAGCTGGTACTTGTGCTCCATTCCATTCAAAGACCCTCATCCACAGCAGGGCAGGGTGCACAGAGAGAAAAACATGGAGGCACGTGCCTTTTTACACAATGCACTCTGCCCTGCCCATCATAAATGCTTTCTAATGTGTCTGTAACATTCATAAATATTCATGCACTGTTTCTTACTGGTTGTCCTTTTCCAAATGTTTACCACTACCTTGCAAGTATGTAGATAAAGCTGTTGATCTATGTTAGGCAGTCACAAACTTATATAAAACTTTTTATAGATTATATATATATATATATATATATATATATATATATATATATATATACATGTTTTTTATAATCTATGGTAGATCACATGTGCTAAGTAAATGCAGACTTTGCAAGTAACAGTAAATGGTTGTTCATGAATTTTTTTTAACCGCAATGTCTGTTTAAAAAAAAAAACAAAACAAAAACATGTGGTGTAGTGAAAGTACTTTTTTTTCCCTATTCCCCTTCCTCATTTTTACTTCCTGGTGGGGAGCAATGACAGTAGCTGCGTTCATGGGAAAGACTATGTATAAAAACTCACATGCATCTGTTATGTGAATGCATCCGCTGTACATGTTCCCAGGCCTCATATTATTTGTTTAGGACATTCTAAAATGTCTGTCGGCTGATGTTAGAACTGTTGCCATGGACACTGTACGGGAACTGCAGGGATTCAAACCAAAAAAAAAAAAAAAGCAAGGTGGTTCATATTCCCTCATACCTCAGTGTGAGTGATTTTAGTTAAGCCATGTTAGACAACTGACAGAATACCGTGTAGGTGTAGGTGGAGTCTGTTTATAACATAATGGAAGGCAGCCAAAAGAGTGACCACAGTAGCCAGCTTATAATAGAAGGGGTTTTTGGTTTGCATTTCATGTCCAAAATGGCAGACATTATTCTTATCACAAAAACTATTGTGTGTTTTAATGAATTAATGTGTGGTAACTGGTTTCAAGCTGTGTGCTTACAGAAAAAAATACATTTCATCTTTTAGTAGGGAAACCTCAGGTAACATCTACCGGGACTACTTTTATATACCACTCACCTGCTTCTTGTTTCTTTTTTGTCTCGTGCAGGCGGAAACAGCGGCCAACCGTATCTGCAAAGTGCTGGCTGTCAATCAGGAAAATGAGCAGCTCATGGAAGATTATGAAAAGCTGGCCAGTGATGTAAGTTGTGATCTACAGGAGATCAGAATACAACTAGTGAAAATAGATATATCCATCCTTCAGGCTCCAGGTATTTTGAAACTTAAATTCCTAGGATCCACCAACCCCCACGCACAGCTAATTGCCATAAAAAAAAAGCAATCCTTTTAAAATTCTGCATAAAATACTCCAAAACCCAATTCACTTGTATTGGCATTTTAATTAGTTTTTGGGTTAATTATGTGTAATATTTCAATTTAACCCGGTGATAAATACATCTGGCAGTTTTAGAGTATAGTTCAGGGTTTCCCAAACCATACGGCAATAAAAAAAAGTTTGCTTCAGCTCTAGTAACCCTTAGGTGTTTGCTTTTAGACAGCAAACCGGTAAAGTAAACCACTTATTGATTTCAGTTTGTTACTAGAACTGGTGCATAACTTTGTTCTTGTTATTACTAGGGATGCACCGAATCCACTTTTTTGGATTCGGCCAAACCTCTGAATCCTCCGTGAAAGATTCGTCCGAATACCGAACCAAATCCTAATTTGCATATGCAAATTAGGGGTGGGAAGGTGAAAAAATGTTTACTTCCTTGTTTTGTGCCAAAAAGTCACACAATATCCCTCCCCACCCCTAATTTGCATATGCAAATTCGGATTCGGTTCGGCCGGAATCCTGAACCGAATCCTGGATTCGGTGCATCCCTAGTTATTACATTATCCCATTGACCCAGTCTGTATGATTCTGTTCATTTTCAAAATATCTCTTAAATCAATGTAGCTAGCTATTTTTTACTATATTGGTAATAAGAAATATAGGATGACCTGAATTTATAGGATAGGTTAGAATTTTTTCTTTGTTACCATCTCCATTATTTTTTGGTCCTACTGCAGCTGCTGGAGTGGATCCGCCGCACAATCCCTTGGCTAGAAAATAGAGCCCCAGAAAACACCATGCAAGCCATGCAGCAAAAGCTGGAGGATTTCCGGGACTATCGTCGCTTGCATAAACCCCCTAAGGTTCAAGAGAAATGTCAACTAGAGATCAACTTTAACACCCTTCAGACCAAGCTAAGGCTCAGCAACCGCCCTGCATTCATGCCTTCTGAGGGGAAGATGGTCTCGGTCAGTATCCCTCTTCCATATTTGTACAGATATATACGTTTTTGGATTGTGTATTCATTGGTGATGATGGATTCAACATATCTATGTCTGTTTTATTAATATTCCTCATCACCCTGAAGAAACTGAGACACTAGTTATAGCTATGAGACTTTGTATGTCATGCAGCGAATCAGATCTTTGCTTTTGCCTTCTAACTTGTAGATGAATGATCAAAATTAAGTCTTATATTTACTAGTAATTTGGATGTGTTTCTGATCACATTTGTCATAACAGCTTCCAATGAGTGGTGTAAGTTGAACCATCTTACTGAGTACTGTATGGATATTTTCATATTATATCAAGTTAGGGATTGTTATTAAACATTTAAAGATGTTAGTGATGACCAAGAGCCAGGCTATGGTCCTACAAATCTATTTGAGGGCCACTTCTGGCCCACAGGACTCCAACTAGACAGCCCGCTTTTACCCCTGTCATACTTTGTCAAAATAATTTATTTGAGCTGGTTGATCTTTTATATAAATTACCAGAGATTACCAGCATCTAGGGATGCAGCAAATCCACTTTTTTAGGATTTGGCCAAATCCCAAATCCTTTGTGAAAATTTGGCCGAATACTGAACTGAATTGGAACCCTGATTTGCAGCAGCACATGCGGTTAAGAAAGTTTTGACTTCCTTGTTTGTGTGGATTCCATTCAGCTAGGCACTTGGCCGAATCCCAAACCGAATCCTGAATTCGGTGCATCTCTAATTTTATCGAATGGATTGTTTTGATAATAAAGCGATGATGCTCATAGTGCTTATTTTCTCCATTCAGGACATAAATAATGCATGGGGAGGACTGGAGCACGCTGAGAAGGGTTATGAGGAGTGGATGTTGAATGAAATTCGGAGGTTGGAAAGACTAGACCATTTAGCAGAGAAGTTCCGCCAGAAAGCATCTATTCATGAAGCTTGGACTGATGGTAAGTAACGAAACCACAAACACTGTAACAATAACAGGCTTGTTTGTTCTGTGTGCTGTTAGTTACATTGATTTTAGGTTATTTCCTATTGTCCTGTCTGCTGCCTTAGGCCATTGGTACTTTCCATTGAATAATGCCCTTGGCACTCGGTGCCTTTGGCGGTGCCAACTGCTCTTTATGTTTTACATTTTTTCTTTTATACACATGACATATTAGTAGGTATCCATTTTTTACTGCATTACATGTATGTCATTATGCAACCAAAAACACTAATAAATACAGTACTTATTTCTATTATATGTATTATGTAGACAGTGAAGTATAAGAACGAAGCTCACAGTGTATCCAAAGTTTTTCTTTTCTCCATGTTTAAATTTAGGCTATTGGGTACAAATTGTCATATTTTTTTGTACCCTTCTTAGACATTCTTTATTGGCTAAGACAAAATAGCAACTCTGGTATTTACTGTACATTGGTTGAAGTGAGCAACATGGCAACTCCAGTTAATATGTATGAATTTAGATATGCTTACAAAGGAATGTTCTATCCACTCAGTAAGTGTATGCCTGTTGCCAGTTACAGGGATAATATGGAGGATAATATTTCTAATAAACATAAATATTTACTGTATGTTGTTGTCTGTAAAGAATGCCCCAAGACAATTTACATATGTAATATGGTGGCCACAGCTTATGTCCAGGATAAGCTTCACTTCTTACTGACTGCTTGTGTACATTTCTTAGGCTAAAATCACATGACACATTTTTCAGTCTCTTATATTAACATATAACGTTCATTGTTTTTTCTTTATCTTTGTGGGAATCCGTACAAGTGCAGTACCAGAATTGCTGACTGACTGACTTAATACTTGAGCATGTGCCTAAGTTGCTATTCAGTATAACAGGAAGCAACTTGTGTAAATGGTAGCCACTTGTATTCTTTAACTGTTTCTGTTAAAGCTGGAGTGACAAAATGTTTTGTGTGAACTGTCCCCTACTATTATTTTTTGCTTTGTTAGTTTGCCTTGTCCTTCTAAATGCTTACAGATGCACAGGAAATGCAAACTTGGATCTTGTGTATAAAGAAAGCAATTTTAATTTTAGACCGCTACAGGAATGTTATTAAAGGGCAGTAAACCCACTTGTACAACAATGAACAATGAATAGGGTATTTGATGAACATGCTTTTTCCTACTGTTTTAATTAAGAAATACAAATAGTTATTTCTTGCCCTGCTAAATTGAACGTGCAGTTGCATTCTATTTCTTGTTCTTGTGAGCACAATCAAAAAAAATCTGCAGTTAACAGAGAAGCATCCTTTCCCCAACTGCTGCCTTTGTGATGCTTTTAAATACGGATCATCAAAAACCATATAAACTCTATATAATTGAAACAATAGGCAAAAAGTATGTTCAGTACAAGCCCTATTCATTAAACTCATGTTGAAAACTGAACTATGTGGTGTACAAAGGGAATCACCATTGTTCTATCCTAGTGATATCATGAAATTACTTATGGTAATGGATGGTCATCTTGTTATGGTAATGGGTGACCACTGTTTATTTGAGGAAGAAGAATTTATTTTACCATCTTGCTTTCTGTAGGTAAAGAAGTCATGTTACAGAAGAAGGACTACGAGACTGCTAGTCTATCTGATATCAAAGCTCTTCTGAAGAAACATGAGGCCTTTGAAAGTGACTTGGCTGCCCACCAAGACAGAGTGGAACAGATTGCAGCAATAGCGCAGGAGCTTAAGTATGTATGGGTCAGACTGTACTTCTAGTATTGTGCATCTGCAGCCAATAGGACAATTATCCAAGATGTCACATGTTTGCATTCCAGTTCATAATGAGTTGATTATTTCTTGTATTTAAAGGATGTTGTCATGTCATATCAGTCTCTTGGGTAGGTGCCATAGAAATTCTGTTGAGAGCTACAGCTTTACAGCATTATTGCTTGGATGATTACAAAGGTGACCTACTGTCTCTGCACACATTTACAGCCACAGGCAGGGGAAATAAAGTCAAACCCCTTAAGACCTTACTCACCAAAGTAAACCTTTACCAGATACCCTCTGTATTCAGAGAGTTTATGGGAAGAAAATCCATTTAAGGTTGAGGTTTCTATTCTTTTTGTAGATTTTTGCCCAGGTTATGGGGACATTCAAAGTACAAAAAGGAAAAATTGTGAGAGCACTCCATGGCTTCATAAAAATGTACTAAAATACATTGGAAGTGCTACTGATCTGGCCAAATTAACTACAGACATAGAAAAAAAGAAAAATTGATCAATGCACATTCCTTTGTCCCCTATCATATCAGTAATTATGCAGATGCATGTATTTACAAAGACAGGGGTTTTTTTAGTTACAAAATTATGATCATAAGATTGATAAGCCACCATACCACGTCAAGGTAAAACCCATATGGCGGTCCCTAACTATTTACCTCTGGTCATAATTTCAAATGCTAAAGCCTCCCGGCATAGGAGCATTACCTGAAAAATAAGGTCTCCCGACCTGGGCATTGGTTTTCATCATAGGGCTTAGTCCTCCCCTGCCATTAGCTTTCAAAGGGGAGAGATAACCTCCCCCGCTTGCAGCTTTTGAGAGAGAGAGAAACTGCCCAGACCAACACCCATTTCCAAAGGAATTGTTCCACCATTTAAAGAGACAGGTGTGGGGGTGCTACAACCACATGGAAGCCTGGCCTGCAGCTTAGCTGCTAAACTTCCAAACAGAATAAATCTGCTACAATACAAAGTACAAAAAGGAAAAATTGTGAGAGCACTCCATGGCTTCATAAAAATGTACTAAAATACATTGGAAGTGCTACTGATCTGGCCAAATTAACTACAGACATAGAAAAAAAGAAAAATTGATCAATGCACATTCCTTTGCCCCCTATCATATCAGTAATTATGCAGATGCATGTATTTACAAAGACAGGGGTTTTTTTAGTTACAAAATTATGATCATAAGATTGATAAGCCACCATACCACGTCAAGGTAAAACCCATATGGCGGACATTCATACATATAAATGGCTACAGTATATTTATTTTCTTGCTAAACTTATGTTTGTGTATTTTCTTACAGTGAGCTGGACTACTATGACTCGCCAAGTGTTAATGACAGGTGCCAAAGAATCTGTGATGAGTGGGATAACCTTGGTGCTCTAACACAGAAACGAAGGGACGCTTTGGAGGTAGGTATATTTTTTTTATTTTGTATTACATTTTTGCTAGCACTAGTGCAGTAGCACTAACTGTGGGCTGGATGGAAGTGCTAAATATTGGGGAGACGTTTTGCTCCGTTTATCACCCCAGCACTTGTTCCCCTGTCCTATAGTAAATGAGTTATTTGATTATCAGCTACACACACACAGTTTCTGCTTTTCATAAAGAGTTATCAAACTCAGATTTGTTCTCTTACTGCACATTGTTATATCACTATATAAGCACATGGGTTAATTTTATTGTAGTTTGGTGGGTTTTAGTTGGTATCCCACAGCTGAACTATACTGTTACATTCTCCCACCTTATGCTTTGTTTACTTCTAAGGGCAATGGCTTGTGTCTGTTTTGACAGGTCCCCTGCCATGCTTTTTAGCAAGCCAAAATTGTCCTACATTGCCCCTATGAGAATTGCCATATTTCCACACCCTGACCTTTTTAATTCTCCTATCTGTAACTTATTACAGAGAACTGAGAAGTTGCTAGAAACTATTGATCAGCTGTACTTAGAATATGCCAAGCGAGCTGCCCCCTTCAACAATTGGATGGAAGGAGCAATGGAAGACTTGCAGGACACTTTCATTGTCCATACCATAGAGGAGATCCAGGTATTAATTTGATTTTTCATTGTTTTTATTTTTATCATGTCAGCAGTTGCTTTATGGGTATTAACTGCCAAATATATATGATTAAGCATCTGTGCGCTAAAAGAAAGATTGAACAGGCAGAATTAAACCTCTGCTGACATCTTTGGTGGGATCATAGTGACTATCTGCAAATAGCAGCACAAATAGGTGTCTATTAGTGAACTAGATGTCTAAATTGAGTAAGTTTTGGAAGTGATTCATTTGGAAAAAAAGGAAAAACTGCCCCAGTGATTCAGAAACTTCAAGAAATGTCATATTCTATTAGTAGTAAGTTTATTGTGTCACTAACTGGTAACATCCTAAATGTATATCATTTAACTCTTTGGTTTTTTTACAATATATAATGTTAAGTAAAGTCAGTAAAAGTTGAGTGGAACAGGCTTTGCACACTGCAGTGTAAATATGCCCAGTTATTAAATGGGTTGTTCACATTTGAGTTAACTTTTAGTATGATGCAGAAAGTGGTAATCTGAGACGATCTGCAATTGGTTTTCATTTTATATTATTTGTAGATTTTGAGTTTTTTTGCTTTTTATTCAGCAGCTCTCCAGTTTGCAATTTCAGCAATCTGGTTGCTAGGGTACAAGTTACCTCAACCATGCATTGATTTAAATAAGAGGCTGGGATATGAACAATAAAAAGCAGTAATAACAATAAATTTGTAGCCTCCGAGAGCATTCATTTTTTAAATGGAGTCAGTGACCCCCATTTGAAAGCTGGAAAGCGTTAGAAGAAGGCAAAGAATTCAAAAACGAAACATAGATTATGAAGACCAATTGATAATTTTTTTTAGGATTGAACATTTTATTACATACTAAAAGTTAAGTTAAAGGTGAACCACCCCTTTAAGGCTGAATCTATGCTGATCCTGGCAGTAAGATAGTACTTTACCAAGCTCCCCTCTATAGATAGTTTGTAAATTAGCTTATTGTAAGATTCATATTCATATATATTGCACAGAAATGTGAATTCTGTGTTTTGTGCTGACCAGTTGAATATAAATAGTTTCTTTGGGAGGGTTACATGAGTCAGCCTGATTGTACTGATGACCTCTTACGCCTACATTGCCTAATGCTTGTCTTGTCACCATGACTAGGTACCCTTTCTCCCCATAACTGCTTATTGACAGTGTAAATGATAATGCCTTTCCATGTTAACTGGAGTGTTATTCTATACCATGCCATCTGTTGCCACAATATAGGCTTCCCTAAGGGACAGGGGTATTTTTGTATTAGATAAGTTAAGTAAAGTTAAAGAATGACCACTGCATTACCCATCTTGCCTGGTCTTCATACTATTGGTATCATTAGACTGGGTTAGGTATTTAATGGATTGAAGTTGACACTTGATGTGGCTTGTCATTGTGACTGGCCGTAGCTCATTGTAAATCAAAAGGACCACCTGGTTCTCTCTTCTGCCCAAATGTAAATATTTGTTATCCGTGTGTAAATATATTTCACTCGTCCATTTGTGTGCCGTACTATAGGCTGATGGCAATAAAGCTGCTGCTGACTAATCATTTTGGGTCCCATACCCAGGGATCCCAGGTGCCTATTAAAGAGTTAAAGATATTATGATAGTATCTATCTCCTGTACTGCTGGTTTATGAAGAGCTACACGTATGGTAAATATGCATCATGGCAGTGAATGACTTATGTGCTATTGTCTTATGGTCATAATAGCACTTTTATCAGAGATGGTTTGCCACTCTCCACATTAAGCGGATAAAGAAGAAGCCTCAGAACAGGAAGAAATAGATTTTAACCAACGCCTTCCTTGTCTCACGTCTAGTGAGTATAATATACCACGGGGGGCACTAGGACTCTAGAGGTCGGTTGCTATACCACCACCTCCCTAGTTACGCGCTCACACTGTGGGAATCACTGCACACAGCACCTTATGCTCATAGAGCTAATGTGATTGGTGGGGATTTTACGATTTCACGGTTTTAAAAGTGTGTTATATTCAATCACGGATTGTTTTGTTAAATAACTTTTTATGGAGAAAGTAAAAAATGGTGAACAAATGCACTGTTGTTATAAATAATCAGTAAGGGTGAGATTCGAATTTTATTTTATAAATACTGCATTATATAAAACTTTCTGGTATCTCCCCCTCGATAAACTTTGTTTTTTGAGGGATACAACAATTCATATCTGAAGAGTGTTTTATAACGGTCGGAGAAGAGCCTATCTGATTGCTGGAATTTGGGAATACCATAGCTCCGGGATTCAAAATTTTTTTTATTTTGCCACTAAAAGAATCTGGTGCTCTTGGCTGGCTTCTATGGACTGGATCCATGTATGTCTCTGCTGGTTTTTCTGCCAAAAGGTTTTTTCCCTTCTGCAAGAAATTGTAGAACGCTTTTGTTTTTTTCTCTTTCACCTTCCTCTGGAAACTATTATTTCATCAAAACGCCTGTCTCTAATTGTAGGGATTAACCACAGCACATGAGCAGTTCAAGGCAACATTACCTGAGGCTGACAAGGAGCGCCAAGCAATCTTAGGAATTCAGAATGAGATTTCTAAGATCATGCAGACCTATCATGTCAATATGTCTGGCTCAAACCCCTATACCAGCATTACACCTCAAGAAATCAACAACAAATGGGACCATGTAAGTGTTTACACTGAGATTATCATATAGAATAAATGGAAAAATTGCACAGAAAGCCTAGCTGCAAAATAAACTACCTTTGTTCTAACTTGTTACGTACGTTGGTTACATGTGTGTCAGGCCATCAGGCAATTCCTGTACAATTTCTGTAGTCTTCCCAATGATTTGAATTTGAACCAACTTGTTAAAAACAGGACCACCCCAACCCCATGGAACTACCTAGAAATATGACAGTGTATTTTGTATTTGTATGTTTTTGCCTGTAAGAATTGGTTATAAAGATATAAAATGTGCACAAAAAATTGGAGGAAAAAAAGATTGATAGGATATGTCTGTCCACTTCTAGCAACCCAATTAGATGGTTGTTAAGAGATGACCAATAAAGGCTACTGATTGGTTGCTACGGTTTACCAGACCATTTATTTCATTACCCCCTTAGAAACTTCACACAGGGAGAAGCAGTTTAAAAACAGTGCCATAGAGTATTTTTTTTACAGGAATAAAATACATCTGTAAATATAATATTATTTATACTAGCCTCTCTTGTGGGTTTAGCACAACAAACCAACCTCTTCTTCAGGCTGTAGTGTTGTAGTGGGCAGCATGTACTGGCCTGTTTGAAAGGGGGGGTTGAATTTAAGGAGTGGGCAACCAATGTCAACTTGTCTAATTTGAATGCCAGCAAGTGCCCGTATCCTTTATAGGAAAGGCAGCATATGGCAAGCTTTCGTGTTGGGCAAGATGCACATGCCAATATTTCATGTTGGGGTGGTAAGGTTTACTCTGGTCTTCATGTACAAATTATGGTGCCAATCTTGGCAAAAAGTTCAGTTCAGACTATCTGTCAACACTTAAATCATTTTATCTCCACAAAGTTACCTGAAATTCAAAATATATGGTCTGTATCAGCAGTGTTAAGCCTTCTTTGTGTTTCCCTTTCTGTTTAGGTCAGACAGCTGGTCCCCCGTCGGGATCAGGCACTTACAGAGGAACACGCCCGACAGCAGCAGAATGAGCGACTGCGGAAACAGTTTGCTGCACAGGCCAATGTCATTGGACCATGGATACAAACAAAGATGCAGGTGCGCAAAATGGACTTTCCAACACACCCCATCCACAATTGGAGACCACAAATTGAACACCCCTATCCAACTTGTGGCCTCCAATTGTTGATAACATTTAACTTACACCTCCACCTGACAGCCTTTGACAACTGAGTGCATGTTGTGAGTTGTAGTTAATCATTTGCCAAGCTGCAGGTTGGACATGTACAGGTGAAAATTCTGGGCACTGCATGACTGATGGCATGAAAAATTTCCCTAAACTGTTTAGATACATGGTTCTTTATTATCCAGGGGCTCAGAAATATGTCTGTTATATCATTGCATGTAGGAGATTGGACGCATTGCTATAGAAATGCATGGTACCCTGGAGGACCAACTGAATCATCTGCGGCAGTATGAGAAAAGCATTGTAAACTACAAACCAAAGATTGACCAGTTAGAAAGTGATCACCAACAGATTCAGGAAGCACTTATCTTTGACAACAAACACACCAACTACACCATGGAGGTAAGTGGCAATTTCAGAGGACTAAATCAAGGTGACTTAGAGCTAGCATTTGTGTGTGTTTAGCTTTTGCATCTACTTTAATAAGTGCCATTTTATTAGCGTAATTGTGATGAGACATTTGTTATGGATTTATTGCAGTAAAGTTGCAAACTCCACAGATGAACTAGTGATCACCCACTGATGTTTTATTTCAGCATATTCGTGTGGGCTGGGAGCAGCTTCTAACCACTATTGCCAGGACCATCAACGAGGTAGAAAATCAGATCCTCACACGAGATGCCAAAGGCATTACCCAAGATCAAATGAATGAATTCAGGAATTCTTTCAATCATTTTGATAGGGTAAGTATGCAAGTGGCCAAACTTTCATTTCTGTGCTTGGCTGTGACTGGTGTTTGGGTAACTGTGCAAGTGACCTGTCTTGGACACAGTTAGGGCCCTAAGGTGGACATGGGGAATCTGTACACTCATCACTCATCTAATAAATCAGAGACCTAACTGACCATTAGTTACTTCTTATAAAAATTGTCTCTCCCACCCATGGGGAAAAAATATAGTGTTCCCTGGTATCCCCTGGGTGGGTGCATGCACAGTTAAGATATTTTTAGAAACTTCTGTTGGTGGCACACATTGCATTGACCCCCAGGCCAGTGAGATTTTTTTTTAAAAAAAAAAACACCAGCCTGGGGTTGGAGGGTTAGCTATTATAGCACTGGCAATTTGGCCACAAATCTTGAGGCCCAATGTATGAAAAGAACCTGAGAGTGCCCCTGCTGCTTTCTGTCCCCCTTCCTAACGTTGCCTGTGCTGGTACCATTTAGCCAATAATGCTGTACTTTGGCCATTTGGTGATTGTCAGATGTTAGTGCCACCATCAATCAAAGACTGTGGTCAAGCTCCCCTGTGTGGGTTTCATATTTGAAATTGGATTTGTCATTTTACAATAAGCATTTGTTGCGCATCCTCACTTTATACTTTTAATGGGGTGGTTGACTATTAAGTTAACTTTTAGCATGTTATAGACTGGCTAATTCTAAACAACTTTTCAATTGGTCTTTATTTATTTTTTATTATAGACTTTTAAATATTTACCTTCATTATACCTTCATCATACAGACCCCATCTATAAAAATGCTCTGTAAGGCTACAAATTGATTATTACTGCTACTATTTTAACTCCTCTTTCTATTCTGGCCTTCTCCTATTCATATTCTAGCCTCTATCAAAGCATGGTTGCTAGGGTAATTTGGAATCTAGCAACCAGATTTAAATAAAGCACAAGAAGAAAGAAATGGGGAGGGGAGGGGAAAGGTAGTAGTACACGGTGTTTTATTCAAAATCCATATCTTTTAACTTCACATATATGTATAGCCTTTACATAATGACAATGCAACAAAAGAACTCTAGAAAGACATTTGTATATGGTGTTGTGGGAGTTATGTTTTGTTTATTTATGAATGTTCTTAATAAAAAATAAAATATATAAAAATATTTTATTACAAATTATAATTGGTATTACACTTAAAGAAGGCCATGGGTAAAATCCATCTATTAAGGTTAAATGATCAAATGAACTCACTATTTGTTGAGCCTTTAGTTGTCCTTTTTCTCTGCTTTATTGAAAAAAATTATCTTTATTTATAAAAAAAAAATTATTAATATAAATTAAAAAGTTATTTACAATACATGCCTGCATTTAATCTAAATGATGCAGTTGTGGAATGTAGATTTCTGGGTAATGAGAATACAGAATATAGTGCCGTTTTGCTTTTGTCAGCTTGAAACACATCGGCATTTTCCTGAATGAAACCATGGCACACTTGTGCTGGCAGATTCCAGCTTCTCTCCATACACCACTGGTGTGACGTTTAGTGAAATGCTTTATTATTGTTCTGTTTCTCATTCTATCGTTTGACACAGTAGCACAGCCCACGTATCTACTAGTTCAGCTATGAGAGATCACAGACACTGTGCAACTAGCAATGAAGATGTTAAAGCATTATATGCCTACCAGCCACTGTATGAATTCTAACGTTGTCTTTTTTTCCCCCTTTTGCTACCTGCACCTGCACATTCCTGTTGCTTCCACTGCATGATCCACCTTTCACAACCAATCCTATCACTCTGCATTGCCAACACTTTTGCGCTCTCACCTTGTCACTCAATCCTTGGCATGGCATGTCCCGGACACCTGGCATCCCACAAAGGATCACTCTGGCAGGCTTGGCCCGGAAGAGTTTAAAGCTTGCCTCATCAGCTTGGGTTACGATATTGGAAACGATCCTCAGGTACTAGAATTTGTTGTTTAGAATGTAGGCCAGGCAATGAAATATATTGTGTGTGTGTTTGTATGATCCCAGGTACTGAGCGCTGATGCTGGTGTTCCTACACATTAAGAAGAAATAATCTTGTTTTTCTTCCCATTCCATCTTCTTTTTCTCATTCTTATCTGCATGCTACTCCTCTCTCCACATTCATTGTGATCAACTCCCCTCCATTTTATGGGTATTCTCAATTGTTACCCTTTATCTATTAAATCCATTATTACATCCTCTCCTGCCCATTGTGTCTGTGAAAATCCAATTTTTCCATCTGTCCTTTTTCTGAACTCCTTTGCTCTTTTGTATCTGTTAATTCCTTCTTTGGACAATACGCAGAAGAAGAGTGGTTTCATGGAGAGTGATGATTTCCGAGCCTGTCTTATCTCCATGGGTTACAATATGGTAATGTAGACTCATCTGAATGGTTTTGTAATATATATATATATATATATATATATATATATATATATATATATATATATATATATATATATATATATATATATATATGTATATGTATGTATATATGTATATGTATATATGTATATGTATGTGTATGTATATATGTATATGTATATATGTATATGTATATATATGTATATGTATATATATGTATGTATATATATGTGTATGTATATATATATATATATATATATATATATATATATATATATAATTTTAGTGTGTATCATATATTCTGTGTGTATGTCTATGTATAGAGGGAGCACCACAGCTATTATAAACTCAAGCTATTTATATTTATTGGTGTAGTGGTGTTTCAGGTCAAATGGACCCATGAGAAACATTTTGCAAGACCAATAAATATAAGCAGCTAAGTACTACAGAAGTATTGCTCCTGCCATACTTTTTCTATTTTGATACCATATGGGTCTGATATGAGGAGACCCTGTGGGGCTTGGAGCTTTTATATTTAATTAGGAATGTGCTATATATAAGGAATAATGGCATAATATGATTACACCAGTCACACAGCGAGTAGAAATGTGACAAAATAATTAAATGTTACACTGCAAATAAACAAACTAAAGTGCTACAACAAAATAGATAGCAAATGTAAAGCCCACTGCATTTTGAGAAACTAGGTAAAGGCATGCAACAAGACAAAAATTTAAATTGATGTGCTCATATCTGTATTGTGACCAGAAGCATTTTTTTCTTACATTTCATCATAACCAACTAAAGAAAACAATTAAAGAGGAAATATACCTTTTCTCAGGAAAAAAAATATACGTTTAGCTCTTCCAACTGAATGAAACATGACAGCTGCTATAAATAATATTAAAATACAACAATATTATCTCCAATATCATTGTTGGGATACTGTTCAGTTATAGTATAAGGAAGAGATTTGCAGAGTTCTAAGACAATAATTATATTGGCAGCTTTGTCACTTGTAGTGCTGTCTTAGAACTCTGCAAATTGAATCAAGGGTTTCAGGGCATATTGTGTCCATATAAGTGTGTGCTTTAAAAGAAAAAAAGCAATAGACCCTTACCCTGGAACTTTTGTTTGCCGAACTGTTAACAAAAAATAACTTTATCTTTTAACAAAAAATAACTTTATCTTTTAACTTGTCAACTTATCCTGCATCTGCTCAGAGATGTTGGCTTATATCTTACTTATTATACCTGGATCCCTTGGATATATGCCATCAAATTTTATGCCACAATAAGAGCAAAAGTGTCAATCCCGCATGAAAACTGCAGCTTCAGGCTTACTGGGGCTCATTAATACAGGTCTCCTGTTGGTAAAGTGAAATGTGCAAAGCTACTGCTGTCATGCACATCCAGAGATTTATATGGAGGCAGTGATTAAAAGCCCTGCTCTCTATGCTGTGCAGCAAACAAATGTGCCTTTGGGGCTGAATCCTTAACTGCTCCCCATGTGTCACATGACTGGTATATGTGCTGAAATAGAAATAATTTCTATTGATTTTGCTACTTGAAAGCATTCCTATAAAAATAAATGAGTACCAGATAACTAGTACGTTACAGTATCTGTCCATGTTGTCATGCCGCTGCTGTAGTTGCACACATTAGCAACAAAACCATCCATAAAGCCTAGAATAACATGTGCAGTTAATAGATAAATAAATGTTTCACACAGGTGAAGATCTACACTCTGTTTCTTAGGGGTTAGTGGAGGCAGACAGCAGTGATTTTTTATTTATTTTTGTTATTCCAAACTTTCACACGGTTAAAAGATATATGTGATGCATCATAGCTATATTAATTTACAAACAGACATACCTATCAATGATACGAAGGACATAAGGAGCAAAGGAAACCAGTGTCTACCCAGGCCAGTGGTAATTGGCAAATTCAATGAAGCAGTCCTCGCTTGGGCGCTCAGCCGGAAATTATTCAGAGACGCATAAACTTCATGAACTTGTGGCTTTTATTGTGGCAAACAATGTGACACGGTGGCAATGGCAGTGCAACTTAGCATACGCGTTTCGTGCCAATAACAAATGGCACTTTCTCAGAGCTGAGCGCCCAAGCGAGGACTGCTTCATTGAATTTACACGAGAGTCTGTGCGGCTGCTGAAGTCTCGCAGGATGCCGCTGGGGCAGGGACGCACTTCGGATACGCTGGAAGGGTGAGCTCCGTGGATTACATGTTCTCCTAACTTTATACTTCAGTGGTAATTGGCAGTCCATTAGCCTTTATGTGCGGTTGCTGGTGGTGCACACACAATACAGAAGTCTTAAACTACAATGGGATATAACCTCTTTCCTTTAAAAACTATTGGTCAAACTGTTACAAACCTCTCTAAAGGGGAATTATTGTGTTCTCTATATTGACAGTGGATGACTGATTTTTTTGATTTTGATTTCTAGGGTGAAGCAGAATTTGCTCGAATTATGAGTATCGTTGACCCCAACAGACTTGGGCTTGTTACATTTCAAGCCTTTATTGACTTCATGTCCCGTGAGACTGCAGACACGGATACAGCTGACCAAGTCATGGCTTCTTTCAAGATTCTTGCTGGCGATAAGGTTTGTGTGAAGCTCTTATGGCCAGGGCACACGCTCAGATTCGGGGAGATTAGTCGTCCGGCGACAAATCACCTCTTCTTCAGGACGACTAATCTCCCCGAATTGCCTCCAGCCGGCTACAATGTAAATTGCCAACGGGATGGCACTCGGAGTCCTTCGTTTTCCAAAGTCGCCCAAAGTTTCCTCGTGAGGCAACTTCGGAAAACGAAGTGCTCCGAGTGCCATCCCGCCGGCAATTTACATTCTAGCTGGCGGAAGACAGGTCGGGTAAATAAGTCACCCTGAAGAAAAGAAGATTTGTCACCAGGCGACTAATCTATCCGAATCTGAGAGTCTTAATTAATGACCTAAGTGCATCATACATAAGTAAGTTTTGGAGAGGACCTAGTCTGACGTAGGTACAAGGGGAGATATGGCGCTGTGTCAAAGGACCATAGCCTGGAATTAAGGTGGAGGCCTGAGCTTAAGCTGACTGACAAGATTTGGTCAAATAGTTTTGCTGATTTTGACCAAACGACGTGTCCCTCTCGGCCTATATATGCGCTCGGGGGGGGTCCGTTTTTGACCAAACTGAAATTTTCATCTGCTGATGCACTTGTCACTGGCCGATAAGTTGAATGAAGGGGTTGCCATTGTCCATTATATGTCCCATCAATCCGCAAGCTGATATGTCAGATATTATGGAGTCCACTAGTGGCTGACCACTTTTAGGGTAATGGAAAGAGATGGGGAAGAGGGCAATATTGAATGGAAAGAGGAATGAAAGAAGGACAAGCTATGTAAACAGAGGGGAGGCTGAGGGGAAGAAAATATCCAAATGGATGTTGTTTTGGTTTAAATCATCCTTATTGTAACTTGCATCTCTTTCCCTGTAGAATTATATCACTTCGGATGAACTGCGCCGGGAACTGCCTCCTGATCAAGCAGAATACTGCATTGCCAGGATGGCTCCATATATGGGACCTGACGCTGTTCCAGGAGCTCTGGACTACATGTCTTTCTCTACAGCACTATATGGAGAAAGTGACCTTTAACCCTTCTCTCCCCACTCAGATGTCACTACAGCAGTGCTTTCTCTCTGTATCCCATGTGGTTTCAGCGTTCACGCCTCTTGTGTGTCATTTCTTAGTTCACCAGAAGATAAAATCACTATCTCTCTTTTTGTGTGTGCTGGGAGCTCTGTCTGGCACTGCAAGGGTTAATACCTGTTCAAAGTTTGTCCTTAAAGCGAGAGTTTACAAATAAAAACAAAACAATTTTTACAGAAGAAATTTAAAATGCATATTTTATTATCGATGATGTATTTTTCTGCCAACAAAAAAAAAAAATACCCCAAGGTGAAATGAATGCTTTGTGGTAAAGTTGTTCCGGCACCTTGTTTATGTTGCGTATCCTTTGGTTACGGCATTATGGAGATCTTAACAGGTTTAGCATGAGTTACTCGACCTTATTTTCCTTTTAAAAAAACAAACGCATTTTTATTTTTTTTTATATATAAATATATTTTTGTGGCAAATTGGCAAGATAGAGCTGTGATGTCCAACCTGTGAACCCCTCTATAGCTGCCGTTGAACTAAATGATCCAGCCAACGCCTGTGAGAGGAGGATGGTTACAGTACGGATATCCCAGATCTTTTGTGCGGCCTTACACGGCTGCGAGTAAAACCTTCTTAGCTACTTGACCATATTTGTCAAAGGAAAAGCAAACTCTTTGTTTTCAATATTTAATTTAAAGTACAAAAACTGTCACCAGCTCATAAAGTTATTTTTTAACGTTGCTGAACATGGTTTATTTTTTTTTGTTTGGAAATATGAAGCTTAAATAATTTGTTCTCAATATTGCTTTTCACGGGCCATATTAAAGAAGTTCTTGTTTAAATATGAAGGCTTTTTATTTTGGCTTAGATTGGGCATTTCTCATAGCTGTAATTCCAATGAAGGCTGATTAGTAATTAATTCAGATTCTCACTAGATGGCAATGTAGAAACCAGTGCAGTCTGCTTTAGAATTAAAGCCACCTTTGAGTTAACTTTTAGTATGATGTAGAGCATGAAATTCTGAGATAATTTGCAGTTGGTTTTCATTTTTTATTATTTGTGGTTTTTAGCTTTTTATTTAGCAGCTCTCCAGTTTGCAATGTCAACAATCTGGTTGCTAGGGCTCAAATTACCCTAGCAACCATGCATTGATTTGAATAAGAGAATGGAATATGAAATAGGAGAGGCCTCAGTGGTGTAACTACCGGGGGAGCAGGGGGTGAGGAGGTGCAATTGGGCCAGGCCCGCACCCCCTCAGGGCCCCCCCCCCTGTATCTCGCGTGCCACTGACTCCGCCGGCAGAAAATGGCATACGGAGGGGGGCAGGGGCCTGGCTGCACGTCCCACCCCTAGTTACGTTACTGAGAGGCCTGAATAGAAAAATGAGTAATAAAAAGTAGCATTAACAAAAAATATGTACCTTAACAGAGCATTTGTTTTTAGATGGGGTCAGTGACCCCCATTTGAAAACTTGGAAAAGTCAGAAGACAGCAAATAATTAAAAAGCTATAAATAATGACAACCAATTGAAAAGTTTCTTAGAATTGATCATTCTTTAACATACCAAAAATTAACCTATATTCTTTTTTAGGTTTTTTTTCTAGGTTTAATGCATGTGCATTTTTAAGTATTCTAGTTCTAACAGTTCAGCACAGACTCACCAAGTTGTGCCAGAGGGTCTGCAGAGGATTTGGTGTGACCACAACCACGCAGATCTCCTCGTCTGTGTAATACCAAAACCAGAAGAAAAACCTGAAAGGGCACACCACCTCTTAAAATAAAAGCCACTGTTAATAAAACTATTAAAAACAGGTGGCTGAAGTATATCACCTCTGCGTTTCACCCCTATGATTAAGGGGTGATCCTAAAACACGTTAGGTGTTCATTACACTTCAGCCACCTGTTTTTTTTAATAAACATTGGTTTTTATTTTAAGAGGTGGTGTGCCCTTTCATTTTTTTTCTTCTGCTTTTAAATATTATTTTTCTTAAAGGGGTGGATCACCCTTAAAGGAAAACTATACCTCTGAACAACATAGGTCTCTATAAAAAGATATTGCATAAAACAGCTCATATGTAAAACCCTGCTTCATGTAAATAAACCATTTTCATAATAATATACTTTTTTTAGTAGTATGTGCCATTGGGTAATCATAATAGAAGATTGCCATTTTAAAAAAAATAAGGGCGGTCCCCTGGGATCATAGGATTCACGGAGCACACAAACAAACTATATTTGTTAGGTCACATGAGCCAATTAACAGACAGAGTTGTGTCTTTTGCTTCCACACTTCTTCCTGTTACAGTTAGAGCTGCAGTATTTCTGGTCAGGTGATCTCTGAGGCAGCACACAGACCAAATGGAGGCTCAAGGCAATATTTACTTAAACATTCTTTAATATGTCTCTTAATTTGATATAAACTATCTGTTGTTTAAGTATTCATTTTGGGGGTAAAGTTTACTTTAAGTTAACTTTTAGTATGTTCCAGAATGGCCAATTATAAGCAACTTCTCAATTGGTCTTCACTAATTATTTTATATAGTTCTGACTTTTCAGTTTTCAAATGGGGGCCACTAACCCCTTCTAAAAAAACAAATCCTCTCTAAGGCAACAAATTTATTGTTATTGCTACTTTTTATTGCTCGCCTTTCTATTTTGGCCCACTCCTATTCGTATTCCAGTCTCTCATTCAAATCAATCCATGGTTGCTAGGGTAATTTGAACCATATCAACCAGACTGCTAAAACTGCAAACTGGAGAGCTGTTGAATAAAAAGCTAAATAACTCAAAACTCACAAACATAAAAAAAAAACAATTGCAAATTTTCTCAGAACATCACTCTCTACATCATACTAAACGTTAACTTAAAGGTGTACAACCCCTTTAAACCGGGTATTGTAGACAAGGTTTTTGGGTGCTGGTTTAATAATAATAAAAAAAAATGTTACTTGTTATTGGTTGTAGAATACAAGTACAATTTGAAACACAATATAATTTTACTCTTAATCATGCCTCCTTGTATGTCCATAGTAATTGTGAAAAGGAAAAGCAGATTTGAAATCATGTTCTCCCATATAATGTACAGGGGCACAGGTTTTCTGATTACTCTTTGGGTTGATTCCTATTAAAAAGGGTTGTTCAGCTGGTGGTTTAAATATTTAGCTTTGTATTCTCCAGTTTGGCATATCTGCAGCTATGTGATTGCTGGGGTCCAAATTACCCTAGCAATCAGACAGTGGTTTTAAAGGAGAAATCAACCCATTTGTAAAAAACCGAGAACCCCCAACCCCAGGTAGACCTCCCTCCCTCCTCCCCCAGGTTAACTGCCCCCTGGGGAAATGGCCCATACTTTATAATAACCCCTTGGTGCAGATTCCGCCAGCGGAGTTCTACGCATCCATCTTCCGGGTCCTCGGTAAGCTGACTGGGAGATCGGTATTTTAGCACTTGCGCAGTTGGAGCAGTTTGCTGTTTTGCGCATACGCGGAATTACACCGGAAATTGCCGATCTCCGAGGGGTAAGTATAAAGTATGGGGCATTTCCCCATGCAGGGGGTGGGCAGTTAGCCTGGGGGGAGGTCTACCTGAGGTGGGGGGTACTCGGTTTTCTACAACCGGTTGAATCCACCTTTAACGAGAGACTGAAATATGAATAGGAGAGGGGCCGAATAGAAAGAGAAGTAATAAAAAGCAACAATAAATTAGTAGCCTCACATAGCAATAGTTTTTTTGGGGACAGTGACCCTCTGACCCCTTTGGACAGCTGGAAAGAGGCAGATTTAAAAATATGATAATTCAAAAACAATGAAAAAATTAAGGCCAGCTTAAAAAAAGTTGCTAAGAATCGGACATTTTATAACATACTAAAAGTTGACTTAAAGATAAACAACACCTTTATAAGTGAAATACTCATTTAACAGAAATTGGGCCATTCTCAACACAGTATACCTTATATTTCCATTCAAAATCCCTGTTCATTCTGGGGGGAGATATTCCTTATGCATTAAGTGAATGGATATTTTAACTGAGAGATTAAACACTTTGAGCTCAGTTAATTAGCCTTATGTTAAACATAGGTAAATGGCTTCTGTTTACTTAGTAAACATGTATATACTTCACCTTGACCAAAGGGGCCGCTCCAAGCTCATAATCCTATGAGGCTGCTCCCAAACTTCCTCCTGGGTGCTCTGTCCACAGTGTCCCCACTGCAGACAATGTAGAATTTCCTCCGGTAAAAGGAAGGCAGGTTTATTGCAGTAACCTGCAAAATACGTACACTTTATGCGTTTCGGAAATGAATCCCTTAATCATAAGCAGATTGTTATGATTAAGGGATTCATTCCCGAAACAATTAGAGACAGGTTCATCAAAGGTCGAAGTTAAAAAAAAACTTCGAACTCCGAATTCAAAAAGACCAATCGAATGGTGGTTGAATTGTACAATTCGAAGTAGTGCTACTTCGATTCAAAGTTTTTTTTAACTTCAACTTTTGATCTCCCAAACTCCCCCAATTGCCTCCATACAGGTTCTAGGAGGTCCCCCATAGGCTCAAACAGCACTTCGACAGCTTTTAGGTGGCAAATGGTCGAAGTTTTAAAGAGACAGTACTTCAAAAAAAATTCACCCTTAGAATTTCGAAGTTTTTTTCAACTTCGAATCAAAGTTGGACTATTCGATGGTCGAAGTACCCAAACATTACTTCAAAATTCGACGTTTTTAACTTCGAACCTTCCCTTGACCCTTGATAAATCTGCCCCTCAAAAAAACTTCGAACTTCGAATTCAAAAAGACCAACCGAATGGTGGTTGAAGTTTTTTGGGGTCGAATGGGGGCTTACTTTGAATCATACAATTCGAAGTATCGCTACTTCGATCTACTTCGATTTGAAGCTTTTTTTTTTCGATCTCCCAAACGCTCCCTATTGCCTCCATACAGGTTCTAGGAGGTCCCCCATAGGCTAAAACATCACTTTGGCAGCTTTTAGGTAGCGAATGGTCGAAGTTGAAGACTGTACATGATAAATTTCGATATTCGAATTTCAAAGTTTTTTTTCAACTTCGAATCGAAGTTGGACTATTCGATGGTTGACATACCCAAAAATTACTTTGAAATTCAAAGTTTTTAACTTTGAACCTTCACTTCGACCCAAATTTTGCAGGTTACTACAATAAACCTGCCTTCCTTTTACCGGAGTGCGGTCTATTTGGTCAGTTTAATGTCTCCTTTAAGAATACTGTTACTCTCCGTTCTCACACAATCCTTGTAAATTTAAGACACCATCACTATGTGGCAATACTTCCAGTAAAAAAAAGTTCATACCCATTGGGTATGTGTGTGTTTTCACCTTTGAATTAACTTTTAGTATAATTAGGATATTCTGAGATCATTTGAAATTGTTTTTTTTTTTTTTTATTTGTGGTGTTTGAGTTATTTAGTTTTTTATTCTGTAGCTCTTCAGTTTGCGATTTCAGCAGTCTGGTTGCTAGAGTCCAAAGTATCCTAGCAACCATGCATTGATCTGAATAAGAGTCTGGAATGTAAACAGGAGAGGCCTGGATATAAAGATGAGTAATAAAAAGTAGCAATAACAATAAATGTGTAGCCTTACAGAGCATTTGTTTTTTAGATGGGGTCAGTGACCCTCTTTTCAAAGTCATAAAAGAAGGCAAACAAATCAAAAACTATAAAAAATAAATAATGAAAACCAAATGAAAAGTTTCTTAGAACTAGCCATTCTATAACTAAAAGTTAATTTAAAGGTGAACCACCCCTTTAAAAATGAATCAATATAGCCAGTAGCCATGTGTGGGTCACAAAAACTAGGACCTGCACTCTGACCCTAGGGAACCCACACCTACCTGAGCCCACACACCCTTACTTTTATTTTGCCCTGAACCCAGCAGTGATGCTTTGGAGGGTTTGGGGTCTGTCACCACCAACAAGGAGGGCTTGCTGGAAGATGACGGCAAAATAAATAAATGCTCAAGGTGGCAGGTCTGACAATACAAAGAGCTGGGCCCACTTTGCGACCCAAACACCCATGATATAGCTGCACATCACTGTTACCCTAGATCAGCACTCAATTATGATTTTTTAATTATTATATCCTTTGGTCCTAATAAGGGCAAAATAATATTGATATCTAAGGTAATGGTCAGTGGTAATTTGTATTAATAGTAATTGTTGACCTGTTGCCGTTTCCTCAACAAATCTCAATTTGTTGTTGAGTTTATAGAGGCAGTATTGTGTGTGCAGTCTCTGTGTTTTAACAGCCTTCTTGCTGGTAAGGGTTAAATTTCATACTGTATGTATAACCTACAATTTATTAAGCGCTAAAAGGATACGCAGCGCTGGACAATCTCACAATGGACCTGGCAGCCTAGGGGTGCTGAAGAGGAAGATCCGGGCTTGAAAACAATAAATAAGTATAAATACACAGATATCAAATGGTAGGAGATACAACAGAAAGGAAGTGTCTGCCCTGTAGAGCTTACAGTCTTATATCAAGCACCCCTGTTTGATTTTATTTTACCATGTCGTCCCAATTGTAAGATGCTAAAATTCTCTCCATGTAATGCATTGCAAATACATTAAATCTAGTTCTTGATGGGCGAATGTATTCTCTCCCAATAAACAGCACTCCAGTTTCAATAAAGGATTAAGGGCCAAACAACATGGAGTCTCCCAACTATTAATGATTCTGTAATTAGAAGGGATTTTCAACAGGGACCGTTGGAAGTTCATGCCCTTGCAGTAATGGGTCAGATTATGCCCAGATTCGCACATGGAATAAGGTCATCAGGTTGACTCCTCACAAACTCCAAGGATTATACCAATTAGAAATTAAATGAACTGTATGAAATGGGTGCATCTGTAACCAGCATTATTTTTTGGCTAAGGGGCATGTTTACTAACATTGGAGATAAATATCTGGAGAGATTTCTGGAGATGTTGCCCATAGCAACCAATCAGATCTTTGCTTTTGTTTTCTAACTTGGCTGTGGCTGTTTAAATCTAATTGCTGATTGGTTGCCATGGGCAACATCTCCAGAAATCTCTCCATTTATTTATCTCCAATGTTAGTAAACATGCCCCTAAGTTACCCACTTCCCTGGACTTCTCATGGTGACCACGTTAGCCCCAATGAGTTGCACCTATGGGTACTTATAGACCTGCCTGGTTAAAGGAATTCTGTTTTTTGAAAATTCATCTGTCAGTTTCCCATGTGCTCCCAGTCATGTGGCTTGTGCTCTGATAAACTTCAGCCACTCTTTACTGCTGTAATGAAAGTTGGAGTGATATCACTCCAACTTTCCAGCAGTCCATCAACAGAACAATGGGAAGGTAACCAGATAGCAGTTCCATAACACTAGATAGTAGAACTAAGAAAAGCACTGACTATGAAGATTTTCATTCATCCAGGTCATAGTACATCTAGTATAGGTCAATCTAAAAACAACTGGACTTGCTGAGTAATCAATGAAGACGTTTCACTACTCATCCGAGCAGCTTCTTCATTCTTCAGTTCAACTGACTGGTGTGGGGAGTTCTCGGCATATAAACTCTTCCACTAATCCATTTATAATGGCACATTGTAACTCTTCAAAGAGGTGACATCTGAAGAAACTCACAGAGGTTTTGATTCTGTGTAGTTGTGATAGGATTATCCAATGTATCATGTAGCTGGAGTGTCAGAGAAACTCAGGAGGATTTTCAACAATCACCATGTCCCTGTGTTTTTCAAACCTAGCAACACACTGAGACAAAAACTGGTACACCCAAAGGATCAAACACCAAAAGAAAAACAAAGCAATGTGGTATACGGAGTCCAGTGTAGCGAGGAGTGCACAGATCTATACATCGGGCAGACAAAACAACTGCTCTCCAAGCGAATGGCTCAGCACAGGAGGGAGAACTCTATAGGGCAAAACTCAGCTGTCTTTCTACACTTAAAAGCAGTGCTTGAATTGGGAAGAAAAAGGTGAAGGGATGGGGGTGTGGCAGACGTAGCCTTGCCCACTGGCAATAGGAGGGAAAGGGGGAAGCTGGTGGCGCGCGTAGCGCGCCGCAAATTTTTTTCTAGAGGCCACGCCCCCTTTGGTGGCCACACCCCCAACTAAACCAGGATGGCATAGTGGCAGTTTCATGTATAAATACCCGGAACCCATAGCAGGGTGGGACAGAGGTCATTTATGAACACTGGGCAAATTTGCCCATGGGCAGTAACCCATGGCAACCAATCAGACTGCTGCCGTCATTATTGTACTTGCAGCTGACTTTAAAAAGTTAATCGCTGATTGGTTGTTGTTATAGGTAACTGCCCATGGGCAAATTTGTCCAGCGTTGATAAATAATCCCCAGTATCAAAGTTCTAGTAAAGCTAATGGTAATAGAGCTAATGGGGCCAATGCTTAATGACACAAGCAGGACTGCACCCGACACACATATATATACTGCAGATATTTGGCGTAAAAGGGGGTGGCGTTACCTTGTCCGAAGCCAGGTTCAGGTCCTCCTGGCACAGGTGGTATAAGAAGGATTTGGGATCCCCACAAAGGATCTGCTTGGTGCTCAGGAAGTACGTGCCGCCAACATTCAACCGGACCCATTTGCTCCCTGTTCGACCTGAAGATTCCTGGAGTCCTGGGCTGCAAGGTGAACGGGAGCCGGAGCAGGCGAGTCCAGGGCTAGGAGGGCCGTTCCTGGGGCTGAGATATTCAGGTTAGTGGGAACCCCTCGTGGCTTCATTGTTTCCTGATGCAATTCTTCCATGTTTGGATCACACCAGGCAGCACTGGGACAACGGCAGAGCCGTAGTAACGCGGTTTGTTAATCAGAAGCCTCGGAACTACTTGGGGCACCAGGACTGGGACTCAGAAGAAAGCGGGCTGCTGTACCAGAACCTTTCCTGGACAGCATGGCACTCGGAGCTGCCTGCTCGCCAGGTTTGCATTTCAAAACCAGCCAAAGACAATCAAAAAAGTAGCCAAAAAGTAGCCAAAAGCTATTTTAAAAGTAGTCCAAAAATAGCCCAATTAGTACGCTGAAAAGGCTTAAAAAAATAAAGTAAAACAATAAGGGCATGAAATCAATGAGATTTCCAATAACTTTTCTACATTAAAGAGGACACTTTTACATTTTCCCTGGAAGCTGGGAGAGATTTCTTTAGACAAGAAAAAGTGCTTTACCTTTACTGAAATTGATATTCTTCATCAAACGCTCTTTTTACTCTGCTGACAAGGAAATGAATGCAGCTCAGTGTTCAAGTTAAACAACTTGAATTCATTATTAATGTAGGTGAAATATAACTTTGTATAGAAAATATTTTGCTGCTGGCACAGAAAGTAGCCCAATTTGGCTATAAACCAGCCAACCTGGCAATCCTGATTGACACTTAACTCCCTGAAGTTATATTCAGGACCAGGAAATGTAGAATCAGTAATGCAATTCTAGTTGCTTACATTAGACTCCAAGCCCATCCATCTCCAAAAATGTACCAATCCAGGGGGTAAAGTTCTTTTCAGTGTCATGCTGCCCTACTCTTCCAGTCCCCCGGCATCCTCTCCACCACCCTGGGCAAATGCATGTGCATTGTGCTGTACAGATGTGATTAGCCAATTTCTATACTGCACAAGTGCAGAGGATTTTGAAACCTGAAATATATGGGGAGCAATGCATTTTTGGGATTTTTATAAACATAATCAGTTGCTGGTTATATACTCTTTAATGATGTCACCTTTTCTGATGCACCCTTTGTAAAGTCCTACTCTGCTTGCCCTTTAGATCGACACCACTTCTCCCCAGTTACTTCTCAGTTTACTATTGTGCAGTTTATTCACATACTTTTGTTAAGTTGCATCGTCCCAATATACAGGATAGACACGTCACGCGGGAGAAGCGCACAGCAGCGCAAGGCAGAGACTTTCTCTCACAGTCAGGAGCGACGAGGCGAGCCGAGTCACGTGATAGTGACGCGCACAGACGCGCACAGACCGTGAGTCCAGGCAGGAGCCAGCCCAGCCACAGGGGGAGGGGGCGTGCCATCACACAGCCATAGAGCAGCACGCACCTACGTAATGTCCGATGTGGATTGGCTGCGAGGGCGCCCCTTATTAGCTCCTGCTCTGCCAACACGCTCCGCTGCAGCCCTAACATCCAACACGTCTGAGGTGTGCAGCCTGCCTTATCTTCCGGGGACATGGTCTGACATAGTGCCGGTATGCAAAATCTTTGCATCCCGCCTGGAGGGATGCAATTTAGTAAAAAAAAGAAGTGGCGGCATGGCATCCCGCCCCATCCCGCCCCAATTCAAGCACTGCTTAAAAGACAAGGGACACTCCTTTGAAGACAGCAAGGTCCGAATCTTGGATAAAGAAGACCGCTGGTTTGAACGAGGCGTGAAAGAGGCGATTCATGTCAAGGTGGAGAGACCATCTCTGAACAGAGGTGGGGGCCTTCAACACCACCTGTCTGCTACATACAATGCTGTTCTAACATCTGTACCCCGGCGGATTCAGAACACTTCACACATCCATTCATGCAACTCTCACAAGTAACACCTGTATCTAGGAGTTGCATGACACATTGGATAATCCTATCACAACTACACAGAATCAACACCTCTGTGAGTTTCTTCAGATGTCACCTCTTTGAAGAGTTACAATGTGCCATTGTAAATGGATTAGTGGAAGAGTTTATATGTCAAGACCTTCCCACACCAGTCAGTTGAACTGAAGAAGCTGCTCGGATGAGTAGTGAAACGTCTTCATTGATTACTAAGCAAGTCCAGTTGTTTTTAGATTGACCTATACTAGATAAGAAAAGCACTCAATAATAAAATCCAGGTCCCACTGTGTCATATTCAGTTACATTGAGTAGGAGAAACAGTAGCCTGTCAGAAAGCAGTTCCATTCTAAAGTGCTGGCTCTATCTGAAAGCATATGACCAGGCTAATTGACCTGAGATGGCTGCCTACTCACCAATATTACAACTAAAAATACATTTTATATGGTAGAGTGAATTATTTGCAGTGTAAACAATGTAATTTAGAAATAAAAAACGACACCAGAAAAATCATGACAGAATCCCTTTAAAGAAAAATAGTTATAATGAAAAACTGAGCACAAGTGAAGGCAGAAACAACTGCATGTAGCTGTATAATAGAAACAGATGGAATAAATCAAATTGCTATGTTACATTTACCTCAAACGAATTGCAAGCCTAGCAAGTCTGGCTGGCTTCATGTATCAATAACTGATTTATATTATCTTTTTTTTGTCACAGTAGCTACAGTGGATTCATGAGAAAAGCTCTCCTTTCTCTATGACCTGTTTTGAACACATTCAGTGCAGAATAGTCATGTTCCAAAACTATGAGTACAAACTGGATAAAGGCTCATGCTTTTTGATTTAGAATATTTTGCCACCATGACCTGCCCCAGTGAAGCTTACAGTCTAAAGATGCTGTAGGTTTTTTGAGTGGAGGGGAGGCTGGAGTAGCTGGAAGAAACCCACAACACCCACAAATAGAACATAAACACAAGACAACAATGCTAACTGTGCTACCATGCTGTCCTGTAATTATGGCACAGGGCTTTTGGGCTGCTTTCCAAAATCAGCTCTAGCTGCCAAAGTATACCTTTCCTGGGTTTTTTAGTGTGCCTCCTATACTAAGCTCAGGACATTGCCTATATCCTATATTAGGGATGCACCAAATCCCCTTTTTGGATTCGGCCGAACCCCCGAATCCTTCACAAAACATTCGGCCGAATACCGAACCAAATCCTAATTTGCATATGCAAATTAGGGGTGGGAAGGGAAAAACATTTTTTACTTCCTTGTTTTCAGACAAAAAGTCACACAATTTCCCTCCCCATCCCTAATTTGTATTCAGCAGGCCGAATCCTGCTGAAAAAGGCCGAATCCTGGATTCAGTGCATCCCTATCCTATACTAAGCCCATGTACAGTGTGCTACCTGGGGCCTTGCAGTATATCATGCGGCTGTGTTCTACACTTAGCTACGCAGGAAGAGCACTAGAGAGACAACAGCACAGGGATTATCTACCTGCCACCAAGCAGTGACTGTGTTATGAAATGTAACTCTGTTGTAGTTGGGCAACAGGCCAAGAATTGTTTGTATCTCTTCTATCACTTGCAAAAGCTGGTACCTAATACACATCTGTTAATTACTCCGCATTTCTCCACATCCAACGTTGCTGCTTCTGGAAAGGCTTGTACATTTTTCCTCCTCAAAATACCACTTAGACACAAGCTCTGTGTACATTTCTAGGTACAAGGATACACTTGGAAGCTTAAGGCATCTTCTCTAGAGCCTTTGCCTGGAAACATATGCCTGTATGGAAGCTTTTTTTTCTCAGTGAGTTTCTCACCAACCTTCCTACATATTTATCTTTTTTCCCTATTAATAACATTTGGATCAACCATCATTTTTACCGGCCAGGTCCGTAAAATATCAGGCAGGTGGCAACCCTACCCACAATACATATTTTAACATCGATCTTCAATAATTTGTCTGTTATTATTGCCCTTCCAGAGCCCAAGTGTTCATCTGAGTGAGCTCCTGGGATAAAAATAATGATAGGAACATGTGTTTCACCAATATGCTGATAATGCATAATCATCTTTGATAGTAGCATCGAAGATGGTGGAGGTCACAGGTAGTTTAGTGACCATGGAACAGGCTGGACACCCTGTTCTTGTTTTCCATTGTGTGGAATTACTGCAGCTCCATTCAGGGTGTACAGATTATTGTATAGGCCTAGCTAAGGTTTTGTTGCCTAAAGAAGCACAGACATTGACTGCTGTTTCACAAGAGCTCGTACAGCACAATGCTTGTGTATGATACTTCACCCTGCAGTGCACCATGTTTAAAGACAGGCTCAAATACTTCAACCTCCCTCCCAGATTTGGCACCCTCATCCCACATAATCTGTTAAATGTCCCACTGACCCCTTTTGAATGTCTAATCAAAATCTTGTTAGATCAGCCAATGGCATCACTACCGCTATCATATAAAGTGCAGTCCCCTGAAGCAAGCTTTAGCCATTGAGAAGAGCAGTCTATGCATGATTTTAAGTTATGAAATGTTGTTGCCACAATCTTTTGTGAAATAGCAGAGCCACGGTCTGTTTTATAATGCTGGAGCACTGGTACTTTTATTACTCTTGATACTGCAATGTTAAAGAAGACAAAAAAAAACAAAAGAATGTGCCAGTGCATTTTACTCTTTTAGATATAGAAGGAATGTGCTTGAAAAAATTGTGTTTCTGGTTACTTGATTAAAAACTTCTGCAAAAACTCTACTAGTCCCACCCATCTGTTCCACTTCCTGCTGCCTCCTTTCCAAGGCTGTGCAGGGGATGACCTGATAGGGAACTGAAATCTGTATTTGCTCGTGTGACTGCAGGGCTGTTATTGGCTGTCCACCTCCTACTGTGCTTCTGGTAGCAACCATTAGGACACGCCCACCCCTCAGACAGGGACCAGAAAGCATCTATGCGGAGCTCCAATAAAGGGTCTATTTTTAAAGATATTAATTTTTATCCCAAAGTGAAATCAGCACCATATAGTATACATTAAGGCCTACAAAATTAGGATTTTTCCATTTATCCTATATACGGGGCCACCATTAGAAATCATGGGGTCCCCGTAAAACAACATTTTCTGTACCCCCCCAGATCCGGCCCACCTGACACCACAGTAAAAAGGCTACACAGACATCAGCACTATAAAAAAACACATATGTTATAAAAAGCCATTAATGTTCAGGGCCCCTTTTAGCTTAAAAAAAAAAAATCATTGGCGCCAGGACCCCCCATAAAAGTTTTAAAAAAAACATTGGTGGTCAGGGCGCCCCTACAAGTTAAAAAAAATAATTGGTGACCTGGGCACCCCTATCATTTAAAAGAAATGCAGCAAAAATGACACCAAAAATCTTTTGACGTCCATAGACTTTAATGGGCGTCTGCAACATTTCTGCCAAAAAACGCATTAGTGTTCAGTAGAACTGAACTCGTGGCTTCAGGTTTTACGCTTTGGCTTTTTTCATGGCTTCAACGTCGGCTCCTTTTGTGGCTTTGAGTCTTTTAGTGACTTCAGGACTCCAACTTGGGGTCTTTTCTCGGCTACGCTCAGTTCGAGGCTTCGGGACTTCAACTCTTAAGGATTTCAGCAGTTTGACACAACTTCAGCGCTGTCAAGGGAGACCTGGCTATTTTGAAAAATGGAGCACAGGTCTCCTTTTATAGACTTGTAAATTCGAAAAACAGTCCGCACACACCAATATTGCAGTCGGGGATTGTGCCCCTTTTATTAATGCCACCAACAATCAAAATTCAACGTTTCGGGATGACGCAGCCTCCCTCCTTCTAGACCCATGCTAGGGTTGTCACCTTTGCTGATGGCTAAACCTGAATGGGGGGGTGGGGCAGTGATGTAGGAACCGGCATGATGACATCAGAGGTGGGCACAATGATGTTGGTGGAGTTATGACACCAGGGCAAGGCTATTGCATCATTCAGATGCAACTGGCTGGATTTCTATCCAGTATTCTCAAAGTCTTAAAGTGTTTATGCCCAGTTCAAAACCACATCCCTATCTCTAGCTATATTCTGCTTGATGATTAAGCCCAATCCTTTAATTACAGGCAAGAGATCTATAATACAGAGATCAGTTGTCCAGAAAGCTCTGAAATACAGCAAATACTTTGCTTTTTTTTTAATCTGTAATAATAAGAAATGAACTATATTTGATAGTAACTAAACCATGTTGAGGTGAGTATCTCAGTATTTAAATGCTTTTCATGTATTGGCCAGATTATTGTTCGGGTTTCATAAGGCTGAAAACCAAACAGAAAGTTCAGACCCGAACAGGCCTTACAAAAACCGAAATGTTCGGGTCAAAACCAAACAAGACGACAAACCTAACCCACGGCGACGACGTCACAAATGGGGCGGGGCAAGAGGTGCGCGTATATAGGACGTTGGAAGCCGGGAATGTCGCGGAAATGGGCCATTCGAGGTTGGCCGCACATAACCAGAGTGTATATTATTATTACTTCTTTCTATTTATTTTACCATGAGGACCAAGTGGAAGATGAGGAGCCCAAATAGTCCTAATCCAGCAGCTGTGACTGTAACCGTGTGTCTATGAGTAACTGTTTGTGTGGTATTCAGTGAAACAGTAGAAAAAACCTCCAGTACTACTTTATACTCTTTTTGAGCCACAGAACCATCAGAGTAAACGAAGAACAAATGATTCATTTTGGCCAATTTCACCCAGTCTTCTAAATTAGTCTTTGTTCAGTCTCTAAATTGTGAAAAATTGTTCACACAAAAATTCTAGGACGTGGGGAAAAGAAACAGCTTAAAAGCTACAAACTACCTTGCCCATATACCCAACCCTCGACAATCAATCCCAATAGGCGGCTAAACGCGGCTTTCCTGCGCTTATATAGGTGTGTGCGGCGTGACGCCACCCTCTCGCGAGATGAGACTTGTGACGTAGGTTTCCGGTAGGAGTCAAATCGCTGGACGGTAACGGTGCTGCGGGACAATAAAACAGCGATTAGGACTTGCGGGACCGTTTTAAGAAAATCGCCATTGTTGGACGGTATGATATTATCCTGCAATTATACTATGTTGAAAAGCCTTGTATGCAGAGCGCAGAGTGGCTTTTATTTACATTAGTTTCCTGCACAGCCAACATATGTTGCAGCAGATCACTGTAGAAGGATAAAGAGAAAGTAAATGGTGCTTGTTAATCGTGTGTATGGCCTGGTTGAAGGTGTGGGGCGGGGTGCGAGAGAGACACACAGATCGTAGGAGGAGAACAGATACAAATAATGATATTGTTTCCCCCAGTAATTACAAAATCCCCGTTGGAAGTCCCACATTGGGTCAGGGCCATCTTTAGCTTCTAGTAAGGGAAAACATCAGTGATCACCTTAAAACTATCTAGGAAAGCCCACTGGTCTGTGTCACTATTGTATTCATGTAACACCACTAGTGCTTAATAAGGTGTTCTCACAAACAACGGGTACATTTATTATAAATTAGACGGTGAGAATAAATGCTAGGTGCTTCAGTACACCGTTGGAATAAGGGTCCCTGCTCCCAGTCACAGGGCTTACAATCTATCACAGAGCTTACGATCTATCAGGAAATGGAGAAACATCACGGATGGGGTGTGGGACAAGTGTATAGTTAAAGGAGTTCTCTGGCGGGCTTGTAAAACTAGCAACTTGCTGATTTTGTGCGATTGTATGTTTTTAGTTAAACCAGTATCACACCTGGTGCTATTTTCACCCACAACCCAATGTGTTTGGGTGCAAGTTGTTTTTGCCTAAAAATGCAAATGTAGTGTTTTCAGGCTGAAAAGTACATGTACTCGGATTGAGAGGCAGTCACAAGAGGGGCTGGCAGTTTTGGATTTTTCTCTCCCAGGAAAGAAATCAGCTGGATGTGACATTATCCTAAAGATAATAGGTCTGCGATCAACCCCACTCATTGCTTCAGGGCCTTAGGGCATTGACAGGTCGGGTTCCCAGAGGAACAAATACTAAAACAGTTGTCGGCATGATATTGTGGAAAAAATACAGAAAGCACACGCCAAAACAATCGGCAAATCCTTCCCATAATTCCATAGAGAATTGACTCCTGTTTCTCTCATGGGAAAATAAATACACATTTATAGTTGTTCTTCAATCTACTCTCGGTCATGCACTGGCCAACATGGTGCTTCAGCCACTTGCATTTTCAAATCTGTCCTATTTCTGAACTGGCCGATATCCATGGTACAGAATACTAGTTGGCATTGGTGGGCCACCATATTAATTAATTAAATCATATGATAATCATATATTAATTAATGAAATCATATGAAACAAAGTTTTGTGCACTAATATTGATATGTGTATGGCTTTATTACATAGGAATCATTCATATCCATTCATTCATATCCTTGAGAAAGGTCCCCATGTGGGACCGAAACGTTTTCAATATTACTACAAACTTGGTCATGCACCTCTGGCTTCGTCTATGACTGAGTGCAGGCACTGTCTGACATTATATATATATATATATATATATATATATATATATATATATATATATATATATATATATATATATATATATATATATATATATAGTCAAATACAAGAGTCCTCTGCACTCAACCCATTATCAATATATTTAAGACAGAGACATTTTGTGCATACTGCTACTGAAAAATGCCTTACCCTTTAAACAAAACAGGGATTGTTTGTCCATATATTGCAGTATATTTAAGCTGGCCAACTACGTCAAAGTCATCCCATATCTGGCCAGTCCTACGCTCAATTTTATCTGATTCATTAAGAATTCAATTGCTTCATTATACATTTTACAAAGGGACTAGGTTATATATATATATATTTGTATTTATTCAACGTTACGGCTCTTAGACGTGAGCCGTCACTTCTTGGAGACAACTCACGTCCAAGAGCCGAAACGTTACCTTTTACTTATACACAACATGCTGACTTACTGCTATCAGACACTGTAGCAGGCTATGGAGATGCATTGAATAAAAGAAGATTCACAATTAATTTTATCAAGGAGGAGCTTGGTTGCCAGAATGTCTGCCAGGGTTTTACATTTAAGCAAAGTTGTGTTGAAGCCAAGAAACTGGCAGCAAGCAAGTGTTTTGATGTCGGCTCTTCTCACTGAGGGTATATAATCTGTTACCAAGGGTGATGATTAACCTTGAGGTGCATCCCCATGGGTACTCGCATGTTCTTAAATATATGAATGCCCATAAGGATAAATGTCAAGGATAACATGCCATTAAGTATTTTTGGAAAGGAAACAAACAGCAATGGATTTGGGTGTAAATGCAGGCGGTTACTGATGATTATATTATGTAAGTGCGCAGCATTGTAGAGCTCGTTGGGTTGTGACATGTTAATGTTTACATGTGTGATATGCAGGGATTGTCAGGCTAAGTTGAATAGTTGTATTTTCAAATTGTACTGTGGTATCCAGGCTCTTATTTGCTATGTGATCGTGTATGCTGCACTACTTCCTCGTTCAAACCTCGGATTCCTTTTTGTGGTCTCTCTTCTTGCATGTTCGTTAGGGAGACAACTGTATTTAAGTCTTTTTTTGTTTGTTTGTTTTGTAAGACTAGACAAGATGAGTGGCTGCCGCGTGTTTATTGGAAGACTGAGCCCTCATGCCAGAGAGAGAGATGTGGAAAAATTCTTTAAAGGATATGGACGCATCAGGGAAATAAATCTGAAGAATGGATTTGGATTTGTGGTAAGTGCACTTAGATGTATAAGTAGAGTACAGACACAGTAGCAGACCATGAGCTGTACACCAGATATGGCTTGCTCATCTGTACTCTATGATGATAAAACTTGCTCCTGGTTTTTGGGAATCGTGTAGTGAATTTCAGATGACTAATGTTAGGTTGAATCGATCTCGTGTAACCATGTTCTTTATATATTTGCATTGTGTGCTGATACTCCAGTGGGGTAATTGTAATGGAATAAATACAAACTATCTGCTGAACTTTTTTCAACTTCATAGATTTCTGTGGAGTTGAAGAGAAGTAAATATAATTATATAAACATGATGCAGTATCTATTTTGACATTTTGGGCCCACTTAGGGCCTTTCTCAAGGACCCCCTGAGTGGTCACGGGGTCTGCTGTATGTTTCAACCTTATACTGAGTCCGTACTTCAGAGGGTACAGGTCATTGGATGAGGCCTAGAATAAAAATTGAGGAGGGGGGTGGGGGGAAGCAATTGAGTCCCATTACGATACTGTCTTCATTTCAAACATAATTTTGGTTGTTACGCTCTTTTGAAATTTCATGGTAGATAAACACATCAGTTAACTTGTGTATGGTTTTTCTTCATTGTAGGAGTTTGATGATCATAGAGATGCTGACGATGCTGTATATGAACTGAATGGCAAAGTACTGTGCAGTGAGAGGTAATGTGAACTGTGAGATTTGTAATACTGATAAGTACAAATAAACAGGTGAAATCAAATCTGCTGTCATTTGCATTATTCCATTTTACATAAGTTGAACATACCTTTTCTGTACTAGTCATTGCATGTGATTAGTCAGTCTGGCACACTATACGTTTGTGAAGGAGTATATGAGATGCACGTTCTATTAAAAATAGGAATAGGTTCTTCACTTATACATAAATAAAAAAATAAACAATAAATGATCGTGTTTACAGTGTCTACATACTTTTTGCATCTATTCATGGAGATATGTGAATATATTTAAATATGCTAGCAGCTGCTCCCACTACTACAAGTGGGGGGGGGAAGGAAATCCTATCTATATTAATAGAAGCCCAACGTGTGTGTTTCTCCTTTTTAATATTCTCTTCAGCTATTATTTTATTAAATGTTTTAAAGTAGACCTGTCACCCAGACACAAAAATCTGTATAATAAAAGTCCTTTTCAAATTAAACATGAAATCCAATTTCTATTTTTTATTAAAGCATTCATAGCTGTTGTAAGCTCATTTAAAAATCTCAGCTGTCCATCAAATATTGTCTGCCCCTCCTCTATGCCATGGGCATAGAGGCGGGGCAGGCAATTACTTTCACTTTCCATTCAGCACTTCCTAGATGTCACTGCTCTCAACATATTCCCCTATTCTCTTTACTATTTAATTATGTAGTCAGGGCATGGGGATGGACATCAGTTTCCCCATTCTGGTGCACAAACAAGATTCTGAGATGAAACAAGACTTTTCTTAATAACAGTGTGCACAAAATGGCTGCTGCCTGCTTGCTATAATTATGAATTCACAGACTGAAGGAAACAAGATTCAAATAATTTATATAGTGTAAATAAAGTTCATTTTGCTTGACTAATGTGATAAAATAGGATTTTGAATAATTGTTTTGGGTGACGGGTCCCCTTTAATCCCCATGGAAAACAGGGGCTTTGCACTGCCAGCTGCTGGTTTTACAGACAATAGTCAGGCATGAGGTAAGGCTTTGTTTTGTTTACTTATTGCCTCATGCCTGTCACTTCTGATCCATGACTTAATGTTACAGACTCTACACAGAGTACAGGCTCACAGAAGAGAAAATTGGCAGCTAGCAGGTTAAGAAAAAAAAGAGGCAAGACAGATTTGTGAAGAATGTAGGTGTATGATGTCTGGCTTTGCAAAATTTGTGTTTTATTTTAAGTACCTTTCTCTATTAATCGGATTATACTTTCTGTAGATATAGTTGGGTTGCTACCTGGCCAGTATTTTACCGACCTCGCCGGTAAAAATGATGGCTGATCCCAATGTTATTAATAGGGAAAAAAGAAAAATATATAGGAAGGCCGGTATTTTTTTCCAGAAAAGGTGGCAACCCTAGTTGCAATTTAAATTGAATACAGGTAATGGGACCTATTATCCAAAATGCTCGGTACCTGGAGTTTTCTTGTCATTTGGATCTTCATATTTTAAATCTGCTAAATATAATTTAAACATTAAATAAACCCAATAGGATTGTTTGTCTCAAATAAGGGTTAGTTATAGTTCAGTTGTAATCAAACGCAAGGTACTGTTTTATTATTACAATTATTTGATTAAACTGGAGTCTATGGAAGATAGCCGTCCCATAATCCGGAACATTCTGGATAATGGGTTCCTGATAACTGATTCAGATGAAAAGCTCTTCTCGCACTCCCTGGCCTTCGTGTTGATTGCCCAGTGCACGGTGACAAGCAGGGACAAGCCCTTGCGTTTATTCACAGAAAATGCAAAGTTTCGGGGTCAGACCCCGAAACTGCTTGATAAAGGGGTCTGACCCCGAAACGTTGCATTTTCTGTGAATAAATGCAAGGGCTTGTCCCTGCTTGCACCTGCCCTTTGAGTGCCAGTGATTTCTTACCCATTTCCTGATAACTGATCCCATACCTGTATATGTAAAAGAAACTTTAAATAAATATGCAATAGTAATATATCTTTCTCCTTATTAAGGGTGACAATTGAGCATGCAAGGAACCGCAGAGGAAGAGGTGGAATGATGGGAGGTGGAGGAGGAGGGAGGTATCCAAATCGCTTTGCCTATCGTCAGTCCAATAGTGGTGGGAACAGGTAATCTGCATCAAATGAACCTTCTTTATACACCTAGTGCCTGGCTCACTTAGCCTGACAAGGTCTTTTTATTTCTGTATGCTGGATCCATTCTAAAAATAGCAGAGGGGCATAGCAGAGGGGCATAGCAGAGGGGCATAGCAGAGGGGCATAGCAGAGGGGCATAGCAGAGGGGCATAGCAGAGGGGCATAGCAGAGGGGCATAGCAGAGGGACATAGCAGAGCTGAGGAACATAGTCTTTTTATTTCTGTAAACTGGTATAGTAGAGGAATATAGTCTTTTTCTGTAAGTTGGATCCATTCTGAATATAGTAGAGGAATATAGTAGAAGTAGTAGAGGGAAGGAACATGCTAATTTGTTCTGACAATATTGATATATTCATAGACACCTCTGTTTTCAGCATTCCCAAGGAATACCCAGGTCAAAGATAGCATGTCTGGAGGTTAGGTATCGTATTTGCACCAGCAATCATTTTCACATAATGATTCTGTTTGACTCTCTTTTTTTTTTAGTAGATATGGCCCACCTGTTCGTACCGAGCACAGAATTATAGTAGAAAACCTCTCCTCCCGTGTCAGTTGGCAGGTAAGCTGGGCATCATTTCATTTGAATTTCTGTTTTGAACATTTCAAAAAATATTGCCTCTTTGGTGTAATTGCTCATGTACTCATAACAAAGCCTTTTGTATAGTCAAGTTTTGTAATATAGAATGCAGTAAAGTGTAACTCTGCATTTTGTTGACTTTGAGATTATTGACTTTCAGAGCTATGAGTTAACAAAGCCTTCACTCACTCTCTTACATATTGAGGTTAGGCAAAAACACTGGACACACCTATCCAAGTAGATTACAGCAGTCTGTCACATGTTCGTTTTCAAGATTCCAACTGCTAAATGCAGAACCCCAATATTTATATTATGCTATATTCATTTTTTTCTGCTGTAGTGATCTTTACAGCTAACTTGCCCAGCTTGTTCTAAGCATCTTGAAAGCTTGGGAAGGAACGTTGACGTCCTGTTATTATTAATGAGGAGGAAGTGGACAATAGAAATATAATATTTAGTTATAACTGTGTATACTGCAGGACCTACCTCTCAGTACAGCTTCAACAAGTGAGCTGTAAAGTTCACACAAATACTGTTAGCATGGCAAATTGACATTATTATCCATAGATTCAAGACAATTTGTTAAACAGTAGAAAACTGATGCAAAATGAGGAAAAACTTAAAATCAGGGGATGTAGAATTGAGATATCACTGTGTATGCATTTCAGGCATATGATGAAATAATACAAACTTCCTAGCTAATACAGTATTTATGACCCGTTTTAATTTAAAGCAATAGTAACACCAAAATCGAAAGTGTTTTAAATGAATGACAATATAATATAGTGTTGCTCTGCACTGGTAAAACTGCTGTGTTTACTTCAGAAACACAACTACAGTTTATATAATTAAGCTGCTGTATAGCCATGGGGGCAGCCATTCAAGCACAGGATACACAGTAGATAGATACATTCTGAAGAATCCCATTGTATACTACAGATCTTATCTGCTGTTTATCCTGTGCCTGTTCTTGCTTTTCATCTTTGAATTTGAATGGCTGCCCCCATGGCTACACAGCAGCTCGTTTATATAAACTATAGTTGTGTTTCGGAAGCAAACACACCAGTTTTACCAGTGCACCACAACACTGTTATATTTTCATTACCTGAAATCCCTTATTTTTTGGTGTTATTGTTCCTTTAAATATCTTTTTCCCTATTAGGAAAAACTTCTGTTTTTGGTCATTTATATGTATTATATTTATTGTAATCAGTATTATTTGCATTATCTGCAGTTTATATAGAACAATTGCTTGTAATTTTATAGTTACTGGCTAGTTGTGTTTTAATTTTCCCATGCAGTGCCAGGCAAAAGAGTGTTTTATTTTTTTGTAAAGGAAAAACCCCAACTACATTTGCCAGAGATAGGTCTGTTTTGCTAGCCACAGGCCAACAAAGCAGATTCCCTGCTAAAGCAGATTCCCAGTGTCCAGGACAAGGAAGGCTCAGTTGCTCATATTATGTGCTATTTGGTTTGTCCACAAAATGTTTGCTGTGTTTTTCTATAAGCTAGAAGGTTTTACTGTATCCACCTACTTTAAATCTATGCAGGTCTACCTAATCCCGTGAAACCAATAAAACAATATAAGCTTTGTGAATGAGACTGTAAGCAAATATCTGGTTGTCATGACTTTTTTTTCTGCTGGGATATTAATCCTGCAGATGAAGGAGTTATGATATGATATAAATATGCATGTTCTGCATATTGGGTACAGTGCATTTTATATTGGCATTTGCACCACAATTGCAATTTAAGAGGTGGAAGGGCTATTTTGACATTTGTGAATCTTTTTCCTAGTCCCAAATGTTTTCTCAAATTTCATTTATAGGGGAATAGTCACTGCTGTTCCAAAGAGCTGACATTCTAGTGACGGCAGTACTGATGATTCTCTCTGGGCTTATGCTTCTGTGTGAGCCTGAGACTCCTCTGTGCAAATGTTATTGTGCACTCACTTCGCATGTCACTTCTTAATCTTTATTCCATTTTTTGGGTATGGGGGAGCCAAAGTCTGTTTGCAAGTACTTAGGCTCATATTAAAGGGTTTGTTTTACTTCAGGAATCCATTTTCCTCCCTATGAAACAAATGGATTGGAAATACTTATAAAACGTCATAACTCACTATTTTGATATATATGTTCCTTTCCATGGCACGTGTATATCCCTTAGACTTCCCAAGGGCCCTGTATGGTTATAGTATAAACTAAGCCAAGGTGAAGTACCAGATTGTGGTAAAATGATGATCGGATAACTTATTACTTTATGGAAATCAATGTATTACATTATGATTGTGTTTGAAATGTTATGAGTTTAAAGGAACAGTTCAGTATAAGAATAAAAACTGGGTAAATAGGCTGTGCAAAATAAAACATATTTTCAATATAGTTGGTTCAATATAAATGTAATCTGTAAAGGCTGCAGTGACTGGATGTCTAATGTAATATAACAGAACCCAACGTTTCAGCTCTCTAACTCTGCGTTAGTCAGAGACTTAAAGGGGGGCCACATGGGATATAACTGTTTAGTGAGTTTGCAATTGATCCTCAGCATTTAGCTCTGATTCAAAAGCAACAATTATGACCCATGTAGTCCCCCTGAAGTCAGTGATTGGTTACTGCCTGGTAACCAATCAGTGGAAACCAAGAGCTCCGAAGCAGGAAGTAGTGTTCTGGCTATTATGTTAGACATCCAGTCACTCCAGCCTTTATACATTACATTTTTTGCTAATTTACTAGATTAGAAAGATTTTTAATTTTGCACAGCCTATCTACCCAGTTTTTATTTCTTAGATAGCTACCAGCCTCCCTGACCTTAAACTATAATCCCATAGAAGTAGTGTCATAACTCTTATATTTATGCTAAGCAACTCGCTCAAATTGCTGTTGCTGGCTTTGAAAAGGGAGTTTGTTATGGTAGTGGCAATGGGAAGCTTCATGTCAATGTCTTGATTTTTGCAACCATTACTCATGCCAAATATTTCTAGATGTGCTTCAACAGACATGCTTGCTTAATGTGAGGCACCTTCGAAAATATTGATCCAATAGTGGAATTGCTCACGTTCCAAACTGCCACTATAATATTCTTTGCAGATTTAGTATCCCCTTTCCAAGTATTATACAAATATATTTATGTACATCTTTTTTTTTTCAACAGACCTTTATTTAAATATGTAGCAAAATGAGTTTTAGAATAAAAAGAAAATCCAAATATGCATATTCAATGTTGGGAATAATGTATGAACCGTTTCTGTATTGTGTATTATTGAATTGGTTTTGTGCACCACATTCTGTGTACAAAATTCATTTTAAACCATCCATTGTTATAGAAAGTACTTTTTTTCCCAGACATATATATCTAACTACGTGCATTTTTGAACCTCTTTTAACAGCCTTTCTTTGGGTTAAGCCTCGTTTCTCTTGTGTGGAGGAGAGCCCAAGAATTTTTGGTTTGCTAATGGCTGAAATTCTAGGGCTGGGCCTGTTCTGAAGTTTCCTTTTGGTTCCTATGCTCCCGCTTTGCCGATCTAGATCTCTTGGTTTGTCCAGATTTGAGCAAGAGTGGCTAGCTAAGGTCAGCTTCAGGTTCTGTAGCCACTTCCAGGGATTCCAGTGGTTTCAGGGTTAACCTCAATCATTTAATGAGGCTGTGGTGCTGTCCTGCCGCCTTCCACCCTTCTCTTGTAAGAGTTACTGACTTGGTCAACTAGGTTTTGGACAAGCGACCCTTTGCTTAAGGTACCACCTGGGACTGGTATTTTGTTTTGGTAAGTAAACTGGGTTTAAAATAATCTCATACCAAGTAATTTAATTTTAACTCCGCAAGTATGTAACTGTAGAACTGAGCTGTTGCATATCAGTTTTATTTCACCCAAAGAATATACAGGCGTGCATAATGTAGAATTATTAGCTATATTATATTGCAGCTTTACTGCTTGCATTTAAGTCATTTAACTAATATTGTTTAGTTGTATCACAGTTCCCATATATGGCACTAACATTGGTTTGCTTTAGGAGATAAAATCTCACCGTTTAAGTTTGCACATATTTTATTTTAAAGGAAAATAAAAGTGTAAATTGAGACACTTGTACCTACAGTTTGTCATTTCTGTTATTTCTTGTAGGATCTCAAGGATTTCATGAGGAAGGCCGGAGAGGTGACCTATGTGGATGCCCACAGAAGTAACAGGAATGAAGGGTAAGGCTATTATTGTAATGCTAAAATCGACTTTGCTACGAAGATGGAAATAATATGGTCATTTATTTCTTCTACCACATCGTGTACCCCTTGCTAGTGAATATTTCTCTTGTGTTGGGTTAAAGGGATTCTGTCATGATTTTTTTTTTATGATGTAGTTTTTATTTCTACATTACACTGCAATAATTCACTCTACAATATAAAATTTCATTCCTGAACCAAGGTGTATTTATTTTTAGTTGTAATATTGGTGTGTAGGCAGCCATCTCGGGTCATTTTGCCTGGTCATGTGCTTTCAGAAACAGCCAGCACTTCACGATAAAACTTCTTTCTGGCAGGCTAGTGTTTTCCCAACTTTACTACTGAGTGCTTTTCTCATATCTGCCAGGGAACTATTATCTTGTGCCAGGCAGCTGTTATTTTGCTGCATCCCCTTGTTCTGCTGATACACTGCTGGGGAAAGGGAGGGAGGTGACATCACTCCAACTTGCAGTAAAGAGTGAATTACGTTTATCAGAGCACAAGTCATATGACTGGGGGCACTTGGGAAACTGACAACAGAATCTTTTTAAGTATCTTCAAATGAAAAAGTTACCTACAGCTGCTACTATAACAGCACCACTGGAGAGCTCATATTATGCAAAATTAGCCCAAAATATGGACACTGTGATGTATAGCAAATAGGGATGCACTGAATCCACTATATTAGGATTCAGCTGAATCCTGAATCTTTTATGAAAGATCCGGCCCAATTCTGAACCGAATCTGAAACTTTCTTTGCGTATGTAAATCAAGGAAACGAGCAGGAAAGAGAACCGCGAGCACAGTTACATTTTTGACTTCCGCGTTTGTGTAAAACATTGACAAATAGCTGACATAGTGGCTCCTGGTAAATCCTTTAGTAGTTCTTATGAATAAATGACTCCAGTGGTCCCAATACAGAGGGAGGGCAAACAAACTTGAAACTGAGGGCAGTGTTATCAAGGATGACGGGAGTCGGCAGTCTACTCCTTTTATGGGATGAAGGAATGGTAGAATTGCCAGTGTTTCTGAGAATGAGCAGTCACTCGGTATGGACTGAAACATGCTAACATGAGTTTTCTATTTTATTTTCAGCGTTGTGGAATTTGCATCTTATACTGATATGAAGAGTGCTTTAGATAAACTGGATGGGGTCGAACTGAGTGGTCGCAAAATTAAACTAATTGAAGATAGTAAGAAACACAGGTAATTTCTATTATTTGCTAATGATAATGCTTCGGCTTATCTATGTACTTTATGTCATACAGTAGAACCTCGATTTTATGGTTTCCCGGGGGCTGCAAAAAAATTGGCTCAAATTCCAGGACAGAAACGGCACGGCTTAATAGCATGGGACTGCAAGAAAACTGCATCATTTCTGAAAAATGTATATCCGGGCACATTGAATCAAGGTTCAACTTTATTTTGAATATGGTTATCTGTAGCTCTGCATCCTATGCTGAAATACAGTAAAGCAATTCAGTATGGAGTCTAAGGGTAAGGGCACACTTGGTGATTCGGGAAGATTTCGTTGCCTGGCGACAATCGCCTCTTCTTTGGGGCAACTAATCTCCCCGAACTGCTTCCCTGTGGCTTCAGTCTGCTTCAATGAAAAAACGTCCTCACCAATGCACACTCGATTTCCGAAGTCGCCCCAAGTTTACTCGTGAGGAAACGATCTGAAAACAGCCTGTGTCCATAACCTTAGATGCCCTGAAAGGCTGTGTTTGTTTATCCCTGTTCTCCGGGTTTGAATCCTGTTAATCATCAGGCTTGCAGCTTTGTTGCAGGAGTCAGAGCGAGGAGTACAGAGATTATAAGAAGTCCGACAGATACTGTGTGCAGTAGCCAATACAGTTGCAAATAACTTTAAAAGCACTGAATATATTCAATGCATATGGGAAAGTTGCATAGAATTACAATTTTAAGTGACACAAAAAGTTGTTTGCTGGAAGTCCCTGTCTAAACTGTAGTGGTTGTAGAATTCAAATAAAACTGATCTGTGCACATTATATCATTCTGATTATTTATGTACCTTTGTAAGTGTTTTCAAAGCATTTGAACCTACGTTTTGCTTTAGACTGTTATTCTTGCTTTAAAGGGGTTGTTCGCCTTTAAATTCATTCTAGTATAATAGAGAGTGATATTCTGAGACCATTTGCAATTGTTTTTTTTTTGTTTTTTTTGTGTGTTTTTAAAAAAATTTTATTCAGCAATTTCAGCAAACTACCCTAACAACCATGCATTGGGGAAGTTTGGGAGACCAGAATATGAGAGGCCTGTGTGTAAGGAAGAGTAATAAAAAGTAGCAATAAAAATACATATGTAGCCTTACAGAGCAAGTTGTTTTTAGTAGGGGTCAGAAGAAGGCAAATAATTAGTCATCTATAAAAAAAAATAAGGAAGACCAATTGAAAAGTTGCTTAGAATTGGCCATTCTATAATATAGTAAAAGTTAACTTAAAGGTGAACCACCCTTTAATAACACACGTTTGGCTTTCCTATAAAGTCTCTAATACATGTAAGGTGCATACACAATCCTCCTATAATCCTCTTTGGCTTTTTTTTTATTCTTGTTCCAGAAGTAGATCTAGATCAAGATCAAGAAGTCACTCAAGGTCTCGCAGCAAGTCTAAATCTCGCGGCTCCTCCAAATCTGCGAGTCCATCCCGATCCAAAAGCCGTACCCCTGAGAGAAAGTACTCGCAGAAAAACAGCTCTGCGGAGCCAGCACAGGGCTCATCCCCACGCACCAAGCGCCAGTCCAGATCAAGTTCAGCAGATAGCCGCAATTAAGGGGAGATTAAAAAGAAACGTGAGCGATATGTAAAATGTAACCAAAGTGCTTGCATAATGATAATGTAGCCTTGATCCAGGAAACCATTGGCTCCACCATGCTGCTACAGCTGGAGTTCCAACGTTTGCCTGTGCTGTTAATAACCCTGCCTGTCACCTAAACATGAACAACACGATAATTAACAGGTGAAAGAACCCATTTTTGTTTGTTTTTTTGCTTTGCAATCGATGTATTAGGTTTCCCAGTGAAAGTTTCTGTATTACTGTAAAGTTTTATTTATTCCCTAACATTAGATTTTTCAGTGTGAAGCAAAACTGCATATTTAGTGTTGGGTTTCTCAGATTTACGTTTCAGACGTCCCACCATTTAGTAAGAAGTCACTCATTTGACTATTGACAATAATGTGACATTAGCAGTACTATAATAAATCTGTTTTATACAACCCATTTCTGACCTTGTTTATTGATCCTTGTGTATCTGTTGGCTTGAATGTTCATAAAATGAGACGCAAGTCACCGCATGCAAGTTTGGCTCTAACTTTACTGCTATTGGCTGATGCAATACATTGGTTGGATGTTTCATTAATTCAATTGAACTTTTTTTGTAAACTAGCTACAAATACATTAAAAGTTTATTAAAATGTTCTTTTTTTTTTTTTGTTATTCTTTATCAATGCTTTCTGCGATCCACATTTAAAGTTAAATTTTACAGTCCCTACATTTTCCCATTGTGTGTAACCTTTATCTATGGGGAGCTCCCCCCTCCCCTGGTAAGTTTCATTTGTTTTCTTTCAGTTTTTTAAGATCGTTTAGGCCACAGAAATTGGATTTTAATAAACACAACATATGCACAAAAGTATCTGTGTATGTGTGTGGGCTTCTTTTTTTCCCCTATTGCAAATTCACCTTGATGTTTGGGATGTGATTCTCTTTGTATGAACAGAAAGTACAACCATAATAATAGATCAATGTTTAAAATGATTACAGATATCTGAATATGAAAATTATTTCCTTCTATCTTGTATAAAAATGTAGTAGGGAAAATAATATACAAAGTATATGTTGCCTTTAAAGGTTAACTGTTGAACTGTTGTGGGGAAACCTGTTTTTTTCCCCAAAACACCTATTAGTGCTGCTCTAGCAGAATTACGCACTGAAATCCGTTTTTTAAAAGAGCAAACCAATTTTTTATTTAATTTTGAAATTTGACATGGGGCTAGACATATTGTCAGTTTCCCAGGTGCCCTCAGTCATGTGACTTGTGCTCTGATAAACTTCAGTCACTCTACTGCTTCACTGCAAGTTGGAGTGATATCATCCCCTTTCCTTTCCCAGCAGCCTAACAACAGAACAATGAGTAGCTAACTAGATAGCAGCTGACATCTCTTCTAAGGGCAGAAACACATGCTCAGATTCGGGGAGATTAGTCGGCTTTCCCTGCCTTCACAGCAGGCTAGCGTTTAAATCGCCGGCGCGATGGCACAAGAAGCGATTTGTTTTCCTCATGAGGCAACCTTGGGCGACTTCGGGAAAACTAATCGCTCCTATTGCCATCCAGCCGGAAATTTACATTCTAGCCGGTGGAAGGCAGTTCAGGGAGATTAGTCGGCCGGAAGAAGAGGAGATTTGTTACTGGGGGACTAATCTCCCTGAATCTGAGCGTCTGTCTCTTCCCTAAAGATTTGTTTGCATTACTAAAATTCCTCCCTAGCCCTACCAAATCAGTAATATCCATGCTTTTTTTTCCTGCTTGGTGCTATTCTCATGTGTACCACGAGGTGGTGCTAACAGGACCCATGTTGTGGTATAATACAATGGGAAGGGGAGATACAATAGCTGTCTCAAAGCAGTTCCATCCTGAAGTGCTGGCTCCTTCTCAAAGCTCAGGATCAGGCACAATGCACTGAGATGGCTGCCTCCCCACCAATATTACAGCTAATAAGAAAATACATTTTGTTGGTTCAAGAATACAATTTTAAATAGAGTGAATTATTTGCAGCACAAACAGTGTAATTTAGAAATAAAAAGTAAACCATAAAATTATCATGAATCCCTTTAAAGGAAACCTGTAGCCCCAGAATGAATACTTAAAGGCCCATTTATCAACACTCATTTTAGGGTTTTTCAAGTTTTTTAAAACTATGATTAAACTCACAAATGTATTTTTATTTACTTAAAGGAAAACTATACCTCCAAAATGAACACTTAATCATATTAAGTGGCATATTAAAGAATCTTACCAAACTGGAATATATATTTTTAAGTAAATTTTACATTTCTTGCCTTGATCCACCATTTTGTGATGGTCTGTGTGCTGTCTCAGAGATCACCTGACCAGAAATACTGCAGCTTTAACTGAAACAGGAAGAAGTGTGAGAAGCAAAAGACAGAATTCTTTCTGTTAATTGGCTCATGTGACCTAACAAGTATAGTTTGTTGGTATGTTTGTGAGTACAGTGAATCCTACGATCCCAGGGGGCGGCCCTTATTTTTTAAAATGGCAATTTTCTATTTATGATTACCCAATGGCACATACTACTAGAAAAGTATATTTTTATGGAAATGGTTTATTTACATGAAGTAGGGTTTGACATACCACACGTTTTATGCAATATCTTTTTATAGAGACCTACATTGTTTGGGGAGTATAGTTTTCCTTTAAATATGTGAATATAAAAAGCATGAATGGGGGGGAAAACGGACTGAATGATCCAAAAAAGATAAGAATACCTTGAAAACCTTGACATTTTTAGGCAATTGCTACCAGGGAAAAAAGCCCTACATTGTTCAGGGTAAGTGATGTGCGGGTCGGGCTCTTCCCAACCCGCCAACCCGCCCTCCCACCACCCGCACCTGCCCGAGCCCGACTTCCCCGGGTTCCTTTTAAAGGCCCGAGCTGACCCACCCCACCGATGATGTCAGAAAAGGTGCGGAACAAGAGACGTGCGTCTATAAAAGTTCAACTCAGACGCTGGCATTTGGAAGGTCGTGGGTGGGGATAGCAGTCAAGAGCTCAACCCGCCTGCGACCCGGAAAGGGGGATGCGAGGTCGCCCCGACCTGCGGATATCAGGCTGGCGTGCACATCACTAGTTCAGAGATATAGTTTTCCTTTAATATAAAATGTTAATACTAGTCAGGTAGTCTAAACAATTAAGTACATAATAACTTAATATACAGAACGTTCAGTAGTCTGTACCATAGATTGGCACATACAGATTAGGCATGTTTGTGCCAGAGTCTGCTCGGCTGCTCAAGAACAGGTAATGGGACGTCCATTCGGTCAGGCTCAACTCTCCGTGCCTCTCACAGGTTGCCGGGGTCTTATCATAACAGCAAGAATGTTGCATGATAGACCCTTGGCCTTGGAAATAAATAGTTAAGAAAATAATTATTAACCATATTGTAACAGGCCAAGGTTCTCTATCGTGTGTTGCACTAGCAATAAAGTGCATGAGTCTTTGAATTTGTGGCTCCATCTACTCTCTTCTTTTGTCCTGTCCTATCAGATTGCCAACTGCAGTCACTGTTTGGAACAATCCATCCATCTCAGGTTGTGTTTCTTTGTCCTTCCTGTTCTACAGGAATGTAGAGTGCAGTGGAGCCATTCCAGCATGTTGCTTTGGTACGGCTCATTGGCATTTTGCTCATTACTCATACGGCAGGGGACGGTGGGGGTTGGTCTCCATCTTTACCTGTAATAGAAAGTGACAATAATGTAGGTACCTGCTTAAGATAAGGTACCTACGTCAGTGGGCTATATTTATCAAAGAGTGAAGTTCTATTCATTTCTATGGGATTTTGAAAAGAGTATTTATTAAAGTATGAACTATCACTTTCACCCATTGATAAATACTCTTTTAAAAATCCCATAGAAATGAATGGAGAGTGGCGGAATTTCACTCTAGAGGACTTTGGCGACTTCACTCTTTGATAATTTTCTACATCTAAACAGCACTATTACATTGAATGCCTGAATGTTATTAAGAATCCTCTCCCCCATCCACTCAACCTCACAGTCAGGCCATCATTCCTCTTTTTACATTGAGCCATGTAGCCTATATTTATCAATGTCTCTGATTTTTCAACTTCTGTATAACATCCATACTTTGGGGCAGATTTATCAAAGATCGAGGTGAATTTTTTAATTAAAAAAATTAGAATTTCAAGCTATTTTTTTTTAGAACTTCGACTAGAGAAGTTTCGAATTCGAAACGTTGCCTAAGGCATTTTAAGTAAAGTTCTTCACTTTTTTCAATAATACTGGAGTGCTGCTGTTTTCATTGGATACGTCTTCAATGATTCCGCAGCAAGTCCAGTTGTTTTAGAATTACTTATACTAAATACACTAAAGTGATATGGTCACCCACAGTAACAGTGAGGATGATGGTGCGGCACTCAGGCGGAAAAAACTTAGTGTTCCACTGTGATAAATATACATTTGCACATAGCATGTATCCATTCTCTCTCCTTTATGTAAATTTGACCTCATAATGAGCCTCAATTTAAAGCTGGTAATTACCCCTCGTTGCAGAGTCATCGGAGCTCACGGCGACATCTTCCGGCACTTCATTATTCTTTGGGTCTTCTGTCACTTCGGTAATTTTCATCGCTTTTTGCACATGCGCTGTTGTAACAAACTGCAGCAACTGTGCATGTGCCGATACAGTGATTACTTGTTGAAGATTACTGAAGCGCTGACAATGGCCCCCGTGAGCTCTGCTGCGCTGACTTTGCAACGAGGGGTAATTACCGGCTATGGGGCATTTACGTGTGTTAACGCCTGTGGGGGGGGGACTATGGGGGGTAGGGGTTTTTATTAGCAAGGGGTTTAGTTCTTCTTGAAGTCATGCCAATTTTAATTGTAGCTGATGTATCCCACCAGATATGATATTAATATATTTATGCAAAATATACATCCTCTTCAAGCTATACACCCTAAAATATTCATTAAATTGCTCTCTGAAGGTCATTGGAAGGTTTGTTCACAGCAGTTAAAAGAGGGGTATAGCACTTACCAAAATTGTAACTTACCTGGTGTGAGAGAATAAGTGGAAGTTCTGTTCCCTGCAATAAAGAAAAACATTTCATATTACAGGTCTGGTGTTCTCATCCCTAGCCTGTCTCACAACATGGTTACACAATAGATAGCTTCACCAAAGCTTCTAAGCAGCAGTCTGTCCAACCAGTTAAACCAGCCGAACCTTCTTGAGTCAATCATAATCATAATCACTGTATCAACAACTAACCCCAGCTTTTGTCAGGTACACAGCTCTGATTCTTCCCTTGCCTTCTCCGACCCAACTTCAGTCCCAATACGAAGGTGAGAATGAGAAGCAATATGCTGCTAGCACCAAGCGACACATACAAAACGTGGTTCCGGCTGGGATCTGTTTAAAAAACAAAGATTGTGACATACATTTCAACATGGAGACTTGAAATAGACTATGGACCACCCGGTTACTTAAACATAGAATAAAATAGGTTTTCATTTCTGGAGGGGTACTAGAGTACTTTTATTTGCCTATCCTGTATAATTCATTGAAATCTATATGGGGTCCCAGAACTTCCATGGAGTTGAGGTGTGAATTCTTAAGAGTACATATTTTGAGCAACATCTATAATGCAACAAGGACCAGCTACTAATTTCTTGGTGTGACACTTGGGGAGTTATTTATCAAAAGTCGGGTTGTACGAGTTTTTTTTTTAACCTCGAATAAACTTTAAACTTGAATGGTATCTTGATTAAGAAAAAACTTGAATGGCAAAAACCCAATTCTGTAAGTTCAAGTCTCGAAACCCAAAAACTTGAATTGATCAATTTTCGCTCAAATTATTTAACTTTTTGGGCAAAACCCTCTGAAAAAAACTCAAACATCAAGCAGGCAGTTGACATCTGCAAATGGTTCAAGGGACTTCTAAATGACTCTAGCTATTAATAGAGTCGAGGTATAATAAACCTCGAATATCTGACTTTATTTTTCTTTTTTTTTTTTAAACAAACAATTTGAGTTTTTTTTAAAAAAAAAATACAACTCGAAAACTAGAATTTTCATGGAAAACACAACTCAAACCTTAATAAATCTGCCCCTTGGTGTGGCTCTTCTCCAGTGTCTAATGCTAGAGTGAGGGCCTGTCTCCTGATTTCTATGCATGCACATGACGACACTTGGTCAGAGACACTGGGGAAAGATGCTTTAAAAATCAAAACTTGTTCAATTTGTTAGCCCGTTTAAAAACAGAAAAAGAATACATTGGAGAATGTTGTTTATTAATAAGCTGCTGAGTTCTAGGGCCTACAACAATGGCACAACTCATTATTTTTTCTCCATGTCCATGGTGCAGGTTTTTTTCTGGAACCCCATGGAACCCCCAGCCCCTTCGCTCTAACAGGATTCAACCTGTGGATATAACAAGGGCCGGAGTTAGAGAAAAGGTGGCTACTGGCAATGAACAAAGGATGAGGCCACATTTAAGGGTTTGGAAAAAAAATAACAAAAATCAGGGATGTCCAGCCTGAATCCTCCCATCTGTTGTTGACTTCCAACTATTATCAATTGCTGACAGCCTTAGGCTGATGTATACACCCCTGTATATTAATATCTGAGAATAATCCCCACATAACACTTACCCCAAACCACAATGTGTGTTTTCTCTAGACTGCTATGATCAACATGGCAGAAGTAGGTATCCGTCTCCTCCGGTGGCACCGTGATTGTCACACGAGTCTGATAGGTGAAATCAGTGTTGGGGAGAATTACTGGGACCTCAAATGACTGCACTTTTTGTGCTCCCCTCCTAAACCACTTCACTTTGATAGATTGGGGGTAAAATCCATACGCCTGGCAGTGAAGCTTTATGACACCTGCAGACTGCTGATGAAAAACCTTCACCTTGGGTGCAACTGAAAGCCAAAATAAAATGTACAATGAGAAGTCATTTTTTAAAGAGTCAATGCACCAATAATAACAATGTGTTAACCCATTCACACGATCATAATGGTATGTTTGGAAACCTCATAGTGATATTGGCTTTCAGTGTAAGGGTTAACCAAAGGAATCCGAGTGGCTGGAGACTGTCACCAGCACACAAGAGGCAGCTGAAAACAGTTTCTTTTGAAGGTGACCCTAGTTTTTGTGTGTATGGGCTTGTGATAAGGAAACCAGATTGTAATCTCCACCAGGGAAGGCACTGAAAGGTTTCAGCAAACATTCTCTGTACAAACTCAGTGTAATATGTTTCATCATCAGGAGAATAACTATTATTATACTGAAAGTAGTGTTCTGGCATCGGGATTCTCTGACTGCAGTTACTGTATATGGAGGGCAAGTTGCAAAGTACAGGTATGGGACCTGTTATCCAAAAAGCTTGGGACCTGGGGTTTCCGGATAATGTGCCTTTCCATTATTTGCATATTCATACCTTAAAGGGGAAGGAAACTTAGTCGGCGCAAACCCCCCACCCCCCCCACCCTTTTGTTGCCCACCCTCCCCCCTGGCCTACCCGTCCCGCTGGGCAAATGCCCCTAACTTGTTACCCTTCTGCGCAGGTCCAGTCCAGGGAGTTCACAGACGACATCTTCTTCCACGCGATCTTCTTCCTGCTGTGAACGGCGTTTTGGCGCATGCGCAGTAGGATCACTTCGCCGGTACGGATCTACTGCGCATGCGCCAAAAGTCACGCGCATGCGCAGTAGATCGTACCGGCGAAATTATCCTACTGCGCATTCGCCGGTCAAAGCAGGAAGAAGATCTCGTGGAAGAAGATGTCATCTGTGAACTCCCTGGACTGGACCTGCGCAGAAGGGTAAGTAACAAGTTAGGGGCATTTGCCCAGCGGGACGGGTAGGCCAGGGGGGAGGAGGTAGGGTGGGCAACAAACGGGGGGGGTTGCGCCGACTAGGTTTCCTTCCCCTTTAAGTCTACTAGAAAATCATTTAAACATAATAAACCCAATAGGCAGGGTTTGCTGCCAATAAGGATTAATTATATCTTAGTTGGGATCAAGTAAAAGGTACTGTTTTATTATTACAGAGAAAAGGGAAATAGTTTTTTAAAATATAGATTATTTGACTAAAATGGATTCTATGGGAGATGGCCTTTCTGTAATTTGGAGCTTTATGGATAACAGGTTTCCGGGTAACAGGTCACATCCCTGTACAGCGAACAGCTGCTAAACTTTCCTGTACTTTACCTAAGATGCAGTTGTGAATGGCAGCACTGAATCCAGGGTGACATAATATGCCTGATATTCAAAATAAATAAGATGGGGAGTAAAGGGACACAAGGCACTAGGGAGCCCTATTTATGGCAGCATTAGTTACAGAGCAACTATACACATGGGTTCTTAATAATCATCTTCATGTTTACATTACTTCCTTAACTAACCAAAGTGTTTTGTATTTAGTCGTTAAGCACAATTTCCCCACCAATAAGGTGCAATTATTTTGCACTAACTAGAAACAGAAGACTATTCACTGTCATGCAAGAAAGAGCATTCTTAATATGAACTGTACCTTAATATGGCAAGGTGCCCTTTACTTTACTAGGTGATTTACATGGGTGTATTGGGAACAGGGGTGTCATACTTTGTGTCAGCCACCAGCTGGCTTTGCATATGTAGTTCCCCTGCACTGTGGGTCAGCCCCCTATGTGGGGGGATCCTACCCAATTTGCCGCTCGAGGCAGCCTTCGTTTTTGCCGCCCCCCGTCCACGTCGCTAGTCCACGTCGCTAGTGCAGAGAGCGCAATTACCCTCTCTGCACTAGAAGAGACGAATTTCCGGGTTTAAAACCGGAAATTCGGCTCTTAGTTACCAGGAGCGGCATTTTTGCATCTATAGCACCTGACATTCGGGATACCACTGGCAGAGCAGAAGTATTTTTTTACAGTATTCTAGTCATTCCTTTCCCTGGGAAACTTAATATAATTCCATCACACAGAACATAATTCTGGACCTGCCCAAGGTATCATGTAAATGTGTTAGTGGCTGTAGGTAAGTCTCCAGTTCCTCAGAAAGGTCTTTAATTGCTGCCCTACAGCTCCTCACTACATCTTCCTCTATTTATCCATCTGATGTTGTTTAGTAACACTTACTTCTAGGAGGTGTTACATTTCACAGTAATTATCGCACTATTTTATGCTTTTATCACTTAAAAGATGTTAGTGAATAATGAGTTAGGATTAATTCTATTCTATAAGTATTGCAATGCAATTAGATTACCGCTGTGCAGAAATGTAGAATTAATGATTGCGATATGTCTATTAGTGCATGCGAAAATACTTTGATGAATCATTCCTTAAATAATGCGTCTAAAATGTTTAACACAAAAATGGAACAAAACATGGAGCCAACATGGAACCAGGGTAAAACTGGAATCATGCCTAGTTTTGTGTGCTTTATGCTGTATATTATATACTCCATTCTCTTTATATTGTCGTTCCTCTTTTATAGCACCCCTGTATATGAAGGTCAGGGTCTATACAACATCTCCCACAAAAAATAAACAACCGGCAACTGTCAGTCAGACGTACATGTTCAGTAATGCAGGCATGGAATACATGTGTTGTTTACTACCCTTACCTTTTCTGTCTAAGTGCTCCTTTCCATAGCTGATGTATTTCTTCAGAGTTTCAATGCACTGCACTTCCAGGTAATTCTTCATTTTCTCTGCCTCGATGGTCTCAGTGTTCCATTTCTGGGCAATGACCTCAGTCTCCGGACGAGAGGAAATATGAATCACTTTTTTAAAATCCAAGGCCATGAATTCTCTCCCGTCATACCCATCCAGATCATATGCTCTTATGCCACCATCATCATCCAGTTCACAGCCATACATCCACTGAAGCGAATGGAAACCTTAAAAAGGGAGATTAAATACAAAGAAAAGCCTCAGAATTCTGCCATATGTGTCTAGATAGGAATTAGCGTGATTAAACCAATGTGGTTACTACAAGTTTACTGGAACTCACAGGAAAGTCAACATATATATACAGTATAAACTGTTCATCAGCCAGGACATTTCTTGCCCCCCAGTTATAGAAATTGCTTCCCTTATTATTGCGCCCCAGGGGTTGCAATGAATACTGTTAAAGTATATAAACTTTTTGTTTTCTTTGTACATTGTCACTGTATCCTGTGGTGTACATGTGCCATTCATACACTAACATTGTGGTGTATCTGTGCCTATCACCTTCAGTTTGGTTGAAGTGCTCCATCATTTTCTTGACTCCACGTCTGAATTCTACCTCCCAACCCTGGAATATGTTGGTATAGTTCTTCCACAGAGCAGGGTCCACTTTTTCTTCGATCCATTTGGTTCTGAGTTGAAACGTCTTTGTTGCACTCGTGTAAACGCCAATGGGAAAGTCATCTAAATAGGCAGTGGCTGTAAAGTGAGGTTGTCCCTTTCCTCCTTCAGAGTTCCCCGTGTAGAAATAGCGATAGGAATGACTGCCTGCAAGAATGATACAAGCATATTTAGATTTACAGAATGCACACATGAGCACTTATATTTTCCAGATACTAAGGAAATCAACATTTGGTGACTAGATTTGTCTGTCTTTTTGGAAAGGTCATTAATACCAAGGTGCATCAGTGACAGAACTTTAGAATGGCCAGAATATTGAATCATCTAATAATAACAATAACAACAACAATAATAATATCTGTTATCATATTTATGGCTGCCCCATTTATAACTGATGGCATAATACTGTGTTGGTGGGGGTGCGGATGTTTGTTAATAAATCATTTCCTGAATCATTATTGTCAGTAACGTAACTAGAGGGGGGCGGGCCCTGGTGCGTGACCCCCTGCTCCCCCGGTAGTTCCGACAATTGTTCAGACAATTAGGTTGCTGCATTGGGTCTTCATACTGGTGGCACAGACTTCTAAACAGGCATTGTTCTCACTTTCTTCAGGTATAGTACCTATGGATGGGATGCTGTAATTTCAATTTTTAAAAAGGTATAATGATCTAATGCCTGTTGGTATAGGTAATTCTGTTTGTACATGGATGGAAAACTTGCTCGATGATCGTTTACAGCAAGCAGATGTCAATGAAGCATTCTAGAGTTGTTAGTAGGGTGTTGCAGGTTACTGTATTAGGCCAAACGTAAGCTATGTGTGTTTGCCTATAACAAAAAAAGACATGCAGGCAATTAATTCTATCCAGGATGTGACCTCCTTCCAGGGAGATCTGGAAAAACTGGTAGACTGGGCAGCGAAGTGGCAGGTGAGATTAAGTCTTGATTAATGTAAGGTATGCATTTGGGATTAAAAAAATGTGCAGCTACTTAAATGGGATTAAGTTAAAAGAACTTGGCTGCAGCAAGCAATGTCAGTCATCAGCAGAAAGGGCAAACAAGGTTTTGTCCTAATGAAAAGGGGTTTAGATTAACAGGAGGAGAGGTATATGGTTTCTACTTTACAGAGAACTGATAAAGCTCCATCTACAGTAAAATATACAATGCCGTTTTGGTTTCCAAAAACCACGGGATATTAATGAACTCAGAGACAGTCCAAAGAAGAGTTTCTAAGCTGGTAAAGGGTATGGAAGGCCACCGAGGAAAGACTGGCCACGTTGGGGTTGTTCACGCTGGAGAAGAGGTGCTTAAGGGGAGATATGTTACCTATGTATAAATATATAAGGGGATCATATAACTCATACCTGCCAACATTTTGAAAATAGAAAGAGGGACAAAAAGTTTTTTTGACAATGCCCATTTTTATGGCATTCCGGGACTGCGGATTGAGCTGCCAAAATCGTGACTGTCCTGCAGAAAAGGAAAGTTGGGAGGCATGTAAACTCTCTGATGCTTTATGTACCTCTAGGTCGTTCAAGCAGACAGGAGGGCACCAATTCTGTTTAGAAGAAAGAGGTCCAGTCTAAATATTCCAAAAGGGTTTTTTTTACAGTGAGAGCTGTGGAGTTGTGGAATTCTCTCCTTAAATCAGTTATACTGGCTGATATATTAAAATTAAAATAAATAGCTCTTGGACTTTAAAAATGAAATATTATAAGCAACCACCATTTTAGAAATACCAGAAAGAGATAAACAAATAACATAACAGTTCATAAAGGGTGCAGAAGTAACTGACTAAGAAATAAGCAGTTTGCCAACACGCTGCTTCACTGAGGAAATGAGTTTGTGGGAAAAGCAGAACCTGCTGCCTACACTTTATCCGGTGCCTCTCTGCCGCTTACAGACTCTAGGGCTTACAGTAGGTGTGTCAAACTCAAATACACAGTGGGCCAAAATTTAAAAAATGCTTGAAGTCGAGGGCCAGACAGGGTCAGTGTTTATTGAAAACAAATTGAAAATACCTTACTGCATATATTGAACTTGGAACTAACACAGCACAGAAGTTATTTCCTATAAAACAACATACATCTTTATACAGTGTTTACACAGAGTAATTTAAAGTGAAAACATTTCCCGGAGGAACCTTCCAGAGGGCTTAATAAAGTACTATCTATCTCCAGACCAGGCCCAGACTGGCAATCTGTGGGCTCTGGCAAATGCCAGAGCGGCTGCTATAAGGTGCCATAGAAAGTCAGTATTTATTGGGCTGGTGGGGGCTGGATGGTCCTCTGTGTACCTGAAATGCCAGGGCCTATTTTAATTCTCAGTCCGGACCTGCTCCAGACACTTGGGCGCAAATTCACTAAGCGCCGAACTCTAGCATCAATTCGCTAGCGTTTGGCATTTTCGGTACTTCGCAAATTCACTAACGAATGCTGGCGTAAATTCGCTAGTGTTACTTCGCACACTTACGCCAGGCGAATTTTCGCTAGCGATGTAACTACGCAAATTCACTAACTTGCGCAGTGTACTGAACGCTACCTTTTACACTAGACTTCCTTCGCCACCTCAGACCTGGCGAAGCGCAATAGAGTAGATAGGGATTGTTTCCAAAAAATAAAAATTTTTTCTAAGTCCCAAAAAACGCTGGCGTGTTTTCTACATGATGGGTGATAGGCTGAAAAAGATCAAAAACATTTTTGGGGCTCCCCTCCTTCCCCCCTACATTTCCTGACTCATGGCAACTTACCTAGACAGTGGGCACATGTGTAGGGCAAAATAACATTTATATTTGCTGATTTGAAGGTTTTCTAGGCATTTGTAGTGCAGATACGTATTCCTCCATTGAAATTTGAATTTGGCGCCGTATGCAAATGAACCATCGCTAGCGAAACTTCGCTTCGCTTGGCGAATTAACGCTAGCGCAACTTCACAAACTTACGCTACCCCTGTGCGCATCTTTGGATTTTAGTGAATTTGCGGAGCGCTGGCGAAAATACGCCTGGCGAAGTGCGGAGAAGTGCAGCGAAGTTGCGCCTGGCGCAACTTCGCATCTTAGTGAATTTGCCCCTTGGTGTCTCATCTTTGATACAAGTTCATCTATGTCTGGGATCAGGCACTGAGCTGAGGAAATCCTCAGGATTAACTTCTGTGTGATGTTTTGTTTATCTTCATCAAAGAGAACAGGTGTTCACACAGGTATGTACTGCCAAACATAGAGAGCATTTGAGCAGCTTGGGTACACAATTGGGGCATTGTGTGGGGGGTGGAAACTGTGCAGCGCCCACATAATCATATTTTGCCTTGAGTGTGTCGCTACATTGGAGTTCAATCCGCTCCATTTTGATGGTGCATTTTCCACGTAAGCTGCAAATGGATTACTGAACAGTTCACATCTTTTTCTTTGGGCTTCAAAGCTGGCAAATCAGCGTGGTATCACAGTAAAACAACTCACAATCCACAGTACTATCAGCATTACAGTACACAGCATGGCCAACCTGCCTAACTTTCCCTGTTTTGATGTGCACCAGTTCCAAGCAAACCTAGGAACACTCTGGAATAAGTGGCTAGAATTCTCCAAGCCATGAACATTACTGACAATGCCAGATAGAAAGCCATGTTATTACATTATGCAGGGGAGCAGGTAGATGATATATTTATAACTCTGCCAGGCACAGGAGGTGACAGTGACTATGATTTATGCAAAACAGCCCTAACAAACTATTTTTCTCTGCATAAAAATCCAGTTTTTGAGACTTCCAAGTTCAGACAGTCAAAACAGTCACCAAATGAAAGCACTGATGAGTATCATGTGAGATGAAGACATCTTGCTGTCTCATGTGAATTTGCAGATATGGACAAGGAAATTCGCTTGCAGCTTATACAGGGGTGCACATCAACTAAACTGAGACCACAGGCACTCAGAGACCCCACTATGACTTTATGTAAATTACTAGAGACTACCCGCATTAACGATGCTGCAGAGAATCAAGCTAAAATGATTGAGCAAAATGACAGTATTCTAGATCAGTCATTCTCTTTAGCTAATATCCCACCAAAACAACATCAAGCCCATAAATCTGCTGCAACCTGCTATAATTGCGATGGACCTTATCCCCACCAGGAAAACTGTCCAGCAAAAGGGTTAATCTGCAATAACTGTGGAAAACATAATCATTTGGCAAAAGTAGCCAGATCAGCTTCAAAAAACAGTTACCTGCTAAAGCATCCTCAGAAAAGAGAGTAAGCACAGTGACACCAGTGGGAGCTGAGCATACAGACAGCACATACTTATTCTCAGTTACTGAAAATGATTCTTGTCATTAGTAGCGTAACTACCGGGGGAGCAGGGGGTGCGATTGGGCCAGGGCCCGCACCCCCTCAGGGCCCCCCGGCAGTTCACGCGCTGCTTATTCTGGCCAGTTCCAGGCATATGGACGGCTGCGCGTCCTGCACCAGGGCCCGCCCCCCTCTAGTTACGTTGCTGCTTGTCATGTACATGCAATTGATAATCCACGGCAGATAATTCTAATAAATGGCAACCCTGTAGAAGTTCTTATTGATACAAGGGCATCTGTGAATGTCATAAGCCAAATCACTTTCCAGACAGTGGCGGAACTACCGGGGGAGCAGGGGGTGCAAGCAGGCCAGGGCCCGCACCCCCTCAGGGCCCCCCGTGACACTAAAATGAGGGTTGAAAAATTTAGTACGGAGGGGGGCGGGGGCCCGGCTGCACCTCACGCACCAGGGCCCGCGGGCCCGCTCCCCTCTAGTTACGTTACTGTTACCAGAACTTTACAATCAAACCTACGTTACAAAATACTGAGCTGAAAATTTCTCCTTATGGCTCATCACATGCCTTGCCTATAAGTGGTCAATTTCAGTCAGAACTGACATTCAAAGACAATTCAATAACTGACTCTTTCTATGTTGTGGAATGTGCTGCTGACACACTCCTTAGTTGCAGCAGTGGCTTTAGGTATTGTCACACTAGTGAGCAGCGTAAATGAATCCCATGTTCCAGACATAAACATCCAAAACTTTTTAGCGACATTGGCAAATTAAAGGGGCTACAGGTGAAACTTCATATTGATCAGTCAATACCACCTTCAGTTCAGCCTCACAGACGCATTCCCTTTCATGTTCGCAAGCTGGTGGAGAAAGAGTTACAGCAGCTGCAAACATTTGACATTATTGAAAAAGTGGAAGGCCCAACTCCCTGGGTCTCTCCAGTGGCGTAACTACCGGGGGAGGGTATTTTACCAGCCTGGCCTGTAAAAATGATGGTTGATCCCAATGTTATTAGTAGGGAAAAAGATAAATATAAAGGAAGGCCGGTATTTTCTTCCAGAAAAGGTGGCAACCCTAGCAGGGCCCCCCCCCCCTGCAGATTGCGCACGCTGCAGCCGGCTGGAGTCAGCTGCAGCCACAAAGTAAACGTGCATGGACGAGGGTGGGAGGGCCAGGCCAGGGCCCGCCCCCATCTAGTTTTGTTACTTGGTCTCTTCAATTTTTGTTGCACCTAAACCAAAGCAGCCTGGTAAAATCAGGTTATGCATAGATATGCGACATGCAAACAGGGCTATTCAAAGAGAAAGACACATCACACCTACTATTGATGACATCATCACAGATTTATATGGAGCCAAAATATTTTCAAAGCTTGACCTTAACTCGGGATATCATCAGCTGGAGCTGCACCCCGAATCCAGGTATATTACAACTTTTAGCACACATGCAGGTCTTTGGAGATTTAAGAGACTAAATTTTGGCATATCATCAGCTACAGAAATTTTTCAAAATGTTATTAGGGAAACACTCTCTGGGATAACTGGTGTCCTCAATGTAAGTGATGACATCCTTGTATATGGCACCTCCCAACAAGAACATGATAGGCAACTGGAACAAGTATTTCAAAGATTACAAGACTTCAACCTGACATTAAATGCTTCAAAATGCCAATACAATCAGAAATCTCAGACTTTCTTTGGCTACATTTTTTCTGAAAATGGAATATCTGCAGACCCTCAGAAGGTAGATGCCATAAAATCAGCCGGTCAGCCCCAGAATATTACTGAGGTCCGCAGTTTTCTTGGCCGTTTCATACCCGATCTTGCTACTGTGTCAGAACCTTTGCGACAGCTTACCAAAAAAGATGTTCCATTGTCATGGACCACTGAGCATCAAAATTCCTTTGATGCACTGAAATCCAACCAAACTAGTGACACTGTAATGTCTTATTTTGATCCACTGAAATCTACCGAGTTGTAGTAGTTGCCAGTCCAGTGGACCTGGGTGCAATTCTTACTCAAATCTCTAAAACTGGCCAGGTGTACACAATTTCTTATGCAAGCAAGGCACAAACAGAGACAGAGCAATGCTATTCATAGACAGAATGGCAAGCTCTTGCAGTTGTTTGGGGGTGTCTGCATTTTCACCTTTACCTTTTTGGTTGCAGATTTACTGTGGTAAGTGACCACCAGGTCCAGACTGAGAATTAAAATAGGTCCTGGCATTTCAGGTACCCAGAGGCCCAATCAGCTCACATAGAGGCCCAAACAGCCTCCACCAGCCAACTTAATACTGACTTTCTATGGGAACTTATAGCAGCCCCTCTGGCATTTGCCAGAACCCACAGATTGCCAGTCCGGGCCTGGTGACCACAAGCCACTGATTCCACTTTTCAACAAACATTCATCCAAACCTCCCCCGCGAATAGAACACTGGCTACTCAGACTACAAAACTAAAATTTTCATTTGCTTTATGAAGAAGGAAGTGGCAATCCTGCCAACTATTTTTCCAGACATCCACCTCTACAGTCTACAAAGGACAACACTCCAGCAACCATCCTAGCAGAGGAACATGTGAATTTTGTAGTGGCGCATGCTGTGCCCAAAGCAATGACAATTGTTGAAATCCAGCAAGTAGTAGATACTGATCCTCACCTCCAGTTGGAAACCATTAGGTCCAAAAACTGGAGTTCTTTCAATGATGAGGCTCATCTCCAATGGCCAGAACAAACTGCATACCTGCAAGCTTTCTTCAATGCCCGACACTCACTTTCCATATCTGACTCCAATATGCTTGTGATATATTTTTATATATTGTAAAAAAATATTACTTTTATTATATCAGTGACATGTTGCTCACCAACCCCTTGGATGTTGCTCCCAATGGCCCCAAAGCTTATTATTGAATTCCAGGCTTGGAGGCAAGTTTTGGTTGTAGAAAAAACAGATTTACTGCCAAATAGTGTCTCTTGTAGGCTGCCAGTCCACAAAGCGGCAACCAAATAGCCAATCGCAGCCCTTATTTGGCACCCCCAGGGACTTTTTTTGTGCTTGGGTTGCTCCCCAACTATTTGGCTAATACATTTGTTACCAAAGTTGAACTACACAAGTATTCGAGCATATTTAGAAAGCTAAAGTTAAAAAACAAACAAACTGAATTTAGCAGTGAAAGGGTTAAACTAGATAGCAGCTGCACATGTTTGCACTAAACTTCTGTTAACCCATTACAAACCAACCAACTGGTAGTATCTCGTGTTCTACTGTTTGAAAGAAACCACCTGCTTGGTTGCTACTGATGACTAGACTGGTTACTAGGCATTTTCTCTACTCAGATGCAACACAACTGCATGCAAAATACAATATGAGGAGATGGCATAAATAACTCACCAGAAAAAACAGCCCCGGCCTGAAGGAATATTACCAGAAATGATATCAGTGCCATAGTCCGGTCAGAAAGCCATCGGAGGATAAACTGCTGACAGAACGCGTGTGACTCCTCCTTTCTTTAGCAGGTTCAGGCTAGAGAAAGGGGAGTTGAATGTGGTAAATAGAAAGCAAAATGTGACAGGCATCTCCATTGCATCATGTGGGGAATTTCTGAGAAATATGTTGATATTCTTCTCACAAGACAATAAGCAACACAAGTGCTTGTATTTAGTACAGTAGCCATTCACTGAACAAAGGCTGACTGTATCTACGCTTCTCCTTTGTCTGGTTTTCACCTGTGACATATAAAGAGAACAGCTTGCCACATTATTGAGGACTTGAAAAGTAAATCTTAAATGGGTGAAAAGCCTCCAATAAACTGAAAACTGCCCCAAATCAATTTTCAATTTCTGTTTTCAGCCCATAGCTTGTCACAGTGCACTGGCAGCTTCACCAGAACTCACTGTTAGTTCCACTGGAGAAATCACCACAATGTAAATTCTGCCTTTGGCAAGATAAAATCCCTTTGTTATTGGCAGACATTTATAAAGTGCAGAGCTGTACAAGAGAAATACCTCCAACATACAAATACTGAGGAGGTAAAGAGGGCCCTGCCCATTAAAGCTTACAATCTAAAAGTAATCGTGACTAAATATGATATGAAATCCTCAAAAATGTCTACCTTTTCATAAGTATTTAACTGAAATGCTTTTTAAATAGTGCAGGTTCATCCAAACATTATAGCAAGCTCAGTTACATTGGAAAAATTATATAAAAGATTTGTACCACTTGATGGAATCAGGAGTTAAATAAATGCCTTCCAGGTTTGGACTGGAATTCAAATTCACTGTAAGTATTCCAAGGCTCAATCAACTCCTCAGTAAGCCCAATACAGCAGCCCTCCGGCATTTGCCAGAATCTATAGATTGTCAGTCCAGGCCTAATTGCTTTCTACAAACCTTTTGTGTATACGGTAATAGCTATGATTTTCTTAAGCTAAAATAGGTGTATATACCCTAGTACATAATTTTACACCATTTGGGCATTGCTATTCAACTTGCTTAGATGTCCCAACTTGTCCACAACCTCTAAAGCACAGATTTGAAGAGGAAGGGTACAGTTCTAATAGATTCTGCTGTATTAGGTACCACCTGTAAAGGACTTTTTTTCTTGAATTGAAATATTTATAGAACATTTTGGAGCATCTTCACATATTGATAAATACGTATCTTCCTCTAGACATGCAAGTAAATCTTGTTCCCAGAGTCTGACAAATTGTATGTCATTAATAGCGGGTGTCACGTAGTCTAGAAATTGTTCTTTTAAGGACAAGCATCACTAATCAAGAACATTTGGGGGAATAAAGGCTTTAAAGGAGTAGCTACCAGTGATGGAGCTGGTCTGTGAATGGAAGATAATTGAATCTTTGGATTTCTTGCAGTATTTTAGACATTGAGAGTATTTTGTGGCATCTTTTATCAGAAACTTTTCTGTCCACGACAGCAGTGTTGTTCATGGAAATATTCAGTAATTCATGGACCAAACCAAGTGGGATATAGAAATTGGAGCCCCTTATATGGTAACAGTGTAGAGAGAAATAACTCTAGAATGACTTCATTATTAAACTGTGAATTTATAGAAGTTGTTCTGTAATGATTGGCATGAGACCTAAAGTGGCATGACTTTCCTTTTGATAAAACAATTGCGAAACACATGTCTAGGTGTTTTGGTTTTTATTGCACTTTTATTGCTTTGTATAAACGTTGCCAGCTTGTTATATGTTTTAAGTGGCTCTGTGGTATAAATCTGTAGGCAAGTGCCAGAAATATTTTTAACATTTGTGATTAGTAAAGGGGATTTCCCCCTAAAAACAGTTTTTTTGCATAATGAAAGAAAATTTAATTTTAAGCTACTTTCCAATATATATTCATTAAAATGTTTCACTAGCATTATATAAGGTAATATCTGGATGGTATATGGTCCCTTCTAAGCTACATAAATATTACCCTAATACCAGCTCACTTTGTTTAGAAATTGTGGTATGGAAGGATCAATGTTACATACTTGGTGGCAAGGTGTTCAGATTTTGGTCCAGGATATTTACATTAATTGACTCAATCACAGGGATCAAACTTCAGAAAGACCCCTTTAAGTATTACTTAATACAACAATCCCAATACCAAATAAATACCATCGTAAATTGATACCATTTATTTTTATAGCAGCAAAACAGACTATAGCTGCCTCTTGGAAAAAAATATTATTATGTTTTGTCTTAAAATGAACTGGGTAATGGTAAATGAGAGGATGTTGCGTATAACTGCAGATAAAAACAATACCTATATCAAAATCTGGGCACTTTGGATAACATACGTATACTAGATTATAATAAAGTATAATAAAGGCATCTTGTGGGGAATTTATGCTATGTTTGTATAAACAAGAATGTAAACTAAATATAAATGTTAGACAGAGTTGATACCTTAAAGAAAAGGGAAATAAGAAATAAAAACCGCTTGAATTGGAATCTTAAGTAATTTATAACATTATTTTAGGAGAAAACTTTGAATAAAGATAAAAGAAAACACATAAATAGACAGTTAAGTTTATTAGTTACATTTTTATTGGCATATAATTTATATCATTGAATTGTTTTGATGTATAATGTCGACACGTAGAGAGACCATGAGAGAAAATTTTTTTTTTTTCATTGTAATGTAACTGAATGTGACGCAAACCCTTCCCACTGTGTAGGGGAGCATCTATTATCTGAAAGTAAAATGTAAAAAAAAATGTAAGCTATGTTGAAAGTAAATACTGTATTGACAACCAATAAAAAAAGATTAAGGCAAAAAAAAGACCCATCTGCCATAGACCTTAGGGATCCCTTTAATCTCCACTACTACCCTTGATAACTCCCCTCCCTGCTTCCCCCCATATAGTTCATTACTACTGAAAGTAGCGGAGTGCAGAGTGCATAAATAAGTGAGCATGCTGCTAGAGACACTTTCATGAATAATGAACTATGCAAGGGGGGGGGAGCAGAAAGGAGGGACTATCTAGGATAATAGATTGGGCTTTTCTTATTTGGGGTTTTCTCCTTTAAAAACAGATTTCTTAGCATACATCTTAATAAACAGCATATTGGGTACTCGAAGCCAAAATGTTTGGCTTTCTCTCCAAATGTTTATAAGTAGTGAAGTATTTAATGTGACACCAGTGAACAATTTTACGTTATTGATTGAAATTGCACCGCAAATCACACATCAGACAGGTGGTATAAATGACAAGGGATGGGGCGTTGGAGTGGCTCAGTTCAGAGGTAGTTCTCTGACTGGCTGATGGCTCAGGATGGTAGGCTGCCAGGGGGTTAGTTCCTTTTTCCAACATTTAAGATGCTTGTGCATGCTCTCATCCTATCCCGCTTAGACTACTGTAATAAGCTTCTAACTGGCCTTTCAAATTCCCATCTCTCCCTTAAGTTTGGATACCAGAATTCTGCTACTCTCATCCAAGAGGGTACAGCTCAAGTCCTTATCATGGCTTCCCATAAAACAAAGAATAACTTATAAACTCCTTCTCATAAACTTCTAAGCCCTTTTTCCTCTGCACCTAACTACACGTCTCTCTATATGTTCCTGGCCGAATACTCCGCTCCTCTCAGAGCAACTGCTTGGTTGTACCCCCCACTAATCCAGCTGTTTCCCACCTTAAACCTTTCTCTCTTGCTTAAGTCTGGAGCAGTGGTGTAATTAGAAGTTACAGGCCCTCATTGGAAAAAAATTTGTTGGTGTCCCGGGTATTTTCTAGGCTTATGTATACAAAATGTAGTATTGGATAAGCATGGAGGGATTATGTTTTGATCTTCTGTATTTCTGTTTCTTATTGTACTTATTTATTCTGCCCAGTGTTATGGAAAACATTAGCATTCAACAAATAAAATATACTTAAAATCCCCCACTGAAATGATCAGAAGAGGCATGAGATAAACTGAAAGTTAATTATGTCGCAAGACACTGATCACACAGTAGCCTCCTATCTAGTAACAAGCACGTGACAGACACAACCACTTACTGTATTTTTCCACTTATAATTATAACAGCTATACTGTGCCCTCTGCTGGTACTGATTGTGCACAATCTCCATACTTTATTTTGATAAACATTATGAGGTTATTGACCTGAAAGTCAAGAAAATCTGCACATAAAACAAATAATGCTGTTTCTCTGACTTTCCCTTTACATTCTGCTTTCTCCATACTCTGGATTAAAAGGGTTAACATATACCTGTATTCAGCATAAACCAAAACAATGCTTGTGTTGGAAAGGTGTTCAGCCTGCTGTTTTAATGTAAAAATGTATAGTTTTTTTCTATATCTTGTAGCAAATAGTGTGTAATAGCAAAATTAAAGACCACTTTACTTTGGAAATAGAAGGGTGATGGCACGCGGAAACGTTTGGTCCTTAGAAGGCAAATAATTAGATTCCCAGTGTACAGATCATCCCCCTGCATGACTCCTGCTAACAAAACACACACAACCAATGGGGAAAGGACGGTTTATATACTAGTAATTCTATTACTTACTTCATGAGGATCAAACAGTTTTAATGTTTGCCCTGTTTAGTTAGAAACATTTGATTAAAACAATAGGCAAAATTAAGGTTCAACAGAAGCCGTACTTATTGCAATAATGTTGAACAAAGGGTGTATGGTGCCCCTTTAATGTAACCAGGGTGACTATGTCTGTCCTTGATAAATTCCAAGGGAAGATTCTAACTCTCCTTTATTAGAGAAGGAGCCCTGGGGGAAGTATTAATGGTAAAAATTAAATCATCACCATTAACCCTTTTAATTGATAAAATATAATTTTTCAAATCCAAACAAAAGGCAAAGACAAACAGTTCCGGTTTATTTGGCTCAAGATGTATTTGGCCTGGTTGCAAGGGTCGCTGGCAGACTATGTGTAATGTCATATTTATTTATTTTGATCATTACTGTAATGTCTAAAACATACACGTGAATATGAGTGATGACAGCCAAGCAGAAGACGATTATTCAGTCTAATGCAATGAAATAAGGATAAATAGCAGATAAAGTATAAGCAAAAGAGAAAGTCGGACCAGTGGTTATAAAGGAAGGTAGAGGTAGCAGACAGAACAAGTGCAAGGAGCAAACAGCAACAATTCTGAAATATAGGGCAGGGATGAGAAACAGGAAATGTAAAAGTATTAATATCAACAGACTTGTAAACAAAGACCAGGGACGATAGACCGCACTGATCCAGCCAACGTGCAAGAGGAAGAGTAAGGCTTATATAGGCTCTTGGTCATAAAGAGATCTTTGCTTTTTCATCTATTATAATATGGAGTCATTTGGTTAAATAAGCAGCCCTCATGACATACATTCATATTTATTTCTACAGCTTGGGTGTGTTTTTCTGTGCTTTTGGATTTCTCAATCAATTTTCTACTCTTCTTCTCGCCTTATTTCCCATTTAATTGCTGGATTCTGCCCTTTACAAACGGAAACACACAAACAACACCCTTAGAGCTTGTTACACGCTCTTAGAATCCACATATTTAGGTTGATGGCATGTGTCTATTCTGCAAAGGAAAAAAACAGGGAGAATTTACTGGTAAAAGCAACAGGGCAATGTATGTGATTAAAGAGTTGCTTTAAACGGAATCCCTAAAGGGGAACATGGGGCTTATTTCCCACTGACATGTAACAGCTAGTTAACAAGCACCAAAATCCAACTCTGCTGCTTACATTATTTGAATGGGAAGCTGATCGCTGCCCTGGAACTGGTATTTATCAGGCCACAACAGCTTAGTAGAGTATTATTTGGTTACTAGTATTCACACAAGCAAGACATTTTAAGGATGGCATTTTATATTTTTATTCTCAGGACCATTAACAGGGAGTACTTTAGTCAATGACCTTGTGGGCCCGAGATAAAAAGGCATGATTTGTATTTCAGGAAAGAGATGGGGCCACAATTGGAGATCCTGGTGCCTTCCATCCAGTACCCTGTAGACAAAAAATTAACATGATATCCACTTGTATTGGAAAAAGTGTGAATTTATTTAAAAAGCTCAGCATGACACCCAGGCCCACGGATTTGTGGAAAGGCCACCAAGGCCCGTGCCTAGGGCGGCAGGATTTTAAGTGGCGGCATAATTACACTTTACAAGAACATTAGAGGACATTATAGACAAATAGCAGGGGACCTTTTTACCCATAAAGAGGATCACCGTACCAGAGGCCACCCCTTTAGTCTAGAAGAAAAGAACTTTCATTTGAAGCAACATGGGGGTTCTTCACAGTCAGGACAGTGAGGTTGTGGAATGCACTGCCGGGTGATGTTGTGATGCTGATTCAGTTAATGCCTTTAAGAATGGCTTGGATGATTTTTTGGACAGACATAATATCAAAGGCTATTGTGATACTAAGCTCTATAGTTAGTATAGATATGGGTATGTAGAATGTATGTGAGAGTAGGGAGGGGGGTGTGTATGGATGCTGGGTTTTCATTTGGAGGGGTTGAACTTGATGGACTTTGTCTTTTTTCAACCCAATTTAACTATGTAACTATGTGATAACATCCAACATTTAAAATTGGCATCCTCTATTAAAGGGTTGGTTTACCTTTAAGTGAACTTTTAGTATGTCTATAGAATGTCCAATGCCTAGCAACTTTGCAACTGGTCTTCATTATATATATTTTATCGTTTTTGAGTTATTTGCCTTATTCTTCTGATGCTTTTTAGCTTTCACATGATGGTCACTGGTCCCATTTAAAAAAACAAAGGCTCTGTAAGGCAACAAATGATTAGTTATTGCTATTTTTTAGTAGTCATCTTTCTATTACGGACCTCTCCTATTTATATTTCGGTCTCTTTATTTAAATCAATACATGGTTGCTAGGGTAATTTGAACCCAAGCAACCCGACTGCTGAAATTGCAAACTGGAGAGCTGCTGAATAAAAATGCTAAATAACTCAAAAACCACAAATATAAGAAAATGAAAACCAATTGCAAATTGTCTCAGAATATCACTCTCTACATCACACTAAAAGTTAATGTAAAAGTGAACACCCCCTTTAAACCCTTTTCTGCATTGTTCAATCTCATTAACCAGTATAGTTCTCTTGGCAACAGTTTATGAGTATTATCACCTTCTGACAAGATTTGCCTTCTGGCTCACATTTTACCTATACTCCACAAAGTGTTTACTAGTGCTTATACACCACATTTTGTATTACTTCAACGTTCATTCAAATGTATGTACATACTTTACAGTCTGCCCTACTTAGGCTAAGCCACATAGTCACTTGTGCATGTGTAGTAACCTTTTAACTCTATGGTGAAACCTTGTGTAGGATGAGAGATCTTGGGTTTTGACATGACATGCATGGAAATATACCTTTGTATGGTGACCCAAGGAATAGTTGCTTAGGGACAGAGACATCATGAGACGTTAGACGATTACTCACATTTCTACTGACATTTGCAAAAAGGGTGCAGGTATCCATATAATTCGAAGTGGTCTCGCTATTCTGTATTAGTATCTCTTGATGATGTTCTTAATAAATTTAGAATGTGTATTAAAGGTGTTGCTAAACATCATATTTTTGCCCTTTTCTTTTACATCTTTGTGTTTAGTAAATCTTCTCAATCCATCTCTGTCACCTTCTTTTGTGATTTGGTGAGAATAGACAGAGCCATGTTCTTTAAATCTGTGGATAATTATCTCTGCTTCTTTGATATATAATTTATCTGTGGACACTAGGGGGCAATACTGTCCCATGTATATAAAGCTGGGGATTTATCGGTTAATAACCCCTGAGGAAGGGATTGGGTTACACAACTCCCCCGAAACGTTGAGTGTGTCATATTAAAGGTGGTTGTTTACCTTTAAATTGACTTTTCATATGATGTAGAGAGTGATATTCTGAGACAATGTGCAATTGGTTTTCATTTTTTATTAGTTGTGGTTTTTGAGATAGTCAGCAGCTCTCCAGTTTACAATTTCAGCAATCTGGTTGCTAGGGTCCAAATTACCCTAGCAACCATTCACTGATATGAATAATAGACTGGAGTTATGAATAGGCGAAGGCCTGAATAGAAAGATGTGTAATAAAAAGTAGCAATAACAATAAACTTGCAGCCTTACAAAGCATTTGTTTTTTAGATGGGGTCCCCCCATTTGAAAGCTGGAAAGTGTCAGAAAGAGAAGGCAACTAATTCAAAAACTATAAAAAAATAAATAACAAAGACTAGTTGAACAGTTGCTTAGCATTGGCCATTCTATAAAAGTTAAAGGGATACTGTCATGGGAAAAATAATTTTGTTCAAAATGAATCAGTTAATTGTGCTACTCCAGCAGAATTCAGCACTGAAATCCATTTCTCAAAAGAGCAAACAGATTTTTTTATATTCAGTTTTGAAATCTGACATGGGGCTAGACATATTGTCAATTTCCCAGCTGCCCCTGGTCATGTGACTTGTGCCTGCACTTTAGGAGAGAAATGCTTTCTGGCAGGCTGCTGTTTTTCCTTCTTAATGTAACTGAATGTGTCTCAGTGGGACATGGGTTTTTACTATTGAGTGTTGTTCTTAGATCTACCAGGCAGCTGTTATCTTGTGTTAGGGAGCTGTTATCTGGTTACCTTCCCATTGTTCTTTTGTTTGGCTGCTGGGGGGGGGGGGAAATGGAGGGGGTGATATCACTCCAACTTGCAGTACAGCAGTAAAGAGTGATTGAAGTTTATCGGAGCACAAGTCACATGACTTGGGGCAGTTGGGAAATTGACAATATGTCTAGCCCCATGTCAGATTTCAAAATTGAATATAAAAAAAAATCTGTTTGCTCTTTTGAGAAATGGATTTCAGTGCAGCATTCTGCTGGAACAGCACTATTAACTGATTCATTTTGGAATTTTTTTTTCTCCCATGACAGTATCCCTTTAACGGAAAGGTGAACCACCCCTTTAAGCTTTACTAAAACAATTCATACATTTTTTTTCAATACCATCGGAACCACATAATTTTGTCTGCAGTGTTTGGGTGGATCATAGATGATGTATTGTAATAACTGTGGCATGATCAGGGGGTGGCTGTGTATGGGATTGGCAATATTTTTCATTGGGAAAAGGAAAGGTCCACCACCCAGGAGTCCCAGGTGAGTGGTGGGTTCTTAATGACAGCCCTGGGGGAAGGACCTATTAACTGACAGTGGCCCTGAGGAAAAATCTGCCTTTCAGTAGACACAGCATACAGGTATTGACCTAAATATCTTCTATTCTGGGAGGTACCAACAAAGTACACTTATTCATAGCATGGCTCTGATGTCTCTTACAGCACACTGACCTCAAACATAAAACCACTGACACAGATTCTAGTTAGATAATTATATCATGGCAAAGGCACTCTATGAGAAAACTTGCTTTCCTATTTATACACAATGAGGAATACTGGTGTCTATGAAGAACAAAGAATGTTTCCTGGAATAGCAGATAAAATTACTCTGGTTTTCTTAAGCAACACAAATGTGTATTGTTACGCACAGATATCATGTCTCAATGCCATAGTCCTAAAAAATATAACTATAAAATACAATTATATAAATAAATAATAACGTTGCTGTAGGGATATCTCAGGTAATATGTGAATGGTACTTTATGTTGAGTAATTCATTATACACTTGCTTTCCCTTTTTAACATTTTTATAAATTTTCCATAAACAAGCCAATTACAAAGCAAAGCCATTGGAAATGGTCCAATAGAACAAGAAACTTGAAAAAAGTATTTGATATACTTTCTGAGTGAGGCTGTGGTGGAGGCCAAGAAGTATGATGACACGTAACACATTGAGGTTTATATTCTGCATGTGGCCTTACAGACCCTAATAACTTGTCTACAGAACTGAGATTACTCCCAACAGGCCTCAGTGTAATAAAGCAATTGCCTTATGGGGATTTTACTAAATATACTTAAGCCTGCCCGGCTTATGGGACTGGAGATAACACAGAGCTACAGAAACAGCTTCTCCTTCTTGGAAAATGTTCAGGAACTGATTCATAAATGTGCTGTGTACTGAGATCCACTGGGGAATTTACAGCTGTGTACTTGACTGTTTTGCTCTTGGAAGCCAATTCTCTAGAAGTCTAACATTCCTTATCATTTTAATATAGACTAGAAAATAAGGCAAAATATAAATCCCTCTTTATAAATTGCCAGTCAAATGTTATCAATCAATACCTTCCACCAAGTGCATTTCAGCTAGGGATGCACCAAATCCACTATTTTGGATTCGGCCGAACCCCCGAATCCTTCGCAAAAGATTCAGACAAATACCGAACCAGAATCCTAATTTGCATATGCAAATACGTAGTTGAAAGGGGAAACATTTTTTAGCTCCTTGTTTTTGACAAAAAGTCACGCGATTTCCCTCCCCGCCCCTAATTTGCATATGCAAATACACAAAAGCAAACAACTGTTCTGTCAGTTGTTTGAGTCCATTGATTTGTATAATGGATAGAGGAATGGCAGAACCTAACAAGCCTGTTGTTTGCACTGTGAATAGAAATATGCACGTTTATTCATTGCAATCTGACCACTTTGTTCTGAGAGAATCATTTTGTGAACATAGTGGGAAAGCGAAAATAACTAAATGCTAAATGCAGTACTCACAGAATAGGACTTTCTTACCTGTTTATGATATTAGCCTGTGTATGGCCATCTTAAGCCACAGTACATGTTATTCTGTAATTAAATGTCATTAATCTCCTGACGATATGTTGTCCTACATATCACTGCCCCTTATCCTTCTACTACCCTATCCCAAAGGATTTTTTATGCTGAGATTTTAGGACTTTATTTGACACTGATGACGTTTCCAAGCAGTATTGGCTATTGGTCAGTAAAAGTGATAACTTGTGTCATGTATCCACGTAATACACTTTGAGAATTCAATCCAATCCGTATTCTTTACATCTTATAGTAAAGTATAGTTACTTATTATAAAATAATTACAAGGTACAGTAAATGCACAAAATGTGTTTTCTTACATTTTCGCCACCAGATGTCGATATTCACCAATAATTTCTCCTTTTTGTTTTTTTTTTTTTTTTTTTTAATTGTAAATGTTGTACTTAACTTTAAGTCTGTTATATAATGCCACATTTTAAGCAACTTTTCAATTGGCCTTCATTTTTTCATTTTTAATGTTCTTGAATTATTTTCCTTCTTTCTCTTTCCACTTTTCAAATGGCAGTCACTGACCCCGTATAAAAAACACATGCTCTGTAATGATAAACATTTATTGTTATTGCTACTTTGAATTACTTATTTTTCTATTTGGGGCCTTTCCTAATCATATCCCACAGTCTCTTATTTAAATTGGTGCATGGTTGCTAGGGTAATTTGCACCCTAGCAACCAGATTGCTGAAATTGCAAACTGGAAAGCTGCTGATTAAAAACGAAATAACTAAAAAGCCATAAATAATAAAACAAATGAAAACTGAGACAATTTGCAATTGGTTTTCATTTTTCATTATTTGTGGTTTTTGGGCTACTTAACTTTTTATTCCGTGACTCTCCAGTTTTCAATTTCAGCAATCTGGTTGCTAGGCTCCAAATTACCTTAGCAACCATAAATTGATTTGATTAAGAGACAGCAATATGAATAGGAGACCTGAATAGAAAGACGAGCAATAGAAAGTAGCAATAACAATACATTTGTAGCCTTACAGAGCATTTCTTTTTAAAATGGGGTCAGTGACCCCCATCTGAAAGCTGGAAAGAGTCAGAAGCAGCAAATAATTTAAAAAGTATTAAAAATAAATAATGAAGACCAATTGAAAAGTTATTTTGAATCTGCCATTCTATACCATACTAAAAGTTAATTTAAAGGTGAACCACACTTTAATACAGCACAGACTGCAGACGTCATTGCCTGGACACAGCAGATAAGTGACCCCTAGTGTTCTACACAGCAAACAGGCATCAGAACATCTTTTCAGTAAACTGCCATTGTCTGAAACAGAAAGCAGTCTTTCAATAGTTTTGGGGCCTGGATTCAAATAGATTTTGTAGGGCAGATATTTATATAATATAAGACTGATGGCAATGGTATTAATAGGGCAGAAAGATAAAAATTTAGGAAGGCTGGTAACTCCATAAATGAATCTGTCTCTGTCTATAAATCTCTGCCTATTTTTATTGCTTGGCAGTAAATCGTCTTCTACGGGTTCCATTACTGTGGTTAAATCCTGCTGAGCATTAAAGGGGCGGGTCAACTTTAATTTAATTTTTAATACAGTATGTTATAGAATGGACAATTCTAAGAAATGTTTCAATTGGTCTAAATTGTTTATTTGTTTTATAGTTTTTTATAGTTTTTTTTTTTTATAGTTTTTTAAACTATGAGTTTGTGCCAGCATGGTTTTATGCGTAATAGATCTTGCCAGACTAACTTAATTTCTTTTTATGAGAATGTAAGTAGAGACCTCGATTCTGGAATGGCAGTGGATGTGATTTATATAGTGTAGTGCTTTACAATGGCAAAAAAAGGTGTTGCTTGGAAATGCGTGGTCCTGCTTGTAGCCAGCACTTACACAGGGTTAAATTAGAGTAAAGTGTGTAGGAGGGGTTATTTGTAGAGAAGTTTCCTGGTTTGTGCTGCATCAGTTTTTGCATTTTACTGCACCAGAGCGCATCTGCCATGTTCTCTCCTCCACACGCCACAGTTCCCTGTAGAATGATTCAGTGCAACTTTACTGAATTTCCTAATTCTGTATTTTTTATGCATTAGGTTTGGATGATATTTTTTTTTCCTTTTCCTGCTGATAAATATAAATATGGGTATGGGATCCTTTATCTGGAAACCCGTTATCCATTTTGATCAACTAATGAAGTAAAAAAATCATTTTTTTCTCTGTAATAATAAAACAGCACTTTGTATTTGATCCCAACTAAGATATAATTACTCCCTACTGGAGGCAAAACAATCCTATTGGGTTTAATTAATGTTTAAATGATTTTTAGCAGACTTTCGGTCTGGTGTTCCAAATTACAGAAAGATCCGTTACCTGGAAAATCCCAGGTCCCAAGCATTATGGATAACAGGCCCCATACCTGTATTGCTTTGTGATTCACCAGTCTTTTCTGGGCAGGCTCCAGAGCGTGTGTTCATAGGGAAGAGTAGGGTCTCTCTTTGCTTCCCAGTGGAACATAGCAAGGGATATTCACCTTTAAATGAACTTTTAGTATGATGTAGAGGCCGTTATTCTGAGATAATTTGCTCATGGTTTTCATTTTTTATTATTTGTGGTTTTTGAGTTATTTATCTTTTTATTCAGCCGCTTTCCCGTTTTGTAATTTCAGTCCAAATGACCCTAGCAACCATGCATTGATTTTAATAAAAGACAGGACTATGAATAGAAGAGGGCCGAAATAGAAACATTAGTAACAAAAAGTAACAATAACAATACATGTGTGGCTTTAGAGAGCATTTGTTTTTTAAATGGGGTCTGTGAACCCCATTTGAAAGCTGGAAAGAGTCAGAAGAAGAAGGCAAATCATTACATAGTTACATAGTTACATAGTTAAATTGGGTTGAAAAAAGACAAAGTCCATCAAGTTCAACCCCTCCAAATGAAAACCCAGCATCCATACACACACCCCTCTCCACTTTCAACCAAATTCTATATACCCATACTAACTATAGAGTTTAGTATCACAATAGCCTTTGATATTATGTCTGTCCAAAAAATCATCCAAGCCATTCTTAAAGGCATTAACTGAATCAGCATCACAACATCACCCGGCAGTGCATTCCACAACCTCACTGTCCTGACTGTGAAGAACCCCCTACGTTGCTTCAAATGAAAGTTCTTTTCTTCTAGTCTAAAGGGGTGGCCTCTGGTACGGTGATCCACTTTATGGGTAAAAAGGTCCCCTGCTATTTGTCTATAATGTCCTCTAATGTACTTGTAAAGTGTAATCATGTCCCCTCGCCAGCATGGTTTTATGCGTAATAGATCTTGCCAGACTAACTTAATTTCTTTTTATGAGAAGGTAAATAGAGACCTTGATTCTGGGATGGCAGTGGATGTGATTTACTTAGACTTTGCTAAAGCATTTGATACAGTGCCACACAAAAGGTTACTGGTTAAATTAAGGAATTTTGGCCTGGAACATAGTATTTGTACCTGGATAGAGAACTGGCTAAAAGATAGACTACAAAGAGTGGTGGTAAATGGAACATTTTCTAATTGGACCAGTGTTGTTAGTGGAGTACCGCAGGGCTCTGTACTAGGTCCCTTGCTTTTCAACTTGTTTATTAATGACCTGGAGGTGGGCATTGAAAGTACTGTTTCTATTTTTGCAGATGATACTAAATTGTGCAGAACTATAGGTTCCATGCAGGATGCTGCCACTTTGCAGAGTGATTTGTCTAAACAGGAAAACTGGGCAGCAAACTGGAAAATGAGGTTCAATGTTGATAAATGCAGGTTATGCACTTTGGCAAAAATAATATAAATGCAAGTTATAGACTAAATGGCAGTGTGTTGGGAGTTTCCTAAAATGAGAAGGATCTAGGGGTCTTTGTAGATAACACGTTGTCTAATTCTGGGCAGTCAATGTGTAAAAGAAACGGATCCGCACACACACCGATTAGTGCAGTTGGGGATTATCCCCTTTTATTCAGCCACCAAAGATGTTTGGTGGCTGAATAAAAGGGGATAATCCCCAACTGCACTAATCGGTGTGTGTGCGGATCCGTTTCTTTTACACATTGGTTGCTAAGGGACCCGGCCGGGTCAACGGAAGGAACGCACCACCAGCTTGCAGGATTGGTGAACTACAGGTGTGCGGTAGGATAATTACATTGTAATTCTGGGCAGTGTCATTCTGTGGCTACTAAAGCAAATAAAGTTCTGTCTTGCATAAAAAAGGGCATTAACTCAAGGGATGAAAACATAATTATGCCTCTTTATAGGTCCCTGGTGAGGCCTCATCTGGAGTATGCAGTTCAGTTTTGGACTCCAGTCCTTAAGAGGGATATAAATGAGCTGGAGATAGTGCAGAGACGTGCAACTAAATTGGTTAGAGGGACGGAAGACTTAAATTATGAGGGGAGACTGTCAAGGTTGGGGTTGTTTTCTCTGGAAAAAAGGCGCGTGCGAGGGGACATGATTACACTTTACAAGTACATTAGAGGACATTATAGACAAATGGCAGGGGACCTTTTTACCCATAAAGTGGATCACCGTACCAGAGGCCACCCCTTTAGACTAGAAGAAAGGAACTTTCATTTGAAGCAACGTAGGGGGTTCTTCACAGTCAGGACAGCGAGGTTGTGGAATGCACTGCCGGGTGATGTTGTAATGGCTGATTCAGTTAATGCCTTTAAGAATGGCTTGGATGATTTTTTGGACAGACATAATATCAAAGGCTATTGTGATACTAAGCTCTATAGTTAGTATAGATATGGGTATATATAATTTATGTAAAAGTAGGGATGGGTGTATGTATGGATGCTGGGTTTTCATTTGGAGGGGTTGAACTTGATGGACTTTGTCTTTTTTCAACCCAATTTAACTATGTAACTATGTAACTATGTAATGATTTGCCTTCTTCTTCTGACTCTTTCCAGCTTTCAAATGGGGTTCACAGACCCCATTTAAAAAACAAATGCTCTCTAAAGCCACACATGTATTGTTATTGTTACTTTTTGTTACTAATGTTTCTATTTCGGCCCTCTTCTATTCATAGTCCTGTCTCTTATTAAAATCAATGCATGGCTGCTAGAGTCATTTGGACTGAAATTACAAAACGGGAAAGCGGCTGAATAAAAAGCTAAATAACTCAAAAACCACAAATAATAAAAAATGAAAACCATGAGCAAATTGTCTCAGAATAACGACCTCTACATCATACTAAAAGTCCATTTAAAGTGAATATCCCTTGCTATGTTCCACTGGGAAGCAAAGAGAGACCCTACTCTTCCCTATGAACACACGCTCTGGAGCCTGCCCAGAAAAGACTGGTGAATCACAAAGCAATACAGGTATGGGGCCTGTTATCCATAATGCTTGGGACCTGGGATTTTCCAGATAATGGATCTTTCTGTAATTTGGAACACCAGACCGAAAGTCTGCTAAAAATCATTTAAACATTAATTAAACCCAATAGGATTGTTTTGCCTCCAGTAGGGAGTAATTATATCTTAGTTGGGATCAAATACAAAGTGCTGTTTTATTATTACAGAGAAAAAAAGGGTTTTTTTTTTACTTCATTCGTTGATCAAAATGGATATCGGGTATCCAGATAAGGGATCCCATACCCATATTTATATTTATCAGCAGGAAAAGGAACATAAAAAATATTATCCAAACCTAATGCATAAAAAATACAGAATTAGGAAATTCAGTAAAGTTGCACTGAATCATTCTACAGGGAACTGTGGCGTGTGGAGGAGAGAACATGGCAGATGCGCTCTGGTGCAGTAAAATGCAAAAACTGATGCAGCACAAACCAGGAAACTTGTCTACAAATAACCCCTCCTACACACTTTACTCTAATTTAACCCTGTGTAAGTGCTGGCTATAAGCAGGACCACGCATTTCCAAGCAACACCTTTTTTTGCCATTGTAAAGCACTACAGAGTTGGTTCTCTTGTACCAATGTACCTTTTTTTTGTTTTTATTCCCTCCCCCCTTTGTATTCGTCTGATGAATATCTTTAGTGGTGGATTTTTAACTATTTTTATTTACTTCCCCCTCTCTAGATCCTTTGAAGATGTATCTGACTCAGCTTGCAGTCAATTAGCTTTGGGTGCCATTGTCTCTTAGGGTAAGGGCACACGGGCAGATTCGGGGAGATAAGTCGCCCCTGTGACAAATCGCCTCTTCTTCGAGGCGACAATTGAGGAAACAATCACCCCGAACTTCCGTCTACCTTCCTGCCGGTTATAATGAAAAATTGCCAGCGGGATGGCACTCGTGGCTGGGTTTGCCACCTTTTTTTTAAAAAAAAAAATACCAGCCAGAGGAGGGGGCGGAACTAAAGGGGCAGAACACGATGCAAAAAGAGGCGGAGCCGTGGGGTCATGCGTGATTTCTAATTATAGCCGGTGGGAAGGTAGGGGAAGGCAGTTCGGGGAGATTGTCGTCCCGAAGAAGAGGCGATTTGTGGCCGGTAGGGATGCACCGAATCCACTATTTTGGATTCAGCCGAACCCCCGAATCCTTTGTGAAAAATTCAGCCAAATACCGAACCGAATCCGAACCCTAATTTACATATGCAAATTAGGGGTGGGAAGGGGAAACATTTTTTACTTCCTTGTTTTGTGACAAAAAGTCACACGATTTCCCTCCCCACCCCTAATTTGCATATGCAAATTCAGATTCCGTTCGGCCGGGCAGAAGGATTCGGCCGAATCCAAATCCTGCTGAAAAAGGCCGAATCCCAAACCGAATCCTGGATTCGGTGCGTCCCTAGTCGCCAGGGCAACTAATCTCCCCGAATCTGCACATGTGTTATTACCCTTAGGCTGACTTGTAACAATATTCCTTATGAGATCTTCTAGCCATTATATAGTGTTATGGGCTAGCGGGCCAGGGGGTGCAGTTTGATATCGCTAAAAGCTTGGGTAGTTAAATGATTTCCAATAAGCGGCGCTGGGCCCTGCAGAAAAAAAATCTTCAGAAAGCACACAGCAACCTACCCTCTCTAGGAACAATGCCCTAGATTTGATTATAACCTTATATTAGTTAGCTCCAAATGTGGCAAAGTTTTGGGTCTATCTGGCCCTTTGTCAAAGTCTGAAGTAGGCTAGTAAATGCCCTTGTTGATCCAATACTCCAATATATTGAAAGGTATTCTGTCATGGGAAAATGTTTTTAGCAAAATGAATACGTTAACTCCAGCAAAATCCTGCACTGAAATCCATTTTTTAAAAGGTGCACTCAGTCATGTGACTTGTACTCTGATAAACCTCAGACACTATTTACTTACTTACACTTTGGAGGGATATCACCTTCCGCTGTTTCCCCAGCAGTCTATCAGCTGAAAAAGGGGAATGCAGCAAGATAACAGCTCCCTGACACTAGATAGCTCCTGAGAATAACACTCAATAGTAAAAGTCCAAGTCCCACTGTGACTCCGTCAGTAACATTGAGTTGGAGAGACAATAGCCAGTCTGAAAGCAGTTCCATCATGAAGTGCTGGCTCTGAAATCACATGACCAGGCAAAATGACCTGAGATGGTGTCTACACACCAATATTATAACTAAAAGTTACACTTGTTAGTTCAGGGATGAAATTTAATATGGTAGAGTGAATTTTTTGCAGTGTAAACAGCATAATTTAGAAATTATTATTATTATTATTATTATTATTAACATGTATTTATATAGCGCCAACATATTGCGTAGCACTGTAGAGTAAATGTGATTATACAACTACATCACATGAATTACATACATAGAATATATGGAGTAACAAACATCACAATCAATACAGGTACAAAAAGGTGAGGAAGGCCCTATGCATAGGCATACAGTCTAAAGGGAAGGGAGTAATACACAAGGTGTGGGAGAGGGCAAGATCGAATTAAGAGGCTGAGAAATGTGGTATTGTATGTGGTGTTGCGTTTGGTAGTAAAGCAGAGTGAGGGTAGGCTTCTCGAAAGAAGTGCGTTTTCAGAGATTTCTTGAAAGCAGAAAGGTTGGGAGAAAGTCGGAGAGACCGTGGGAGAGCGTTCCAGAGGAGGGGTGCAGCCCTTGCAAAGTCTTGAATGCGAGCATGTGAGGAGGTAATGAGAGAAGAGTTGAGTAGTAGGTCAGTAGAGGAGCGTAGTAAGCGAGTGGGTGAGTATATAGAGATGAGTTCAGAGATGTAGGGTGGGGCAGAGTTATGAAGTGCTTTGAAAGGCAGTGTCATTAATTTGAATTTGATTCTGAAAGGTAATGGAAGCCAGTGCAGGGATTGACAGAATGGCGAGGCAGAGGAGGAGCGGTTGCTGAGGTGTATGAGCCTCGCAGCAGTGTTCATTATGGACTGGAGAGGTGACAGTCTCTGGAGGGGGGGCCAATTAAAAGAGAGTTACAGTAGTCTAGACGCGATATGATGAGAGAGTGAATAAGAATTTTGGCAGCGTCTTGGGTGATAAATGATCGTATTTTGGATATGTTCCTTAGGTGGAAGTGACATGATTTAATAAGTGACTGGATATGAGGAGTGAATGACAGGGCAGAATCTAGGATAACCCCAAGGCACCGGGCCTAGGGAGAGGGGGTGATAGTGGAATTGGTAACTATGATGGATACTTCGGGGATGCTATGGTGTTAGTTGGGGGAAAGAGAACCATTTCAGTTTTAGAGAGGTTTAATTTAAGGTAGCGTTGAGACATCCAGGTAGAGATAGCGGACAGGCAGGAGGAGACGCGAGTTAGGAGTTCTGGGTTGAGATCAGGAGACGAGAGATAGATCTGAGTATCGTCAGCATAGAGGTGGTAGTGGAAACCATAAGAATTAATTAATTTGCCAAGGGAGGAAGTATAGAGGGAGAATAGTAATGGTCCCAGGACAGAGCCTTGAGGAACTCCAACAGAAAGAGGTAGGGGAGAAGATGATACTCCATTGTAGGAGACACTGAAGGAACGATTGGTGATGTAAGAAGAGAACCAGGACAGGGCTGTGTCACGAAGGCCAAGCGACTGGAGGGACTGGAGGAGGAGAGGGTGGTCTACAGTGTCAAATGCGGCTGAGAGATCAAGCAGTATTAGTAGTGAGAAATTATTGTTGACTTTAGCGGTTAAAAGGTCATTAGTTAGTCGAGTCAGGGCAGTTTCCGTGGAGTGTTATGGCTTAAAACCAGATTGTAGGGGGTCCAGCAGGTTATTGTCAGAGAGGAATGAGGTTAGTCGGTTGTAGACTAGGCGCTCAAGTAGTTTAGAGATGAACGGTAGCAGAGAGATAGGTCGGAGGTTGTCAAGATTGGAGGGATCAAGAGAGGGTTTTTTCAGAATGGGGGTGACAAGAGCATGTTTTAGTTGAGTAGGAAACAGTCCAGTTGAGAGCGAAAGATTAAATAGGTGAGTTAAGGCTTTGATTAGACATTGAGACAGATGATTGATATTGAGGCGAAGTTTTGAGGGAATTGGATCAAGCAGGCAGGTGGTAAGGTGAGAAGAGGCCAAAAGCTTTGAGACTTCCTCATCAGTGACAGGGGTGAAGGAGCACAGGAGAGACTGGGGAGTGCGGAGGGAGGGTGGTGGAAGTCTAGGGGGGTTGAGTAGTGTAATGTCCCTTCTGATAGTGTCAATTTTGTTTTTGAAGTGCTCAGCAATATCTTGAGCAGAGACAGATGTGCATGGAGGGGGTGGAGAAGGGGAAAGGAGAGTGTTAAAGGTGGAGAAAAGTTGTGCTGGTTCTTTAGAAAGGGAGTTAATGAGTGAAGTAAAGTATGTTTGTTTGGCTTGGAAGAGGCTGGTGTTAAAGGAGCGCAGGGCCGATTTGTAGCTCCAAAAGTCTGATTCTGAACGGGATTTGCGCCAGCGACGCTCAAGTGCACGTGAGTGTCTTTGGAGCGCTTTTGTATGAGCAGTATGCCAAGGTTGAAGTGGTTTGGGTCTAGAAAGTTTAGTTTTTATAGGAGCAAGCTCATTTAGGGCAGTGGTGAGAGTACTATAGTAGAGAGAGGTAGCCACATTAGGACATGAGATGGCTGAGATATTAGAGTGAAGAGAGTCAAAGGAAGAAGAGAGATGTGACACGTCTACAGCTTGCAAGTCACGGTAAGTACGTGTTTGGGGAATAGCAGGGGGTGAGGAGGGAGTTAGTGAGAGTTGAAATGTGAGCATATTGTGATCAGAGAGGGGAAATGGTGAGTTAGTAAAATTGGTGGTTGAACAGAGTCTGGTAAATATGAGATCCAGAGTATTACCACTGGAGTGAGAGGGGAAGTCTGAGCACAAAGATAAGCCTAGGGAGGAGGTTAGTGAAAGAAGTTTAGAGACAGAAGAGTTGTTAATGTTGTTAACGGGTATATTAAAGTGACTTAATATGATGGATAGTATGTTAGATGAAAGAAAGTAAGGAAGCCAAGCAGCAAAGTTGTCCAGAAATTGTGCAGTTGGTCCTGGTGGTCGATATATAACAGCAATGCAGAGTGAAACAGGAGAAAAGAGCCTAATGCAGTGAGCCTCAAATGAGGAGAATGATAGAGAGGGAACAGGTGGAAGAACTTTAAAAGTACAGCGGGGAGAGAGAAGCAAACCTACCCCACCTCCAGGTCTGTTACCAGGTCTGGGAGTATGAGTAAGGTGTAGGCCCCCATAGGACAGGGCAGCAGGTGAGGCAGTGTCAGTAGGAGAAAGCCAGGTTTCAGTAAGTGTGAGTAGGTTAAAGGAATTTGCAATGAAATGGTCGTGTATAGCGGTGAGTTTGTTGCAGACAGATCTGGCATTCCAGAGAGCACATGAAAGATTAACTGGGTTTTTGGGTATAGGAGTAAAAGTTCTGTACTGTTTGAATTTGCTCCGGAGAGAAGGAGCTCGTGGCCGTGTTATAACTGGAATGGGGTAAGGGCCAGGGTTTGGGGAAATGTCCCCAGCTGCCAGCAATAGGAAGGAAAGATAGACTAAGTGTGAGTGGGACTTATAAGTCCTTAGTTTGTATGAAAAAGAGGAGTTTTGTGGAATAGCTAAACAGAGTACTTTATAAACTTCATGTGTGGAGAGGGAAGGAGAGGAGAGAGGCTGAGAGTTGTATAGAAGTGGGATTTGCCGGAGGAGGTAGTGAAAAATGTTTTCTGAAGCATGAGAGTGAAAGAAGGAGAAATGCAGGATAAAGCATGTTTGGAGTAAGAAGTAACAAACTAGCAGGTACAAGCAAATCTGTTTTCTTCTTATCCCAGATGGTTCACTGTTGATTGCAGGGGAATCCGGTTCCTAGAAATGAAAACTTAACAATAATAATCATTACAGAATCCCTTTAATGTCTGTCCATTAATATGAGTAAGAGCATCTATTTTTCTGTTTTTATGAATTATCCTCATCACACCCCTGATTTGAAAATGTACAACTTTGCCTCATGTTGCATGCTAAGGCATTATTCCAATTCATCTCTATTTGATAATAATCTGCTGATGTGGCTGTCTTTTGGAAGAAGATAACCTTTTGTACGATAAAAATGATATAGGGGTTATTAATAAGAACAATTGGCAGGCAGTAGTTCATTTATCAATGGTGATTCACATTGCCACATTCACTGCCACGACATTCTATAAACAGTAGTGTAAAATGTGAGGCCTTTGAAGGTCTTGCACCCCCCCCACACACATATACATACAAATGTATGAAAAAAGAACCACATCTTTGACAAATAGCCTACATAATCTAAATGGAACTACTACCACAACAAGCCAAGCCCCATTGGCTTGTTGTGCCCTGCCAGGCACAGTGTTATAAACCAGTGGCATAACATTTATATTTAACATTTAAATTCTGAATTATGTAATTCCGTTTTCTTGCCATAAATTACCACTCTGTACATAATTAGAAGCTCTTGAAGTACCTCTTTACAGACAGTTATAGCAAGAGGGGGCAAACAAGACTTAAGTAACTGAAGAATGTATCATATTGGCAGTTTATCAAAGGAAAACCTTTAAATTGAGCTTCTAGTTTCTAGTTAATACAGGAAGGCACTATGAGTTCACAAGGAGTACTCTCAGGTCAGCACAGTTCAGCGTTCATGTCAACTGATTTAGTTTTTCCAAATAGATTTGACATTTAGAGTGAAGACAGTGGGATGTAAGTTGCATGCTGTCTCTCTGAATACCCCAGGGGTTAGTTATTCTCTTACAGGAATGGGAAGGAGTTTTCTTCTTTGGGGTTAGTCCACCTGTTAATACTAAATGATAGCCTGATCCATCATGATTAGGTGTTTCTGTTTGACTGAAGAATTCTGGAGGAGAATATGTCCTGCCTGCACATTTGTTGGCAGGACCCAACAAGGATAACATTGTGATGTTGTCCAGAGTTAGGGTTCGGCACTTGGGGAATGAGTGGATTAATTAAGGCCTGAGGAAGACCCAGCACTCAAGGTACCCATTGGTATCAATGATAAAGTTAAAAGAAGGGCAGAAATCCTCCCAACTGAATTCATAAAACTAAGAAATGTAAGTGAAAAAGTGAAGGCGGGGACCTGCCCAACACTTACCTCAAAGATATTACCCGTGTAATGTTAAGGAGGCAGCAGGAGATTGTTGAGATTAGTAAAACACCTTTAGAGGCACATTTGCTAAGGGTCGAATATCGAGGGTTAATTAACCCTCGAAGTAAAATCCTTCGACTTCGAATATCGAAGTCGAAGGATTTACTGCAAATACTTCGATCGATCTAAGTAAAAATCGTTCGATCAAACGATTAAATCGATTTTACAGGTTTACAGTGGCGAAGTTTTTTTTAAAGAGACAGTACTTTGACTATCGAATGGTCGAATAGTCGAGCGATTTTTAGTTCGAATCGTTCGAGCCGAAGTCGTAGTTGAAGGTCGAAGTAGCCTATTCGATGGTCGAAGTACCCAAAAAAAAAACTTCGAAATTCGAAAATCCTTCACTCCAGCTTAGTAAATGTGCCCCTTAGTGTGGCCAAGAAAATGGTGCAGTGAAGATGGATTTAGGCTGCCATGCTGACATGGGCTGAACCTCAATGGTGATGTTGCAGCTGTTTTAAGGGAACAAATGGCTATTCATGGCCCATACGGAAGGTATTTTGACTCCAAATCTTACATCTGATGAAGGCACAATGCTGTAAAACAATTCAAAATATAACAAACACCTGAGACCGCAAAATATAAGGCTACCAATGCTTGACAAAATTCTCTGTAAATCACCGCTATTTTATTTTGTACTTTGAAAAAAAAAGGCCATTATAGTGTTGAGGTAGAAATATAAACAACAGAGCAGCTAGGCCTCTAAAAAAATGAGTGTCCATAGGAAGAGACTGGGTGGACATTATCTTTGAAGGATTTATTTTGACTCCCTAATAAAAGTTCTAATAAATCCATGTTGTGGCACGCAATTTATGGTACGCGGATTGAAATGAAAAGCAGTTGGTACAGCAAAAATGTTTCACTGCTGTTGTCAAGCTTATATTTTAGTAAGCCAATGCCTTTTACAGAAAGGAAGTAAAAGCTACAGCAATTTTGCACAGGTTGTGTACCCAATCTTCAAGTTGCTCCAAGCAAACACGTGTTTTACAGATTCCACTCTTTCACTAGGATATAGTGCGCATACAATAGGTGGCTTCATTTAGAGACATTTCTGTAGCTTCCGCTATTCCAAATATATTTATTTCCTCACACCTAGGGAAAATCACAGCAGAATTCTGCTTAGATATAATATAACAACTAAAATGCATTGCCTTAAATTCTTGATAAATCAGGATGCCACAGACAGTATAACCATGGGAATTACTTATGTAAATTCAAGGCAGACTTTAAAGGGCAGATTTATCAAGGGTCGAATTTCAAAGTACAAAAAACTTCGAAATTCGACCATCGAATTAAAAAACGTCGAATTTGAATATCTGATTTGCAGTTTTTTCAACAAATTTGGCAATCCTGTGGTCGAATAAAAATCGTTCGAATCGAACGATTTTTAGCGATCGATTGAAGGATTTCTATTCGACCAAAAAAAACTTGGAAAAGTGCTCTGGAAGGTCCCCATAGGCTAACGTTGCACTTCGGTAGTTTTAATTTGGCGAAGTATGAAGTCAAAGTTTTTTTTAAAGAAACAGTACTTCGATTTCGAATGGTCGAATAGTTGAACAATTTTTACTTTGAATCGTTTGCATTGAAGGAGAATGGTCGAATATAGCTTATTCGATGGTCGAAGTACCCAAAAATTTACTTTCGAAATTCGAACTTTTTGAAATTCCAACCATCACTCGAGCTTAGTAAATCTGCCCCTAAGGGTTATTTTTGAACCCAGAGCAGTGAACACAGAGCAATTTTTGGATATCATTTGACATGTCATTGCAAACTGCCTTGGTAGTTCTAAATGACCCCTATATCCTATTTCCAAGTATGATCTCCCCTTGAACCTTTATGCAACCTGAGTGGCAGTGAGTTGCTGCCATGTAGATGTAATTAGGCATGTAAAGCCCAAAAGGGAAAAATAAAAACGAAATACTAACCAGAAATAGCAAGGCAACAGAAACACCTACTAATGCTCTGCAATATGCATCAGGAAAACAGGAACTGTGAATGAGCCACTGAAGCAGTACTAGCTGCAAAAAGTGTTTATTCAAACAACATGTTTCTACTAACGCTCTGCATTCAGGCACCAAAAGGGAATATCCATTCCAAAAGAAAGAACCACAAGCCACAGAAGTATAAATAATTTCTGTGTGATTTCTGCCATTCCCCATCTCTGCACCTCTGCCCTATGCCTCATTGGCATCACTGCAACTGAACCGCTTCTCTGCCATCTGGCATTCCTCCTCTTGGCATTGCTGCAATGTGCCGTCATACTGTATTAGTGTTCTTGGGATTTGTGTGTCATTTGTACCATTTGTTTCAGCATGTTAAATTGATTTGCCAGATGTGACTTTCTAAGAAATTTGCTATAGTTTGTCCTGTGGCTTTGCCCTATCAAGCATCTTTTGTGCATTTTTTTTAAAAATACATTGAATATTACAATGTGCTAATATGGCTTCTATAAACAGGGTAAAGAAACAGATATGAGGCCCAGTGGCTGCAGTGGACAGTGGTACGGAAGTTTAGGGGACTCTGACTGATTAGCAGCCTACCATGTATTTAAATACATAAGCAATAACCTTAATATTAAAGGGATCCTGTCATCGGAAAACATGGTTTTTTTTCAAAACGCATCAGTTAATAGTGCTACTCCAGCAGAATGCTGCACTGAAATCCATTTCTCAAAAGAGCAAACAATTTTTTTTATATTCAATCTTGAAATCTGACATGGGGCTAAACATTTTGTCAATTTCCCAGCTGCCCCTGGTCATGTGACTTGTGCCTGCACTTTAGGAGAGAAATGCTTTCTGGCAGGCTGCTGTTTTTCCTTCTCAATGTAACTGAATGTGCCTCAGTGGGACATGGGTTTTTATTATTGAGTGTTGTTCTTAGATCTACCGGGCAGCTGTTATCTTGTGTTAGGGAGCTGTTATCTGGTTACCTTCCCATTGTTGTTTTGTTTGGCTGCAGGGGGGGAAAAGGGAGGGGGTGATATCACTCCAACTTGCAGAGCACAAGTCACATGACTTGGGGCAGCTGGGAAATTGACAATATGTCTAGCCCCATGTCAGATTTCAAAATTGAATATAAAAAAATCTGTTTGCTTTTTTGAGAAATGGATTTCACTGCAGAATTCTTCTGGATCAGCACTATTAACTGATTCATTTTGAAAAAAACATTTTTTCCCATGACAGTATCCCTTTAACAAACAAATCTAAGGGGGCATTTGCTGACAGTGGTGCAGGGTGCAGAAAACAGGCTCAAGCCACAAGGTTTTTCTCATTTTGTACCCTGTCCCTGCCACTTTGCACAGAGCTCCTCTGACTGCAGGTCATTGCACTGCCCCCATGAATACAGTGCTGCCTGTTATTATGCAGTGCTGTATTTATGAAGTACAGGAGGGGCAACATAGGAATTACCTGCCCCTACCTCTCCTCAATGTGCAGGTTCTTCATATAACAAGGTATGGGGTGCCAGGAGGCACATACTGCCAAACTAGCCCTTTATTTAAAGGAGTTGTTCACCTTCCAAGCTCTTTTTTTCAGTTGATTTCAGATTGTTTACGAGAAATAAAGAATTTTTCTTTTTTCCATGTTTTATTTCTTACTGTTTTACAAAATCTAAGTTTAAAGTTGAATGTTGGTGTCTCTGGTGTTTGAGTCTGACAGCTCAGTAATTCAGGTGCAGATTCTGTGCTGCTACAATTTTGCAACATTTAGTTGATACAATTCTCAGCAACTATTTTATCAATTCTAACAGCTTCGGGCGACTTCGGAAAACGAATCGCTGCGTGTGATTAGCGCCGGCGATTTTTCATTTTAGCCAGCGCAGAGTGAGGGAAGGCCTTTGGGAAGATTGGTCGCCGCAAATACGAGGTGGTTAGTCGCCAGGCGACTAAATCTCCGCAAAACGCCCAGTGTGACCTTACCCTAATGAAACTCAGGGATTCTGCTCCGCAGGGACAAATCAACTAAATGTATCAATTTAGAACTGTTACAGAGTTGATGACTCCCCTCCTAGAGCTGCTTCAGAAACACAAAAGAAGGTGAAAAATGAAACTTTACACTAGATAAGTGCACACTTTCCCTTTCCCTGACTTACCCACTTACCCACCTTCGCATAAACATGTATTTCCACTGACCCGATCACCGCACTGATCGAAAGTGAGGTCACTCCGATCAGTTTTTAACATTAGGAGGCTTTGATTATGTTTCCCCTTGACATGTAGCCCTCACCACTGCAGCGGATCGGGTACCCTAGCAGTTAGGCAGGTTAAAAGGTTGAACTTGATGGACGTGTGTCTTTTTTCAACCTAACTTACTATGTTACCCACATACTGGGCAAATCAAGTCCAGCCGAGTCATATTGCAGGTATTCCTCTGGTACCCACACTTCAATATTAGAAAAACAGTCACACATAGAAAATAGAAAGTAATTGGAAAAAGTCTATATTTCTGTTGAAATATCTGAATACAACTGAACTTAAAAAAGAGTTGGAAGGTGAACAACCCCTTTAATGTCTACCGTATAGCAAATGCTAGAAATTAGGCTGCCTTGTGCCCACAGCAACTACTCTAATCTGCTTCATTGAGCAGAAAGTATGGATGCACCAAACCCACTATTTTGGATTCGGCCAAACCCCTGAATCCTTCACGAAGGATTTGGGCAAATACAGAATCCTAATTTGCATATGCAAATAAGGGGTAGGAAGGGGAAAACATTTTTTACTTCCTTGTTTTGTGACAAAAAGTAACGCGATTTCCATCTGCATTTGCATACGCAAATTAGGATTCGGATTCGGTTCGGCCGACAGAAGGATTCGGCCGAATCCTGCTGAAAAAAGCAGAATCCTGGATTCGGTGCATCCCTAGCAGAAAGGTCACAAGTTTGCTTCAATCAGCATGTTGGTTGCCAGGGTGACTTATGTTAGCAACAGCATTTTCAAATTTACTCTAGAAGAGGAAACAATTCAAAACCCCAGTGTTGGACTGAGGGGCCCGGGGCCCACCGAAGCTGCTGCCTCAGGCCCACTACACAACCCCCCCAGAGGCCCCCTGCCCAAGCAGCAACCCCCCTCTGGTCCCCTGCCTACCTTCTTCCTCTTGTGGCCATGCCAGGGACCATGAAGGGAGGTCGGAAGCTGCCCAAATGCTTCACACAGGGAGCCGGTTTAGGCTGGCAGGGCCCATGAGGGACGGGGCCCACCAGTTTTTTTCCCAGTGTCCCACCAGCCCAGTCTGACCATACAAAACCCAAAACAACAAAAATACGATTGGCTAGGCTGCAGTGGATACAAACATAGTTCAATTTAGGGCACTATGAGAAAAGCTTCAAATGCCTGTTTTATTGTTACTTTCCTGTTCAACAGCCATCTTTGCTGCATGATAAATTTTAAAGGGCTGTTGAAGAATGATGGCCAGTTACTCTAATAATGGTTACTCTAATGGTTAATCTAATAATAAAGTGTGGTTTCTCTATGGTAACCCCTCTGTGCAGTGTGAGGCTTTGTAAGAATAAAATGTCTCCTGGGTTAATGTTATTCTTGTTAAGAAGCCAACAGACTTAAACTTAACCAAACCCACAACCAAGCGTGGGTGCAAGACAGTGGAAATATCGTTTGGGGTTAGATTGAGATAAAATATTTCCTATCCGCATCCTCCCACTCTGTGAGTCCCCGCTTAGCACATTCATTCTAAAATGAACAGGGTGGGAGTCCAGGGATCTCCCTTTAATTCAGAGTGGGGGGGATAAAAAAAAAGGTTTGCTTGGAATCCCCCTTCCTTGTATCTGGGACTTTGGAAGATTTCTGCACAGATGCATGCTGATTGATGTTAAGCATCCTTTCAAATGATATTTAACATTTAACCTATGAATTAGCCTGTTACTTCTTGCAGGTAAATGTCTGCTGAAGTCAGATCAGACTGAACTACAGAGCAAGACTTAAAGGAAGCCTATGGGGACCTTTAGGTGGCAAAGTAGGGGGTCGAAGTTTTTCGTTAAAGAGACAGTACTTCGATTATCGAATGGTCGAATATCCGAACGATTTTTAGTTCGAATCGTTTGATTCGAAGTCGTAGTCGAAGGTCAACGTAGCCAATTCGATGGTCGAAGTAGCCAAAAAAAACATTTGAAATTCGAAGTTTTTTTTTATTCTATTCCTTCACTCGAGCTAAGTAAATGGGCCCCTAAAAGTTCATTAAAATGTGAACAATTTATAACAATTTATTTTAGAACATTTCTATTTTCCTGTCTAAAGTATTTGAGTGGTTCACGGCCTGCACCAGGGCCCGCCCCCACCAAGTTTCGTTACTGCCTTCCTATTTTGGGCAGCGTTGTATTAAAGGGGTGGTTCATCTTTAAGTTAATGTTTAGTATGTTATAGAATGTTATAGAATGGCCAATTTTGAACAACTTTTTGATTGGTCATCATTATGTATTTTTTTTAAAGTGGTTTCATTCTTCTTTTGACTCTTTCCCACTTTCAAATGGGAATCACTGAACCTATCAAAAAACAGACGCTGCAAATGTTTTGTTCTTCCAGTTGAATTATATTTGTTTGAGTGGAACTTCTAGATCTCAAAACTTAGGGGCCGATTCACTAACTTCGAGTGAAGGATTCGAAGTAAAAAAACTTCGAATTTCATAGTGTTTTTTGGGCTACTTTGACCATTGAATGGGCTACTTCAACCTTCGACTACGACTTCGACTTCGAATCAAAGGATTCGAACTAAAAATCGTTTGACTATTCGACTATTCGACTAGTTCGCCATCTAAAAGCTACCGAAGTCAATGTTAGCCTATGGGGAAGGTCCCCATAGGCTTTCCTAAATTTTTTTGGTCGAAGGATAATCCTTTGATCGTTGGATTAAAATCCTTCGAATCGTTCGTTTCAAAGGATTTAATCATTCGATCGAAGGAATAATCCTTCGATCGAACGATCAAACTATTTGCGCTAAAATCCTTCGACTTTGATATTCGAAGTTGAAGGATTTTAATCCCCAGACGAATATCAAGCGTTACTTAACCCTCGATATTCAACCCTTGGTGAATCGGCCCCTTAACTATGCAGTGGACAGGGATATTGTGAGACAATTGTTATTGATTTATGAATTTATTTATTTCTGTGGTTTGTCAACTATTTGCCTTTCTGCTCTACGTCTGTCCCTTACAAAAGTTTAAAAGTCCTTCTAGTTTCAATAGCCCCTGACTACTAATATTATAACACATTCTTGAATCTTGAACAGATTTTGAGGCCAGGGTTTTATTGTTATAAATATAGTGACCTGGATATATGCAAAGGAAAATGTTAAAGAGGTCTGCCAACACTGTTTTTGCATGTAGAAAATGTCATTCTAAGCAACTTTCCAATATACATGCATTAAAGGACAAGGAAAGTGTCTCATAGATATAAGTTATTATACCGGCTATAAATATGAAGTGTGCTGATCTATTCTTTTGTACTTTATTTGATCGTAATGGTTAGTGGCAGGTTGAGAGATGGGGAAGTCCGATCGTACGATGATTCGTAGGATCAGATCTTGGCGTCTATGGCCAGCTTTAGAGATGCGGCTGGGCGGCATGCTGCCCCTAAAATTTGTCGCCCTAGGCCCAGGCCTCTATGGCCTCACCACAAATCTGGCCTGAGTATTTCACAAGCCTAGCAAATAACAAACCAGCCGAGGGGCCATTTAATATTAGGAAGGCAGTGCAGCATTTATGAAGCTTTTCAATGGTGTTGGGTAAGTAAAATTAGGATGAAAAATCTGACAGCCCAAAAAATCAAGGTGAGTTGACATGTCAGCCCTCTATAGTAATAAATCAAATCAACTGGACTTGCTGTATATTATGTTTCCTTGAAGATGTTTCGCTAGTTATCTGACTGGCTTTTCTCAATTGAGAAAATACAGAAAATACATTCCAGTTGATTTGACTTATTACTATAGATATACCATGACCTTGATGAATGAGAACCTTCACAGACATATCTGCCCTCGTTACTGGATTTGGAAGGAAACCAAATTCTTTCATGAACTGATATTTGAAGTCAGTAAGAGCTAACCTTGTAGATTTTAACATTTATAGAGGGCATTCATTTTAAGATTAACATTAAGTATGATATTGTGAGACAGTGTACAATTGTTATTCATTCATGAATGTATTTAGTTTTGTGGTTTGTCAACTATGTGCCTTTCTGTTCTACGTCTGTCCAGTACACATGTTTAAAATTCCTTCTATTTTAAATAGTTGCTGACCAGGATTTTAATTGTTATTAATATAATAAAAGATGTGGGTCTGCCACCCAAACAGTGTTTTTGCATAATGACAGAAAATGTCATTGTAAGCAACTTTCCAGCTTACATGAATTAATGCAGAAGAAGCCAACTAATTAACAGACCTGGAGGAGAACTGACGTCTGATACATAACTACACTGGTGTTAGATCCAGAGAACAGAAAGGGATAAATAAACACTGCTTTCAACAATAATTACAGTTACAAATAACTTTAAAACCATCAAATCTTACAATCTTAAATTTCTGGCTTTCTTCCCCAAATCGCTCAATTTTTTCAACCAAAAACTCCAAAAAAAATCGAGCGATTTGGGGAAAAAAGGCAGAAAATGAAGATTGTAAGATTCGGGTTATCGCTTGATTTCATTACATTTTTTCATGATCAATTAAATTGAGTTTTATTTATTAATAAATAAGCTAAGATCGCTATGGGAGTTCGGTCGAGTTTTTTTTTTAGGTTTGGATTTGGTTTGGATTTGGCTAAATTCACCACAGACCACAATGAAGCAGATTTATTAAAGGACGATGTAGCTAACGCTAGCGACTTTTCGCCAGAATTCACATCCACATTACATTGGCAATTCACTAACAGGCACAGACTAGTTCACCAGCATGCATTCACGTTCTATCTCCAGGCGACTTTTCACTCAGACGAATGGTCGTTGCTCCGCATATTCACTAAAGTGCGGATTTTACTGAGCATAACTCTTTCGACAGAGTTGATTTCGCCACCTCAGACCAGTCGAACTCCTACAATTTAACTACATCTTCCTCAATCTTATGTCACTTACATCATATTCTGTCTGCCGAAAATGCTTTAAAGTTAAAAAACGCTGGCGACTTTTCCTTTTTTTAACCGGAATTGCCTGCAAAAGTCCTAAGTTAAACTTTTTTGGTTTAACATTTTTCCCCAGACATTTGAGGGACATGGAACATTCATTTTATAGTGGGCTCCTGTCTAGGGCATTATAGGATTTCTTTTGTCTTTATTAAAGTGATACTGACACTAAAAAATGAATTTTAGCATATGAATGTACATTGAATGTTACCTATAGGTCATGTTGATCATTTTTTGCTGAGAGGTTTGTTTTTGTATATAATGGTTAGTTATAGTTCCTAAGCCTGACTCTCTGACACTCTGACTTTGCCAACCAGACTGTCCCATCTCAGCCTGTTGGTTACAGTTCCTAATGCTAATGGACTCCTGCTGCACAAATATGGCAGCCCCCTCATACAGGAACATGGGGGATCAGACAGGTAATGTAAAAGCATCATGCAAATACTTTATGGCAAAGTTAGAAGTAGCTTGCAAAGCCAATATTATAATAGATGTAAAAAAAAGTTTAATTCCAGGTGTCAGTATCTCTTTAAGGTTCCTTGGACATTTGTAATAAAAAGTGGGCACTTCAAGCATTTGCACCAACATCTCTAAAGCTGGCCATAGACGCAACGATCCGATTCGTACGATTTTTGGACCGTTTGTGGAGTCCCGACATTTGTCGTCCGGTCGTTTGGTCGATCATACAGGTTAGAAAATTTCTGTCACCTGCCGATAATATCTCTGCATTTATTGCCGATCGTATGATTTTAAGTGGGAGACTGTCACCAGCTTTGTCAGACATAAATATCGTACGATTGCTGTCAGAGGTAGTACATTGGCCCATCTATTCTTTTACTACTTTATTTGGTCGGAATGGTAAGACTTTGATCTGAATGGTTAGTGGCAGGTCGGGAGATGGGGAAGTCCGATTGTATGATGATTTGCACGATCAGATCTTTGCGTCTATGGCCAGCTTAATAAAGACGTCCATACAACTTTAATGTACCCTCCATATTCAAATTGACCTAAGCATAAGATCACTAGTGACTAGGCATAAACAAAAGCTAGTCGCCAAAGTCGCCAGTGTTTGGCGCCCAGGATGCAACTTCATAATGGGCCAGATTGAGGATCAGTTAGTGAAAGATCTGTCGAGGTTTGTAGAGAATGTTTATTTGCTTTCCAAGATACACATGAAAACCCAAATTGTATGGTGTCTAATAAAAGTAACATTTCTACCCGGCCGGTATTTCCCCAGTTTAGCAGGTAAAGCACCAGCCAAGACCGGTATTATAGATTTATTGGCAATGTAATTTAAAACTTCCCGGCAAATGGAATTTCCCAAACATAAAACTTGTTTAGGTAATATTCCATGAAGGAAAAATAACTCTTTACTGTTAAATTCCTGGCTAGAGAAACCCGTCACCCAGAAGCGCCATTTGCCCATAGATTGTGTGACTATGAAAATAAGCAGTGGGTAAATGATCGGGAAATATAATGCCACTAATTATTGGCTGCAGAACAATGACTTTGCAAAAAGTGCCAGGGATCACAGTGCAAGTCATTTCCATTTACTGCTTATTAGAAGAAAACCCTCTGGTCAGTGTTTCCCAAAACTAAACGTGTGTTACATGCATAACCACTAAAAGAAGCACAAGAAACCAAAATCCCAGACTATACTTATTATGCCGCATGCTTCCCCATAGGGACTATTGTAGTTTATTTATTGGAAGTTTGTTCCTGTTGTTAATTCTATATGTTTGTCAGCATCTTTAGAGTCTTTTATCAGCAAGTCACATGTGAGCAGGTGTATTATTCAGCAAATGAGTCACTGTGACACATAACCTTTACCTGTAACGATGTGAGGATTTCCCATAAACTGCAATCTTATGGGCGTGAGCTAGGAGATTCTGTTCTGAGTCAGTGATAGTGCTACTTACTGTACCTGCACTAGCCCATAAAGTACTAACATTAGCTCTGGTGGGCTCCAACATTATATCCGCATTATTGGAAGCTGAGCCATTAGCATACAGAATTATCATCCTAGAGGCACAATCATTAGGACAAATGGGGAATATATCATCGTTAGCTCACCTGATTCTATCAGTAGCACACAGAATTCCATTAGCATTAATTATCTTTGATTGGGTCATTGTTGCTAGGACAGAATGGGTGCTCTGTCCTTGGCTTGTCTTTTTTATCTGTATTCAGAACATGGAGGAGTTAGAGTAACAAGGTTATTATACCATTATTTCATTAACACAATGGGATCTGTATTTAGTATAGGCAGATGATCTCTGGGGGTGATGTCATACCACAAATAAAACATGGGGATCTCTAATTAGCTTAATTGGCTATGTCATTAGGCCATTGGGGCCTCCGTGTGTAATAGAATGGGAGAAGCTATGATGAGCTTAGTAGGGCCGGTTATTCGGACAGGCAACCTATGATGACCTCAGTGGTCTCAATCATCAGGACTATGATTAGCTTAGTGGGCATAAGGATAGGGAGATTTGTGATGGAGTGGGCTAAATCATTATGGCAGGATAATCTGAGGTTAGACCAGTGGGTTTAGTGATTAGGACAGAGGAATATGGGTTCAGCCCAGGGGTGATACTATACCAAGTGCCTCACTGAGGTGTCTCTTGCGATGCTGCCTCCCTTTCCCCCCAACGCTTACCTTTTCTGCCCGGGGAGGGGGAGGTCCAGAGGGAGCTGCATTGCTAGTACAGAGAGGAGCTGGATATCTGGTGTAAAAAATGACTTTTTCTTGCCCCTGGTAACTTGTGAGGAGAGTTGCCCAACTTGTCTCATGGCAACAGTGCTCCTGGTTCAGCTAGGGCCATCTCTGCTAGAAGGCAAGGTGAGACTTCAGCAGATATTTTAACAGAGGTGGTGAAAAGCCAACTCTGGTTACTTTAAGCGGTGAATTTCCATGTTTTCCTTTGTTTATTAGAAATTCAGCTTTTAGAGTACTAAGCTTGATCACTAACAACACTACCCCCACCCGACATGATTTTGAGCACTGAATGTTAGTTAGAGAAGCTGTTAGTTAGAGAAGCTGCAGCAGTAGGTCCAAAAGCACCCCCCAACTCCCATCTTATTTGCATGAGCAAAGGAGTTCACACTTACCCCTCCACATCTATAGAGGAAGCTGACCTAACATGACCACACATGATGTTACACCCCTGCCCACGTCCCACCTGCAGGCTGCTCTTATAGGGAAGTTAATTAGCATTTTGCACTTAGCAGTCAGCCCTTTATGGTCTATACCTGATTCAGGCCTGGCAGTCTGTAGATTCTGGCAAATGCCAGACAGTCATTATTTGTGGGGGGCTCCCAGCTCCCTCCACCATCGCTCAATTTCATGGCAACAGCACAAAAGTAGTGCTTAACAGCTTTATTAGCAGTTAATTGTTTCTTTAAATAATGTTTTTGTTTTTTATAAATCAGTAATCCCATTTTGCCTAACGCTAACTGTCAGTTGTTGTTTTTTATTTGTTGATCACAAAAAAAAATCCATTCTACGCAATAAATGAGCAATATAAAGACAAATAATCACAGTATAATAGCTATAAAGTTAAACAAACGTTATGTGATTACAAGCTATGCAAAGTCAATAGTAAACAGTAATATAGGCTATAACAATTTTCCATTCTGGCACCTATGGTTTGCAGAAACTGATGACATGTGCATGTACTGTCATTATCCTACTTCCCTTCCCTACAGCTACAGAATGATTTCTACTATTCTACTAATACTTACTGAATTTATTCAGTCTTGCTTAACCCAATCTCTACTGAATTGCTCTCCCTTAAAGCCTTCCTAGGAAAAGAAAGGATCTAGTCATAGGTAGGGATTATTTTTATTCATAGTGCTGCTTTACAGAGATTATACATTATGCACATCAGTCCCCGCTCCAGTGGAGCTTACAGTCTAAGGTTCCTATCACATCCACACACAATAGAGAAACATAGTGTCCTGGCTGGAACCAAACGTAGGACCCCAACGTAACTCTGCTAACCACTACATCATTGAGCGACTCTTAGGGATGCATCAAATCCATAAATTTGGAATTTGACTCAGGTTGTATCACAAAAAATCTTTTTACTGTTTAAAAGAATCAATTTGGCAATTACAACGTTTACAAAAACAGTCCAACATATATAACAGTGATATACATACCACCCAATGGTGTGTACAAGGCAGAAAGAAAGCAACAAGGAGCACATACACCTGCCAAAAATAGGAATGACCCCAATGTTTCGGCACAACGGCCTTTGTCAAGGGTATTTGACTGTTTCTGTAAACATTGTTGTAATTGTCAAATTGATTCTTTTAAACAGTAAAAAGATTTTTTTGTGATACCACCTGAGTCTTAGACAAAAGTTTTTTTTCTGAGTGTGCAAACCTCATATATGATATAGTTAGAAAATAAAAGCCCTGATTGTTTCAATTACAACTGGTGATTGCATCTGTACAATTTAGCACCTCTGTTTCTAGATCGGCAGTAAACTACTTGTGGAGAATTTTTTAATACAAGTGCTACAGTGCATTTGCAAAGATGCAGTTTTTGGATGCAGTATTTTTCCCAGCAATCCAGCATCATTGCAGGCAGTGATATGAAAGCAGTGTCCATTCTGATAAATTGTGCACAAGTTGCACAATCCGCCATGTCCTCAGATTGGGTATGGGTTGGAATGGTGTCCATGGAATGGAGGCCAATTGTGGCTACTGACGCAAGTCAGAAAGCAAATTGTGGAATTTGAAATTTGCGTAGCACTGCTCAGGTGACCAAAGGATTTATAAGTGTACCGTCCTCCATTATCCCTTCTGAACAGTAACTTCCAGTCTGAATGCAAGCTAACGGATCTGGCTAACTTTCACCCATTCTCCACTAATGGAAACGTCGGATAACAACTGTTTTTGGTTTCCATATCAATGTAATTAGTAAAACACATGCAGTTAATTAGTACTTACTTATGTTAGGAATGGGAACTATATTTTTTTTTTAAGAATTCCTAAAATGCAGCAAGGACACTGGAAATGCCTTGAGGCACAGCTGGAAATGTACCGAAATCCCAGGCTGCAGGAATCGCCCCACCCACCGCTTAACACTGACTCTGGGATTTTCCCCAGCTCATTTTTCTCAGCTGTACATTTAGTTATCTGTGGAACAAGTCACTGGAATTGCAAGTTTCAAAGTTTAGTATCATTTGTTTTCTACCAGACTTTGAAACGATGCTTTGAAAAATGAAACTACATATGACAATAAAAAAACACTAGTTAACGACGTACATGTTGAATGAATTTTCAGTCACTTTTAGAACTTGGACACACATTTTCGACCACGCTTTTAGCGCGTTTTTTTAAAAAGTTGACCGCCGTATAAATATGCTAGTGTAAGTCGCCATTGCCTAAGATTTAACCGAAAACGAGCCGAAGATCTGCATGTGTGTCCAAGGCCTTAAGATGGCCATACATGCACAGATTTGGTTAGGCAGTTTGGCTAATATCCACCATACTGACCAACCGTCTGGCCATGTAAGGCAAATCAGAGGGACGTTTAGATTGATTGGCATCATGGTGGATCTGTGATTATACAGTATGTCTTGATGGAAAATCTGTTGGACATAAGGAATAGAAGAAAATCTGCAGCCCCTTGCAACTTTCTGCTTTTCAGATTGAAAAGCAGAAAGGTGGTCAGATCGAAGAACAGAACAATAGAAATGTAACTGGGCAGACATGAAGAACAGTGATTGCAGCCTTCTGTTCTAAAGCAGCAGAGCAGACCCATTTAATAAATATTATTTTTTAAAGAGTAACAGAGTTGGACTGGCCTATCAGAGTATCAGAGAATCTTTCAGTAGTCACAGACCATAGTGGATTTTTTCTAATAGAATTCCTATATGCCCATTATTATTTTCACCATGGGCCCATACAAAATTATATCATTTTTGGCAGTTTCTATATCTAACTGTTTTGAATTGGCCAATGGAATCAGGTTCTCTGGTGGACCATAGGAGACTCAGTCCCACATATAAGATCAAGTATATATACAACTCTGCAAAATCGGAACAGTATAAAAAGTTTGAGCCAGGGTGCCAAAAACATCATGATACTTGTTTGCATATTTTAAATTGCCAAGTGGTAGAAAAGAACGGCACTGACTAATTGAAAATGGACAACAATGTTTTATATATAAAGCCTGGGGTACCCCTACCTAAATTATTTATAAGCATTGGGTTGGTTCAAGGCTTCCACACAAAATGCTGAAGATGTAGAGGTTCTACACACCATGCTTTGTTGTTACTAGTTACACTAGTTGGCCTTCAATTCTTATTAAAGTCACTTGAAGGTAAACTAAACCTTAACACAGTAGGCTAGAAATATTGCACATCATGTTTTGAGATTCTGTACTAGCCCAAGATGACCACAGCCCTTGAACAATGAAAATCTGTGCCCCTAAAGATGCCCCCAGTAGCTCCCCATTTTCTTCTCTGCTGATTCACAACACCTACTCTGTACTGCTGTCATGTACCTGAATTTAGGGCCTGAATTTAAGGCTGATAAGTAATTAAATCAGACTCTCATTATACGGAAGCTCAGAAACCAGTGTAATTTGCATCAGAATTTAATAAACAACCCTGTAGCACCGGATTTTATTTCATGTGAACCTTATTTTCTGTTTGATGATTTGCAATGAGCCCTAAGATTTGCTTCTCAACAGCTGCCCAGAGCATACTGAGCATGTGCGTGCCAGCGACACTCCCAACAAAATCCAAGATGGTCACCCCCCAAGCACAACTTTGAAGGCCTAACTCATTACTGTTATAGAGTTTCTGAACTTTAGGCTGGTGCAGTAAGTTCAGTATAAAGAATACCACATTTCTACCCAAATTTGTTTTTTGGGGTGGAAAGGACTTATATGGGTCTGTTGTTCAGCACTAACCCCTAGCACCCAGGAGGCTATTAAACAGCATAATGAGTCCCCTCCATCCGGAATGTGTGCCCCAAGTGCAAATCATCCCCAGCAGACTATATCCATATGGTGTGGAGATGTCCCTGTGTCGCCAAGTTCTGGAGGAAGGTGACAGAGGAAGTTAGCGGGCTCTTGGCTCTTATAATTCCTATGGACCCACTAGTCTTACTCCTAAATCAGGTTGAAGAAACGGCCCCCACAGTGGCTGAGAGGGCTTTGTTAAATTTCTTGTTTATTCAAGCAAAACGCTTGATTGCTCTCAAATGGAAATCCGAACACCCACCTAAAAAAAAGCAGTGGATAGAATTGGTGAACGCCTCACTACCCTTATATCAAATCACTTATATGCGTAGAGGTTGCCCCAAGAAATTTGGAAAGATCTGGTCCCTATGGCTATCCGACCATATGCCATCATTGCTGCCCCACACAGAGGGAGTGTTAGATCTCGGAAACCCCCCGCCAACCCCTTGAGTACAACCCCCTATTTTCTTTTTTTATCCCCTGGTACAGAAACGACAAAATCCAGAACAAGTTGGGTAAATGTTTTGTGTTTAATGTACCACTGATTTAATTACAGGAGTGTTATCTTTTATTGCAATACAACCTCTGTATTTTAAATTTCAGCCAGGATATCTGGCTCTTGGATGTGACCATTCATCACAATTCCTCATACTGTAGGGTGAGATGCTCCTGTATATCCTTGCTGCCGCATTGTATTTTGACCTTGATTTATTATTCCTCTCCTGGTCTTGTCTTTTTTGCTTTATTGTATGTACTGTGTGTCTGTTTAAAAATTTTCAATAAAAACTATTTTTAAAAAAAAACACAGCATAATGAGTATTACTTTGGCAATACACTCCTATACCATCTGGCATAGAAATTCTACTATCTACTATCCATTTAGTGCTAAAATGTGTCCTATTAAGTGCTATAAATTGAAAAAGGGTAAGCTAAAAAAAACAATAAGAATTACAAGCAGTTATAGTCATAAAATATCAGCCCAGACCTAGCAATCTTTAGCCTTCAGTCCCAAGGCCACTGATCTCTTATTTCTCAGTTCCGAGCTATAATCAATTTTATGACTCATTTTCAGAACTGAACTTTTTACAGTCGCATATCACATGGTTCTTTACTCAATATGAGGTGTGGGACTGCGGAGCTTTCACTATGAACACTCTTTTCTCCCCGTAATCTTTTTGTCCTGCCACATTACAAATGTAAAGAGAAAGAAACTTTTTTTTTATGGTTACACACCCACTTTCACCAAAAACAAATTTCAGCAAAAAATTATCTCCATTTGTAACGTCAATCAGAGGATCTTAAGGTTTTCTACATTAAGGTCTCATATGCCCACCATACAGTATGAAGCCCCATGTGCTCACCATAAGCAGCCCCATTTCACACATTGCTACTGAAATGGAACTGAATGGCTGCAAATAATACTGTTACATACATTTCTAATATTCTCTATATAAAGTTTTGTCAAAGTGATTCTAACTAAATTAATTTAATAGACTTGCTCTAGCATCAGACAGTGCTTCATATTGTGATTTAATCGTTATGATTTTGGAGCCAAGGGTTTTATTCAATCCTCAAGAACCCATATTAAGCTAAACAATGTTGACAGTGATGTTAAAAAGAAAGCCTATCGCTGAGTATGGGAACAGAGCAGTAGGCCCGGACTGGCAATCTGTGGATTCTGACAGATGCCAGAGGGGCTGCTGTAAGGTGCCATAGACAGTCACTATTTATTGGGCTGGTGGGGGCTGTTTGGGCCTCTGTGTACCTGAAATATCAGGGCATATTTTCAATCCCAGTCCAGACATGCAGAGCAGTGTATATGTGAGGCTGGTCCAGCACGGAGAAGCAAGAGGCCACTGTGTAAAACAAGCAAGGTTGCACAAACAGGCTGAAACTGGTTAGGTGGGAAGTCAATACAAAACTTGCAACAGATGTTTTCAGTAGGCATATTCTTCATTAGTGAGAAGCAATTACATGGAACTAAGATATGGGAAGGGATGAGCAAATAGAAAGAATTCCGGAATGAAAGGAGGCCAAGTTGAGCAAGAAATAAGGAGGGAGCTATTAGATCATATATAATAAAAGACTGGAGGCAGTTGATAATGAGATAATGAGATAATACCAAAAGCTGCCCCTCAGTATATTTAAACTGTGCAACAAACAATCCAAACAGGTATTTTATCACTATAGATTTAGTGATATAGGCATAAGAAAAAAAAGTAATTACAGGTATCGGATCTCTTATGCCAATATCCAGATATAACCGAAAAGGCCATCTTCCATAGACCCCCCTTCAACATGGGCAAATGTATGCACATGCACCCACCCAGTGTAGCACAAAGGATACCTCAGAGTGGGGAGATAATGGAGGTGTGGTGGTCTCTAAAGGAAAGTACCCTGGGTCAGCTAGCTTTTTAAAAACATTAAAGTCACCCTGAGGTAAAAATCTAGCCATTTAAAGGGATTGTTCACCTTTAAATTACATTTTAGTATGATGTATAGAGTGATGTTCTGAGACAATTTGCATTTGGCTTTCTTTTTTTATTATTTGTGTTTTTTTAGTTATTTAGCTTTTTATACAGCAGCTTTCCAGTTTGCAGTTTCAGAAATCTAGTTGCTAGGGTCCAAATTACCCCATGCATGACTAAGAGCCCTGAATGGGTGCAAAACGCATAGGGGTAAATTTATCAAAGAGTGAAGTTCCGCCACTAGAGTGACATTCCGCAGCTCTCAAATCATTTCTATGGGATTTTGAAAGGTGTATTTATCAATGGGTGAAAGTGAAAGTTCACCCTTTGATAAATATGCCTATAAAAATCCCATAGAAATAAATGGAGAGTGGCAAAATTTCACTCCAGTGGCGGAACTTCACTCTTTGATAAATATACCCCATAGGGTGGATGGAGATGCAGATTTATATTTTTAACTTTGTATAAATGAAAAATTATTTTCATTATTTTCATTGAATTTCTCTGGTCCTGTGGATCCGTTTGAGTGCCGGTCGGCCCTGCTTTTTTTCTTTTCCATATTACCCCAACTAACCACACATTGATTTGAATAAGAGACTGGAATATGAATAGGAGAGATCTGAGAAAGATGAGCAATAAAAAGTAGCAATAACAATACATGTGTAGCCTTACAGAGCATTTGTTTTTAGATGGGGTCAGTGAACCCTGTTTGAAAGCTGAAAACAGTCAAGAGAATAAGGCAAATCATTCAAAAACTATTGAAAAAAAAAATAATGAAGACCAATTGAAAAGAGGCTTAGAATTAGCCATTCCATAACATTCTAAAAGTTAACTTAAACATGAACCACCCATTTAAGTCACACCTCACAAACTGCTACCCTCCATTCTTTTTAATGACCGTTTCTTACAATAATCAGTCAAAATACTAAAATTCGGTGTTTCAAAAAAATAATGTGTTCAGATCAAACAGGAAATAAACAGAGGTCATGTGATTTACTGTAAATAAAGACCCAATAGATAAGACAAACAGTATACACTTTTGCAATGCACTGTTTAAACCTCTGTTCAGCAAGATTGTATTGTTTCCCATACCTTCAGAAAGTACAGAAAATGGTTTTGTTCCTTTTTAAAAGAATTTCCGTTTTGAGGCCAACCTGTTCTGTTGCCTATCTCTTATCATAAAGTTAGTGTTTTGCATGTACGTTTGCATAATGTAAAGGTAATGTATTCAAGCTTCCTGTAATATCGGAACAAAATCTTTTTTCTTATAATTGCAGATGAGAAACAAGAAATAGAGCTCTTCCTCAGAAGCAGTTCAATACTACCTCATTATATTGATGAGAGTTCTAAGCCACTGCAGCTACAGGTGCAATTAAGATCTATGTCTATGGCAATTTTAGGGAGGCTTTGTTGCAGGAGCTTTAACCTCATATAAATATTAGCATTGATTTTAAATCATTGTGCACATATTCCTTTTAAATTAGCTCACCACCTATTTTTGCACAGTGAAAGATGTCAATCTAAGAAGCTTTCCAATATACATTCATTTTTAATAGTTTTTAAGTTATTTGTAGATCTGACTATTTATTCTCTCGACACTGCTGGTCCTGACTCCTGAAAGATGATGTAGCATAAGTCAGTTGATTAACAGACATGGATGACAACTGACTTTTGCTGTACTGTTACAGGAGTCAGAACAGAATCAACAAATAGCAGTTATATTAAGGAATAACTTTAAAACCCTTAAAAATATTTAATTAATGTATATTGTAAAATTGAGTGGAATTATATTTAATTTTAATATGAAAAAAAAAAACACATTTGTAGTTGAGGTTCACCTTTAATATTCGGTTCCACTGGAGCTGCCACATCAGAAGCCCAGGACCCCCTCCACCACCCACATGGCCCCCCGCCCCATCTGTAACCCCCTTTCCCTCCACCAGCGTTTACTTTATCTCTAAATGTGATCGGGCTGGGGGAGGTCAGGGAGTGGGTCAGGTGGCCGTGGGGAGTGGGTCTGGGCCGGTGGCAGCCCTCGACCAGTGTCTTGCCAGCCCCGTCCAACCCTATCAGTGTACCTCTAATATCGGTCACTACTGCAGATAATAATAGGGTCATTTTTTTCTTGTAATATATTATTAATTTCCTTATTAGGGATGCCCTAATGGGACACGATTTGCATTTCCCTTTGGGAAAAAAGACTGAAACTGATTTTCTTTCACTTTCTCTTTAAACAATTGACTGGATCATTGCTCATGGTTAATATGTGATGTGCTGACTTTGGGTGCAGCCTCATTTGCCAGTCTGCTTAGCATTTTGCTGAAATAAAAACACATATTTTTTAATTGCGGGGAAAGGGTGACTTCCCCCACCCACCCCTCGTGAATACACTGCTACTGGATGCAGGCAACACTGTATTCTTGGGGGTAATGCAGGTCCTTGTGCTTCGTTCTGGGACTCAAAGCATACCTCCCAACATTTTGGAAATAGAAAGAGGGACAAAAAGATTTGCCACGCTCCATGGTTTTTATGTGTTATTACAGTTCAGTGCAGGAGATCGAAGAGAAAATTGGGACATTTCAGTAACAATCCGGGTGTCACGGTCGGCACTCAACACCAGAACAAACACCAGGCACCCTGGTCTCGGCTCGTGCTTCACCAGTAGTGTGACCGCCTTTGGGCCTCGGGAGGAGCCCTCGGCTTACTTGGATGCCACCTGGACTTAAACGAGAGGTGCAAGATGAGGGTTCTGGATAGGCAGAGGGGCACGACAGTAAAGCAAAGTCTTTGGACAGAAGATCGTAGTACAAGGCGTTAAGCAAAAGAGTAGTCAGATCAGGCCAGGTCGAGGCAGGCAGAGAATAAACGTTATCAGGCAGGCAAGGGTCAAACCAGGAAGTCAATCAGAGGGTTAATCAGAAGAGGTAGTCGGTAATCAGGCAAGGGTCAGAATCCAGAAGTCAGAAAAGTCAAAAATAGCCAGGCAGGGGTCAAAAACAGGAATCAAACAGGTTCAGAAAATAGCAATGGATAGCACAAGGCTCAGAAGCACCAGGAAACAATATCCTATCACGGGCAAAGTCCCACAGCCCTAATGGCCTTTAAATAGGGTTTGAATTACGTGCCATTGCGCGATGACGTCACTACGTCAGTGCGCCTGCGCCTTTAAATTATACAAGAGCGTGCCGCGCGTGCCCTATGATGCTGGCGCCTGTGGCCTAAAGGAAGCTGCTCGTCGCGCGGGCGTCCCCGTCGAGGGGGCGGCAGGCGTCCCTGCCGTCCCCCCACTAGACCACCAGGTACGTTCCTTACACTGGGACTGCGGGTAGAGCTATCAAAATCTGGACTGTCTCGCGAAAAAGGGGAAAGTTAGGATTTATAGATGAAAAAACAACAACTGTTTAAAACATCAGCAGGTCATATTTACTAGTGTGCTATAATAAAGCAATATTTGATCATTATATAGGGGTTTTGAGAGTAAAAGGTGCAAAGTTTGCTATAGGTCTAATCTACTACAGCCAATCATCAGGTAAAAACACTTTTTATGCCCTTGAGGCTGCCCAATTTAACCCCGGCCCTGCCCCCTTCTGTTGTCCCTGCTCCACTGCTTCAGCCTATAAAGAAAGACTCTTGGTGATGATTCTATGCATTTCAATGGAATGGGTAAATGAGGTTTTGGGTTAAGTTTCTACAGTGGGAGATGGACTTGTTACTGTAGGCCGTGTTGGACTGGCCCTCCGGGATACCAGGAAAACTCCTGGTGGGCCCAGGTGTCAGGGGGCCCTCATGCTGCAAAACATTTGGCTTATTTCTTGGCCATTTCCTATTTATATGAGATTAAAGAGGCTAAATAGATGGAATAATAGATTATAGTATGTAAAGAAAAGAGCATAGGAGAATAGAGGTTGATTGAGGAGAGGAAGAAAATAATACTTAGAGTGGGCCCCCAGTCTAAGAGTTTTTGGTGGGCCCCCGGTGTCCCAGTCTGACACTGACTGCGGGTAATCAGTTGGGGCTTAAAGCAGGGAGACTCCAAAAAATACAAAAAACATTTGTTGTTGCAGTTTAGGTCAACATTTTCTTAAAGATTTTTTTCCCATTTTTTAAATTTCCCTGTTGGTTATTCAATCTTTGTCCTGGTTGCACATTATGCAAATACAGAAAAATGCAATGTCAAAACTGAATATTGCTTCTGTGCATGACAGTATTTCGTAACATGCATATTTGTCTAAAATATTGACTTGAATCCAACTAAGTGTTTTTTTATGTCTGTTAATAATAATAATAATAATAATAATAATAATAACAATATACATTAGATAGAAGACAGACAGACAGATAGATATGGCTATGGTTGGCTGTGCTGTTAACATGATTGGTTTGGCAGCTGAAGGATAACACACCCAATCTTGGCTCATATAAGAAGGGTTGGACTGGAATGGTGTCTTGGAGTCATATAGATCCAGAGGACTTAATGAAATTAGATGTCACCTTGGAGTCCCATGACCTCTGCCATTGGCCTTATGTAAAATTGTATTAAGACTTGTATATGGTGTTTAACAGCAGCGTAACTACAGAGGAAGGAGATGCTGCATTTGCAGGTGGGGCCAGTAGGCCCTAATTAATTAACAATTTCAAATATGGTAGAATTAGTCAACTCATAAATGTTTTGGAACCTTATATTGTAGTTGCTGTGGGGTCCAGTAACATCTATTTATGCCAGTCTTGCTTAATGCAGTTTGTAGGGCTTTATAAATGTAATAGGAGCCTCGGGGGAGTCACCGATTTGGTAAACTGTTTTAAATGATACATTAGTTGATACATTTCTTATCTTTGGCCCTGCTGAGCAGAATCCCTGAGTTTCATTAAATGCACATTTTATAATTGATACAATAGTTGCTAACATTGTCACAGATGCTGCTGAGAAATGTATCAACTAATGTAGCAAATTGTAACAGTTCTTCTCCTGGATTATTGAGCTTTCAGACTGAAAAACAATAAGTAATAACAAATAGAAAGCAATAAAAAAAAGTCTTTATTTCTCTTCAACAATCTGAAAACTAAACTGAAAAAAGTGTTTGGAAGGTGAACAACCCCTTTAACAATTGTATTTATTGTTTTATTTTTAATACTGTACATAATTAAAGCATATGGTAATATGCAGTTGAAGAATAGTATAGATTATCATTATTATCATTATTGTTATAATCCAAGCAAATCATAGTCAACAATAAGTATTTAATCCCGTTTCAGTGAAGTTCCAGGGTTCTTATTTGCCAAACTTCAACCATCTATTTTGTATATATTGAAATATTAAATATTAAGTGTATTCTGTAAAATTAAAGAACAATATCCATTTTTTCTTTTTGTCTCTTTGCCACTTAACTCTTGGGGGGTAGTGGAGTAAAAAAAAAAATTGTGTAGGGACAGAGGAGATAATCGTTCGATTATTCGACCATTCGATAATCGAAGTACTGTCTCTTTAAAAAAAACTTCGACTTCAATACTTTGCCAACTTAAACCTGCTGAATTGCTGTTTAGCCTATGGGGGACCTCATGTGCGTTTTGCTACGTCAAAGGATTTTTTGGGAAAATCATACGATCGTACAATAAAATCGTTTGAATCGTTCAATTCGAAGTACGATCAGAGTACAATCGTACGTTCGTACAACGATCGGAATACGATCGTACGATGTATAAATTCATCAGATTTCGAATTAGAATGTCGGAGGATTCTATTCGATGGTCGAATTTCGAAGTTTTTTCTACTTCGAAATTCGACCCTTGATAAATCTGCCCCATAATGTTATAATATCGCCTCTGCTTAAGGTCAGTCTCTACAAAGTGATGTTATTAAAGGGGCTGTTCACCTTCAAAACACTATTTTCAGTTCAACTGTTTTCAGATTGTTCACCAGAAATATAGACTTTTTTTTAACTGCGTTCCATTTTTTTTTTTTTACCGATTTCCCAAAATTGAAGTTTAAGGTTTAAAGAAACCAATTTCATTCTGATCTAAATGGCAACGTGCCTTTAGCATAATATTCATTTAGGAGAGGAAGTTTAAAAGATGTGTTCTGCAACCTCAATAAAGAATGACCGTATTTCTAGATATGTCCATACCATATGAAGGAAAGCACCAGAGGATTAATTGCACCTTGGGTAGATCTTTGGTATGGACGAGTTTCTCTTATGTCACATGTAGAGGGTGAGGTAAGTTATATGAAGGTATCTGAATCTTATTCCTGACACTCACCAGTGAATCATAATTTGTTGTATTGTTTAAATATCAGTAGTTAAGGAAGGGATATCCCTAGCCTATCCCTTACAAAGTAATGAAAAAAATTGTGAAAGAGGTTTATCGGGTAAATGAATCCACTCCATGGAGTCTCCATGGAAACATATTTAATGGTTTAACCATTAAGTGGGAAACAAGGTCATGTTTAAGTGAAGGTACAGAAAAAAAACATTTAAAGGAATTATCTAATATAAGTAATTCTAAAATTGAACTGAAGAAGCTGCTCAGATGAGTAGTGAAACATTTTCAATGATAACTCAGCAAGTCCAGTTGTTTTAGAATTACTTATATTAGATATACCATGACCTAAATGAATGAAAATCTTCATTCATCATAGGAATTGTTCACTATAAAAATAAAAACTGGGTAAATAAATAGACAAACATATACAAAATAAAATAAAAAATTAAATATAGTTAGTTAGAACACTACTTCCTGCTTTGCAGCTCTCTTGGTTTCCACTGATTGGTTACCAGGCAGTAACCAATCAATCGGTGACTTGAGGAGAGGGGGCACATGGGTCATAACTGGTTGCCTTTGAATTTGAGCTGCATGCTGAGCAGTGGCGTAACTTCGGATGCCAGGGCCCCCCTGCAAAAAAATTTTCGGGCCCCGTCTGCACAAAATAGTGGGAGAATTTCATGTATAATATCCCCAGAAGTCATAGAAGAATGTCACAGTCGCAATTTCATATATAAATACCCCAGAACTATAGAAGGATGGTACAGTGTCAATTTCACATATCTCTCTGTTAAGGCTATGAGCAAACTTAAGGGCTGTTACTGCAGAAGTAAGATCGTAAGATTCTAAGCAACATAGAACTTCAGTTGGTTTATATTATTTATTTTTTATAGTTTTATAATTATTTTCCTTTTTCTTTTGACTCTTTGCAGCTTTCAAATGGGTGTCACTGACCCCATCTAAAAAGCAAATGCTCTGTAAGGCTACACATTTATTGTTATTGCCAAATTTTAGTTCTTAGCTTACTAGTAAGGTACTCTCCTAGTCCTATTCATATTCCAGTCTCTTATTTAAATCAGTTCATGGTTGCTATGTAATTTGGATCCTAGCAACCAGATGGCTGAAATTGCAAACTGGAGAGCTGCTGAATAAAAAGCTAAATAACTCAAAAACCTTAAATAACAAAAAATGAAAACCAACTGCAAATTGTCTCAGGGCGCAAAGGTGGAGGGGCGCCAGGCACGTACCTCTTCTGCCTTCTTCCCCTAGTTCAGACCCTTGTGTCTCACATCTCAGGCAGCTCCTCTTGTGTTTTTAGTGTGTGCCTGCCGCTCGTGTCCCCCACCGCCTGCAGCAGCTCTGAGCCTCTGATATCAACGTTGATCGCGCGCCTGAGCAGCTCCTCTTGTGTTTTTAGCGTGCGCCTGCCGCTCGTGTCCCCCACAGCCGGCAGCAGCTCTGATATCAATGTAGAGCGCGCGCACAAGTGCGCACACGCACTAGAGTCTGGAATTCCTGTCAGGTGCGCCTCTGCACATGCGCGCACACTTGAGAGGAGGGCTACGTAGTCAGCTGCGTTGCCCGGCACAGTCCTGGGCTGATCCATCTGTGAGCCGGACTGTACCATCAGGGCGCCTTGTGGGTAATCCGGCACTACTGAGGAAGCAGGCCCCGGGCCCCCTGTACCCCCGGGCCCCCCAGCGACTGCGGGGTCTGCTTCCTCGGTAGTTACGCCACTGATGCTGAGGATCAATTGCAAACTCACTGAATAGTTATGTCCCATGTGGCCCCCCTTAAAGTCGCTGATTAACTCAAAGTTAGAGAGCTCAAAAGTAGGGTTCTGTTCTGTTATATTAGACATCTGCTCACTCCAGCCGTTATACATTACATTTGTCGAACTATATTAGAAACATTGTTTATTTTGCACAGTTTATCTATTTATCCTGTTTTTATTTTCACACTGAACAATTCCTTTAAGATGGTAAGTTATGTCTCCTTTGAGAGTAGCAAATCGCAAAAAACTGGAATCATTGATTTATATATATTGTCTATATATTTAACATAGTATTTGGGCCATTCTCATAAGGTGGGGATGTTTAGAGTTATGCCATAGTGGGGCTAACAGAGAACATGAAGGGGCACATTTACTAATGGTTGAATAACAAGGGTTAATTAACCCTCGATATTCGACCCTCGAAGTTAAATCCTTCGACTTCGAATATCGAAGGACTTCGAATATCGAAGTCAAAGGATTTAGCGCTATTCGTTCGATCGAACAATCAAAGGAATAATCGTTCCATCGAACGATTAAATCCTTAGAATCGAACGATTCAAAGGATTTTAATCCATCGATCGAACAAAATTCCTTCGATCAGAAATTGGCTAGAAAGCCTATGGGGACCTTCCTCCTAGGCAAACATTGATGCTCGGTAGGTTTTAAAGAGACGGTACTTCGACTATCGAATGGTCGAATGGTCGAATAGTGGAACGATTTTTAGTTCGAAACGTTCGATTCGAAGTCGAAGGTCAAAGTAGCCAATTCGATGGTCGAAGTACTTCAAAATTCAAAGTATTTTTTATTCTATTCTTTCACTCGAGCTAAGCAAATGTGCCCCTAATTGTTATTCCTAGGGAAGCTTTGGATGTTTGTTTTTGTACCCAATTAAAGAAATTATTTTTGAGTGTTTTAAACCAGCCAACTACCTGTGCTTTCAATGTTGAAGCAACATTTCCTATGCCCTCCACCATGTGACCACTAGACTGGCAGAGTCAAGTAGTATAGTAAAGTAGTAAAGAGTCAAGTAATATAGAGGAGACCCTATGGTGTTTTGAGGCCCAGCCAGTATACTCTACTTCAGTGGTCCCCAACCAGTTGCTCACCAACCCCTTGGATGTTGCTCCCAGTGACCTTAAAATAAATGCTTGTTTTTGAATTCCTGGCTTAGATTCAAGTTTTGATTGCATAAAAAACAGGTGTACTGCCAAATGGAGACTCCTGTGGGCTGCCAGTCCACATAGGGGCTACCAATAGCCAATCACAGCCCTTTATGGCACCTCCAGGAACGTTTTTCATGGCTGTGTTGCCCCTAACTCTTTTTTAAAATTCAATGTGCTAATGGGCTAATTGGTACAAAAAGGTTGGGGACCCCTGCTCTACTTAATAAGGAGGGGAGCTTCCTGACTAGTTTTAAATAGACAACCTAAGGGTTCTATAGCCAATGCACATAGCAGGGTGAGGGGGAATCCAGCTGTGTACCCCATGTAGACAAATAAAGATAAAGCCCTGGAGACATTTTGATTTGTTTTAACTCAGACTAGAGAGTTGTCATCATTGTATAATGTTTTTCAGTTTAGTCATAGATATCCAGATTCCTTAGCCTTAAATCATTTCTACTTCATCAAAGATGTTCTTATTGTCTAGACACAGATATCAATAATCTCTTAGCTGAATTTTGATGGATAATTTAAATTTTATTGACCGATCAACTGATATTTATATCTGTGGAGCAACCAGGAATAAAGCTGTGTGTTTTGGTTATTAATAGATCAAGTGAGTGACCGTTTTCTCAAGTTTAGGTAAAGTATGGTATCTATTTATTTTTCTCTACATATATATAGGAGACTGTTAAAGGAATTGACTGGAATTTCAGTGGTTTCCCCAGGCGTAACAGCTAAAAACAGAGACCTATTATACGATTGTGTCTATGCTGCATCCTGTACGTGAAATTTTTGCAAATGGATGCCATTTGTATAGGATGCAACATTCTATGCATCACTGACTAAAGTATAGTTTAGATATTATGATATATAATGCAATGATTTTCATATACAGCCATTTTAAAGTACTCCCTTTGAAAACTGCAAACACATCAAATACAACCTACTGATCAGGAAGTAACAAAAATAAATAACGCCCCCCCCCCCCACTGGGACAAGTGAGGTAAAGGTAATTAAAGAAGGTAAAAAGAAAATAAGTCAATAGATGGATACTTTTTCACACATGGGCACCATGTTGTAAAAAAAACGGTTACAAAATTTGCTCTAGTTCTGTTAACCAATAGCATCCAATCTGATGTATCTGCTTGACTCTTTGCTATTGGTTACCTTAGCGAACCTTGACCATTGACTCTCAGGCCCGGATTTGTGGAAAGGCCACCTAGGCCCGGGCCTAGGGCGGCAGGATTTTAGGGGGGCGGCAGGCTGCCCAACCACACCCACATTGGTTCAAAAACACTGGGGATGCGCTGGAGATACAATCATTTTTTAAATTCCCATTGCTTCAGTCCAGATGATGAAAATTTGCACGAATAAAGGGGAGGGGACGGGCGACAAACAGCATTCGGCCTAGGGGGGCACACTATGTAAATCCGGCCCTGTTGACTCTCAGTCGAAGAATCATTTGTCAATCATATTCGTGAAAATGAAAATTTAATATAAGCTTCATTGCACTGAAATAAGAAACTTTGTGAATACAATCAATTAAAAATTCTGCATTGCTTCTGAAATAATCAAGTTTATCTTCACTATCCCTCTCTCAGCATCTGTTTCTCTTCATTCTCTCTTCATGCAGCAGTTGGGTGTCAGATGAAAGATCCAATATATCTTATAGGGGGACTCCCTTTCCTAGTAGATGTATTGGAGCTTACTCAAATAACCGATTCCACTACAAACAAAATAACTGCCTTTGGCACAAATTCTGCAAGTAGAGAGACAGGATTTCTGGTGATTTTAATAGCGTGAGCTCTAATACAGCCCCCTAAAATCAAGCCCCCCTAAAAGATATATTGGATTTAACTGTCATTCAAAATCAGACTCCCAACTGCTACATGACAGATTGAAGAGAGGCAGATTCTGAGAGGGGGAGCATGAAAAGTAACTTGAATATTTTAGAAATGGTAGCCATTACTGTTCAGGGTAATTCCCTTTAGTATTCTACTTCACTGTGTTTTGGACAAAAAAAATGATTGAGTATATTTTACCTTTTAAATTAACTTTTTTAGGCTTGGTTGGCAGAACATTTTACATGCTGGGCATGGCTGGATTTTCAGCTGACATTGTATAGTAGTCATGTGTAGCTGTATCACATAAAAGGTTAAGTGTAAAGTGATAACACAGCATTGTCAGGGTCTAAACTAGCTAAATCAGCAGGAATCAGGATGTTCCACTTGCAGAAAGGGGTCAGTCAGCAAACTCCATGGTGAGAGGCAATCTGTGCTAGGACATGCCCTTCTGCATACGAAAAAAAAAAACAGACTGTAATAATTTGCAGTGTTCTTCCCTTTACTATTCAGAGGTATATGAATATATGTGCATGTCTGGGCCTTCGAATGAACTGTGAGCCTATTCTGAACTGTATTAAATTTTGCCCCACAGCACAATCATTTAAGGCACAACAGCAAAATAATTTTAGGGGCCATAAGCTTTTTCATAAACACATACTGAAAATGTATCAGTTTGTGTCCCACTGGGTCCCAATATCTCTTGGGCCCCCAAGCAGCCTAAAGTTACACACCTATTCTGGTTAGTGCTTTGTTACATAAAATTACAAGTAGGCAAAGGTATACACACTTTTTTTCACTTTATTGTGTTCTTTTGCCCTAAAAAAATGTTTTACTGCCATTGAAAATTAAGTTATCACTGTCCAATACATTTTGTATTTTATCAGGGATAAACCGAATCCACTATTTGGGATTCGGCCAAATCCCAGAATCCTTTGTGGATGCCGAACCGAATACGAATTTCCATATGCCCTATTATGGCCTATATTTCCCTTCCCATCTCTAATATACATATGCAAATTAGGATTCAGATTCAGTTCGGCCAGGCACTGAATCCAAATCCTGCTGAAAAAGGCTGAATCCTGGCTTAAACCCGAATCGACTCCTGGATTCAGTGCATCCCTGTATTTTTTTTCAGTGCATTTCTTTATTATATGTTCATTTCTGTATAGCTGTTTATTGCTAGCACTGCTTAAATAACGGAACAAAATGTGTGACTGTCACCATTCTGTGAAAGATTCAGATTTATGCCACTCATATATTCTCTTACAAATTAAACCACTGAGACCCTCTGCATGGGATTTAAAATAACTTTAACTTGGTATCTTAAAAAAAAAAAAGAACTTGTCACCTATTCTGCAGTTCCAAATATGCCCAGCAGAGACATTAGAATTCGAGTTATACATCAGGGGATCTCCTGTTAAACCCAGTGTGTTGCCAAATTACTGCTGGGATTTTTTTAAAGTGGCAAAATTTCTGTAAATTCCCCGTGTCCTATTAACGTGCTGAAATCTGTGAATCACATAATTTCACTTTCAGAGCCTTTCCGATGTTATGCCCCCATTGATTAAATTTGTTAAAGGAAAGTTGTGTACTTTAGGGGGAACATCAGGGGTACTTTTAAGCTGCACGGAGTCATGTATGGTATAGTCCAAAGCAGCAGTGCAGGACTGCAACTCCTATAATGCTGTGCAAGCCACACAGGCTTATCAAGATAATAAAAGGACTTTATGGTTAGTCCTGGAGTCTGTGCTCAACCTGCAAATCCCCTAAGCAGCTTTAACTAAAGAATCTGATTGAACTCTAATAAACCTTATATCTGCATACCACAACTAAATAATGGGGAAATCCCTGTCACTGGTCAGTAATGTAACTAAGACATTCTGTTGTGTTTTTTGCATAATAAAGGCAAAACAACTAACAAACTTTATCTAAACATCCAATCATTGCAAACTCAACCCCCACCCTAGTTTTCAGTGCTGTTTTTTGAGTTACTATAGACATTGATTACAATATATTTATATGGATAGGTATGTATACTATAAGTACGATTTTTTGGGAGCACAAATGAGTTCAGATGGGTTTGCAGGTTAGTGGCAATATGATCCCGGGCATGAATATTTCATCAGTTGCTTCTTAGTGAAAAGTCTAAAAACAGTAATAATGGTGCTGAGATGAGCCCAGGGAAGCAGCAAATTCACTGCATTTGGCAGTCATAAGGGAACCCTAAACTTTTTGATTGACTACTTTCATGCACACATAAAAAAAATCAGGGACAAATAAGCTCAGGTAAGTGGCAATGAGTCAATGAGGAAAAGCTACGCAAAGTAACTGAAACTATTACCATAAAAATAATAACCTTTAAATTCATATAATTTCATTGGACAGTAATGTGCACCAGTGCTTGTTATCTAACGCCAATGCAAACGGCAATGCATGCGAAATTCCATGTTTTTTGCACAATGTGGTGTTATTTCCCTGAACTGCTGGGTGCACCCTTGACGCAGCCTGCAACGCAAATGTGCATCATTTTTTGAAAATTATTGTTATTATTGTTATTGTTAATTTTTGGAAAATCCTAGGGATTTGTTTCAGCAGGATGAAAATTACATTAGTGTGCAAGACTGTTGCATGTGTAGAGGCTGCAAACCTCAAAGGATGCCCTGGATGTAATATCTCCTCAAAGTAGGTTCATTGCATTATATTAATACTTACAGGAGAACTAAAACCTAAAGTTAAAAAACCCTACCCTACAACCCTACATAGACTCCCCTCCCTCCTCCCCCCCCCCGGCAAATGCCCCTACCTCTTTACTTACCCCTCCGTGCAGATTCTGTCCAGTGGAGTTCACGGCAGCCATCTTCTTCTCTTCGGTAATCTTCAGAATGAGACTGGCATAGCGGTGCATGCAGAGTTGAAGCAATTCTCTATTTCATGACAACTGCACATGCGCAGAAACTCACGAAAATTGCAGAAGCGCCGGACTCATTCTGAAGAATGAAGCTTGCACCCGTGAACTCCGCTGGACAGAATATGCACGGAGGGGTCAGGAAAGACTTAGGTGCATTTGCCCTGGGTAGCAATTAGTCTGGGGGGGAGGGAGGGGGTCTATGAAGGTAGGGGTTTTTAACTTTATGGTTTAGTTCTCCTTTAATATGTTGCATTATATTAATAGAAATTCATGTGTTGTTGCAACCAATATTTCTCAACTTGCCTCAGGCGGCAGTGACCCACTAGTTACTGGAGGCGGCAAAAATGCCACTTCTGGTAACTTTAAGAGCCGAATTTCCAGTTTTCAAACTGGAAATTCAGAGCGCAATTATTCTCTCTGCACTAGCGTCCTGGCACCCCTGGAACCCCCCGCCTTCTTACTGGACCCCTCCTTCCGGTGCAAAAAGGTGAGCGTACAGGTAGGGTTTCCACCTGGCCGGTATTTTACAGGCCTGGCCGGTAAAAATGATGGCTGGTCCCAATGTTATTAATAGGGAAAAAAGATAAATATATAGGAAGGCCAGGATTTTTTCCAGAAGAGGTGGCAACTCTACGCATGGGCGAGGGGCGGCAGCTATAGCAAGGTGCCTCAGGCGGCGGAGGGGCCAGGATCGCCCCTGACGGTTCCTAGGGTTGCTACCTGGCCGGTGATTTGCCGGCCTGGCCGGTTAAAATGTTGCATGATTGCAATGTTAATTATAGGGAAAAAACATAAAAACATAGGATGGCTGGTAGGTCTGGACTGAGATTCAAAATAGGCCCTGGCATTTCAGCTACACAGAGGCCCAAACAGCACCTTACCAGCCCAATAAATAGTGCCTGTCTATGGCAACTTACAGCAGCCCCTCTGGCATTTGCCAGAACCCACAGATTGCCAGTCCGGGCCTGCCGGCAGTAACGTAACTGGAGAGGGGTGGGCCCTGGTGCGGGACGTGTTGCTGGGCCCCCGCCCCCCTCCGTACCTGATTACTTTACCCGAAATCGGCCGATGCGGCTGGAAATCGGCAGTGCGTGAGCTGCCGGAGGGCCCTGAGGGGGTGCGGACCCTGGCCCAATTGCACCCTCCCTGTAGTTCCGCCACTGATGCCCGGCCCCACAGCAAATTAGTTTTCAGACGCACAAAATGTCTATTGGTTGACCTATTTTACCAATATTCATTGAAATTGTGTATAAATGTGGGCCTCATGGGGCCCTGCTTCCTCTGTAGTTAGGCCCCTGGGTGCAAGCTCCTTTTGAATAAAATTTGCACCTTTATTTCTTTCAGACTTTTGCACAGAAGGCCTGTTAGAAATGTTTGTGTGTGAGGGGTAGGGAAAGCAATGTATATTTTCTGTCAGAATCCCCCTCAGTATCCCAGGAATTGTGCGTATGCTGAGAGGAATGTACATGAACTGGCTGCACACGTCTGAAAAAAAGGGAATTTCTGAGCCTTGTACATTCGGTGATTTCGTGCCGAATATTTTACTGCTCTTCCTTTTATTGTACCACAAACTGGATCAACCAGGTTCATTGTGTCCCTCGCTACACTGAGTATTCTTGGAATTTCCCAGAGTACATAATGGCTCACAAGTAGGAAACAGCTCGGCTCCGCCCTGAAAAAACCCCGGCTGTTTATGTAAAAGCAGGCGGCTGGGGGAGGGAACTGGCAGATCGCTTCTACAAGTCGCTCTGATCGTTTGGGATTGATATAGAAGGGACAGCTGCTACTACAGCAACTTGCTATCGCAACCGGGATTTTTTACAGCGTGTTTTCAAAGCCTATTGTGAGGGGAAGTTCTGCCGCCATGTCTGTGCCTTTTCACGATTACCAAGGGAATATGATGGAGGGAGAAGCCAGGGATCTCAGGAAGGACAAACTCCTGCAAGACGATCGCTTTGACAGCGGCCTGGACTCCCTGAAAGAGGACGAATACACGGCTATCATGAAGGACATAAACGAGCTGAGAATCTCGCCCGACACGCCGTACTGTGAGCCCGAACCGTGGAAGAAAGAGGTCAATGAAGATGGAGACACGTAAGTAAAGGAGGCTGGGGGTTGTTGTTGTTATCTGCTCACCTTCTGATACCTGTACATCTGCCTTGCACATTATATCAATTGTTTAAAGGGTTATGACCCCATTCATATCATTAAATACACTGGAAGAGGGACACCTGGCTGTAGGTACTGGCAAACAGGCAGGAAGTGGAGATTGTTTAAATGCATACAAATAGGCGTATAAGACACACAGCAACTCAGTGTGCAACTATAACATTCAGCTGCACCAAGTTATGCAAAGTAGCCCCTAATGCTCTTTATTTTTTCTTGAATGCATTATTATTTGCATGCAGGGAGGCTAGGGCAGCTGGTGGATAGTGTGATAGGAGCAGTGCACGTTTGTTCTTGGGGGATTTTGTTATTCTGGTGCAGAAGAGACGCCATATCTGTCTGGGTTTTCCCTTCTTCATGTGAGAGGGGGATGGGAGGACACCTTGTTCTGCTGCCTCAGAGGGGTGGGGGCTGGCAGACACCCAGGGGCAGGACTCTGGCTTTGGAAAGTCCCTGGCCGCTAGCCAGGAACACAACTGCACACACACTCACAGCCGAAAGCGGAAAACAACAGACAGATCTAGAGACAGCAGAAAGAAAAAAAAATCCCCAGACTTACACAATCGCGTAGTTAGCTGGGGGAGGGGGAAGTACAAACTTGTGTCACCGTTGACTAGTCACCCAACTCACCAACCTGCCACGATGATGAAATAACGCCGATTATGAATGATTATTTCCTTTTGGCAGTTTCTAATTTTATACATTTTTATTCAGCCCCATCCCTTCCCACACACTGAACCTTTTACACCGCTTTACTTACTGGATGTCGGATGGGAGGGGGGTTTATACTGGTGAATGATGAAATGGTGAATACAGAAATGACATTTTGTAATAAGATGTTAAGACTGGAAAGCTATTTTGTCATTTCCCCATAAAGGATCTAGTTCATCTTTTCTTTTTATGGTTAAATAGCACGCATAGTTTTTTTTTCTATATTAACACGTCTGCTTTATGTTCCCTTCTAGGTTTCTCCATTTGGCCATTATCCATGAAGAGAATACTCTGGTCAAGGAGGCTATCCGCCGTTCATACAAGGACCATTGCTACCTGAACAAACAGAATAATCTTCACCAGGTAATTTATACCTTTTTTTTTTTTTTTTCTCCTTTTTTGAGTTTCCATTTCGATTTAGTACAAGTCACATGTACCACCATTGTATGAAGAGTCTGTGCACTGTATAGTGCCATGAGTCAAGTGCATCTTTAAGAGGGATGGATTATGCTTCAAGCATATCCTGCAAGTACAGTTGTTTAGCGTTTCAATAAGAATAATTTGACTAATTTTTACTCTTTTTCTGCCTCTTCTGCAGACAGCACTACATCTGGCAGTAATCACTGAGCAACACGAAATCAGCCAGTTCCTTTTCGAGGCTGGTTGTGATCCAGAAATCCAAGACTTCCGAGGCAACACGGCCTTGCACATTGCCTGCAAACAGGGCTCGCTGCGGGGAGTTGGTGTCATCATTCAACATTGTGAGAAACAGCTGCCGGCACTGCTGAAATCTGTAAACTACGACGGTATGTATCAAACTAGATCTATAACCTTTACACGTGTGGTGTTGTTCTGCAGTTGAAAAAATTAGAATTAGAACGGTCTCACTAATATTTTGCCTTCTTTCTCATGCAGGTCACACGTGTCTCCACCTGGCATCGATCCATGGCTATCTTGCTCTTGTGGAAATTCTGATTGCAAAGGGGGCTGACGTAAATGCACAGGTCAGTATTATGCCTGCTCCGTTTGGCTACAGAATGTTTTTTTGTTTTGCTTGCCTGTTGTCTGTTGGGTTAGATTTTGCCTCAGATTCTAAGAGAAAATATTTATTTTGCCACAGGAGCCTTGCAATGGCCGCACTGCACTGCATATGGCTGTTGACCTGCAGAACTATGACCTGATGTCACTTCTCCTTAACTTTGGAGCTGATGTTAACAGAGTCACGTACCAAGGTTATTCTCCGTGCCAGCTCACTTGGGGAAGAAATAACATGCTGATCCAACAACAGCTGGTGGAGGTGACACAAAAGAATTTGCAGTACCTTCCAGAGAGTGAAGAGGAAGACAGTTCTGACTCCGATTATGAATACAATGATGATGAGGTGAGGCCTAGAGACAAGTTCTATTAAAGTTCTTTACAGTAATCACATGGGAATGGGTGAAAAGTAAACCAGGTTTATGCCAATATGATAATTTGCTGCATTAAAGGCTCACTGAAGCATTTTTAAAAATCATCTGTTGTGACTAGTTTCATGAAACATCTTTAGTGAGCAGTAGTTTAGTTGTCCTCCTGAAATGGGGCATTTAATGTGGCAATGTCAGGGATGAAGTTGGTGGGGGGAGAGACTGACTGGTTATTGTGAAAACAATAGGAAAAAACACTTTGTAATCCAGTTCCTTTTAAGTTAAAAATTATCCTTGGGAGGGTTTAGGGTTAACCATAGTGCCCCATGAGTTATGTCTTGGTTATACAAGAAATGTCTGTTTTATTTAACACTTTTTGGTTCTAAATAATCTCCTCTTTGTCCAACAGCTTATGTATGACGACTGCATCATTGGGGGAATGCCGCTGCATTAGACTGCTGTGTATGTGAACTAAAAACAAAACATAAGGACAGACTCTCATTACTAAAAGACAGTAACGGGGCCAGTGACAAAAATCCTCGGAAAAGCTGAGGCATGAAGGTGCTTGTGATGTTCCTTGGAGACCGATGTTCTACTTATGCAGTCACCTTGAGACCACAGCCTGGCAGTAAAGGGCTTATTCTCTGAGCAGATGAAGAGTGGATGCCGCAGAAAGCACGCTAATCTTTTATAACCGCCATTTATGAGGCAGGGCGAACAATACCATGATACTGACAATGCCCTCCAGTGCCAACATTAAATAAATATCTCATAAATACGCTGTGCTGAGGACCTGACTTATTGTAGTCAGAGGGCAGACTATTCTAATAAACTACACATTGTATATGGTGTAAATATTGTACAGAAATTATTTTTATATATGCAAAGTTTATATTTTATATAAAAAAAAGTGGAAAACAAGTAAAAAAATAAATAAATAAATTGTTTACAAATCTACTCTACAGTTTCTACTTTTGTTTTCCTCCTCCCACCCTTCCCTAATTGTAATGGATTTCTCTACAAAAGACCCAGCACTACCTTGCCTCTCCTGTCCTGCTACTTTATAGCAGAAAGGTATTGCCAGACAGGAAACCTACATGTGGTAAGCACTGCCCCCATGGCCACAGTGTAGTCACTGTTGTGCTTTTGTTTTTTTTTCTTTTTAGTATTCTGTATTTTCAATACCCAGTGTTTAAATTAAAAGTTAATGAAAGGAGTCATTTAGCGGGTACTTTGGGGTTGTGGTGTACCTAGGGCAGCCATCAGGGGGGAGAGGTGTAGGGGGGCCCGGCCACACCACACTTTTTTGATTAGCGCCCCCCCTGCTTTCTGAGAGCTGCCGACTTTGGGAAGGCAGGGCGGGAGCACAAGGGGAGGTATCTTCTGTCCATTACTTCCCCTTATTGGTCACTGAGTTTAAGTCCCAGTTGAGCTGCTCAGGGATTGGATAGTTGAGGTTTGAACTTCTCCTCCAGCTCATCCAATCACCATGCAGCTTTACCAGGACTTGAAATTCTGTGACCAATAAGAGAAGAAAATGCTGTCACTGGAAGAAGATGCAGCCACCTGTGCTCCCTTCTGTGGTTGGCAGCTCACTGACAGCAGGTGGGCCACATTAATGAAGTAAGTGTAACATGGCACCAATTTTTAATTAATTAATTTTTTAAACTTCTGGGGGGGGCAAGTTTTTTTTATATGGATGTTTAAGGGGGGTCTTGGCCACCAATTTTCTAACCTGTGGGGGGGGGGGGCTTGGCCACCAATTTTTTTCACCATGTGGGGTCCTAGCCACCAATATTTTTTAATGGGGGAGGCCTGACCCCAAATGTTTTTTTCAATGGGGGGGCCCTGACCACCAATATTTTTTTATTAACATGTGGGAACCATAGCCACCAATGTTTTTTTGGTGGGGGTGGACCTGTGGGGTGGGGAGGGCGGACCTGTAGGTGGGGCTTGTGGTGGGCGCAGCCCAGGGGGCCCAGGAAATTATATCGTATGGGGCCCTGCGGTTTCTGATGGCGGCCCTGGGTGTACCCATGGTGTTATAAATTTCCTGATCTAGTACTTAAAGGCATACTGTCATGGGAAAACATGTTGTTTTCAAAACACATCAGTTAATGGTGCTGCTCCAGCAGACTTCTGCACTGAAATCTGTTTGTCAAATGAGCAAACAGATTTTGTTATATTTAATTATGAAATCTGACATGGGGCTAGACATATTGTCAGTTTACCAGCTGCCCCAAGTCATATGACTTGAGCTCTGATAAACTTCAGTCACTCTTTACTGCTGCACTGCAAGTTGGAGTTATAACAACCCCCCCCAGCAGCCCATAACTGAACATTTGGAAGGTAATCAGAAAGCTGCTCCCTAAAACAAGATAACAGCTGCCTGGTAGATCTAAGAACAGCACTCAATAGTAAAATCCAGGTCCCATTGCGTCACATTCAGTTACATTGAGTAGGAGAAACAACAGCCTGTCAGAAAGCAGTTCCATCCTAAAGTGCTGGCTCTATCTGAAAGCACATGACCAGGCAAAATGACCTGAGATGGCTGCCTACACGCCGATATAACAACTAAAAAAAATATACACTTGCTGGTTCAGGAATGAAATGTTATATTGTAGAGTGAAGTGTTTTCAGTGTAAACTGTGTAATTTAGAAATAAAAACGACACCATGAAAAATCATGTCGGAATCCCTTTAAGTTTGAAAGCGACAGGGTACTGTTACGACTGCTAGGATCGCAGTTCTGTAAACTACTGATGGAGGAAATGATAGCTGAGCAGATAATTGGCAGTAACAATGCCATTAATGAGTTGAATTGAATTAAGTCAAGCACAGGAAATGTAATTTTGGAGTAAAAGGGGAATTTTTTATTTCAGTATCCCTCTTTTGTTGGGCCTTATTTGTCATGTGTTGGTTCTATGTTAAAGACTTTGGCCTCCGTACATTTTATCCTTGAAATGTTTGTCATTGACAGAGCAATTTGCATTCACCGAATTGTTAACTTTACTAGATAAGAGGCTCAAAGTAATATCCCATGGGATGAACTAAACTCTACTGAGCTGGGCCCCCTTTACCTCCTATAATGGATTTATGTTTATAGTACTAAGGAATACGTTTATATAGTTATTACTATACCGGATGAAAAATGTGCCACCTCCAACCTGTAGGATTTCAGAACTTTCTGTGGTTGTTCTTTCTTTTTTTTTCCCTAGTCCCTCACCCCCACCACTCCCTTGGAGGTATAAATAGTTGTTCTTTTTTTTCCCCTAGTCCCCCGCCCCCCACTTCCCTTGGAGGTCTATGCATTGGCTAGGGCCAGTTTAGCTCAACAATGTAACAGATATAGGAAACACTTTGCTAGATTTGTCATTCTCCCATAGTTTCAAGAATATCAAGCACGTCAGATGTGTTCACTCCAAAACTCACCCAACTTGACCTTTAAACTGGGCTTATCTAAGAAATGAAATCACATTCTCCCAAATCTCACCAGATGGAGTCCCTGCCTACCACTGCTTCCCTTAGCCCACTTAGTGGTGCCAGCCCTACAGTTTGAGAACTGCTGGTATAAAGAGAGCCTGGCAGTTTTTCATAGGCATTCCATGTTCCCTTAGGAATCTGAACATTGTTTCTGATGCCCTGTGCAAAATAAAGCATGCAGTTTCTCCCAGTCTTTACTCATTGATACTGGCTCTAAAATATTTCATGCCATGTTTCATGGCTGACCTGCTCCACCGCATTCCTCTAAGAAGACTCAGATTCCCGACTCCCTGCCTGCAGTCTTCTACATCATGTCTGACAAACAGATCACCTTGCAGTACTTTCCCAAATCTTACACTTTAACAAATATCATTCTAGTGATATCAGAGTGTTTACCTATCCCTGGATAGAGCACAGCCAATGTTAACAATGTACCTTATTTGGGAAACTTTCTGGGTCCATAACAATGTTCCTGTGGGCTGTGTGCTTAAAACTAATTGTGTAACATGATTTTTTTTTCTCTGTAATAAAACAGTCCCTTTTTACTAAGCTGCATGAATCCATATTGATGGCTAAACAATCCTATTGGCTGTATTTAATTTTTAAATGTTCAATCACAGAAAGATCCCTTATCTGGCAATCCCAGGTTCCAAGCATTCTGTATAATAGTTGCTATACCTGTACTACTACAATGTGGACTATCTTCCTGCTCTTAATAAATTGGCAGCTAAATTGACTGATTGGTCCAGATTTCCCAAATCTTGTCTAGGCCACATTGGTGCAACCCACATAGTATTTCTGTACGGATTCTGTATGGGTAGTGATTCGAAAGAGATGCCCTACCAATTACATATTTTTCGATTGATAGAGGTTGATCCAAATAATTCGACTTTGTTGATGGTACATGATTTATTTGCTTTCAGCTAGTAACCATACTCTGGTGATCCATACTCGGGACCATACTTTAAGGGGCAGATTTATTAAGGTTTGAGTTGTATTTTCCACTTCAATTCAAGTTGATTTTTTTGGCCAAAATTCACATTTTCGGGTTAAAAAAAGAACTAAAAGTTTTTAAGTTCTTTTAAAAAAACTTGAATTTTTCTAGATTTATTATACCCCGACCCTGGAATTGCTTGAATCCAAAAATACACCATCAAAAACCTGTCAAGGTCATGTAGAAGTCAATGGCAGAGGTCCCTTGAACCATTTAAAGATGTTAATAGCCTTCATGATGTTCGAGTTTTTTTTCAAGGGTTTGCCAGAAAACTCAATCAAGTTTTTTCCAGCCAAAAACTTGATCAATTCAAGCGATTCGAGTTCTTTCCAGCCGAAAACTCAATCAATTCAAGTTTTTGGGTTGTTAACTCACTGATTCAAGTTTTCCCCATTTGTGTTTTTTTTTTTTTTAAATTAGAAACCATTCAAGTTGTGAGTTCATCGGGGTATAAAAAACTCTCAAATTCAACTTTTGATAAATAACGCCATTGCCTACTAAAAAATGATTTAAATTTAAAGCCTCGTAGGAATGTTTTGCATCCAAAAGGATTATTTTATTATATTTTAGTTGGAATCAAGTGCAAGGTACCATTTTACTATTACAGAAAATAAGGAAATGATTATTAAAATTGTGAATTATTAGTTTAAAATTGAGTCTATGGGAGAAGGCTTTCCGGTAATTTGGAGTTTTTTGGATAGCAGGTTTCTGGATAACAGATCCCATAACTGTATATGCATTGTAAATGTGTGCCATACTCATTGTGCCTGCATTCTATTTCTTATAGTTATATTTTTCTCTCTTCTTTACTTTTTCATGTTAGGAGAAAATGAAAAAAAAAAGTTCCATAATGGCATCACTATGTTCTATTGGTGGAGGCTGGGATGCTGCTAGAATTTTATGGTGATAAAAAAAAAAAAAAAAAAAAAGAATTATAACTGCAGAGTGTTAGAAGAATTTAAGGCATCTGGGACATGTGAGGTAGCAGAGGAAACAGGTTAATCTCTGTGAGAGCATACAGGTACATAAAAGGAGTGGCGCTGATCTTCATATTGCACTACATTCCTGATGAAAATGACTAGCCAGCATTTGTAGGGAAGGTAAAGGCAAAGTATGCGTAACAAACAATGCTTCTCAGACGAATCTGTCATCTTCAGAACATACCTTTCATCCTCTATTTGTGTTACATACAGTAGGTGGGACTAAAAGGTGTGCTGAGTGGTACAGGTAAAGGATCCCATTATCCGGAAAGCTCTGAATTACAGATTGGCAGTCTCCCACAGACTCCATCATAATCAAATAATTCATATTTTTAAAAATGATTTCCTTTTTCTCTGTAGTAATGAAACGGTACCTTGTACTTGATCCAAACTAAGATATGATTAATCCTTATTGGAAGCAAAATGAGCCTATTGGGTTTATTTAATCTTTAAATAATATTTTAGTAGCCTTAAGGTATGGAGATCCAAATTACAGAAAGACCCCTTATCTGGAAAACCCCAGGTCCCGAGAAATCGGGATAACAGGTCCAATATTGTAGAAGGTGAGTGAAAAGAGGAATGGGCAGATTTCGAGGCTAAATTATAGTCAAGAAATGCAACTTCTAATAGTTTATCCAATGCACAAGAAGGTCCTTTCTGCACTCTGGGTCTGGCTCTGGTATACACCACTCTTTGTCAAGTTTGGAAACAATTGGGTGTCTTTGATCTTTCATTTTGGGGCAAATGTGGCCCTTTTTTAGATCCCGCAGACAGGCTAACTCACTATACGGCATTAAAAGACATTAGATGGGACATGTAGTTTACATTGCACCCAGTATAAGCCTTTCTATTAAGTAGTGATGTGAATAGTAGAAATGAGAACACCTGGAGTTGTGGCCTCATTCACCCCGTAGACTCTAGTAATAGGATTGTTCTGACAGCCACACCTGTCTAGCCTAACTTTCTAAAGACCAATAGATGAGATGATACACACGGTGCTTGACTCTGCCCCTTAGCTACGGGTTACAGAGTGGGACAAATACAGGTATAAGATCAAGTATCCGGAAACCGATTATCCAGCTCTGAATTAGGGGAAGGCCATCTCCCACAGTTTTAATATTAATTAAATCATTCAAATTTTTCAAAATCATTTCTTTGTAATAGTAAGACAGTAGCTTGTACTTGATCCAAATTAAGATATATTTAATCCTTATTAGAAGCAAAACCAGCCTATTGGGTTTAGTTAATGTTTTAAAGTTTTTCTTTGTGGACAAAGTATGAAGATCCAAATCATGGAAAAAAAACATTATCTGGAAAAGCCCAGGTCCCAAGCATTCAGGATAACTGGTCCCATACCATTATATTACCTTTATACTTACAGTACATGCTGTGACGTGATTACTTAAGGTCTCATTTATAAACACTGGCCAAATTTGCACCTGGGCAGTAACCCATAGCAACCAATCAGTGATCATCTTTTTTCAGCCAGCTGCATGTTGAACACTGAAAGCAAACCTCTGGTTGGTTGCCATAGGTTACTGCCCAGGTGCAATTTTGCCCAGTGTTTATAAATGAGACCTTAAAGGGATACTGTCATTGGAAAACATGTTTTTTTCAAAACACATCAGTTAATAGTGGTGTTCCAGCAGAATTCTGCACTGAAATCTATTTTTCAAAAGAGCAAACAGATTTTTTTTTATATTCAATTTTGAAATTTGACATGGGGCTAGACATATTGTCAGTTTCCCAGCTGCCCCCAGTCATGTGACTTGTGCTCTGATAAACTTCAATCACTCTTTACTGCTGTACTGCAAGTTGGAGTGATATCACCCCCCTCCCTTTTCCCCCCAGCAGCCTAACAAAAGAACAGTGGAAAGGTAACCAGATAGCAGCTCCATAACACAAGATAACAGCTGCCTGGTAGATCTAAAAACAACACTCAATAGTAAAAGCCAAGTCCCACTGAGACTGATTCAGTTACATTAAGTAGGAGAAATAACAGCCTGCCACAAAGGAGTTCCATCCTAAAGTGCAGGCACAATCACATGACTGGGTAGCTGGGAAACTGACAATATGTCTAGCCCCATGTCAGATTTCAAAATTGAATATAAAAAAATCTGTTTGCTCTTTTGAAAAATAGATTTAAGTGTAGAATTCTGCTGGAACAACACTATTAACTGATGTGTTTTGAAAAAAAACATGTTTTCCCATGACAAGATCCCTTTAAAGAATGACATCACAGCATGTACGGTAAAGGTGGCCATACACGGGCCGATAAAAGCTGCTGACAGACCGTGTCGGCAGCTTATTGGCCCGTGTATGGGGGCCCCCGACGGGCTTCCCCGATCGAGATCTGGCCGAAAGTCGGCCAGGTCTCGATCGGATGGGGTTAAAAATCCCGTCGGATCGCGGCCGCATCTGTTCGTTGATGCGGTCCCGCGATCCGACCGCCTGTTTGTGAGAGCTAGGATCCGATCGTTGGGCCCTAGGGCCCACGATCGGATCTGCCCGATATTGCCCACCTTGAAGGTGGGCATATCGGAGGGAGATCCGCTCGTTTGGCGACATCGCCAAACGAGCGGATCTATCCGTGTATGGCCACCTTAAGTATAAAGGTAATATAAAGGTATGGGACCTGTTATCCGGAATGCTTGGGACCTGGGGTTTTCTGCATAATGTTTTTTTCGATAATTTGGTTCGCCATACTTTGTCTACAAGGTGCAAATTTGCCCAGTGTTTATACATGGCCCCCAGTTATGTTCAACCAACATAATAGCCACAGACCTCCAGATGGAAAGTTCTCTTTAATACCATGTTAGAGAAACACAGAGCTGAGCTATTAGGTTTTATTTTCATTCTAAAGACGCTGCAAACCTGGAAAACATGATCATTCTAGAGGAAACCCCTTTAACCAAAGCAGCACAAACCATATTTCTGCTTAACTGGAATTATATTTTTAAACAAGAGGGGATAAATATACATCATGAATAAATACAGGGTTTAGATATCCGTAGTATCTTATTGTTGGCCAAAAAAGCCTCCTGCTGCCTAGATTTAGCCACATAACTGATAAAAAAAAGTAAGCCGGTCACACTTTAAAAAGGAAGCAGTAGGAGGAAGCATCTTAAAATAACTGTACTAGTGGAGCCTGCCTAACCCAACCAACCAAACTAATCCCTTTGCATTTTGCATAGTGGACACATAGTTAAGGTATAGCGGAGAGAAATAGTTCCCATGAATTTCCCACAACCCAACAGCTACTCTGGGGTCTCTTTAAGATGGCCACTATGCTATAAAGTAATACAGAAGGGTAAGGAGTATGTTTTTCTTGACTTTACCTTATAGTTTTTTTACGGTTGGCAGTTCAGTTTTAATCTAAATGGAATTGAAGTTTGTTATATTTATCCCTTAAACCAGGGATTGTTAACATTCTGTAAGAGAATACTTCCCCATAATCCCATTTAATAATGTACACTTTTTCCATACAGTAGAAAATCCTAATTTTTATAAGGTTCTAAACCTTTTTTGGTTCAGTAAGTGACTTACTTTTGGATCCCTGAGAAAGAAGTTAAAGGGGTTGTTCACCTTCAAATTAACTTTTAGTATGATGTAGAGAGTGATAGTCTGAGGCAATTTGCAATTGGTTTTCATTATTTACTATTTGTGGTTTCTGAATATTTTAAATCTCCATTCTGCAATTTCAGCAATCTGGTTGCTAGGGTCCAAATTACCGACCATGCATTGATTCGAATAAGAGACTGGGCTATGAATAGGCGCGGGTCTGAATAGAAACATGAGTAATAATAAGTAATAAAAAGTAGCAATAACAATACATTTATAGCTTTAAAGAGCATTTATTTTTAGATGGGGTCAGTGACCCCATGTGAAAGCTGAGAAGAATTAAAAAAAGGCAAATAACTAAAAAACTATAAACAATTAACAATGAAGACCAATTGAAAAGTTGATTAGAATTGGTCATTCTATAACATACTAGAAGTTAATTTAAAGGTGAACCACCCCTTTAAAGGAACAGTAACACCAAAAAATGAAAGTATTTTAAAGTAATGAAAATATCATGTACTGTTGCCCTGCACTGGTAAAATTGATCTGTTTGCTTCAGAAACTCTACTATAGTTCATATAAACAAACTGCTGAGTAGCAATGGCAGAAATTGAAAAAAAGACTATATGGCACAGGTTAAATGGTGGATAACAGATAACACCATTATGTTTTACAGAGCTTCTCTGCTGTGTAACCTGAGCCTTTTCTCCTTTGAATGACTGCCCCCATTGCTACACAGCAGCCTGTTTATATGAACAATAGTAGTGTTTCTGAAGCAAACACAGCAGTTTTACTAGTGCAAGGCAACACTGCATTATATTTGTATTACTTTAAAAAAATAATCATTTTTTGATGTTACTGGTCCTTTAAGCAACACTGGGAGTCATTTATAAACAATGGGCAAATTTGCTCCTAGACTTTAACCCATGGCAACCAATCAGATGATTGCTTTCTGCGCTCAATTTGCAGCTTGCTGAAAAAAAGCTAATCACTGATTGGTTGCTATTGGTTACTGCTCAGGTGCACATTTGCCCATTGTTTATAAATGAGCCTCAACTGTGTTAAATCGTATGCTCTACTGGATTTTTTTCAGGGAAGCTCAAACCTGAGAGTGACTTCTACGCAACATGACTTCTACACAACTCTGTAGACTCCACTCAGACAATTTACAGGCTGCAGGGTCACATTGGAGCCCTTCTCTGCTGGATGAAAAACACAGTAAAAAACACACTGCATCTGCCTATATATTTGATAGCAAATTTTTTACATGGCATGGAGTGAGGATGATGGAAAAAGTGCAAATGCCAAAAATGATAGGCCGTTTCCACCTAATAATTAGCATTCATCAGACTATAAGTATCTCCCTGGGTACCTCACAAGATGTAGAAAACTCTTCAGATTATGTACAAAAAAAAGAGAACTCTACCTGCAAATAAATATGGCAGACCAATTTCAGCAGGTATAAAAACGGCACAATGAATCGAAGAGGACTCTCCGTATGAAGCATGATACAGATCCAGCAGGAGACCTAGGGGCATATTCACTAATGGGCGAATTTTCACCAGCGTCAGATTCACACCCCTCGCCCCACTTCGCAAATGCGCTACGAATATGCTAATTCACTAAAATGCATAGTTTCGTCCTAGGTGTCGAACACTGGCGACTTTTCGCTAGCGTTACTTCAGCTGTGCAAGCATTTCATAGTGAAGATGCACTAGCATTCATTTGTGCCCATCGAAAATTCACTAGTGATCTTCCCCTTAAGTCAATTTGCATACGGTGGGTAATTTAAAGTTGTATGGACGTCTTTATTATAAATGTTGGTGCAAATGCTTGAAGTTACCACTTTTTATAACAAATGTCCAGGGAACCTTAATAAAGACAAGAGAGTTAATATAATGCCCTACACATGAGCCCACTGTAAAATGAATGTTCCACATGTTATGAAATGTCTGGAGAAAACAGGTTACCCAAAAAAAGTTCAAGTCAGTACTTTTGCAGGCAATTCCACTTCAAAAAAGAAAAAGTCGCCAGCGTTTTTGGAACTTTAATGCATTTCCGGCACGCAGGATATGATGTAAGTGACAGAAGATTGAGGAAGATCTATCTGCTTTATAGCACTTCACCTGGTCTGAGGTGGCGAATTCAACTCTGGCGAAAGAGTTAACGTTCAGTAAAATCCATACTTTAGTGAATTTGCGGAGTAACGATTGTTCAGCAGAGCGAATAGTCGCCTGGCGATAGAGGGCGAACGAACACTCGGGATGGTCCCGTTCGTTAGCAAATTGTAGCCTACAACTGTTAGTGAATTGTCAATGTCCCTGCGGTGAAAAGTCGCTAGCTTCAGTCACTTCGCCCTTTAGTGAATCTGCCCCCTAATGTGGAGCAAATGAATGGAACATACAGCAGAAGAGCCTTCAGGCATTGTAACCTTTCACTCAGATCCATTTGAGTGGAATGAAAAACGAGTAAAAGTCAGAGTAAGTAAGAGTAAGCTGTATAACAGAGGTGGTTCACCTTTAAGTTAACTTTCAATATGCTATAGAACAGCCAATTCTAAACAACTTTTCTATTGGTTTTCATTATATAGTTTTTATAGTTTGTGAATTGTTTGCCTTCTACCTCTTCTGACTCTTTCCAGTTTTCATGGAATGGGGGTCACTGACCACATCAAAAGGCTACAACAACATGTATTGTTATTGCTATTTCTTATTACTTATATTATTATTCAGGCCTCTCCTATTCATATTTCAGTCTCTTGTACAAATCAGTGCATGGTTGTTAGGGTAGTTTGGACCTTAGCAACCAGATTGCTGAAATGGCAAACTAGAGAGCTGCTGAATACAAAGCTAAATAACTCAAAACCACAAATAATAAAAAATGAAAACCAATTGCAAATTCTCTCAGAATATCACTCTCTACATCATAGTAAAAGTTAATTCAAAGATGAACAACCCCTTTAACCTTTTTTTTAGGGAACCCAAAGTAAGAGTGAGAGTCTTAAAACACTGGTTTAGAATCAGTTATGTACCTTTTTTGAATTAATATTGCCTGATTTAATATACACAGTGTATTTCTTTTATAGCAAAGCACATTTGCAGGTTAGGGTGTTTTTTTTTATCTCATAGACTTGCCAATTGTAACAATCACGGTCATTTAGGCTGAGTGCTAGTATGCAACTTCAAGGTTTAGAATCAAACCAAAGGTGATCATTTCATACAAATAATTGCCCAGCTTAAACCAGTTAATAGAAATATACTCTGCTCCTACTAATGGACATGAAGCCATAAAAATACAAGGTAAGTGGAATTTCCTTGGAATAAAAGGGATTTTTCTAGCTAAGACTTTTCTCATCTGGAATTGTCCTGGGACAGTTTTTAAACAGTTTGTTGACGTCACAGCAAGTGTGAAATTGTGGCAATTTTGTTTCATAGCCAAAATAAAGAAAACGTCCTTATGTTAATGGAAACAGTCCCCAAAGCCAAGTACACTAACTCATATCCACTGTTAGTTATTATAAGCATGAATAACGCACTGCTAGCAAACAGACATGATGGCCACTGCACATATTTACTTAGAAACCCGTTAAAAAACAAAATTTTATATTTTTAAAGCCATTTCTTGAGAACTTATTATCTTGCAATCTGAATAATCAATAATAAATGATATTGTTTGATTGCAGAATTCAAGCTTCTCCATCTCCACCAGCCTCATGGTACAACATATTATAGGACATTATCTCTATCTTTCTGTACTAATTACTTGCACATTCCCCCCTGCTGGACATATGCTAAATGAGATATAATCGGAACACTAAATGGAATAAGTTGGACAAAAATTACCAAAAGTACATCTCCTCTTACCTTCTTTTTTGATGATACCCTGTTCTCATCACTAATGGCATTGACAGAAGGAATGTTTAGCTCTGACAGTTGGATCTGATACTGCTGCACGATAGGCTCTTAAAAACTGCCCAATTGAGTTACCATAGATACCTACGTGGTCAAGCAGAATGATCAAAATTGGGCAAGTTTCAACAGACCCAAGCATATAAAGCCAACTAAGGCCAGAACCAATGAAGCTTTATTTAACTTCTGTGCCACTGACCTAGCATGATTTTGTATGGCCATACAGGATAAATTCTGTATCATATAAACAGTCACTCTTACAAGGAAAGTACATGTAGGAAACCAGTGCATAGGAACAAAGAACTAGGGATGCACTGAATCCAGGATTCGGCACGGGATTCCTTCTGTCTGGCCGAACCAAATTCTAATTTGCATATGCAAATTAGGGGTGGAGCTGGAAATAGCGTGACTTTTTGTCACAAAACAAGGAAATAAATGTTTTCCCCTTCCCACACCTAATTTGCATATGCAAATTAGGTTTTGGATTCAATATTCGCACGAAGGATTCGGGGTTCGGCCGAATCCAAAATAGTGGATTTGGTGCATCCCTACAAAGAACTGTACATGGCTGAATGCATGGGTGTATTTAATTAAGGGACCATATTGGGCCAGAACTAGGACAGCAGTCTGGAGAGCAGAAGCAGCAGGAAATACTGACATTATTGAGCATAGGGCTGCGATGTGTGTCTATAAGGCACTAGGCAGGAATGGATGAAAAATATGTGGATGACATACAGTATATTGCAAAGGTATCATCTTCTATGTGGCATCATCGTCTCCAATGGCCTAGGGCAGCAAAAACTATGCAGCATTCCTAGTTTCATCTAGAGCATAGATTTCTCCGCCTCTTGTGTTTTGGGGGAGGGCATAGTGCAACTTACGTGTAGTCACATTCCTACCATAATGCCATAAATACTCGCCTGTTTTCAGGCCTTGAGCAATGTCCCACCCTCCCCAGAATGTACTGACTCCCTAGTGTTGTGAACTGGTAACTGACTGCAATGTTCTGGTGATTCCTTGGCATGAGAAGCAGTGAAGCTCCACTAAAACTAAGGTTCTCTTCTCTTTGCCCTACTGGAGCAGTTTGGACATGTAAGTTAAATTAACATCATGTGATGCACATGGCTAACACTCAGCAGCATCTATCGCAGTACAATGGCAACCACACTCCTAGTTGCTTGCCCTGCAACTGCACCTGATGCGTTTCAAAGCAAACCAGTTGCACGTTGGGTCAAGTAAGCATGCAATATGGCACTTGCATATGATTCACTATCATCGCAACCTCCTGTGGAAATTGTCTTTTCTTCAGTCGACTAATGTCCCCGAAAAGCCTGCCAGAATCGAAATAACCAGTGGGATGGCACTCGGACCAATTCGTTTTCCGAAGTCACCTCACAAGGAAACTTTGCGTGACTTCGGAAAACTAAGAGCTGCGAGTGCCATCCCATCGCAATTTAGATTCTAATCAGCGAGAAGGCTTTTCTGTCAGATTAGTCGCCTGAAGAGGGCAACTAATCTCCCCGAATCTTCGCGCGTCTCTGCCCTAAGGAGTGAACTCACCGATAGGAGAACACAAGTGTTAATCCTGCTGTGGGAACAGATCCCTTGTGTACATACAGAGCTGCTGTGGGTTTTGGTTGCATCCATTGCATACAAATCAGTCCCAAATGCATCTTATCTACCAACCACCACTCACATGGACAACCTTTACTCACTATGACTAGGGCTGTCTGGCTCCTCTACACAAAGCCACTACTTTGACTATAAAGAAGCCACAAGGACAAGGAATTCTATGGGAAATCCGTTGTGTTTTTGCTGAGAGTAGCTGTACAAGATCTAGCCAGTTAAATCTTGCATGTAACAAGTTATTTTCTAAATGAAAAACATTTCCTTATAACTGCAGGAGGCTAAATAAATTCTCTGTTCAGGGATATTCAAACTGCTTCCCTCTAGCTGTTACAGAACTACACGTCCCAGCATCCCTTGGCCTCACGTTGCACATCCCTGTTCTGCAAAACAGTGGTTCAGTTGTTGTTGGTTTGTGGACACTGGTGCTTGGCAGGACATCTTGTGCCTGTGTGTGAAGGGAATTTCCCTGCATATATAATAGGTCAGACAGATATTACCATGGCAGCTCTCTTTAGGCCCAACACAGGTGTATGCGAGGGAGTGGCTCTCCCGTGTGCCTTAAACAAATACATGCCATGCTTCTAATATTAGTCACTGGAATTCAGAGACACAGCAGCTTATTAGGGAAGCCAAGGAAATAAATGACACGTGAGTGAACATGAGCTCAGCAGTTCCCTTATTCTATACACTGAAGTGTGAAGGTGCAGTTCCCCTTCCGTCCACCATGTTAGAAGCACAGAATTTCCAAGTCAGTGTTGAAATAGGTGGGGCAAGTCAATTGCAATTGACTTGCCCCACCTATTCACTTATGTTTGCAGAGGGCTGTGTATAACAAATAGATGATTAGGGAACTGTGACCATCTGTCATGATAAAGTCAATGAACCTTGTGCCTTCAACCCCATAACTGCAACAGGTTAGTTCCTCCCACCCCCATAACTGCAACAGGTTAGTTCCTCCCACCCCCATAACTGCAACAGGTTAGTTACTCCCACCCCCATAACTGAAACAGGTTAGTTCCTTACACCTCCATAATTGCAACAAGTTTGTTCCTCCCACCATCATAATTGCAACAGGTTAGTTCCTCCCAGTCCCACCCACATAATTGCAACAGGCTAGTTCATCCCCCCATTACTGCAACAGGTTAGTTCCTCCCACTCCATAACTGCAACAGGTTAGTTTATCCCCCCATTACTGCAACAAGTTAGTTCCTCCCACTCCATAACTGAAACATGTTATTTTCTCCCACTCCATAATTGCAACAGGTTAGTTCATCCCCCCCCCCTCATAACTGCAACAGGTTAGTTCATCCCCCTATTACTGCAACAGGTTAGTTCCTCCCACTCCATAACTGCAACAGGTTAGTTTATCCCCCATTACTGCAACAGGTTAGTTCCTCCCACTCCATAATTGCAACAGGTTAGTTCCTCCCACCCTCATAATTGCAACAGGTTAGTTCCGCCCAGTCCCACCCACATAATTGCAACAGTTTAGTTCATCCCCCCATAACTGCAACAGGTTAGTTCATCCCCCCATTACTGCAACAGGTTAGTTCCTCCCACTCCATAACTGCAACAGGTTAGTTCACCCCCCCTTCATAACTGCAACAGGCTAGTTAATCCCCCTCATAACTGCAACAGGTTAGTTCATCCCCCATTACTGCAACAGGTCAGTTCCTCCCACTCCATACCTGCAACAGTCCCACCCACATAATTGCAACAGGTTAGTTCATCCCCCCCATTACTGCAACATGTTATTTTCTCCCACTCCATAACTGCAACAGGTTAGTTCCTCCCACTCCATAACTGCAACAGTCCCACCCACATAATTGCAACAGGTTAGTTCCTTACACCTCCATAATTGCAACAAGTTAGTTCCTCCCACCATCATAATTGCAACAGGTTAGTTCCTCCCAGTCCCACCCACATAATTGCAACAGGCTAGTTCATCCCCCCATTACTGCAACAGGTTAGTTCCTCCCACTCCATAACTGCAACAGGTTAGTTTATCCCCCCATTACTGCAACAGGTTAGTTCCTCCCACTCCATTACTGCAACATGTTATTTCTTTCCACTCCATGATTGCAACAGGTTAGTTCATCCCCCCCCCCATTACTGCAACAAAATGGTGCAACAAATGTTTGGTATTAGAACTTTAGTCAGGAATAACAAATTTGCAGATCTTCCGATATTGTTTAACTTCAACTCCTTGCACCCTCTGCAATCAGCACCCCCTAATGATTCCATGATTCTGCAGTAGCCTCATCTAATATTTCTCAGACTGCTGACATGTAAATCCAAGTGAAGCCTGGGGGTGCAGAGGCTGTAATTGCTATAGACTTGGATTATGTTCCTGGGTGGGGATTATATCCTTGAGCAAGGTTATTCTGCCCATGAAACCACATCCCTGGTGTTTGTTTTTCACATCAAGATCACACTCTGATCTCTTCCTCAATCTGGTTCTCCCAGGAATTTCCAGAAAAACACTACATTCCTAGTTCCACCTTGTTCCCTTGGGAACCACAGGAGGAATGAGATTTGAGATGGGATCTGAAGGACCATCACAAGATTATTCTTCTGTTCAAATCAAAATATTCCTGTACTTTCCATAGCTTTGTGAGTGGGTTATTTACTGTTTAACTTTCCAGGCTGGGAAATTCCAAAATTCACTTTCTCTTGTTTTCAGCAGCTCACAATGGAGTTAGCAAGTGATTCACAAGCTCAGGCTCATCCTCTGTTAGACAAGTAAATGACATTATTATCCAAGGCCTGCTCTCACACACAGTCACACGGCCACATTTACAACATGCTCATTAATAGTACTGGAATTTTCCTAACAATCCTAAGCAACACAACTAGATTTTCCCAAGATTTCAGAATACACACACCAACCTGGGAAACTAGAAGGCGACAGTCAGTCAATCTATCTGGAACATTTCATCTGCCATCTATCTGACCCAAAAACTGATTGGCAAGTTGGCAGCATACCACAATATATCCATTGAAACCCATGGGTTTACAGTTTAGGAGGTTAGGGTTGAAATTTGCCCTGTTAGGGTTAGGTGCAGTTTAAACTGTTGAAGTACCCGCCTCCTCTGCTCCCAAAAATTCCCAGTCTTGGAACCAGAGGTGCACACAGACAGGGAAGATGCAGATGTGGGTCCTATAATGGCAACAGTTTGCAGGTTATGGTGCGGGTTGACTTTTTCCTGACCCACACATAACTACTGTTGAACTTATGGTACTGATATCACCTATTAAATCACAGTAATAAAAGGAACGTAACCTCAAAAAGATCCACTTCCCAAATTATTACTATCAAGTGGAAAAAGAAATCTGTAGATCCAGTGTATTAAAATGGTGTGTTCATTTTATATTTGTTATTTTTCATTTACCATCACCTGTTCCTTAAAGCCAGGCTGTCTGATTTCTAGACGATTATACTTTGAGTCGCCTCAGGAATGACTCTGTTTAGACTAAGATCCATCAAATAACTTCTATTTCCTTTGGCAGGACCCCACTATAACACTTAAAAGGAACAGTAATGGACATCTGCTTTACAGGATTTTCCATGCCTCAATCTTTAAAAATAAGAAGCCAGAGGATTATCGATGGCCTGTACCCACTCACCCTTAGAATAGAGTTTCTAGCAGTTCAGCAATACCCTAATGAAGAGGTTCCAAAACTGTGGGATTAGTCCACAGCCATACCTATTTGCTCTCCTAGATATACAGTAACTAGAAGCCCAGTTTGAGAGTCAGTAATAAGAACATCAACCAACATGTATTTTCTTTTAAACATTTTTCCAACAGAACAGATCATCCTCAATCCACTGGGATCACAGGATTATCCAACACCCCCACAACTAACCATATATGAGCAGACAGTTGGGTAATATGGTAGAAAGCAGCCAAACCAACCAAATCTGGGTATGTGCGGTCTTTATTTACTATCAAAGATGTTTTATTAATAAATTACTGATAAAGTCAGCATTTTTTCCCAAAAGTCTGACTTTTTTAGGACTTACTGTATGTTGGGGGTCTGAATTAATGTTGGACCTCAAAAGAAAACTACAGAGGCAATTTATTGCTGATAGATTAGCCACATTAGTGCAAGCTATAAGACTATATTTATTCTGCAGAATGCTTTACCATACCGGAGTAAACAGCTCTAGAAGCTCTCTGTTGATTTAGGATAGCAGCTGCCATATTAGCTTGGTGTGACACCACTTCCTGTCTGAGTATCTCCCTGCTCACTCATAGCTCTGGGCTCCGACTACTGTTGTGAGGGGAGAGGAGCAAACTGAGCATGCTCAAGCCCTGGAGGTTTAAGCTGAAAACAGGAAGTTGACAGAAGCCCATGTATACACAATAGAAGGAAAGAAATGTGTTTCTTTTGACAGAGGACTCAGAGCAGCATTACTTTAAGGGTTTACTGGTGTATTTATATAGACCTTTCTGATAAAGCTTACTTAGTGTTAACCCTTCCCTCTCCTTTAAGGGCAGTGCAAACGAGTACAGGCATGGGACCGGTTATCCAGAATACTCTGGGACCCGGGGATTTTCTGAATAACAGATCTTTCTGTAATTTGGATCTTCATACCTAAAGTCTAGAAAATCATGTAAACATTAGATAACCCCACTAGGCTGGTTTTACTTCTAATAAGGATTAATTATATCTTAGTTGGGATCAAGTACAGGGTACCGTTTTATTATAACAGAGAAAATGGAAATAGTTTTTAAAAATTTGAATTATTTGGATAAAATGGAGTCTATGAGAGATGGCTTTTCTGTAATCTGAGTTTTCTGGATATCGGATCCCATACCTGTATCAAATAACCTTGCATCTTGTCTGTGTAACACAGAGAGTAATTAAAGCTTTTTTTCATTAGTACAGATGTACACAATTACCACTGATATTGCAGAACTCCCAGCAGACCTCTGCTCCAAAACTCCAGATCAGCTGGTACAATGCATGCGGTCTATGACAACTAGCATACCAAGCAGAATTGCAACAGAGTTGACAAAAATCATAGTTATAGAATGACCAATTATAAGCAACTTTTCAATTAGTCTTAATTATTTATTGTTTATAGTTTCTTTAAATTATTTGCCTTTTTCTTCTGACTCTTTCCAGCTTTCAAAAGGGGGTCACTGGCCCAATCTAATAATCAATGCTCTGTAAAGCTACATATATTGTTATATTATTACTCATCTTTCTATTCAGGCCTCTCCTATTCATATTCCAATGTGTGGCAACCAGATTGCTGAAAAATCCAATTGCTAATTGTCTCAGAATATCACTCCCGCCTGCATAATACTAAACGAACAACCCCTTAATCATCTTGTCAATCAATTTAATTGATCAATAATAAATCAGGTGGTAGCTGAAACGAGATGCATCCTGCACTTGGGGGTGCCAAATGTTAGGCACCCCCAATTGATTGTATTTACTTACCTGAAACCCGGGCCGGTGCTCCTATCAGCAGAAAACTGCACCGGCCCGGGCTTCTTCCAGCGAGCACCACGGATCGTCTTCCGCTTTCTTTGTGCGGCTGCGCTTGCGCAGTACAACGAAAAGCTGAGCTTTAACTAGAAAGACGGCTATTCCGTTCAACTGTGCATGTGTCTGCCCTGGGAAAGTTTTCTACAAATAGGAGCACCGGCCCGGGGTTTCAGGTAACTCAATACAATCGCTAGGGGTGCCTAACATTTGGCACCCCCAAGTGCAGGATGACTTTCCTTCTCCTTTAAAAATGTTTCCATGCTTAGCCTGATCTCAGCTACCTTTAGCACATTGCATGCATGTAACCTCTGTCAATAAATGGTACTTTTTTTCCACTAAAGCTCCATTAATCTCTACTGTCATTCACTCTCACCACCTAGCTTGTGCCTGAACATTCCCATTAGCTGATCAGGAGACAGGCCAATGAGCATCATAGAGAAAACATACACAGGTCTTTAGCCATCCCAGCAACTGACAGAATATTTACGTGTCAGGCACAGGGGAGCACAGACTGCACAAATACATACGGTACATCAAATGCAGCATAAAGCAGATACAAGTGTGCGGCAGACCAACAGGGATAGTATGGGAGAAATCCATGGAGGAAAACCCAAGAGTTGGATTATGGAGAATGTCTATGAAAGAGAAACTTAGCAGAAGGACAAAAACACACTATATTGTTCAAAAAAAATCTCTATTTTATTTATGCAGAGAAAAGAACAGAACAAAAGAGAACAGTGCTATGAAGACAGGTGATTATAACAGGCAAGAGCTGTCTGGGCAGAGGTGAGAACAGGATGACTAGTCACGCTCAGCTAGTGCAACAAGGTGGGTATCAATCTCTGCTTCTGTAAGAACTCTGAAACACAGCAAAAAAAGGTGTATTACAGTTCTGATTTACAGACAAATATAGGTAATAAGCCCGAATAAAAACATTAAGCTGTTAAAGGAAAACTATACCCCTGAACACTGAAAAATATATTGCACGAAACAGCTCATATGTAAAACCCTGCTTCATGGAAATAAACCATTTTTATAATAATATAGTTTTTTAGTAGTATGTGCCATTGGGTGATCATAAATAGAAAATTGCCATTTTAAAAAATAAGGACCGCCCTCCTGAGATTGTAAGATTCACGGTGCACACAAACAAACCATACATGTTAGGTCACATGAGCCAATTAAAGGGCTGGTTCACCTTCAAACAACTAGTTGTTTTCAGATAGATCACCAGAAATAACGACTTTTTCCAATGACTTTCTATTTTCTATCAGTGACCGTTTTTCTAATTTTGAAGTATAAAGTTTAATTTTTCATCTTCTGAAGCAGCTCTGGGAGGGGGGTCGTCGACCCTGTAAACTGTTCTAAATGGATACATTTACTTGATACATTTCTTATCTTTGTCCCTGCTGAGCAGAATCCTTGAGTTTCATTACAGGCAGCAGAATTGATACAAAAGTTGCTAATACTCCAGAGATTCTGCTGAGAAATGGATCAACTAAATGTTGCAGAACTGTAACAGTTTAGAGTCTGCACCTGAATTACTGAGCTGCCAGACTCAAACACCAGAGACACGAACATTCAACTTTAAACTTAGATTTTGGAAAAACAGTAAAAAAATAAATAATGTAAAGTAATTGAACTAAGTCTTTATTTCTGGGGAGAAATCTAAAAACAACTTAATTAAAAAAAAAAAAAAAAAGTGTTTGAAAGGTGAACAACCCCTTTAACATAAAGAGTTTTGTCTTTTGTTTCCCAAACTTCTTCCAGTTACAGTTAGAGCTGCAGTATTTCTGGTCAGGTGATCTCCGAGGCAACATACAGAGAACATCAAAAAATGATGGTTCAAGGCAAAATTTGTAAAAGGCAATATTTAATTATATCTATCTGTCTGCCTGTCTATCTATATCTATCTATATCTATATATTAATATGATGTAATATGTTGCTTAAATATTCATTTTGGGAGTAAAGTTTTCCTTTAACACCATATAAAAAAAATGGCCTGTCCCAAATTATTGTTTGGGACTGGGCTGACAAGCACATAATTAGGAGTTAACCTTTCCGGATCTGTACATTTACAGGAGACATTCGTCACTACAAAACAGATAACAAAAAAAGGACAAAGTTGCCGTGATATTATCCATTCAGCCAATATGGAAAGCTCTTTCCCTTTAAATGCACCATGCAATTTAACTCAAAGTGCCATGACGTGTGTCAGTAGGAACTGGGACATCCCAGGGTGTGGCATTTAGGAACACGGCTCTATACGTTATTCACAGATCAGCAGTGTTGGCTAAAATTAGCATATATGAGAAACCAATGTAAAATATACAAAGGTCAAGCCAGTTGTGATTTCTAAACACATTACTCTCAGTATTACTTTTTTTTTTTTTTTTAAGAAGAATGAAATCATTTTATTTCATAAAACAACAAACATACATTTGGGTAAACTGAAAAAAACGGCAATAATCAAACAAAAGTACCCACTTGAATTTTGGATCCTGGACTGTGACGACTGCCACCTCCAGTTCTGAAGGTTTGAAGTCAATAGACAGCACCGTGGAGAGACAAGAAATGGCTGTCTGGAATTTCAGAAAATCCAAAATTTAGTTGAATAGTTCTAATGTGGATTTGGCTTTTTAACAGCCTGATCTTGCTGGATAACTAGGTATGACTAAATGTCATCATCAGACTGAACTGAACACAGTTGAGTGCTTAGGAGTCAATATATGTGAATGTAAGTTTTGTGAATTCCGTAGTAGTCCATGTTGTTCACCTCAAGTTTCCCCAAGAATTAGAGGGGCAGTTAACCCCCTTTTTAAAGCAGTTTAATAATTAGGTCTTGTGCTGAACATACCTTTGGCCTTTTATCTGCCTATGGAAAAAATCTACTGTTGGAGAAACTTCCGCATATAGAGCTAGACAAAAGAAAAACTTTCTAGACCTGGTTATGGTGGTTTCTATATAAAGATTCTGACAAATGTAAGCAGTTGGTGTCTTGATGACGCTTACTTATGATCTCATTCAATAGTCTGTTATAAACTTGGATAAGTGCCAGTCTCTGTTCTCTTTAGTTGTGTTGGATATTTATACCTGGCTATAGGCTTTTGAACTCTTAACTATGAGATAAGATTTTCTGAATGTATTTATTGCTTCCTGAAATGTATTCATTTAAATACTAATTGTTGAGACATATATCAGACCATGTCGGTTTCATACACCCATTGTCATTGTTCATTCCTGGAGATTTTTTCTACCTTGTTTGCAAGTATATATCCTTGTACCAATCAAATGTCAATATACATACAGAAATAAAAGGAAAGATCTACTGTTTTTGCTATTTCTTGCACTTAACAGGGTGAGAATTAAACTAAAGTTACATTCTACTTCTTGGTACCAATTAGCAAAGTGAAACAAATCAGCAGTCCACTGGGATGCCCTTTTTATAATGAACTGTTGATTGTCTAAAAAAAGATAACAGGCTATAGCTGGGTGTAGGGAGGGGTTTAATCAAAAAGAGGGCATCTCAGTGAACTGCCGATTTCCTTAAAGGACCAGTAACATCAATTTAAAAAAAAAAAAAAAAAATTAGTATACAACGAAAAAAAAAACCACAAAGACAAATTAAACTTTGAAATCGCAAAGTCTTTATTAAGAAATAACTTACTGATAATCTGCTTGTGCTCCTCTTCAGAAAAGGTGATCCGGTGATCCATCGTGCGGCACTCAATTCTCCTCCCTGCCTTCCTTATAGGAGATAGCCAGGGAGGAGAAATTGATAAAGACTTTGTGATTTCAAAGTTTCAGTTGTCTTTGTGTTTGTTTTTATTTGTTGTTGTATACTAACGAATTTAAAAAAAAAAAAAATTGATGATACTGGTCCTTTAACTTTGCTCATTGGGCCCAGGAAGTAGAATGTGACTTTAGTTTAATTTTCAAACTTTGCCCTGTTTAGTGCAACAAAAACAGTAGATATTTCCTAGTTATAACAACATACAAAAAGGCAAAAAATGTTCAGCACAAGCCCCATTCACTGTTGTCATGTTGAATAAGGATATACTTTTTTTTTTTTTTTAAACAGAAGCTCCAGCAGCCCATAAACATATTTCATTATATGGCCTGGGCAAGACTTCCCAGAATAATAAATATTGTAACAGCAGCAGGGAGGATTAACTTGACAGTAGTGATGTGCTGGCCGGCCCTAAACCAGAGGGACCCGCAGGTTTTGCTCCGGCTACCTGAAAAAAATCTTCAGGCCGCACTGCAAACTTCAGGCCCTTAAATTTATAGACTCGCGCCTGCCCCGCCCTTTTCGTTGGCCACTAGTCTATAAATAACGGGGATAGAGAGGGCCAGGCCGGGTTAGGGTTGGAAGAGTGCACATCACTACTTTACAGTAATACTCTGAGGGAAAACTAAAAAAAAAAAAGTACATACAATGTATAGACACTTGTTACAGGTGCCTTAGTTTCTTTTCACTCTGCTTCTGCATTCCTTGCATGCAGTGAAGAAATGGGGATAGGGCGTTACAAAAATGTAAATAGCATAAATCGTAAATGGCAAATAGTGGCAGTGAGTTTACAAAAACTCACGAACAGCAGTGAAAGCTTGGGCAATTGTTGTGCCATTTCTGTGGGTGGAAACAAGTAATTTGCCATGTTACCTCAAGAGTCTGCTCATATGTCCAATCCAATTTCTTCTTTACTTTTTTTTCTAGGAAGCTGGTAGCCTCAGTTTGCTTCACTCCAGCTGTGGTAGCCTTAAAGCCACAATAGTAGCCTGCAGGGTCACACTTAAAGACTTGTGGTCCATTCTCCTCATCAACTCCAATAAGGATCATGCCTTCAAAATACAAAGAGACAAAAAAAATCAAGGAAATGAAAGTGTAACACATGCATCACTCAATTAACCAAAACCCGTAAAAGTAATGCCTGTTGTCTTTTGGTGTGCAGAAAACCCCAGTATACATCCCTAATTCTACATTGAAGTGGAACTAACCGCTTCATGAACCAAGTTAATTTATGTCTTGTAATGTTAGAGATACTTACAACATCCTAAGGGCCTCATTTCAGCATTCTGTGTGTACACTTGAGAGATATCCGCAATCCTTTTACAGAGCATATCTACTGGGATTTCATAACCATATTTATACTTCCAATTTGCAGCCTCGTAACGTGCCCTCTGGACCTGCGATCTGCTGTCAGCTAGTAATGGAGAGAAAGGACAAAAATGTAAAATGTACACGACTTTCGAATGTAAAGGGCTGAAAAAAGTGCAGTTACACTATATAGATCTATAAAGGTGACAAAGATAGATGGTGTCCTTTATGATTGCATTTTCCTGTAACAACCAAGCAGCCGTCAGTTTTGATGAGTCTACTCGGTCTATAATTCAACCAAGTGCTCAGTAAAGTGGTATCACGTGTTGCACACTAGATAAAATCTTTCACATGTAAAGTGTAACCATGAAGTGGGGTCCTATAAACATGTATTTTGGGCTTGCCCTCTCATTCAACTTTTCTGGGGAGTTGTAGCGCCATATATTTCTTATGCTCTAGATCTTCCATGCATTAAATCGCCTCTGGTATATTTACTGGGAATACAGGACAAGTTAATACCAAGCTCTGCTACCTTCAACTCTTCTACTAGAACAAAAAGGCTAGCTTGCTTCAAAGGAAATCCACAACTCCTCCATCACTTGAATTCTGGAAAAACTTGTGAACTGACGTACCTAACCAGAGGCTGCCCCAATAAATTTGAAGCAGTCTGGGGGTCCATGTCTGGTACTATCTGATGCTCCTATTGGTTCTAAAGTAGAATTCTATCAAATGTATGTTCAATGGCTACTTTAGCAACCCTGTTTCTGTCTCTTCTTTGCCTATCCCACTTTTTGCAGAGCAGGAAAGACTGAATACCTGTCATTCCGGTCATCACACAGCCAATGTTTTCAGTAATCCGGAATAAGTGGGTCACGGTGTTGCTGTCTAACAGCTTGTCCTGTGAAAGTAAACAAAATTGCTCAATATTTATTAAATATTGGTCATCTTCAGAAGAACACCGGGGCTACAACATAGTGGAATACATTGGTGCTTTAAAAATATGCATATTCATAACAATATTTGCCATCACAGATAATTATGTGCCCCCATCTACACTATACAGTGTAGCCTCAGGAGAATCTTACCTCAATGCTACTAATCTACTCTGCCACTTAAATCCATTGTAACACTCTTTACTGTACATAAACATGTGACGAATATGTCTATGGAGATTTTCATTCATCCGGGTCATAATATACAGTATCTGGAATAAATAAGTCTAAAATAACTGAATTTTCTTAGTATTCTTGAAAACTGAGAAGACAGTTTGAAAAAGGTGTGAAGGAGGCCATTGTGATTGGTTTCCAAATTAACACCTCCCTGAACAGTTCAATGGAACCACTGTGATTGGACATTTGTATGAAACAATTTCAAGAATACTAAGAAAGTCCAGTTACTTTAGACTTACTTCTAATAGATATTTTATTATTATCTGTGACACAAGAATATACTGAGGATATACAATGGCAGCCAAGTAGTAGTGATATAGATAGAGATTGTTGTTGGTTTAGTAACCTACCACAAGCAGATTTTTCAGTTTTTACTAGTTTCAAAAAATAAAAAAAAAACACATAGCCAAGTCAAACATTGCTTAGAAATCCTAAACTATCTAGACTAGACCGTGCACCAGGATCGCAATTTAACAGTGAACACTGCTGTGCTCAGATTCCGTAAAAGAGAACGGATACAATGGCCACATCAGCAATGTTTATACAGCAGGAACACTTTCACTTGCACAAAGTATTTTAACCTGCCAAAAGCCATTGTGTTGTAATTAGGGATGCACCGAATCCAGGATTCGGTTCGGGATTCGGCCTTTTTCAGCAGGATTCGGATTTGGCCGAATCCTTCTACCCGGCCGAACCAAATCCTAATTTGCATATGCAAATTAGGGGTGGGGAGGGACTTTTTGTCAGAAAACAAGGAAGTAAAAAATGTTTTCCCCTTCCATCCCTAATTTGCATATGCAAATTAGGGTTCGGATTCGGTTCAGTATTCGGCCGAATCTTTCACCAAGGATTCGGGGGTTCGGCCGAATCCAAAAAAGTGGATTCGGTGCATCCCTAGTTGTAATTAGCACTGTCTGATATGTACATTTAATCATGAGTGATCTAGCAAAGTATTACTAGCACATATAGGCATAAGAGAGCTACACGTTTCACACTTACTGGAATAATATATAGTATTTTGGGGTTTTTTCACAGATATATTTTTATAATGGAATCATACCAGTCATGGTCACAGAACTACTGTAGACAATTGAGATGGGTCAATGAGGCTGTGGGCACAGCAGCAGAACAATCTTGAGACTAGCCTATATTTCTCCATCCATCACTACTAAGAACATTAATGGCTACATATAGAGCAAAACATACAAGCACATTCTGAATACTTAAAAGCAGTTGCAATTACTCATTTGACATCACTAATCAGTCATTATAAATGGCAGCATTACTAACAATTCAGGATATATTTTATTACTTTCTGTGTATTAGAAGAACATATTTTACAGGTTGTTGATTGTTTATATCACGTGTTTCTTCCACTACTGTTGCTATTACAGGAATACAGGTATAGGAACGGTTGTCCAGAATGCTCGGGACTGGGGTTTTTCACATAACTGATCTTTCCGTAATTTGGATCTTCATACCTTAAAGGGGACCCGTCACCCAAAAAAAATATTCAAATTCCTATTTTATCACATTAGTCAAGCAAAATGACCTTTAACTACACTGTATAAATTATTTGAATCTTGTTTCCTTCAGTCTGGGAATTCAAAATTATAGCAAGCAGGCAGCAGCCATTTTGGGGACACTGTTATTAAGACAAGTCTTGCATCATCTCAAAATCTTGTTTGTGCACCAGAATGGGGGACCCAATGTCCATTTCTATACACTAGCTACAGAATTAAATGTTAAAGAGAACGGGGGAATGTGGGGAGAGCAGTGACATGTAGGAAGTGCTGAATGGAAAGTGAAAGTAATGCCTGCCCCGCCTCTATGCCCATGGCATAGAGGAGGGGCAGACAATATTTGATTGACAGCTGAGATTTTTAAATGAGCTTACAACGGCCATGAATGCTTTAATAAAAAATAGAAATTGGATTTCATGTTTAATTTGAAAAGGACTTTTATTATACAGATTTTTGTGTCTGGGTGACAGGTCCACTTTAAGTCTGCTAGAAAATCATGTAGACATTGAATAAATCCAATAGGCTGGTTTTACTTCCAATAAGGATTAATTATATCTTAGTTGGGATCAAGTACAAGGTACTGTTTTATTATAGAGAAACAGGAAATCATTTTTAAAAATGGGATTTACTTAAAGGGGGAAGTCCACACAAACATAACTTGAGCTTTTTGAAAAGCAAACATAATTTCAAGCAACTTTGCAATATACATCAATTAAAAAATATGCAGACGTTTAATGATTTTTAATGGTTTGAAACAGTTCCCTAAGCCTAGCCCCTTGCTCTCCTTCTTATCTCTCTGACTACTTTGCTGAGCTGGCTGACAACTGTTACATTGTATCAACAGCCATCTGTCCTCAGCCTGCATCCTCCAAACCCCACAATCCCCTGCACTTGTGATTTCAATAAGGAACAGAACATCACAGTGCAATGCATTGTGGGTTATATAGTTCCTGCATGCTGTCTGTAAGCTGTGGAGAAGTTGTTACAATTTGTAACATCAGTGTTTTAGTCCCTCCTTCCCTGCCAGGATTTCAAATGATGCAGAAAGAGAAGAACTGATATAGTTTTTGTATTAAAAATAGTATTTATATATATTTTCATGCTGCAAATAATTCAAGCATGCTGTGTTTCTAGCGCACTGCATATTGCTGACTCATACTGGATTGAGCCAATTAGACCAGATGAAATCTGCTAGTGACTCAGAAAACAAGTTTGTTGGTTGTGTCTGGAAAAAAATATCGGGGTTGAGGAATAAATAAACAACTGTAAAAAAAAAAACCTAAACACTTCAGGTTAGTAGGGTTATTTTTATAAAGAACCTCAAACTAACCACCAAATGTCTTTAATATGAGTAATTAAAATGAATCTCCACTCACAGGGACTTTTCTTTGGGTAACAACAACAGCACAGTCTTTTCCTCTGACAGCCACTGATGTAAGTCCCCCCTGGTTGATTGCTTTGAATGCATATTCTGCAAAAACAAGAAGATAAATATTGGTTTGATTTGAAAGATGTGACTTAGCTTTTTATGTATATTATCCACATCAGCATGAACAGTTTTCTACCTTATGTCAGTACAGCACCAAGAATTATTTTATTATGTTATTATCACAGTTTCATAAAATCCCTCCCTCACTTTGTTCCATTGTCAAGTGATGGTTGCTGGGACTTGAAGTTCACCTGAACTAATGTCTGTCTTTGCTTCTGTGACTGCAGTGTTGTGATTGGCTTTCCCCTTCTACTGGCAGGGACCATTGGAATACACCCACCCCTCATGTGCAACACATACAGGGGCTGTTTTAGCAATATTTATTGAAATTGAGTATGAATTAGGGACTCCTATATTTTCTGGGCTCCTCTGAAGCCACAGGGTTTGCTTTTGTGTAGTTATTCCTCTGTATGGTTGGGCAGGCCCTATACAAGTGCGACTCAGCTGCCGACTTGGGGGTACGAGTACCTTTTACTGCCCAGATGCATCTTTGCCTAGCCTTTAATAATGATCCCTGCAGAGGTATAAGCCTGCCACCTGCTTTATAAGGAGCCAAGCTGTGCAACTGCTAACTGGAAGCTACGTTTGAAGGTGGCCATAGTCATTAAAGGGATACTGTCATGGGAAAACATGTTTTTTTTCAAAACACATCAGTTAATAGTGCTGCTCCAACAGACTTCTGCACTGAAATCCATTTCTCAAAAGAGCAAACAGATTTTTTATATTCGATTTTGAAATCGCACATGGAGCTAGACATATTGCTAGTTTCCCAGCTGCCCCAGTCATGTGACATGTGGCAGATCATGCATCTAGCGATTTTTCATCTGATGTCGGTCAGAAAATTGATCGGGCAGGTTTAAAAATGTTTTATCGTTAACAGTGAAATGTATCCATTGTCCAATTGTTTGCAGGCCAAGCAGGCAGCTACCCACAGTTTTCCTAGCTTCAACTAATATCCCTTGAAACGGCCTTTTTCCTTGATGGATAAAATCATACTTTTAAACGATAGTTCAGGATAAGCTTGGTCCTACCATAAGGAAAAGATCTTTTAAAAATCTTAAAGGGGTTGTTCACCTTTGAGTTAACTTTTAGAATGTGATCGTGATATTCCGGGACAATTTGCAATTGTTATTTTTTAATTATTATGTGCGGTTTTTGAGTTATTTAGCGTTTTATTCAGCAGCTCATCAGTCTGGTTGCAGGGATCAAATTACCATAGCAACCATGCATTAATTTGAATAAGAGACTGGAATATGAATAGGAGAGGCCTGAATAGAAGGAGGGGTAATAAAAAGTAACAATAACAATACATGTGTAGGCTTACATATCATTTGTATATAGATGGGTTCAGCGACCCTCTTTTAAAATCTACAAAGAGTCAGTAGAAAAAGGCAAATGATTAAAAACAAAAAAAACAACTATAGAAAATAAATAATGAAGACCAACTGAAGAGTTGCTCAGAATTGGCCATTCTATAAGTTAACTGAAAGGTGAAGCACCCCAGGCCAGCTTGAGCTGTGCAGTCTGAAGTGCAGTCTCCTCTTTCGCTTTCACTTTGACACAGCAATGGACATGCAATCATGTTATTAACAATAAGACATATATATATATATATATATATATATATACATACATATACATATATATATACATATATATATATGACTTGAAAAAGAAAAGACTACTAAAATATCCTTTTCTCCTGAATATTGAATATTCCAGTCAGCCCTCCAACACACAGTACCCTGCTGGTTCCCTAAAAAGCCCACAGTGAAAAGCTTATTTATCAGCCTCTCCTGAGCAAATATATTTCAGTTCAGTCACTTATAAACGTGTAACAACAATGTAAACGCAAAATGCTCTGCTATATGGAATATATTGCTTAGGACAGCGCATGCAGGACAACGATTTCCCCTGAAGATGTCCTAAAATGCGTGCCGTACTGCTAGCTCCTGCCTATAGCAATACAAACTAAACACCTCCATTCGGGTATATTACAGTATCTGTATAACTCAGACTAAAGGTAGAAACCCAGAATGGAAGGAACTATTAGACGCAGGCAGGGGTCCCCCTCATCAGGCCCAGCGTGACACAGCAGCAGCCGGCACACGTACACCGAAAAGACAGCGACTACATATGGAGCTTTCAGACGCTGTTCTTTTGTCACCTACCGACTTGATAGAGCCGCCCTTCGGGTGAGAAGATGGTAATATGCCTGTCAAACCCCGCGCTAGATCCCCGAGACATGACTAAGACAAAGATGCGGCCACTTCCGGAAAACTCAATGGATCTAATGGCGCTTCCAGTGAAACGTCATCAAATTGAGCCGCGAACATGCCAGCAAGAGAGACTAAGGCATCAATCACGTGGTCAAGGCTGTTGTGGGAAGTAGGGAGTTTGGAGCAGGTCAAGTTGCTTCTAGGAAAATAACTAGTGCTAAATGATACTGTAAGCCAACGCATGCGCAATGCTTTAGGATTTGGACGTGGTACTGCAGTAACAAAATATTATTGTTATAGGGAAATGTTAAGCAAAGAAAGGAAATACAACCACAACATATTCCAAAATAAAAAGAGGCACGGGTGCATGTTATTGGGATATTTCTGGAGTATTTCATTTATTTGCCTGAGGACATTGAAACAAGCAGGTCATCTTACTTACTGCGACTTCATAGTATCCTTCCATGATACATTTTGAAAAAGTCAAAGCCTTAAAAGATAAAATGAGATGTTTTAAATGAAGACTGTCCCCGAGAATGAACCCTTAACCACCTGATCATTTATATCATATTTACATACTGCACAACATTTGGGAAATAGAAAGAAGGGCAAAAAGATTTAGTATAGTTTTGCTAATGAAGGTGAATTAACCTTTAAACTGCAAGTCAGTTTCCACCAAGAGACCTGCTGTGCTTATCTTAAGTAGTTACAAATGTATCTAAATGCAGCTGCCATGTATTCTGTGCTCTCTGCCAAAAGCCTCTTATTTAATTAAAGGGGAACTGCTTCCAAACCGAAATTTGAAACCCCTAATATATTCATCAGTTACCTGTTTCTTCAAAAAGTATGAATAAATGCCATTTCTATTTGACCGTTCTACTCTTTCTGCAACATTTGAAATCCTGGCAGGGAAGGAGGGACTAAAACACTGATGTTACAAATTGTAACAACTTCTCCACAGTTTACAGACAGCATGCAGGGACTACATAACCCACAATGCATTGCATTGTTCCTTTCCTTATTGAAATCACGTCTGCAGGGAATTGTGGGGTTGGAGGATGCAGACTGAGGACAGATGGCCGTTGATACAAAGTACTAGGTAAGCCCTCACACACCCTTTAGTTCAGATAGCCAGCTTACCCCCGGTGCCCAGTGTTTGGAAGATGCGGCAACCTCCGAAATCCAGCAAGTAAAAAAACACACCGGCACACGAGGAATGTAATTGCAGGAAAACCCCTTGCCAATACTTTTACTGCGAAAAGTGCAAATGCAACGTTTCAGGCCCCCCCCCCCCTTTCTCAAGCATGTGGATCAAAGTGAACAGAAGCATTTAAAAGTAGACCAATTACAATTAATTGGATTCAATTAAATAATTTGCAATATGTGAATTACAATGTGCAAAGGTATAGAAAAAGGTAATTTTATACTAAAAGTTCATCATTGCAAAAAATGAGTTAACTTCAAAAATTGATACAACACCGAAGTCCCAGCAGTCAAAGATAAATTTGTAACAATTGAGGTAAAAAAAACTAAAAGACACATAAATAGTTACAATGAATGTACAAAGAGATAAAAAGTTACTCTTACCCTACATTAAGAGCAAACAAAATAACTGTCCCTGTAGATTAGTCAAAAGATATCCTTCTCATCTGTAAAGGAAAAAAACACTATTAATAAAGCCGCATATTTACATAAAACAAGCCATATTAAATTCCTCATTTAAACCTTTGGGATATCTGGTTTGTAAAAACCAAATCCAATAACATTCTCTCTGGTGTAATAAACGTGTTCTATCTTGCCCTTGTTTTGTAATGATTTTTTCAAGGATTTGCCAACGGACTTGTGCCACTCGATGCCCATGTGTAAAAAAAAAATGTTTGGCCAGCATAGTTTCTTTATTAACTCTGAGTCAGTTTTGGACTTTACAAGAGTACCAGATGGTGTTACAGAGGACTGATAATTCCGTATTTTAGATTTACGTTCATTTATTCTGACCTTCATGCAGAGCCGGGCCAACCCAGCCAGGCGCCCTAGGCAACCTGGCCAGGTACGGTGCCGGCTGAGTGCGCATGCGCAAAACTGCGCTCTGGCATGCATGTGCGAAACTTTGTGCGCAGAAGTGAAATTCCAAAAATATATGCGTGCCAGTCGGGGAGAGACAGGACCGCACAATGGGGTAGGCATCAGAGCAGGTACGTGCCTGGTGCCCCCCCAGCTTTGCGCCCTAGGCACGTGCCTAATCTGCCTACCCCTAGTTCTGCCCCTGCCTTCATGGGCCGCCTAGTTTGTCCAACATATGCCAGACCACATGGACATTTGATACAGTAAATGATGTTAGAAACCATTCAGTTTATGTTTAGAGCCCTGATGAAGGTGTATAACAGAATTCCCAGGAATTATGCGATTACAATGGCCACAATTTCTACACGGACATGTGCCCATGGAATGTTCTGAAAGTTGTATTTTACTGCACTGAGCAACCTTAGGTTTAATTAGCTGTCCAACATTTGTACCTCTCCTGTATGAAAACAGAGGGGGTAGTTGGAACAAATGGCCATATTTGGGATTGGTCTTCAGAATTCCCCAATATTTGTGAATAATTTTTTTGTCGTTTTTAGAATTATCTAAGAGCTAATAAAAGGGATTCTTTGAGTTTTACTTACATTACTGGCAACTAATTTCTGGGAATTTTCCAATTTTCCGTACTTCCTCATTTTTAGATTGCAAATTTGTTTTATCATATCCCTATTCTTGGAATTTTTGAATCATTTTATTAGCTTCAGAATCATATAATTCATCTGTTGACGTAATGCGCCTGACCCGCAAGAGCTGACTCTTTGGTAGGCCTTTAACAAGCCCAGGTGGATGGAAGCTGTTGGGCCCCAAAAACATATTCCTGTCAGAAGGCTTAGTATAGACTGACGTTGGAAAAGAAGGTCCTGTATATACAATACTCACATCCAAAAAATGTATTTCATTAGCATTTGATTAAAGGGTAAACTGAATAGTAGGATGTATACCATTCAGGTAGGTTAGAAAATTATTGAGGCCAGACCAAAGAAAAAATGTATCATCCACGTAACGCATATAGGCGTGGATAAAATGTGCAAAATCAGTATTGGAGAAGATAAATGTTTTTTTGAAATAGTCCATAAAAATATTAGAATAGGCTGGCGCCATGTTGGCACCCATGGCACAGCCTTACTGTTGAAGTAAAAATTTATTATTAAATTGGAAATAATTTTTCTTTAAGACAATCTCCAATAGATCACAGATAAAGTTAATCTTGAAATTTGGCAATTTTCCTTGGGACAGGTATGTTCTTATGCATTCTATGTCCTCATCATGGGGTATGGAAGTAAGGAGGTCCTTTACGTCCAAAGAACACAAAAGAAAGTCACCTTCTGGCACAGATATGTCATTGAGTCTATTGAAGAATTCAGTTGTATAAAACAAAACCTGTTTAGACTGTTTTTGTAAACTCTGTTTCAAACGCTTCTACAGCTGAATAATTCCCTGGGGGTACGAAATTACTCCTGGCTCCCAATTTAGTTTTTAAACTTCTTACGGCAGGCTCAGTAGAGGATAGAGACACTTTATCACTAAAATAACCTTTTAATTTAAGGGACCTGATGAATTTAAATAAGTTTGCAGTTAGTGAAAATGGAGGAGCAGTGAACACAGGAAAAAAATTCAGTCCTTTATTTAGCACAGTCATTTCATCTTTAGTCGGATTATAATTAGACAGGTTAAATATCGTATTTACCTGTGATTCCGTTGTGATTTCTTTTTGTGTCGATGCCCCCTCCTGGTTTTCCCTTTGTGGCTTATGGGCTTCCCCTAAAAAAGACACAGATGTAACCTGAGATGAAGCTGGAGAACTTTGAACCTCATCGAATGAGTGCTCGGAAGCTCTGTCGTATGAAGCTCTGGAGGAAGAACGGAACCTGCATGTAGCTCTTCTCGCATCTTTCCAAGAATAGACTCGAGTATCTCTCATAAATTTGCGCAATTTTACTTGTAAAATTTCTTGCTGCAGATGCTCCATTTTCACCTCGAGGTCCTGTAGCAGCGTGTTGTTGGTTTCTGGGATTCTCGATTATTCCTCCTCCTTGCTGCAACAATTCAAAATACCTTGCCATTTTTGACGGAAGATTGTCCTTGAATAGAGCTGGTTGTAAATTGATTCTTAATACACGAGGGATCCATTGTGCCTTGGCGTATTCGGCCAATGAAGACATGTGCAAGGCCCATGACACATCCCAATGCTTTAACTGCTCCAATCTGCGGAGAACCTCTGTTCCGCTTGGCGCTATAGTTGCAGGCAAACATTGTGTGACACTCAGAATTTTCTTTCTTTCCGCTTCTGTAAAGCTGAACATGTCAGCCCGTCAATCCGTAGTAGCTGCAATATCCACAAAGGACATATCACTGTCGGGGTGCTGAAAGCATGTTACCGCTTCTAGGATACACGCACTAGGTAAGCCCTCGCACACCCTTTAGTTCAAATAGCCAGCTTACCCCCTGTTTTTGGAGGATGCAGCAACCTCCAAAATCCAGCAAGAAAAAAAACACACCGGCACACAAGGAATTTCCTGTTCCTTCCACATGACAGTGGGCACATTATGGGTTAATCCCCCCCTGCCACGTGATTGGACAGGTTTTCCTCTATAAAAAACTTACTTCCGCACCTGGCCGCCATCTTTTTCCTCCTGTCGCTCCCCCAGATGTCCAGCAGACTGCCTCTCTTCTGCTGAAGCTCCTGAGCCGAGGCCTGAGTCCTTACGTGAGCTCTTGGAGAAGCCGACGGGCTTATGGCCAAAGTATGCCACCGGTGCGGTCAGTCGCAATGCCGCGTTGGTGGTGCAATAAGACACGGATGCTCCCACTTCCAAGATGGCGACGGACGCCGGTGTGTTGTCGCGGACGCAAGTACGTATTGACGCAGGCGTATCTACGCTGACGCACGCTCAGAATTCATGCTGAGGCGTAAATGCGCACGGAAGTGGTTTGGCGTGAAAATTTTAAATCTTGAAGCCTTCTCCCCCCAAAGCTGCCAATCTGGTAAGACAAACTGTTTGCCTGGAGTGCCTTTGTGCGGTTCAGAGGGTACAACTGTAAGTACACCTCTTGTTACGTTAACCCATTATGAATGAGCGGACACCCTGGATACATATATTCCTCTCCTTCCAGGGTCAGCATATAGGATTTTTATGCTTTCTTCATGAGTTCCAGACGCTCTCATTCGGGCTCAAGGGGGTGAGTTATTATTAGAGGCGAAGATGGATGTTCTTTTGTAAGGGAATAAAACATAACCAAAACAGAGTTAACTAATTATCCTTTTCTTTGGCAGGAGTTTTCCAGGAGGCCATAGAAGAAAATCAAGCAGGAAAGTATGTGCATCCTGCAATGACCCAGCCTTACCAGACAGCAACTCCTGCGCCAGATGTCTACAGGAGCCTGCAGACAACAATACTTAATTTAAAGAATTCATGACATGGATGAAAGATTCATTCAACAAATCCATGTCTGAAATGGTTACACAAGTTAGAGATAATGTACTTAAAAACATTAATCCTCATCTAAGTGGATTACATCAAACAACACCAGTGGCTATACATCATTCCAGCCCTGAGTTACCAGGTGACAGCCTAGAGTCAGACGGGGAACTATCTTCCAATTGTTCCACAACTGAGGATTCAGCTTTCAATACAGACCTTGTAGAACCTTTAATTAAGGCCTTAAGGAAAACCTTGGACCTGGAAGAAAAACCACAGTCCCCAGCCAAAAAAGATAAGATGTTCAAGTCCGTAGTGAAGAAGAATCATCTGTTTCCAATGCATGAATTTATTAAGAAAACGGTGGAATCTGAGTGGGAAAGCCCAGATAAAAAATTTATGATTTCTAGAAAATTTAGGAAAATGTTCCCTTTTCCAGCAGACCAGTCTAAGACTTGGGATTTTGCTCCTAAAGTGGATGCAGCGATCACCCGTGTGGCCAGAAGAACCACGCTCCCGGTAGACAAAGGTGTCTCACTCCGAGATCCTATGGAGAGAAGGCAAGATGCCTCACTAAAAAGAGCTTACGTGGCCGGAGGAGCCACTTGCAAAGCAGCCATAGCCATTACCTCTGTCACTAGAGCTAACAATATTTGGCTACAAGAACTTGAAGAAGAGGCGAAGACAGAGGCAGACTCGCCAACATGTTACAAGACATTAAGGTGGCCAATGATTTTGTAGCCGAAGCCTCTATGGACATGGTCAAATTGGCAGGGAAATCCATGAGTCTATCAGTGACTGCGAGGAGGGGTCTATTGCTAAGACACTGGAAGCTGACAATCCAAACACAACTTATGTTCTCTACCTTTCAAGGGTAATCTCCTGTTTGGACCTGAACTGGATCAAATCATATCCAAGATGTCAGCTGGGAAATCACCCTTTCTCCCTCAAGAAAGAAGAGATGGTAGATCGGTCAGAGGCAGACCATACACCTCTAGACCCACGTTCAGATGCAAGGCAATAAAAACCAGGCAGACCTTTTTCCAGGCAGTGGAGACCAAAGGACCAGTCCTTTCCTGGTAAGGGAGTTAAAAAACAGGAGAAAAGAGCATGAAGGTTGTGGAGCCCCTCTGTCCATTGTAGGAGGCAGATTCTCTATTTCAGACAGAGTGGGCTTGAGAAATAAAAGACACATGGGTGACGGACATCGTGTCAAAGGGATACAAACTGGATTTAAAAAATCCCCCACCTACAAATTTTATTTCCTCAGACAGACACATGTCCCCAGAGGGGAAAAAAGTCCTTACCAGCATCATACAAGATCTGTTAAAGAAAAAGATCATATCAACAGTTCCCAGGGACCAAAGATACCAAGTCTGATATTCCCATCTTTTCCTTCGAAGGAAAACAAACGAAGATTTCAGAGTGATTTTAAACTTACAGAATCTCAACTACAACCTTCATGTCCCCTCCTTCAGAATGGAGACCCTGAAGTCAATATCTCAATGCTTAGAACAAGGGGATTGGCTAGTGAAGCTAGACCTGAAAGATGCTTACCTGCAATCCCAGTAAAAAAGCTTCACAGGAAGTACCTATGGTTCTACATACTAAGTCAACACTTCCAAAACCGTGCCCTACCCTTTGGACTCGTCCCGGCTCCAAGGATATTCTCCAAGATTCTGGCACCTGTAGTTGCCAAACTGAGACTAGCAGGTATACAGATTTTCACATACCTCGACGATCTCCTGATCATGGGGCCCAACAAAGAACTTCTGACGTCGCATCTTCTAACGACAACTTCGTACCTACAAAACCTGGGCTGGTTGATCAACTGGGAAAAAAGCCACACTCAACCAACCCAAGAGCTAGAATTCTTGGGAGTCCTGATAAACACTCGGACTCTATCCCTAATCCTCCCAGCAAGGAAAATTCCAGATATTAGAGATGCAGCTCTATCGCTCACTCAGTTTCCCATGACAACAGCACGAATATGTCAACAAGTCCTGGGGAAACTAGGATCCAAATCAGAATGTGTCCAATGGGCCCGAATGCACACCAGAGCCCTCCAAAGGGAGTTTCTCTCAAAATGGTACCACAACCATGCGAATCCCAATCAACTCATTTGTCTAAGCCCAGACACCCGAACATCCCTCAAGTGGTGGTTGCAGGAAGACAACTTACTCCAACCTTTATGTCTTCTTCCAAAAAATCGGATAACCATCACAACAGACGCTAGCAAGAAAGGCTGGGGGGGCTCACCTAGAGAATCTCAGGATACAGGGGAACTGGAAGAAGGAAGAAATAATCAAAACTTCCAACTGGAAGGAATTGAAGGCCATACATCTGAGTCTGTTCAACTTCCAACACATAGTTCAGGGAAATGCTGTACGGATCAGGTCTGACATGACTGCAGTAACATACATCAACAAGCAAGGTGGAACAAGATCCAAAGAGCTATTAACCTTGACCACTCTTATGCATTCACTTGTCAGATCTGAAGGCAGTACATGTTCCTGGCAGTCTGAACTCTCTGGCAGACAAACTGAGCTGCTCCCATGCAGTTCCGGGGGAATGGGAACTACATCAGAAAGCATTTCTCCTCATCCAGTCAAAATGGGGTCCATTTTCCCTAGATCTGATGGCGACGAACAAGAACGCGAAGTTGGCGACCTTTATGTCCTGGAGTCCGGACAAAAGAGCAATATTCGCAGACGCATTTTCAAAAAAGTGGAGCTTCCAAAGACCTTACCTCTTCCCTCCGTTCCCCCTGATTCCTCGAATATTGAACAAAATCAAGGAAGACCAAGCGGAAGTGGTACTGGTAGCCCCACTCTGCCCAAAGAGACCTTGGTTCCCTCTTCTCCTACGACTATCATTCGAACAACCTTGTCCGATCTTCCCAGATCTCCTCAGCCAGGGAGTAATACTCCACCCAGGGCGACTAATCTCCCTGAATCTGAGTGTGTGTCTCTGCCCTTAACTTACCCATTGGTTTGCCTGCTCCAATGTCTCTAGAATTTGATCATACACTAAAATAAAGCTTAGCAGAAAAGAACTTACACTGTAGCCACTCTGGATCTTTGTACTTTAAGTCTACTAGAAAACCATGTAAACATTAAATAAAACCAAAAGTCTGGTTTTGCTTCCAATAAGGATTAATTATATCTTAGTTTGGATCAAGTACACGCTACTGTTTTATTATTACAGAGAAAAAGGAAATCATTTTTATGAAATTGGATTATTTGGATAAAATGGAGCAATGGGAGATGGCCTTTCCGTAATTTGGAGCTTTCTGGATAATGGGTATATATCAATTTGGGAGGCTAAGTGAGTGGGCGAACAGGTGTGGTGAGGCACAGGCCTGGGTGTGGGTGTGTGGGGCACTGGGCCAAGTAGCATTGCATTGGGTGTCAATACTAATTGGACTGGCTGTGGATTGAATGTGCATCTACAGAAATACATGCCTAATACTTCAATATGCTTATATTCAGTGTCGTGAGTAGAAGATGGTGCACCCAAGGCAAGCCATAATCACTCCCCACGCACAATAGCACAGAGAGAGTGATAGGGGCGATTTCTTAAGTAAAAGCAATCCCCCAGAACCCTAAACAGAAGTGCTATGTTCCTAGAGACACCCTCATAAATGGCCCATGAGCCTCTTCTGCCTACCTCTAACTCTGGGCCTAAGTATATTGCATTTATATGTTATTTATCTCTATGTTACTGTTGTTTGAAGATGGGTCAAACACAAAAAAATACAAAAAATGTAAAATTGTGACTGTGATAAAACACATTTTAAACTTTTGGGAGTACAACTGGGCAGAATAAAATGATTCTGTCACAACCTGTACAGAAAGAGGACATACAAATTGGGTCAGCACAGTTATTCTCGAGCATAATTCTATAAGAACATTTAAAGGTATAGTGGCCCACTGCATATAGTCTTCCATTACTGTTGTATTATGTCTAGGTACTGTAGGAAGCAATAAAGGCCTAAACACTTCCTGTTTGAAGTGACATTTATAAGGCAACTAATATCTTACATTTCTATCAAAATATGGAAACACTTACTTATAGATCATCTGTGGTGTTTATTGCATGCTGATTTACATAAAGGGAACTTGTGATTTAGAGCGATGATCTCTGCATATGGAAACTATGCTCAAATAGAAACCTGAATAAATACAGCTCACTGCGCAGAATAACCCATAAACATTACATTTTACTGAAAATGTAGTAATAATAGCATTTAAAGCAGAAGGAAAGTTCCAATCCAAGGGGGGTGGCAAATGTTAGGGCACCCCCAAGGATTGTAATGACTTACCTGATACCCTGGGGCCGGTGCTCCAGTTAGAAGAAAACTGCACTGGCCTGGGGCACTAGGCAGCGATTGATCCACTTCCTCCTTTCTTCTTTCTTCAGAATCCACTGCCGATTCACACACAGTAGAACAAAAATCCATTCTGCTAGCCCGGGTGAAGGAAGAGGATCACTCGCTGGCTAGTGCCCGGGCCAGTGCAGTTTTCTGCAAACAGGAGCACTGGCTCGGGTTATTAGGTAAGTCATTACAGTCCTATACGTGAAAGGGGCAATTCACCTTCACACAGCTCATTTTCAAGTGGTATTTCAGAAATAGAGACTTTGCCCAGTTGCAGTTGCTTTTCATTTTATATTATTTACAGTTTTTCGAAAATATGGATTTCCTCCCTGCTATATAAGCTATGTACTATGTAATACATTAAGTAATATCTTAAGGAGCATGCTCAGTAGGGCTTGAAGCTGCTGCTAAGCAATGTATTAACTAATGTATCAAACAGAAAAGCAGCACTATGGCTCATTGAGCTACTACTGGGTAACATGAGAGTGGAAAAAACAAAAAATAATTGACATTTTTAAAATATAAAAAAATATACATGTTTATATGTCCAGAATGTATAATTTTCTCCCTCATTGCAGGGGGTTAGGTGACAACTCTACAAGTGACCCTTTAGGTTACAGAGTATGGGGTAGCAAGTAAATAATTGCTGAGAGTCTTTGCATAAAGATTTGTGAATAATACAAAATGTAGATTTATTCACTATAAACACAGAAGGGGTTTTAGTACATTTTGTCCCAACAGTAAATGAAAGTTAGAAATGCAAAAAAGTATACGGTTCTAGCTAAAAGTAGATGTTATTGGAGACTGGGCTCAGCAATCTTGTTAGTGCTTCTTCTGCAAACACAACCACGTCTTGGGCACCTCAAAAGAAGCTCTGTCCACCCCCATCGTATCATATGGAATGTGCCAGGAGAAGTCCGTTCTCTGCATTATGGTGTCGTAGCACATTATTGGCTGCATGGGAAGGAAAGAGAATTGGTTATGAGCAGAAAAATGGAACAAACCAGTCAGAGATCTGCAAACACAATTCATACATCTGAGAATTTTAGGTGAGCAAGGAGCTGAGCAATGTGATTTTATCTGGCCCAAATTCTCGGTTTCTATTTTAAAAAGACTGTTCTTGTTAAAGTAAAACTATATAACACAGTAACCTGTAACAATGTATTTCTGAAAATGGGTCTACTATCAGGGGGGGTAACATGAAGCTGCCTGTAGCTAGACATTTCATAGAAAATGGACATAATGAGAATTGGCTTAGGTTTATGGTCTTGGAGATGGTACCCCTACCTAAGAGAGGGGGTAATAGGAAGCTCCTACTTAGGAAGTGTGAAGTATGGTGGATACAGTCTCAATACCGTGGCTCCCTATGGTCTGAACAAAGGTTATAATTTGTGTTTATTTCTAGTAGGCTCAAATGTTTTGTGATTTTTGTATATAATGCACATAATCTAATTCTGCATTTCTCTTTAAATAATACTTAGATTTTAGGAGAAAAACATTTGCTACCTGAAAGTGAACTTTGTTCCCGGGTGTGTAAAAGGGGAGCACCAGCTGATGCCCTCTCTGCCATTTGAAGAAAAGCCGCCTGGTTTGAGCATTGGGCAAACAGGATTTGTGGTCTCGCATAAGGTCCCTGGTCAAAAAGCAGCAGTGACTGCCAGAGTTTAAACTAGCATAGAGCAGGAAGGGGTCATCTTCTGATCTACAGACAAAAAGGGAAGAAAGAGCAGAGTAATTAGACAGTAATCATGAAATTAAATTATGTCAAAGGTTCCTATCAAAACGTAAAAACGATTTCTGTCGGTACTTGATATTTTGGAACTGTGTCATTTTGAACCCCTTTCTTTCAATGTGCTGCCAGATGACTATTGACAGAGGATTTAAGTGGCTAACCTTGGTTAACTTTTTGGGATACTGCGCTGCCATCTTCTAGAATTTCCCAAGAACTCCTTATGGAGGTCCTGGTAGGCACAAGAGCAGTACATTTAAATTTTTTATTATACTGCACCGATTTGCAAGATTTGCAAGAAGACAGTACTGAACATGCAAACAGTCCATACGCATTAATATACCACATTAAAAGATGATGGTGTGGCATTAACAAATGGCAGTTAGGCAGGTTAAAAAAAGTAAAAAGCTTGAACTTGATGGACGTGTGTCTTTTGTCAACCTAACTTACTATGTTACTATGTATTAGAAGAAGGGCCGGTGCGTTTTTCAGAGAACAGGATTGCCAGCTCAGGGTCCAAGGATAGCAGACCATAGCTATTGTGGGTACCTAATAAACTGGCACCCCCAGTGAGGAGCACTTTCCTTGACCTCTAACTTGCTGCCGCTTTACCTGCCAACTAGCATACCCCTGCCTGTTCCCCCCCCCAGTCACCTACAGTGACCCTGACACAAGAAAGAAGTATAACCCAGTTAAATGCATTATTGTCAGGGAGCCGGGAGCTCCCTCCAGGGAGGTTGTCAGGATCAAGGAGGAAGCCCTCTTGAGGGTACAAGGTCGCGGTGTCCAAAGGGTTAAACGAAGAATAGTCAGGATCAGGCAAGAGTTCACAGGCAGGCAGAATACACACAAGGTCCAAAGTCCAGGCAAGGGGTCAGGATACAAGGCAGGAACAAGATTAGGCAATAAGGCACACAGGGAACCCAGGATATGCTTCAGGAAAGTAATCCTATTCTTGGGCGCCATTCTGGTGTCTAGTTGGAGTTTTTATATTCAAATTTGGCGCCATTCTGACGTCATCGACGCTCCTGCGCCGGCGTCGGCGCGCTGACGTCATCGCCCGGCGCCGCTACCCACGTGGCGGCCATGGGCGCCGCCATTTTGGGAGCGACGCCGGCAAGGATGGACGCGCCGCCCGGAGCTCCTGGGCCTGCTCCGGGCGGCGATCGTTACAGTACCCCCCCCCTCACGGGGGGCCTCCGGACCACCAGGACTTGGCTTCTGGGGAAACTTGGAATGGAACTCCCTCACCAGACGAGGAGCGTGAACATCACGGTGTCCTTCCCAGGAGCATTCTTCAGGGCCAAAGCCCTTCCACTGAATGAGGTACTGAAGGGACCCTCTGGAGACTCTGGAGTCTAGGATTTTCTCCACCTCGTACTCGAGTTGACCCTCCACAGAGATGGCAGGAGGAGGAGACTGACCGCCAGAGAACCGGTTGGTGATGGCGGGTTTCACCAGAGACACGTGGAACACGTTGGGGATTCTCATCTCTGGTGGAAGCTGGAGTCTGACAGCCACAGGGTTGATTATCTCCAAGATGGGAAATGGTCCCACGAATTTTGGACCCAACTTGGGAGATGGGATCTTCAACCGGATATTCCTGGAAGAGAGCCAGACATTATCACCCACCTTGTAGAGAGGAGAGGATCTTCGACGACGATCCGCGAAAGTTTTATGAACAAGAGCGCTCTTCTCTAGGTTCAACTTGGTAGCAGCCCAAATAGCAGACATATGGGCTGCGGAATCGTCAGCAGCCGGGACGTCAGATAGCACAAAGTCTTGGGGAAAAGCTTGAGGATGCTGACCATATACCGACATGAACGGAGACCTTCCTGTAGAGGAATGACAAGCATTATTATGAGCGAATTCCGCCCATGGGAGGAGATCAGACCAGTCATCCTGGCAGAGGGATACGTGGTTCCTCAGGAACTGTTCCAGGGCTTGGTTGACACGTTCAGCTGCCCCATTCGTCTGCGGGTGGTATGCAGATGAAAACTGAAGAACAATTCCTAGGTCTTTGCATAAGGAACGCCAGAACTTGGCAGTAAACTGGGTGCCTCTATCGGAGACGATCTCCACCGGGAAACCATGCAGGCGGAAGATGTACTGGATAAATAGCTGGGACAACTCCACCGCAGAGGGTAACTTCTTCAGAGGGATGAAATGGGCCATTTTGGAGAAGCGATCAATGACAACCCAGATCACAGTGTTCCCACAGGAGGGAGGAAGTTCGACAATGAAATCCATGGACAGGTGGGTCCAAGGACGGGAAGGAACCGGCAAAGGCTGTAGTAACCCACTGGGGCGGGAGTGACTTGACTTGGATGTGGCACAAACATTACAAGCAGCAACAAAGTCCTTCACATCCTTTCGGATATCAGGCCACCAGACCAGGCGTCGTAAGAGTTCAAGAGTCTTAGCAGGGCCAGGGTGTCCGGCCTGCCTGGAGCAATGGGTCTGTTGCAGGATAGGCAGACGCAGCTCAGGAGGAACAAAAGCCATCCCAATGGGAGTATCTGAAGGAGCAGAAGACTGACCAGCCAGGATTTGGTCGGCAAACTGTGGATACAGGGAGGCAATAATCTTGACTGGAGGGATGATTGGCTCTTGTCTTTCAGGAGAGCGGTCCACCGGAGTGAAGCTACGAGACAAGGCATCGGCCTTCCGATTCTTGGAGCCTGGGCGATAAGTCAAGATAAAATTAAATCGAGAGAAGAAGAGAGCCCACCTTGCCTGTCTGGGGTTTAGCCTCTTGAGGGACTGGATGAACTCGAGATTGTTATGGTCGGTGTAAATCTGAACAGGAATCAGAGAACCCTCCAAGAGGTGACGCCACTCTTCAAGGGCAAGTTTAACAGCCAAGAGTTCTCGGTTCCCGACATCGTAGTTCTGTTCTGCGGACGAGAACTTCTTGGAGAAATAAGCACAGGGGTGCAACTTCCCATCAGCGGGATGTCTCTGAGACAAGATGGCTCCGGCTCCGACTTCAGAAGCATCAACTTCGATGCAGAAGGGTAGTTCAGGATTGGGGTGTCGGAGGACAGAAGCGGATGTGAAGGCCTCTTTCAAGGATTGAAAAGCTTCAATGGCAGATGGAGGCCACAAGCTGGGTTTACCCCCTTTCCGGATGAGGGCCAGGATAGGTGCAATGCGGGAAGAGAACCCCCGGATGAACTGCCGATAGTAGTTAGCAAATCCGATAAATCTCTGGATTGCCTTGGTACTCAGCGGGAGAGGCCACTCCTTGATGGCAGACACTTTCACGGGGTCCATCTCAAATCCCTCAGGAGAGATGATGTATCCTAGGAAGGGGATCTTAGACACCTCGAAGACGCACTTCTCCAACTTGGCGAAGAGAGAGTTCTTCCTCAGACGAGAGAGTACCTCCTTCACCTGGGAGCGATGGCTTTCTAGGTCTTTAGAAAAGATCAGGATGTCGTCCAGGTACACGACTACGAACCTTCCTAGGAGATCCCGGAACACATCGTTAACAAACTCCTGGAAGACGGCAGGGGCATTGCAAAGGCCGAAGGGCATAACGAGATATTCATAGTGCCCGTCACGAGTGTTGAAAGCCGTCTTCCATTCGTCACCCTCACGGATGCGAATGAGGTTGTACGCCCCCCGGAGATCTAACTTAGAGAAAATCTTCGCCCCCTTCAGCTGGTCGAAGAGCTCTGCAATCAAGGGTAGTGGGTACCTGTTTTTGACAGTGATTTTATTCAGGCCCCGATAGTCTATACATGGCCGAAGGCCTCCGTCCTTCTTCTCCACAAAGAAGAACCCAGCCCCTGCAGGAGAGGAAGAAGGGCGGATAAACCCCCGCTGGAGATTTTCTTGGATGTATTCCTTCATTGCGGTAGTCTCTGCAGGAGAGAGAGGGTAAGTGCGGCCTCTGGGGGGCATGGCTCCTGGCAGGAGTTCGACAGGACAGTCGTAGGAGCGATGTGGAGGAAGGAATTCCGCAGACTTCTTACAGAACACATCAGCGAATTCCTTGTAAAAGGGAGGTAGAGACTTCAGATCCGACAAAGAGATATTCACCCTCCGGAGGGGTTCAGCAGGAAGACAGTGTTGCTGGCAAAATGGACTCCAACGGGTAATCTGTCCTGCGGTCCAATCAATGGAGGGATTATGCAGGCGTAGCCAAGGGAGACCCAACACAACTGGAACGGATGGGCAGGAAATAATTAGGAACGAAAGTCTTTCTTTATGCAGCGTCCCAACCTGCACAGGCAATTCCCCAGTCGTCATGGAGACAACTTCAACCTCCAGGGGTCTGTCGTCAATGGCAATGACACGGAGAGGAGTAGACAATGGGAATAAGGGAACTTCCATGTGTTTGGCGAATTGAGCATCCATGAAGTTCCCAGCAGCTCCAGAGTCAATGAAAGCAGAGCCAACGATAGTCTTAGAGGCTAGGCGGATCTGTAAAGGAAGGAGAAACCTGTGAGAGTTCTCTTGAGACTTTGGAGTAGTGCCCCCTACATGCGTTACCCTAGATATACCTCGGGGGACAGAACTCGTGGGCTTCACCGGACAAGAGTTCGCAAAATGAGACTGTCCGCCACAATACAGACATAAGCCGGCCATTCGTCTACGAAGTCTTTCTTGTTCGGAAAGACGAGCCCTTCCAACTTGCATTGGTTCCTCCGGAGGAGAAGGAGAGGCTAGAGCAGCCGGAGTCTGCAGGAGAGGTCTCTGGAAGCGAGGAGCCAACAAGGGTTGAAATCTTTTACAGCGCTCCCTCTCTACTTGATGCTCTCTGAGCCGAGTGTCCACCTTGATAGAAAGTGCGATCAGATCCTCCAGCAGGTCAGGGTACTCCCTGGAGACAAGATCATCCTTAATGCGAATAGACAGACCTTGATAGAATACGGCCTTATAGGCATCATCATTCCAGGAAGTCTCAGCCATCAAAGTTCTAAAGTCAATAGCATAGTCACTGACACTGCGGTTTCCCTGCCGGAGTTGCAGAAGACGAGAAGGAGCATTAGTGACCCGACCCGGGGCGTCAAACACAGTACGAAATGCTTGAAGAAAGGCCTTGGCATCAAAAGTCAGTGGAGAATTCTTCTCCCAAAGAGATGTTGCCCACTCAAGCGGTTTGCCCACCAATCGAGACATCACATACCCCACCTTGGAACGTTCATTGGGGAAGTGCGAGGGTTGGAATTCGAACTGGATCTGGCACTGTGTAGCGAAACCTCTGCAGGCTTGTGGGTCCCCACTGAAGCGAGGAGGAGGCGGAATGCGAGGCTCACTCGACGAGGACCCTGCGGTGGAAGAAGCGGCCGCCAAGGAAGGATTTACCGCAGCTTGGGGTGCAGGGGGTGCTGGAGGCATCCGAGAGAGGAGGGTATCAAGTGCCTGCCCAATGCGGTACTGCTGGGCTTCATAATCCTCCATGCGGGATGCCAGTCCGCGGAGCGCTCGTCCGACATCAGGCGTAGCTTCCTCAGTTGGATCCATGGCCCAAGAATAATGTCAGGGAGCCGGGAGCTCCCTCCAGGGAGGTTGTCAGGATCAAGGAGGAAGCCCTCTTGAGGGTACAAGGTCGCGGTGTCCAAAGGGTTAAACGAAGAATAGTCAGGATCAGGCAAGAGTTCACAGGCAGGCAGAATACACACAAGGTCCAAAGTCCAGGCAAGGGGTCAGGATACAAGGCAGGAACAAGATTAGGCAATAAGGCACACAGGGAACCCAGGATATGCTTCAGGAAAGTAATCCTATTCTTGGGCGCCATTCTGGTGTCTAGTTGGAGTTTTTATATTCAAATTTGGCGCCATTCTGACGTCATTGACGCTCCTGCGCCGGCGCGCTGACGTCATCGCCCGGCGCCGCTACCCACGTGGCGGCCATGGGCGCCGCCATTTTGGGAGCGACGCCGGCAAGGATGGACGCGCCGCCCGGAGCTCCTGGGCCTGCTCCGGGCGGCGATCGTTACAATTATAAGTGATCCTGTGTTATTTAGATGGGGGCAGGCATGGGAGAAGTCCCTACTAACCAAGTTGTATGGGGCACCATCATTTTTGATGGCGACCCGAACAGCCGCATGTTCATGATGAAGAGTTGCACATACAGTTGGACACTCCCTGGAATATTTTGTAATCTCACAAGGAAAAGAAAAATTTGTCAGGGCTTTTAGGTGTAGGGAAGGCAGTCATGTTAAATAAACAATCATATTAAGAGGCAGATACATCAATGTTTCAATAGCATGCAAAACGGAAGAAATATTCAGTTTATTAAGTGCCGGATGGCAGAAGGAATTAACCTTTGCTCTCTGATTTTCATCAAGTGGCAAAGGAACCAGGAAACTACAAGGCCAAGTGTCCTTCCCTAAGATATACATTTCATAACTTTTATCAAGACAAGGAAACATTTGCATGTGTAGTTCCTTATACCTCCCAACATACCCAGGGCAGATTTAGACATGCCTCTGATCTGCACAAACTAAACTAATGATGCTTGCTACCAAACCCCACCCCAATCAGGTCTGCTAATTTGCACCTAGAAACTTGTGTTTATCCTCTCCTGATAGGTCTGCATGGGCCCCCATGATCTGGACCACTTTTAAGCATTTAGTGGAGAAGTACCAACATAAGTTGGGGACCGCTTAGCAACAATTTACTCAAACACAGTAACCATTCCACCAGCACTGGCAGAAACTCAGTTTTCAGTTGTCAAATATATCCGCTGTCTGTACAGCTCTATTGACTGATTTTATTTTGCCAATGGGTCAATACCAACTAGAACAAGGATCAGCACTTCATATTCACCTCAATAGGACACGTGCTGTCTGTTTGCACAGAAATGCCTGATTTAATGAATGATTAAAGCCCACGAGGAACTCAATTTCCCCTCAGAAGAACAAACAAGGAACATGTTATACAACTGCAGCAGGAGTGGCACAGTTTTGCTGGCCAATGCTTTTCAGTAAATATTACTCACATGTTATCAAGGAAGAAGCAGTCGGCCCTTTGCTGAAGGAGATTCATGTGTTGCCTCAACCATATTCGGGATTCTTGCAGCATGTGCTTCCGTCCCAGCACAAGTACTCGCTTCCCCCCAGAAGACAGGCTGCTTACAACTTCCAGGAGCTGATATGGATGCAGTAAGGTAGAAGAGGCATACATTAATTACAGACAGTTTAAACAAAAGTGAAATTGCAGGGGTGACCATGTTCATATCACCAAGGAGGTCATGTGGCTGAACCCTAGAAGATAGAGAAAGTACTGTGACATCATGCTGTAAATGGCCTAACAACATAAATTCAGAAAGCAACTACTCTTCATTATATAAGCCTGTTAGAATGCAGTATCAAGTGATATTACAGGCCTTTGTCTGCCCAATATCAGGCATGCACTGATAATTGTTAGATCTTTTATTATATATTCTGCTATGTTTTACAGTAACCTTACAATGGGGCACCAGGAGCAGCTCCCCCTTCTCCTCAAGATAAATTTACTGTTAGACTGAATGAATATACTTCACAATTAAACCATTTTTAGCTAATGCAATACGATAGAAAAACAATATTTCTTTCCATTCAGCATAAGCATTTCACTGGGAATTCTGCTCACGTGTATGTTTGGCCCATTGTCTATGTGACAGAAACAAGTCAGTGTTGCAAGATGTTCCCTGCGAACACGGATTACTAGCAAGCCATTTCAGAATAAGACTCTCATTACTGTCAGCGTAGTCTGGGCAGCAATGTGAGTGCTCTGGCAAACCCGGGGGAAACCCCATATGCAGCCTGTGTGCGTATATACCAGGTTCTCACAGTACAGCACTTCCCGTGTCAGGGCACTGAGCCAACCGTCTGTAGCTCTGTTAAAGCAAAGTACAGCATGAGAAATGTGCAAACCAGTGAGAAAAATCAGTAAGAATCTTTAGTCAGTCTGAGGAGACTGTTATTAGCTGGGGGCTATTCTGCAAATGGTTGTGCCCTTTAAAGTTTCAGATGTGCAATGGAAATGCAGCATGTATATTCTAGGATGAGTAAAACCATATTGTTTAATTTTTTAAATCTATTTTTTTTGAGAAGGGGGGTCTCAAACCAAAATAACGGGAAATTCTAACTTAAAGGGCAGCCAAATACGTTTTTCCCAGAGAGTTTTTATCAAAGCATGGGGCTGTTGTACCATGCCTTATAAATGGCAGTTTTAAATATGGCACCCCTCCATGCTTATTTTATAGGTCTGACTTGTCTGATTCCAAACCCCATGGAGCATCATACACATACTACATTGAAGGTTACCAACTGGGCTGTATTAAAAATAAAATCCAGGTTTGCCGCTAGTCTAGCAACGAATCAGATGTCTGATTTCAAACAGGTACCCAGTAAATACCATCTGCGGATTGATTGCTACTGACCTGGTAGAATGTTACAGATTTTTATTACATAGAGAAAAAGGCTGCTGATGGCAGTCCATGGGGATTATTCAGGGCAGATTCCCAGGGACTTAATAAATCCAGCCTATGCTTATGTGCCTAAGTGCACGAAACGCATAAGGCTATGTCTATTATTTGCCTAATAAAGTTTACTTGTCCGTGGGATCTGTGAGCGCCTGCCGTTTCTTTCTTTGGTATGATACTTCCACCTTGAGTTGTAGGCCTGGGCATCTCGGACCCCATGTATAAACTGGTGAGACTTTCTAATTACAAGGTCATGTGCCAAGGATTTTTTGTTAAAATTGATACTTTAATAAATGGCCAAAATGGGCATTTACCAAGGGTGAACCATCAGCACTTTCCAGTGCAACAGCAATGACATGGCAGCCCCCCTACATTTAATTAACTGGAGTAGCTGTAGGGCGTCTGTTCAAAGCGGACAGCTGTAGACCATATTCATGACATATTCAGGTGCTATGGTGATGGAATTTTCTGCTGCAAGTTGATAGCGAATGTCTGCACTGGGATCTACAGAGAGGGGTGGAAATGTCTAGGTGATGTTGCCAGTGACCATTAATTAAAGTTCATTCCTGTTGGATAAAGCTATACTGCTGCTCATTTTTACTGCCAAATAGTGACATGTACAGCTATAGTTTAGCAGATATGCGTCAATGGGCATAATTCAAAATATATAGAGGAGTACTATCTGGTAATAAAGGACTAGTGAAAATTAGCACCCATACACAAGCCAGCATGGTACATGTTTCTGTGCATAAAGAATGATTTTGAATTAAAATGATATGTGGCATATCCATAAGAGCAATAGCGCAACACACATTTTGGGCCCATGTGATTTCTTAATCACGGGTGGATAACAAAACTTTGCAAAATACCCTTCAAAATACCCACTAGTGTCAGCTGAAGGATATTTTCCAGTGTTTTGTACCCACCTTTGAGCAATAGACGTGATGTGTGCCAATGCCCTGACTACTCTGTTAAATAAAAAAAAAAATCTCAGGTCAATATCTTCTGAGCAAAAATGTTCTTGTTTTTTGTAGTTTTTCTTTTTTTAAAAGTAGGTGAGTACAAGAAAGTGCAGCATTTGCACATGTTTGAAAAAACCCACTGCCCACTGTAGGAGCCTGCAGTCTAGCTGTGTGAATTATTTGCTATTAACAGACATTTATTTCTGTGTCTACCACAACTTGTTGAGTGCACTGGTTCAACCACCAAAGCTTTGACACTGCTGGGGTCAGTATGACTTGGTGGTGTTTAACCTACTCACTGACAATAAGATTTCTATGTTTCCAGGTTTTATTTAATTTATGCTATATGTCTCCTTTAAATTCATTTTTGCCTGACATTCCTAATCGTTTAGCCAAGGGTGACTAGCATATGCAGGGCCACCAGCAGGGGTAAAGTTGTTAAAGTGATAGGGTCTTGAGTTTCTTCTTTTTATTGCAGACAGGACTGTTGTAAAACATTGTTGGGCCCAGGGCAAATATCGCATTACAGGAGCACTGTCCCCCTTCTCCATCCAAAAATGCTGTTACTATTATCATGGCTGTATATATTAAGCACAGATGCTTATCCTGAATGCACCATTCAAAGTTGGGATCAGTATTATTTTTATTTGTGATTATTAGGGATGCGCCAAATCCAGGATTCGGTTTGGGATTCAGGCAGGATTTGGCCAAATCCTTCTGCCTTGCCGAACGGAATCCTAATTTGCATATGCATATTAGGAACGGGGAGGGAAATCGTGTTACTTTTTGTAACAAAACAAGAAAGTAAAAAATGTTTTCCAATATGGAAATTAGGATTTGGTTCGGTTTTCGGCTGAATCTTTTGCGAAGGTAGTGAAAATAGTGGATTTAGTGCATCCCTAGTGATTATTATTATTAGTACAGGTATGAGATTCGTTCTATAGAAACCCATTATCCAGAAAGCTCCAAATTATAGAAAGGCCGTCTCCCATAGATGCAATTTTATCCAAATCGAAATGTTTTCAAATTATCTGCTTTTTCTCTAATAACAGTATCTTGTACTTGATCCCAACTGAGATAATTAATCCTTAATGGAAGCAAAACCAGCCTATTGGGTTTATTTAATGTTTACATATTTTCTAGTAGACTTAAAGGGGTGGTTCACCTTCAAGTTAACTTTTAGTATGCTATAGAATGGCCAATTCTAAGCAACTTTTCAATCAGTCCTCATTATTTATTTGTCATAATTTATGAATTATTTGCCTTCTTCTCCTGACTCTTTCCAGCTTTCAAAAGGGGTCACTGACCCTGTCTAAAAACAAATGCGCTGTAAAGCTACACATTTTTTGTTATTGCTACTTTTTATTACTCATCTTTCTGTTCTAAACCCTCCCCTATTAATATTCCATATTCTCATATAAATCAATGCATGGTTGCTAGGATATTTTGGACCCTAGCAGCCAGATTGTTGACACTGCAAACTGGAGAACTGCTGAATAAAAAGCTAAATAACTCAAAAACCAGAAATAATAAAAAAATTAAAACCAATTGCAAATTGTCTCAGAATATCACTCTCTACATCATACTAAAAGTTAACTCAAAGGTGAACAATATAAACATCCAAATTACGGAAATACCCATTATACGGAAAGCCCCAGGTCCCAAGCATTCTGGATAACAGGTCCCAAACCTGTAGTATCATTTTTTAGCAGACTCTGAACTGCTGTGCTCTCGTGTGCACACAATGACTTGAGTGTGCATTTCATAGGAGTAAAAATATATTAATCTTTACTGAAGGGAGTTTGGGGATTTGCTAATTGTAGTTCAGCAACAGCTGGAAGTGGAGCAGGTTAGGCATCCCCTATTTATGTATGGGGTATTGGAGACACAACAATAAACAATGGAATTTTATTGTGTGCTCAGGTTCCAGTCCCAGAATTAGAAAGCCAGTTCTAAACTGGAAAGCACTCAGTAAAAATGTACAGGGTAAAAAGACGGAAGGCGGCAAGACAGATGCAAATATAGGTCAGGTCTGCTGTGCGACAGGGAGACCACACAGGAAAGCCAGTTTAAGACTTACAGCTCAAATCAGGAGGGCTGAACTCAGTAGGGGTCCCATGTGAGAGACAGTGGGGCAGCACTGGGAAATGTTTCCACCACCTCTCTGTATTTAGAGGTCACAGCCATCATGCCAACACGATGCAATGCTCAGTTGAAGTATCGGTCTGTGTTGCTGTTACTAAAGGGGAACGTCACCTTTAAAAGAACATCTAGTATATTTTAAATGGACCAATTTTCAACTGTTGTTCCTGTTTTATTTATTTACTAGCCTTTTTTTCTGCTTCTTTCCAGGATGAAAATGCTACTTGATTATCCAGCAACATAAAAATAGATTGACTTTGAGGCTTACATTTTATAGTAAAGCTGGCCATAGATGTAAAGATTTTTAAAAGATCCGATCGTCATTGTGAGACCACGATTATCTCGAAACGATCATATGAATTGTCCATCAACTAAAAAGACCATTTCAGGCGATATTGCCAGGAAAACAAAGGGTATCTGCCTGCTTGGCCCTGCAAACATAGATAGATTGCACTGGGACCGATAAAGTTTTTTTAACCTGGCCGATTTTTTGACAGATGTTGGCTGAAGATGTACGATCGTTTGAATCCCACTAACCGCACGATAATTTCGAAGGATTGGTCGGACTTTGCTAAAATCGGTCGTTCTGCAAGAGAAATCTTTGCTTCTATGGGGACCTTTTACTGTATCTTCTGTTCTGGCTTTCACACTGCTGCCAGCTTGCTAGGGTAGAAGGGTATAGCAACCAGAAAACAGTCCATAGTTGCCACATTGCTGCACCAGGCCAGCAGTAATGGACCTGGATTTAAATGTTCCAGGGTAGGGGTCAGACAAAATAAAATTAGCAGCTTGTGTCAGAGAGGGCCTCTTTGTACTGCCACTAATAGGTATTAACAAATTGGGTGTCCTTGTCCTTCAGTGGTGTAACAGTTGAGACAACTAGTGATAAGCACATTTTTTCTGCAAATTTTTCAATGAAAATTTGGCAAATTTTTTTTCGCTGCGATAAAAAAGTTGCCGCAAGAAAAACTGCCCATTGACTTTAATGCATTTGGACAAAAAGTAACCAAGACAAAAAATTCAGCACAAGAAAAAACAACCATTAACTTAAATGCATTTGGAGTGAAAAATGTTTTTGTCGCCTATTGACTTCAATGTGTTTTTCAGCGCTTTTGCGAATTTAACAAGACAGAATCGCTCATTGTTAGAGGCAACTGATCCAGTGGCAGTTGGGGAAAGATTTGGTGGCGCCCATTTAATTTTTTTTTTTTAAACACCCTGTTTCCCCCAAGTTTTGTTGGTCTGTAAAATGTTATGGGGCTCGGTATGTTTCAATCACACCACTGCTGGAAGCTTCCCTGGTTCCTTTTAAATTTCACTCAATTTATATAGAAATACATGACTTACAGCACTGCATGCACAAGTAACGCTGTATAAATAGATATACATACACATATTTGCAATGCTTGAGAAGCATGACATTATTTTTAACTTCAAATTACTAGCTTTTTTTTTTTCCTGGGAAGCCCCCTAGTGGTGGAATGTACTAACCAAGAACTGCACATTCTATGCAACTGGAATGCCTGCCACTTGGTATACCTAATCCTCTTCCCTTTCCTCACAAACAAGACTTGGTATTTATATTTGTAACTATTCCAGGTTCTATAATACTCAAATTATAGTTTCTGTTATCACGTTCCTTCCTTAAGAACCGCCAAGGGATAAAAATAAAAGTAAGCTGAAAGATGAAGTAACTCTTTGTAAAAGTTTCAGATAAAAACCCAAAAGCCCTAAATACTGAAAAAAAACTGAATTCTAACAGTGCTTTGGCATGTGTTTCCACTGGCACCAGAACTGCAGCAAAGCGGCCCAAATGTACGGGATTTGGCAGGTAAAAGTGTGGTGTCATTGCAAGACACAATGGAGCATATTTATTATGTGGTGTAAAAAACGTTGGGATAATACACCATACGTCACCAGACTTTGCAGTGTAAAAAAACAAATAATTTTAAGGTTTTTTTTTTTTTTTTTGAGTGACTTCCTCAGGAAGCAATGTAAAATAATGGCGTTAAACCTTGCGTTCGCGTGAAAATAACACACCTTGATAAATTTGCTGTTTATTTTACAAAGCTATTAACACAGTTTTTTTCAGTTTTACACAGCATAATAAATATGCCCCAATGTTTACTACAATGGCATGATTTGGTGAATGTGTGGAGATTAGTGATGGGCGAATTAGTCCCGTTTCGATTCGCCACGAAACTGGTGAAAAATTAGCAAAATGGTGATTTTGACCCCGCCAACAATTCGCCATTGTCAAAATGGGCGCCGGCATCAAAGTTGACGCCGGTGCCCATTAAAATCAATGGGCGTATGTTAATCGTCACCGGCGTCAGGCGCCCTATGCCACCTGATCGTGCACATCCACGAATTGACACAGGAACACATGCGTCCGTTGACACTGGCACACATGCGCATCGGTGTGCGTGCCTGTGCCAAAGTGCTAGAAGATGGGGAGAGAGGGGACCAGACAAGGGGTAGGCGACAGAGCAGGTACATGCCTGGTGCCCCCCAGCTTTGTGCCCTAGGCACGTGCCTACTCTGCCTAGCCCTAATTCCAGCCCAGGGCTGACTGCACAGGATCAGAGAAAAGATCAGTCCTGCTATGTTTAAGTAATCGAAAATGGATGGGGTTTTTGGAGAATGCTGTGTGGTGGGTTGGATTGGGTAATGGGTCTGAGCCAGTAAAAAAATAAAAGGGGGGGGGGAGTTAGGGGTATGAAGTCCACCCAATCAGACCTGCTCACGCTCTACCTGAAGAGCAGAAACAAGTTAATCCTTACAACTTTCCTAAATAGTGTTAGATGTACTATAGTAAATGGACCATAGTACTAAAACCAACACCTTTTATGAGCAAGTAACTGTGTTAAAATTAAGTGTTTGCAAAATGCTTCCAAACCTATTTATACAGATATGGGATCTATTATCTGGAAACTATTATCCAGAAAGCTCTTAAAAATAACACCGAAATAAATTACTGTATTTTACGTTAATGAAGATGTCCAGTAGCATTTAAGCACGGTGCTCCTTATTAATGAAGGATCTTGAAGACCGCAGGTCTCAGGCATACACAGATTCACAGCAACCTGGAAACATACGGTAGGTTTCATTTCATTATCCCAGGGCTTCACTTGCTAGAAATAAAGCCTGATATTCAAGGGGCTTTTTGAGAAGCTTGATTTAATTTTAAGAGGAACGACTTAGTTTCAATAAAATATAGAACAAGCCAATTTCACATCTCATTTACTGTAAACATAAATATGTAGCATACCAACAGAATACAGTGGATATACATGACAGGGAGCTTGCTGGGAACTATATATCACATATACACATACACTCTATATATATATACATATATATATATATATATAGATGATGCATTGTGGGTAGCACCTAATTGCTATGGCAAAAAACACTTATCATTCATCCAGGTTATGAGATACATTATCTAACAGTGATAAATATAAAGCAAATGGAATATACCCCAGCTGTTTGGCAATTCCCATATCCAGTTAACACTCAGGCCAGGTCTAGCAATCTGTGGGGCTGCTATAAGGTGCCATACAAAGTCGGTATTTAGTGGGCTGGTGGGGGCTGTTTGGGCCTCTGTGTGGGCTGTTTGGGCCTCTGTGTACCTGAAATGGCATGGCCTATTTTAATCCTCAATCCGGACCTGGCCTCAATGAGTTTTGTGGCACCATTATTATTGGATGACAATTTCACACCTTGCTAAATTTCAGTAAACACCTGCCTGAAAAAGTTCAATGGGACAACTGTCATTGGATTTTGGGATTGAATTGCAGAGGGCACACAATTGTGCATGGTAAATCATTTCACCTACAGAAGACAAAGCACCCCAAAAATACATTGTACTTGCCCCTCCAGATCCAATGGAAGCGCCACTTTCCGGACGGAGGAGATTTCTTGTGGGCAACAAAGCAGCCCCTGCTGTCATTTCCCTAAGAGTGTAAAATACCAGGGAAATCCCTATCGGTTGCATTGAAGAAGTTACATTGATGAACAGTTGAAACATTATTTCTCGGCAAGTGCAGTTGCGTTAGACTTCTTATTACTTTTTCACTTACTAATGAAGATTTGTTCAAAAGCCCAGTCCACACCTTTTACTCCTAAAACCAGATAACATCAGTGTCTGCAATGCCAGTAAAATAGGTATAAGTGCAATGCCTGCTGGAAAGAAGCCGACTCCACAGTTTGGTCCTTGCCTTACAGAAGATATTGCAGTGACCAGCACTGCTGATTGCTGGCATGTTCCCATGGCTGAGAATAGAGGCTAAAACTACCATGTTTTTGGCAGTCTGTACCACTTCCATGAATACAGGGTTTCATGGGTTCAGCAGAGCTGTATTCACGGTGATCCATTTCCTGCTCCCTAAGTTGCATATGCAAGTTAAGGAGCACCAGCAGGCTCAAGGTGCAGCAGAGCCTTGTAAGTTTAGGGCTGCCTTGAAGCAATATGAGCAGCACTGGAATACCTGCAATGCAAATGCTTTGAAAATTAGCGCTCAGGACTGTGATAATACACTTGCATCTGGGCCTGTAGTGACTGAGCTCAAAGGTTTCTCTGTTGGTGCAAGACACTGGCTGCATATTAGTCCTCCATTTGCATGAGTAGTTTGCAGCATTAAATGATCAACATGCACCCAAATCACTCTGGGCCAATCAGCTTGCATCAAATCCGCAGTGAAAAACATTGGCGTACAGAGGAAAAAAAAAACAGAACACAAATAGTAGCTGTACTTAAAAAATCCTACTTAATGTCTTCTTTCTCTAAACAGAACATTTTTTTATAAGCCATTAAAAGCTTTTTCTTGATTGAATTTGGAATCTTCAAAATAAAATCAAGTTTACCAAGGGTATAGCAAAAAAAAAACAAAAAAAAACTAACTATAAGCATGAAACGCAGTCTTTCTACAGAATGTACCTGTTACAGCAACACAGAAATCCCCATGGGAAAAGCCTTGCTGAGAAGGGTTTATGGCTGTTGATATCACTATGGAGATGCTGTTTACATGCAGTTGCTTAATAGTTTGTGGCATCTTTCTACAGGTAATTAATTGCACACATCATATTAAACCCAGTCTTGCTAAATCTCAAAGTATATCAACAGCTGGCTTTCCTTTGAGTTAGCTGAACTGTATTCCTTATGGTGAATCAACTGAATTCCATTGTCACGTTTTCTGTACAGCAGCCTATTTCCTTTACCAAGTTCCTACTATTGTTGAAATGCCTCTAACGTTATACTTACAACTCGGTGCAGATTCAGGCACCGCAGTTACACACAGCCATCTCCCTTGTCTTTGTGTCTCCTTGTCTGGCGCATTCGGCAATTTCCGTGGCGCATGCGCAGTTGCCACAAACCGGCAAATTGCTTGAACTGCTTTTTCACTCAGCTTACCTAAAACCCAGAAGATGGCTGTATGGAACTCAGATGCCTTTGAGGTCGTCAAGTGAGCGGATCTTGCCTGATATGCCGGACAGGAATGCAAGCGGTCGGAGTGAAGACAGCATCAATGAACCAATGTGGTCCTCGATCTGGCTGTATTTTTAAAACCTGCCTGGTCAACATCTGGCAGATTTTTGTCCAGATATCGGTTAGGGAAGCCGCTGATGGGACCCCATACACTGGCCAATAAGTTTCCAACTTGGTCTGTTGGCAGCTTTTATTGACCGCTGTATTGCCATCTTTACAATGCTCAGTTGATGAGTATGACAGCTATTCAGGTGCCGTTGCAATTTTACAGTTTGGTTCTTAAATGTCAAACACACAAACCAGCCCAAATTGTACTGTTTTGTTGGGGCAGTCCCAGGTCTGGACTGGAATTCAAAAGAGGCCCTGGAATTTCAAGTACACAAACAGTCCCCACCAGCTCACTAAATAGTGACTGTCTATGGCATCTTATATCAAGCATTTGCCACAATCCACAGATTGCCAGTCCTAACTAATGGCATGGAGATGAGTGTGTGTTTTAGCAGAGGCATTTTTCAGTATTGTCTATGGCAGGATATTTTTTTGGCACTTTGTAGCCACAAGAAGTAGCTGCTACTAGTAGCTCCGTTGCTACCCTGCCATAGACGATACTGAGAACTGCCTCTGCTAAAACACACGTAGTATCTTAGCAATCCCAATTATCTCTGTTGTCTATTTTGTAGCTGTGACAAGTAGCTGTTACTAGTAGTTGTGTCTTCACCCTAAAACTATTTTTAAAACAGGTAGAACTGATGAATCAATCCAAAACACATACTCAAGAATATCAATGGCCAATTGGTCTGTACACATTGTTAGCCCAATTAAATAAAAGTGGCCCAGACCCAGTCTACTGAAAGATCAGATCTAGTGGGAGGCTAGTGTATAGTCCTATAATAAGCATAAGTAATTTTCCAATATTCCTGATCAAAACCTGCTGGCTATGAGACAAACACTTGTTATATCCCCTTTACTCTCTGGGTACTCTGACTTCCTCTCATAGCCCACAGCCAGGATTATTTGGCTCCTGATATGACCTTAGATTGTAAGCTCCACTGGGGCAGGGACTGATGTGAATGACGTACAATTTCTGTAAAGTGCTGAGGAATGTTGGTACTGTAGAGATACTGCATAAGAAATATAGCATCAACGGCGTGCTGCTTCTGACTGACAAAATTCCCAATCGTAATTGTAAGGAACCTTCTTGGAAAAGCAAAGCCTGAGATGAACATGTATGAACATGTATATAGAGGAATGTGAAACTGATCTATGATTGTGTGCAGGGATTCCCTGCAATGACGTGACAGTAGCTGGACACAGAAATATTCCTATTATGCGCAATCCTTGTAGTGTTTGTCATACGCGTAACGCCACTCCTGCATTACAACAATAAAGCCGAAGCAAATCCCACGTCATACAAAATGCAGTCTGTTACTACAGCAACACAACCAATGTGTAACAATGAGTCACATTTCTGGTTAAATCCTACAGCATTGTGCAACTCAGCATTGTATATTGCAGTCTATTTCACACTGTCTCAATGTAGCATAGCCTGCTATTGTTAGCCTCCAGAAGTCATTCTAAATCACTCACGCCATTTTCTGATACCACTTAAACCAGATACTATGGTACCATCTATATTTGGGTGAGGACTCCATTGTGCTTTAGTTCCTACTACTATCTATAGCAGAGATGATTGAAGGCCAGGAGGCGGAACACAGCCCTCTAAATATAGTTCAAGGTCCCAGTGCTCAAGGGTTCTCATTGTGACATGCACGGTTAGAATACAATATAAACAATCCGAGCCTTGCTAAATCCGGAGATTTGGTGTGTTTTCCAGGTATGGGGTCCGTTATGCAGAAACCCGTTATCTAGAAAGCTCTGCATTACGGGAAGGTCTTCTCCCATAGACCCCGTTTTAATCAAATAATTCCAATTTTCTTTTTTAATGATTTCCTTCCTTTCTCTGAAATAATCAAAGAATATCTTGTACTTCATCCCAACTTAGACATAATTAACCCTCTAAGAGAATTTCACATTTCATTTGCACCCAGTGCCAGATGTTTTTTGAACATTTTGCGCTCTCTCATTTTAGGGGCATTTCCTGGGGGGGGGGTTAAGTTTGTTTATAGTTATTTTCGGGAGAACCTAAGGTTTCTAAATGTGTCTGAATTTTTTTCTGTTTTCACTTCTGCTGGAACATGATTTAGAGCTCTAAATGCCAAAAAACCCCAATAATTTTGAATTCCAAAGCCAATAAATCCTGGAACAGTAGGTTTACCCCAGGAAACCAAAGTACAGATTCTGTTGAATCCAAAATGGGTAAACATGTCATTCTACTCCTAATTACCAAATTTCAAAGCTTTACTGAACTTAGTGGATTTTATACAAATTTATGAAAATTCTGAAAAATCACCTCAAAACTTTCAATTTGCAAGTTCATATCTCCCACATAACTTTAGGTACCAAGAAAAAACATCCTAAAAATGAAAGCCAGGGGTCCCCTTAACAGTTTGATGCCCATTGTGCATAGGGTTACCAAGTATCTGCTGTTTAAAGACCCCAAAATGAAGATAGTGCATATAACTTGTCCCGGCAGTCACCAGCTATTGAATAATCAAATGCGGGCGATGCTCAACTATAACTCCCCACTTGTTGTAGTGTCAGGTGCAAGCTGCTGGCCCCCCTGCCAGGGACCCACTAATAACTCCAAGAAACACACGCTGCAGCACTCCGAATCCTGTGAAAGTGCTTTATTGTGCCAACAAACTAGGCAGCTATTGAATAATCATTACATTTACTGCATTTTTGCAGGGTAAAAACACAAAAAAATATGTTGACCCCCAAAACCATATATTTTTGGAAAGTACACATTCAGGTGAATCCAAAATGGGTAAACATGTCTTTCTACTCCAAAATACTGAGTTGCAATGCTTTCCCAAAATTGTCAGTTTTGATGAAATACCTGAAATTAGCCTCAAAGCTTCCACTTTCTAGCATGTTATCTCCTACGTTGCATAAATTACAAAAAACATCCTAAATATGAACACCGGCAGTATACTGAACAGTTTGATGCCCAATATGTATAGATTTACCAAATTAGGAGGTGTACAGAGACCCCCAAATGCAAATAGTACATATACATTTTCGTGGCTGCCACTCTGGCTGCTGCAATATAAGCACCCAGTGTACATATTATGTGCCATAAGACCCCCTAAAAGTATGGAGAGCCTAGAAAACCATGTACTTTTGGAAAATACACATTCCAAAAAACCTAAAATGGGTAAATACATCTTTCTACTGCAAACTACCAAGCTGCAAAGTTATTCTGAATGTAGTACTTTTTATGAAATTTCTGAAAATTGTCACCCTTGAATTTTACCCCATTATATGCCCCACATTTCATAACATAGCATAAAACATCCTACTTTGATGCCCTATATGCATGGATTTACCAAACTCTGTGGTGCACAGAAACCTCCAAATGGATATATAGCAGACAAAATTTCCATGGGCAAAAAAAGGAACAAAATTGTAAGTGTGCATATGTGTGTCTGTACTTGGCACATTGTGTGTTTGTGAAAGATTGTGTGAGTGCTGTGACTGTGTGTGACCCCCCCCGATCCCCAAATAATGTGTGTGTGTTTAATTGTGTAATAAGTTTGTGTTTGTGTGTGACACTAACCTGGGGTGGCAGGCTGAGGATCTGTTCAGGAGGACTGGAGAGGGTGCAGGAACCAGGAGAGGTCTTCAATGTTGGATCCGGTGGGGAGCCCTGGAGGTCCAGGAAGTGCGGGCAGCAGCAGGACACATATATTTCACGTGCCTGCTGCTGCCTTGGGGCCCCATGGCTATTGCGCCCCAGGGGCCACTCGCTCTGCGCTTCTGCTTGCTGCCTGGGGGCTGGGGAACGAGTGGGGACTGAGCAGGCGGCTTAAAAAGCTGCTCCTCTGTTCCCCAAGTGCTGCTGATCATAGAATCTACGATCTGTGGCACTCAAGTCCTTTTATCCACAGATTGTGAATTTCAAAACAACAGTTTTTAGATTTTGTCTTTCATTTGGCATTTTCAAATGCCATAAATAAATATAATATGATGGGGAGTGAGAATTAATTCCACAGTGCTGCATGATGGAAATGTAATGGGAAAAGTAGGATTAGCGCTTTCAAAATCAACCTTTTCCCCCCTGGTACCCATATAACTTAGGAACTCCAGTGATATACAGAACAGTTTTGATACCCGCAGCAACACCTCAAACTGCATACATATGCCATACATGGTAAACCCCCTGTGGAAATAAACTGTATTAAATGCATAAAGCTGGCAAAGCCAATCATGCTTTATTCCAAGAAACATACAGTCAGATACATCCAGATCAGTCCTTGCTACTGTAACTCTAGGATACCTTGCATATTTTTATTTTATACAGCACATCAATAAAAGAAAATTCCATAAAGGCTTATGGGATCCATGGGAAGACCAGTCAATAAGACTGGTGAGCAAGTGTGGTGCTCAGAGATAAAGTATCCCTGGTCAGTGTTTTTTTTTTTTTTTTTTAACTTTTATGAGAAGTGTCAGCCTGGGGTCAAAATAAATAAAGCATTTGAATTCTCTGGAGGGTACCTAACACATTGGCACCTCTTATTGAAAATCACTTTCCTTGCCCTTTCACTGGTGTCATCAAAATGGTCTTTGTTGATATCGTTTCTGAGTTACGGATCTGCTTGCTTCTTTGTAACAATGTTTTTTTGTTGATATGAATTCATATCATTAACACAACTGGACATAGTTATAGGGTTGATCTTGTGCTATAGAACAACCAGTGGAGAGAGTGCACTACTATTCCCAACCATTTCAGGCATTGTTTTGCTGGGCCTTATTCATACTAGTAACAGTCACTGCAGAAGTGTACCAGAGAATATTAAAGGAACTGGATCTGCTAGTGCCAAAGCTAGAGTACCATTATAACAAGTTTTTAACTCACCGTCTGAGAGCGAGGTCCTTTGGTGGTAAGGTAGGACACGTTTAGTCCATCAACTACAATGTCATATGGTGGACGGGTTTTCACAAACTGACAAAACTCCTGCAGTTCCTGTAAAAGAAGGTAACAACTATTTAAGCTAAAAAACAAAAACAAACATAAAATATAAAATGTGTCCACAATACTGCATTGTTTTTTAACATGTAATGACCCTTTGCACTAATAAGTTCTATGCAAACTTCTTCAAGGAAATAGTCTACAGAGGGAAGGTATACAATAAGTTTGCAGACCTGTGTTGGCCAGCAGCAAATTCACAATATTCATAGTATCATAACTAGGGATGCAGAGTTGTTTGCCTGTCTGCTTACTCCTAGTTCCAGCGCTGGGGTATGCAGAGTATGCATTGGAATGGTATAAGTAAAAGCCTTGAGGCAGAGTCCCCCCCCCCCCAAATTTAAATCTTTTAGACTGAAATGTGTGTTCTGATCGGGTGACTATGATCCAACACACAAAATGAAAAAGCCTTTGTTAGATATAAATAACATTGATCCTTAACAGTTGTAAACTATTTTGAACCTTGGTCCTGGTTGGATGTCTGACCTTAAAACCTTAACCTTGTGTGTTCTGATTTGGTGATTTATGGATGTTGCACATTAAGGGGGTTATTTATCCAAGGTCGAAAGTTAAGAGTTTTTGTACCTCGAATTAACTCACAACTGAAATGGTTTCTAATTTAAGAAAAAACTTGAATGGGAAAATTCATATCAACGAGTTTGGGGTCAACCCGAAAACTCAAATTAATCGAGTTTTCGGCAGGAAAAAACATGAATTGATTGAGTTTTCGAGCAAAGCCCGCTGAAAAAGCGCAAACTTCAAATCTTCAAATGGTTCAAGGGACCTCTGCCATTGACTCCTAAATGACCTCGACAGGTTTAAGATAGTGTAATTTTGAATTCGAGCCATTTCCAGGGTCAGGGTATAATAAATCTCAAGAAATTAGAGGTTTTTTTTTTCTGCAAATGGGATTTTTGACCCAAAAAATTTTACTCCAAAACTCAATAAATAACCCCTTTAGACTCAGAAGAGGCCTTTCTCCACCACAACCTTTTTTTCATTTCTGGCAGTAAGCTCAGCCAGAGTATTTAGCCAGTAAGTATTTAGATTTGCACTGATTTCCTGCCATTTTATTGGTTCTCCACCAGCTACTGAGCTACAATCACTACACGGGTTAGCTATAGATACTGGGAGTTTTAGGCTGGAACAGCTAAAGATACACAGGGTAGCTGCTGCTAATTTAACCAGCACAGTCACAATCTACAGGGTACACACACATCTTTATCTGCTCGAATACAAGAATTTCAGTTATTTCCTTCTGGCGCCGTTGCCATCAATAAACGATCATGTTTACTAACCTGCATACACAGTTCTGCTGGTGGATCTAGATACATACCCTTCCTTGTCATTACAGGAAGAGAAAAGGGGAATTCCTCCCCAGCAGCTCAGTGCAGATAACCAGCAAGCAGGATGAATTTGCATGGGGATGATAGAGGAAAAGACTTACCCGGAATCCCCCTACTAACAGCAAGTGCTGCTATGCAAGGTACGTTTCCTTGTGGAAATTAAATGAACTGAGCTATTGGGAAAAGACAGACAATAGGGCTCATTTACTAAAGGCAGTGCAAATCGCCATGTTTTTTATTACCAACATTGTCCGTCAGAAATGGCAGCAACAAGTGCTAGGTCCCATAGAAGAAGCAGACCCTGCAACTGCTGAGGGGACCTGGAGGTATAGGGGGCCAGCGGTGCACTGACTACTAAGCAGTTTCAGTATATGTCCATGAAAAATATCTTTTAATATGACGTAAAGAGTGATATTCTGAGACAATCTGCAATTGGTTTCCTAATTTTATTATTTGTGGTTTTTGAGTTATTTGGCTTTTTTAGCAATTTGTTTGCTAGGGGATTTGAATTTATTTCAATAAGAGATCGGAATATGATTATGAGAGGGCCTGAATAGAAAGGTAAATAATAAAAATTACCAATAACAATACATTTGTAGCCTTACAGAAATCGGTGTTTTAGATGGAGTCCGTGACCCCCATTTGAAAGCTCAGAAGAAAAAGGCAAGTAATTCAAAAACCTATAAAAAATAAATAATGAAGACCAATTGATAAGTTGGTTAGAACTGGCCATTTTGTAAAATACTTAAATTTAACTTTAAGGTGAACCAACCCTTTAAGGTATTTTGCTGTAGGGCCCACAGCCAACGTGTATTAAATATGTGACATGAAATATAGGACACAAGGGGAAACCCAAGAAGCCTGAGAAAACAAAAAGTAAAGCAGGTGCATATGTGAAACTGTGCCAGCAGCAGGTCTCGTGCGTAACTAGTAGAACATGCTAAGGTCACCTCTTTATATGCACATTACTAATCTGACGGAAGACACACAGGAATACTGAGGAAATAGGATAGGTACATGTAGTTCTGAGAAACACAAGCTACTAACCAGGATTTAGGTACATGCATGTATTCAAGTAATGGCAACAGAAATGTTTAAAAGAGAAAAAAACTGGCCTAGAGGGAATATTCTATGCTGCCACTTTTGTGGGGGAGAACCTAGATCCTTCCTCCAAGGAACCTCTTAGCTAAATGCAAACCACCTATTACCAGTCATGATTCATTAAAACTACTGATCGTCTCCTCATACAGGTTTAGGTGTTCTCTGCTGGAGAATACATCCCCTGCACCATGAGCCATTGTATAAACTGGACCATATACCATCTACTAACATCACATATAGGGGGTTATTTATCAAAGATTGGATGTTACAGTTTTTAATACCTCAAATGAACTCACAACTCGAATGGTTTCTTATTTTAAAAAAACTCAAATTGGAATTTCCTAATATTTTGCAAATGGGGGTACTTTGTTTATTATAATACACAAATTATAGTTAGTCATGTGACAGAAATTACATCATTAAGCTCCGATTATAACTGATGACATCACTAAGCACTGTTTATAAGAATATAATACACAAAAGCTATGAATATCTTGCAAATTATATCCTTATAAACGGTGAGTTCTGAAGTCATCAGTTATAAACAGTGAGTTTTGATGTCATTTCTGTCACGTGACTCACTGAAATTTGTGTATTATAATAAAGTACCGCCTGTTGCAAAATATGAGGATATTAGAAGTTACCTCGGAGTTCCATGACCTGTATAAAAACACTCGGCCTTCGGCCTTGTGTTTGTATATGGTCATGAAACTCCTCTGTAACTTATAATATCCTTATATTGTACAAGAGGGGGTACTTTATTCACTATATAATATACAGGATATGTATGGCTCTTGTATAGTATACACATATATAATATGTCGCTATATAAATAGACACAGTAATATTGGCAGTAGTTTCTAATGTTCTCTGCTGCCACCTGCTGGTGAATGTAAAAAGGACAAGGAAGTAAAAACATTTAAATTCAGATTCCCCCATAACATTTATGTTCTACTATTCTGTGTCATATTAGTTCAGATTGCATACATTCATATAGTTTTTTTTGTTTTGTTTTAGTTAAGCCTCCTTCTTTTTCACTTAATGTAAAATTAGCCACAGACATGCCAAACAGTGCCTTCAGATAAAGAGTAAATGATGATGGGTCTTCTGGTGCTTGTCAAAAAGAAAGGAGAAATAGTCCCACAATTATAAAGAAATGAAGGCACTCATGAAGGCAAAATCCAAGGAGTAAACCATTTCTTTCCATCAAAACGAAACTATATTATACAATTCTTCAAGCACACGTAAACAATACAGTCAAAAGTACCCATTTAATTCATCTGGAACATATTCCCTTTGAAGGCAGTGTGTAACCAATCTGGCATATAGATCTGTACACTGGCTTGGCTACTGGAAGGTTTAGGGGGTTTCACAGTTTCACAGTAATCCAATACTGGACATGTTCTTTAACATAGGCCGAATACAATGGGGTATATACCTCTGGAACCTTCAGTGTTAAATATTAATGTCTAATAGAGTGGGAAGGACCCAGTGAGCACACACACACACACACACTTTTCTTATCAACTAACCGAGGGATAAACTATTAAGCAAAGTGTCTAATACATTATTTTTAAGGCCACCTAACATAATTGTACTAAACCCCATACAAGGGACTTTAAAAAACAATATGCTGTATTATGCTTTATTTAGGACACTCAAATAATAAACAAGGCCATAGGATAGGAACAACTACTCCTATCTCTTTAAATAATCATATTTTACAAAGTTAAAAAAAGTAAATATATGCATGTATTCTTTTTTTTATTCAGTACCATCAAACTACCTAACACTGGACATTTATAATGTACATACAGAGAAGGTGTAAGTGCTGCATATTGGCTCTTTATGTCCTTGGTATCTCCTCTACAGAAGGCATTTGCATTTGTGTATAAGCTCCTGGATAGCATCAGTCCATACATATTAAGCTAGGTGGGGAGTGGTGAAAAAGTCTATGAAAGCTCAAGTCAAAGACAATCACAACAGGCAATGTGCATTAGAACCCTAGTAGATGTGCTGTTAACATGTAGTAAGTGAGCTTTGGTTTTCCTTTAAAATTGATGAACTAAGAGCACCAGACCAATTTAAGCACAGAAATTAGCAGCTTCTTTACCTAGCACAGGTATGGGATCTGTTATATGAAAACCTGTAATTCAGAAAGTTCCACATTACAGAAAGGTTGTCTCCTATAGCCTTCATTTTAATCATATCCAAATTTTTAAAAATAATTTCCTTTTTCTCTGTAATAATAAAACAGTAACTTGTACTTGATCCAAACAGATATAATTAATCCTTATTGGAAGCAAAATCAGCCTATTGGGTTTATTTAATGTTTAAATGATTTTTTTTAGTATACTTAAAGTGATACTGACACTAAAAAACTACTTTTTAATATATGAATGTACATTAAAAGTTACATTAGACAGGTAATGTAAAAGCATTGTGCAAATACTTTATGGCAAAGTTATATGTAATTTTCAAAGGCATTATTATGATAGAGGTAAAAAAGAGTTTAATTTCTGGTGTCAGGTAAGAAGCCCAAATTATGGAAAGATCCGTTATCCAGAAAACCCCAGGTCCCAAGCATTCTGGATAACAGGTCCCATACCTGTAGTGTGCCCTTGTCATCCCTTTAAATGTGGCATACATAATACATACAAGCTGCATGATTCATCAGAACTTTGTTTCCATGCAGTTGGTCGACTATATGATTTACTGTAATTTACTGTCATTTTCTGGGGGGGGGAATATATTTAGACGATAGTGTCATATACTGAACATTAAACAGCTTAGGGGTAGCCTGGGACCATTAATAATTCCCTGTGGGCTAAATCAATCCTGTGGGGCTACAACTGGACAGCTCTGGTTTAGATGCATTAGGCAGAGTGTTTGCATTTATATGAAGTTATGCAGAATGGGGCTACAAATAATGCTACATTGCTGTTCAGCACAGGGTTTCTAAAGATAGAAGCTGATTTTTTTTTCAATCCTGAGCAAGTGGGTTAAAGATGAGCATAAAAACGTTCCCTTTAACAGTGTTCTCTTTTAAGTCTCATATAGCTTTGCAGACCATTAGCACATATGGCCCATACCCCTTCTTCTTATAATGACTGTATTAAAAGGAGAATTTGGAGTTATTAGCCATTATTTTTTTCCAACTCCTCCCACCTTTGGTAACTGAGCACCTCTTTCCTTAAAGCTGTAATTAAATAGCTATGATATAGGACTACATAATGTAACTCCAAACTTCCTTTAATATCTCATTTACAATAAGCCACGTTTATTGGAGTCAATTACGGTACATTTCTCAAGGGCTTTTACTGTATCTGAACATGATCTGAGTTTATGCTGCCATTCTTATCAGTAATTTCGGTGACATTTTAGATATCTAGGCACACCTTTTTCCAATATATATATATATATATATATATATATATATATATATATATATATATATATATATATATATATATATAGTGCCTTGCAAAAGTATTCACCCCCCCCCCTTCTTGACATTTTTCATGTTTTGTGGTCTCACAACCTAGCATTAAAATGGATTGTTTGAGAGTTTGCACCATTTTATTTACATTAAATGCATACAAGTTTTTTTTTTTTATTGTGAAGCAAACAACAAATAGGACAAAATAACAGAAATCTTCAGCGTGCATAACTTTTCATCCCCCCCTAAAGTCAATACTTTGTAGAGCCAACTTTTGCGGCAATTACAGCTGCAAGTGGCTATGCATAAGTCATCTTGCCACTGGGATTTTTGCCCATTCCTCAAGACAAAACTGCTCCAGCTCCTTCATATTGGATGGTTTTTAGCTTGTGAACAGCAATCTTCAAGTCTGACCACAGATTTTCAATTGGTTTGAGGTCTGGACTGGACTAGGCCATTCCAACACATTTAAATGTTTCCCCTTAAACCACTCGAGTGTTGCTTTAGCAGTATGCTTCAGGTCACTGTCCTGCTGGAAGGTGAACCTCCATCCCAGTCTAAAATCACAGGCAGACCGACACAGGTTGCTCAAGAATATCCCTGTATTTAGCACCATCCATCTTTCCCTCAACTCACACCAGTTCCCCAGTCCCTGCTGCTGAAAAACATCCCCACAGCATGATGTTGCTACCACCATGTTTCCCTGTGGCGCTGGTGTTCTTGGGGTGATGGGATGTGTTGGGTTTGCGGCAGACAAAGCATTTTGTTTAGTGGCTGAAAAGTTAAATTTTAGTCTCATTTGACCAGACCTCCATACATTTGGAGGAGTCGCCCACATGCTTTGGCAAACTCAAAACGTGCCTTCTTATTTTTAACTTACAGGCTTTTTTCTGGCTACTCTTCGATAAAGCCCAGATCTATGGAGTGTACAGCTTATTGTGGTCCTATGGACAGATACTCCAGTCTCTGCTGTGGAGCTCTGCACCTCCTTCAGGGTTACCTTTGGTCTCTGTGCTGCCTCTCTGATTAATGCCCTTCTTGCCCGGTCTGTGAGTTTTGGTGGGTGGCCCTCTCTTGGCAGGTTTGTTGTGGTACCATGTCAGAAAAGGTGTATTTATACTGACAGATCATGTGACACTTAGATTGCACACAGGTGGACTTCATTTCACTAATTATGTGACTTTTGAAGGTAATTGGTTGCGCCTGGATTTTTAAGGGGCTTTGTGTCACAGGTGAATACATATGCACATGGCAATTTTCAGTTTATTTTTTTATTCTTCTTTTATATATTTTTTTTTCTTATTTCACTCCACCAACTCAGACTATTTTGTGCAGATCCATCACATAAAATAAAGATCAAGAAACATTTAAATTACAGGTTGGAATATAACAAAATAGGTAAAAAACCTAGGAGTGAATACTTTTGCAAGGCACTGTGTGCGTGTATATATTTAGATCATATGTGTATGTTTCAGACAACACATGTCCTATTTGTGCTACGGGAAACCCCTTGACTGCCACAGCAATATCACAGACCAAGACAGAATGGGGTATTATTGCCATGGTCAGTTGTCAGATAGGAAATACTGATTCAAACTGCTTCTGTAACTGGGGATTCCCAAAGTATTAGTACTAAAGTCACACGGTGGAACAATAGCCTTCTGTGTTACGCTTAAATAGACCTGATAGGAAGCACTGACACAAAATCTATTTCAGCAGCTGAAAAGAATATGACGACAAGGATATTACTAAACTGAAGGGGATACGATAGCCATTGCTGAAGCACAATAAGACAAATAAGATCACTTAGTCACTGGGAAGTGCCTTTGTAAAAATCCTTTATTGCTTATTACATAGTGACTACTTTATTTCTCATAATATAAAGTCATGTCTTTGTAAAAAAAAAATACACAATCAGTATTTATTACTCATTTATAAAGCATTAGTTGCCCGATTTCCTTTTACTGGACGATAGGCAGTAGTATAAACAGTGTGAATATTAGGCATGTGTTTTTTCTAGAAGGGTTTTGGATTTCATGAATGGATTACAGTTACTGTAAGTGTTTGGATTCTGCACAAATGCATTAGAGTTTGTTTGGAATCAGTACTAATGAATTAGGACTGGGTTTTAAAATAAGGCACAAATGCACTGTGGTTAGCTGCTAGAATTAGGCATTATTGAACCCTAAGGCTCACAAGGTGGTTTCTGCACCAGCAGAAAAACACACAAAATCACCTGTCACCTCCTACTTACCTTTAATGGGCACAGCCTGAAAACACTGTTATAGGCAGTTTAACCTGTGGTTATTCCAGGGTTCCCTCACACTCAGTTCACTAGAGTAGACTAAGGTTCCTTCCCTAAATAATTGCATCTGTGAATAAGCCCTTAGGTTTTCCACAATTGGGTTGTCCAAACTGACAATGACACATACTATTGGTGCAGTTACCAACAAGAATATCAACAGCATATTCATTTAGCCTTTTTTTTTTTTACAGCAGGAAGAACATTGGGCACAGAATTACAGCCTATACTACTGTATCAATAATAAAGATACTCTGCCTAGCTACAGCAGGAAGAATTGGCTACAACAGGAAGAATATTGACAATCTATACAGGTTATGAGGGCAATGGTAATGGTTAAAGTGATCCTAGAACCCCTATAGCAATTTTGTCTAATCTGTCTGTGTGTTGTGTAATTCATGTGGGAGTTGCTTCTTTATTTATTAAAATCCACCAACTCAACATGGCTTTGTAATATGTGTTGTTGGAAAGACAGCCCTCACAGTGGACTGATGTTACTACCATCCATGGATAAGGAGAAGCCTGCTACAACTGTGCAGGATTAAGCGTTGCCTGAATTATGCCTTGGAAGAACAGTATGAAAAATTAGCACTTTCTTTAAGGGTTATTAGTCTTTGGATCAGTCACTTTTTCATATGATGTAGATAATGCCAAGTGACATCAAATATGTTTGGTCTTCTAGAGCCAAACTGTAAGTAGTTCCACTTCTCCTTTTGCATCCAGTTAAGTGCGCACAACATTGAAAATGATTGCCCTTCCTGAAACCGAAGGTGCAAGGAGAACTGCTGCAACCCAGATTGCTCCCCCTTGTCTCTCAGAATGCCCCATCTAACCACTGGCCTACTTGTACTACTGTAAGGATATCTTAAGGACTAGCACTGACACCTGTTGTCCTAAAAGCACTCGCCTCCAGATCAGGGATATTCACAGAAGGATCTCTTGTTATCAGTTTAATCAGTCCTAAAGTACCTCCTGTGTGTGTGTGTGTGTGTGTGTGTGTGAAACCTTATTGCTATCCCTTAAATGCTGAATATATTTACTGCTAAAAGTAGAAATGCCAGTTTGGACACACATTGTAGCAAACAAAAATCTCATCTTTCATTCCCCAGTGGAATTCCCCTAAGATGTAATCAGAGGAGGAGGTAGTCAGAGCCCATGTACACCCATCTTTAGTTTGTGAAACAGCGTTTATTTTAATGGCCCTTGTTCACAAAATCACCAAGATAAACAGAGGAGGCGTCTTCTGACCTTCAGAGAAATAATACAGTGTTTTTCCCCTTTTGTTTTAGGTTTTCTTTTCTTTGAATATTTCACAACAGAACAAATCTTACTCTTAAGTAACTGTAAAAATAAAAAATTATGTTTGTTTTATACTTTAAGGTTATTTACAGGGCTCGTCTGCACCATCTCGTCTACCACTCTATATTAGTTTGACATGAACTACGCTACTGCATATGCCAAGACACTCCAGTAGTAAATTTGTTGGTGCATTCATGGTGGCAAATGGAGGCAAAGAAAGAAGAATGCATGCAAGGGGGTAAAGCAGGGAGACTGTATATATGTGCCACTGTAGAGACACAGCCTAAAATTCAGCTGCTTCTAATAGCAAAGATGGCCTGAAACACATATCCTCATTAAGCAAAAGGAGGGAGGGGGGCCCTTAAAGGTGAAATCAACCTGTGGGGAAAAAACCGCATACCCCCACCCTAGGTAGGAGTAGTTAGCTTGGGGGAGGAGGGAGGTCTACCTGGGGTGGGGGGGGGGTACAGGGCTTTTTCCTACACAGGTTGATTTCTCCTTTAAAGGAGAAGGAAAGGTTAAAATTAAGTAAGCTTTATCAAAAAGGTTTATATAAATACACCAGTAAACCCTCAAAGTAATGCTGCTCGGAGTACTATGTCAAAAGAAACACAGCATTTCTTTTCGTTCTAATGTGTATTCATGGGCTTCTGTATCAGACTTCCTGTGTTCAGCATAAACCCCCAGGGCTAGGGCTTGAGCATGCTCAGTTTGCTCCTCTCTCCCTCTCCATTTGCCAGGGAGAGTTGTATAGCTTGCTCTATTGTGGCAAATCTATTGGCAATAAACTGCTTCGGTAGCTTTTCTTCTCCTTTAAAGTGGACCTGTCACCCAGACACACAAATTTGTATAATAAAAGTCCTTTTCAAATTAAACATGAAATCCAATTTCTATTTTTTATTAAAGCATTCATAGCTGTTGTAAGCTCATTTAAAAATCTCAGCTGTCAATCAAATATCGTCTGCCACTCCTCTATGCCAGTGGCATAGAGGCGGGGCAGACAATTACTTTCACTTTCCATTCAGCACTTCCTAGATGTCACTGCTCTCCCCACATTCCCCCATTCTCTTAACCATTTAATTGTGTAGCCAGTGCATGGGGATGGACATTGAGTCCCCCATTCTGGTGCACAAACAAGATTCTGAGATGATACAAGGCTTGTCTTAATAACAGTGTCCACAAAATGGCTCCTGCCTGCTTGCTAAAATTTTGAAATCCCAGACTGAAGGAAGCAAGAATTAAATAATTTATATAGTGTAATTAAAGTTAATTTTGCTTGATTAATGTGATAAAATAGGATTTTGAATAATTTTTTTGGGTGACGGGTCCCCTTTAAGTTTGCAGCCCCAGTGGGCCCCAACACCTCAGTCCATTGCTGCTCAGTGCCACTCAGTCTTTCCTGCCTCCTGCTCCAAATCGAGCATAGTAGCACTGACAGACGCAGAGGAATCCTGGAGTTACCGCTACCTCTGGACCAGACAGTAGCTCCAAGGTTCCCTCAACATCTAGCGTCAATAGGTGCAGTTGACTTGTGACTAAAGAATCTCATGTGCCTGTCACTCTTGTGCCAAACAATGGTAATGATGCCTACCAGGTTTATAAACTTTCAGTGCAATTGCTTCTGATTTATGATGGCAAGCACAACTGTGTTAATTCTGATGCGTCGCCACAACTGTCTTAAACACAAAGCCCCCTTGGGACCACAAAAATTTGGTTCAAACAACAACTGGGTTCAAAACTGCACTTTGTTTATTGCACTTGTTGTCATAAATGGCCTTCATTGGGATGACAGCATTTCTTTGACCACGTTAGCAGTATTAAAACACATTAAATCGGCAACTTCCGTACAGCAGCTGCAAGGCCCAAGCAATTATGTTAGGCATCACTATTATCGACTCTTTCTCTGCAATCCTATTTAATAAGTAGATTGAATGAGTATGTTGAATTTCCCAGCAAATGTGCATTTCAAGGGTGCATATCTGTGCAGCATGTGCGTAACTGCAGAAAACTGTCATACAAAGAGTGGATCATCACATGGTTTTAAATGACTCAAATGGGATTATCCTTCAATTAGGTCCCAACAAGCACTTTACTAGGAAACAGTGAGTATCTTGCCGTCATCAGGAAGCTCGGTTAATGTTTCCTATCACTTTGCATGAGGATAAGGCTTTACAACAGCAATAAGAAGACTGAAAAAGCTGATAACACTGATAATTATTTCCTACATCAAGTCATATAAAAAATCAGGGCCGGATTTACATAGTGGGCGCCCCTAGGCCCACGACCGTTCGTCGCCCCTGTCCCCTCCAGGGGGACAGGAGCAATGGGGATTGGCGCAAGGGAAATTTAAAAAATTATTGTGTCTCCAGTGCATCCCCAGTGTTTTTGATCCAATGTGGGTGTGGTTGGGCAGCATGCCGCCCCCCTAAAATCCTGCAGCCCTAGGCCCGGGCCTAGGTGGCCTTCCCACAAATCCGGGCCTGTAAAAAATGGGAAATGTACAGTTGATTCTTGACTGGAAAATATGCTTAGAGGTCAAAATGGAGTCTGTTTTTGGTTATTAGTGAGGTAAAAATGGCAAAACTCAAAATTTTAGCACAACCATATCTAAGAGCCATCAAGTTCCACAATTATAGGGATCTACAGCTGCCTCTGAGCTACATCTCCCAGGGATCATTAATGTGATTGGGTTACTGGAGACCCAAAGAAGGTCACTGATAAATTACAAGACACTACATTAATTGGAGAGTAATTGTAATCACATCTAAATAAACATAAATTTTGGTTCACAGTGGGGCTGTGCCTCTTGCCTGTATATACTGCCTTGCAAAAGCATTTACCTCCTTTGGCTTTTTACCTATTTTGTTACATTCCAACCTGTAATTTAAATGTTTCTTAATCTCATATTACATGATGGATCTGAACAAAATAGTCTAAGTTGGTGAAGTGAAATGAGAAATATATATATAAAAAAAGAATTTAAAAAAGATCAAAAACTGAAAATTGCCATGTGCAAATGTAAGAGTGCAGAGTTCCACAGCAGAGACTGGAGTATCTGTCCATAGGACCACAATAAGCCATACACTCCATAGAAATCGGCTTTATTGAGTGGCCAGAAAAAAGCCATTACTTAAAGTTAAAAATAAGAAGGCACATTTTGAGTTTGCCAAAAGGCATGTTGGTGGCTCCCCAAATGTTTCAAGGAAGGTGCTCTGGTCAGATGAACTTTTTGGCCACCAAGGAAATTGCTATGTCTGGCGCAAACCCAACACATCCCATCACCCCAAGAATACCAGCACCACAGTGAAACATGGTGGTGGCAGCATGTGGGGATGTTTTTCAGCAGCAGGGACTGGGAAACTGGTCCGAGTTGAGGGAAAGATGGATGGTGCTAAATACAGGGATATTCTTGAGCAAACCCTGTGTCAGTCTACCTGTGATTTGAGACTGGGATGGAGGTTCACCTTCCAGCAGGACAATGACCTGAAGCATACTGCTAAAGCAACACTCGAGTGGTTTAACATATTTAAATGTGTTGGAATGTGTTGGAATGACCTAGTCAAAGTTCAGACCTCAATTCATTTGAGAATCTGTGGTCAGACTTAAAAATTGCTGTTCACAAGCGAAAAACATCCATCATGAAGGAGCTGGAGTAGTGCACACTCTCAAACAATCCATTTTACTTCCAGGCTGTGAGGCAACAAAACATGAAAAATGCCAAGGGGGTGAAGACTTTTGTAAGGCACTGTATATTGCATTTACGTAAACGATACAGTGAAATAAGAAGGCACTACAGGGAGCTTCCCACGAGACCCCTACACATTGTAACCTAGCCCAAAACATGAGGTGAGGCCCATGTTGTCCATTCCAATTATAGTGCGTTCCACTACAGAAATCTGTGCCATAATTGGTTGACAAAAGAGGAACTGAAATCTTAGAAATGTGCATAGAGCATTACTGCCTTAATAGGAAATAAAGCTTACATTCATGGTAAAAAGTCCCTTACAGGAAATTTGAATTTGGGAGGTGGAGGGCTGGTTTAACAACATTCTACTCTTCATTTAGTCTGGCGGTAAAAATGAGACAAAGACAGAATACAGAAATGAACAAGCTTTCCCTATAATTTTCCTACAGTATAAATCCCCTGTGGAAACTCCAGTGGCATTCCATGGATACAGTGCTATATTTATCATATGCTAATTCTTTTCAACATGATTAATATTGCCCACACACCCCATTTAGTTCCTGTAGCGACTCTAAAGCACCAGGGAGCCCAGGGAAAGATGAACTCCCACATCCAACTACCGAAAAAAGCTATTTTCCTTTCAGAATCAGTACTATTTTCACATCTTATAAAACAGCAAAACATGGTCACAACTGTATCTTGTTGAACGCAGTCTGTCTCATTTACTTATGTGCTGCATGGTACAAGTCTTAATTTTGAGACAAAAATAAATGTTTTCATGTACAATACAGCGTTTCCCCAGAATTCCAGCACATGTGCAGTAAGTTTCGACTATTGCAGCTTGTGCATAATGCACCAGTATGGAGGCAAATTAACAGCCATTTGCATCCAGCACAACTTACAAGTAATTTCCCAGTATCCACAGGATTTGTGTTAGTATGGTGTCACTTGTCACTGGTGTGTGACATTAAAGGGGTTGTTCACCTTTGCGTTAACTTTCAGTATGATTAGGGATGCACCGAATCCAGGATTCGGTTCGGGATTCGGCCTTTTTCAGCAGGATTCGGATTCGGCTGAATCCTTCTACACGGCCGAACCGAATCCGAATCCTAATTTGCATATGCAAATTAGGAGCGGGAGGGAAATTGCGTGACTTTTTGTCAGAGAACAAGGAAGTAAAAAATGTTTTCCCCTTCCCGCCCCTAATTTGCATATGCAAATTAGGGTTCGGATTCGGTTCGGTATTCGGCCGAATCTTTCACGAAGGATTCGGGGGTTTGGCTGAATCCAAAAAAGTGGATTCGGTGCATCCCTAAGTATGATGTAGAGAGTGATATTCTGAGATAATTTCCAATTGGTTTTCATTTTTATTATTTGTGGGTTTTGAGTTATTTAGCTTTTTATTCAGCGGCTCTCCAGTTTTAAATTGCAGCAATTTGGTTGCAAATTACCATAGCAACCATGCATTGATTTGAATGAGAAACTGGAATATGAATAGCAGAGGGCCTGAATAGAAAAATGAGTACCGGTAATCAAAAGTAGCAATGACAAATGTGTAGCCTTACAGAGCACTTGTTTTAGATGGGGTCAGTGACCCTCATTTAAAAGCTGGTAAGTCATAAGAGGAAGGCAAATAATTCAAAAACTATAAAAAATAAATAATGCAGATCAATTGAAAAATTGTCCATTCTATAATATACTAACAGTTAACGTAACGGTGAAACAACCCTTTAATAACACTATCAGCATACAATGCCCTTACCACAGGTTAGGAGGTTGTTTTTATGGAACTTGCTAAAGGTTAGTCCATATGGGCACGCCAACGTAATTCAAAATAATTAGGGATGCACCGAATCCAGGATTCGGTTCGGGATTCGGCCTTTTTCAGCAGGATTCGGATTCGGCTGAATCCTTCTACCCGGCCGAACCGAATCCGAATCCTAATTTGCATATGCAAATTAGGAGCGGGAGGGAAATTGCGTGACTTTTTGTCAGAGAACAAGGAAGTAAAAAATGTTTTCCCCTTCCCGCCCCTAATTTGCATATGCAAATTAGGGTTCGGATTCGGTTCGGTATTCGGCCGAATCTTTCACGAAGGATTCGGGGGTTCGGCCGAATCCAAAAAAGTGGATTCGGTGCATCCCTAAAAATAATACTTATGGGTGTAGAGACTTTGCTAGCGGGTAGATGGACTGTTACCACAGATGACAGGATGAGAGGGAGGCAATTCAGAGTGACTCTCAAAAAAGTTAATGCGTAAAGTTATTAGTCATAATTTTTTAAACATCGTTTATGCGCAACTCTAGGGTTAACTGAATCCATAAAGTGCATAGAGTTGCTGATACTTTGGGCCTTTAAAGTTAGCTTTAAAGCCAAGTCTATATGGCTGTGCCATGGATACTGAATAAAATACATTTTCGTTTACACATCTGTGTGGCGGATTGTTCCATTGAGTGTCTGTCCAATTGCTCTACGGTCCGTATCTGCTGCCTTAGCTGAAGGTTCAGGGCGGTGCACCTGGACCTCCGCATATACTGGGTGAGTCAACTATGACCCTTATTTTTCCTTGCTATACATTAAAGCCAAGTCTGCCTAGCGGAATGAAACTGCAAATATCTCAGAAACCGATTAAAACTGAAAATTAAAGTAAATGAACAACTCTGTTTACACCAATTCATATTTTGAAATTTAGATGCCCTTCAAGAACTCTCACACACCAACTCAGTCCTGCCACATAACTAAAGCCCTACAATGCACACATTAGCTTAAAAAATGTAATTTCAGGAGGGGTAAGCTGATATCCAACAATATACATAATCAGGATCTTAGTTGCCTAAATTAGTTCCTGTGCTCAACAAAGCGATATTACGAGTTGAAAAAAACAGAAAACTTTTCATCAGCAACTCCAATTTCTGCCATAGAGGGTGGAATCTCTTGAAACAGTCAGTCAGGGATACACCAACTTAAAAAAAACAACAAAGCCCATTCTATAATCTAAGGACTTTTATCCCTTTTTGTTTCCTTTTAAATATGTGAAGCTCCAGTGCAGTAGAAAAATAAGGAGGATTATGATGACCAATAGCACATCTACTGTGACACTGCAGCACCACCTTAAGGCAAAATGTCAATATGACAATAATAGGGTTATAGGAACAGTTACACCAAAAAATGAAATTATTAAAATCAAATGCAGTGTTGACCTGCACTTTTACTTCAGAAACACTACAATAGTTATATGGTATCATATAAATAGACAGCTGTGTAGCAATAGGGGTAGACATTCAAAGGAGAAAAGGATCAGATTACTTGGCAAATAAACTATGTAGAATATAACGGTGTCCTGTAGAGCTTATCTGTAATCTAATATTTAACCTGTGCTATTGAGCCTTATTTAATTTGCTACCATTACTTCACAGCAGCTTGTTTTTATAAACTATAGTTGTGCTTTTAAAGCAAACACAGGACAATAGTACATTCCTTTTCAATTACTTTAAAACAACATAACTCAAACCATTTTTCTTCTCTTTGCGCTACAGTATTAACAACATTTGTTCTAACTAAAATTTATAAAAGCTAAAACTGCACAGCCAATAATTTTTCAATTTCCTTCTTCTTCTTCTTCTTCCTAACAGCAGCTGGAGAACATCCGAATATACAGAGCACAAATATATGTGCTTCTTGCAGCTGGTGAGCATTTTAGATTCAGCTTTGGGATACTTTTTTGTCTAAAAAAACTTAAATCACAGTGTAAAAATATGGAACAATTGTGTTCTTTGACTTGTAATTATTGACAGGTGGACTTAGTCAAAAAGCTGTGTATCTGCAAAGATTACTGACCTGTGGAGTAGTCTTGCGGAAGGTATCATGCCCTTCAATGACACTACGAAGGAAGACATCTTTCAGAGTCCTGTACTCCCCTGGCATCAGGTGAATGGATTCCAGCTGCTGTTTACAAGACTGGCAGTACCCACTGCCAAAATGTATGGTTAAGTGTAATGTAAACGACAACCTAAGCCATTCTAATTTAGAGCAGGTTTATACAATTAAATTGTCTCCTAGTCCATTTGCAGCTACAAAAATAAATACACTACCATTTGATCGATGGGTTATCAGCCCTTTCAATGCTCCAAAATGCAGAAAGGAAGATGCAAAAACCTAGGGTGAGGTGGGTTAAGGAAATTAAAAAAATCCTCAGCAGTGTCACTCCTTGCTACTATACCTTTCCCAGTGATGCTGTGGTGACCTGTGTCTGTGAACTAGTGATGGGCGAATTTGGGGCGTTTCGCTTCGCCGAAAAATTTGTGAATTTCCCACGAAATTTGCAAAATGGCTAAAAATTAGCGAAACATCGCTGGCGTCCAAAAATAACGGAGGTCGGCGTCCATTTTTTTTCAATGCGGTTTCGAGAATTTAATCGCCAGCACTTGTACCTAATTCATTGCTCAGCACTGTGCTTCTGCATAGAAATGTGGCAGGAGCGCAGGGGAAGTTAACTTTGCACACACACAGTTTTTCTTTAAAGGGATACTAAAAAAATCTCTGCATCACTTGGACCTAATTTCCTAGCACTGACACATTTCTTTTTCAAAACTGCATGTTTGGCGGCATAAAGATATTTGCTGTATCAAGGTTTTTATGGTATACAAAAAATAGCAACAACAAAATGCCACATACCCACACAACTGTTTACTGATAATACAGAGTAGAGCAAATATATTTAAGTTGTTCACCTTTAAGTTAATTTTAATATGTTATAGATTGCCCTACAGTATTCTTAGCAACTTTTCAACTGGTCTTCATTTTTTTATACTTTTTGAATTATTTGAGTCTTCGGCTGTTATATTGGGGTTACTGTTCCCAGCAGCCCAAAAAATTATTGCTTTGTGTCGCTACAATTTTTAGCAACCAGGCAGTTGTCTCTCATTCAAACAACTGCCTGGTTGCTAAGGTAATTTGGACTCTAGCAACCAAATAACTGCAAAAAATGCAAATTGGAGAGCAGCTGAACAAAACACTAAATAATTCTAAACTAAAAAGTTACACTGGCTCAGGAGAAAAAAACTTAACTGAATTCACTGGTGGGGTACACTGGCACCCCAACTGAACACATCTTTCCTTTATGGGAAAGCAATCAATACTGTTAATATAAATGCGTGCTATTTTTCATGAAACAGAAATACCTATAGTGGTGCTTTTTGAGGAAATCTATATTTCATCCCCATGTACCTGCAGGATAGCTCAAACTTTCACTCTATGGCTTGGGCAAGTAATAATAAAAACATGAGGTGTTAGCTGCAGTATCAGTGGAGTAACTAGATGTTGCTGGGCCCCGCAGCAAATTAATTTTAGGGCCCCCAACATATCCAGTGTTTGTCCTGTTTTACCAATATATGTTCAAATTGCTCATCAATGAGAGCCTCATGGGGCCCCCTGTACCTCCTGGGCCCCCCTGTCCCCGCAGGGTCTGCTTCCTCTGTAGTTACGCCCCTGTGCAGTATCATTGATTAAAGCTGGCAAAGGACATATATACATCTATAACTTAGATGTACTTACGTGTCAGAGACTGTACTTAAATGCCCCTTCCAGCTTTCATTTGGGATGCTAAAAATAAAACAAAGCTATATTTATGTATAAGTCATAACACAGGCATACATATTAGCTGTTCTGGTTCACCAGCTCTCTGGAATAAATGTGGACAATTTCACAAAAATAATATCTTGCCTATTACCTAATGAAAGAAAAGGGGAGGGCTCTGATCTTAAAGTCCATTCTCCATTAGTGCAATGATGTCGTGAGCATTTTTCTGCTCTACCTTTTTAAGGTGCAAAAGAGATACTTAAAAGGGATGCATATGTATCATATACATTGGACATAGTGCATTATGGTCAGTTTGTATTGGGCCACACTCAGTAACATAGTATTCTGTTATGTGATAACAATGCTATATGTTATGGGATCCGTTATCCAGAAACACATTATCCAGAAAGTTCTGAATTATGGAAATGCTTTCTCCCATTGTAATCAAATAATTCTGATTTTTAAAAGTGGTTACCTTTTTCTCTGTAATAATAAAACAGTACCTTGTACTTGATTCCAGCCAATATATAATTAATCCTTATTGGAGGCTTATGGGTTTATTTAATGTTTTCATGATTTTCTAGTAGACTTAAGGTATGAAGATACAAATTACATATAGATTCCATATCCGGAATAACCCAGGTCCCAAGCATTCTGGATAAAAGGTCCCATAACTGTATAACTATACTCAGCAGAGGATGCTGTAGATCAGTGGTGTTCAATGCCAAATGGTTATTTTGGCTATAAGAATGTGCACAATAATTCTCACCACCGCACACCTGTTCCTTTACTCCTCTGCTTCCAGTGGTGCTGGTTTTCCGTGGACCAGGCAAGGTCCCTTATGCAAAGATACAGTGAAAATACGGATCCGCACACACTTTATCATCAAGCAGATGGGGATTACCCCAAGTTTATTGTGCCACCAACAAGATCAACGTTTCGGGGGGGTTTACCCACCCTTCATCAGGATAATTACATGTGCAAAAAAACACCTTTTAAACACAAAGCCCCTCCTTGTTTACCCAGAATCCCACAGTCTGGTGCATATTTAACCCTTCAGTGTCCATTTTTCTTTTAAAGTCCATTTTTCACAAAGGTTTCTTTTGTCTGGAGGCGTACTGGTGTGTTACATCTCAAAAATGAAGCAATACAATTATCAAAACAGTATTAAGTGAGTCAAAAAACATTTAGTATATCAAATACACTACTCACTGCCAGTGGGGTCATAACTTTAACCTTACTTTTCTATGTCTTCCCACCGGCTTTTCTTATCTGAAAAAAACAAATGTAAAATCAGTGAAATATTCAAAGAAAACATGTGAGACTAAAATTCTCATTTAATCCTTTTGGCCACAAGGTTTTTAGTTTCCAGATCCAAAAAGATTCACGTCTTAATAAAGACATTTTCTCATTACCTGCATCATTCTCAACCACCTCCAGAATCTGCCATCTCAATTGCGAGACACTGTGGCCTTGTTCAAAGTAATGTTTGGCCAATAGGGTTTCTTTTTTAAACCTCTCTTTCTCTTTCTCTTTTTTGTGGGCCATCTTACTTTCTTCCTTGGTTTCAGGTTTGTAATTACGTATAACACTTTTATGTTCGTTAAGCCTAATCCTGACCGCCCTGGATGTCTGGCCAACGTAGGCAAACCCACATGGACATTTCAGCAGATAAATAACTGCCTCCGTCTCACATGTTGCAAAATGTCTTAGCTTAATGTCATATCCTAAACTGGGATGTTTACACATATCTCCTTTTATTACTCCGTTACAATGTCCACAATTATGACATGGGAAAGTGCCAGTTTTATTATATTTCACTCTGTGGATTTGCTTTTTCCTAAAATCAGTCCTAGTAATACCATTAGAAATGTTTTTACCTTTTTTATAACAGAACAAGGGTTTATCCACAAATAATTTCCCGAATGTTTTGTCATTTTGTAGAATTGGCCAATGTTTTAGTATGACTTTCTTAACTAGGGCAGAGTGGGGACCATATGTTGTTACACACATCAAGTTTTGTTTTTTTATTGCTTTCCTTTTTTCTGTAAGCAAATCTTTCCTCTCGATTTTTTGTACTTCTTTGCTGGTTTTTTGCAATTCCCTTCTATCATATCCCCTTTCACTAAATTTTTCAATCAGTTCCTCAGCTTGGTTGGTATATAGCTCATCTGTCGCTGTTATCCTACGTGCCCTGATAAATTGGCTTTTAGGGAGACCTTTAGTGACCCCTACTGGATGGAAACTGTCCCTACGTAAGAGGTTATTTCTATCAGTGGGCTTTTTGTATAAATCAGTGATAAAACCATTTTCTGTTAGTGTTACTTGTACGTCCAGGTAGTTTACCGTTTGTGGACCGATGCTCATAGTGAATTGTATGGTATCATGGACAGAGTTTAGGTAGCCAAAGAACTCCTGTAGGAGCTCTTCAGTTCCTGTCCATACTAGGAACATATCATCCACATACCTTCGCCATATCGCTATGTATTGTGTGTATACAGGGTGATCTAGTATATACATATGTTCGAATTGATGCATGTAAATGTTCGCATAGGCTGGTGCCATATTAGCACCCATACTTGTCCCTTGTATCTGTAGAAAAAAATCAGAGTTGAAGCGGAAGTAATTCCTTTTAAGTATGTAATCTAGACATTCACACAGGAAATTGACTTCATGCCCTGGCAGTTTTTCTTTCGACAAATATTCTCTACAGCATTCTATACCCTCATCATGTCTTATTGAGGTGTACAGATCCTTCACGTCAATAGTACATACAATAGCGGGTTTAGCCAATGTTTTAATGTTGTTAATAACATTCAAAAATTGTGTGGTATCCTTTAAACAGGTATCCAGTTTGGGAAGTATTTCCTGTAGGAATGAGTCGACATAAATTGCCAAGGGCTGGAGTAGCGAGTCAATGCCCGATACGATGGGCCTCCCAGGGGGGTTTATCAAAGTTTTGTGGACTTTTGGTAACAGGTAAAACACTGGTACTCTGGGGTTATCTTTTGTCAAAAGGCCTTCTATTTCTGGTGTAATACTTCCCCTTAGGCATGCTTCATTAAGAAATAACTTAATGTCTGTTTTTAACCTCTCAGTGGGGTCCCCCTTAAGTTTGCAGTAATGACTGGTATTAGATAGTTGGCGTTTGACTTCATTCAGGTAATCTTCAGTATTTTGGATCACTATACTGCCCCCTTTATCAGCCTTCTTTATAATAATACTCTTGTCATTCTGTAATTGTAATAATGCTTCTCTTTCTTTGGGGGTAAGATTGTTATTTTTAGGAGTGATATAAGCATTAAGTTTCTTTTCTATATCATTATACACCATGTTGCCAAATGTTTCAATAGATGCATTATTAACCATTGGGTTATATGTGCTATGTCCTTTCAGCTTGTTGTACACCAATTCCTTCTTATTGCGGGGCCATATCCCCTTATCTTTGTCAATGAACAACATCTTTAATTTCAGTGTTCTTAGAAATTTGAACATTTCTACTTGTAGTAGGAATGGGTCACATTTAGCTGTAGGGACATAGCCTAAACCCTTGTTCAAAACCCCAATCTCATCCGGTGCAAGAGTCCTATTAGACAGGTTTATGACCAAGTCATTTACCTTTTCTTTCTCAGGGTGTAGTTTCTGTCCTCCTGCCTGCCAGCCTTGTGCGCTGGGGTCCGCGGGTGCTTGCCTACACATTCCTCTGGCGCTCTTCCTCCTCCTATTGATTCCCCTCCTGGTGCGCTTGATAAAAAACCCGCCGATGTAGTGGGACTGTCTCCTGCCGTGACCGATTCAAATGTGCGGTCTTGTGATCCAGACGACGCTGAGCTGTCTCTGCGCTGTTCGCTTCGTCCTCCCGATGACGTCACTGGAGTGCGCCGTCCACGTGGATGATGGCGTCTGGTCCCTGGGTCCTTGTGCTCGTTCCTCCGCTGCTGCGCCCACGTGTACACTTTATCAAGCTGGTAATCTTGCGTGTCACGTTTAAACTTCCTCAGTTTCTTCTGGAGGATAATCTCTTGCAGTTTTTCAAGCTCTATCCTAGTGTTATTTAGAGCTTCAGTTGCTTTATCCTCAGTAAATGTATTCTTTATTTCGGTTGTTAATTTATGGACCTCCTGGGCTGTAGTTTTTATTTCCTCCTGTAATGCCTGTATAGTCAGTGTCATTAGGTCAATGCTGCAGCGATCCAGTATTTGATGCCACTTTTCTCTAAATTCCTGGTTCTCTTTGCAGAGTATTGGTTCAAGATGGATGCGAAGCCCTCTTGGGATTCTTGATGCCTTCACATATTCTGTTATGGTTGAGAGATGCAAGGTAAGGCTCAACTCTTTTTTACTTACAAAATCGTGTTGCTTCAGTAAATTCTTTTTAGGCTCCAAGGAAGTAAGTACTGGAACGTTTTGTACGGTACTTAAGATTTTCTTTCTTTCCTCATCCGTGAAGCCAAACGGTGCAGCACATTTGGTGGTAGTTTGGCTGATGTCTTCGAATGACATTTCAAATCAGGGTGCTGGTAGTATATTTTGCCTCAAGGATGTGCACAATAATTCTCACCACCGCACACCTGTTCCTTTACTCCTCTGCTTCCAGTGGTGCTGGTTTTCCGTGGACCAGGCAAGGTCCCTTATGCAAAGATACAGTGAAAATACGGATCCGCACACACTTTATCATCAAGCAGATGGGGATTACCCCAAGTTTATTGTGCCACCAACAAGATCAACGTTTCGGGGGGGTTTACCCACCCTTCATCAGGATAATTACATGTGCAAAAAAACACCTTTTAAACACAAAGCCCCTCCTTGTTTACCCAGAATCCCACAGTCTGGTGCATATTTAACCCTTCAGTGTCCATTTTTCTTTTAAAGTCCATTTTTCACAAAGGTTTCTTTTGTCTGTAACACACCAGTACGCCTCCAGACAAAAGAAACCTTTGTGAAAAATGGACTTTAAAAGAAAAATGGACACTGAAGGGTTAAATATGCACCAGACTGTGGGATTCTGGGTAAACAAGGAGGGGCTTTGTGTTTAAAAGGTGTTTTTTTGCACATGTAATTATCCTGATGAAGGGTGGGTAAACCCCCCCGAAACGTTGATCTTGTTGGTGGCACAATAAACTTGGGGTAATCCCCATCTGCTTGATGATAAAGTGTGTGCGGATCCGTATTTTCACTGTATCTTTGCATAAGGGACCTTGCCTGGTCCACGGAAAACCAGCACCACTGGAAGCAGAGGAGTAAAGGAACAGGTGTGCGGTGGTGAGAATTATTGTGCACATCCTTGAGGCAAAATATACTACCAGCACCCTGATTTGAAATGTCATTCGAAGACATCAGCCAAACTACCACCAAATGTGCTGCACCGTTTGGCTTCACGGATGAGGAAAGAAAGAAAATCTTAAGTACCGTACAAAACGTTCCAGTACTTACTTCCTTGGAGCCTAAAAAGAATTTACTGAAGCAACACGATTTTGTAAGTAAAAAAGAGTTGAGCCTTACCTTGCATCTCTCAACCATAACAGAATATGTGAAGGCATCAAGAATCCCAAGAGGGCTTCGCATCCATCTTGAACCAATACTCTGCAAAGAGAACCAGGAATTTAGAGAAAAGTGGCATCAAATACTGGATCGCTGCAGCATTGACCTAATGACACTGACTATACAGGCATTACAGGAGGAAATAAAAACTACAGCCCAGGAGGTCCATAAATTAACAACCGAAATAAAGAATACATTTACTGAGGATAAAGCAACTGAAGCTCTAAATAACACTAGGATAGAGCTTGAAAAACTGCAAGAGATTATCCTCCAGAAGAAACTGAGGAAGTTTAAACGTGACACGCAAGATTACCAGCTTGATAAAGTGTACACGTGGGCGCAGCAGCGGAGGAACGAGCACAAGGACCCAGGGACCAGACGCCATCATCCACGTGGACGGCGCACTCCAGTGACGTCATCGGGAGGACGAAGCGAACAGCGCAGAGACAGCTCAGCGTCGTCTGGATCACAAGACCGCACATTTGAATCGGTCACGGCAGGAGACAGTCCCACTACATCGGCGGGTTTTTTATCAAGCGCACCAGGAGGGGAATCAATAGGAGGAGGAAGAGCGCCAGAGGAATGTGTAGGCAAGCACCCGCGGACCCCAGCGCACAAGGCTGGCAGGCAGGAGGACAGAAACTACACCCTGAGAAAGAAAAGGTAAATGACTTGGTCATAAACCTGTCTAATAGGACTCTTGCACCGGATGAGATTGGGGTTTTGAACAAGGGTTTAGGCTATGTCCCTACAGCTAAATGTGACCCATTCCTACTACAAGTAGAAATGTTCAAATTTCTAAGAACACTGAAATTAAAGATGTTGTTCATTGACAAAGATAAGGGGATATGGCCCCGCAATAAGAAGGAATTGGTGTACAACAAGCTGAAAGGACATAGCACATATAACCCAATGGTTAATAATGCATCTATTGAAACATTTGGCAACATGGTGTATAATGATATAGAAAAGAAACTTAATGCTTATATCACTCCTAAAAATAACAATCTTACCCCCAAAGAAAGAGAAGCATTATTACAATTACAGAATGACAAGAGTATTATTATAAAGAAGGCTGATAAAGGGGGCAGTATAGTGATCCAAAATACTGAAGATTACCTGAATGAAGTCAAACGCCAACTATCTAATACCAGTCATTACTGCAAACTTAAGGGGGACCCCACTGAGAGGTTAAAAACAGACATTAAGTTATTTCTTAATGAAGCATGCCTAGGGGGAAGTATTACACCAGAAATAGAAGGCCTTTTGACAAAAGATAACCCCAGAGTACCAGTGTTTTACCTGTTACCAAAAGTCCACAAAACTTTGATAAACCCCCCTGGGAGGCCCATCGTATCGGGCATTGACTCGCTACTCCAGCCCTTGGCAATTTATGTCGACTCATTCCTACAGGAAATACTTCCCAAACTGGATACCTGTTTAAAGGATACCACACAATTTTTGAATGTTATTAACAACATTAAAACATTGGCTAAACCCGCTATTGTATGTACTATTGACGTGAAGGATCTGTACACCTCAATAAGACATGATGAGGGTATAGAATGCTGTAGAGAATATTTGTCGAAAGAAAAACTGCCAGGGCATGAAGTCAATTTCCTGTGTGAATGTCTAGATTACATACTTAAAAGGAATTACTTCCGCTTCAACTCTGATTTTTTTCTACAGATACAAGGGACAAGTATGGGTGCTAATATGGCACCAGCCTATGCGAACATTTACATGCATCAATTCGAACATATGTATATACTAGATCACTCTGTATACACACAATACATAGCGATATGGCGAAGGTATGTGGATGATATGTTCCTAGTATGGACAGGAACTGAAGAGCTCCTACAGGAGTTCTTTGGCTACCTAAACTCTGTCCATGATACCATACAATTCACTATGAGCATCGGTCCACAAACGGTAAACTACCTGGACGTACAAGTAACACTAACAGAAAATGGTTTTATCACTGATTTATACAAAAAGCCCACTGATAGAAATAACCTCTTACGTAGGGACAGTTTCCATCCAGTAGGGGTCACTAAAGGTCTCCCTAAAAGCCAATTTATCAGGGCACGTAGGATAACAGCGACAGATGAGCTATATACCAACCAAGCTGAGGAACTGATTGAAAAATTTAGTGAAAGGGGATATGATAGAAGGGAATTGCAAAAAACCAGCAAAGAAGTACAAAAAATCGAGAGGAAAGATTTGCTTACAGAAAAAAGGAAAGCAATAAAAAAACAAAACTTGATGTGTGTAACAACATATGGTCCCCACTCTGCCCTAGTTAAGAAAGTCATACTAAAACATTGGCCAATTCTACAAAATGACAAAACATTCGGGAAATTATTTGTGGATAAACCCTTGTTCTGTTATAAAAAAGGTAAAAACATTTCTAATGGTATTACTAGGACTGATTTTAGGAAAAAGCAAATCCACAGAGTGAAATATAATAAAACTGGCACTTTCCCATGTCATAATTGTGGACATTGTAACGGAGTAATAAAAGGAGATATGTGTAAACATCCCAGTTTAGGATATGACATTAAGCTAAGACATTTTGCAACATGTGAGACGGAGGCAGTTATTTATCTGCTGAAATGTCCATGTGGGTTTGCCTACGTTGGCCAGACATCCAGGGCGGTCAGGATTAGGCTTAACGAACATAAAAGTGTTATACGTAATTACAAACCTGAAACCAAGGAAGAAAGTAAGATGGCCCACAAAAAAGAGAAAGAGAAAGAGAGGTTTAAAAAAGAAACCCTATTGGCCAAACATTACTTTGAACAAGGCCACAGTGTCTCGCAATTGAGATGGCAGATTCTGGAGGTGGTTGAGAATGATGCAGGTAATGAGAAAATGTCTTTATTAAGACGTGAATCTTTTTGGATCTGGAAACTAAAAACCTTGTGGCCAAAAGGATTAAATGAGAATTTTAGTCTCACATGTTTTCTTTGAATATTTCACTGATTTTACATTTGTTTTTTTCAGATAAGAAAAGCCGGTGGGAAGACATAGAAAAGTAAGGTTAAAGTTATGACCCCACTGGCAGTGAGTAGTGTATTTGATATACTAAATGTTTTTTGACTCACTTAATACTGTTTTGATAATTGTATTGCTTCATTTTTGAGATGTAACACACCAGTACGCCTCCAGACAAAAGAAACCTTTGTGAAAAATGGACTTTAAAAGAAAAATGGACACTGAAGGGTTAAATATGCACCAGACTGTGGGATTCTGGGTAAACAAGGAGGGGCTTTGTGTTTAAAAGGTGTTTTTTTGCACATGTAATTATCCTGATGAAGGGTGGGTAAACCCCCCCGAAACGTTGATCTTGTTGGTGGCACAATAAACTTGGGGTAATCCCCATCTGCTTGATGATAAAGTGTGTGCGGATCCGTATTTTCACTGTATTTTGGCTATAAGGACATAAGGGGGGGGGGTCACAAAAAGCTAATCTTACCTTTCAAACCAAGACTTTATACTTTGCATTAGAGGCTCCTTTGGATAAATCTGATGGTCTCTGAAATAATCCAAGACACCAATGAGTTTATTTCTAAAGGTCTCATGCTGCAAGTCAGGATCAGCATTGAACAGAAACTGTATAGTTTCTTCACAGGGGGTGAGATCAGCTTTAAGCATTTCATCATACAAGGCCCATGCCAGCTCCTCATCTTTGTGATATATAGCTCCCTGGATACAGTGCCCATAATTGACAGGGGAAGGAGTAATAGTTTTCTTAAGTGTTTCCAGCATTGATATTGAATCTCTCCAGCGATCTGTCAGACTAAATCCTTTAATGAACAATGAATAAGCTCCTGTGTCGAAAGTCTTGAATTTATTTTTCATGATATCGTAAACGTCACACACTTCAGCAACCTGGTTCTGCCTAACGCATAAGGCTAGGTATTTCAGCAGCAGCTTGTACGAAATGCCGCTTTGCTCTTTGGCTGCAAATACCAGCAGGGACTTTGCGACATCAATGTCACTATTGGCAGAGATCATTTGCGACATCATAAAATCTTCAAAGCCACGGACCCTTCTGGATTCATCTTTCAGTTTGCTCCACTCTTTGGCCTCTAAGGGACCTGAAGGGATTTCTATCTGCCCTTTCTGGGGAAAGGTATTTTCTGAGTCATGGAAGGTTTTGGCTTTGTGCTGCATCACCTCAGATCTTGCCTTTGCTGCTCCTGCTGAGAACACTGCAATGGTGTGAGGGGATCCATTTCTGTTAACCTTGTTTTTGGAAGGTTTAGACGGTTTAGCGAACGAGTTCTTGTAATTGTCACCAGCTCCAACACTCAAACACTTACTTATAGTCCGAACATTTTTAAGACCTTGTTGGTGACCTTGTTGGCAGTTTAATGGGAGAACCCCATGCCACACAAACCCATTCATGCCACATGATTTTATAGACAACGCCCTATACAATATCCGTACCGCTATCATAGTAATTGGATACTCTAGTCAGATGCAAGACTAAAGCACGTTAACACAATTATTATATCAGGTTAATACTCAGTAGCCCATATTACAGCTTCTGCATAAGGAAGTCACACTGTACCATGCCTCCTAAAGTCGTGCACATTCTCCCTGCAAACTTCCGGACCATCCAGCCAATCAAAGCGCTTGTTTGCGTTTCAAGCCTCGCTCGCAATACATTACGCTTACGCTGAGTGATATTCGGCGGCTCTTGTGATGCAAATACGTATGCGACCGTCCTGTCCGTGATGACCTAATTGTGCGACTCGCGGTGGGGAAGTTTATAGCTAGAGAAGCCAGTTGTTACTTGGTTACCTGGCAAAGAAGCGTCACTTTTATAATGGCATAGTGTAACACAGGCCTTTCAGTAGTAACGGATTCCTGGAGTGAGGGGAAATTTAAATGCGTGATTTTATTAGTATGTATCTGTATAATTGACGTTCGTCTAAGGGTGTGTCTGTGAACTTTGTAGGTTACAGCAATAATTCCTCCTCCATCTCCATGAATATAGGAGAGACCTGTTGTTTTTAACCAGGAGTCTGGAGAGGATTTGTCAACCGAAAGTCCATTGGTATCGTTATATTCTCTTTTATTTATTACTTCATTTGCTTTATAGGTTCGTTTTATTGTTGGTGTAAGATCCAAAGAGACTGTATTAGGGAGTTTAGTACAGTACAGTGACCCATATTTCTATCTACAGCACTTGTAGGAACGAGAACAAACCAGGGGACCGACAGTGACTGGAAATCAGCAAAGAACATGTACACTGGTCCATGTAGATGCTATAGTATGCTTATCCTTAAAAGAGACATTGTGTAAAAAATAAGAATATACCAGTGCATTATACTCATTTAGCTATAGAAGAATTGTGCTTAAAAAAGTAGTGTTTCAGGCTGATTGCTGCAAAAACCCTAATAATCCATCCCTTCTCTTCCACTTCCTACTCCTTGAATTCCCAGGCTGTGCAGGGGAGCCGGTGGTTCTCAGCTCACTGCACTGTAGGACAGGAACCAATCAGCAGCTAGCAGGACCTGATAGGGAACTGAACATGTCTTTGCTTGTGTGATTGGCTGCGACTGTTAGGACACACCCACCCCTCATTTGAAACACAGACAGGAACCAGAGAACATCTATAGGGAGCTCTAATAAAGCGGCTATTTTTGAAGATAATATAGATTTTTTAGCACCATGTAAAAGCAACACCATATATTACTTATAATTGCATACACAATAAGGGTTTTTTCATTTATCCTATGTCTCCTTACCTTTCATTTATATTTTTCGGGAGTGCTTTACAGAGATTATACAGCATTTTCAGGAATTATTGGAGTGAGTCAGACACAAATGTTTAGGAATAGATGCAAAGCTTACTCTATAAAAATTAATGTAACAGGTGTTCTGTAAAAACATACATCATAGAGCAGGGGTTAATGGGGAACTCCAGTTTCCAAACCAAAATTTTATAAAGAGGCCCACATAACACAGAAACCCATAATATACCCATCACAGGTATCTGTTTCTTCAAAAAGTATGAATAAATATAATTTTCTATGCTGAAATCCAACTTGCTTAACAGTTCTTCTCTTTCTGCATCATTTGAATCCTGGCAGGAAAGGAAACACTGATGTTACAAATTGTAACAACTTCTCCACAGCTTACAGACAGCATGCAGGAACTACATAACCCACAATGCATTGCACTGTGATTGAAATCACATGTGCAGGGAATTGTGAGGTTTGGAGGATGCAGGCTGAGCACAGCTGGCTGCTGATACAAAGTAACAGTAGTCAGCGAGCTCAGCAAAGTAGTCAGACAGATCAGCAGGGGGCTAGGCTTAGGGAACTGTTTCAAACCATTAAAATAATTTTGGCCTATTTTGTAAGGTAAGAAAATATAGGGTTTTATTTAGTGCGTTAAACAAGAAATTTACAAGTTTACTTTCCAAATTCCTGGTCCCAGTATAGCAGGGTAGGTAGTAAAGCAAATTACCAGTGTACAAATAAGCCTGCTGTATAATGAGCCTGCCACAAACTGCAGTTGGTGCAAGGAAGGGGTTTGTTTAGAGCTCTTTACCTCCATTTAAAAAATTATCCTGTTTTCATGTATGGAATTGAAAGAATGGGCAGAATACAATTTAATCACAGAGTCGATTTATTGTGCACACATTGAGTACAAATGAATTTAGGTATATACTGCATCTGTAAGTCTTTAACAGCCTGGCGGTTAAAACTTACTTGGATTGGTAATGCTTTGTAATGGTATGGGATCTATTATCTGGATCCTGTTAGTTCAAAATCTCTGAAGCAGTTTTAATTTTCTCCCTTTTGTCCATTCTTTACTTTGTACATAATTTGTTTCCTTCTATAATAATTGGACAGATAACAATTCCCATTCTTGTAATTTGTATTTCTACAATCATGGGTCATTGTATTGTTGTAGAGTTAACCACTTGTTAACATTTGAGAAATGCAGCTAGAAATTAGTTAGGAATCATTAGGCAAAAAGTTTGATTGAAATGTCCATGTTTTTCAATGTCATCTACTTTATTTTGGTATGTCCACATAGGCTTGACCATACATATTTTTTTAAGGTATCCCACTGCACACCAGAATGGATTGGAAAAAGAGTTTAAAGGAGAAATTGCAGAGGGATAACTATGGTAAGACTAAACACCATTATTTGGTAGTGCTTGAGCTCCCTCGCTTCACCTCGTATATGTTTTGAACATTTGTTACATAAACACTGAGATCCATGAGCTGTGGCAGTTGTAGGGCTCTCTAGGGCCACTGCAGATTACAGTAAAACCTAGAATCTTGAGAAGAATGCAGAATTTTGGAGAAAAGACATGACCCTGATACCTAAGCTCCCTTTGGGCCTTTAGACAGGTGCAGTAGTTATAAAGAGGCAGCAAACTGTTGAGGGAATTATTTAGCTGTATTGGTATGACAAAAACAGGTAATATATGCAGCATCTAACAATATAATGATAAGGCTTTGGAAGGTTGTGTAAGGAACAGAAGCAGGGCAGATCCTTATAGATATTTGCAGAATAGATGTGAGAATACTGTAAATGGCCAATTAAAATCTGAGCTTTTTTGTAATACCCTCTGAATAACATGTCCAATTAAATTAACTTTTAATATTTTTTTGTTTAATTTTTATTTTAGCATTTTGTTCACAGCTCTCCAGTCTAGAATGTTAGTAACTATTTGGTTGCTAGGGTCCAGTTTACAACAAGGCAGTGGTTTGAGAGATTGGAAGCTGAGTAGGAATGGGCTTGGATAGAAATATAAGTAATAAAAAGTAACGATAACATTGTAGCCTCGTGGAACAATTGTTTTTTGGCTGCTGGAATCCCCCCAAGTAGAATCCCAATTTAAAGCTGTAAAGAAGGTAACTCAATTCGAAAGTTATAAAAAATAAATAAAGACTAGGTTGCAAACTACAGGATAAGTGAACAAGAAAGTGCTAATAAAGTGCTTGAATTATTTTCTTTAAAGGGGGTGTTCACCTCTGTGTATAATTCCAAAGTGTAGGTGTGGATACAAAATAGTGCAGAGGTTCTGCTGCAAAAGGTGCCTTTATTAACAAACACGGTTTCGAGCTTGTTTGCTCTGATAAAGATTCAAGATCAATCAAGTTCGAAACATGTCGTGCAGAACCTCTGCCCTATTTTGTATCCACACCTACACTTTGGAACTACGCATTGATTGGCTTTGGATGGAAGCAAGGTGTTAGGATACTTGAAATACTTTACCAAGGGTAAAGTACCAGTCACCTTTTATTCACCTCTATGTACCGGTATGTTAAAAATTGCCAATTTTTTATAGATTTTTAATTATTTGCCGCCTTCTGACTATTTCCAGCTTTCGAATGGGGGTCACTGACTCCAGTAACCCATAAACTGTTGCTTTGTGCCACTACAATTGTAATGTTTGTCACTTTAATTACTTATGTTTCCATTCAAGTCATCTCCCATTCATATAAGTCTCTCATTCAAACCACACCCTGGTTGCTATGGTAAATTGAACTGTTGCAACCAGGTAACTGGTAGCTGAAATCTGTAGAGTTACTGAATACAAAGTGAAATAATTAAAGGAAAACTATACCCCTGAACAATGTAGGTATCTATAAAAATATATTGCATAAAACAGCTTCTGTGTACAATCCTGCTTCATGTAAATAAACCAATTTCATAAAAATATACTTTTTTAATAGTATGTGCCATTGGGTTATCCTAAATAGAAAATTGCCATTTTAAGAACTAAGGGCCTCCCCTGGGATTCTTAATGTCACAGTGCAAAAAAAACAAACCATACACAAGGTCACATGGGCCAATTACTAGTTTTGCTTCTACACTTCTTCCTGCTAGAGATGTAAATGGGAAATATTAAAGCTTTTCAGCAATAATGTAACAACCTTCATCTACATGCTGTATGAATGATTAGTTATATGTTCCAATGAATGCTAAATGCCTGACTGGATAATAGTTTGCAGTCCGTGTCTTGTCTGATTACTACTTAACCCTTCCATGTATTGCATTGTAAAGATATTTTTGTGTTTTTCAGTCAGAAAAAGTGAGCAGGAAATGAAAGAAGAAGAAATGTCCCTCTTTACAAATTATTATACGGAATGGAAAGGAGGTGGGAAGGACTCAAGTGCCCAGAACATCCCCCGTTTCTATTATAGGGTAAGCATCATAGTGACAGGGAGTCAAAAGCGAGATTCTTAATATGTTTAGTTATTTCTATTTAGATTTAGGACTTATCATTTATTCTTTCTAACATATCTCTAACTCTATATTTTATTTTTCCAGCATTGTTATATATTTATTTAGTGTTATTGTTATTATATATTTATTTAGTGCAAAATCCCTACCATGACTTCACGCAGTTTAACATTAAGGGGCATATTTATCAAAGGTCAAATTTCGAATTTATGTGAGTTTTTTTTTTACTCTAATAAATTTGAATATACTCACAAATCGAATGGGAGGTTAAGAAAAAACTTGAAGGTCTAAAACTTGAACGAATATTACCAACCCGAAAATTCGAATCGAATTCTAATCGAACTTGAATCGAGCTTTTTCTCTGAAAAAAAACTCGAATGTCAGGAAGGCTATTAACATATTCAAATGGGTGACTGTGATTTCTATATGAACTCGGAAGGTTTTAGGTGTCGAATAGCAAAATTCGAGTTGTTCCCAGGGTCCAGGGATGATAAATTTAGAATTTGAGTTTGGATTATTCCCAACTCGAATTTGTGAGTTTTGACCAAAAATCCAACTCGAAAATTAATAAATCTGCCCCTTAAATGTAGGACCTCCCGATAGATGTCTGTATGGGCTTACTTATTAGTCACAGTGCTGAAGAGGTGGATATTTGGGGTAGGCAATATAGCTCAGTAATGGTATGTTATTTGATAAAAGCCTATTTGCTAACCTTCATATTTATGAAAGGCCAGTGAGGCTGAGAATTCAGGTGACCGTACAATGCTTACTTTATATGGAGCTGTTTTCTTTCCCACACAGCTCCCTGCAGAAGATGAAGTCCTCCAGCAGAAACTAAGGGAAGAATCTCGAGCCGTGTTTTTACAAAGGAAAAGCCGTGAGCTCTTAGACAATGAGGAGCTACAGGTAGGAATGGTCTTATCTTTTTGCTTCTGTCCTACATGGGGGTATATTTATTAAAGAGTGAAGTTAAAGATTAACACAGTCCTCTAGAGTGAAATTCCGCCTCTCTTCATTCGTTTCTATGGGATTTGAAAGGCGTATTTATCAAAGTATGAACTTTCACTTTCACCCATTGATAAATACTCTTTTAAAAAACCCATAGAAATGAATGGAGAATGGCAGAATTTCACTCTAGAGGGCGATCTCTATTTGATATATTTGATAAATATACCCCATTGTTTGCTCTCATTTTGAGTCATTATTTCAGCAATAGAATAGGCATGTATGTTAAAAGTTCTAATTTTCCTTCCAAAGAATCTCTGGTTCCTACTGGACAAGCACCAATCTCCGCCTATGATTGGAGAGGAAGCCATGATCAACTACACTAACTTTCAGACTGTTGGCGAAAAAGCTGGAGAAAAATGCAGGTAAGTCTTGGTAATCGTGGCAGGCTGTAATTGTCTGGTTTGGCATGATGTCAATAATATGGGGGTGACCGTTAAAATATATATTTGGAAAGGGTTAGACCTACCTTTGCTGTGTTCAACCACTTCAATTTGCACACTCAAAGAGCCCTCTGTGTCTGTGCTCCTTCAGCGCGAAAATTACTTGGTGATTTTAGAGGCCAAAGGTCGAATTTCAAATTTATGTGAATTTTTTTTAACTTGAATATATTCACAATTCGACTGGGAGGTTATTTAAGAAAAAATTTGAATGTCTAATATTCAATCGAATAGTTCTGACCCAAAAATTCTAATCGTATTCTAATCATATTCGATTTGTACGAATCGAGTTTTTATACAAAAAAAAACCCTTTGGATGTCAGGAAGGCTATTAACATCTCCAAATGGCTCAATGGATGAATTTACTATTCGACCCTTGACAAATCTGTCCCTTAAAATAGCAAACGGCAAAGGAAGATATATATATTATATATATGTACTCCTCTAGGGGTTAGTGTTTAGGTGAAAAGCAGAATAATTAAGTAAAGTGCAGTGCAAAATCATAAATTCATTTACATTTGTTTCTGTGTTTCTCATTTCAGGACATTTTTTACCCCTAAAGTGTTTAGCAAGCTTGTACACAATGATGCATATGGCAGAATATCTATTATGCAGTTCTTCAACTATGTCATGAGGAAAGGTAAACTAAGGAGCCAGCAGCTCTAATCATTACATTTACACATCATTGCACTATAGCATTATAATCGGCATCTGGTCATCCCAGGAACTGCAGATCACATAGGACTTATTTTTTTTTTTTGCAGTGTGGCTGCACCAGACAAGGATAGGTTTAAGCTTGTATGATGTGGCTGGCCAAGGCTACCTTAGAGAGTCAGTAAGTATTCTATTTTAATTCTATGTTTAGTACAGGTATGGTATCTGTTATCCGGAAACCCGTTAGCTCCAAATTACAGACAGCCTGTCTCCCACAGACTCGGTTTTATCAAAATAATCAAAACTTTTTCTCTGTAATAATAAAACAGTAACTTGCACTTGATCCAAACTAAGATATAATTAATCCTTATTGATAGCAAAACCAGCCTATTGGGTTTATTTAATGTTTACATGATTTTCTAGTAGACTTAAAGGGGAACTCCAGCTTCCAAACCAAAATACAACATATATGTATAGTAAATAAACCAGAGCTTTTGTTTCAGCTCAGGTAAATCGAGCAGTTAATCTGATTTTGTTTATTTATCTTTTCTAGGACTTGGAAAACTACATCCTTGAATTAATTCCAACTTTGCCCCAGCTGGATGGTTTGGAAAAGTCTTTCTATTCCTTCTATGTCTGTACAGCTGTGAGGAAGTTCTTTTTCTTCCTTGATCCATTACGGACAGGTAAGCTGTTAATATAATTTACATCTAATTTTGTGTCCATAATCTACTGTTAAACTGTAGTTAAACGTATCATATGTTGTCTGTTACAATAACTATGGTGAATTGATTTAAAAGACCACACTCTTGTTTTCCACAATGGTTCCCTGCAGAGGCCTCTTTTCTTTCTTGAACTGCACCAATACAGCTGCACTCCTTGAACCTAGGGTTGCCACCTGGCCAGTAATTTACCGGCTTGGCCAGTAAAAATGATGGATGATCCTTATGTTATTAATAGGGGAAATATATAGGAAGGCTGGTATTTTTTTCCAGAAAAGGTGGCAACCCTACTTGAACCTCAAGATAAAATTCAGGCGTAGGCTTTGTGGCAGCCAGACAGTGTGAACTAGTGATGTGCGGGTCGAGAATTTCTCAACCTGCACCCGTCCCGGGCCTGCTCCTGCCCTCTTTTTATAGACCCGCAGCATCACAAAAGGGGCGGGCGGAGGCAGGCGGAAGTCTATAAATTCCAGCGCCGAATGTCAGCAGTAATAGGTTGCTCAGAGCTCGACCCACCTGCGACCCAAAGATTTTGTGCAGGAGTCGGGCCGAACCCGCCCGACCCGCTGGTACAGTGGGTTTTGGGTCGGCCCTCACACCACTGGTGTGAACGTCCATTTGAATTCCTGGTTAGCACTGTAAAGAGGTGGTTCACCTTTAAGTTAACTTTCAGTACGTTATAGAGTGACTAATTCAAAACAACTTTTCAGTTGGCCTTAATTTTTTCTTTTTTATAGTTTCTGAATTATTTGCCGTCTTCTGACTCTTTCCAGCTTTCAAACGGGGGTAGGGTTGCCATCTTTTCTAAAAAATGTTACCGGCTGGTGGGACGCAGGAACAAAAGGGGGCAGTCTGTGACGCAAAAGGGGGCAGAGCAACACGCGCGATCGCCAGAAGCCTGAAAAAAACTAAAGTCCTTAGGAAATTGGGCGTGGGCCAAGGGCTTTTTTTTAAGGGTATTACAAATTACTAACAACTTCATTGCCCGTAAATTTGTAATACCGGCCCTGGCCTTGGCAGGTGTTTTACCGGCTAGGCTGGTAAAATACCGGCCTGGTGGCAAGCCTAAATGGGGGTCACTGACCCCATCTAAAACACAAATGCTCTGTAAAACTACACATGTATTGTTATTGCTGTTTTTTATTACTCATCTTTGTATTGAGGCCCTCTCCTATTTATATTCCAGTCTCTTTTTCAAATCATTGTATGGTTGCTAGGGTAATTTGGTTGCTAGCCTCCACATTGCCCAAATAGCAAACTGGAGAGCTGCTGAAAAAAAAATAAAAAAATGAAAGCCAAATTGCAAATTGTCTCAGAATATCACTCTCTACAACATACTAAAAGTTAACTCAATGGTGAACAACTTATTTAAAGATAACCATGTTAAAAGTGTATTTATCTCTAACCTTTTTCCATGTTAAAGTAATACTGACATTAAAAATGTTATTTTCAAAATATTTATCTACATTAGAAGTTACATATAGGTCACGTTGATTGTTTTGTGCTGATGCACAAATATGGCAGCCCCCTCAGAGGAACATGGGGGTAAGAAAGGTAATGTAAAAGCATTAGTCAAATATTTTTATGGCAAAATTATAAATAGCATTCAGAGATAATGTTGTGTTGGATATAAAAAAAAAGGTTATTTACCTGGTGTCAGTATCTCTTTAAGGAAATTCCTGAACAAATGTTTAGCTAGAAAGGTGGTTTGAACCCCAAAAAGACAAAAACCAGTGTACTAAATGTATAATCGTATAGAAAATGTCATCCTTTACTAAAATCACTCATTGGCTTTAAACAATAGTTGCTGTGGGTCTGCAGTCACTTCAGGCTTCCACATCAGGGCTGGCTGCAGTTCATTATGCTTCACATTGCTGCATGCCAGTGCTTGTGGGTGGTGGAATGAAAGCAAAACTTTCAGTTGAACAATAGCTACAGCCATCTTCCTTTTCAGCAAAAGCAGCAACATAGTTTTAGCATTAACGCTTTGTTTCCTGTGCTAGGAAAGATAAAGATACAAGATATTTTGGCATGCAGTTTTCTGGATGATTTACTTGAGGTCAGTATATGAGCCCAGTATTTTATTGCAAAGTTTGTCATGAATATACAGCTTGCCGTTTCACTTAGTCTCACTTTCCTTCCAGCTGCGAGATGAAGACCTCTCAAAAGAGAGCCAAGAGTCCAACTGGTTCTCTGCTCCATCTGCATTAAGGGTCTATGGTAATGTTTGTACTTTAATTCTTTATTTTCAATGCGAAACTCCCTGTCCTTTTTCTTACTAATGATACTAAAGCAGATTATGATTTGTTCCTTAAGATTCCCCTTGTTCATACATTACATGGATTTCTAACTATAGTTGATCAGTTTTACCTTGCCATTTGCTGTATCTCTGTTTTTTGCCTCGTTTATACAAAGGTCAGTACCTGAATCTGGATAAGGATCATAATGGGATGCTCAGCAAAGAGGAACTTTCCCGATACGGAACTGGTACCTTGACTTGTGTCTTTCTGGATCGGGTCTTCCAGGAATGTCTCACATACGATGGCGAGATGGTACTTTCCCAATATTTGTTTCAATTATTTAAACATTTTAAAATTAGATTTTGGGGAAAAAAAGCAAATTTTATAATGTATGGAGATAACGTTCTGTGCATGAAATGCTTTAAAGGGGTTGTTCACCATCCAAACACTTTTTTTTTTTCAGTTTAGTTGTTTTCATATTGTTCCCCAAACATAAAGACTTTTTTTTTTTTTTTTTTTTAATTACTTAGCATTATTTATTTTTTACTGTTTTTACAAAATCTAAGTTTAAAGTTGAATGTTCGTGTCTCTGGTGTTTGAGTCTGACAGCTCAGTAATTCAGGTTCAGACTCTAAACTGTTTTAGTTGATACATTTCTCAGCAGCATCTCTGGAGTATTAGCAACTATTGTATCAATTCTAACAGCTGCCTGTAATGAAACCCAGAGATTCTGCTCAGCAGAACAGATTACAGGGTCGACGACCCCCCTCCCCGAGCTGCTTTAGAAGGTGAAAAATTACACTTTACTCTTCAATATTAGAAAAACGGTGACACACAGAAAATAGAAAGTAATTGGAAAAAGTCATTATTTCTGGGGATCCTTTGTATGACTAATTCCGCATTAAAATAGCAGTGTTTGAGGCTATTTTGAGGTATTTTACTGTGTGTAGAGAATATACGTCTGCAATTTCCAGTATTTTTTCACCCATAGTTATAAATTCATAAGCTCAGATGATGGCAACAAACCACTGAAGATCGCCCCATTCACTTCTAAAGCAATTACTGTGCAACTTATTTGTTGGGTGATTGTTCCTTGGACATACTGCATTAAAGGAGAACTAAAGCATAACTAAAGCGTTAGCTAAAAATGTTGCACATTATGTTTTGGGCTTCTGTACCAGCCCAAGGCAACCACAACCCTTTAGCAGTAAAGATCTGTCTCCAAAGATGCCCCAGTAGCTCCACATCTTCTTTTCTGCTGATTCACTGCACATGCTCTGTGCTGCTGTCACTTACTGAGCTTATGGACCATATCTAAATATACAGTACACATAGGGGCAAATTCACTAAGCGCCGAAAATGCTCTAGCGACGGCTTCACCGCACTTCGGCAGGCGTAGTTTCGCCAGGGCTGTGCAAATTCACGAAGATTCGAAATTTCACACAGGTTACCGAACACTTGCGAAGTTGCGTTTGCAATAATACGATAAGCAGTCTGAAGTTACTCTAGCGATGCCTAATTAGCATACGACGTGCAGTTAAAGTACAATGGACATATATGTTGCGTATATACTATATTACACTACACAAGCCCAGGGAACCTTAATAAAATGAAATAGAGGTCTTATATTGCCCTACACATGTGCCCACTGTATAATTTAGGTGGCAAATGTAAGGGGGAAGGAGGGTACCCCAAAAAACATTTTCAATCTTTTTCAGCCTATCAGAGTAAAAAGTAAAAAAACGCCAGCGTTTTTTGGGACTTAGAATTTTTTTTAACTATTTATAGAGAAACTCCTATCTACTCTATTGCACTTCGCCTGGTCTGAGCTGGCCAAGTAAAGTCTGGCGCAAGAGGTAACGTTCAGTAAAATCCGCAAGTTAGTGAATTAGCGTACTTACGTGCCTTTGCCAGAGCGCAACTTCGCCTGGTGTAAGGGTGCGAAGTACCGCTAGAGTCTGTCTACGTTGCTAGCGAATTTACGCCAGGGACCATTAGTAAATTGGCGAAAATGACATCAGGCTGGTGAATTTTCGCTAGCGTTAGCCACAAATTTGCCCCGTAGAATATAAATGTCACAATATAAGGCTGATTAGTAATTAATACAGATAATTACTACATGGCAGCACAGAAACCAGCGCAATTAGCATCAGAATGTAATAATCAGCCCTGTAGCATCAGCTTATGTTACAGGCCAACTTCATTTTCTGCTTGATTATATGCGACTACCCCTAAGTTTAGCTTCTCAACAGCTGCTCAGAGCCCACTGAGCATGTGAGTGTCACAGACACTTTCCAAGATGGTGACCCCCTGTCCTGGATCATTGCTGCTATTAACAAGCTGAAACGTTAGGCTGGTGCAATAAGTTCAGTATATAAAATATGACAGTTTTAGCCATATTCAGTTTTTAGGGTTTAGTTTTCATTTATGACATGACAACTGATTGCTGCTTACTTTTGCAAGTGATTGCTGTAAAGATGTTTATTGCCATGTGCCCTTGTCTTAAAAGTGTAAATTGATCAGATGATGTGCTGTTTAAACATGTTCTCATTTTCCTCAGCCAAGGTAAGTAGCCGAGTAGCTTCTACTGATAAGTACAGATACAACTATAGAGGGGGAACTCTTCATTCCCAAGAACTACATAATCAGCCCCTATGATATTGCAGAGTTTGGCTGTTGCATGGTGACTGAGCACAGAGATCATTAAATAAAATACTGATGCGTCTGTTGTTCTTTAGGATTACAAGACATACCTGGACTTTGTTTTGGCTTTAGAGAACAGAAAGGAGCCTGCTGCGCTTCAGTACATTTTTAAACTCCTGGACATCGAGAACAAAGGATCTCTGAATGTCTTCTCACTTAACTTCTTCTTCAGGGTATGAATTCATATATAGTCGACGTGTAACAAAACTGGCAACACCAGGTGGGAAGGGCATGAAGAAAAAAAGAAGTATCTTTATTTAAATAAATGTTTTCAGTGCTATATTTTTGGGTCATTGCTTAGTATTTAGCCAGTTGGAGCTCTGTAAGACGGTCGAAAGTATCCTGTGTGTTATCAGAAACCCCCCCCCGTACAGAAAGTATAGCTTTAAGAAAGTGACATCATCATAAACTTCAAAAAGTCTCTGCAGCACAGAAGCAGTGAGCTCCACTAGTGAGACCCACTTAGGCATATCTTTTGAAGGGTGCCAATTGTTTCGCACGTTGAAGATTTCAAGGGTCATTTATGAACACAGACGCAAGTTTGGTTGCACTAATGTGGATGCAAATGTTGCACTTATTCATCAAAGATACTTGTGTCCAAAAACGCTCCTTACACATCCGTATAATTGAGCTAAATGCCGTCCTGCTCCTGCTAAATTGGGAGCATATGGAGCTGCCACCAACATGAATATGTTTCCAAAGCTGGGGAAGCCGACTGAAGAATCACACACTAGTGCCATTTTAAGGCCATCTTCTGAAAGTGAGCTGCAACATATTCACACTCATTGTTGCAGATTGGGCTTAATTGTGGCAGGTGTAACTTTCTGTTCATATACAATTATATTAAAAATCTGGGGAAAACGCATGGCAATGTGTGTCCATATGTTTTGTAAATGACCCTTCTAATCAGAGCTGGAACAAGTCCACCCCATCCCCTCGTCTTTTATTCACTAGCTCTCTTACCCTTCCACTAGTTTGTCCGTCAGTCTGCTGATTGGAACTACACCCTTGTCACCAGCCTACCCCTAGTTCCAACACTGCATCTAGTCTATATAGTAGGTCTGTAGAATTCCACGGTAAGCTGGCACAGAAACTGGACTTCACTCCAAAATAGATGCAAATAAAAAGTTTTATTACGCAAAAAGAAACATCTCAGAGGGTGGCCTTACGTGTTTCGTGCCTCAGGGGCCCCATAGGCATGAAACGCATATGAGATGTTTCTTTTAACGTAATAAAACTTTTTATTTGCATCTATTTTGGGCTGAAGTCCAGTTTCTGTGGCAGCGTACCACGGAATTCTACATGTCTGATATTACCTCCCCAAGCTGAAGGTCTGGGGCTTGAGCACCTGGACCCCCTGCTAGTATTGGTAAGTGTACCTTACCACTCACCATTTTTTGCAATATTGGATTTTTTCCTTATCCCCTACCCCAGTAAATTTCATTATATAGTAGGTCTGCCAAAACAGGATAGTGTAGAATGATAACTTTTATTTGCTCACTGTGTATACAGGTATGTGACCTGTTATCCAGAATGCTTGGGATCTGGGGTTTTCCGGATACTGAATCTTTCCATGATTTGGATCTTTATAGCTTAAAGGGGAAGGAAACCTAGTTGGCGCAAAACCCCTCCCCCCTCCTGTGTGTTGCCCACCCTCCCCCCTGGCCTACCCGTCCCGCTGGGCAAATGCCTACTGCGCAACCGCCAAAAGTACTTAGTGACTTTTGGCGCATGTGCAGTAGATCGTACCGGCGAAATGCTCCCACTGTGCATACGACAAAACGCCGTTCAAAGCAGGAAGAAGATGACATCTGTGAACTCCCTGGACTGGACCTGCGCAGAAGGGTAAGTAACAAGTTAGGGGCACTTGCCCAGCGGGACGGGTAGGCCAGGGGGGAGGAGGGAGGGTGGGCAACACATGGGAGGGGGGGAGGGTTTTTGCGCCAACTAGGTTTCCTTCCCCTTTAAGGCTACTAGAAAATCATGTAACCATTAGATAAACCCAATTGGCTGGTTTTGCTTCCAATAAGGATTAATTATATCTTAGTTGGGATCAAGTACAAGCTGCTTTTTTATTATAAGAGAAAAAGGATATCATTTTAAAAAAATTGGATTATACGATTATAATGGAGTTTATGGGAGACTACCTTTCCGTAATTTGGAGCTTTCTGGATAATGGGTTTCCAAATAACGGATCCCATACCTGTATCACAAAATGTAAGCTTTTGTGACTGCTTTGGTTTCTTCTTCAGGCTTTGTATAACACTCAAACACAAATGAAGATCACACATTGTATACACTTTGCTACTAATGCTTTGCCAGCTTCCTTTTCACAGTGAATGTTTGTTGCTTAGTGGTTTGTAGTCATTTCTTCATATTACTGACTTTATGGAATGTTTTGCATCAGGCTATCCAGGAACAAATGAAAATCCATGGGCAAGAGGCTGTCTCTTTTCAGGATGTGAAGGTAATTGCGAAAAAACTGAACAATGTAAAACACAAGCGATTCATTTCTGTCCTATTTAGTCATTTATTCATATCAATGAATGTATTTACAGGCTACATAATGAATTGTGATTTCTATCCTGTTATATACAGTTGGGATTGGGCATATTTTAGACAGGTCAGTTACCCTTAGCAACCAATCAGAAGTTCGTTTTGACCAGTCTACTGCAGTTGAGTAAATAAAGCAGATGTTTGGTGGCTGTTTCTGCTAGGGATGCACCGAATCCAGGATTCGGTTCGGGATTCGGCCTTTTTCAGTAGGATTCGGCCGAATCCTTCTGCCCAGCCGAACCAAATCCGAATTTGCATATGCAAATTAGGGGCAGGGAGGGGAATTGCGTGACTTTTTGTCAGGACACAAGGAAGTAAAAAATGTTTTCCCCTTCCCACCCCTAATTTTCATATGCAAATTAGGGTTCGGATTCGGTTCGGTATTCGGCCGAATCCTTCGTGAAGGATTCAGGGGTTCAGGTGAATCCAAAAAAGTGGATTTGGTGCATCCCTAGTTTCTGCACTGGTTTGGGCTTTATACAGGAGCTCAACTCATCAAAAAAATCAAGTTTTTCCTGTTTTTTTTTTAAGAATATTTGCAATTTCTTCACCGCAGTGCAGCTTATACTATTGCAAAGCACTATCCGATATGTGTCCATTTATTTCAGGATGAAATATTTGACATGGTCAAACCAAAGGACCCTCTGCGAATTACCCTTCAGGATCTAATTCAAAGCAGCCAAGGTGACACTGTTTGCAGTATTCTCATCGACCTAAATGGGTTTTGGACCTATGAAAACAGAGAAGTGCTGGTGGCAAACGATGGGGAAAGCCCTCCGGACATTGATGACACATAAGGAGACATTTCTGCTCATACACAAATGGGACTTTGCCTGAGCTTGAACGGCTTACTGGCCTGACTTCTGAATCACTTCCGATGTTTGGAAGGGCCACAAGAAAAGGATAGCTGACCCCATGTAAATCTACACAGAGAAAAAGCGGATATGAGCTGGCCGAGTTATTTCAATGTATTTAAAATTATAATGACATTTCACTGTAAAATACAACGTGCCACTTATTTTCAGTCTCTTAAAATATGACTTTATAACGTCACTCCTGTTTCAAAATAATTTTATAGAGGAAGTATCGTTTTAATATGAAATGGAATGTTTTATTTGAACTAAAGTATCATTTGTTTTACAGGTATCATAAAATTTAATTTTTTTGTTCGTTTTGTGCTTCTCACATGAAAAAGTAACAAATACAGCTCTAGAAGCAATAGTGTGTGCAAGTACCACAGCCCATTCGGATTGGCAGTATTATACTGGAGCAGAAGCAGGCTGGCTAGAACATGAATAGAGGGGAGTGCAGAGAAAAGTGCTTTACAATATTTAATCCAACTGTTACCAGCCAATATATTAAAAAAAAAAAGGTGTTTTTTCTTTCAACACATTTCTGTACATTGGCTTTCCCTTTTCTCTTCTACAAGAAGTTACAAATGTCATGCTATTTAGGTCATTGCCTTTAAGTTAAGTTATTATGTCTGAAATGTGATAAATCTAGAAGGAAAGTAGTAAATTGAAGGAAGTTGCATGTGGGTATATGCAAAAAAACAACAATTTCCACATAATCCGTGTGATAAGATCCAGTCTTGGGAAACAGTTAGGCAATGCCCTTTACATTGTTACAGTAACTTTCCCCCAAGACTCCACCAAAGTTTCAGCAGGATAAAGCCCATGCCATTGTGGGTGTTCTTCCCTTTGAGCTGGAAATTCTGATGTTTTCAAGGGCCACAAGACATGTTAAACACTATGGGGCAAATTCACTAAGATGCGAAGTTGCGCCAGGCGCAACTTTGCTGCACTACGCCACAATTCGCCAGGCGTATTTTCGCCAGCGCTCCGCAAATTCACTAAAATCCGAAGTTGCGCACAGGGGTAGCGTAAGTTTTCAAAGTTGCACTAGCGTTAATTCGCCAAGCGAAGCGAAGTTGCGCTAGCGATGGTTCATTTGCATACGGCGGGAAATTCTGATTTTGGTTGTGTTGTCCCTTAAAGGAAAACAATACCCCCAAAATATATACTTGAGCAACAGATAAGTGGCATATGAAAGAATCTTACCAAACTGGAATATATATTTAAGTAAAAACTGCCCTTTTACATCTCTTGCCTTGAACCACCATATTCTTATGGTCTGTGTGCTGCCTCAGAGATCACCTGACCAGAAATACTACAACTCTAACTGTAACAGGAAGAAGTGAGGAAGCAAAAGACACAACTCTGTCTGTTAATTGGCTCATGTGACCTTACATGTATGGTTTGTTTGTGTGCACAGTGATTCCCATGATCCCAGGGGGCGGACCTTATTTTTTAAAATGGCAATTTTCTATTAATAATTACCCAATGGCACATACTACTAAAAAGTATATTATTATGGAAATGGTTTATTCGCATGAAGCAGGGCTTTAAATAAGAGCTGTTTTATTACATTTTTAAAGCGATCTACATTGTTTAGGGGGTATAGTTTTCCTTTAAACAAACAATCCCTGACATTTAAAAATCAGTGGTGCAGCTGCCCAATCTTCAACTCATAATTCACTTTAGCAGCATCCCAATTCTCACCATGGCTAAAGTGAGGTGTGACTGGAGGCTTAAGGTACATACACGATTAAAGATTAAAGGAATAAAGATTAAAGGAATTGTTCAGTGTAAAAATAAAAACTGGGTAAATAGATAGGCTGTGCAAAATAAAGTGTCTCTAATATAGTTAGTTACAAAAATGTAATGTATAAAGGCTGGAGTGACTGGATGTGTAACATAATAGCCAGAACACTACTTCCTGCTTTTCAGCTCTCTTGGTTTCCACTGATTGGTTACCAGGCAGTAACCAATCAGAGACTTGAGGGGGAGCCATATTGGTCAGAACGGTTGCTTTTGAATCTGAGCTGAATGCTGAGGATCAATTGCAAACTCACTGAACAGTTATATCCCATGTGCCCCCCCCCTTAAAGTCGCTGACTTATTCAGAATTAGAGAAATGAAAAGCAGGAAATTCTGTTCTGTTTGACATCCAGTCACTCCAGCCTTTATGCATTACATTTTTGAGTAACTATATTAGAAACCTTTTTTATTTTGCACAGCCTATTTACACAGTTTTTATACTGAATGGTTCCTTTAAGTCGGCAGCTTATTGGGCATTGTATGGGGCCCTCCAACTAGCTTCCCTAATCCAGGTTGGGCAAATTGGGGAGAGATCCACTCGTTTGGTGGGGTCGCTAAACGAACGGATCTCTATATGTATGATCACCTTTAGGGCAGCTGAACCACTGAATTAACTGCAAAAACAAAAAAGGAAATTTCCTCAATAATAAGTGTTAGCTTAAAAGTACCATGATCCCTTTAAGACTTTCCTCCACAAAAAAATCACAGGTGTCAAACGAGTGGTGCTCCAAGTGCTGGGAATGAACGTTTCAGGCAGAGTCCAAGTCAACAGCAGATGGGGCTGCCAGTCCAACACGGTCATCAATGATGGGTGTAGCAGAACGTATGCTTTATCCAGATATACAGTGGTCTTATACGTTGCATGTGCAAGATACTGAGCCACAACAAGAAGATTGGGAAACATCTTTAAGAACAGAGCCTTTAAGGGACATAGCCATTTATTGTCCTTAATTAATTAGAAACAATCAAGTCTATGGGTTTCTATATAATATATGTAAATAACAAAAACAGCCAAGGCACCCTGCTGTTATAAATGGGTACTATTTCTGAAGCAACAGAATATACTATGCAATAACTTAAAGGCACAGTTAAATAAAACCTTCAAATAAATAGAAATGATAGGAGTTTCCCTTTAAGTCATGTAGGTTCAAAAATGTAAATTTTCTCCTGACCTTTGCTTGTTACCCTTGTGCCACTATTTATACAAGAGTGATGATGAGGGGGCTGTCATTACAGAAAAGGGGTTTGAACATTATAACCATTGTAGAGCAAATGTTGGTAATGCTTTGTACTCAAACATCTGACAAAATAACCCTGATGTTTAATTTGCACAAAGCTGTGTATAGGAAACGAACGATGAAACTTCCATCAAGACCCTGCAGAATTGTAAATGTCAATCTAGTATGCTATTGTGACTGGGGGGGCATATATATATATTTCCTGTTGCTTCAATAACAAAGTGCATGCCAGAATCATCATAGGTACTGATCTATGCCAAATACAGCTGGATGGGCCTAGACCTTCTATTTGGCCATAAGTCTCTGAGGAAGGCACCAAGTTTTTGGCAGGAGTGGTTTCCCTTCAGTTCCCAGCACAAAGAGTGTAAAGCCATTGGCTCCTAGGTGGGGACAGCAGAAAGTTCCTGCTTTTTGGACAGACTGACTGCATCCCCTTCTTCCATGACAAAGCTAATGTTGACAAAGGAGCTGGCGGTGGGATCAGGCTGCTGTGTCGCTGTGGTGCTTTCCTTCGGATTCTTGCTTTGCTGCTCCTGGTATTGCTGCTCGGCTTTTTCTGACATTTCATTCTCTTCCTCCTCTTCTTCTGTCTTTAGGAAAAAACACATTTTACATTAGACTTTTAAGCTATGTGGCTATACAATATATTTACAAAGGCAACAACCTTAACTTAAAGGGGAACTACCACAAAATAATATTTATATATTTGTCATGCCTTGTTTACTCGGGGCAACTTTCCAAATATTATACATTAAGAAATGTACAGGTTTTTATTTAGAGATCACTATTATTAGACAACTTTCCCACTTGCTTGACTAGCGGACTCTGCATTAGAGTGCAACATTTCTTCATTTTGAAGCCTTACCTACAAATATGTTCTATATTATTGTATTGACTACCTGCTGTGTAAATGGCTTTAAAAAACAACAAAAAATATAACACATTGCCACCCCCCTGTGCACAGACCCATAAATCATAATTGTATTGGGTCACACCATGTAGCAGGATAGCGTGTTTGAATAGCTGCTGCCATGGGACAGAAGGTAGTTAGGATGGTATGACAATTAAATGTGGCCCCGACAAGGGCTCTGCAGACTTGTTATGTACTGTATGATATAAATTTTAAACAATACAGCTGTAAATAAGAGGTATAGGATCCAGTATCCGGAAACCCGTTATCCAGAAAGCTCTGAATTACAGAATGGCCATCTCCCATAGACTCCATTATAATGAAGTAATCCAGTTTCTTATCAATTAAATGTCAAAAGATGAGCAGACAAAGAATAAGCAGTTAAAGGGACAGATCAGCACTAATTAAACTTGTATGTTATAGAATATCCTATTCTTAGCAACTTTTCCATTCTACTTTTCTTTCCAGCTTTCAGTTGGGGAAGGGGGTCACTGGCCTTGCCAGACAAAATATACATTTCTGTATACATCATACGAATCGTTAATACAGGTATAATACACAAAAGCCATGAATATCTTATAAATTATATCCTTATAAACAGTGAGTTCTGATGTCATCAGTTATAAACGGTGAGTGGTGATGTCAGATGACTCACTGAAACTTGTGTATTATATTTAAAATTTTTATTTTCAAATGAAACTTGTGTATTATAATAAATAAAATACCCCCTGTTGCAAAATATGAGGATAGTAGAAGTTATCTTGGAGTTCCATGACCTGTATAAAAATACTTGGCCTTGTGTTTTTATATGGTCATGAAACTCCTTGGTAACTTGTAATATCCTGATATTTTACAAGAGGGGGTACTTTATTCACTATATAAAGGTTGCCCCTTTAAATGTTATAGCACATTACACCCAATCGAGAAAAAGCAGCTAATGATATAACATCACAGTGATCATCACAAGAAACGGCTATGTAGGACTTTAGCATTTACATTGTTCCATCTGTGTCACTAGCACACCTGTTCTCTTTTAAGGGGGGGCAACAACCCAGAAATGGGGACACAGGAACCATGAGGTTTCAATCAGGAGGCAGGACACAGAAATTAATAAGAATTGCAAACTTTCCCACCCCCCTTATATCTACGCTTCCCACCATTAGAGGAGTGTTTTCTGTGTCCTCTCAAAATTTGGAGGTTTGGACAAGGCCTCTAGAGAGGGCCATCACAAGGAACACTTCAGCTGGTGGATAGCATTGGCAATAGGGGTTGTACCTGAAATAAGCCTTGGCTGAGCTTGCTGCGTCAGCCCCCATCACAGGATGCTTTACTAGGGGATCGGAGTTTCTGGATCTAGCAGATGACACAGATACTTCTCAAGTGGGTTATTGGCTGTCTGGTGGAGCAGACCATTGTTGGCCTGATGAGTATGAGGGCACCTAGCATTGGTACTTACTCCCTGTGGCCAAGGTAAATGAAGGTTACAGGTTTGGTGCAGGTTGGGGCACCAAGGGTTAGGGTCAAAACATTTACGTTCCACATACCACTGATCTACTGAAAGAACTGGCCAGCCACCTGCTGTTAGCATGTGCACTCGAATCCTTACATACCCTCTCTGTCGATATGCATAAAAACATCACCTGAAACCTTCTCATACAGCCAAGCAGGGAGCACAATTGGGGGGCATGGTCAGGCCAAAATGGGGCTGTGGTTGGGAGCATGGCCGGGGATGTGACAGGCAGAACCAAGATGCACCTGGAGCAGTTATGATCCTGGTTGGCAACTGCAGTGGGCATGGGATGAAGAATGTGTGGGAGTGACGAGGGGACAAAAGCAGAACTTATCAGTCGGGTCAGACAGTCTCTAGAGAAGCACAGAATCCAGGATTCATCTAATCATGTGATTTTTCAGATTCAGTCTAGCCAGGCAGTTGGTTTTGGCTGAATCCTGCTGAAAAAGGGCCAAATCCAAGTGCCTGGCTAAACCGTATCTGAAAAATCACGACTTTTCAGAAGACAAACAAGGAAGTCAAAATTTTTTTAGCTTGTTGCGCAGTTCTCTTTCCCACCTCGTTTCTTTAATTTACATATGCAAATTAAGGTTCAGATTCGGTATTCGGGTGAATCTTTCACAATGAGTTCAGAATCTGGCCGAATCCTAAAATAGTGGATTTGGTGCCTCTCTAATTTTTTCTGCCACTTTGTTCCCAGAACAGAGGTTTAATGAGCTCTTCAATGAGCGCTTTCTACTGCACTTTTTTTTACTGCACTTTTTTTACTGCACATTTGTCAGTTGGTACTGCAGTCTCTCCTACAATCACTGGCTCTCTTCCCCGTGCAAGGCTCTTAGGTTTACTACAGGCCATATGAACAGTTCAAAGTGGCTGATGGTGGATTCAGTCAGACAATGCAACTGCTTCCTCAATGGTTTTGCAGCAACGAACGAGGTAGGCAATATTTTCCGTTGGGTGGAAACAACAGTACTTCAGATTTCAGTGTGATATATCCAGGACCTTTTTAACTGGTAGGTAGATTACCCCGACTGCCACCATCTGGACCCAAGAGTGAAAACTAATCACAGAGGTTTGCAATCTACTTTCAGCAAGGTGGGGCAACTTGATCTGGATCTCACGTTATCTAACTACAATTGAAGGATTGAATGGTCTGTTGCAAAGTGTAGAAAATTCCTTGCATCAGGGGTGGTTGCCATGACAGCTGGATGGATATTCTCTATCATGCATACATTTCCTCCACTCACAATGGTCCCTCATTTATTCAAGAGCATAAAGCGAGAGCAGGCCCCGTTTATCGTTATCATGTCCCATGGCCAAGGGGATCTTTGTTATACCTTCAGAAGGAACTTTAGATGGAGCCACTTAAGTCCCTTCCTCAACAGAGGGATCTCCTTAATCAAGGTCCTATACTTCACCCAAATCTGCATATGTTCAATTTGATGGCGTGGCAATTGAAATTTCAGTTCTAATCAGTAAAAGGTTTTCTGTGTCGCTCAGATCATGCGGAGGCTCAGAAGGTAGTTTTCTTAAGGGCATATCATAGAGTATGGAAATGTTTCACTGGATGGTGCTCAGATTGGGGGTTGTGTTAACATCCTCTAATTTTACAAGAGAATCTCTGTGTAAAAGTCTAGGTACTGGATTCAAGCCTTTGCTCTTGAGCTTTTCCAGAGGAAGCTAGTGTTATAGGAGCATGTCTTTTTTTTCTCTAAGAAGTAGCCCATGTTTCCAAGGGTTCTCCACGGGACCTCAGTATTATTCTTATGACATTGCTGGATTCTGATTTTGAGCCAATTTTGCCATGGCTTAACTGGAATGTAGTTTACTTGGTAGCAGTCGCAAATTAGTCAGCACACTGGATCTATGAACTCTTGTTCACAGCCCAACTTGATTTTTCACTACTGCGCAAGACTTTGCCCAAGGTGGCATCACTGTTTCACTTAAATATGGAACTTGTTATTTCCTTGTTCTGCAGTTCAAAGAAGGCAAGGCTGCACCATTTGCATGTGGAATTGGCCCTATTTGCATGTGGAACGGGCCCTATGCACATAACTGGATTGTACAGTTTATTTCTGCAAGTCTGATGCTTTGTTTGTGATCCCTTCTGACAGATGCAAAGGTTTGGATTACCAGCTTCTAAAGCTACCTTTGCCGGTTTGATCAGGAAGGCTGCCAGCTAGGTGTAAACTTCCCTAAAGCAACAACCTTGATTTGGAATAAAGGCTCGTTCTACTCAGAGTTCTTCAATGTCATGAAGAAACATGGCTTCCACAGACCAGCTGTGCAAAGCCGCAGATTTACACTTTTACCAAATGTTAGCAATTTCATACTTTTGTCTTAGCCAAGGCTTTTTTGGTTGTGGTGATGTAACTGGGATAGCAGCTTACCAAATTCTTTGAGTTTTGTTTCCTCCCACCCTCCCCCCCGATTATGGGGCAGCTTTTAGCATTTCTCCATGGTTCCTGCGACTCCAAGGATGTAATCCTTTTCTCTTTAGTCCTATGGGGGGCACAGGACCTCCCTCCAACAAGAAAAACGCATGCTCGCTCCTTCCCACACAACCATTTCTGTTTTGTGTATTATAGTTTGCCTGGAGTTAATGGTTTTGCTTGGCTGGTCTTTGCCAATGTTAACACAAGTTTCTGGTGAAGGGAAGGAGGCACACAAGTGTGAGAGGGCCTGTAGTTCACCTTTATGTGTCCTGCCTCCTGACTAAAAAGAAAAGGATTTATGTGGTACCAAGTTGTTTATAATTTCCAGCAGGGACCCTGTAGTTATTGCTAACTGAACCCATCCTTCCTACACAAACCTCTTTCTGCATCCTGTAGTATTCATCAATAGCGTACTGGTACTTCGGGGTACTGACACCCAGCACAGAAGCTATCTTCTCCCCCAAGAAATCACAAACTGAAAAGATAAATTCAGACATAAACAAAATTAACAACACGCTTATTGGTTGTATTCAATACAAAGAAAGGGCAATTATAGCTTCCAAAAATGTACTGTTAAAAGATATATAGGAGAGGTAATGGAATAACAGGCCATCCTGGGGTTTAGTTTCCTAGTCTAAAGTGTGCTTAATGTTCACATGTCCTTCAGGGAGCTGTGTTTTAGGATTCTAGAAGGGAATTTGCATTATTATATGAGTTTCATACCATTGAGAGCAGTCTAATTATTTAAATCTTCAATCTGGTTAATGTTTTGTATTGAAAGACATAATTTCATTGGTCTCAGTGCAAGAGCAGTGGCGCATACAGCAATTCTGAACGTTCTGTCTTCCTACCATTTAGCAGTTTGTTTACCATTCACTTGAACAACAACTGGCTGCATCTGAATGGGGCACTCAAGAGCAGTCTTAAAGTGGACCTGTCACCTACACATAAAAAAACTGCATAATGAAAGTCCTTTCCAAATTAAATATGGAACCCCAATTTTTTTTTTCCATTAAAACATCCATACCTGTTATAAAGGTGTTTAAATATGTAAACTGTCAATCAAATATTACCTGCCCCGCCTCTATGCCCGTGGCATAGAGGAGGGGCAGTCAATTACTTTCACTTTCCATTCAGCACTTCCTAGATGTCACTGTTCTCCTCACATTCCATCTTCCATCCTCAGGCTCTATATTTGTGTAGGGCACTGCACATGGACATTAGGTCCCCCATTCTGGTGCATACACAAGATTTTGGGGTGATACACAATTTCCCTTAATAACCGTGTCCACAAAATGGCAGCTGCCTGCTTGCTGTGATTGTATAATTCCAAGACTGAAGGAAACAAAATTTAAATAATAAATACAGTGTAAGTAAAGTTTATTTTGCTCAACTAACATGATAGAAAATAATTTGAAATGATTTCTTAGGGTGACTGGTCCCCTTTAATGTAGACAGGAGCCTGCACACTGGATAAAATTGTCTTTATTCCATAATCAACATTAAAAACACCTGACAAATAAAGAGTTCGTCCTACAAGGGAAATAATCATAGACAACATGAAATTGGTTTGTGCAACATTGTTTAAAAAAAACAGGTAACAGGAAATTACTAAATTAACATATGTTCTAACACATTAACCCTTAATGCCTATTTCTGAATAAAGACATAGGGGCACATTTACTAAAGTGGACGTCGCTAGTGAAAATTCACCAGAAATCTAATCCGCAAGGAAGAAGATCGCTCCGTGGTGCTCACTGGAAGAATCCCAGGCCAGCTCTGTTTTCTCCTAAAAGGTGCACCGGCCCGGGGTTTCAGGTAAGTAAATGCAATCACTTGGGGTGCCTAAATTTTGGCATCCCAAGTAAAAAGACCTTTCCTTCTTTTTTAACAACTTCAATAAAGTTAAAAGTTGATGATAGCTATAAAATAGCTATATCCCAGGGAGACCCTAATAAGGGAGGTAAATAGACAACTTCCACCACCTGTTAGGAAACTACAAAAAAAACTGGAGGTCTGATGGGAGGAGCAAGCAGCAGGGAGGGATTATTTATTAGCACCATGCAACCAGTACAAACCTAGTGCTTAAAGCTGGCCATACAGGCACCAATATAATTGTATAGAATAATATTTTGTATGATTTTTGGTATGATTTTTATACAGGTTAAAACATTTCTGTCAGATAACAGTAACTGTCTATGACACTTACAGCAGCCCCTTTGGGACATAATCTACAGACTGCCAGACTGGACCTGTAGCCAATCCATGTGTCAATGGAGCCTATTCTTTTAGTAACTTGCACTTATGGGACCAAGCTGATCCACCAGATGAGATGCTGAATGTTGTGTCTAAGAGTGCTCCTGTGAGTGCAAGCTACATAGAAAAGAATGGTTTGTTCTTGTGTGATGGAAAGCACAAGGAAACCACAGCATGGGAATACATATTTAAAGGAGAAGGAAAGGCTTTGTGCACTTGGGGTGCCAAATGTTAGGCACCCCCAAATGATTGTATTGACTTACCTGAAACCCTGGGCCGGTGCTCCTATCAGGAGAAAACTGCACCTGCCCAGGTTATACCAGTGATCACCATGGAGTGATCCTCTTCAGTCTTCTTCTTGCTTTGAATTTCCCGGGGCAACCGCATGCGCTTTTCGTTCTACTGTGCATGCACAGCCGCGTGAAGTAAGAGGAAGATGGAAGAAGTTCTCTCCATGGTTCTCACTGGTACCCCGGGCCAGTGCAGTTTTCTGCTGATAGGAGCACCGGCCCGGGGTTTCAGGTAAGCCAATACAATCACTTGGGGGTGCCTAACAATTGGCACCCCCAAGTGCACCAAACCTTTCCTTCGCCTTTAAGAGCTCTTCAACAACAGCCATGCAATTCCTTGCCTAATATTCTGCTACAATAAACAGGAAATAAGACTCCAAATACCTGAAAGAGTTGATGTTGCCACACGCAGCATATAAAACCATAGGTATGGTGCCCAGGTTAGCTTTGACTGCAGAAGGAAGAAAAAACTGATATGACTATTTTCTTCAATAAAGGTGTTACCTCCTTTATACATACAAAGCCCAGCAAAGGTGACATTATTTTCCTAATCATTTTATTTCCCTTACAAAGTCAAGCTAACCTGGATTCAAGAAAGAATTACAAAAGACTGTTCTGTACTTTTAAGTGCTCCATTAGCCTTTCTCTGTAAACAAGGCACGGAGTTACAGCTTCAGTATTCAATCAGTCCCAGCAGCATTTCATCACCTGACTTGTCATAAGTAACAAGAGAAGAACAGATATTCTCTGCCCTCTGGGATTTACTTTGCTTTTGGTAGATGGGAAGAGAGTACTGCAAAATGAACACGTACATTGTCATATTACTGAAATAAGATAGAGTAGATCAGCTCTCAAGAAATGAATATTAACTACAATAATTTGACAAGCATTAACTAAAGAGAGTGTCACATTAGCACCCTTGAACTTCTTATAGATAATGTTCCAGGATACGTAGACCTGTACTACATTATATATATATATATATATATATATATATATATATATATATATATATATATATATATATATATATATATATATACATACTATAACAAGCAAGGGGAAGTTGTGCTCAACCACTAACTTAAAAACATTAAGAGGGGGTGCAATGAGGTAGTGACCACAATATACATATAGTAGAAACAAGAGATCCTCTGCACTCACTTGAGTGCAGAGGATCTCTTGTTTCTACTATATATAATTCAGTAAGCAGGACCCGCACTCGTTCATATTCAGTGAAATAAAAGTGTCTTTATTCACAGGTTCATAATAATAAATAAATAGGTTCATAATAATAAAGTGAATAAAGACACTTTTATTTCACTGAATATGAACGAGTGCGGGTCCTGCTTACTGAATTGTATTACACTTTGACCAACGCACCACCATCGATTGAAACTAATCCGGAAGGAGTGCGTTCACTGAACCGACAGATTATATATATATATATATATATATATATATATATATATATATATATATATATATATATATATATATATATATATATATATATATATATATATATATATATATATATATATACACACACACACACACAAACAGGTTTTGGATCTGGTACCCGGAAACCCATTATCCAGTAAGTTCCGAATTACGGAATGGCCATCTCCATTATAGACTCAATTATAATCAAATAATCCAAATTATTAAAAATGATTTCCTTTTTTCTCTATAGTAATAAAACAGTACCTTGTACTAGATCCAAACTGAGATATTATTAATCCTCATTGGAAGCAAAACCAGACTATTGGGTGTATTTAGAGGCACATTTATCAAGGGCCGAATTCATGTGAGTTTTTAAAAACTCCCCTAAACACCCATAAATTCGACCAATTGAATTTTTTAAACTCGGATGAATGTAACCAAACTTGATTCAAGTTTTTTCTTGAAAGTCAGGAAGCCTGCAAACAACTCCAAATTGATCCCTGGACCTCTCCCATCGACTTAAACAGCAATTCGGCAGGTTTTAGGTGGCGAATAGTAGAATTCGAATTCTTAAAGGCAAGAGAGTATGATAAATCTCAAAAATCTAATTAAATTTTTTTTAAAAACTGGATTCGAATTTGAACAACTCCCTAGTCAAAGACAGTTTTGACCATAAAAAAAGTAAAATTTCGAATTTGAATTTTTAATTCGACCCTTGATAAATCTGTCCCTTAATGTTTACATGGTTTTCTAGTAGTCGTAAATTGTGAAGATCCAGATTATGGAAAGACCCATTATCCAGAAAGTCCCAAATCCCGAGCTTTCAGGATAATAGGTCCCATACCTGTAGTGCAATTTCTACATAGATTATTTCATATGCTCTGGCTTAAAAAAAAGCAGAACTGAAACGGAAAATAGCCATTATAACTGCTATGTGGCATGTGTATAACTTCTCTGGAGTGAGGGCCAAAAAATTATGGCTCAGGTTCCCAAACTGTGGAGTTTTCCCCCAAAGAGTGACCAGAAATAGTGTGGAGGAAAAATCCACATGCTAAGCAGCCAGAAATAAATAATCGATTTCCGTAGTCACATGATTTTAAGGGTTTAGATTTGGTTCAGCCAGGCAGTTTCCTGTCGGAAGAAGCTTGATTTCAGCCAAATCCCAGATTAATTCAATGATTAGGTGCATCCCAATTTAAAATAACTGTTCTATAGCATAGATTACAACTACTAAACTATAAGGCTGCCCAGAGCAGTAACTCAATGTGAAAGCACTTAAAAGAGATTGAGAAATTCCTGTATCAACCTCAAGAAATCCACTATCAGGAAAACCCCAGGTCCTGAGCATTCTGGAGTACAGGTCCTATACCTGTATGTTGTTTTTTCTCTTATTCCAGCAGTAGTTTTTTCCTACTTTTTACTTTGGTCAGGGCTGCCCAAACTTTTACCTTCAACTGCAACACTTAAAAATGCCAATATGCAAAAGAAAACGGGAAGCAAAATACAGGATTTCAGATAATTAAACTTAACAGCCTAGAAATTTTTCTTTTCGTCTGGTAGCGACTCATGGAAAGTTGATGTTGTGGAACTAGTTTCAAAAAACAAATGGCACAAAATAAGGTGATGATTATATTACCATGTAACACGCACAAAGGGCACCTGGAAGGGAAAGAAAGCAGGATTTTTTTTGCTCTATTTCCTTATTAGCTTAGCATTGATTTACTTATTTACTTTTTATATGGTTAATCACTTACCGATTATCTTGCTTGTAAGTGAGCTTCTCTACTTCCATGATTAAAATAAGACTTCCTTAAACTTGTTTGAAGCGAATGTAGACTATGCTGGCTAAACACATTTTTAAAATGATGTAAAGAGCAATATCAAGGACATCTGCAATTTATATAATGCTGGTGTAGTTGCCAGGAATTCTCTCTTTTGTTTTCATTGTTACAGTATTTCCCTCTTGTTAGAGAGTAGAATCTTGGAATATTACATGTTATTTCCCCCAAATATTAAATTATGCATATTATTTTCTATATGCAATTTCCATTTTTGTTTGGTTTTCCTTAGTACAACTTCTTTACATTTGTGCAACACAAATACAGATACTATTCCATACCGGGTCCATTGCTGGCAAAACATCCTTCCTTTCTTGCAACTCCTCTTCCTCATCAGTGCTGTACTCCTCCATGGTTTCACCACTTGCAAAATGGATAACTCGCCGAGGGATTTTCTTCTTTTTCCGAATATCCCCTAACTCTACGCTCTCAAATTCACGGGCACTACTTGAATGTACCTATGAGAAGAGTAATTACATGCTAAACCTTTGGATTAATATGGGGATTAAATTAATTAATTCAGAATAAATGGTACAATGCAAGATATATGAAGTTTACAGCATATGCCTTTAAAATCCGGAGCATGTTCATACACTTGTTTGCGCATTATGACACCGGCGTGGCGTGTAAATCGGGAAAGAGGCTAAAGAACCTGTTGATGGGATCTCATTTAATGGCATTACATAAAGACAAGATTAACGCCCAATTAGAAATTCCAGCACTCACCTCGCCAGTTGCCATTTCTATTTCTCGAGCGAACACCAAACTGACGGCTTGGATTATTTCCTACTAAGCAACACTCCCTTAGTCCCAGGCAGCTCACTAGGGCGGGTTTCGGGCGTCACCAGCTAACTATTTACATCCGTGCGTTCCAAACCTCGATATGGAAATAACAAACCATGGCGTCAAACTGAGTGCAATTGAGTCGTGACACGCAAACACTGAGTATATTTTCGTGTGTATTCGGGCTGCTAGGACAAAATACTCAGCGCTGTTTAGTTTTAGGTATACATCACAAGAGTAGGGGGGCGGCATACCATAGTATTTTTCTTTTTGTGTGTGTGTGTATTATATAAATAATATGTAACAGACTGCAAAGCTGGCTGAACGTCAAGTTATAAAACTGAATATATGTAGCAATAAGTGAAGCCCAGACTGCAACCTGACACTGGAACTGCTCTTATCAAATAAGCTTTGGCTTCTGCTGGTCCGGGTTTACATTTCAAAACCAGCCAAAAAGTAGCCAAACGCCATTTTAGGGTCAGGCACAGGCAGATTCAGGGACAAATCTCATCTTCGGGGAGACTACTCTCCAAACACCTGCCAAAATGTAAATTGCTGGCGGGATGGCACTAGGAGCGATTCTTTTTCTGAAGTTGCCTCACAATGAACTTCGGGTTACTTCGGAAAACAAATCACTCCGAGTGCCATCCTGCCGGCGATTTACATTTTAGCCGGCGGGGAGGCAGTTTGGGGGAAATTAGTCGCCCCGAAGATGAGGAGATTTGTTGCCCGGGCGACATCTCCCCGATTCTGCCTGTGTGCCCTAACCCTTAAAAGTAGCCCAAAAATAGCCCCATTTGTACACTGAAAAATCTTAATAAAGTAAAACAATAAGGGTATCGAATCAATGAATTGTCTGGAAGTTTCCAATAACTTTTCATACATTAAAAGGGGACATTTTTTACATTTTCCTGGTTGGTACAGAATTCTATAGAAATGAAAACGTGCATTTTAGGTAGGGTATTCCAAGCAAATGTAAATTTTAGGAGGCCCTTTCCCCAGTTGTGACCTATGCAAAAACCAACATAGTATTGCTGCTATTGATGGATGTGGGGGCGGGGAGGTTATTCAAAGTCACTTGTGTTTTCATACATCACAAAAAATGGCGTCATAATATTTCTCTATATATCATGAAAGCTATACCAGTTTCAGGTAATTAGGTACATTTTACGGTTTAGTGGCCCTTACCCCTGTCTAGCAGAATTGCCACAAGAAGCACATGGTACAAAGATTAGCAAGATGAATAAACTCACCGCAAGGATACCAATCCCCACACAAATTGAGGGACTGGGGTCTGACCAGGCAATGCAAACGCAACTTTAGGGTGTTAGAATAGAAAGGAGTGAAGTCTGGGCCGATGAACTGCTGAGCAGCTTCAGCTAGGCTAACGTGACTCCCCCTGCCGGATTCCACAGCTAGTACATGCCAAAGCGTAGCAAAGAGCAGACTAAAACCTAACGTGGGCTTAATTTGCATTAAGAAAAAAAGATTGGGAGGGTTTTGAAAGTCCAAACCGGCAGCAACTTCCAAAACTAGCCCAAATCCGTATGGTTTGGACTTTTAAAACCCGCCACTCAGTTTTAAAACTAGCCCAATTTGGCTAGTAAACCGCCAACCTAGGAACCCTGCTGCATTCGCTTTATAAGTTTCTATAATAAAAGATTTTATTTGCATGGATGCAATACTTTTGAAGCTTGCCTTAAAGGGGAAGGAAACCTAGTCGGCGCAAACCCCCCACCCACCCCCTGGTCTACCCTACTTACCCTTCTGCGCAGGTCCAGTCCAGGGAGTTCACAGACAACATCTTCTTCCACGCGATCTTCTTCCTGCTGTGAACGGCGTTTTGGCGCATGCACAGTAGGATCATTTCGCCGGTACGGATCTACTGCGCATGCGCCAAAAGTCACGCGCATGCGCAATAGATCGTACCGGCAAAATGATCCTACTGCGCATGCGCCGTTCAAAGCAGGAAGAAGATTGCGTGGAAGAAGATGTCGTCGGTGAACTCCCTGGACTGGACCTGCGCAGAAGGGTAAGTAACAAGTTAGGGGCATTTGCCCAGCGGGACGAGTAGGCCAGGGGGGAGGAGGGAGGGTGGGCAACAAACGGGAGGGGGGTGGGGGGTTTGCGCTGACTAGGTTTCCTTCCCCTTTAAAAGAACAGTAACATCTAACGCCTGTTAATACGCTTGTTGTACCAGTGAAGGGCAACAGTTCATTATATTTTCTTCACTTTAGAACGCTTCCATTTTTTTGGTGTTAAGGTGGCCATACACGGAGAGATCCGCTCGTTTGGCAATGTCGCCAAACAAGCGGATCTCTCCCCGATATGTCCTCCTTGAGGTTGGCAATATCAGGCTGATCCGATCGTGGGCCCTAAGGCCCAACGATTGGATCCTAATGATGGGTAAAAGGCGGTCAGATTGCGGGACCGCATCAACAAACAGATGCCGCCATGATCCAACGAGATTTTTAGTTCTGTCCGATCAACATCTGGCTATCGATCGGGGAAGCCAGTCGGAGGGCCCATACACGGGCAATAAACTGCCAACTTGGTCTGTCGGCAGCTTTTATCGGCCCGTGTATGGCCACCTCTACTGTTCCTTTAAGAGTTGCTAGTAGTACTAAAAATGTGATTGGGTTTTTTACTGCTTTCATTCTCTCCAGTTATAATTTTATACATTTCATTAAGTCTTGAGTTTATGCCTTTTTTTAACCTCAGATTTGAAAATGTCAGTGTTAGGGATACGGTAATGGGAAAATGGTTTTGTTTGTTTTTTTCAAAATCGCAGTTAATAGTGCTGCTCCAGCAGACTTCTGCACTGTAATCCATTTTTGAAAAGAGCAAACTGTTTTTTTATATTTAATTTAGACATGGGGCTAGACACATAGAGAACTGGATAGAGAACTGGCTGAAGGATAGTTTACAAAGAGTGGTGGTAAAAGGGCATTAACTCTAGGGATGAAAACATAATTATGCCTCTTTATAGGTCCCTGGTAAGGCCTCATCTGGAGTATGCAGTGCAGTTTTGGACTCCAGTCCTTAAGAGGGATATAAATGAGCTGGAGAGAGTGCAGAGACTAAGTGCAACTAAATTGGTTAGAGGGATGGAACACTTAAATTATGAGGGGAGACTGTCAAGGTTGGGTTTGTTTTCTCTGGAAAAAAGGTGCTTGCGAGGGGACATGATTACACTTTACAAGTACATTAGAGGACATTTTAGACAAATAGCAGGGGACCTTTTTACCCATAAAGAGGATCACCATACCAGAGGCCACCCCTTTAGACTAGAAGAAAAGAACTTTCATTTGAAGCAACGTAGGTGGTTCTTTACAGTGAGGCCAGTAAGGTTGTGGATTGCACTGCCTAATTCAAAAGGGGCTTGGATGCTTGCTTGGACAGACACAACATCAATGGCTATTGTGATACTAAACTCTAGTTAGTATAGATATGGGTATATATAATTAATGTAAAAGTCAGGAGGGGTGTGTGGATGCTGGGTTTTCATTTGGAGGGGTTGAACTTGATGGACTGTGTCTTTTTTCAATCCAATTTAACTATGTAACACTGTCAGTTTTCCAGGTGCCCCCAGTCATGTGACTTGTGTTCTGATAAACTTCAGTCACTCTACACTGCTGTGCTGCAAGTTGGAGTGATATCAAACCCCCCTCCCCAGTAGAAAATTGGGAAGGTAACCAGATAGATTTAAGAACAGAACTCAATTGTAAAAATTCATGTTCCACTGAAACTCCTTCAGTTACATTGAGTAGGAGAAAGCAGTTTCATAGTGCAGCACTGGCTCTTTCTGAAAGCACCTGACCAGGCAAAGTGACATGCCTACACACCAATATTACAACTACAAAAATATACACTTGTTAGATAAGGAATTACATTTTACATGGTAGAGTGAATTATTTCCAGTGTAAACAGTGTAATTTAGAAATAAAAACTACAACATAAAAATCTCAACAGAATCACTTTAAGGCTTGAATGTCACCAACTCTTGTAGATGAAGAAGACCGGAAGATCATTTTCCATTAAAGGAGTCTGAACGGGATGTTTGGCTCAAAAGGAGAAACTGTCAATGTCTGCAACACTTGTAAGCAAACCTAACAGGGAACTCTGTTTTTGAAATTCTCAAGGCTTGGACAAATCATATTATTGCAGAGGCTAGCCAGAGATACAAGTCAAGGCTGATAAAATGCTTTTAGAGTTTACACTGTTTTAAAATAAATGTTCAGTAAAAACAAACTGGAACAAGTTATATGGCACAGCTTTTCCACTTTAGGTCTGGGCAAATGCAAGAAAATTGTTCAATGTTTATCAGAAAAACACACAGATTACCAGAAAAAGGTTTTAATATCACTACTGATTAAAATAGAGAAGTCAATATTCATGTTTAATTTGCAAAGAACTTTCATTATGCAGCTTTTTATGTGTAGGTGACAGGTCCACTTTAACAACTTTAAATCAAATGTTCCTATGTAAATTGTTTTGTATGTTGGTATACAAATTTTCTGTGAACGCCAAAACTGGCTGACTTCTAATGTGACAACTTGAGCTAGTGCATAAAGAAATGGCAAGGGAAAACACTGGTTTTACTTCTCAGTTACGGTTAAAGGAAAAAAACATTTTTCCCCACATAATTACTTCTTTAAAAACAGTTTGTTACTACTTGGAATGGACCATGTACATTTTACAAAACAAATACTTTGTACGTTAGGAGGGTTCCTAGGCCAGTTGCCCATATTTTTTAAATGTGAAATAAATACCTGTAGTGAGTTTTAAAATAAAACCAGCAGGACTTACAATCATTAGATATAAATACACCAGCTAAAAAAAAAAAAAAAAAAAAAATTGAAAAGGCAATATACCTATCAACATCAGTTCAATATATAGAGCTTGTACTCAACATACTTTTTGTGTATCGTTTTATTAAATAAATATGAGCTTATTTCTTGCATAATATTGTAACATCACATTTCAACTTCCTTTGGGGTTCTTGTGAGCAACTTTGAGAAGAATAGATTGTCAAATTACCAGTCTACTGTGTGGCCAAATGCAGGAGGGTCTTGTTTAGTGTCTCCAATTAAACAAACTATACTCATTACATGGGGAGATAGGTGGCATTAAAAGTAAAACAAAACCAATGGACCATTAGTGATTTTATAACAGAAAAAAAAAAAAAAAAACATGGATATTGTAACTGAAAGAATAGTCGGTATATTTTCAACACTATTTATTGTGCTCATGTTGAACAAAAGGTGTATATAGGTGTAATACTGCCCCTTTAACAGGACTGATTTCTTAAATAGATTATTTTGGAAGAAGAAATTATGACCATTTAGAAACTTATTTTACAGCAAATTGAATTCTGGCAAAGGATATGAGAGCTGGAAGTTTATACAAACAGTTTGTCTTTGAACTAAACATTAACTTTTTTTTTTACAACAGACTTTGTTTAGATAAAAACTAAATTCATTGTCCAATAACTTAAAATAAAGTGTTGCACCCCAGTTCCCTGAAAAGAAGGAATACTTGGGGGGAGTAAAAGAGTAGAAGTGGGATTTTGAATGGAAATAGGGAATCTATAAGAACACGTTTATTTTTTGTCATCGGTTCTTTGAAGCCATGATGGTAAGAAAGATCCAAATCAAAAAGGGCTTCTTTACATGTTGTTGAATCCCATCATCCCCTTCATGTTGCCAGCAGCTCCTTGTTGGAACTGTCTCATCATTGATTGAAGTCCTGCCATGCCACCTAAAGTATTAAACACAAAAAATAAGGAATTCAATTTTCTTTTTTAAATCTGGAGAAAATTAGGCCCACTTATCAGCTGTGACAAAACGCCATTAACTTGCAATTTCACCCTGAATGTACTGTTGTGTCCTAGATCATTATTTCATGCCTATATTGTTCTTGAGGTGGTACAGTATTTTGCATGCGTAAACCAGGAAATTGGAAACAATACATGTCCTTGGCAATGAAGAACAACACACTTCTAAGAACTTAGTAAATATTTGCCCTCGTGCACAAACTATACTTAACACCAGAGATAGAAATAAAAAGCACTGAGTAGATGATAAACAGGGTGCGAACTTGGTGTTCATCTAACTGGGTCAGGTTCAAGTTGGTGCTAGAAATACACAAACCTAAGATATTTTTTAATTATAACAGGCTAAAAGTATATTCAGCACAGTTCATTAAGCTCAAGATGATAAAGGATGTACATGGTATGGTAAACCAATTTTCGTCTCTAATATGGCAATTAACAATCCACCTAAATTAGGGATACGGACGAGTGACAGGATTTAATTATCGACTTGCTTCAAAAAGGACCCCAATGTTCTCATCCTTCACTAGAAGACTAATGTACATTGAACTTACCCATGTGCTGCAAAACTCTGGGGTCCATCATTTTGGCCATTTGCTGGTTCAGTTTGGCCATCTGTGATGGGTTTACATTTTTTGACATATCACCACCTGAAAATAAATCAGTAATATTTTAGACCTCAAATACTTAAAAAGTGTTGATCATTGCTAGTAAACAGCTAAAAGGACACTAAATACATGCAGCATATGGTTTACAGACAAAACTAGTGATATTTCTGTGTAAGTTATTTTCCCACCTCATGAGAACATAAGGAGATGTACATAGTGCATGATTACTGATGTCATGTTCAACTACAAAAGCATTAAAACTGCAAGAAACTTTTCATAGCTCTTGAAAAGACCTTTATGTTAGATTAAAATGTCATTTTTGAAAATGGACAGAGTTTCCTTCTTGTCATGACAAGTGGGCAGAACTGCATACTAGAAGCATTAATAGTTGGGTATTAATTAAACCGTGTTGCTTGAGTAAAAAAAACAAAAAGAATAGGCAGCAGATGCTGGGGAAGAAACTTCAAGGAGAACTAAAGCTTAGCTAAAGAAGTAGCTAGAAATGTTGTCCATTACATTTTGGGTTTCTGTACTAGACCAAGGCAACCACAGCCCTTTAGCAGTAAAAATATGTGCCTCCAAAGATGCCCCAGTAGCTCCTCCATCTTTTCTGCAGATTCACTGCACATGCTCGGCGCTGCTGTCACTTACTGAGCTTAGGGACAGACACAATATACAGTACACATAGAATATAAATGTCACAATATAAGGCTACTTAGTAATTAATACAGATAATTACTACATGACGGCACAGAAGCCAGTGCAACTAGCATCAGAATTTAATAATCAGCCTTGTAGCATCAGCTCATATTACAGGCCAACCTAATTTTCTGCTTGATAATTAGTGACAACCCCTAAGCTTAACTTCTCAACAGCTGCTCAGAGCCCACTGAGCATGTGAGTGGCGCAGACCCTTTCGAAGATGGTGACCCCCTGTGATAAGTTTTAAGTCCCGGATCATTGCTGTGATTGACAAGCTGAAACTTTAGGTTGGTGCAATAAGCGCAGTATATAAATTATGCCATTTTTATCCATATTCATTTTTACAGTTTAGTTCTCATTTAAAGAGGACTGGTAGCTTCCTATGCGGAGTTATAGTCAGGTGAAGTTTATTATTTTAATAACCTTAAAAGTGTTTTACAGCAGCTTATGCAGGAAGACCCCTGGTGTATATTCATTGCACCAAAATTTCAGCACACAGAGTTATTTCATTACCTTTGAAGAGGCCTTTGATTCCTCCCATCTTTTTAACCATTTGAGCAAATTTTGTATATTGTGCCAGCAGCTCTTGTACATCTCTCGTAGAGACTCCGGATCCTCTTGCCACTCTCTGAACCCGCCCGGGCTGCTTGCTAAAAAGTTTGGCACCATCTGTGTTATCTAGTTCTGTAGCAGGAAAAGAAAACCAATTAGAAAGGGAGGAGCATCAAGGAATGACATTTTCAGTGGGTAACAAATGTAATCCTTTTACTTCAACAGAAGCTTGATTTAACCCCAAACACAAAATGCTTATGATCCTGGACATACCAGCACCCAGAGTCTCTATGATTGCTTTAATACTGCTGGGAAGTGCTCAGAGTGCCAAACCAGTAATGGGGAAAAAGTAATAAATAGCATAAAAGGGTACCTTGATCATTCATGCTGTCCATGATGGTCATTAGCTTCTTCAATCGAGCCATTGATTCCTGCTCATTGCCTTTACTCATAAAATCTTGTCCAAATCCAGGGATCATTCCCTGTTAAAGATTAATCAAATGTCTGACTAATGCGAACAAAGTGAAGATCTCCAAATCACAAGAGATTAGGGGGGCCATTTACTTTGCTCGAGTGAAGGAATTGAATTTAAAAAAAAATAAATAAATAAAAAAAAAAAAAATTTGAATTTTTTTTTTTGGCTACTTCGACCATTCGATAATCGAAGTACTGTCTCTTTAAAAAAATCTTCGACCCCCCTACTTCACCACCTAAAACCTACTGAGGTGCAATATTAGCCAATGGGGAAGGTCCCCATAGGCTTCCTAGCAATTTTTTGGTAGAAGAAAAATCGTTCGATCGATGGATTAAAATCCTTCGAATCGAACGATTCTAAGGATTTAATCGTTTGATCGAACGATTTTTCATTCGTTCAATCAAACTATTTGCGGTAAATCCTTTGACTTCGATATTCGAAGTCGAAGGATTTACTTTCGGCAGTCGAATATCGAGGGTTAAAAAACCCTCTATATTTGACCATATGTAAATCTGCCCCTAGATGTTTGCCCACATAAAAAGCAAAAATAATCAGTATGATCACGGAAGACACTGCATAAGTAATACAAAAGGCAGCAGAGTAGCTATTTTAATCTTTTAATCTCACAATACTGACAGACAAAACAACAGGCTAGTGTTGTAAAAATAAATATATTACATTATTAAATTTAAATAAAAACTAAAAATTTAGAGCTACTGTTTTGGCACTCACCAAGATCTGGCTAAATGGACCCATTTTCATAATGTTTTGAAACTGCTCATACATGTCTCTCAAAGTGAATTGACCTGTAATAAAAAAAAAACAGTATTAACTGCCACAGTCATATCAAACTCAATGTACAATGGCTGCAAAAATGCACATTAACTAGTACTAATAAAATGTGAAACTTGAAGAATTTCACTCATATACTGGAATTTTGTCCTCTAGTGACTTCTGCTAGCATAGCACTAAAATATAGTCCCCTCTCTGCATATGCCTGGTACTATGCATATGTTTTTATAGGGACACTGGTAGATCTGTTTATTGGTACTTAATGTACACTGATAGAAAAACTATGTAAGCACGGAAAAGCTCAGGCAAGAACTTAAATCCTGTCGTCATGCTGCTTTGGAATTCTAACCATCCCATACATATTGACACTTGCGATCTGAGAAATATTGCTAGTCCTCATTATCCCAACATATATGGGAAACCCCTTTTCCCTCCATTATGAACTCACCATGCTTTAGTTTCTCTATGAGGGCTTCATTGTCATCCAGCTTTAATTCATTCACTTTATCTATCAATCCCTCAATGTCACCCATACCTGGAGAAAGTGGAAAAATAAATGTTAGTGATGGCAAAAAACGTCTAGCTCTGTACTCGTACTGTACTTGTAGCCACATTACTGTGTGTACAGGGTTTAATTTAATTTTGTCTAGGAAATTAGTTTAAGGAAGCAGCACTGCTCATCTGTCTCATAGAAAGAGTAAGCACTGTGATACAGCAATAGGTGGAAGTTACAATGTTTTTTTAGTAATCAACATGTGCACCTTGTTTTGAATACAGAAGAATCAGGATCAAGTGAACAACAAAGTGTAACGAGCAAGAGTTTAGAAGATGGGAAAATTTTAAAATATGGACAATCTATCATTCATTAGTTCAAGCAAATGGATACTAAAGCAAGTGTAATCGGCAGACATAAGAACTATAATATTTCTTACCAAGAAGTTTGCTGATGAAAGGTTGTGTTTTGAATGGTTCAAAGTCATCAATATGCTCCCCAGTACCAATAAAAATGATAGGACTCTTTGTAGCAGCAACCCTGTAATCATAAATCAAAGATAGTAAGCGGATTCAGTATCTGTACACAAAGCAAAGTAATATTGCTTGGCAATTAGCGGAGCTGTGGAGTCAGAGTTGTGAGCAATTTTGGGTATCTGGAGTCAGAGTTGCCAAAAATGTACCAACTCCTACTCCTAATATCTTTAAATACAAATAATCAAATCAGATTTAACAGCTTCTATGAAGAAGGATATGGCAGACAAAATTATTTTTCTAAGGACAATTCTTCAGTTAATTCTGGATTGTATTTAACAGCTATATGCCAGTTCAGTTAATATACAAGTTGTTTTATGGTTTCCAATTGTTTTTGGTTGATGTAGTTCAAATTTGATTTTGGTTTAGAGTTACCAAAGGATGTGGTTTATATTTTTGAGCTTCGGCAGTGATAAAATGCCTTGTATGTGGTCTACTTAATTTCTTCCTATCAACATGGAAAATACACGTTAGGAACAGTAACACCAAAAAAAAAAAAAAATGAAGTGTTTTAACATATTTACATATAATATACTGTTAGCATGCACTTGTAAAAGCTGTGTGTGTTGTCTCAAAAATAATACTATCGTTTATATAAACAAGTTGCTGTATAGCCATGGGGGCAGCCATTTTAGCTGGGTGAAAAAAAAAAAAAAAAGGAGAACATGCACAGGTTACATAGCACATAAACGATGAGCTCTGTCCAATACAATGGTGTTTTATAGGGATGCACCGAATCCTTCGTGAAAGATTCCGCCGAATACCGAACCGAATCCTAATTTGCATAGACAAATTAGGGTGGGAAGGGAAAAAAAAAAACCTTATTTAAAATTCCTTATTTTGTGACAAAAAGGCACGCGACTTCCCTCCCCGCCCCTAATTTGCATATTCAAATTAGGATTCAGGTCAGCCAGGCAGAAGGATTCAGTCGAATCTGAATCCTGCTGAAAAAGGCCGAATCCCAAACCGAATCCTGGATTCGGTGAATCCATAGTATTTCATCATTTATCTGCTATGTAACCTGTGCCTTTTGTCCTTTTTTCCAGCTTGAGTGGCTGACCCCCTGGCTACACAGCATATATAAACGATAGTCTTTCTGAAGCAAACACACAACTTTTAACAGTGCAGAGCAACAATACATTATATTTTAAAGAGATACCGACACCAGAAATTAAACCTTTTTTTACATCTATCACAATATTGTCTTTGCATGCTACCCATAATTTTGCCATAAAAGTATTTTCAGATGCTTTTACGTTACCCATCTGATCCCCCATGTTCCTATCTGAGGGTGCTGCCACATTTAAGCTTCAGCAGCCTATTAGCATTAGAAACTAACTGAAATGTTGAGAAGGGACAGACAGGTTGGCAAAACGACTTGAAGTTTAGGAACTTCAAGTAACACTTACAAAAGCAGCCCTATCAGTGAAAAACGATCAACATGAGCTTTAGGTAACTTTTGATATACATTAATATTTTGAATAAAATTCAAATCAGTTTCCCTTTAAAGGACAAGGAAAGTTAAACTAAAAGAATGTGCTAGAAATGTTGTACATTTTGTTTTGTGTTTCTGTACCAGCCAAGGCAACCACAGTCCTTTAGCAGTAAAGATCTGTGTCTCCAAAGATGCCCCACAAGCTCCACATCTTTTCTGCTGATTCACTGCACATGCTCTGTGCTGCCGTCACTTACTGGGCTTAAGGACAGACTCAAAATATACAGTACACATACAATATAAATGTCACAGTATAAGGCTGATTAGTAATTAATATGGATAATTACTACGTCAGCACAGAAACCAGTGCAACTAGCATCAGAATTCAACCCTGTAGAATTAGCTTATATTACAGACCAACCTCATTTTCTGCTTGATAATTTATAACGACCCCTAAACTCAGCTGCTCAGAGCCCACTCAGACACTTTCCAAGATGGTGACCCCCCCTGAGACAAGTTTGAAGTCCTGGATCATTGCTGCTATTGACAAGCTGAAACTGTTGGGTGGTGTAATAAGTCCAGTATAAATAACATGGCATTTTAAGCCATATTCATTTTTAGGGTTAAGTTCTTTGATACACTTTAATTTTTTGGTGTTACTGGAGTCAGAGGTACCATAAACTGAGGAGTCGGAAGTGGAAGGATTTATGTACAGCAATGACAATCCGTACACCCACTACAATATTGATGCTTTATAGGCAGAGTTTTGTAGAACTCAGGATATCATACACGAAGGACAGCACACACCATCTCAACAACGGAAAAGTGCATTGAAATGACTGCAGATACAAAACTACACTTTTGGCAGCAATAACCCTTTTATAAGTAATCTTTTTATTGTACCCTTCGTACAGCTGTGGTATATAGGCAGTCAAATAATCACAACTATTGTTACAGCAATAGGGTCATGTAAAGGGGTATGGGCATATTCTTAGTTCTAAGATAAGATACATTAATTGAATTATAAGACTTGAGTGACCATGTACTCATAGTACTTACGCACTAAGCGCTCCTCCACCCTTTGCATGCCCATCAAGCTTGGTTACGATGACCGATGCGACATCCACCTTATCTTTAAAGGCTTTGGCCTGTGCTTCACAAGCTTGTCCAATAGAAGCATCCATAACATAGACTATATTATCTGGTTGCTGTTAAAAAAAAATTAAACCAGGGAAATCAACAATAATCAAGGAAGCCTATTGTAAAACATGTATAGCTTTAATGGTGCAGTCATATACATTCGTCTTTCAAGCAGGTTGTATAGCTTCTGGTTTTGGTGGGTGAAGATATGTTACTCTGTACATGTTATTCTGTATTCCTGAGGTTTTGCTCTTGCTTGGTACACTTCCAAAACCTTTTACATTTACAGAATTTAGTGATTTATTGATCTCCTGCATTTTCTTAATTATGTTCCTTTTAAGTTTATTTTATGAGACACATAGGGGGTTATTTATTAAAGTTCAGATGCCAAAAAATTTTTTTTAACTAGAAAATCTAAATTTTTAGTGAAAAAAAAAAAAAAGGATGGAAAAGTGTTCAAATCCAAAAATCTGGAACCTCAGACCTGGCAAGGTTGTATACAAGTCAATGGGAGAGGTCCCAATTCTATTTAGACGTTTCTGTGGTCTTTGCTGGGATTAACCCGAAAATCCTACAATTTCAGGCAAAAATCCGAAAAATTCTGACTTTTCGGAGAAAAAAAAACAAAAAAAACAAAAAAAAAACCCACAATTCGGATTTTCACTAGATTTTTTTTTTGTGTTTGTACCGAATCCAATAAAATTGTGATTTTTTTTTTTAATAATAAATAAGGTCCAATTGTGTATTCTAGTTTGGTTGGACTTTTTTTTAATTAAAAGAATCAAGATAAATTTGGACTTTGATAAACAGTAACTGGAAAAAAAGTGAGAATGTTTCACCCATGTTGTAGGTCTTTATATGGCGTACACGGCATGCATGTTCAATCTTATGCACCCATGTTATAGATGGCTGTTGAGGATCTTCAATCAAAAGTTATTACAAACAGGGAAATTGCTTGATATTCCTTACTACTGCATTAGAAACTTGCAACATTTCTTCAAACAAAGAATCTTCTTGTTTGTGACGACCACTTGTGTCCACAATGACGATCTCAAAGTTTTCATTTTTAAATTTCTCCACCCCTTCATATGCAATGTTCACTGGATCCATTTCTGTGTAACTGAGTTAAAAACAGTGATGAAAGTAGTATGAGTAATTGGATAAGGCAGACACAGCAAAAAGATTCTAAAATATTTAAAGTAATAAACTTACCTGCCATAAAAAGGTATTCTGGCTTTTGTGGCATTCTGTTTTAATTGATCGAAAGCTCCTACAAAAGTGAAGTTATATGAATTTATACAGAGCAAGAGATGCAACAGCAAAAGCTTCTGGGTGGTAACCAGATAATATTTTTGGCATGGATCAAGTCTAATACTCCCAGACTGCATTTGTTCCATGGCACTCCATCCTGCAAACTATACAAGTGCCTTTATGGTGTAAATTGAGAGTTTTGCCTCCAGGAGAATCTGTGCCTTGCACACCATAAAAGCATAGCGACTTCAATATGTAACAAGGTTTTGAATGAATCTCTCAGCCTAAGGGGCAGTTGGGAAATGACCTGTGCAAGTCATAGACAGACCATCATTGTTGCTTCTCAAAATGAGTTTGTCATGTTGTGGGGATATGTTTACCACCTGAATTAATCACTTTAGCTTTCTAAAATGTGTAAATGCATTCAATGTCACCGTTTTATTTCTCAATGGAGATCACAAAAAAAAAAAAATCATAATTATAAACTAATTTTAGTAAACTTACTAAATGATATTTAGGTGTTGCCATACAGTATCTGGCTTTTAAGCAATAAACATGTTGAAAGAAAAGCCAAGTTTATCAGTGTGCTGTATTTATTTTTGCAAAAGAGAGCAGCCATTGCTATTTGACACAATGCTCGAATGCAGGGATACCCAACCTTTTGAACTTGTGAGAAAAATCGAGAAGTTTAAGGAGTTGGGGAGCAACGCTAGCATGAAAAATGTTCTTGGGGTGCCAACTAAGTGCTGTGATTGGCCATTTGGTAGCCCCATGTGCACTGTTTGGCAGTGCACCTGGTTTTTATGCAACCAACACTTGCCTCCAAGCCTGGAATTCAAAAATAAGCTCCTGCTTTGAGGCCACTGGGAGCAACATCCAAGGGGTTGGAGAGCAACATGTTGCTCATGGGCTACTGGTTGGGGATCACTGCTCTAATGTAACCGTGGCCGACGGTTAAATGAACAAAAACCTGGTGACATACTTGCTGGGTTTTCTAAAACAAATATTCTCATGAAGAAAAGCCACATGCACTCTGTTGTCTAAATCTATAACCGGTCAGCAGCAATTATCAATTTCACCAATTGATACTGAAAACCGGGTAAATATTTGGCAATTAGTTGAAGGCTAAAACTTACCAGCTCTGAAAGTATCAGCACATATCAAACAGGTTTTCCAGCCTTTCCTTTGATAATAATATGCCAACTATAAAGTAAGAAAAGCATTTTACATGTATATTCACAGTATGACAGAGATAAGTAACCATTTCAGGTTAGGTAATAGAAGTCATTTGCTATAATTCACCCACCTTTGTGCACGTTGTGGTTTTTCCACTTCCTTGCAAACCCACAAACATAATCACATTTGGTTTTCCTTTAGTGGGTGTCCATGCTTTAACCCCTGGATCCACCAGCTGTGAAAATAGGCCACCATTTGTTAAAATGCAAAGCTTTTATATAGCAAAATTGTAGCAAAAAGGCAAGGAAAGAAGAAAAAAAACATTTTTTACACTTTAGTCGCTTGTGTTCTTCTGTCTGTTGCAATTTTAGAACTGCTTAAGCTCTTCTAACAACATTTTCCTTTCCAAGAACTTTATCAATGAAGTCAATGATTTATCAATGATCTTGCCATTACAGCTTTGGATCAACAACTGAAAGGAAGCAAAGCTCAGAAGATGCCCTAAATAAGCTTGGGTTGCATTTTCATTAGAGATCTTGGATGGTTCTTATAACTCAGGCAAAGGCACTCAAAGATTTCAGCTGGGATACAAGTTTGGAAACTACCTTAACAAGCTCTTTGAAGACAGCATGCTGGATCATTTTCCTCTTATTTAAGCCAGATGCCATTTCCTCGAGATCAATAGCAGACCTAAGGGGAAGAAATTAATTCTTACATGATTATCTGATCACTTCTGGTTTCTTTGAGCACACCATTCCAAAAACATGGCAGAAAGTCTTCCCCAGTCAACCCCTCCACCCACTTGTACTGTAGTTGCCTGGAAGCTAAAACCAATTGAAATGGATACAAATTCCCTTTTGAGCTACCATGTTAAGTTTATGCAGAAATACTGATACAAAATGAGCATTATCTCCTTGATCTGACATTATATTAGTGATGCCAACAGCATACTGCCAAATATTTACTTTTTTGCTATGCACGAGGAATGCAATGGACAATGATAATAACAACCACAAGGGTCACAAAACATCAAGTCTTTATTGAAAGCAATATAGAAGTGTGTATCGATAATAAAATTGTATGTGAAGGAGGGATGCACCGAATCCACTTTTTTGGATTCGGTCGAACCCTTTGCGAAAGATTCTGCCGAATACCGAACCGAATCCGAACCCTAATTTGAATATGCAAATTAGGGGAAAACATTTTTTAGTTCCTTGTTTTGTGACAAAAAGTCACGCAATTTCCCTCCCCACCCCTAATTTACATATATAAATTAGGATTTGGTTCGGCCAGGCAGAAGGATTCGGCTGAATCTGAATCCTGGTAAAAAAAGCCGAATGCTGAACCGAATCCTGGATTCGGTGCATCCGTAATGTGAAGGACCTAAAAGAAAACATGCTGCCCAAATTTAGTCTAAAGTCAAGACTTGCCATAGAAAAGAAGAATAGAAGAGAAAACAAATACTAATTTCAATGATACTCACTTGACATTTTCTCTCAGCTGTTTTACGAGCTTTATGTTTACATCAGCTTCCAGTAAAGCCGTGCATACTTCTTTGAGCATAGCATTGAGTACCTAAAGAAAAGAAAAAAAACCCAGACATTAGTTTTTTTCCTTCCCACAACCAGTGTCCCTTAACATGTGTTCAGTCTAACTGAGCTAGTGCCCATGAAGGTATCAGTGGCCTTGTATGCAAATACAGTTATGACTGAACTGAGTTATGTTTTACCAAATGCAGTTTGTGCTGAAACATATTCAGCAATTTCATTTTGAGCAGCTTAAAAAACCAATACAAAAAAAAAAAAACACCTCTTCATTGATGATCGTTGCATTGCTCAGCGAGCGCAGTGCTGAAGTAATCTTTCGTCCAAGGTCTGCCAGCACCATCTTGGCTTCTGTTTGTTACGCAGCACCTGTATGAAAACACAACATGCTTATCAGAACAAATGGAAAGTTTAACATGGACAACATTTTGGGAACTTGCCAGCAAAAAAAATATTGCAAGTAAATCATATATCTAACACTTATCTCATTCACTTAATGTTTTTTTCAGACAGAATTGCTTTCCATTTTTTACCATTTTTCCAAAATCTAAGTTTAAAGAGATCCTATCATCGGAAAACATGTTTTTTTCAAAACGCATCAGAATTCTCCAGCAGAATTCTGCACTGAAATCTGACATGGGGCTAGACATATTGTCAATTTCCCAGCTGCCCCTAGGGCCCAAGGATCAGATCCTAACGAACGGGAATGGGCGGTCGGATCACGGGACCGCATCAACGAACAGATGCAGACACCATCTGACGACTTTCGGACAGATTTCGACCGGGGAAGCCTGACGGGGGGCCCCATACACGAGTCAATAAGCTGCCGACTCGGTCTGTCAGCAGCTTTTATCGGCCCGTGTATGGCCACCTTTAGTCAAATCACATAGGGTTACACTGGGTGCCCTGCATGGACACAGCCTCAAAGCTCAAAAGACACAAGCCTTTTGGATCACCTGTAGTGGGACTGATCATTCCCCATTCAAAGGAATGCATAGTGTAAGTAGACATCAGGTACTGAAAGATGCTAGCACATTTCTAAGATAATCTCTGCAGTATGCTTCATACTACAACTATTGGATCTATTACTCATGTTGATCGTTTTTCGCTGATAGTTCTACTTTTGTAAGTAATTGTTACTTGAAGTTCCTAAACCTGATGGTTTTGCCAACCTGACTGACCCTTCTTAACCTGTCATTTAGCGTTACTAATGTCAACGGACTCATGCTGCACAAATATGGCAGCCCAATCATACAGGAACAGGGTAGTAAGAAAGGTAATGTAAAAGCATCAGGCAAATACTTTTTATGGCAAAATTATAAATAGCATTGAAAGATAATGTTATGATAGATAATAAAAAAAAAATATTTTTGATGTCACTCTCTCTTTAACGTCCCTGTCTTTGGTGTTTCAATCTGTCTGCTCAGTAATTCAGGTGCAGATTGTAAATGGTTATAATTTTGCAACATTTAGTAGATACATTTTTCAGCAGCATCCTTGGAATATTAGCAACTATCGTTTCAATTCTAAAAGTTGCCTTTAATGAAATTTAGGTATTCTGCTCAGCAGAGACAAACATAAAATTTATCAACTAAATGCATCAATTTAGAACAGTTTACAAGGTCATCACCCCCCCCCTTCCCCAAGCTGCTTTAGAAGGTAAAAACCGACACGTTACACATCAATATTAGAAAAAGTCATACATAGAAAATAGTAGAAAGTAATTGCAAAAAGTTTTTATTTCTGGTAAACTATCTGAAAACTGTACTTTATGACTACCATAAAGTACAAGAAGTTATCATTACAGAGAAAAAAATGGAAAGACCTAGGAGTCCCAATCTGACTCTCCTTGTCACTAAAGCTGGCCAAAGACGCAATGATACTGTCATACGAAAGGAAAGTTGTTACAATTTTTGAGCTGTGTGTGGAGTGTCCTGACATTTTTAGTACCATGGTGATCGATAGTTCAGTCGATCGGACACGTTAAAAGATTTATATTGGCTACCGATAATATCGCTACGTGTATTGCCTGATTATATCAATGGGAGATTGTCACTACTATTTGTCACTACTATTTGCCAGACATAACTTTTGTACAATTCCTGCCTGTCAATTAATGGCCAGAACTTAGTCTGATTTGTTCTTTTTCCAACTTATTTTAATCTGAATTGTTAAAGGACAATGGAAGCTAAAACAAAATTAATGCTCTATGGCAATTCTGATAGAGTAATTACTTACATAGCGTAGTAAATCCTATCTCCCTGGTGTCTAGAAGTAGTAAACGTGCTCTGATGATAATGTGAGTTCAGCAACGTCACTGAATTTTCCTCTAGCTTCTTCTAGGCTGCCTTGAGTTGCATTGGGCCAAATTCGCTTCTATTGCGCATGCTTCAGGGGCGCAGCTTTCCTCTAATCTACGATGCGCGCCTTGGGTAAGGGGGAGTGTTTGTTTGAAGCATGCGCATTAGCGAAGAAGAGGAAAAGGAAGCCTGTAATACTTTTCCGAAGATGGCGGCCGCGGTTTACTGAATGAGAGCTGAACATGATGCTCGATTTACTAGTGTTATATACACATAGGTAGGCTGAAACTATAGCGGTTCAAGACATCTAGATGAGAACTTTTGAGTGAGGTAGTTCATTGCTTTTGCCTTTCCTTCTCCTTTAATGGCAGATCATTAGACTGAAACGAGCATTTGTCGCACAAGGTATAAAATCGGCACATCTACAGCCAGCTTAAGGGCCCACTCTCAACAATTAAATGTTGCTAAATGTTATAGGTGTCATATGGGCCTATGGTAGAAATCAGAAATAGCCAAGAATATTTATCACGGAGGCTCACTGGGTAATCCTCAGGTATTATTACCTGCATAAGGTGTTTTGTGTTTGCAGCTATCCCCACAGGTATAAATGACTATACAAATAATGGCAAACAGTCTGTAAGTGGTTAGAAAATACTAAGCAGCAGTTTCAAATAATAATCACCCTATGACATAATTAATTCTCAAACATTTCTAGCTTTGATAACTTTTCCACAGGAAAAGTCAGCAAGAGAAACAACAAAATACTGTGTGTAACATAGGCATTAAACCACATAATATTCCCGCGGCAGGACAATGTCCAACTAAACCCAACTTTATAAAGTGAATAAAGTACCCCCTATTGTAAAATATAAGGATATACAGTAAGTTAACAAGGAGTTCCATGACCATATAAAAGCACGAGGGCAGAGTACTTTTATACAGGTCATGGAACTCCGAGGTGACTTTGAATATCCTTATATTTTACAACTTTATTATAATACACAGGTTTCAGTGATTTATGTGACAGAAACTGCATCACTAGCTACGATTATAACCAATGACATCACTAAGCATCGTTAATAAGGGTATGATTTACAGGATATTCATTATTGTGTATTATATATAAATAATACATTTCAGCCATTGTGTTCACCCCAGGGGGAATATCCAGTTTATTCAATGGTCCCTATGTCTTCGGCACAGATATTTTCTTGAAGAGCATTTATTCGTAAACATGTACATGTGAATTCAGTATGTATTAAAGCAGGCGTGCCCATACTTTGCTAATACATACTTTTAGTGATGCTGTCCCATTATGATCTACATCCATAAAAGCAGATAGCAAAATATTGCTTAAATATTAGGCTTAAATATTATATTGATTTATGAGAGAATTGTTATTGCTATATTTAACAAAACTATTTTGTATGTAACCTTAACATAATAAATATCTGTATGAAAAGTATGAAATAGGAGGCTGATTTAGACAAGCTGTCTTGAGATCTACTCATCATCTACTCAGCTATGGTTCTACTGGTAGACCCCGATCTACCTTTTGTGCATCCCTTGTGTATTATAGCCTTATAACACACAAAAGCTATGAATATCTTGTAAATTATATCCTTATAAACAGTGAGTTCTGATGTCATCAGTTATAAACGGCGAGTTCTGATGTCATTTCTGTGACTCACTGAGATTTGTGTATTATAATAAATAAAGTACCCCCAGTTGCAAAATATGAGGATATTAGAAGTTACCTCGGAGTTCCATGACGCCTTCGGCCTCGTGTTTTTATATGGTCATGAAACTCCTCGGTAACTTATACTATCTTTATAATTTACAAGAGGGGGTACTTTATTCACTATATAATTTATAGGTTATTTATGGCTCGTGTATCATTATTATGTGATTGTTAGCCCCCGCCTTGAGGTTGCTTTCGTGTTGCCGCCTCTTCCCTGCCCCCACACTCACATTAACAGGAGCTTCTACACTATAAGAGACAAATTTCTGGTTTGATTATTGGAAATTCAATCCAGAGTGGCTTTTTGCTGCCCCTGGTAACTGGTATGGAGGAGTTTCTCAACTCGCCTCATTGGCGCGGCTTCCCTGATCTTTGCAGGCCAGTTTTGAGTTTTCCAACGGTAGCAAACACTGGACGATAGAAATGAAAAAACAAAAGCCTTCTACCACTGAAATGATTTCCTTTTTAAGTAATATTTTAAATGGCCCATTTAAAAAAAAGGTTAAATTTCAAAAGCCCTTTGGCGAGTGTAGTCTGCCTATGTTGTGCAATTTACTACAATCCTTTGGTTGCCCTTTAATACAGGGTTACTTGGCAACATGTGGTTGATCATATTTGACCTGACTAGGAACAAATCGCATACATCTATGTACATAAGGCACTTCGAGGTATTTATCCCTGAATATACAGAAATCTAAATGGGTAAGGCAAACGACTGGGAAACAACTGAATTAGTCTTCTCTGTTAGGTTACAATATCCACAAATTCGGTCAGCTAGTGCACTTGAATACTGGACCGTCTATATTAAAGACAGAGGCATTATTTTATTTTCTCCTTCCCCAAAGTGGTTTGTTTTTTTGCCTAGTGAAATTAGCAGAGGTTAAAGCAAAAAAAAGGCTACTTCTGATGCAGCTGTTACGGTGATACCGACGCCCCACCATAAGGCAGTCCATACAGTGACTAGAAGGACTTGGGAGCAACACGTAACATGGCAACTTACCTGACGTGAAATAAGCCCCCAATAAGGGGTCCCTCGGCCTTCCCACTATCTCCTGTTATATCCCCGACGGGACCGGTCGGTGCTCAGGGAACACAATGGCCATACAACGTAATTCCTAAAGCCAAGACACCGACAGGAATCCACAGCACGGCAACTTCCGTTCTATATGAAACGTCACCATTCGAAGTTCCTCTTTGACCCCTCAGCCGATATCCGCTTCCGGCATACCACCCAATAGTAACGCTTTACCTGGGGCAGTCCCGATTTTCTTAACACAGCCCGTAGTCTCGGGTCGATGTTTAAAAGTCCCCAAATCGCCCTTAACGTTTGGTTTTTTGATTCCTGCCGGAGAACTAATTGGAACCCCATTTCTCGAGGGCGTGACGTCACGCCACGCGTATATAAACACAGTTACGCAGCACGTTACGTAGCTAGTTTAGGGGGGACTTGAGCTAGGTTGGTTATTGGCGATATGGCACGTAGTCTAGGGTTTGTACGGAAAGCGCCGTGCACTATTTTTGTTTTCTTCGTTTGCAGCTGGTGTTTGTGGTGTTGGCAGCCGTGCCCGTTGCATCAAGAGCCTCAGAAGTCATTTATATTTTTATGGCTCACAGCTTTTTACTTGTGCCAAGGTAGTAATAGAAAAAAAGATGCCTAAAGGAGTTCACTTTTAAATTAAAGGGGAACTATCGCGAAAATGAACATTTAATATAGAGCTTCAGCATACTGAAGTAAGAAACTTTGTAAATGCGATCAATTAAAATGTATGTACCGTTTATGAAATAGTCAAGTTTATCGTCACTTAGTGCCGGGCCAGGTGAGATGGGCACCCAAGGCAACCCAGCCGACTATGTCAACTCCTCCTCAATCGCCCACGGGAACAAGCGCATGGGCGAACTAGTGCATATGCTAGAGATGTGTACACGCTCATGCGTATGGGTGCATGCGCAGGGGAACACGTGCATGCATAGAGGAGCGTGTGGGCAGAAAATCAGACGCCAGCATACCAGAATTGCTGGTGGGGGAATTAGGGGAAAGTTGAAGAAGTGGTACCATGCCTGGCGCCCCTCCAACTTGCCACCCTAGTAGGGTTGCCACCTTTTCTGGAAAAAAATACCGGCCTTCCTATATATTAATCTTTTTTCCCTATTAATAACACTGGGATCAGCCATCATTTTTACCGGCCAGGCCGGTAGAATACAGGCCAGGTGGCAACCCTACACCCTAGGCAGGTGCCTCTTCTGCATACCCCTAGTTCCGGCCCTGTCTTCACTATTCCTCTCTCAGTATCTGTCTTCAATAAGGAGTTGGGTGTCAGATGAATGATCCAATATATCTTATAAGGGGGCTCCTTTTGCATAGAAGATGTATTAGAGCTCACTCTATTAAAATCACCAGAAATCCTGTCTCTCTACATGTATAATTTGTGCAAAAGGCAGCTATTTTGTTAGATTTTATTTGTACTGGTTATTTGAGTGAGCTCTAATCTGCTAGGAAAGGGAGCCCCCTATAAGATATATTGGATCATTTACCTGACACCCAACTGCTGCATGAAGATAGAATAAGCAAAACAGATGCTGAGAGAGGAATAGTGTATATAAACTTGATCATTTCAGAAACAATACAGCATTTTTAATTGATTGTATTTAGAAAGCTTCTTACTTCAATATAAGGAAGCATATACTACATTTTGTGATAGTTCCCCTTTAAATGAGGTAGTGAGTTGAATTTTGAACAAATTGCAATTGGTTTGTCAGTTGTTTTGCTCATTATTTAGTGGCTCTTCCAGTTTGCAATTTCAGCAATCTGGTTGCTAGGGTCTGAATTACCCTAGTAACCAAGCTTTGATTGGGAAAAGAAACTGGAATATACATAGTAACATAGTAAGTAAGGTTGAAAAAAAGACACATGTCCATCGAGTTCAACCTTTTTTTTTCTTCTTTTTTTTTATTTACTACCTATCTGCCAGTTGATCCAGAGGAAGGCAAAAAAAAAAAACCCATCTGAAGCCTCTCCAATTTGCCTTAGAGGGGGAAAAATTCCTTCCTGACTCCAAAATGGCAATCGGACTAGTCCCTGTGAATAGGAGAGGGCCTGAACAGAACAAGTTGAGCAATAAAAAGTAATAATAATATATTTGTAGCCTTACAGAGCATGTGATTTTTAGATGGGGTCAGTGACCCGCTGTCTGAAAGCTGGAAAGAATCTGAAGAAGGCAAATAATTCAAAAACAATAATAAATAGACCTGGAGAGCTGCTGAATAAAAAGCTAAATACAAAGTGCTATACAACTTAAAAACCACAAATAATAAAAAATGAAAACCTGTTGTCTCAGAATATCAATCTCTACATCATACTAAAAGTTAACTCAAATGTGAACAAACGCCTTTAATTAAAAGGTATTACCTCTCATTTTAGGTGATAAAACGTGTTATTTCATACCGAACTTTTGTGAATAGACCTCTTAGAATACTAAGTCTCCTCCACAAAATGTGGCCCAGTTGTAGCATGTTAATTTTAAAGGAGAACTAAACCCTAAAAATGAATGTGGCTAAAAATGCCAGGTTTTTATATACTGAACTTATTGCACCAGCCTAAAGTTTCAGCTTGTCAATAGCAGCAATGAACGAGGACTTCAAATTTGTCACAGGGGTCACCATCTTGGGAAGTGTCTGTGGCTCTCACATGCTCAGTGGGCTCTGAGCAGTTGTTAAAGGAGAACTAAAGCTTAACTAAAGAAGTAGCTAGAAATGTTGTACTTTATGTTTTGTGCTTCTGTACCAGCCCAAGGCAACCACAGCCAGTTAGCAGTAAAAATCTGTGTGTCCAAACATGCCCCAGTAGCTCCCCATCTTCTTTTCTGCTGATTCACTGCACATGCTCTGTACTGCTGTCACTTTTTGAGGTTAGAAACCCACTCACAATATACAGTACACAAAGAATAGAAGTGTCACAATATAAGGCTGATTAGTAATTAATACAGACAATTACTACATGGCAGCACAGAAACCAGTGCAATTAGCATCAGAATTTAATAATCAGCTCTGTAGCTTTAGCTTATATTACAGACAAACCTCATTTTCTGCTGGATAATTTGTGACGACCCCTACGCTTAGCTTCTTAAAAGATAACTAAACCCTAAAAATGCCATATTTTATATACTGAACTTATTGCACCAGCCTAAAGTTTCAGCTTCTCAATAGCAGCAATGATCCAGGACTACAAACTTGTCACAGGGGGTCACCATCTTGGAAAGTGTCTGCGACACTCACATGCTCAGTGGGCTCTGAGCAGCTGTTGAGAAGCTAAGCTTAGGGGTAGTCACAAATTATCAAGCAGAAAATGAAATTCGCCTGTAATAAACTGATGCCGCAGGGCTGATTATTACATTCTAATTCTACTTGCACTGGTTTCTGTGCTGCCATGTAGTAATTACCCGTATTAATTACTAATCATTACTAATTAATTACTCCTTTCAAGTTAAATCCACATTACCAAATTTTGCCATAAGACAGTAATCAAAATAACCACTCAGACAACATAATTCGTTTTGGAAAAAAAGGGGAGGTCATATTTATTAAAAATCTTAGTAAACATTTTTCAAATAAAAAATGCGGACCCCCAAATCATTCTCATTCAAAGCATACCACACTTTGCACTATTGCAAATGGGCAGGCCCACCACCAGTTGTCATAATACACATGTATGTGCTTCTCCTGTAGGGAAACTCCCTGACCCAGAAGCAAAACCAGAGTCAGTGAGCCTCAGTGGTTGCCATTAAAATGGGCTTAACCTGGTTTATCCCCAAAGCCTGAAAGCAAAAATCAGTGCCAGGTGGATTCCCAGTTCCAGGGCATGCTAAACACTACATGGGGCCCGCATTGCTGTGGTACCATTGCAAAATAGGTAGGCATTCCCATTTAAGGGATAACACATTTTGCACTGCTGAAAATGGCCAGGCCCACCACCAGTTACCATAGTAGACATTGAAGGGCTTCTCCTGTAGGTATGCTCCTTTACCCAGAAGCAAAATCAGTGCCAGTGAGCACTTCAGTGGTTGGCATTAGAATGGGCTTTGCCTGGTTTACCTACAAGGCCGGAAAGCAGGATCAGTGCCAGGTGGATTCCCAGTAGTTGCCTCCACAAAGTTCCAGGGCCTGCGAACCACCACATAGGACCAGCATTGCCAACGCTCTCCATGGATTTTCAGTTTTAACACTTGTCCTGGCTTGTTAATCCTAGAAAAAACTTAAGGAGGGAGGTAGAAAAATCACGTTAGAAATGATGCCTCTCTGTTTACTACCATTCTAAGTACCCCTGTTATCCTAGTCCCACCCCCAGATTTCCCGCCTCTCTAGCAGCCTATTGTTTTCCAACAGAAAACCCCCCAGACTGGTTTCACTACCTTTTCCAGCAGCCAGCCCATTGTTTACAAACAAGAGACCCCCAGACTAATTTCATTGTCTTTTCCAGCAGCCCATTGTTTCCACAAAACCAGCTCAGCCTGGTGTCCTCTGGCTTATAGTCACTGCACTCAGATTCTTATATACTTCTATGTGTACTGTATATTGTGAGTGGGTCCCTAAGCTCAGTAAGTGACAGCAGCACAAAGCATGTGCAGTGAATCAGCAGAAAAGAAGATGGGGAGCTACTGGGGCAACTTTGGGGGCACAGATCTTTACTGCTAAAGGGCTTTGGTTGCTGCTGCAGAAGCACAAAACATAATGTACAACATTTCTAGCTACTTCTTTAGTTAAGCTTTAGCTCTCCTTTAAGTCCAGGTAATGCTTTATGAACCCTCAGCCTCAAGTCATAACATATTCCAATATTTTATAGTGCCTTGGATCTTGCCAGTGATCAGCCTATAGGTTTCATTGCTGAGTGAAATCCTAGCTATGTATGCAGTATGCTACCTTGGATATAAAGGTCCACTAAACCTTTATTTATTATTTTTCTTTGCAGAGTATCTTAATGGTAATATTAAGTGCTGAAATTATATGTTCGATTGGCTTAGTTCCCTACACTCTGTGAAGACCGACACACAAGCCCTGTTTACCTCCCACATGTCTCCTATTACAAGCATCAGGAACAATGAATCCTCAATTTTCCATACCGTATAACTATGCAGTCACTGTACACATCTACTTCTCATAACACAGATACAGTATGTACATAATGGAGAAAGCTCTGTTAGAAGCAGGAAAACTCCATTGCCTGATTTGCTCCTTTATGGAATTCCAATGATTTTTATTAAAGAAACAGTTCAGTTTAAAAATAAAAACTGGGTAAATGGATAGGGTGTTCAAAATAAAAATTTTTTTTTATATATTTAGTTAGTCAAAAATGTAATGTATAAAGGCTGGAGTGACTGGATGTCTAACATAATAGCCAGAACACTACTTCCTGCTTTTCAGCTCTCAGTGACTTCAAGGGGGCCCATATGGCTCATAACTGTTCAGTGAGTTTGCAATTGATCCTCAGCATGCAGCTAGGGCCATTATCTTACCGGCCTGGCCGGTAAAAATTAGGGTTAATCCCAATGTTATTAATAGGGAAAAAGATAAATATATAGGAAGGCCAATATTTTTTTCCAGAAAAGGTGGCAACCCTACATGCAGCTCAGATTCAAAATCAAACAGTTATGACCTATGTGGATGCCCTTGAGTCTCTGATTGGTTACTGGCTGGCAACCAATCAGTGGAAACCAAGAGAACTGCAAAGCAGGAAGTAGTGTTCTAGCTATTATGTTAGACATTAGTGATGTGGTACTCCAGCCTTTATACATTACATTTTTGACTTACTAACTATATGAGAAACATGTTTTATTTTGCACAGCCTATCTATTTACCCAGTTTTTAATTTTACACTGAACAATTCCTTTAAGAATACTGGATGTTTTTGATGAGATTATTATACCTAGGCACAAGGCACAGCTTTTTCATGGGTGTAGAATTTGTTCATACAGAATTGAAATAGTGTTGATCATGGTGTATACACCTGTCAAAATTCACACCTACTTGTAAATGCAATTTGGAAGGATTGAAGACTTTAAACATATGATCTTCTCTTTTACAGAAACTTGGGGGGAAGCCACTGAAAGGCAGGCATATACTCAGCAACATGAGGATGCTACTGTGTGGACACACACACATACACATAAATAAAAAAAAAACACACCACATTTGCACTTGAACTTTATATTGATACATATATAGTGATACAGATTACTTGCTGTAGGCTGACAATAACATGGTTGACTGGTTGTTTGTACCTTGCATATAATTTGTATATAAACCCACCCATACAAATGTTATTCAGAATGCTCTTCTAAGCTTTTGCAATTTACATATTTTTTCTTCTTCTTGGTTTTATGATATTAGCAGTATTACAGTTCTAATATCATGAATGTGTAACAGGACCAATCTGACCTCACTTTGTTTATGTGGCAGGAGTGATAGAAGTGATCAGAGAAGCATCCTGATATGTGAGGTACTGGCACCAGAAATTAAACATTTTACAAAAAAGATTTACATTTAATAATTGTGCCCAGTGCTTTGACATTACCTTTTTGATTCTCAATTTTCTCTGTGAGGGGGTTACCATATTTGTGATGCAGTAATTGCGTGTTAGAAATAGACAGGTTGAGAAGGAACAGTCAGGTTAGCAAAATAGGTTTAGGAAGTAACAATTAAAAAAGTAGACCTATCAGGAACAACAATCAACATGATATAAGTAACGTTTAATGTACATTAATATTAGAGTATGTCTTGGAGTCAGTATTGCTTTAAGCATTTGCCATTCTGCCTGGCCACTGTCAGGATAGAACTGCAGAGGGAGCTCATGTTTTAACATGCATTATATTAACAGTGCAACTGAGCATCGCAGCCATTTTAGGTGTGCTCTACAAAACATGAGAAGTACTTATTTATTCCATCAATTTGGATGCCTGTATGTTCGCAAGCAACTGGCTCCACCTCCTATACCATTCTATCCGACTGTGTCATATGTTATAAATAAATGTGAAAGCAAACACACCTTTAAAACCACGACTCAGCACAATACAATACTTTGGGGAATTCTCCCAAATTGGCAGATATTTAAAACCAGACCTACACATTTTCTCTCAAATGATTAATTATACATTTGTTAACAGATAATTAGAACCACAGGACATATACTGTATGCCAGCTTTGTTAAGAGAACTGATATATACTATTTCAGGGCATCTGTAAACAGTTGGCTAGCAGGTATTTCTTTTTGCACAAAATAAAATGGTTAGAAGGTTAATCCATGTAACAAGTCCCATGTTAACCAGATCATAAAGGGATGGAACATGGCGTCAGGGTCAATGATTGCAAACAAATAGCTAGTTTAGAGTACAAAGACACTTTTTGGGGGGCTGATAGGGTTTTACATTTCATAACAGTAAAAGCATGATGATGTCAGGAGGCAGAACAATAACATTGGGAGCTGGTGACATTGAGAGATGGGACAGGCCTGTTGATGCTGCACGCCACAAGGTATGAAATAATTGAACTGTTAAATTAAAACAGCTTCTACAGTGGCAGCAATTAAGGGGTTGAATGAGCTGCAAATAAAACACAGAGGATGATGGAAGTACAAATGTTTTAAAAGATGTAGCAGGCTATGATATAGGGGTGAATTTTTAAAATGCATAATGATGTTCTGCCATTATATAGTCCCCTTTTGCTTTTACCCATCTGTTACAGGTTTACCAATGAAGGTGTTGATGTTTGGCAATCTTTTTATTAACTGGGCCCATAGGTGATTAGTTGTGCAGGTAATTATTGCCGCAGACAGATCAAGTTACTACTGGCTTGGTATCAGAAGGATTTACCTGCACTAGTTAACAAGGCTGCCACCTTGTGAAAGGCCCCAGACATGCTGGTATTCCATGCTAGTGGTAAAGACATGGTTGACACAAAGTCTTTGGGTTTGATATGCAGTATTCAAGTTACGGCTCTTACAGACCAGCGTTTGAAGGAGAAGAAGCATTCAGTATTTTTCAATGGGGCTGTACTCACACAGGCGCATGAAGGCGCCGAACGAAGGTTGAGACTCAACCTGTTTGAGTACAGCCCCATTGAAAAAAACTGAATGCATCTATTCCAGCGCTGCCCTTCGGCTGAATGCATAAAAATGGAACGCAGGGGAGCGCAGCTTCAAACACTCGTCTGTAAGATCCCTTAAGGTTACTAGCAAAGTAATTAGCAAATTAGCCACATGCCAATGTCCTTTGGTCATTCCCAGGTGTACATGGAGGGGAGTAAATGCTTGATTAGCAGAATAAAAAAGAATAGAATGAATGGGACTCTTATGCCATTGCAGCCATGGGAAGGTAAACACTGCACACATGGAATTGTCACTATATAGGTCACAAGACCTAGTGTAAGATATAAACAGAGGTAGAGATAGTCAGCTACAATTAATAATTATTGGAGGGCACACCAAAACTTTCAAAGGTTAGCAAGAGGTGCAAAAACAAATGTTACCCCTACCAAAGGTAACCCATATCACTAATTCATCTGCATGTTTGCACACTCAAAACAAAAACAAAAGCAATTTAACAAAAGGGTGGTTTAAAAATTAATTTTTACTTTTTGTTCAAAAATCCCCTTGACAAAGGCCTTGGTGCCGAAACGTTGGGGCCATTCTCATTTTTCTGGTAGGTGTATCCGCTCCCTTGCTGATTTCTTGCTTGCTACATATAACCAATGGGTGGTTGATATTCTATGCTACTTTTTTAACATTGTATAAATTATGCCATGTGTTGTATGGCGTTGTCCATGTAAAATGTTTTTTTGAACAAAAAGTAAAAATTTATTTTTAAACCACCCTTTTGTTAAATTGCTTTTGTTTTTGTTTTGAGTGTGCAAACATGCAGATGAAGTAGAGATAGTCAGCTGACAGAATATATTCAAATACATTGGCTAGAAGGCAAGATTATCATTGGCAGGCAGATTAAAAAATTCCCAGTGACGGTCACTGCAGAAAATATGATTATAAATAAGGGTGCTGGAGTAAAAAAAAAAACCAAGAACTCATGATTACTTTTAGACAATTTCTCCCATTATCTTCTGCTAAATTAGCCTGTGGTTTATCTTTAAGTATTGAAAAAAATGGCCATTGTTTTGGGTCCCTGTTCAAAAAAATGAAAGATGACTTGATTTTACCTGACCGTGACCCGAGTTTGCAAAAAAACGCTTTCCTTTCTGGGTGAATAGGAAGAAGAGGGTCTGTTGGCAGCAGGTATTGTTGGCACACATTAAAACTAAGCAAAGACAAAATAATGAATATTGGGAGCAGAGGCTCTTGTGGTGGTGGGTATTACTGGAGTAGTGTTTCTTCTACAAAAAATCAGTTCTGATGAACTATTGGGAACAAAGACTCTCCAAGCGCAAGTATGAGGGTGAAAATACTGAATTGTACTTGTATCTAAAGTTTGGGAGCAGAGGCTCTTGTGGTGGTTGGTATTGCTGCTACAGCATTTCTTCTACAAAAATCACTTCTGATGAACTATTGGGAACAGAGACTCTCCAAGCGGAAGTATGAGGGCGAAATAATGAATTGTACTTTTATCTAAATATTGGGAGCAGGGGCTCTTGTTGGGGTGGGTATTGCTGCTAGAGCGTTTCTTCTATAAAAATCGCTTCTGATGAACTATTGGGAGCAGAGACTCTCCAAACACAAGTATGAGGGCAAAAATAAAGGACTTGGTCAAACATTGGCAGCTGAGGACAGGGCAGCCATCAGGGGGGGACAGGGGGGAGAGTTGTAGGGGGCCCGAGGGTAAGGGGGGCCCGGCCACACCACACTTACTTGATTAGCCGGGCCCCCCATCTTTTGAGAGCTGCTGACTTCGGGAAGGCATGGACGTTTAAGGGGCCCTGGCCACCAATTTTCTCATAATGTGGGGGGCCTGGCCACCAATTTTTTTTTCTCATGTGGGGTCCAAGCCACCAATATTTTTTAATGGGAGGCCCTGGCTACAAGTGTTTTTTTATGGGGGGCCCTGACCACCAATATCTTTTTATTAACATGTGGGAACCCTAGCCACCAATATTTTTTTTGTTTTTTTACTGTTGTGGGGGGGTGGAACTATGGGGTGGGGAGGGCTGACCTGTAGGTGGGGCTTGCGGTTGGTGCAGCCCAGGGGGCCCAGGAAATTTTGTTGTATGGGGCCCTGCGATTACTGATGGCAGTCCTGGCTGAGGATCTTAGCGGAGGGTGTTTGGATTCAACCACAAAACAAACACTTTTTTGGAGGGAGTTTTTTTTTTTATTTGCAAAAGTAGGATCTGCAAGCAGACACAAAAACAATTGTGAGCGGAGGCCCACGGATTGGCGTGGCCAGCACAGACGAACCACGTGTTTTACCACAGCTTATCCTTGTGTTACGCTGACATACTCCCACTTGACAAGGCAAAGGCAAGGCGGCAACATGCGGCGCTTATATACATGAGCCATGACGTCACTTCTCGCGAGATGAGACTTGTGACGTTAGGATTAGCTGTCCGGCAGCAGTCTAGGCGCTAGACGTTAACCGCGCTGCGGGACTTTTAAACAGCGATCCGGGACTGCGGACTGTGTAGAGAAAAATCGGGACTGTCCTAGGAAAAGCGGGACTGTTGGGCGGTAGGTCCACAATGATTTTCCATTATACTATAGCCTTTTGTCAGCCTGACTTCTTTATGGGAAGTTCAGCTTTGGGACTAGGAAGTTATGGTGGAGATAAACAAAGCATGAAGCATTGTGCTATAGGGAGAGCGGCTGATTGGGACACGCACTGAAGCTGCGGCGTGCGGAAGCTTATACAGAACTATGAGCAGCGCTGCTGGAAGCGTGGGCTACATCATTTATTAAACAACTGATCGAGATCTGCAGCCAACTGGTGTATTAAGCTCTTCCTGAAGTTTGCTTTCCCTTGTAAACTGGGGGTGTATCTATAGAAGCACTCTCAACGTATGCTATTAAACCTGCTCTCTTAGTTAAAGTGGGTTTTCACCTTTTGAGTTAACTTTTAACATGTTATAGAATGGCTAATTCGAAGCAACTTTTCAATTGGTATCCTTTTTTTAATTTTTTATAGTTTTTGATTTATTTGCCTTCTTTCCAGATCTCAAATGAGGGTCACTGACCCCATCTAAAAACAAATACTCTGTAAGGCTACAAATGTAAAGTTATTAGCTACTTTTTATTACTCATCTTTCTGTTCAGACCCTCTCCTGTTCATGGTCCAGTCTCCTATTCAAATCAATGCTAGGGTAATTTGGACCCTAACTGATGGCTGAAATTGTAAACTGGAGAACTGCCGAATAAAAAGCTAAATAACAAAAACCACAAATACTTAAAATGAAAACCAACTGCAAATTGTCACAGAATCTCACTTCTCTACAACTTTCTAAAAGTTAATCTAAAGGTGAAATAACCCCTTCAAGTGGCCCCTAAAATGTACAGACTAGGAAATTATAGGTATGCCACCAGAATAACCAACACTTTGCATAAAAGATCAGCTTTGTTTTTTTTCTTTCTATTGTAAAGTTTTAAATATATATATCAATCCAGTCCTGTGTGGTGCAAAGAACAGCAATTGCCTGGGTGCTGGTCAAATCAACAATTCATACATTACCAAAAGAACCATACTCCAAGCACTTGTAAGGTGAAAAATAAAGTTTGTGTTTAATTTCAATGTTTTGGCTCCATCACTCGGCAGTCTTCAGGAAGATGGCCCAAGTGATGGAGCCAAAACGTTGAAATAAAGCACAAACTTTATATATAAATAAATATATATATATACATGTGTCATTTAGAAAATCAGTGCTGGTGTAATGGAAGGAACCCATTGCACTGGCACTTCTCGTATCCAATTCCTTGTTGTTAGTGTATTCTTTTCTCTGAAACTGCAGCCGAAACCAGTGTGCCGGGAGAGAGGACATGCCGTTACTGCACAGAAAACCGTTCATTCGACAACCCCCGCCTCCGGATTTACAACCAACGGAGGAGCTGTTCTACTGCCGAGTTACAAATGAAATCTTCAGGGACTACGAGTAAGCCTTTACACGTTGCTGTTCTGTCCAGCTGTGCACTTATCTGTGTTTCCCATGCCATGTGGTTAGATGCTTTTTTTTTTTTTTGATTAGGATGACTGCATTTAATAATTTCTCAAGTTTTAGTAGGCAAGTCACTTTTATTTTTGTGGCCACCTCAGTGCAGCAAAACTTTCTATTGGCAGTTCATACACATGCACTAGAATCCTTCAGCTCATGTAAATCTTAAAGTGGACCTATCACCCAGACACAAAAATCTGTATAATTAAAGTCCTTTTTCAAATTAAACATGAAATCCAATTTCTATTTTTTATTAAAGCATTCATAGCTGTTGTAAGCTCATTTAAAAATCTCAGCTGTCCATCAAATATTGTCTGCCCCTCCTCTATGTCCTGGGCATAGAGGCGGGGCAGACAATTACTTTCACTTTCCATTCGGCACTTAGATGTCACTGCTCTCCACACATTCCCCCGTTCTCTTTACCATTTAATTGTGTAGCCAGGGCATGGGGATGGACATTGGGTCCCTAATTTCTGGTGCACAAACAAGATTATGAGCTGATGTAAGACTTGCCTTAATAACAATGTGCACAAAATGGCTGCTGCCTGCTTGCTATAACTTTGAAATCCCAGAATGAAGGACGCAAGATTCATATAATTTATATAGTGTAATTGAAGTTAATTTTGCTTGACTAATGTGATAAAATAGGATTTTGAATATTTTTTTTGGGTGACTGTTCCCCTTTAATAAAGGCTGTTAGATAGGAGCGCTGTAGTGTTATTTTTGTCCAGTATTTCAACTTCTAAAGCTCCAGTAATATAACATTGGGTATCTCCTGATGCACTGATTGGTGAATATCTGCATTTTAAGTTGCTTACCTAGGGAGAGGTGCCAGTCCGTGTGAAGTTTACCCTCTCTATAAGCAGTGTCTTGTGGTTGCTGTATATAGGATGTAATGTAGGGATGCACCGAATCCACTTTTTGGGATTCGGCCAAACCCCCGAATCCATCACGAAGGATTCGGCCGAATACCGAACCGAATCCGAACCCTAATTTGCATATGCAAATTAGGGGTGGGAAGGGGAAAACATTTTTTACTTCCTTGTTTTCTGACAAAAAGTCACGCAATTTCCCTCCCTGCCCCTAAAATGTAATGTAATGTTGCACTATACCATGTTAACAATTTTATTCCCATTATTTATAATCTGGCCATTACAAATATCTGTTCACATAGTGCTGTATATTATAGAAGTTTTTGAAGGAAACATGACATGGAAGCTCCTTCTAAAGAGTAAGGGTAGCAGCAGTAAATTGTATCCGGACTGGTTGGTGACATGAATCTTGCGCAGCCATCTAATTAATTGAATCAGGGCTAGACTGGTTTGAATGTAAAGATATAAGATCTCTCTTTATTTCAGGAATCCAGAAGGCTATACTTTAGGGGAAGGTCATGTCCCATAAAACTGATTTGAAGCAAATTATTTAATTGTTTTTTTTCTCTCTGTAATAATTAAGTATCTTGAACTTGATGGTAACTAAGCTGCATAAATATATACTGGTGGCAACCCTTTTGGGTTTAATTATTTAATATACTTGGGGTATAAAAGTAATTGTAGAAAATCCCTTATCTGGAAAATATAGTGTGTGTGTGTGTGTGTGTGTGTGTGTGTGTGTGTGTGTGTGTGTGTGTGTGTGTGTGTGTCAGTCATCGGATTCTGTTTTTGAGTTTAGAGCCTTTAAATGTTTTTTGGGTTTTTTTTTGTATTCATATCTTTCCTCACGCCACTGCTTTATTGAACACCAGTACACCAGTACAGGTATGGGACCTGTTAAGCAGAATGTTCGGGACCTGGGGTTTTCCAGATATGGGATCGTTCCATACTTTGTATCTCCATACATTAAGTCTGCAAAAAATCATTTAAACATTATTTTAACCAAATGGCTTGTTTTGCCTCCAATTAGGATTCATTATATCTTAGTTGGGATCAAGTACAAGCTACTGTTTTATTATTACAGAGAGAGAGGATATTATTTTTAAACATTTGAATTATTTTATTAAAATAAAGTCTATGTGAGATGGCCTTTCTGTAATTCAAAGCTGTTTGGATAATGGGTTTCTGGAAAACAGATTCCATACTTGTATATGGCCACACAATTGTGTGTCATAGCACATATCTGGGTGGTTCATTGATTAATCATATGCAAATAAATCAGTGAAGCCAAAGGGCAGATTTAGTACCTATACAAATCACCTGGGCCATACCTATGATCTAGGAGTGTTTACTATTCGTTTCCTGTTATTGTTATATTGTTTTGCTTTTACAGTTCCTAACTCAAAGCTATGATTGACTATCATTGAATACTTTAAATCCATATATAACTTTTTCTAGCTATGTACAGTGGTGTGAAAAACTATTTGCCCCCTTCCTGATTTCTTATTCTTTTGCATGTTTGTCACACTTAAATGTTTCTGCTCATCAAAAACCGTTAACTATTAGTCAAAGATAACATAATTGAACACAAAATGCAGTTTTTAAATGAAGGTTTACGTTATTAAGGGAGAAAAAAAACTCCAAATCTACATGGGCCTGTGTGAAAAAGTGATTGCCCCCCTTGTTAAAAAATAACTTAACTGTGGTTTATCACACCTGAGTTCAATTTCAAAGGTTATAAAGCCATTTCTAAAGCTTTGGGACTACAGCGAACCACAGTGAGAGCCATTATCCACAAATGGCAAAAACATGGAAGAGTGGTGAACCTTCCCAGGAGTGGCCGGCCGACCAAAATTACCCCAAGAGCGCAGAGACAACTTATCCGAGAGGCCACAAAAGACCCCAGGACAACATCTAAAGAACTGCAGGCCTCACTTGCCTCAATTAAGGTCAGTGTTCACGACTCCACCATAAGAAAGAGACTGGGCAAAAACGGCCTGCATGGCAGATTTCCAAGGCGCAAACCACTTTTAAGCAAAAAGAACATTACGGCTCGTCTCAATTTTGCTAAAAAACATCTCAATGATTGCCAAGACTTTTGGGAAAATACCTTGTGGACCGACAAGACAAAAGTTGAACTTTTTGGAAGGTGCGCGTCCCTGTCATCTGGCGTAAAAGTAACACAGCATTTCAGAAAAAGAACATCATACCAACAGTAAAATATGGTGGTGGTAGTGTGATGGTCTGGGGTTGTTTTGCTGCTTCAGGACCTGGAAGACTTGCTGTGATAGATGGAACCATGAATTCTACTGTCTACCAAAAAATCCTGAAGGAGAATGTCTGGCCATCTGTTCGTCAACTCAAGCTGAAGCAATCTTGGGTGCTGCAGCAGGACAATGACCCAAAACACACCAGCAAATCCACCTCTGAATGGCTGAAGAAAACCAAAATGAAGACTTTGGAGTGGCCTAGTCAAAGTCCTGACCTGAATCCTATTGAGATGTTGTGGCATGACCTTAAAAAGGCGGTTCATGCTAGAAAACCCTCAAATAAAGCTGAATTACAACAATTCTGCAAAGATGAGTGGGCCAAAATTCCTCCAGAGCGCTGTAAAAGACTCGTTGCAAGTTATCGCAAACGCTTGATTGCAGTTATTGCTGCTAAGGGTGGCCCAACCATTTATTGGGTTCAGGGGGCAATTACTTTTTCAAACAGGTTTGGATTTCTTTTCTCCCTAAATAATAAAAACCCTCATTTAAAAACTGCATTTTGTGTTTACTTGTGTTATCTTTGACTAATAGTTAAATGTGTTTGATGATCAGAAACATTTTGTGTGACAAACATGCAAAAGAATAAGAAATCAGGAAGGGGGCAAATAGTTTTTCACACCACTGTATCTAATGACTTTGATATTATCTTAAGGCACCTATTTTTTAATCTTGGTTCTAAATACAGTGCATTTAAAGGGGATTTTGGTTATTTTTATTAGTGTACTTGTGGTTTGTCTGCTCCATTCTCACTACTTTTTTTACTAGTAGAGGTATTTATAGTTAGCTTGCATTTTCACTGGTCTTACTAAAGATATACAGGATACCATTGTGTGGCTTTTTTTTTAGATCTCTATTATAGTACAGTACAATTCTCTACTTACCATGACTGAAACAGAAGTTTAGGTATGATTTATGGCTGAGATTCTAGCTGTAATCAATAAGACTATCCAGGCTAGAGTGGCCTGGCATCTGAAACCCATTGTTTATTATTACTTATCAAGCTTGAGGTCTCGGGCAACAGAATGGCCTGGATTACTCCTGATCTCAAAGCCAAAAACCTGAAACTTTTGGAGTTCTAGGAAGAATTTCCTTTTCTTTGTGACTTTGATAGAGCATACATATTTAGTAGACAGACTGAGGGTTCATGGGATAGCAATATGTTTTCTTTTAGTGCTGGGGATTTTCTAAGACCTATAGTGTATGGGTTACTTTTTGTATATCCATAAAGCATCTGCCAAATCCCATGATTTTCCAGAAGTTGTATTTCTCAGCCAAAAGCACATCAGGGTCTTTTTTACCCTAAGAGGTTTGTTAGTTTGTTTGTTATAGTTGTTTGATGTATCAAAATAATAGTTTTGGAATCCACTTAAGTGAATATAGAAGTGGTTCCATGTACAAGGCTAGTATACCCTCTAGTATTATTGCAAATTCAAGCCTGAAGATAAGCAGGTTTTGTTGAAAAGGAAGGCTATTTACGGTAAGTTTTGGAGCATTTGTGTCCGTTTGTTCCGTGTGTTGATTTTTTTTTTTTCTGTTCAAAATGTCACTTTTCTCAGTGAAACTTAGTGTACCTGTCACTGTTTGAAATAATTCCCAATCCTAGATATTACTGTTATTTGAACAAAATAAACTTTAATTACACTGTACTTTAATTTTAAAATCTTGTTTCCTTTATTATTTTGGAATCCACAATTAGAGCATACAGACAGGCTCCATTGTGTGGAAACTGTTATTAAGGCAACCTTTATATCATTTCAAAATCTTGGGGGTTATTTCTTGATGGTTAAGAGTTTTTTATACCTCGAATGAACTCACAATTCGAATTATTTGAGAGAAAACTCGAATGGGAAAAAAATAGATTCAGAGAGTTCGGGGAGCGAAACCTGAAAACTTGAATTAATCAAGTTTTCGGTTAAAAATAAAATCAAATCTCTCAAATTGATCGAGTTTTCGGGCAAAACCCTCTGAATAAGACTCTTTAACATCATGAAGGCTATTAACATCAATGCCATTGACTCCTACATGACATAAACAGGTTTTAGATGGTATATTTTCCGATTCAAGCTATTTCCAGTGTTGGGATATAATAAGTAACCTCAAAAACTTGAATACTTGTAGAAAACACAACTCAATCCTTAATAAATAACCCCCTTTATATATGCACCAGAGAGGAGACAATGATGTTCAAGTACTGGTTACACAACTATAGACAGGGTGGAGGGAGAGGGTATGCGAAGGGTGCAGTGCCATCTAGGGAGTACAGTATGAAAAGTGAAAGTGTTTGAGGCATAGAGGCGAGGAAGGCAATGTATGATTGACAGCTGAGATTTTTAGATAAATGTATGAATGTTTTATTAAAAAGTAGCCCAAAACTGTGGCAAAATCGTCCATTTATAACAAGCTGTTGTCAGACAGTTAATGCTTGAAATGCAGCCATCGACTTGTGCTGGCAACTGTTGTTTGACAAGTGCAAATGCAGCTTCAGGTGACTCCTGTGCAATCCAGTGCAGCAGATTTGGGCGCTTTAGCAATGCGTTGTTGTGACTCTTAAAAACACATGGTAAAAGTGCCCCATGTGCTACTAAATCTCACCTAAAATTTTAATAATGTGTGTTTTACTAGTTAATGTTTAACTTTTCTGCTTCTTCCCTTGCCTCCTTATGCAGTGAGTTTTTTGAACGCACTATCCTGTGCAACAGCCTTGTATGGAGCTGCTCCCTGACAGGCAAATCTGGCCTTACCTACCAAGAAGCACTTGAATCAGAGAAAAAAGTGAGACAGAGTCTGAAGACCTTCCCAGAGTCCTTAACCGTTCCTATCTTGTATCTCTCCACACTTGTGAGACGCCAGAGAGTGACAGATGTGTGTGAGGAAATATTTGCCTATGTGAAAGACCGGTTCTTTGTTGGTGAAACGGTGACTGTAGTGAGAAACAGCGGCGCAAGGTAAATCAAATGAATCGGTGATGCAAATCATGGCGTGTCTTTGTGAAAACAGCAGTGTCTGAAACTTCCTCTTACAATGGCTGAGCCAGAAAAACAACTCTCTGTGAAAGGCTTTAGCTAATGTATTCTTTCATGACATTGCACAGCAGAGGAAGTAGATTTTCATTATTTATTTATTTGTGTATCACTAATAACTAATGCTACATGGCAAGTGACACAATAAAGTGTATCAAAGTAATGCTTTTGAGGCTTTATAGCTGTCCTCCGTGCTTTCTGTCTTGCTTTATTACAGTACTTAGCAAAGCATTTTATGATGGAAAAAGAAGAGGTGGGTAACCGAATCCTTCCCTAGAGACAGGTTGTCTTTCTTTCCCCAAGGGTGCGAAGCTAAGTAAAAACAAACAAAGAATTCTTGGACTTGCTCCCATAATCCTCTATCTCTTGGGGGGGGGGCAGGTCTTTATCCTAAACCTCTGTTAAGAGTAGGGGTTGAAGTTGGCTAAAACTTACACCAATTTATTCTACAGCTGTCCCTTTAGAGGATATTTTTTTGCCTGCAATAATTTGAGCGACAGCGGGCGACATCTCCACAAAAATGCTTCTCCATTTGAAATATTTTAAATCGCTGGCGGTTGCCTCTGGAGGAGACTTTGGGCAATTTAGCAATATTTTGGTCATACCATTATCGATTATTTCAAATGATGAGGCATTTTCGGGGATATTTGTCGCCTACAGTCGCTCATAAATAATCGTGGGTGACAAATCTCCCCGTTGTGCCTTTAGCTGTTGTGATCCACTATCCGCTCTCTAGATAGCTGTCCAGGAGTGGAGTAAGTGATTGCTCCTGCTTTTTAGTGATGAATTTACAGTCCTTCTAAACTAAAGTTTACCATTCGTTTGTTTTATAACTTTTTAACACAGTGTTTACCCAGCTCTTAGTATTTCCATGTGGGAATATAATTGTAAGAGGTACTCAGTTTCTCATTTTCATTTGTTTCTGCATTTAAATGTTATGTTTGTTTACTCTTATTACAATTCTGCCTTATTTTTCTATAAAGCTGATGTATTTGCAAAATCACGAACATGGACTTGAGATCTGTTATTACAGGTATGGGATCCGTTATCCGGAAACCCATTATCCAGAAAGCTCCAAATTATGGAAATTCCATCTCCCATTAACTCCCTTTTATTCAAATAATCCAAATGTTTAAGAATGATTTCCCTTTTCTCTGTAATAATAAAACAGTGCCTTGTATTTGATCCAAGCTAAGATATAATTAATGCTTATTGGAAGTAAAAGAATCCTATTGGGTTTATTTAATGATTTCATGATTTTCTATTAGACCTAAGGTATGGAGATCCAAACACAGTGAAATTGTTACTTTTCTTGGTCGCCAGAATTGATAAAGGAGTTGTCGTTGAGAATTCAGGCATTCATGAACTATTCCTTCTTCATCTTTATTGTAAAGCTTCTTTTTAATTGCCATGTACAGGTATAGGATCTGTTATCTAGAAAGCTCTGAACTAAGATTTAATTAATCCTTATTGGAAGAATAACCTGCCTATTTGTATATTTAATGTTTACATGATTTCATAGTAGACTTAAGGTATGAGGATCCAAGTTACGGAAAGATCCATTATCTGTAAGACCCCAGGTCCTAAGCATTCTGATCCCATACCTGTACTGCAATTTCTCCATTAAGCTGGCTATACAGAAAAAGACCCAATTGTTAAAGACAGGTCATGAAAAGAGAGGATCTTTGACCTATTTGGCCTTTCAAGTTCTGGTCAATATTTAGTTAATTAAATCGTTTTTATCTTGGGCTAGTGATTGGTTCATACGTTCATCCTGTTTAGGTTTGCCAGCCATACATACACATGATACCTTGCTGACTGGGTGGATAATCCAAACAGAGACCAGTCAGTCAGGAGAGGCTATTATTTTGGCTCAATACAAAGTCTTTCAGGCTTCCAGTTTAGTCCGGAAGGGCCACATCTGCAGCCTTTAGTGACCCTTTCAAAATTGTATTCTTCAGTTCTCTGATATAGAATACAGTAATTTTAATTTTCCTGATATAGAATAGAGGCCTATTTATTTCACGCTTGCTCAAATAATACTTTAAATAATAAATCTATGAAGATCAAGAATATTCTGACTCACAAATCTGGGTAATAATAGCTGAATATTTCCATTAGTCTCTTTAGACAAGCTGGAAATTCTGCAATTCTATCACAAAAAAAAAAAAATCTTAATTTTATTCCTGTGAGTACAAAAGGGGTTTAGGATTTGCTGTAAAGTCTATCTTTGTAACTAAATGCCAGTTAAGGCTTTTACACACTTAAATTTCTCTGTTACACATGATGAGAAAATAAAGGCTGAGCAAGCCATTGTCTGAATGTTAAAAACCATTCTTCCAGAAAACATTTGGCATGCACAGACATGTTGTGAAAAGGATCCTGTGTAGTTTCATTCAGCCTTTGTTTTTCAGGTTGGAGTGCAACATCTTAGAAGTTAAACTCCCTCCTCAGCAAAATGGAGTGGCTAATGGCCACATTCGTAATGATGATACCATTGTTATCAGTGATAGTGATGAGGAACAGCCTAAAGAAACACCACAGACTAGGTAAGAGGAATTTATCTGACTTTATCTGGCTTCTACATGTAAAAAAAAAAACATTAAAGGAGAACTAATCCCGAATTGGAGTGCTTTTACCAGTGTTCAACACCAGTTTGGTGTCAGTTGTAAGGCCCAAAGCTGCCAAAGGCCCCAAAAATGTATCCAAACAAAATACCAATGGCACAACTGATGCAGTTGAATCAGTGACAGTTGTTTATAAGCCCATAAGCAAGTGCCAATGTTTCGTGCCTACACGGGGCCCTTTGTCAAGCCTAATGGTGTAACACGTGCAGCAAACTTAAATAATAAAAAGGATGCTAGATCGCCTCTCACACAGACCAAAGTCCACAGAGTCCTTTTCATTAGCAAAAGTCCATAGCCATAAAGTCCAAAAGTGTAACAGTAGGTTCTAGTGGCAAGGTGTCCATAGTTAAGTCTTTAAAATCAAATAGATAACAAATTGTCAAGTGAAAGAACATAGTGAGAGTTCAATTGTGAGAAGATACAATAACTCCATTTAATGAATCATGTAAGGACAATATATGGATTTGAAAACATAAGTCAATTGATCTATGCATGCCTGAGGCATCCTATGGTACTAACGTAACATACAGACACTTACTTGTAGGCACCAGTCAGATCATATTCCTTTGATAAAGAATTAAAACAAACACATTTGTTAAAAACTCTCAAGAGAACTAAACCCTAAAAATGAATGTGGCTAAAAATGGCACATTTTATATAATGAACTTATTGCACCAGCTAAAAGTTTCAGCTTGTCAATAGCAGCAATGATCCAGGACTTCAAACTTGTCACAGGGGGTCACCATCTTGGAAAGTGTCTGCGACACTCACATGCTCAGTGGGCTCTGAGCAACTGTTGCGAAGTTAAGCTTAGGGGTTGTTGGAAATTATCAAGCAGAAACTGAGGTTGGCCTGTAATATAAGATGATACTAAAGGGCTGTTTATTAAATTCTGCACTGGTTTCTGTGCTGCCATGTAGTAATTATCTGTATTACTTATTAATCAGCCTTATATTGTGACATTTATATTGTATGTATACTGTATATTGTGAGTGGGTCCCTAAGCTCAGTAAATGACATCAGCACAGAGCATGTGCAGCGAATCCGCAGAAAAGATGGGGAGCTACTGGTGTATATTTGGAGACACAGATATTCACTGCTAAGGGGGTGTGGTTGCCTTGAGCTGGTACAGATGCTGAAAACATCATATCCAACATTTCTAGCTACTTCTTTCGTTCTTTAAAGGCTGCAGAGCAAGCTGCAAGCTTTTTCTTCTAACCATAGTGTTTTGTTTTGTTTGATTCAGAAAAATATTTATTGGTCTTCCTTGGCAACCTTCTGGTACTATAGTAAGCGCTTATAAACTAAGTTCAGGAATGTGAGTGGCTTACATTTGTAGATCTTCTTTTTAAAGTGTCCATTTAAAATATGAATGTACATTAAAAGTTACCTATAGGTAATTTTGATCACTTTTTTGAGGTTTGTTTTTGTAAGCAATTGTTAGTTGAAGTTTCTAAACCTGACTGTTTTGCCAAAATGGGCCATCAGACAGGTAATGTAAAAGCAATTTATGGCCAAGTTATAAGTAGCTTTCAAAGCAATTTTATGATAGATGTAAAAAAAAAAATTTAATTTCTGGTGTCTGTATCTCTTTAAAGGAGCACTAAACCCTAAATATTGCATTCAGCTTCTCAATAGCAGCAATGATCAAGGATTTTAAACCTGTCACAGGCAGTCACCATCTTGGAAGTGTCTGTGACACTCACATGCTCAGTAGGCTCTGAGCAGCTATTAGGAAGCTAAACTTAGGGGTCATCATAAATTATCAAGCAGAAGTTTGTCTGTAATATAAACTGATGCTACATGTCTGATTATTAAATTCTGATACTAGTTGCACTGGTTTCTGTGCTGCTATGTAGTAGTTATCTGTAGTAATTACTAAACAGCCTTTTATTACGACATTTGTATTTTATGTGTACTGTATATTTTGAGTCAGTCCCTAAGCTCAGTAAGTGACATTAGCACAAGAGCATGTGCAGTAAATAAGCAGAAAAGAAGATGGGAAACTACTAGAGTCACAAATCCATTACTGCTAAAGGGCTGTGCTTTCCTTGGGCTTTTACAGAAACCCAAAGGATAATGTGCAACATTTCTAGTCTACTTATTAAAGGGGTGGTTCACCTTCAAACAATTAGTTAGTTTCGGATAGATCACCAGAAATAACGTTTTTTTTCCAATTACTTTCTATTTTCTATGTGTCAAAGTTTTTCTAATATTTAAGTGTAAAGTGTAATTTTTCACCTTCTAGAGCCGCTCTCGGAGGGGAACTCCCTGACCCTGTAAACTGTTCTGAATGGATACATTTAGTTGATTCATTTCTTATCTTTGTCCCTGCTGAGCAGAATCTCTGGGTTTCATTACCGGCAGCTGTTAGAATTGATACAATAGTTACTAATACTCCAGAGATGCTGCTGAGAAATGTATCCACACAAAGGTGGCCATACACGGGCAGATTTTTTACTTCCAAACGACCGATTTCAGAACTTTCTGATAATATTTGTAAGTTATCGGATAGTTATGGTGTATGATCGATCGTCAGACGAGCGATCGTCTCAACATTATCGTTTGCAAAATTGATCGGATGAGTTTAAAAATTTTAGTCGTTCAGGGATAAAATTAGTCTTTGCGCATGTCAGGATTGTAGCACAAGCCAACGAACATATATGGAAGGACCTGAATGTTCTTTGCTCAAAAATTCATTTGTAACCATATGCACTATGTAAAGAAATAAATTGGTGCTGACTGCAGTAATATCACCCTATCACCTCATACTGTATGTGAAAGAAGTTTATTCTGCCATAGCAAGACATAAATCCATATGTCTGCATGAAACTGACTATATACTACAGACAGTCAAACAAATACTAGAGAAACAGGGAAAATAAGAAATTTTCATAACCCTGTTATCTCCCAGCTAACCAGTTCAGACAAATCATGCCAAAAGGTATATAGAAGAAAAAATATTTTAAAACATAACTTTTAATCCAGGTAAGTTAAAAACAACAACAGACGCACCCACAAAGACAATGCCATATGAGACTCCATTCTAGGTATATGGAAGTCCGGGACCATGTCCCTAAAACAACACTCAATTAAAAACCAGGCATAGGGTGAAACAGTGGACAATTATTGCAGTCAGCGTTGCCAATTCCCACCTGACCGCTATAGTAGTTACAATAATAGCCATGTATTTGTAGCCATTCCCAACCCCTCCCTTCCAGTCATTCCCCAACCAAAATTCTACCTAGCTACGTGGGGAACAAGTGGAAGCTATTCGCCCACTGTCCACCTATGCCACCAGCCCTACGCGTTTCACCGTGTACCACGGCTTCTTCAGGGGCATAAGTGACGAGTGCGCGTCCAAAATCAGTTTAAATAGGTATCTCGTGTAGGAACGAACGTTTGCGTCATTTCCATCACGTCATTTCCGGTTGCGCTTGGTTGTTTCCGGTTACGCTTAGTAGTCTGCCCATATTTGCCTCAAAAGATCAGTGCGCATGCGCTGCCCATACTATCGTGCTAGGCCGACTTGCCCTGTATTACTTCATTGTATGGTTATGCACATGCGCCTCCTCTATAGGTCCCTTCAACTTCAAGCGCAGTATACCCCCCAGCCCACATTATTAGCTGGATGGATCTAATAAAGGGGGATATCTTAGACTTGGTGTGACAATCTGGACATTAATGGATAACCTAACATAAAATCTATTTGACACTGAATGAATTGCTATAATAAAAGAGACAGAGTCAAATATAATAGTGTATATCTGATAATACAGAAATTGGGAACTTTTTATACCCCATATCATATAATTTTATTCACATTTTAAAGGAGTAGACGAGAAGCAGCGAGAAGCGCAATGGATATATTGGCTGAATACACAGGCTCCTAATGGCCTGAATGAAGGTTTTACCTTCTCGCCCTTTCTTTAAAAATTAGTGTAAAAAGTTTGCTAAGGGCCTAAATGCAGGCTTGTGCTTCTCTTCTACTCCTTTAAAATGTGAATAAAATTATATGATATGGGGTATAAAAAGTTCCCAATTTCTGTATTATCAGATATACACTATTATATTTGACTCTGTCTCTTTTATTATAGCAATTCATTCAGTGTCAAATAGATTTTATGTTAGGTTATCCATTAATGTCCAGATTGTCACACCAAGTCTTAGATATCCCCCTTTATTAGATCCATCCAGCTAATAATGTGGGCTGGGGGTATACTGCGCTTGAAGTTGAAGGGACCTATAGAGGAGGCGCATTCGCATAACCATACAATGAAGTAATACAGGGCAAGTCGGCCTAGCACGATAGTATGGGCAGCGCATGCGCACTGATCTTTTGAGGCAAATATGGGCAGACTACTAAGCGTAACCGGAAACAACCAAGCGCAACCGGAAATGACGTGATGGAAATGACGCAAACGTTCGTTCCTACACGAGCGGTAATGGATACCTATTTAAACTGATTTTGGACGCGCACGCGTCACTTATGCCCCTGAAGAAGCCGTGGTACACGGTGAAACGCGTAGGGCTGGTGGCATAGGTGGACAGTGGGCGAATAGCTTCCACTTGTTCCCCACGTAGCTAGGTAGAATTTTGGTTGGGGAATGACTGGAAGGGAGGGGTTGGGAATGGCTACAAATACATGGCTATTATTGTAACTACTATAGCGGTCAGGTGGGAATTGGCAACGCTGACTGCAATAATTGTCCACTGTTTCACCCTATGCCTGGTTTTTAATTGAGTGTTGTTTTAGGGACATGGTCCCGGACTTCCATATACCTAGAATGGAGTCTCATATGGCGTTGTCTTTGTGGGTGCGTCTGTTGTTGTTTTTAACTTACCTGGATTAAAAGTTATGTTTTAAAATGTTATGTTTTAAAATATTTTTTCTTCTATATAACTTTTGGCATGATTTGTCTGAACTGATTAGCTGGGAGATAACAGGGTTATGAAAATTTCTTATTTTCCCTGTTTCTCTAGTATTTGTTTGGATGTTGTTGGTTCTTTAATGAACACTAACCTGCGGATAAATTAGGTCTGAAACTTGATCACACTCACCTGTGTGAACTTATACTACAGACAGTGACACAATGCTAGCACCACTCCTCGTTTGTTGAACAATGGTTATATCTGTTCATATAATTGTTCTCTGTGGATGGCATATTGTATGGTAAAATAATCGTCAGACGATTGTTTAACGATATGATCGTTCATTGCAGAACGATAAACGTATGCCCGTGTATGGCCACCTTAAATGTAGCAAATTGTAACAGTTTAGAGTCTGCACCTGGATCACTGAGCTGCCAGATTGAAACGCTAGAGACATGAAAATTCATCTTTAAATTTAGATTTTGGAAAAACAGTAAAAAAATAAATAAGTGAAAGTTATTGGAAAAAAAAAGTCTATTTCTGGGGGAACAATCTGACAACAACTGAACTGAAAAAAGTTTTTGGAAGGTGAACAACCCCTTTAAGTTAAGATTTAGTTTACAAGTGTGCTCACTTGTGTGAGGAGTAAACAACTCTTTAGTTTTAGTGGCAAAAGCAAAGGTCCTGAGGTAATCGTAAAAATCTCAAAGGCTGGTGAAAGTGAGCATGTATACATACTTAATATATCTTGTATTCTTCCACCTGTTAAACTATTAGATTATTGTATGTCTTTCTCTGGCTTGCTCTTTAGGAAGAAAAAGGAGACGACTGATCCCTCCTTATTAAAATATAAAGTTAAGCCAATTCAAAAGGAGCTGTATGAATCTGTTACTGTCAAAGGATGCCAACTCAGGTTTGTATGAAAATATTTATATATATATATATAGTCTAGTTCTCTCAAAGATGGGGGAACTATTAGGGCAGAATGCAAATATTTTAAACCAATTATCAATATGAAACTTGTATTTTTGTATCTGCAACAAAAATCTTTTTTCTTTTTTTCTTCTTACATTCTCAACTTTTTTTTTTTTTTTTGCAATGAAAAACATTTTGAAAGCTCAAACCTTTCCCGATCTATTTAAATAAATTGGCGTGTTATTGTTTGAATGTCACTTCATTTAATTTAGAATTATTGGGAATTTTCTAGTTGCTCTATCTTTAAAATCAATGGGAAGCTTGCACAATGCCCAAAAAGATTTCTCTTGACATTTACACACTGTAGAAAAGCCAAGAAGTAGATTAATAATAACCAACAATGGAAAAAAGTTGAAAAACACTCTTTTCTTGAATGAGATTTGGTGAGAAAGTGTTTTCAATGTTTTATAAATCTCTCCTGAACTTTGAATTCTGGGGAAGACTCGAGTGGCAGAATCTAACAGTGTATTTTTTAGATAACTGAGAAGTAGGTATCAGAGATGGGAACATGGAAACAATAGTCTGATGAAGCCTCTTTAAAATGAATAAAACCAGAAACCGATATCCATTTTCTGCCAAGAATAAGTTGTATCCTCTTGCTCACGATTACATTAAATGCCGTTTTTTTTTTTTATATTATTTTTAGTCGAAAACCATCGATATTTTCTCAAGACAGACTGAAACTTTTTTTGAAGCTGCACTGTGAAGCACATGAAAGAATGATAAAGACTAAGGTAAAGATGATTTTAATGTTCATTTATATTTTATTAAACAAAATCCGTCTTCTGAAGCAGAGGCATTTTATTTAACAATTGTCAAGGACCCCTTGTCTGGAATCTCGCATAAATGGATGCAGATAAAGAAAGTATGAAGCAAAGGGGTTTTACAATTTCAAACTGTATTTTTAATTTTTTTTATGCAGGCAAGTTCAGTCACAAAGTACCAAATTTCAGTGAAAAACTTTCTGAATTATTTCCCTGAGGAGCCTCCGGATTTTCAGCTCTCACCCCCAAACAAAAAAACAAGTGGTAAACCACTTCCAAACAAGCACTTAAGTCGGGTAAGATGGATTGTTACTATTGTTCCACTTGTTATTACATGATTACAGGTATCAAATAGTTCTGTCCTAGTACAGTGCTAGTGTGGACACCAGGGGATGATCTTGTTTAACTAAATAAGTGGACTACCTTCCAGGCTTCCCAGTAAGTTTGATCTCCCTTCCATGGCTATAAGTTGCTGTTATCATTGCCTTCACTTCCCAGAAAAAGCATACAGCTAGCTGGAAGATGTGCGGTTCGATGATTGCTTTACAGTCCTACCGGTGTCTGTGAATATTCTTTTTTTTTTTAAAAGTTTTTATTTAAAGGTTTAAACATAACACAGTCAAGAACAGTAAATAGACAGAAAAGAGAGAAGTTGAGAGAGAGAGGGGGAGGGGGGGGTAAGGTACTACAAGGTATATCCAATAAATTAGTGTATAGGCAGTTAACCAGCTTGCACATTCAACCAAGTACCCCATATCGCTTCAAATTTCGCGGGGCATCCTCTCGAGAGATAGGTCAGTTTCTGATTCGAGAGAGAATCATTTACCAGATTTTTCCAATATTGTATCCTGGGAGGGTTGAGCGATTTCCAGTGCATTAATATGGCTTTCTTAGCATAATACAGGAGCTGTAAATAACATAGTCTAGTACACGGGTGCAGCTGCAAATCCCCTATGATCCCCAACAGACAGGTTTCTGGCGAACGAATGCTGGGCAGTGCAAGCTTTTCATTCAAGTATTGGAGGACTGCACTCCAAAAATTCTGAATTATCGGACAGGACCAAAACACATGAAACAGAGTGCCAGGTTCCACTCTGCACTTAGGGCACAGGTCTGACACCGTAGCATATATTTTGGCCAGGCGGTAGGGGGTTAAGTAAACTCTATTTAAAAATTTAATTTGTATAAGCCTGTCCCTCATGGATATTGATAGTGCTGTTACAAGCTGTAGTGCGTCCTTCCATGTTTCATCATCCAGGTCAGGAAGGTCCGCTTGCCATTTGCCCTTAACTCTCTCAAGGGGAGAGGGACCAGCGGTAGATAGTATCGTATATAACCAGGATAGGGGTTTTGGTAGGTCTAACCTGTGCAGGTAGGTCTCAAGGGACGATACCTTTAAACCCACAGGCTTTATTGGGAATTGCACCTTGAAAGCATGGCGTAATTGGAAATAACGAAACAACATATCCGGGTGGGGGTGGAATTCCTGTTGGATTGTGGCAAAACTCTTACAGTCACCCCCCGAGACGATATCACCAAGAGTTTTAATCCCAATCTGTGCCCACCGGGCGATGTCTGGGAGTGAGCGTAAATGAGGGAGGTGATTATTACCCCATAGTGGGGTATGGGGGGACCAGGCAGTGGAGGTACCTCGAACCAGTTCCTGGGATTTCTGAAATGCTTTCACCACTGTTTGCATAGGGGTAGTGGTCACATGAAATGGGGAGACACCGCGGTACGGGAGCTTGGCAAGGGCCTCAAAGGAGCCTAATACCGCTGCTTCTAACACCACCGCTGAGTTGCTTCTATCAGGGACAATCCACCAGTGGGCATAAACCAACTGGGCCGCAAGGAAGTAGAGTTTAAGATTAGGTAATGCTAGGCCTCCTCCAGAAGCCGGCGCCTGTAACACCCTAAAGTTTAATCGGGGATGTTCCCCTGCCCATAAGAAATTCCTGGTTATTTTGTCTAGTCTGGTGAACCACTGGGCCCGAGGGCTTATGGGAGAGTTGTGGAGAGTATATAGAAATTTGGGTAAAAAGATCATTTTAAACATATTAATTTTGCCTGGTAAAGAAAGAGGTAGGTCTTGCCATACAGCAACTTTGTTAGACAGGGTCTGCACTACTGGATCTAGATTAAGTTGTACATATCTATTAAGGTCTTTATGGATCACGATACCCAGGTATTTAAATGAGTTCACAACCTTGAGTTGTAGTAAGGTGTCCGGCGAATCCGGGGGAAGGGGATCTATGGGGAACACCACCGACTTAGTGCGATTTATTTTCAGACCAGAGTATTGTCCAAATTCAGCAATAGTTGCCAGGAGATTTGCAAGGGCTGCACCCGAGTTGGCCAGATAGACAAGCATATCGTCAGCGTATAGTGAGATTTTTTCAACCAGGTTACCTACACAAAGGCCTTGTATACCCACATGCGCCCGTATTTTAATGGCCAGGGGTTCTATAGCCAGGGCAAAAAGCAAAGGCGAAAGAGGACACCCCTGGCGGGTGCCCCTTCCTAAAAAAATGCTATTGGATATTTGTCCATTGACCAGTACCTTGGCCCTCGGGTGCGCATACAGAAGTTGGTCTGTGAATATTCTTTAAAGACGCAGAAGAACTTTAGCCACCCAGCTAAAAAAGCCTGGGGAGTGTGTAAAAAAAAAAAATATTTTTAAATATTTACACACTTGTGGATTATTTGTAGGGGTTATACAAAAGTAGTAGCAAGAACTCTTTTTAAACTTGTACCAGTCTCTTGAACCGAAGAAGAGTAGTGAAATGTCTTCCACGATTACTCAGCAAGCCCAGTTGCTCTAAATTTTCTTCTATTACATATACCCTTTTAAACTTTTTAAGGTTGTAACTGAACTGCTGCTGGCATTCAGAGTTTAAAGGCTCCATATGTGTCTTGATGGATGTATGCATTTTGAGCAATAGCACATCATCCCGGGCCTTCTTATTGATGATACCTTGTTTATTAAACAGCTCTTCTTTAAATAAAACAAGAACCCCACATTTAAAATATCCATACATTTTTGGGATATGCCTTAATCAGCAGGTGGAATTAATTAAATAAAATAAAAAAACCTAGTAAAATAACAACGTTTGGTGTTTAATGTAGGAACAGTGAAAATGGTACTCTTTGGTATATAACTACTTTCATAAAATCACTCCCAAGTGTCTGTCTAGTATTATAACTGTACATGTTTATTTTTATTTAGCAACATCATCATTAGCTTTTTCATATTAATATTTAAAGGGCAATGGATTAGCAAACAAACAAAAACAAGTTCAAGCTGCTAAAGAGCGAGAGAGAATCTTGAAACAGAAAAAGGAGCTGAAAGCTATGGGTAAGGCAATCCCCTTCTAACTACACCTTTTGTGTTCTGGCTGTGTATTTGTTTTTCTTGCACACTAACATGCACAATTTTATAAGTAACAAGATTTCTTAATGCTTTAACTATATCTCACAATGAACACAATAGCTTCCACACTTGTCTGTCTTAATGACTGTTAGCTGTATGTCATTACAGATTAAATAATGCATACATTATGTATTTAATACATTTTCACAGTGCCTTCCCAATTCCATTTAAAGGCCCTCATTACATTATGTCTTGGGATCGAATGATATCTGCTGATCAATGCACACACATACAACACACTGTGGATTTCAACCAAAAAATGCTTGTGTGTGTGCATTTTTTTTTTTTTTTGAAATCTGCAAAGAGCACAGTGACATACATATTTAATTTCTTTCCTGTCTCTACCTACATGGGTGAGGTGCAGGTGAGATTGGCCGTTTCTTTACTAGTTGAGAACACACCTTGTCTGACATAACCATGAGTTTGTATGCAGTGGAATGTGTTAATGCTCTGTTAATACAAGAGTATTGATAGTAGACCTGAATATCTGCTGAAACAGCATCTTTGCCTTCTATGAATATTTTATTAGAAATGGAAAAGGCAAGGATGAGAAGAGAACGTGCAGAGGAGACAAGGTCACGCATACAAGAGAAATATATCAAGGAAAGGCAAAAGGAAGAGCTGAAAAAAATAGTAGAGGTAGAAAAGTTAAAGAAAAAAGAAGAGAAAGAGAGGATGAAATTGGAAAAAGAGAAGGTAATGCACTCTTTAACTGTATCTACTTTCTTAAACTAGTACTCACTTTTATGCATTCAGCTTGTCTTATGGTTCTTGAATACATTTTAAAGGATGAAAAATATGACTCACACTTGAGTATTTGAGTAGAGATGCTGTGAGTTGTTGCATAGAAACCTCAGCTGAAGCCCAGGTTAAGCAACACTAAAGCACATTTCAGATGTAGTGGGTATATATTGGCGTTTTTTTAAATAGCAGGGACAACCCAACTGCTGGCCAAATTTCTTTAAAGTTAACAAACCATTCAAAACAATGTTTTGCACAAGTGTAACAACTACACCTGAATTACATTTCATTAGGAAAGGGAGAAACTTCGTGAGGAAAAGAAGAAATATGCAGAACGTCTCAAGCTTTGGAGTAAGCCTCGGGATGATATGGAGTGTGAAGACCTTAAGGTATCAGTCATTGAAGTTTTTAGATAATTATCCTAGATATATTCTGGCACTTCTTATACATACAGCCAGCTGTTGAGAATGCTTCTTTAATAACATATAGTAGTTAATTTAATGTCTTCTGCATCCACACACAATATTGTAAGCTATATGCACTTATATTATCCAGCCTGTTCAGTAACCTTGTTTCTGACTGACCTCTAATTAAAAGAGGTACCATACGTGGCAAAAGCATGAATCATTATTCTCCGTTAACTAGTTTCCCCAAACTGAAGACAGCATTTTTCTGAAAAAATGCATCTAACCTTAAATAACTTAAAATTTATTGTATCTCAGGAGCTTCCTGAACCCACTCCAGTGAAAACAAGGCTTCCTCCAGAATGTTTTGGAGATGCTATCATGGTGTTAGAGTTTCTACATGCATTTGGAGACCTGTTTGATCTTAAGGACGAGTTTCCTGAAGGAATGACATTTGGTAAGTAATAACCCATTCATAATTCCTGTACTGAGTAAATAGTAATGAACAAATCATCCAAAATATAACTGGCATCTGACTCTCCTGACCCATTGGCATTGTGTTTTGGAATGGCCTGCATGTCATGAAATCTTAACCAGAATATTAACCGCTGTTTGTGTGTGTGTATGTATGCGTATCAGTTTTTTTAAAAAAAAAAATGTAATCTATTTAGCTGAAATGAGGTACTGGTCAAGTCGCAGATGCTGTTGTAGCAATGCTTATATTTCATTTTTTATGGTCATGGTCACAAATATTAAATGTTCCTGTTTTTGCAGAAATGCTAGAAGAAGCTTTGGTGGGCAGTGACCCTGAAGGTCCGCTTTGTGAACTTCTCTTTTTCTTCATGAGTGCCATCTTTCAGGCCATGGCTGAAGAAGAAGAGGAAGTAGAAAAAGAACAAATAGCAGAGACTGAACCCAAAGGTCAGAGGTTTTGCTCAGCCCAAAAAAAAATTACTGCATATTCTGTCTGTGCCAGAGGCAGTCAAAATAGATTGACTTATACACTTGAACATTAGGGGGGTGTTTATTAACATTTGAGACAAACCGTTGATGTTATCGTTTCCAGATTTATCAGAGGCTTTGGATGAAGATGCTGATCCAACAACATGTGCTCTAACAGCTGTGGCCACTTTAGCAGCAGCGTGGCCTCAACTGCACCAAGGTAGGTTCCTTTTTGAAATCGTTATTTTATGAATTATATTCATTGCGTTTTGATTGGCTGAGAAAGGGAAATTGGAGCTTATAAAACCCGTACCTCTCCCTTATTTTATTAGGGACTCTTTATCCAGTTTCCCCTATAAGGAATGTTATTGTTCTACAGATAAGTTTGATTAATTGTGATGTATGCTTGATGCCAGCACTTCTTTTTAGTATATGTGTTTTTATGCAGATCATTTTAACATTTAAATATAGTATTCTCCTTCATACATTTGTTTGTCAAAATCTTTTTATATGTATTTTATAGAAAAATAATCATCCTGAAGTTAAATGTGTTTTTTTTTTGGTTATTCCCTGCTGCAGGTTGTCATCTAAAAAAACTAGATTTGGACAGCTGCACGCTGTCAGAGATCCTGCGGTTACACATTTTAGCATCTGGTGCTGATGCAACTTTTGCCAATGCTAAGTATCGATACCAAAAGCAAGGCGGGTTTGATGCTACAGATGATGCTTGTGTGGAACTACGTCTCAGCAATCCTGCCATCCTGAAGAAGCTTTCCACCATATCTGTTTATACCCTGCAACCTGGTGAGACTACTAACACAAGTCTAATTAGAAATTAGTTTGGTGCAACTTTTTATGTTTAGGTGCAAATGGTTTTGCTTAGACCGTTATGTGCAGATGGTCCGTACACAAATCATCTGAAATCTATTTACTAAAAGGGATGATTCATCTTTAACTTAACTTTTCGTATGTCATAGAATGACTAATTACTAAGCAACTTTTCAACTGGTCTTCATTATTGTTTTGATAGTTTTAGAATTATTTGCCTTTTACTTCTGACTCTTTCCAGTTTTCAAGTGAGGGTGACTGACACCATCTAAAAACAAATGCTTTGTAAGGCTACAAATGTATTGTTATTGCTGCATGTTATTACTCTGCTTTCTATTCAGACTTCTACTGATCATATTCCTGTTTCTTATTATCAAAGCAGTGCATAGTTACTGGGGTAATTTGTACCCTAGCAACCAAACTGTTGAAATTGCAATCTGGAGAGCTGCTGAATAAAAAGCCAAATAACTCAAAAAGTAGTAAGAAATGAAAACGAATTGTAAATTCTCTCAGAATAACACTCCCTACATCATACTAAAAGATAACGCAAAGATGAACACTCCCTTTAAAATATACATAAGACAAGCTGAGGAATTGAACATTACAGAGAAAGGGCTGTGAAATGGAATAAAATGACACCGTAAAATTTTTTCTAATAAAAAAAAAAAAATTGTATGTTAAGTGCACCAAAGCCCTGGGATATATTTATCAAAGAGTGAAGTTAGATTTTGCCACAGTCCAAAAGCGTGAAATACCGCCTCTCTCCATTAATTTCTATGGGATTTTCAAAGGCGTATTTAATAAAAGGATGAAAGTGAAAGTTCATCCTTTGATAAAGGCGCCTTTCAAACTCCCATAGAAATGAATGGGAGAGTATTTGACTCTAGCAGACTGTGGCAATCTCTACCATAACTCTTTGATAAATATACCCCCTTGAATTTGTATGGTGTGCAGACATTGGGGTACAGTTTTGAGTTGGAGCTTACTACATTTGCTTAAGCTTATTCATGTAGAAGGAGTGCACAAGGCTTCCAATAGCATATTATATGTTTAAAGTACTTTATAAGCAAGTACAGGAAGTGCAAATTAATGTACATTACCATGAGCTCTTTTAAAGAAACTGCAAGTTGGAGTGATATCACCCCTCCCTTCTCCCCCCCCCCCCAGCAGCCAAACAAAAGAACAATGGGAAGGTAACCAGATAACCGCTCCCTAACACAAGATAACAGCTGCCTGGTAGATCTAAGAACAGCACTCAATAGTAAAAACCCATGTCTCACTGAGACACATTCAGTTACATTGAGAAGGAAAAACAGCAGCCTGCCAGAAAGCATTTCTCTCCTAAAGTGCAGGCACAAGTCACATGACCAGGGGCAGCTGGGAAATTGACAAAATGTCTAGCCCCATGTCAGATTTCAAAATTGAATATAAAAAAATCTGTTTGCTCTTTTGAGAAATGGATTTCAGTGCAGAATTTTGCTGGAGTAGCCCTATTAACTGGTTCATTTTGAAAATCTTTTTTTTTTCCCAAACATGTATTCCGAAGAAAGGATCCCTTTAAGCAAAGATTCACACTGCCTTAATTAAACTATGGCTAAGCAGCTAAAGCAATTTAGAATACCATGCAAGTTCATATCATTTTCAAACTGCAAAGACGTGGTTGGATGTGTCTGTTATTTTTACAATAACAAAGTAAAGTTAGTGTTCCTTTTCCTTGAACTTTAGAAGCAAAAATGAATGGGCCCAAATACAATCTGTTTCCTTAGGTGAGAAGCTGAAAATTCTTCATGCACTATGTGGAAAGCTGCTTACATTAGTCTCCACAAGAGATTACATTGAAGACTATGTGGAAGAGCTGCGGCAAGCAAAACAGGAGTTCAGAGAGCTGAAAGCTGAACAGAATAGAAGAGAACGCGAAGAGGCTGCTGCGAGGTTAGAAAAAAATGCGATATTGCTGGTAGAAAATCAGTCTTCCAGGAAGGCGTGGACTTCGTTTTACTTTAAGAAAGCATTAAAAATATCAGTTCTACCAATTGCAAACAGACAATGACTTTATTATCAGGCTTACATTGTAATAGTATCACACAGAGAAATTCAGTGTCATTTTGTTTAATGATTCATTTTATTAACAGAAATATGGAGGGACTAAATATCACTAATCCAGAGCACATTGCAGCCAGTGCTTATGGGCCTACCATCCTAAAAATGTTCTTTGCAAAAGTGTGCCTATTAAACCTAACTAACCTAATTAACTTAGTGGCCAGTATATACATCTCTACACCATATACATGAAATGACATTCCCTGTTGTTCCAATTTAGGATTCGCAAAAGAAAAGAGGATAAGTTGAAGGAACAAGAACAGAAAATGAAAGATAAACAAGACAAAGTTAAAGATGAGGAGAACAAAGGCTTTTCCAAAGATACAGGGTAAGCTGCATTTATATTCACAAAATGATTTAAGAAGAAGTTCAGTTTGATGGCTTTTCTTTGTTTTTGCCAAGAAGTTGCACGGTTACTCATAGTTTGTATTATAATAACATTGCTCTGACACCTGGTCATTTTTTGCAAGACCCTTGGTGCTGGCTTTTATTACCTTTCTTGGTGCACGGTTATTAGATATGTGATCAAGAAGAGAAAACAGCACTGCAGATTTGTGGTCTATAAAAGGAACCCGGAAGTCAGGTGGTACCAGCACATCTCTAGTTTGTAAGTGCAAAGTTCAAAAGTATCTTTTCAGTCCATCTGGTTGATACATATCAAAACGAAAGATACAGTAACAAATTAATCCTGTTGAAAAATAATTACTTATTAAGCCTTTTTCTACAATGTTACATCATTCCAATATATACCAAAAACATCAACATGAGGATGAGTTAAAGGGCACCAATCATAACTAAAATCATTTACTATGTGAAAGTTCAAGAAATGCGATTTTTAAAACAGTTAGAATTGTTTGTTTAATGTAAATTATCAGCTCACTATACCTTCTGCAAGATCTTCCTTATCTCCACTGAAGTTCTAGCTGAGGCAGGCATCTTGGATTTCACTGGCTCCTCCTACCTATATCTTCCCAGCCAACCGCTCTGAAATCTTGCACATGCTCAGTTGAAATTCCTTGGTTGCCTAGCAACCCTTTTAAACTATTTTCAAATCAGCCAAACCTCTGTGTTAGCTGCTGTTCAGTAGTGCTGCCACCTTCCGAAGTTAGTGTATGTCCTTCATTTGCATAATAACATCACCAGCAGGGGGACAAGATAGGGAAATCTTGCGATAATTCTAGTATCAAGACAGTGCTACAATCTATGCATGCTCCTGAAATTAGCATGTTATAGTCACCGTATGACCTCCCTTGGTGAAAAGAACCCATTTGACAAAGTAAGGGTTTTTAAAAAAACCTACCGTATATACTAGAGTATAAGCCGAGGTACCTAATTTTACCTCCAAAAACTGGGAAAGGTTATTGACTCGTATAAGCCGAGGGTGAGAAGTGCTGGTAAGTTTCAATCTCGTTTTTGGATGACTATTCTGAGGCGCCGGTTACTATTCTGAGGCGCCGTGAATATTCTTAGGCGCCGGCGATCGTTTTTGCGCTTGACCCGAGTATAAGCCAAGGTAGAGTTTTTCAGCATATTTTTGGGGCTGAAAAACTCTGCTTATACTCGAGTATATACGGTATATATATCTAGTTTGGATAAAAGTGTTTAGGTTGTACTGGTCAGATTGATGTGTTTGATTTTGGCTGTGATATTTCATCTTATGTAAGGAAACAGCTTAGTACCAGCTCGCCATTTAGGCCCCTGGGGACCACATAATCCAGTTCATGTATCCAGTAGGCTTCCCACCTAAGTACATTGTTACATAGTTAAATCAGGTTGAAAAAAGACAAAGGCCATTAAGTTCAACCCTTCCAAATGAAAACTCAGCATCCATACACACACCCCTCCCTAATTTTAATTCAATTCTATATACCCATACCTATACTAACTATAGAGCTTAGTATCACAATAGCCTTTGATATTATGTCAGTTCAAAAATCATCCAAGCCATTCTTAAAGGCATTAACAGAATCAGCATCACAACATCACCCGGCAGTGCATTCCATGACCTTACTGACCTCATTGTAAAGAACCCCCTACTTTGCTTCAAATTAAATTTCTTTTCTTCGAGTCTACAGGGGAGGCCTCTGGTACGGTGATCCTCTTTATGGGTAAAAAGATCCCCTGCTATTTGTCTATAATGTCCTCTAATGTACTTGTAAAGTGTAATCATGTCCCCCCGCAAGGGTAATTTTTCCATAGAAAACAACCCCAACCTTGACAGTCTACCCTCATAATTTAAGTCTTCCATCCCATCTAACCAGTTTAGTTGCACTTAGTCTCTGCACTCTCTCCAGCTCATTTATATCCTTCTTAAGGACTGGAGTCCAAAACTGTAGGCCTTACCAGGGACCTATAAAGAGGCATAATTCTGTTTTATATATAATATGAGAGAGAGATACTTGGAATATAAGGAAAGCGCTAAATGGGATCTCTATGTTAAACTTTATATTGACTGGGTTGGCACTTCTTTTGCTCCAGAAATGAAGAGCAAGATGAGTTAGACACCAGCTCTGAGAACAAAGATGCTGAGCAAAGGGACCAGGATTCAGCTTCTGAGGATGAAGATGATGCTCGACCAACTGGCAGAAAAGGTAAAAAAAAAAGTCCCTGATAGATATATGTATTGGAACCTTACCAAAGCGATATCTTCTATTGGATGTACGTGTATGGTCGTAGGCGAGGACATCTTCTTCCACCTGCCCTCAAGATGAATACAAGTTTTAGAAGGAAGATTTGTTAACTTCCGTGTTTAATAGCATGCATTCATTCATTCATTCATTCATTTATTCATTCATTATTTTTTAAGGAACCAAACGCCAGAGGGGATTTAAAGATGGGAAGAAAAGAAAAGAGAATAGTGATGGACTGGAAAAGAGAGAAGATTTGACCGCTGAAGAGGAAGAGCAGTTGCGGCAGGAGTACATTAAACGCGAACAGGAATTGGTGGAAAAGATCCAGCAAGCCACTGCCTGCACCAACATTTTTCCTCTAGGCAGGGATCGCTGGTACAGGCGCTTCTGGACTTTCTTTTCTGTGCCTGGACTCTTTTTAGAAGAGGATTATTCTCATCTCACGGAGGACCTGCTGCAGCCTCAGCCATTTTCTAAACCAGAAACACCTCACAAGGACATCACTGGAGTAAACGGCCATGAATCTACATCTCCACTCCAGGAGAACAAGAAGGAGACTGAAATTCCAAAACCAATAAACAAACCAAATCGCTGGTGCTACTACAGTTCTACAGAGCAACTGGACAAACTCATAGAAGCCCTGAACACAAGGGGCCACAGGGAAAGTGCCTTAAAAGAAACACTGGTACAGGAAAAAAACAAGATCTGCCAGAGGCTTGATAGTTTCCCAGTTAATCGATTCAACATTGCAGGTAGAATCCAACAGAGCGGTTTCCCTTATTATACTGACCCTTTTTCTTATTCTGTGTCTAATATATTATGAGTGAAATTGTGTGTCAGGGGGACAAGAAGACATGGTGCATTGTCCTGGGAATTTAAATTGAATTAATAATGACATTATATTGATCTTTAGCTATGTTAACTGCAGAATGCAGTTATTTGAGTAGAACAAGGCTATCCAATGCTGTGTCAGTCGTTTTTTTACTGTGATTGTATGCACTCCGTTGTAGTCGGGTCTTTTAAAGGGATGCTGTTGTGTTTTGAGGTGTCATTTTTAGTACTAAATCACTGTCTTCCTTGTTAATAATTAATTCTAACATTCGACATGGTGTTTTTAAATTTTAATAATGTGTGCGCTAACATCTCCGTTCATAATACAGAAACAGCTGGCACAGACTCATGCAAGTCTTGTCTATTAGCTACTGCCTTGGCTATTTCATTTTAGTCTCCCTGCCCCATAAAAGGGCTTTTTTCACTAGTGCTGTTCTCATATCTACCACTAGGTGGCACCCAGCTGCATTTTTAGCTGTTCAGACTGCAGATCCCAAAATACTTGCTTGTACCTTCATCCAAGCTTTTGAAATTATCAAGGGACCTGCAAGAAGAAAACAAGGAGCATATGTTCATCTGAACAGGGGATACTGTTTATAGAATTCTGTAAGGCAGTTACATGCTAACGTTAGAGACATGAAACACCTGGGCATTGCATAGTAGCCTTTTGAAAGGGATATTTCATTCCCTGACAATAAATAATTTCATGCAGGAAAGAGTCTTTGAAGTAGTAGTATTGAAAGGCCTCCTAACAGCTCATAACAACTGCCAGACCCTTTAAATGAATCTGGCATGTGCTGCCCTTCAAGCTGTTCTAGCAAAAGGCTGCAAGCTCAAATGTTTAAACATATATGACATTCCATAAGCATATGTAGTGCAGAGAACATTTTTAGTGCTTTATCTCATCAATATACAGCAAGTGTATGTGTTTGCTGCAACTCATGGATCATTTATTAGATCGTTTTTGGAGTGTACATTGTCTCTACTTTATCTAAATACTTATCACTTTGTATGCTGAAAGTTAATCTTATTTAAGCAATGGTAGAATGGATAATATAAAGTTGTGTGGGGCCCTTTAAAGGAACCGTAACATCATAAAATGAAAGTATTTTAAAGTAATAAAAATATAATGTATTGTTGCTGTGCACTGGTAAGGCTTAGTCCTCTTCTCCCGCACCGGCTGTAATGAGAGTTGCCTGCGTTATAACTCACGCGTCGCTTCGTTTTACGAAGTCGCCTGAAGTTTCCTCGTGAGGCAACTTCGGGCGACTTCGGAAAACGAAGCGCCGCGTGTGTCATAACGCAGACGACTCTCATTACAGCCGGCGCAGGAGAAGAGGAAGCGGTTCGGGGAGATTAGTTGCCTCAAAGAAGAGTTGATTAGTCGTCAGGCGCTAAATCTCGAACCGCCTGGTGTGGACTAAGCCTTAAACTGCTGTGTTTGCTTCAGAAACATTACTATTGTTTATATAAATAAGCTGCTGTGTAGCCATGGGGGCAACCATTCAAAGGAGAAAAGACTCCGGTTACACAGCAGATAAGCTCTGTAGAACATGTTATCCACTATTTAACCTGTGCCATATAGCCTTTTTTCCAGTTCTGCCATTGCTACAAAGCAGCTTCTTTATATGAACTATAGTGTTTCTGAAGCAAACACAGCTGCTTTACCAGTGCAAGGCAGCACTACATGATATTTTCAATACTTTTACTGTTACTTTAAGTCATTGTAATATTATTTGAATTTTGTGTAATGTATTCCAGATGGGTAAGGCATTCCCGCATTTGCTTAAAGGGCCAAAAAAAAATATTCCAAATCCTATTTTATCATGTTAGTCAAGCAAAATTTACTTTAATTACACTGTATAAATTAATTGAATCTTGTTTCCATCAGTCTGGGAACTCATACTTATAGCAAGCAGACAGGAGCCATTTTGTGGACACTGTTATTAAAGGGATACTGTCATCGGAAAACATGTTTTTCTCAAAACACATCAGTTAATAGTGCTACTCCAGCAGAACTCTGCACTGAAATCCATTTCTCAAAAGAGCAAACAGATTTTTTTTTTTTTTTTATATTCAATTTTGAAATCTGACATGGGGCTAGACATTTTGTCAATTTCCCAGCTGCACCTGGTCATGTGACTTGTGCCTGCACTTTAGTAGAGAAATGCTTTCTGGCAGGCTGCTGTTTTTCCTTCTCAATGTAACTGAATGTGTCACAGTGGGACATGGGTTTTTGCTATTGATTGTTGTTCTTAGATCTACCAGGCAGCTGTTATCTTGTGTTAGGGAGCTGCTTTCTGGCTACCTTCCCATTGTTCTTTTGTTTGGCTGCTGGGGGGAAATGGAGGGGGGTGATATCACTCCAACTTGCAGTACAGCAGTAAAGAGTGATTGAAGTTTATCACAAGTCACATGACTTGGGGCAGCTGGGAAATTGAGAATATGTCTAGCCCCATGTCAGATTTCAAAATTGAATGTAAAAAAATCTGCCCTTTTGAGAAATGGATTTCAGTGCAGCATTCTGCTGGAGCAGCACTATTAACTGATTCATTTTGAAAAAAAAATGTTTTCCCATGACAGTATCCCTTTAAGGCAAGCCTTGCATCATCTCAGGATTTTGTTTGTGCACCAGAATGGGGGACACAATGTCCATCTCCATTCCCTGAGTACACAATTACATGGTTAAGAGAACTGGGAGAATGTGGGGAGAGCAGTGACATCTAGAAAGTGCTGAATTTAAAGTGAAAGTAATTGCTTTCCCCACCTTTATGCCTTAGGCATAGAGGAGGAGCAGCCAATATTGGATTGACAGCTGAGATTTTTAAACAAGTTTACAATAGCCATGAATGCTTTTAAGAGGAAAAAAAAAAATCGAATTTCATGTTTAATTTGAAAAGGACTTTTATTATAAAGCTTTTTATGTCAGCTTTTTATGTCTGGGTGGCAGGTCCAGTTTAAGAAATATTAGTGCAAGAAAAGACCACATAAGAACCTTTGTTGCTTTCTTTCAGATAACACTCCACCAACATTAGAATTTAAGCCTGGTCGCGGAAGGTCTCTTAATACATCTGAGAGTTTACCGGTATCTGGCGAGAAACAGCTTGAACTTCGACTCTGTGACCTCATTCTGGACATTGAAGACAGAATTTATCAGGGAACCCTGGGTGCCGTCAAGGTATTCATTTACTTTGCATATTTTGTAGCTAATTTCGAAAAATGTAAAATTGAATAAATTGATTTAATTTAATGGATATAGATATGATAAAAATGCATACTCTCCCCTACTTTTGAGCAGGTACCAGACAGGCAATTGTGGCGGGCAGCTCTTGAAAAAAACACATACGAAATTCTGAACGACGATGCAAAGGAAAATGGTTTGACAAAACCTATAAACCATGAACTGGAGGAAATGGAAATTGACATAAAGCAGAGCGCTAAAGATAGGTATAGATGTTATATATTGCTTTAAAAAAAAAAAAAACCTTTTCACTGTCTTGTTGTTGTATAAGGAGATTAGTGATGTGATCAGTGCATCACATATTTAATACTGCTAAATCACAATTTCCTGCTTTTTTTGGATGTCCATGGTGATATTTACATGGCATCATGCAAAAAACTGGGCCAACTTTTACTATTGGAAAGCTGCTTGATATGTTGTGACTTTATATAGGTACGGTGTACCCTACAATCCTAGACTCTGTGTGGGTGAATAGGCAGATCTTTAAGCATGTTGGCAACACATATAGTGGGCTGAATTGGCCAAAACAGCTGGTAAAATGTTGCTTAAAGGGGATGTAAAGGCAAAAATAAAACCATTTTTTCTTCTTTACTGAAAAAGAAGCCTATCCCCAGTATACTTCAATTTAAAAAATTGTTTTTATGTAAAACCCAATTGTATGCAGTGAAATTCTCCCTTTGTTTACTTGCTCTGACCTGCTGCAGATACGAATCTCTACATGATCACCATCTTCAGGGAAACAAACAGAACGGGCCAAGTTCTGCACGCCTGGGAAGGAAGGTGCAGGGGTTGTTTTATATAGAGATCAGCTAAGACTATCCAGGTTAAGCAAACAAAACCTAAAATAACCCTGCACATTGATTCCCTGCAGTCTAAAAGTACGATTGTTTCCCTACAGAGCAGTTAGGGACTGTCTATCCGAAGCAGCCAGAGCAAGTAAAACGAAGGGAAAAATTCACTGCATGCAATCAGGTTTCTTATAAAAACGTAAACATTTTTTAATTATAGCATAGTGGAGATAGGTTTCTTTTTTACATCCCTTTTAATTGCAAACACTTTAGTAGTATTTCTTTTGATAAATAAGGTTGTGCTGTTTGCGATATAATTGGAAAATTTCCTGTGTGCATGTCTAGTGTATTAGTTGGGCCTGTAATGTTTGTGACATGGTTATTTTCAGGCTTCTGGGATTGAAAAATGATACTCCTAGTGCTACATCGACAAGTACCAACACTCCCCAACCAGTGAATAATGCTGTGCGATATCTAGCACGTGCACTGCATCAGATTGAGCAGGGAGTAGAACGCAAATATCTGAAGGCTCCTCTTGGTAAGTGTATCTGAAAAATTCACATGTTCTTTTCTGTCTGTGCTTCTAAGTGAATTGTCTGCTCCACAAGACATCTGCTCCAGAACAGAGCTAATTCTGCTTATACCATTAGTTGTACATTCCATTTTGCCTCTCTGCAGCATGCCTTATAGCACTCTCACTTTTAATTGTCACTAGACTTATGTATGATTGGGCTGTACATGGACCTGTTGTGTGGGCTGGCAAGTTTTAACTTTATTGTACCTATGTAGGAGATGCAGAGGATACTAAAAAAGATGCAAAATCAGACAAAAAGAAGAAAGATGACAAAAAGAAGAAAGATGAAGACCAAAACAGTGAGAAAGATGGTACGTATGAATGGAATTGGCAAGAAAGATGCTGTTTGTACATCACATGGAATAATTTCAAAAATCTGCTACTTGTTCTATTATTGTTAGTGCTTCTTATTTTGGAGCTCTTGTATTGGTTTTGTTGGTGCCCTTGCACCTTTATGATTCTACTCCTTTGATTTCTGTAGTTCCTTGCATCTGTTCATTCGTGGACAGCTGGAAGCTCTCCAGATATGGAGATGTTGAACTATGATTCCTAGCATTCCAAATGCTGGGAGTGGTAGGTCAACATCTGAAGCACTGCAAGCCACCCAGTGAGGGTAAAAAGGGTTAACTTTGCAGACTTGGGACAATAGATTTACAGTAGGCTAACAGACTGAACAGTTTGACAGCTTTTTGGTCTGAGAGTTAACTGGATATAGGGGACACCATCTCATTACTGGTCCTCGTTTGTAATGTCACCTCACTCTAATTCTACATCTCTAGTAAATAAAGCCAGGTTTGTTAAGTGGAAGCAGAGGCAGTTGCATACATTTTAAAGGAATAGTAACACCAAAAATGAAAGTGTCTAAAATGAATGACCATTTAATGTTCTGTTGCTTTGCACTGGTAAAACCGGTGTGTTTGACTCAGAAAGTCTACTATAGTTTATATAAGCAAGCTGTTGTGTAGCCATGGGGGCAGCCCTTCAAGCACAGTAGACACAGTAGATAACAGATACGTTCTGAAGAATCCCATTGTATACTAAATAACTTATCCATTATCTGCTGTTTATCCTGTGCCTTTTCAGCTTTGAATGGCTACCTCCATGGCTACACAGCAGTTTGTTTTTCTCTGTCGTCTCAAGGGGGACACAGGGACAGATGGGGTTAAGCTCCACCCTCTAGGAGGCAGGACACTTAGAATAAAAAAGGAAAAGGGGCGTGCCAATACCACGGCTTAACCCAACCTAGAACTAAACCATTCAGTTTTTAAGTGTCCTGCTTCCAAGGAGGATGGACAAAAATTTCTCTACAAAATATTTTGTCAGAGTACTGGCAAATGAGGTTTTTCATCCGGAGCAGGGCTACCTGTATCCTTTGTGGTGTGCCTCCTACGAGGGATGCCCACCGGAGTAATTTCTAGCATTAGCTATACTGATGGTCATTCCTGGCAAGACATGCCTGCATTCCGTTATGGGAGAGCAGAGGGTCTAACCGGTGCGGCAAAACTGTGAGTATAACCCCTTCTCAGTGGTTTAACCTCTGCTGGCTCTCCCTCCCCTTCCATCTCATACTACGGCTCCCTCAGTCCTGCCCGCCGGTCTCTGCCTCTATGCCTCACTCCCTCTCCCTCTTCTGCTATACGGGGGCTTCCCCCCCTTGCGCTCTAGGCCCTTCTCTCTCTCCTTCGCCGCCGCTGCGATGCGGAGGAGGAAGGGACGCGCCATGCGTTCCAGCGCCATTTTGTTTTGCGCTCCAGGTGGAACGCATGGTTAGGCGCGCTTTCCAGGAGGCGGCTCCTAACTCCCTCTTCCTTCCTCCTCCTTCGCGCCGACTTCACACAGGCTGGCGCACTTCTGAGGGCTCATGACTGCAGGGGGACAGAGGACGAGATCTCCCTACAGGACGCGCGCAAGTTAACCCTTCCATTTCCAGGGTACAGCGCCTTACAGCCGTGCGCAAATTAACCCTTCCATTGCCAGGGTTCAGCGCATTACAGTACCATTACTACCATTCAGCAGGTAATTCAGACACCGCTATAATGGCAGAGGGTAAGTCAGGGGGACTTTTCCCTAGGGCAGGGGGGAGAGCAACAGCAAAAGCAGCAGCACAAATTACATATTTCACCTGCAAAAACTGCCAGGCTAAAATACAAGGAGGTCAAGGTGAGCCCCTCTGCAGGTCTTGCAAAAAGGGGGTGTCTTCTGCTCCTACTCAGGTAGACAATCCTGGTGACAGCACGGGGACTCCGGGGGGGACCCCCACTCCTGAGGTCTCTCTCCCAGATCCCTCCCCCGGACCCTCTTCTGAGCCTCCAGCCCCCCTTTGGGCGCTTCAACTTTCTCAGTCCTTGGCTTCCTTACAGACTCTCCCTTCCATTGCTGATACTCTAGGTAAAGCCTTGGCCAAGCTGGACCATAAATCCAGCGGCAAACGTAAAAGATCGGAGAAGTCCAAGGGCCACATTAGTACCCATACTCCGTCCGAGGACTCTGCTTCTGGAGGGGAGTCCTCTCATTCCGACGGTGAATTGCCCCCTTCCGAGTTTTCTTCGGACGCAGAGGAGGTCAACGAGGGGTCCGCGGGCCGTGACGTCCAACATGACGTCGATCGCATTATTCAAGGGGTTACCGAGATCCTCAAGGTCACCCCTTCCACGGAAACTCAATCTCAATCATCCAGCTTGTTTAAGAGGCAACATAAGTCTTCCCTCTGTTTCCCCTCTCATGAACAACTTCTCAACATTGTTCAGGAGGAATGGAACTTCCCAGAACGAAAATTTCAGGCTACTCGGAAATTTTCGAAATCCTATCCCTTCTCTAGGGATCTTGTGGACAGGTGGTCTATGCCACCGACTGTGGACGCTCCGGTCTCCAGACTATCGAAGTCCAAAACACTACCCGTTACCGATGCGGCGGCCTTTAAGGATCCGTCCGACAGACGTCTCGAGGGGTTCCTCAAGGCTGTCTACTCTTCCGCGGGTTCTACCCTTCGTCCCGTACTAGCTTCGGCCTGGGTGGCCAGAGCCATCCAAGCATGGGCAGAATCTCTTTTTTCCGATCTGCAGGATGGCGTTCCCAGGGTCGACCTTATAGAATCCGTACGCTCTCTAGCTGAAGCCTCAGCCTACTTGTCCGACGCTACCCTGGACACGGCTCAAATTACCGCTCGCACTTCGGCCCTTGCTGTTGCGGCACGTCGAACCCTATGGCTAAAAAATTGGGCTGCCGACACGAGCTCCAAGAAGTCCCTGACTTCTCTTCCGTTCAAGGGACAACGACTGTTTGGTGAGGAGCTCGAGAAAATTATCTCTCAGGCCACCGGGGGTAAGAGCACCTTTCTCCCTCAGTCTAAGAACAAGTCTTCTACTCCGCCTCGCCGTAGCAGATTTTTTTGGGGTCAACCTACCCGATTTTCCAGAAGCTTACAAAGGACGTCCGGCTTGGAAATCCAACAAGTTCCACAACAAGTCTTCTGCCAATAAATCTGCCTCGGGCTGACGGGGCACCCCCTCCGGGATCGCAGCAGTCCTTGGGGGGCAGACTACTGCAATTCCGGGAGGTCTGGCTCCAGCACTCTTCAGACGCCTGGGTGAACGAAATCGTATCGGAAGGTTATCACCTGGACTTCTCTTCTCTCCCTCCTCGAAAGTTTCTCATGTCCAGACTTCCCACCAGTTCGACCAAGGCCACTGCCTTTCTAGATTGTGTCCACCAGATGGAACGGAGTGGCGTCATCACTCCAGTACCTCCTCCGGAGACATTCTCAGGGTTCTACTCCAATTTGTTCCTGGTTCCCAAGCGCGACGGCTCCTTCAGGCCGGTGCTGGACCTCAAATTTCTCAACAAATTCATCAGATCGGTCAAATTCAAAATGGAAACCCTTCGATCCGTTATCCGGGGGATGGAACGAGATCAGTGGCTGATGTCCCTGGACATCAAAGACGCCTATCTCCACGTACCGATCTGGCCTCCTCATCACCAGTATCTGAGGTTTGCCTTCAAAAATCGGCACTATCAATTTGTGGCTCTTCCCTTCGGCCTTTCCTCAGCCCCCAGGGTCTTCACCAAACTCATGGCGGTGACCGCGGCAGCCCTGCGACTCCAGGGCATATCTGTGACGCCTTACTTGGACGATCTGCTCCTGAAGGCCAGGACGGAAGACAAGAGCGAACGGGATCTTCAGAAAGCCATTGCCTTACTTCAGGACTTCGGCTGGACCATCAATTGGAAGAAGTCCAACTTGCTTCCCTGTCACAGGATGATTTTTCTGGGACTCGAGTTCAACACTCGCTCAGAAAGAGTGAGTCTCCCTCCGGAGAAACCGGAGAGGATCAGAACTCAAGTGCAATCCTTACTTCAGACCCCCAAACCCTCCATACATCTCCTTATGAAGGTTCTCGGTCTCATGGTCTCGTCGATCGAGGCGGTCCCCTTTGCACAACTGCATCTCCGCCCGCTTCAAGCCAACATTCTAGCCGCATGGAAGGGAGGTCCCTTATCGCAGAGAATCTCCCTTCTCAACTCGACGAGGGAGTCTCTTCTTTGGTGGCTCAGGCCGACCAACCTGTCCGAGGGTCAGTCCTGGGCAACTCCAGACTGGTTAGTGATAACTACGGATGCCAGTCTCCGGGGCTGGGGCGCAACGTGGGACAATCGGTCAGCACAAGGGCTGTGGTCTCCCGAGGAGTCCAAACTCTCCATCAACGTTCTGGAGCTAAGAGCAGTGAAACTGTCTCTCCGACACTGGTCACCCAATCTTCAGTGCCAGGCCGTACGGGTGCAAAGCGACAACTCCACCACCGTCGCATACAGACAAGGCGGGACTCGCAGCAAGGCCGCCTTAGCGGAGGTTCAACAGATACTGCACTGGGCGGAAGCCAGCTCGGTAAGACTTTCCGCCATTCACATCCCGGGAGTGGACAACACCAGCGCCGACTTCCTCAGTCAACACCTTCTGGAACCGGGAGAATGGGAGCTTCACCCGGACACGTTTGCGGAAATCGTAGACCACTGGGGTCTACCGGAGATCGACTTGATGGCGTCCAGAGTCAATCGCAAGGTACCCGCCTTCTTTGCCCGCTCCCGCGATCCTCTGGCAGTGGGGATAGGCGCCATGACTCAGACCTGGCGATTCAACCTCGCCTATGTCTTCCCTCCTCTTCCCATGCTGCCTCGGGTGCTGAAGAAGATGCGTCAGTCTCACATCACGGCCATCGTCATAGCCCCCTTCTGGCCCCGGCGAACTTGGTTCTCGGATCTTCAGGAGATGTCCGTAGCCCGGCCTCTGCGTCTCTCCCCGAGACCCGACCTACTACTTCAGGGTCCTATCGTCCATCACAACCCGGGCCTCTTCGCTTTGACGGGATGGCTATTGAGGCAGCCATCTGGAGACGAAAGGGGATAGCAGAAGATGTCATCGCCACCATGTTGAAGTCCCGCAAATCCACGTCTTCGAAGGCCTACCACAGAGTTTGGCGGAGCTATTGGACCTGGTGCAGGGAGACCTCCGTCCCCTCAGCGGATTCTTCCTTCATGGACTGTGTCATCCCTCGAGTTTTATCTTTTCTCCAGAGGGGTCTGCAGTTGGGCCTGAAACTCAGCTCCTTAAAAGTGCAGGTTTCGGCGCTGTCTGTCTTACTCCAATCCCGTCTGGCCATGGATGACGCGGTCCGTACCTTCCTCCAAGGAGTGGCTCACGTTGCTCCCCCTTTCCGTTCTCCGACCCCTGGTTGGGACCTCAACCTTGTCCTGGATGCCCTTCTGGATCCTCCCTTCGAACCGCTTGGGACGGTCTCGGAGGACTGGCTTACTCGGAAGGTCGTTTTCCTTGTGGCGATCTCCTCTGCCAGGAGGGTTTCGGAACTCGGCGCCTTGTCCTGTGATCCGGCCTTCCTTGTTCTTCACAAGGACAAGGCTGTTCTGCGCACTGTCCTGTCGTTTCTCCCCAAAGTGGTGACTTCTTTCCACATTAATCAGGAGATCGTCGTACCATCCCTGTGTCCGAATCCCAAAAATGACAAGGAACGCAGACTTCACGCCCTGGATGTCGTCAGAGCTCTCCGTTGGTGTCTGGAAAGGTCCAAATCTTTCCGGCGTTCGCAGTCCCTGTTCATTCTGCACTCGGGGACTCGAAGGGGTTTGGCGTCGTCTAAGGTGTCCATTGCCCGATGGATCAGAGAGACCGTTGAGAAGGCCTACGTTTCCAAGGGTCGTACTCCCCCGGCAGGTCTTCGGGCTCATTCAACGAGGTCAGTGGCTGCCTCCTGGGCATGGCGGAATTCAGCTTCTTTGGACCAGATCTGCAGAGTGGCCACCTGGTCTTCTGTACACACATTTACAAAATTCTATTGCCTCGATACCTTTTCCTCGGCCGAAGCTTCCTTTGGCCGGAAGGTACTGCATTCGGTGGTGCAGTGAGGTGTCTTTATCTCGCTCCCACCCTGTTGCTTTTGTTGGGGCTGCTTTGTTAAGTCCCCATCTGTCCCTGTGTCCCCCTTGAGACGACAGAGAAAACAGGATTTTTTGATACTCACCGTTAAATCTGTTTCTCTGTAGTCGATAAGGGGGACACAGGGCTTCCCGCCCTTCAGCGAGTTGGACCTGCTGGTCCGCAAGTGAAAAGTTTTCCTGTTTACCAGTTCTGCGATTGTTGCTTATTACTTTGCAGTCTCTTTGTTACTAACTGAATGGTTTAGTTCTAGGTTGGGTTAAGCCGTGGTATTGGCACGCCCCTTTTCCTTTTTTATTCTAAGTGTCCTGCCTCCTAGAGGGTGGAGCTTAACCCCATCTGTCCCTGTGTCCCCCTTATCGACTACAGAGAAACAGATTTAACGGTGAGTATCAAAAAATCCTGTTATATAAACTATAGTAGAGTTTCTGAGTCAAACACACCGATTTTACCAGTGCAAGGGCAACACTACATTAAATTTTAATTACTTTAAAACATTTTAATTTTTTTGGTGTTACTTTTACTTTTAAGGGCATTGTTCACCCTTAAAAATAATACAATCATTTTTTTTATTGCCTTCTATTTTGTGTTTTTTTTACCTTCATTTTTGTTTGTCTCCCTCTTGTGTTTCCCAGTAGTCTTTCAGCAAGCCTGGTTGCAAACTCTAGATAATTTATTTAATTCTATCAATTTGATATATGACCCTCTTAGCAGCACCTGGAGCTGGTCTGCCCCTTTAATGAGTGTAAAATATAGAAGTTTTATCAGTGTTAAGATTGCCACATAAAACACATGGGCTGGTAGATATGTTCAGTGTGATTCATAAGCTCCAACCTTGCAAATCATTGCTTACTATCACATGCAATTTGAGCCTTGTTTATCACAAGACCTCAGCCGGCTGCCACACCCAACAGCACTGTTATTAGATCTCTCTTTCCAAGAAGGCCCGTGTAATTCGTTTTACTGGGGCTCTTAATTTGCTCTGTGAGGACCCCCAACTGCTGCAGCTGTGCTGAGTCACTAGTTGCTTGGGAAATTGTTCTCTTGATTCTGTCTCAATTCCCTGGATGTCTTGCACAACAATACCATGTTGTTTATCATAACATTAATCGCTTGTGTTGAACTTGGTTTAAATTACAGATGAATGGATCAGACCATTAACATTGCACTAATGGTTGGTGAGTAAATGAAGGATAATTTGTCTGCATCTGTGTATGCTAATTCCTAAATAATTATACACAAGTGACTTATGATTTGTTCAAAATATGCAGTCTTCAGCAGCTAAAATTAGGATGAAAAATACCACTATCCTGCAAAATCGATTTGTTTCCAGTGAAACTGAAAAGTGTTAATTTCAAAGCATGTCTCTCCCTTTTGTAGATGTGAGTGAGAGTGGCCGTGTCCAGAGGACAGTATTAGACCGCTGGAGAGAGTCGTTGTTGTCATCTGGGAGCTTATCTCAAATATTCCTTCACTTATCCACTCTGGATCGTAGCATTTTGTGGTCCCGCTCTATTCTCAATGCACGCTGCAAGGTGTGCCGTAAGAAAGGAGATGGAGAAAGCATGGTGCTATGTGATGGCTGTGACAGAGGACACCATATCTACTGTGTTAGGCCCAAACTTAAAGTAAGTTCAGCTGAGGGCATATTTAACATTATGGTTTCCATTTAAAAGTTACACTTCCTTTTTATTCTTAGATATGTGGGCCAATAGTAATTCAGAACCTTTACTTTAAATTGTTTCCCAGCCCTTCTTAAGGCCATCAACACAATTGCTGAGGTGGTGAATGGGCATAAATACTCCTTGAGCTGACAGCCGCACACTCCTTATTTTCAAGTTTGCCCATAAGTTAATAAAAAATAAAGTTTTCAATCTGTTTATTGTCCTTATAAACAAGTAAAACTAATTTGCTCTTGTTTATAGTCCGCCAAAATGCTTGGTTCTCGATTTGTCCCAAAAATTTAAAAAGGGGGTTACTAAAGCTATAATACCAGAAGCTAGGTCTGTTTCTTTCACCCCTTTTGGTATGTCTCTGGTTGGAAAGCTGCTCTATTAAATGTCAAAAACACCCTTTTACAAAGAGGTGACTCTTTTGGTTTTGCTGGAAGCTTTGATGAAAAATTAAAGCCACACTAATGATAAAAGACTTCTGTTCTTTTCTGTGCTTTTTTTCAGCTGCTCTCAATTTTATCAGCTATTAGGTTGCAAGTATATATTTACCCTACCAACCAAGCAGTAGTTTGAATGAATTTGGAATTTGAGCAAGTGAGGGCCTGAATAAAAACATAACTTATGGAGAGAGGCGAATAATTCCGAAACTATATTAGAGACCAATGAAAATGTGCTAACTGTAGGATGTTCTATAACATATATTGCATGAAGTGGGCCGATTATTTCCATATAGCATGTTTTAGGGCCAGATTATGATAAACTAATGTCATACAGTAAAGTCTATGTTGCCTATGAGCAGACTGGGGACCATAAAAATCCATCAGTTGGACAGCCCTTTTCTATAACGTACTAAAATTTAAGTTTAATGCTGAAAAGTTGAAAGTTTAGTGACTAAATCTTTTTTTGGTCAGAATGCATGTTTTTCTATGTGATGTTTACCAGTATGAATATATTTAGATGCAGTCAGTTAAATTATTTCAAAGCACCCTTTAAATCATGATTTCTTACAGTATGTTCCAGAAGGAGACTGGTTTTGTCCAGAGTGTCATCCCAAACAACGATCCCATAGGTTGCCATCCAGACATAGATATTCAATGGATAGCGATGTGGAAGAAGAGGAAGAACTTGACGAAGATCAGGAGGAGGAAGAAGAGGAGGAGGAAGAGGAGCAAGAAGACGGTGAATCTGAAAATGAGGAGGAAGATGAAATGTCTGAAGAAGAAGGGTGCATTTTTTTCACTACTAATGATTTGTAGCATAATAAAGTAATTTTCCACTTGTCTCTGGCCAACAAAGGTGCCAGACTTTAGCACAGGAGTTTGAGGAGGAAGTACACAATCCTGAGCTAGACTGTTGGCACAAATATTGAAGGATGGAGTTCACAACTACACTTTTGGCAGTTTTATTATATGTAACAGGTTGATTCTATTTGAGAAGCCAAACAGGCATGAACTGCATTCTAACCAATGGTCTTTCATAGTTGTGCTTTTACTTTTCTTTTGATATTTGTAGTAGTGTTGTGTTAAATGTTTATAGCCAGTATACAGTAGCATTCCCTTCTGCCAAAGGTAATTTGTCAACGTCATTCTGGCAGATCTAGAAGAACGCTAGCATGCTTTTGTATTGGGTACCGGAGAAAAATACTGATTGGCTTTTTGTTTACATTGAAGGCCCCCAAAAAGAGGGAGATCCAAAGTTCAATTGCCTTTGAAGACTAGAGGTGGAAAAGCAGCTGGCAAACAAGCAGGCCCCAAGCCAAAAACAGGGAAGCAATGCACACCCAAAACTGCACAGCCTGTACAAAAAGGTAGTGGCCGAGGAAGAAAAGCACGTTCTGCACCATCTCTCGAACCTACATCCCGCCTCTCTGCTTTTGATTCCCCAGCCTATGCAGTTTCCCCCAATTCTTCCCTTGTAGAGCTGGTTACTGTAAATGGCAGAGGACGAGGTAGGGGCAGAGGAAGAGGCAGAGGGAGAGGACGATTGCAGAAATCTGCAGATAACACTCCAGCAAGCAGTCCCTTTGCTTTCCGTCCGTTTAGTTTGGATTCCAATGAGCCAACACCACCTGGAAGAAGGCCAAGGTCACAAAGTTTGTTACCTTCTCAGAATGAGCCCAAAGGAAGAGGCAAAAAGCGATTATCTGGAGGTGTGTAGATATATATCATACATTTTTTTTTTTTCTCATTTGGAACTTCATTTTATTGATTGATGTATGTAACCCAGTTTCGGGAATTTGAACTTTTCAGACTATGAATAATTACAGAAGTTGACCTAAGGGTTGGGGCAGACGGGGAGATTTAGTCGCATGACGACTAATCGTCTCTTTTGCGTGGCAACAATCTCCCCATCTACTTGAATGAAGAATCGCCTGTGCTAATGCACTCGCGGCGCTTCGATTTCCAAAGTCACACAAAGTTTCCTCCACTTCGGCAACTTCAAGCAGACCGAAAGCCGTTCGGGGAAATTGTTGCCACGCAGAAGAGGCGATTAGTCGCCAGGCGACTAAATCTCCCCGAATCTGCCAGGCTACCCAAACCCTAATAATGAACATTAGAAAGAGATACAGAGAACTCTACTCTAGTAGAAAAGTAGGCAAGAAAGAGGGGAAGTGTATGTTAACAGATTCCTATCTAACATAATTATGTAACATAATTGTGCCACCAGGTTTGTCACTTATCAGCATATTATGATTGCATAGCTGACACTTTAAGGAGACACTGCATCCCTAAAGGATTTTATTTTTGATATGCAAGACTTCATTGCTGTCTTCTAAATTACGATCAGTTTCTTATGGGAAATCTGGAGTTGTAGCCCAGGACTGCCAGACTAAGAAAAAAAAAAAAAAGATTGTTTTTGTCACACACCATAGTGTTTTTTAACTACATCATACTAAACCTATTTAAAGGTGTTGTTCACCTTTTAAAGTGATTCTGTCATGGTTTTTATGATGTAGTTTTTATTTCTAAATTACACTGTTTACACTGCAACTTATTCACTCTGCAATATAAAATGTAATTCCTGAACCAGCAAGTGTATTTGTTTTCAGTTGTAATATTGGCGTGTAGGCAGCCATCTCAGGTCATTTTGCCTGGTCATGTGCTTTCAGAAAAAGCCAGCACTTTAGGATGAAACTGCTTTCTGGCAGGCTGTTGCTTCTCCTCCCTCTCAATGTAACTGTATGTGCCTCAGTGGGACCTGGATTTTACTATTGAGTGCTGTTCTTAGATCTACCAGGTAGCTGTTCTCTTGTGTTAGGCAGCTGCTATCTGGTTGCCTTCCAATTGTCCTGTTGTTAGGCTGCTAGGGAGTAAAGGGTGGGGGTGATATCACTCCAGCTTGCAGTGCAGCAGTAAAGAGTGACTGAAGGTTTTCAGAGCACAAGTCATATGACTGGAGGCAGCTGGGAAACTGACAATATGTCTAGCCCCATGTCAGATTTCAAAATTAATTATATTTCTTTTTGAGAAATGGATTTCAGTGCAGAATTCCGCTGGAGCAGCACTATTAACTGATGTGTTTTGAAAAAAAAAAAAATTTTTTTTCCAATGACAGTATCCCTTTTAAGAGATACTGACACCAGAAATTAACCTTTTTTTTTTTTTTTTTTTTTTTTTTTTTTTACATCTATCATAATATTGCCTTTGAAAGCTGCTTATAACTTAAAGCCATGCCATAAAGTATTTGCACAATGCTTTTACATTACCTGTCTGATGCCCCTCCTGTATTAGGGGGCTGCCATATTTGTGCAGCAGGAGTCGGTTAGCATTAGAATCTCTAACTGACCTGCTGAGATGGGACAGTCCGTTTGACAAAACAGTCAGGTTTAGAAACTTTTAACTAGCAATAACTTACAAAAACAAACCTCAGCAAAAAACAATCAACATGGCCTATAGGTAACTTTTAATGTACATTCATATTTTAAAAAGTAGTTTTTTTAGTGTTGGCATCACTTTAAGCTAACTTTGTTACTTTGGACTGGAGGGAACTAGTTCAACCCAGTTAAAAGACTGGAAAATCTGTAAATGTGGTTCCCACTTCAAAAACAAAAATGTAGTTGAACGTTTCTAGTTTTTTGTTGATAAAAAGAGGAGTTACTGTAATTTTCTGGAGATAGACCCTGTGTTGGCTGATAGTACAAATACTGTAAGCTGCGTCTGGTACAGATGACGCTTACATGTTTGACTTGTTTCCCTTAAGATACTTCTTCCTTGGCACAAGGAAACCGGAGGAGCTCAGGAAGGCATCATGGTGTACACGAATTATCAGCTTGTGAGCAGCTGGTTGTAGAGCTGGTGAGGCATGACGACAGCTGGCCATTCATGAGACTGGTGTCTAAAACTCAGGTATGTTGAAGGTGATACTTCATGTGGCTTGTGGTTCATTAGGGATTTCCTGTGTGGGATCCAATTTAATTCATATAATTTTTGGGGTGAGGTAGCAGCTTTTAACACAAAATCTATTATTCTAGGTTCCAGATTACTTTGATATCATCCAGAGACCCATTGCCTTAAATCTAATCCGTGAAAAAGTGAACAAATGTGAATACAAATGTGCATGTAAGTACCTGCAAAATCTGGAACTATGTCTTGGGGAGTCTTTTATTTTTTTAGACCACTGCATTTAGCTGTAATTTCTGTTTTTGTGCCTAGAATACCTCAGTCAGATGCTTCTATGTTTGTCATTTTTAAGGGCAACTAAATATCACATATTCTTCTCTATGAACACAGATGTCCGTTCTTATGCCATAATTAAAAATTCTGTACTGTTTATGAAATAATCAAGTTTATCTTCACTATTTCTCTCTCAGCATCTGTTTCTCTTCATTCTCTCCTCATGCAGCAGTTGGCTGTCATATATTCATTGACCGTTAGATCCAATATATCTCTTTGGGGAGCTCCTTTTGCATAGAAGATGTATTCGAGATCACTTATTAAAATCACCAGACATATATATAGTCTCTCTATATGCAGAAGTTTTGCAAAAGGCAGTTATTTTGTTACATTTTGTTTGTACTGGAATCCGTTATTTGAGTGAATCCGTTATTTCAGTATGATGAAGCTCATATTAAATTTTCATTTTAAGATAGTCCCCCTTTAAGGTAAAATGTTAGGCACCCCAGTCATTATAATGACTTACCCAAACATCCTGGGCTGGTGCTCCTGCAGAAAACTGCATTGGCCTAGAGTGTTTCAGTGGAAGCTCATTTGCCAAGACCAGAGCTTAGAAAATATGGAAGAAGCCAAAGAAAATGGCAATGAGGAACTTCTACAGAACTACATCGGGCTTTTGCAGTTTTTAGCGAAGGACCACAGGCCCGGGTATCGGCTAATGGATTATAAAAACTGGCGGAGGGAGGTGTTTACATTTTGTCACTTTCCAGTGATTATACCTTTAGTTCTCCTTTAAGTAAAACATCAATATAAACAAACTTCCAAACTGCTTTGGATCCTTAATATCTATTTTTTAACATATAAATGGTTAATTGGTGTTTCTTTTTTCCTAATCCGCTAATATCTGGCTCAATACTGAATCCTTCGCAAAAAATGTGGCAGAACACTGAACCGAATTTATAACAACGTTTGAAAGAAATGTAAAACTTTTTTTAAATGATATTTTTTTTTTTTATTTCCAGCTGAGTTCATAGATGATGTCCAATTGATGTTTTCCAACTGCTTTGAATACAACCACCACAACAGCAGTGAAGCCAAAACTGCAATTCGCCTTCAGTCTTTCTTTGTCACTGAGGCTCAGAAGCTGGGACTACAAGTCTCTCATAACAGAGCTTCTGCCATCACACCTCCCTCCAAAAGATCCCGCCTTTAACCTTTCTATCCTCTTATCACGAATGCAAGACAAGGGACCGAGGGTGGCAGTCCCCCACCTCTTCTCTTTCCCGGTTGCAAGGGACGCAGCCTGCTGAACTGGTTTGCAAAAGCAATAAACTCAGCCATCATCAAAAGTAACGACAAGCACTGAATTATTATTATTATTATAATCAGCACTCAGGGGAAAGCAGCTTTTATGACTGCTGCACCAGGTTCATTCCATGTACAAGTATTTTATACAAGTATATATGTATATCAGATTAATGTTAGACTGTTCTACAGCATTCCTTTATTAGCTCTTTTCAAGGTGAGAAGTTTTAGACCCATAGCCGTGCTACTGTGTCTGAGACCTCCCGCCGCTCTAAGGTTATAAGATTCTATGGTTACCACTTACTGACAAGATGTTCTGATTAATTTTCTATTTTCTCTAGTTACCCTGTTGGAATATTTACAGTTGAAATGATGGGGAAATAACAGCGACCCTATAGTTTCTGGCCACCCAACACTACTTGAGTGAAATAAAGTGGCTATATTTTTTGGCAATGGACTGTAAAAGCTGAGAGTATTTCAGAATTTCTTACCTAGATATTTATTTAGAATTCCGTAAAAATATGCAAATGTTTTTATGGCTTTTTTTTTTTTTGTATTTATGATATTTTGTACTTGGAAGTATACCACTCGTGATATAAATTTGATATTGTTCCTATCGGGTCCTAAAGACTTGGGATTTGAGCCTTCTGTTTTCATGGAATTGATCTTTGGGGGCGTTTCAACTAGATATGCAGTTACTTAAAACACAGGAATTGCTGTTATTTGTTTTGTGCGGGTTCCAGTGTAAAAGAACAATAAAAGTTTCCTTTTCCAAATCCTCTGCTTAAGCAATGATAATTCTAGTTTAGCCTTACATTTTAGGATAGGTGTCGCTTTGTAAACTAGTGATTTGTCTCAGCTTGGGATATAATTCTGGAGACAGGGTATAGTCACTGTCTAATACACTTAATAGCACATATACAACCTTAGCCTAATGTCAGACAAAATAATAAAAGGCACTAAGGGGCATGTTTACTAACATTGGAGATAAATATCTGGAGAGATTTTTGGAGCTGTTGCCCATGGCAACCAATCAGCAATTAGATTTAAACAGCCACAGCCAAGTTAGAAAACAAAAGCAAAGATCTGATTGGTTGCTATGGGCAACATCTCCAGAAATCTCTCCAGATATTTATCTCCAATGTTAGTAAACATGCCCCTAAGCTTGCCCAGGTGCAGCTGAGTGCAGTGCAACTCATTTCAACCTATAAAATGTTGCTTTTAAATAGGTGACCCGTAACTGCTACATGCCGATTGGTTGCTATGTGTTATGGCACCTGGACAATCTTAGTGGGTTTATTTATAAACAATGGGCAGCAACCCATAGCAACCAATCAGTAATTAGACTTTTGTTCAGACAGCTGTAGAAAGAATGGAAGGAAAAATCTGCTTTGCTGCCAAGGTTTAGTTCACATGTGCATCTTCTAACACCTTCTAAAAGCCCTAAACACTGTTTTCTTTTATTTTGACAATTGCAGGATTTATTCTATCTTTGAAAACTCACTTGCTTATATTTAGGAATATCAAAATTATATCACAGCGCAGCTACCACAGCAGATGTCCCTTTAAGAAAAAAAAACGTCTTTTATTTCACCAGCAGCAACAGGCTTACAAACAAAGGCAGTTTTCTTCCATAAACAGACCAGAACAACAAATCAAAACTTCAGCTTACCTGAAATTTTCCTTAGTCCGAAAGGCAGCACTGAACAATTGGGTAAAGGATTTCTGTCCCTACCCTGATAAGACAGAATAGCACATTTTAATTCTAACCTCCTCTCTCCTATCCTCAGTGTTAATCTCTAGCACTTCCCAAAGAAACAAACAAAGACCACCACTTTACTGCATACAATATTTACTGGGAGGGAATATTGTGCTGCCTCTTGGACTAAAGAAAAGGAAAATTTCAGGTAAGCTAAATTTTTGATTTTCTTTACATCCTACAGGCAGCACAGAAAAATTGGGTTTAGCAAAACGAGAGAGAAAGAGAATTATTTTTCTGCCAAAGCTGATTCAGAGGCTTGTAAGTCAAGTTTGTAGAGCCTTGCAAAGGTATGAACATTCCTACACGATGCTGCTCTACAAATGTCTTAAATGTGAACTTGAGATCTTTCAGCGCAAGAAGTAGAAACAGCCCTAGTAGAATGGGCCTTCCCTCTGGGCTCCTCTGAAGCAGCAGAGATTATACTCGAGTATATACGGTAGAAGAAGAGGACGAAGAGTTACTGGAACCAGATGACTCATAATACTCTGAACTGGAATATATTTCTCTGGACTGAACAGTAGATGGTGCAGTGCTTTTGTTAAGAGAAGAACTCCCTTAATCAAAGGACTTCTTAAACCAACTGATCAATAGTTCAGAGCTATTAACTGGACCCCCACTTTAAATACAACCCTCACAGAGGGATTGAAAATAATCCTCAAGTAACACATTATGCCTGGATTTCCTCTTTCTTTTTCCTGAAGTTCTCCCCTCAGACATCTAAAAAAAAAAGAGGATATGAGGCATAAATACCAGTACTTGTATCTGTGAACAAAAACTCAGGAGACCGCTAGCTTAGGATACACCAGTATCTTAGCAGCCTTAACATTCAACTTGTAGCATGGCAGCTTCTGCAACTGAATAGGGGCAGCAGGCAAAGAGAGGCAGCAATTACTTGATTAAATGACAGAGAACTAAGATTGTCCCCATAAAACGATCTCTCCAAACAGCTGGTTCCTTTTTATCCACTCCTAGTACCGATCGCTTCCTCCAGCACTGCGGCGTGATGTCATCAGAGTGCGCCCAGCAGAGTGCACTGGCGTTTGACGCTGAGAACTGAATCCGGCTACTCCAACCTGAACACCTGCTACAGGATGCACAGAAAAGTTTCTATGCAACCTAAGGGACCCATCTGATTGGGGGGTTTAGTTCTCCTTTAAAAGTAGGCAAACAGTATGTTTAGAACCAACCTGATTTTCTGATCAATTGTTGAAAAGAGGGCTGTACTATCCTTTCACTCTACAAAACCTAATTTTCATATAGCACATCACATATGACTTTTTCTATTGCTATCTCGTTTCCATTTTCTACAATTTAGCTTTAAAAAGTTTAATTTGTATTGTTTTCCTCCCTCACATTTCAACTCTATACGCTACGTCTCCCACCTGCTAATATGCTGTTATATTCCATAGCAGTGTCTGAAAAAAGCCACCAGCTAATGTAAAAATTGTGACAGAACAGACACAGACTTTAGTAAAGCTTGGGGAACATAAAACCTAAAATAAATCATTTTATAAATTAATAGAAAAAAATAAAATGGCTGAATATTCCTATTAGCTGTGGGGTACTACTATAAAAATGTGTTTTGTCCCCAATAATACATTTATTTTACAGTCTTCCACTAGGGGGAGCATGAAGTGAAAACAAAATTCTGTTGAAATCCTTTTGAAAAGTTACATTGGCAACTGCTCTAGATATTGTAGAAATCAACTCTCAGTATTCATATCACTGCAAACATGGAGATATATATATCTAGCTATATATAGATCTAAATCTAGCTAGATAGATCTCCCATAGAGTCTATCTATTTTAAGCAACTAATTTTGAGTTTTACAAATTAATTCCCTTTTCTTTTATAATAAAACAGTAGCTTGTACTTGATGGTAACTAAGCTGCACGAGTCCAATGTAGTGGCAAAAGAATCCTATTGGGTTTATTTAATGTTTAAATGTTCAGGTATGTTGATCCAAATTACAGAAAAAAAACCCAGGTCCTGTGCATTCCAGAAAATCTAGTATTCTCCAGAGAAAGTCATTTTGTTAATTGTCTCCTGTTTATCTTCCAGTGTAAAGCTGGCTTGGATAAAACACAAGCTAGCAATTATTGACCCCATCCAGCCCACCCTCATGAATATGTTTATCTCCAAGCTGGTAATTTACCAGCTAGGGCCTGGGCTGGTATTACAGAATGTAATTCCTTATATTTCCCCTCATTTCTCTGAAACTTTTTCAGCCTTTAAAGCCCTTAAACCATACTCCCACCACATACAGCTCCCTGACCTGCTCAATCCCCACCCCATCACCACAATGCCTTCACTCCCACACAGTGATAAGATTATCCCAGAAAGGTGCAGGTGTTCTCTATTTTGGAACCTAAGGGTGTAACTGCAAGGTATTTTGGGTGCACACAGACAATGGGAAAACGGCCGCTCAATTAAAAATAACGATTTATTGCCATAGCCTATACTGCAGCCTGTTGCAATAAATCTTTATTTTTAATTGAAGTGCCGTCTATTTTGTGCCTGAGAGGAGTGCAAGGTGTTTTGCGCACATTGCATCCTGCCACGTGCTTTGTAAGTAAGGGCTTATACACTGGCCTGAGTCTCAGAGACTGAAGGGAAGGAGATATCATGCCTGTGTCAATACATGTAAATGGCCACCTTTGCATTGTTCTATTTGGGCCCACTGCCTAGAAGTTCAGAAAAGCGGAAAGTTAATAGAAGCTCCAGAGATGCCATAACTGCATTTACCGTAATTACATTTTTTTCTTTACGTTTAAAGGTAGATTTGTTAAGGGTTTAGTTTTTGTGGGTACTTTTGAGTCAAAAATCAATTTTTTCAAGTTTTTTTTTTTTAAACTCAAATTAATTATACCGATACCAGAAAATAGCTCAAATCCGAAAATACACCATCTAAAACCTGTCAAGGTCATGCAATGGCAGAGGTCCCTTGAACCATTTGAAGATGTTAATAGCCTTCATGATGTTTGAGCTTTTTCTGTGGGATTCTCTTGAGAACTCCATCAATTTGAGCGATTTTCTAGTTTTTTCCCCATGCAAAACTCCATCAATTCAAGTTTTTGGGTTGTTAAAGGGATCCTGTCATCGGAAAACATGTTTTTTTCCAAACGGATCAGTTAATAGTGCTACTCCAGCAGAATTCTACACTGAAATCCATTTCTCAAAAGAGCAAACAAATTTTTTTTATATTTAATTTTGAAATCTGACATGGGGCTAGACATTTTGTCAATTTCCCAGCTGCCCCCAGTCATGTGACTTGTGCCTGCACTTTAGGAGAGAAATGCTTTCTGGCAGGCTGCTGTTTTTCCTTCTCAATGTAACTGAATGTGTCTCAGTGGGACATGGGTTTTTACTATTGAGTGCTGTTCTTAGATCTACCAGACAGCTGTTATCTTGTGTTAGGGAGCTGTTATCTGGTTACTTTCCCATTGTTCTTTTGTTTGGCTGCTGGGGGGGGGGTGATATCACTTTAACTTGCAGTAAAGAGTGATTGAAGTTTATCAGAGCACAAGTCACATGACTTGGGCAGCTGGGAAATTGACAATATGTCTAGCCCCATGTCAGATTTCAAAATTGAATATAAAAAAATCTGTTTGCTCTTTTGAGAAATGGATTTCAGTGCAAAATTCTGCTGGAGCAGCACTATTAACTGATTCATTTTGAAAATTTTTTTTTTTCCCATGACGGTATCCCTTTAATCACCGACTTCACTGATTCTAGTTTTTTTACATTGAGTTCAAAGCTCACATAACTCTAAAATTCAACCTTTGATAAATAACCCCCTAAATGTTTGCACCTGTTCGTCAAGCACCTACAAATAAACTCTTCCACTCTTACTGGACATCCTGTTTTCTTTCCATATGTTTATAGAACGCAATGAATGGTATCCAACCCATTTTCTCTCCCTGATTAACTACTGAGCCCATTGTATAATACAAAGCTCATTTGTTACTGCTATCAATAGTCCTAAATCCCAAATTAAATGAGGTGGCTGCCCTTTGCCAACACATAGGTTATTTATATAAACGGACCTCTGACTCAAAGCTACTGTTTATAGCTGTGAAGGGTAAAGGCAATAGCATGGGTAGCAGCTCTGGGCACTTAGTGACCTCAGGACAACAAAATGCTGAAAATTGATTAAAAAGGATTCACAGGTACACCCATGTACTTTCCAACAGTGACCTTCATCCTATGGAAAAAAATACAGCAGTGTGGTGTGTTTGTGAAGATTCTCATTCATCCAGGTCATGGTATATCTGTAGAAATAAGTTAAATAAACTGGACAAGTTTCTTTAACTTATTTCTACAGTCATCTGACTGGCTTGGAATTTAGAAAGCCAGTTGGAGGACTGGTGAAACATCTTCAAGAAAAACACAGCCCTCTCGGGATTGAGACAATTGTATTCCGCACACTCAGCCCAAGTGCTCAACATGGGACTCCAGTCCAGTCGATTTGAAATACGAGGGGAGACACGTCAAGGATGCCCTTTATCACCTTTGATATTTGCCCTCTCCCTAGAACTCTTTGCCCATGCCATCAGACACAACTCAAATATTAAGGGTATTAAAGTGGGGAACATGGATTATAAAATCAGCCTCTTCGCGGACGACGTCCTTATTACACTCACATCTCCCCAAACTACCAAACTTAATCCAGATCATGAGACAATTTCAACGCATATCAGGATATAAAATCAATCCCACAAAATCTCACGCACTCCCACTGAAAATGTCGAAGCCAGAATTGCAACATAATTTTGACTATAATTGGGAGAACAAGTCTCCAGAGAACCTGGGGTTCAACCTAACTTCATCCTATGGCAATTTATACAAGAGCAACCACCCCAAAATTCTAGAGAAACTAAAAAAAGATTTTTCCATTTGGTATACATACCACCTCTCCTGGTTTTGGGAGAATTGCAGTGGTTAAGATGACACTACTACCAAGAATCCTCTATCTTTTTGGGACATTACCAATTCACTTCACCCGAACATATTTCCATCATACTTCAAAAAGCCATAGCAGACATCATCTGGAAAGGCAAAAAACCCAGAATTAAAGCAGAAACTATGACTAAGCCCAAATCGATGGGAGGATTTGCAGTTCCCAATATGTAACGATATTATATAGCAAGCAGATTAGAAGCCATGGTACATATGCATGCCCCAACTAACGAGCTGTGGAAGGAAATTGAGAACTACTTTACATTCCCACTACAGATAGAACACCTACTATGGGTACCTAAAGTCTCTAGATGCACCCAACAGGATTTCCTACCCACCTTTCAACAAGCACTTGATCTGTGGGACAACATTGCCATAAAAATCAAACTAAGTACCTCCAAATATAGATTTAGTACTCTTTTTTTTCCATAACACAGACTTTACACCAGGCTGCACCCAAACAGACTTCAGTCCATGGAAAAAAGGAAACATGCTCACCCTCACTGCCTTTATGGTAGACTAGAAATTCATATCATTCCAACAATTTAAATATAACTCTGACATCCCACAATCACAGTTTTTCTGTTACCTTCAACTAAGACACTACATGGAAACCACTCTCAAAACCCAAACAGATCAAACGCTGACTTACTTTGAAAACTTATGCCAAAACCGCTCCCACTCATCACACTTGATCTCCACCCTATACAACAGGTTAGCAGCAGATACCACAGGGATGCATCAAACGTATATGACAAAATGGGAGGAAGATTTGGATCTCATTTCAGAAAAATCATGGTCACGTATATGGGATACGGCCAAAAAAACCTCTATTTGTGCAGTCTCTGGGGGGGCCGGAGGGAGGCCCTGGACAGCAGTCCCAGTGGGCCCCCCAGCCCGACCATGGTAGCGAGAGAGCATACAAGATCATATTTAGGTGGTACTACACTCCCACATGTATCAGCAAAATCAGCGGCAACAAGGACCTGGCAACCTGTTTCAGAGGTTTCAGGGAAAGGGGCTTCTTCAAACATACATGGTGGACCTGTACAGTAGCCCAGGAATTCTTGAAGATGGTTGCGAGTCTGCTCTCCGAAGTTCTCCAATGTAACAAACAAGCATCTCCCCACACATTTCTTCTAGGCATGAGAATCAGAGCCATAGGCTCTCAGAGCTCATGTAATTTAGCCACACTCAAACAGCAGCAAGGTCCCTACTGGCAGCAAACTGGAAAAAAACACAAATCCCAGGAAAGCAGACACTGATTACTAAAGTGAATTGGATTAGAGCAATGGAATCTATCAGTGATGCTCTACTGGATAGAAGCTACGAGGGGGAGTTGGAATGGTACCCGTGGGCCCAGCATTTGGAACGCCTGCAGCAGAAAACTTACAACATAACTTAAGGTACTGATTATAGCTCTAGAAAACTTATGAGCTACACCCCTGAATAGTGATGGGCGAATTTGCGCGAATAAATTCGTCCATCACTACCCCTGAAGAATGCTGAAAGCGGAGAAATATCACTTATTTTTTTCACTCCTCTCCCTCCTTTAGGCAACCTCAATCTCTACTCTCTCCCCTCACTTTTTTATGCCCCCTCCCACTCATCTTTGATCTTCAACCAAGCTGATTTTTCCCCCTCTTCAGACCTCACTTTTCTAAACCTAAGCACAGCAGACAGTAAATCATTACAGTATCCACTGGAAAAAGCTAGTCTACATGATAGTACTGATATGTTACACGTTACATGTTACACTATATGTATTTATATCCATTGATGATAGAGTTGCAGCTAATTAAGTGTCACTTCTTTCTGGTAAACTTTTTATTGTTTTTTTTTCTGTCAAAGAAATTGAATACAAATTTAAAAAAGAAAAAAGGCAAGGTTAGTTCATTTGACTTATTTCTACAGATACAGCAGTGTGGTGTTTTGTTCAGTAACTACTGGCACACAAAAACGGCAGGGGTTTGTTTGAACACCAGCAGGTTAGTCGCATAGTGAGAAGCTAAGATAACAACAAAAAAAGAGTTTAAACTATAACAAAAAAGGGAAACTTGTGTTTACCTATAATTTTTGAACCAATAAGCAGGGGTTGCAATGAGGCTGTGACCACAGACAAATACAAGAGTCCTCTGCACTCAACCCATTAACAAAATATTTAAGACATTGAGACATTTTGTGCCTTAAGCTACTAAAAAATGCCTTACCCTTAGGGTTGCCACCTTTCCAGTTTTGACCTGGACAGCTTGTTTTTTTGAAGGGATGTTCGAGTCAAAACTGGCTGCCCGGTTTTCCAAATTAGGAAAATGGGCAGGATTTCCTGGGATTGATGCGCCGATTGGCTAATCGCTGATCCAAAAGATAATGGCTAAACTCGCACACCCAGGCCTTAAAAAGCTCCGCCAGGTGCTCAATTGCTTGGAAGGATCGGCACCCTCCTCAAATGACAAAAGAAAAAAGCAAGTGGCACTCACAGCATATTCAAGCAGGATAAACCTTGCGTATGTTTATTTGCACACGATGCAACGTTCTGGGGTGGTCCCCTTTGATCGCCACATCATAGCCTTGGCACTGACTGCCCCACCCCCCATGACATCATGCCCCCCCTACAAGGGGGGGTGCTAGGTAGCTGCCTGTTAATGGGTCTTTTGCCCTCTCTCACTCTCCTCTCCCTCCCCTCTGAAACTCTACTCTTCCTCACCTTTCCTCCCCTCTGCCACTTCTCCCTCCCTCTTCCGCTCCCCCTCCCCTCTGTGTTGCCCCCTCCCTACCCTCTGTTGCTCTTCCCTCCCCTCTCCTCCCCTCTGCCTCTCTCTCGCACACGCGCATATGGGCTGGGAAGTTGGTGGTCGGCTGGGTTTCCTAGGGGCCGGTCGGCTTGGCCCGGCCCTGCTATATTGCAATATATTCAAGCAGGCCAACTACTTCAGTCATCCCTGGTCTGGCCAGTCTTAAAATGGCTATAGATGTGCAGATTATATAGCCTATATCAAAGGGATGTTCATCTGTGCCAATCGTCCAACCTACAACCGGGATACCAGGATCTGTATCTGATTCGTTCAGAATTCCACTAATTCATGATACATTTTACACAGGGACTGAGTTCTACCTGCAATTTATTGATAATGGATTGAGTGCAGATATTTGTGCAGGTATTTGTCTGTAAGAAAAAAAGAGATTTGTTTAGAGACCTTAAACTCAAAAATAAAATAAAAAAAAAACAGTACATGTAATATCTCAGAGCCTCTTAACAGAGAGCACAGGGCTACAGATGCCTGTAAATGGTATTGCTGTTCTCCAGTTAAGTGATTTAGGGAGGGCCTTGTGTCTTTCTGTGAATCGTCCTTATAACCCAGTGAACAGAAGAGTTCAGCAGAAGTAGCAGTTGGTAACATAGGCAGCTACAAGATCAGTGGGTGAGGGAGAACTTAAAAAACACTGCAGGGTGTGAATATGTCAGGCAAACCCAGTAAGGAAAATCCTAACATTGCGTTCTGGGATTGTGCACATCTAACATAAAAGTTGCACCCACCAAGTGTACTTGAGTCGCACCAGAGAGAGCCACAGTAATAGAAAGAGTGGTCCCAACATATTGTCACCCCCAGTGTTTTTTGCTCTCCTTTAAGGGAATGGCAGATTGTACCTTGTAGATATTACATATGCAAAACCATAGTTATATGCCAATATACAGGGCATTATTCCCTCTAATTCCTTCTTGGCTATGTGCGCAAAAAATAAATGTATGTGCAAGCGCACACCTTAGAGGGAACATTGATACTAAAAACATCTCATGCATAAAAGCAACCCACTTATAGTTCTTCGGACAGCCAAGACATTCACCCTTTCCTTAATGGTGGGTACCATGACCATTGCTTTGGGACCTTAAAAGGAAGGGGGCACTTCCATGGTTTGGAAAGTGATGATTTCAATTCATTTGCCATTTGCACAACATAGCTGTGTGCTGCTCACATTTGTATAATCCTGCCTCCATCATGGATATAGAGTTAAGTGAGCCCACGAGCCCCACGAGCCTGTGTGTATATCTGTACAGCAGAGGTGTAGTAGCTACTGTAAGGCCACTGGTACAAAAACACTGGGCCTCACTGAAGGAGATGTTTGTTTGGTGGTGGGAAGGGGAAGGCAGCGGAGAGGCCCGTTTAAAGGGGAATCATTGAGCTGAAGCCCCTTGTATCTCCTTGTGGCAGCTTTCCCCCTAGGAAGTTATCACTTCTAGTTATCCCAAGGTTTATAATGTAATGTTCCATCCTGGCTTTAGTAGTGTATCTTGCAGCAGACTCTGGCAGAGGTGAAATCTTTTTTATAACATTTGGGCATGTGCCTGGGCCCTGGCACCAGAGCAGTTAAATGCCTTGTAGTGTTAGTGCAGCTGTCACCTCAGTGTGTGTGTGTGTGTGTGTGTGTGTGTGTGGTATGAGCAAGCGCAAGGCATTCAGTGACTGACTCTCTCCCCTCCTCTTTATCCCAGCTCTTTTCCCCAGTCTTTCTCCTTGCAGCATTCATCCATTGACTCCTCTTCCTCTGTCCCTCTCTCACAAACCCACATGTGTATGTGCGGGCTCTGCCTACGCTTTCCCTCACTCACTGAATCTTCCCTTTTCTGGACCTTTCTGCTTGCCAGTTGTCAGTCACAGTAACCCCTCCTTATTGACTGGATCACTTGCCAAGCTTGGAAATCAAGGCAACCCCCCCAACCCCCGGATATAACGCTCTTCTGATACAAGACAAAACATGGTAAGAAACTTTGCCTTTATTCTTCTTTTCTGCCGGTTTGTCTTTTGCTAATATAATCCTGTCAGGGGATTGTGTCACAGGGAGAACTTCTGGAGGAGTTTTCTATAGAGTTTACTAGTGTAAAATCCTTATATTATGTTTTGTGATGTAATAAGGAACCTTTCAGATTTCATCATCCATTGAATTATACACATATTACAGACTGGCAGCTGATATATCATTTAATTCATAATGATTTTGTGCTTTACCCAATGGTGTTCGAAAACTTCACTGTACTTGGAATTGTCTCTCCATTAAAGCTGCCAGTGACGGGCAGTGCCGACGTGCCACCATAGCATGTGCTCATTTTTGACATAGTTAAGTTAGTGAGTAACTTTTGGGTTGTGTATGTCAGCTCCACTAGAACTTTCCAGAGAGTTTTCTTATATGGTATAAATATTCTCATCTATTATTATTATTATCTTCCCAAGGGAGTGAGATGGGGGCTCAGGGCTGATAAGCTAGAAGTTGTCCTTGGCAAAAATATAAATGTCAAATCAATTTCTATGAGAATTTTTTTGTTTTTTTTATGGAGTTGCATTAAAAAAATGTCCAGCCTGCAACCCTCCGCTAGTTGGTGAACTACGATTCTCAGCATATACCTGAAGACAGCCAAGGGGTTCTGGGAGTTGTAGTTTAGCAGATTCTCACGCGTCACAATTTGGGCACGCCTGGTTTCTCCATCTGGGGGCCCATCTACTGTAACTCCAAATTTGGTGCTCATGAATGTCTTATGCATTTGTAATAATATGACCAGGAAAAAATACTTTTCTCTAGGAACTAAACTGACTTTTTTAAAAAAAGAACATTCACTATATAAAGCATCTAAATGTGCCTGTGTTTTGTGACACTACTGTAAGTGTTCCGGGATAAAACAAGCGAGGAGGATAACAGAAGAACATAGCAAGGGAGTGTTTCCAGGCTGCATTATTTCACAGGACACCTTAAAAGGGCAAGAAATAAAGGATAATCCTGCACTGTGCTCACCATATGATATGAAGCCAGAACTGCTCTGCTCCTCACCTACATTCTATAGAACACCCATGATTCATAGTGAGATCCAGCTCAGATAACCAGGTACAGTGCTAATGAGAGTTACAGCAGCAATCTGAAATTAAATAATCAGGCTTCTGTGTTGTAATACATGGGGTCTGTGTTTTTCTCACTGATACTCTGATTCAGAGCAAGTTGCCTGTGGGCATTGGTTCAAAAACACCGGGCCTGCAGAAAATATTTGGGGTCCCAGCCTTCCCTAGATACTGACATTGAGATATTATCGGCTGTAGTGATGTTGATATTATATATATTTTATTATGTTAGTGGCACAAGAAAATGTTTTGTATATCAATGGTATGGGACAGCCCAGAAGCTCTACAGGGGTATGCAGTTTCACTATTCCTAATTGGGAGCAAGTCACATTAAATTTCATCCTAAGGCTAAGCACCCAAAGCCACAGGGCCCTGCATGAAGCTTGACCCACCATGCACCAGAACCTGCACTCTGCCTGATAGTATTTGACATATACTGCTATGTGAAACATTATGGGGCATATTTATCAGAGTGAAGTTAGAGATTGCCACAGTTCACTAGAGTGAAATTCCGCCACTTTCCATTCAGTTCTATGGGATTTTTAAAAGAGTATTTATCAATGGGTGAAAGTGAAAGTTCATCCTTTGATAAAAACGCCTTTCATAATCCCATAGAAATGACTGGAGAGTGACATAATTTCACTCTAGTGAACTGTGGCAATCTCTAACTTCACTCTTTGATAAATATACACCTATATGAGCGGTAGTGATGTGCGGGCCAACCCGTTACCCTCGGGACCCATGAGTCGGGTGGGTTTGGGTCGACATAGCTCTCCTTGTCCACCACCTTCAAATGCTGGCATCCGACTTCTGGGTTCCGGTTTTATAGTCTCACGTCTGTTCGCCCGCCCCTTTTGTGACGTCATTGTGACGTCATTGGCTGAGCGGCACGGGTCTATAAAAGGACCCTGTAAGCACAGGTGCGGGCGGGCGCGGGTTGTAGCAGGGCGAAACCCTGACCTGCACATCACTAATGGGCGGGTTGTCCATAAACCTTTGGGATCCACAGGTATGACAGGTTCATGCCAAGAAGTTGAGTCACAAGTGCAGGTTCTGGTGTGTGGTGGGTCAAATTGTTGCAATGGATAGCACACCATATACAATCTCCACCCAGGTGCACGTAGGGTTGCCACCTGGCCGGTAAAAATGATGGTTGATCCCAATGTTATTAATAGGGAAAAAAGATAAATATATAGGAAGGCCGGTATTTTTTTCCAGAAAAGGTGGCAACCCTAGGTGCATGGTAATATAAAATACATTTCACAAAAAAGACCAGCAATACCAGGAATTTTCCTTAACAAAAAAATATATATTAGTGCACGTGAAACCCATGTGAGGTATTGGTCCCCAGTAGGACCTTTCTCAAGGCAAACACATCCACAATGATACAAAACTTCTATCCCTACCTCTCATAAGTGCATGCAGCAAGTGACCAAACATCGTTCCAAATTTAAATAGAACAGATAAATAAGATAAATTACCACTGTGTTTATAAAACCTTGAATACTGTATGTACAGCATATATAATAACATCTTTAAAATAATTTTATATGCAAAGAGTGGCATATTAGAACATTAAGATTTGTATGTTTATGTTACCCAATTATAAGTGTAGTGCATAAAGGACATAAATACTGAATTAAAAAGTGGCCACATAGAATACTCATGTGTTATCATAATATCCTACCTAACTAAAGTTTAAAATATAAATCCTCACATCACATATCAATACAATACAGTTGTATTTCTCTAGGGGGGCCCATTAGAGTTGCCACCTTCTGCAGGCCATACTCTGGGTGGGTGGTAAAATCAGAGTGGGTGGGGGATGGGCATGTCATGCATCATCATTGTGATCAGAGATTGGCCAATCGCCATATCAATCTCAGCTAGTCCTGCCCGGTTCTCTGAATTTAGAAAACTGGGCAGGCAGTTTTGACCTGGGTAGCCCTTCCAAAAATTGGGCTGTCTGGGTCAAAACCAGACAGATGGCAACCCTATCCCCCATATAATATTACCTATCATGATATATATCATATCAAAACTGTAAGCTCGTATGACACTTAATATGTATCATCGCAATGGTAAAAAAACAATTAAACTGCAAATGTGCATTCAAACCACTAGGTACCGCACAGTCCAGTTCATAGGTCCAAAAGGCCTCTTTTTGTATCATTAAACAATTCACATCACCACACCTAGGGGGTTTTGGGATGTGATTAATTGGCATACACATAAAAGATGAAATTGAATGCTTAGCCTGTAGCCAATGTTGAGCCAACGGTTGTTTTGATATGTCCTGTTTAGAGTCATTTTTGGAGTCTTACTTGGGTTTAAGTTCCATAGCTGCCCTAATGGAGGCACGGGGCATACTGATCCGTTCCTTAAGCTGTCTACATATTTATTCGCAGTAGACAAGGCTACAGGGACATTTTATAATATATACAACATTCCTAGAAGTGCAAGTAAATTTATGCCTTATGTTATAAGCTTTGCCACTATGGGAATGAATGAAATAATTTTTCTCCTGCATATAATACAATTGCCACATCGAAATACCCCTAAACTTTGATCGCCATCTTCTTTGATCTCTGTGCATATTTGCTTACCAGGTCCATCTGTGTCAATATCTCCTTCAAGCTTTTATTGCATTTGTATCCAAATGTAATTCCATCACTCACCAACTTTGTGTAACTGGACTCCAGCTGTCACTCCCAGTGATAGGTGTAATTCAGTAACATATGTTGCCCCAGTTGGTTGCCCAGAACTTCAAAACTTCAGACCCAGTTACTTTTAAAATGTATACATTACAGTTGACTGCTAATAATTATGTTTATATAGTGAATAAAGTACCCCCTCTTGTAAAATATTATAGTGCTGCTCCAGAAGAATACTACTACTTTTAAAAAGAGCAAACACATTTTTTTTATATTTCGTTTTGAAATCTGAAATGAGGCTGGACATGTTTCCCAGGTGCCCCCAGTCATGTGGCTTGTGGTCTGATAAACTCCAGTCATTCTTTACTGCTGAACTGCAAACTGGAGTGCTATCACCCCCTTCCTTTCACCCCCCAGTAGCTTGGGGGGGTGAAAGGAACAATAGGAAGGTAAGCAGACAGCAGCTCTCTGACACCTTCATTGCGAAAAATGATCCCTAGTGGTAGATATGAGAACAGCAATCAATAAAAAAGTCCCCCTAACACAAGTTGTGACTCCTTCAGTTACATTGAGCCAATCTGAATTTTGCTTTAATTAGTCACTTCAATTAGAGTTCATTGCTAAAACTCAATTTGTTTGAATTCAACAGCAAAGGGCCCCTTGTGGTTGATTCATATGTGGCCCTTGTAAAGCTGCAAGGCTGTACAAATAGTATATCTGCCATTTCTAAGCTGTAACATTAGTATGGAAAATGCCATTCAGGAGCCATGAATCAAAAAATAGTTAAACAGAACCACAATTTATAGGAATCTTTTAAAGTGGCTAGAATGCCAAAATTGACCAATCATATCTGTAAGTGGCACCTTTTCCCCTGTCCATAAAAGTAGTCAGCTAAACAATGGTGTAGGGGTGCATTATTATTGTTCTATGACTAAGAATGTTGATATGCTAGCTACGAGTTACAGTTAATCCAGCGAGATATAAAGCTGTTCTGAATAGCAAGTAAGTCATTCACTGAAAGAATATCTATGTACATAATTATTTCACAAACTGTCAGGGAGCTGTCTGTTCATTGCTGGCTAAAGTAGACCATCAGTGCAGTGTGTATGGCTATCAACATTCATTTGCATTCTTATTAAAATCTAATACAGCCATTATATGCAGTCCATGAGAATAGGAGCTAAAGGAAGAAGGTTATTTCTATCAAGTATAGAAGCCATGAACAATTAACTTTGTAATATATATAATGAAGGATGATATTATTTTGAGCTCAAGCCTTTTCTGAGATACAACATTTTTGGCTGCTTTTGTTATGGAGATACATGAAATACAATCATCCTGCAATGGTGTTCTAAGAGTAATCCACATTATTACTACCCCCAAATATCCTATCCTGATGTTTGTTATAACACAAAGGAGCATTGTGAGGCTGTAGTGGCTTAGGTAAAACTAGAACTGTATGCTGAGTCTATAACATGTATAAGAATCATTCTGTATCCCAGAGTAAAATTTATTCACCACCTGTCAATACCTTCAACCTCCAACACATGTCTGCCTCCTTGCCCTATGAAATTAACATGCCAGCCCACTAAAAATGTAGCAGGACCCACATGAACCAACTAATTGGTAGAGAGCAAATCTTTAACTGCTGTTCTTCACGTTTACAGTATAAATGGGTCAGTATCAATATATTGCACATTAAGTGCAGCCTACCCATGACATTTTTCCTTACTGTTTACAGGCTTCTGGTGTAACTGTGAACGATGAAGTCATAAAGGTATTCAATGAAATGAAGGTGAGGAAGTCTTCCACACCAGAAGAGATCAAGAAGAGGAAGAAAGCAGTCCTGTTTTGTCTCAGCCCAGATAAGAAGGAAATAATAGTGGAAGAAACCAAGCAGATATTGGTTGGTGACATAGGTGAGGCCGTTCAAGACCCCTACAGGACCTTTGTCAACCTTCTACCACTCGATGACTGTCGGTATGGACTGTATGATGCAACGTATGAGACCAAAGAATCCAAGAAGGAGGACCTTGTCTTCATCTTCTGGTATATTTTTTAAATGGGGTGCAGTTGATAAGAATTATGGGATTTTCCAACACTCAAATATTTTTTTTGTGAGGTTTTTCATCTCTACAGCGATGGGTAAGGTTGGGGGTATATTGTTTATCTCTATTATTCAGAATGGGGCTGGTCTGCCAAAGTACCAGATGATCTCCAGTGGGTTCAGGTCCTAGTGAGCCACAGCGAATGACAATTTCCATTAGCCCTTATTTTCAACATAGAATTATATAACACCTATAAATACAGGGACAGTCAATTACTTTCACTTTCCATTCAGAACTTCCTAGATGTCAATGCACTCCCCACATTCCCCCTCCCTACTTACTGTCTATAATTGTGTAGCCTGTTCATGGCCATGAGCACCAGGTCCCCCATTCTGGCACAAAAACACATTTTTGGGGTGATACAAAACTTGCCTTATTAAGTGTCCACAAAATGGCACCATGGTGGTTGTGATAGTAACATAGTAAGTTAGATTGAAAAAAGACACATGTCCATCAAATTCAACCTATTAACTCTTTTTTACCTGCCTAACTACTTTTTGATCCAGAGGAAGGCATAAAACCTCATAAAGCCTCTCTAATTTGCCTCAGAGGGAGAAAAATTCCTTCCTGACTCCAAGATAGCAATTGGACTAGTCCGTGGATTAACTTGTACTATGAGCTATCTCCCATAACCCTGTATTGCCTCACTTGCTAAAAAGCCACCCAACCCCTTCTTAAAGCTATCTAATGTATCAGCCTGTATAACTGATTCAGGGAAAGAATTCCACATCATCACAGCTCTCACTGTAAAAAAAAACCCTTCTGAATATTTATGCGGAGCCTCTTTTCTTCTAATCAGAATGGGTGACCTCATGTCAGCTGGAAAGACCTACTGGTAAATAAAGCATTAGAAAGATTATTATATGATCCCCTTATATATTTATACATAGTTATCATATCACCTCTTCGCCAGTGTGAGCATCCCCAATTTGGCCAGTCTTTCCAGATTTTCCATACCTTTTACCAGCTTAGTTGCCCTTCTCTGTACCCTCTCTAATACAATAATGTCTTGTTTGAGTGATGGAGACCAAAACTGTACAGCATATTCTAGATTGGGCCTTACCAGTGCTCTATACAGTGGAACAATGACCCCATCCTTATGTGAATCAATGCCCCTGAGTTACCAGACTGAAGGAAACAAGAATTAAATAATGTATATAACGTAAACAAAGCTTGTTTGGCTTAATTTACATGATAGAAAAGGATTTGGAATTATTTCTTAGGGTGATAGGTCCCCTTTAAAATGCCAATAAGCTCTAGAAAATGGCCAGAACTCTTGGCATACTGTGTGGATTGCTTTATACCAACATGAAAGGTTGTGAAGTGCCATGGATCATCATGATTATGGTGTGCATTTGCTGAGTAACAGAACCCATGTAAGGCAACCTGCAGGACATTCCATTTAGTTCAATGGAAAGTAATCTGCTGCTACTTCATTGCCCTTAACCTAGCTTTGTTCCTTAATCAATATAATAATATAATAATATATTATATACCATAATGGACAATTTTTATACAAGTCTCATCCTGATACAAACAATTTTCAGGCAAGAATCTTATGAGAATCATTAGTGCTGGTGTTTTGGGGGACAGTTTTATGGGGTTTGATACCATGTACCGGTATGGGATCCCTTATCCAGAAACCCATTATCCAGAAAGCTCCAAATTATGGGAAGGTCATCTCTCATAGACTCCAGTAAGAAAGTCTGAAAAAAAAAAACATTGTGACTGCACCAAGCCCCTCAGATAAAATAAAAAGAATAGGCCACATCAAGGTCCACAAATAATGTGATACTGCACACAAGAAGACAATAAAATTTAAGTGAACATGGTCCACTTAACAAATCCTAGGGGAAGGGTAGAAGCTAATAAATGGATAGAAGGAGTGGAATTTAGAATTTTATGGTTACAGAGGATATTTGTGCACTGTGGAAGTAAGAAATGGCCTCCACATCTAATTTTCTTCATAGAAAACAAATGTTGTTTTAATTGTTGTTCCAATAGGTGTTTAATAAAGCTATTCACAGATTGGTTGCTATGGGCTACCGCCCACGACACATACACATTTGCCTAGGGTTAGTAAATGAGTCTGAGTATGTTTATGGTTACTAAATATTATCCATATAGGCTGTCAAGAGAGTACCCAAGGACTGTGATCAGTGATGCAGATGCTGAATTTATTACATGGAGTGAAATTCCAGTTTATGTGAGTGACAGCGATAATGCCAGTGACATTCTCAATATACTGGCCCAGATTAGCCACATGAGTAATTATGGAGAACAGTTTATTACTTTCTGTAATGTCTGTTTATTCATTCTCTGAGTCTCTAGCAAGGTTGCCTCTAAATTCCAGAAATGGCCCTCTTTTCACTTTTTCATATACTCACATTGCTTACATTTCTGTTTCCCACAATCTACTGTGTGCGCTTGTACAAGAGTACACCTTTACTGAACATTCTAAGGGCCATTTATCATTTTTGCTATATAAAGCTTGCTTTGAATGTGAGATAGTATGTCTAGTGTGTAGCAATGGTTTCTACAGCCATCCCATACTGGATAATGCATGTTTAAATTGTTATTAATGAACACTGTCTATAACTTCTCAAGTAATTAGCACAAAGAGCACTCATTCAGTATGAAATTAATGCAGCCCTTGTATTCAACCACTACCTACACAACTATGGTAACTGAAAAATAACAAACATAAAAAACACAGAGCTGGAACTGAGCATGTAAACTGACAAGAATTGCACACATTATGGTTCCACATCAATACACACACTCATAGCAATTATATGAAAGCAGACATTAACAACTAATCCATTTAATTTCTTAAACCTTAATAGTGATGTGTGTTATGTAAAATACAGTAACTTTCAAGCATTTATATATTTGTTTTTATGTGCCTCACCTAACCTTCTTGTACTCCTACAATAATGTAAATATTGCTTCAAATGTATATCTGGCAAAGGCAGGGTCTATTGGTGTAATTTATTACCTGCAGGGCAGGGTGCAAAGTGCAAAAACTGAGAACAATCCAGCATGTGTTTGCACTTTGTTCCTAAGTTCACCCATAAAAACAACTCTGCTTGCATTCAGCAGCAATGCATTCATGGGGTCAGGTAGAGGGAGGCACATAGGCATCTCTCCTCCAACCCCCTGCCAGTTCCCTTACTTTGTGCATCATTGAAACACACAAGTTAGCGAGTGCTGGTAGGCACAGGTTGCATCAGGGTCCTGTTATTACTCCCTGTCATATGGCAGGTGATGAGAACAGGCTGCCCTAGTGCCAGGTACAGAGAATAGCCGGACCCTGGACAGAAGTGGCCACTGATCACTCAATGAGCACTAGGAGGTGTGCTCTAGGACCTCTGTCCAGGATCAGGAAGTAAACTATCCCTTATGTCAGTGCTGTCCAACTTCATAGGGTAGGCAGAGTATGGCACACACACAGAGAGCATAGGGCAGGCAGCATAGAGCAGGAGACAGGGAAACCTATTAGAACCATTCTATAATACCGTAACACAATGCTGGGGCCCCTCTAGAAGTTTGTCTGAGGGGCTCCAGACTTTTAGTCTGGGTTTAAAGTTTGAAGAGTGCAGGGCTTTAGGGGTGTGGACAATAGAGGTGTTACAGGTGTGAACAAGGCAGGGGGGTTACAGGTGTGAACAATGCAGGAGTTTACTGTCTGAATTTGAGATGTAAACAATACAGGGGTCAGTTAATCTCAGTACTGATACCTTTTAAAGATTACACAAGGTAAGCAGTCACAGCAAGACTTTAATGTGGGGGGGCACACAAGGGGGCTGTCGGCTCACAGGCTGCCAGTTGGACAGCACTGCTTTGTGTGATTGAAGGGGGTGGCTGGTTGGAAGAGAAGGCTAATAAATAGGTGTTAAAGAGAAGAATTTATGTGCAGAAAATGGGAATGCTATATGTCAGAAAAATGAGTACAAATGGGTATTAAATAGATATATGATGGAAAAAGGGCCACTGACTTGGAGAAGGCAGGAGATACATAAACATGAAGAGTAAGGTGGGAAAAGAGAAACATAGACTGGAGTCTGCGTTTGGGTAAAGGGGAAGCAGGATCAAGAAAAGAGAAATATAGTTTAAGGAAAAACATTGATACGTATATCAATTGCAAATTGTCTCAGAATATCTCTGTTAAATGAAAAGGTGAACAATCCCTTTAAAGGGCATGTAAAGGCAAAAATATAAAATCCCATTTTTACTTTCTTTAATGAAAAAGAAATCTATCTCCAATATACTTTAATTAAAAGATGTCTACAGTTTTTATCATAAACCTGACTGTATGCAGTGCAATTCCCCCTTCTTTTACTGCTGTGGATAGGAATTGTCAGATGGTCCCCAACTGCTGTGCAGGTAAACAATCATACTTTCAAATGGCAGGGGGAGCCCCCCCACCTTACTTCCCAGAACTCAAGCAGCATTGTTGGATTCCCTGTAGAGATTTGTATCCAGAGACGCAGTGTAGTCTCTATATTATGATTATTAATCTGTCTTGCTGTATTGGCTTCTATGGCAGATATTATTTGACTTGTGCTGTTTTGATAACTTATGACGATCCCTAAGCTTAACCTCCCAACTGAAGCCCATACCACACTGAGCATGTGCGAGTCTTGATATTGCAGAAATGTCTAACAAAGTTACAAGATGACAGCCCCCTGCGCCAACTTTGAAAGCATAAATCATTTGTCTTATTAGGCTGCTGGTGCAGTAAGTTCATGTTTATATTTAGTATACATAATACAGCATTTCTAACATTATTCTATTTTAGACTTTAGTTGCCCTTTAAGTACATCAATGGTTCCAGTTTACTGAAGCTCCGTATGAGCTCTTAAATCTTTGAAGTGCTGTTCTTTAATTATTTATTTTCAAAAAACTATAGAGTAAATGAAACAATGTTAGGGACAGATTTACAAAGCACTATGGTATGTGTACAAGTGATGCTTTCATATTAAACAATTTGCTGGAGCAATTTGTTCCTATGTAGAAAAGATTTATTCAAATCCTTAATCCACCAGAGGGCCTGCCTGCAAGAGCTTACAATCTAAATGGTAAAGAACATTGCAAGTGAGGATATTTAAGATATTACAGATTGATCTAAACTGGATGGAAAATGAAGAGCAAAAATTCACAAATATTATTGACCTCTGGAACATCCTTAGCCTTCACCGGAAAACTGTTCTCAAAGTTTTACTTTAACAAAGTTCAGCATCCTGGACTGTTTTATTACCTCTTCTATGTAACTATGATTTCTGTCATTGATTTACATGTCTGTGGTCCGGAAGTGGTTCAATAGACACTTTATTTTGTAAATAATCATAATTAGGTTGCAGGTATGCTAGGAAAATCAGTCATGTTTCACCGAATTGCTGTTTGCCTCTTGGTCTGACAGTTGCTCTGCCTGGACATAAACCCAGTAAGGGACATGTTTATAGGGGCATTTACCCTGGGCTGAGGCCATTTCAGCTGCAATAACTGTTCAGTGGAACCTTATTCTCTCTGAATGGACAGCAACAATAGTTCAGATACAGTTGCTAACATTTGTCCTAGTATTAGCCTTTACTTCTATCACTAACATACAGAGAATTTGTATTCATCCCAATATGCCTACTCCCAATTAGCCTAATTAGTCTAATTTCCCTACAATACACACACCAGTTTTATCAAATGCTATTTGATGTACCAGTATACTTTTGTACTTTGGAAGACACCCAGACCAACTCAATATTGGTATGTCATGTGTCATGTACTGTATTAAGTGAGTTCAAGTCAAGTCATGTAGGAGATATTTGCCATTTGTAGTAAAAGTGCAGCATCTAGTGCAGCATGGGGCAGTGAGACACACTTAGATGTTTACAATATAATGGAGATGTGGGGGGTATAAAGATGTGTCACTGCTGCTGCAAAGTCATATACCCTGCAGCGCTGGGTAGTGAAAGATGTGGGGGGTGGACCATTGAGTTCTTTACTCTGGGCCCATGAATGCCTTCTACAGTTGGCCCTGCTAGATCTGAGACTTAATGGGAAACGTGTGCCACAGACAATTAGCTTTAGAGTTAATGGAAATTGTCAATGGACATTATGTTTAGCATGACTGCCCTTCTAGCCTTTATATTATCATTATCTGTATATTTCAGCTGGTTTATAATATAAAATGTTACTAATATGTTGTTTCTTAGGGCGCCAGATAATGCACCTCTAAAAAGCAAGATGATATATGCAAGTTCCAAAGATGCAATTAAGAAGAAATTTACAGGTTTGTATTCAATTGCACCGTTTTATTTCAAACCTGTTTGCATTCCTCACTCATACATTAAAAGTTCCCTATCTATAAATAGGGCTTACCTTATATTCCCTTTAACTTTAAAGAGATACTGACATCAGAAAATAACCTTTTTTACTATCTATCATAACATTGTCTTTGAATGCTATTTATAATTTTGCCATAAATGCATTTGCCTGATACTTTTACATTAACTTTCTTACTACCCTGCTCCTCTATGAGGAGGCTGCCATATTTGTGCAGCAGGATTCCTTTAGCATTAGAAACTCTTACGGACAGACTGAGATGGGACAGTCCTGTTGGCAAAACAGGTTTAGGAACCTCAAGTAACAATTACTTACAAAAGCAGAACTATCAGTGAAAAAAGATCAACATGACCTATAGGTAACTTTTAATGTAGATCAAATTAAAACTTATATACTTTAAGTAGCATATGAGGGCAGTATTTTATGTGTGCTGCCTACACTGCACAGAGACATTTTAATTTGGTACCAATGCAATAGCACCCCTATTGGTCAAAAATCATTGGTTCTGCTGCTATGATTTTCTGTATAAAATGTTTCTGCAGAGCAAAGCACTATGACAGCTTTTATGGGTGCAAATTACTGGGGTAGACAATAAAATATGCTCTTTTAATTGATTGTCTCTATATAGGAAAAAAAAGTTTACCATTACATATCATTGCTGTACCTCATTCATGTCTCATGAGTTCTTCCATGAGTAGAATAGTATAGTATGAACAGTATCATCACATTATGCAAGGCTTTGTATTATCCAGTTGAGTAATCCAGTGGAGTAATCACGTCATAAATTTTGGAGTGATTGCATGCTACTCAGTTGGATAACAGAGTGATTTCTTGTCAGTTTTCATTAAACATCAAAGCTGAAAGCAAAAAAACACCCTGTCTCAATTGTTGATTGACCTCAAAACCCTTTGTTAATACCCTTTTAGTCTTTATACCTTATATTTTGTCATTTTAAGGGACATTTGGAGTAGTCTTGAGATTTGCTGGTACTCCTAGTCAATTAAAATATATGCACAATAATATTATATTTACATAACTTTTCTAAGATCTGCCTTACCATGAAATTCTGGTCAATAGTAGATTGAGCCAATGAGTTTTGTGACACTGTCTCTTTTCATTCAATATAGGTATCAAGCACGAATGGCAAGTGAATGGATTGGATGATATTAAGGACCGCTGTACCCTGGCAGATAAACTGGGGGGCAATGTAGTGGTTTCACTTGAAGGAGTTCCACTCAAATGAATAATTCCCACCCTATCCTGCAGAAGCGAACCCATTCAAAGCTTTTGTTCTGACCATAGGCAAAGTTTTAGGTGTTTTTATTTATTGAATTTCTTTTTTTCCCACATTCTCAGCTCCCCCCCCCCCCAAGCACTGTTTTTTTCCTTAAAAGGTTACATGAAGATAGGATGTTACCATGTACACTTAAAGACATGGAGCAGCATTTACTTGGTAGGCAGGGTTGCTTTAAATTATAGGGAGACATCTCCTGTTGTTAAACCCTGATGAAGAGCCTAAACCACATTTCTTTTATGCCCAAAAACGTTATTATTAAAGTATTAAGATTTTTATTTACTTTAAAGATAAGATTTTGGGAACTGCACTCTCTTTGTTGGTTGAACATTAACTTGAAGAACATCAAGCATCTCCCAAGATATTGTCTTAAAAATGAATCCACTTCTCAAATTGGATTCCAGCAATGGCAGGGCGTAGGTTTATCCAAATGCCAGGCTAATGCCCACTTTTTTATAATCAAGTTGCATCAGTGCCAGACCAAGTTGGCAGGGCGCCCTAGGTGACCCAGCTGACCATGTCTCCTCCTCATCATGCTTGCACACGAACAACCGCCAAGAATGCAGGAATTGCTGCCGCAGGTGGGGGACACAAGGGTCCCAACTAGGGGAAGGAGGAAGAAAAGGTACTGTGCCTAGCACCCCTCGTGCTTCTGCCTACTCCTAGTTCCAGCTCTAAGGTGTATGGTCTTCAGTGTTGACATCTAGGGTCTGCTTTTATTACTGTAGATAATGCTTAATAAGTGTTACCTAGCCCTATACTGGGACTGATTTTCCCTGACTGGCACCAATTACACAGTGGCATAACTAGATGTTACTGGGTCCCACAGCAAAATAATTTAAGGGCCCCCCCAACATATCCAGAGATTGTCCTGTTTTACAAATATATGTCAAAATTGCTCTTTATTTGGGCCTCATGAGGCTCCCTATGCCTCCTGCCCCCCTTGTAGCTGCAGCATCTGCTTCCTCTGTAGTTACGCCCCTGCAACTAAGATTTGGGCCCACCAGGAGATCCTCTGGTACCCAAGCAAGCCAGTCCAACCCTGGTCATTCGTTTAGATATTCATTTTTGGCCAGATTAGAAAACTAAAATTTCAGGTATATTGCCATTACTGATAAAGTACTTTTCACTAATATGTGCCATAAATGTTACTGTTAAATACCACCTAGAATGTACATCTTCCCTGCGGCCACACTGACATCAAACTTTCTGTCTCTTTGCATTTGCTCTATTGCACCTTTTCCCAATCTCATCAGGATATAATTTCTGTTACACATGCAATATAAATGACTACAGCTCAGCTGCCAGCAGCTGTAAAAGGGTTTTACTGCATCTGAAGCAATGTGATACCCCCAAAGCTTACAATACTCTTGCAGTTGCTGGGATGCCTTCAGGAGATGAATGGACAGAAAAAGCTGCTAACTCTTCCAGCTGTTGTAGGCCATTTAGCAACAGCTGAGTCAATAAACTATGCTATAACTTTACATGAACCAAGATATTTATTACCAATTCTGTGCTAATAAACCAAATATAAAACCATATCTCTTAGCACCAATCTTTAGACCAAAGTTGTAATAAAATTGCTGTTCCAGCTATTAACTTTAATTGTCACGGTTTTACTTGGTGATGGGCCAAGGACATTTTCCAAACATTTAAGGGAATATTTTCCGCTAACAGAAAAATATACCAAACCAAAAACAGTTTTTTTTTGTTATTATTATGGTTTGATGACACCAGAAACAATGTTTTTGTGGAATTTTGGAGTACTGTGCAAAATAGGAATAAATTTGTTGGATTATTTCAGACAAAGCTCAGTTGATATGTTTATTATGCAAGGAACACCTTCAGAGGACTACAGAAGAATGCTAAGCAGGATACTGGCAAATGTTACATGGAAGAGGCTGCACAAGACATGTGCCTTGATCACAATCAGGGTAGCACAATACAATGTGCAAAATTTATACCAAGTCTAGATACCCATACCAACCAATCAGCGTGTAGCAGATACTGGACACCTGTTCCAAAGCAAACATTTCTTTGGTTGCAGATTTTGCACCTTTTACGCCATCCAAAATGGACTGGATTTTAATGTCATCTTATAATATTTGTGCTTAAAATGATGCTATAATTCAAGCAGAGCTAAATATAAATACACTACTCTACATAACTATGAATTCAAGAAGATATGGCATGCTCTAGAGCAGTGAGCCCTAACCAGTGGCTCATGAGCAACATGTTGCTCACCAACCCCTTTTATGTTGCTCCAGATGCTTAATTTTTACTTTCAAGCTTGGAGGCAAGTTTTAGTTGCATAAAAAACAGGTGTACTGTCAAATAGAGGCTCCTGTAGGCTATCAGTCCACATTGGGGCTACCAAATAGAACCCTGAAATTACTGTCATCCTGAACCTGCAGGTAATTCCAAGGTTTCCTTAGCAGAGTTACAGCAACTAACATGCCAAGTGAATAAATAAATGTCCAATATGGGTAAATATTGGTCATTATGGGTAAAAAAATTTAAATTTTCATCCAAAAATTACTCATGTAGGTTGCCAATACTGTATCATTCACAAATCCACAGCATTTTCCATAATATACAGAATTTATGCAACTGCAATTTAACATTTATTATTGTAACATTTATCAATGTACAATAAACCATCTCATCTGCATATCTAATTAAACTTTGTGGTGTTCCTCAAAATCTCATTCTCCCAAAAGGAGTCACGAGAAAAGAGTTTTTGGCCTAGACAATATACCCAAAAGGAATTTGATCATGTAGTTTACAGTGTACAGTGTAAGTTCACTTATTCATATTCTGTTTTATTAAAATATATAATGCAGCCAGCCACAGAAGATCATTTCATGCTGGGAAGACCGGGGGATTTAGGGGGTGTAGATAATACAAATGGCAGTACAAAGAAAAACCAGAGATATAAATAACAACTTGGTCACAAGTATCAGTCCATAAGTATAAGATAAACCGTACCTAGATCAGTTAGAGAGGAATTAAAAACCAGAACATTAAAGCCATTTAAAGATTGATTGAGGGGGTTGATTTAGCATTGGCTTAATAAGAAGCCAGTATGGGACAGAGAACATGTAATCTGTAGGAACATTAGTTAGTAACTTGATCTCACTCGCCAGCCCCCATACACCAGGCCTATTAATAGCAGACACATTCCTGCTCATGTCATCGCTGGCCAGAAATGGCGAAGCTGGACAGATTCTATCGCCTGCACAGGGGGAAAAAAATGAAAGTCAAGCCGGGTGAGGAGGAGGGGCAAAATGACTTTAAATTATTCAGATGTGAGAGAAGACTGAAACACTGCAGTTACTTATTAACCACTTGAAAATCTGGGTATCCTCCTCAGTGCTATAAATTTGTGCTGCAGCGGGTTACTAATGTATACATGTGCATTCCTGTTGTTTCTGAGAATCCCCTGATGATTTCTGAGAATAGTAGTTCAACACCAGCAGGTTGGCCATAAAATGGGGTACACAAACATCTTACTACTATCTAGAATAAACTTGAAGCTAAAAACAAAAATAATTCCATATAAGTATGAGCATTTGTATTATCCTTTATATAGTGACAGTATGAATATGTGCTTTACATATAGGTTAATCATTCACATCAATCCCAATTCCAGTGGAGCTGATTTCCATATTACAGATACCAGGGACACAATGAGGCAAGTGGAGAAACTCGCCTACAACTACCCTAGATAGCCCCCTCCCTGCTTCCTACCTGCATAGTGCGCCTGGATAGCATGCTCACTTATATTTGTGAAGACTGAAAACCCGGAAGATGGCGCCCATGAGCTCTGCTGTGCTACTCTGCATAAATAAACGAGCATGCTGTTAAGGGGCACTTTCTGGAAAAATGCACTATGAAGGTAGGAAGCAGGGAGGGGGGTGACTATCTAGGGTAGTAGATGGTGCTTTTCTTATTGCAGGGTTAGTTCTGCAATACGAGATGACTTTCCAGTTTTCAAACTGGAAATTTGGCTGTTCTTTTGCAGAGAACACACTGTAATTCTCACTCTCTGCACTAGCGTCATGGACCCCATCTGGCACCGAAAAGGTGAGTTTGGAGAGGGGGGTGGGGGTGGCAGCAAGAAAGCCACCAGAAGTGTAGAAGGCAGAAGAGTAAGGATTGCCCCCTGACATATACACATACACACGTTTGTGTCAGAGCTGTTTCACAGAATGAATATGGTTATAAAAGAGCAGAGAGGGAACGATCAACGGCCTTTAGCACACATTCATATCCGTTTTATCAGATGCAATCAGCAGGGCCAGAACTAGGGGTAGGCTGCAGAGGTACCTGCCTATTACAAAAGTATTTTTGTAATATACTGGGATATTTACTATAGTGCAACATTTGAGCTTGTCACTAGACTGTCCTTTTCTCTCTTTAGCCTTCCTGTATTACCTGGTCTGTGTCTACCACTAACTTTTCCAGACCATGCCCATGACTAAGCACCCCCAAAAGGTGCGAAACGCGTAGGGTGGATGGAGATGCAAATATATTTTTAAGTTTTTTACTAATAAAAATATCTTTTAACTGAATATCTCTAGTCCTGTGGATCCGTTTGAGTGCCGGACAGCTCAGCTTCCTTATTATCATTAGCCAAAGAACAATACTTCTCTTATCTAATATCTACTATGTCCTCCAAACCACAGCAGCTGTTTGCCACATTTAACTCACTCCTATGCCCCCCTCCACCTCCTCCACCTATTAATGTTACCGCCCAAGACCTTGCTCATTTCTTTAATGAAAAAATCAATCTCATTAGGCTGAGCATACCGTCCGACAACAATCTCAGACCAACGTGCAGTCCACTCACTTCTACTTTGCACTCCTTCACCCCTGCAACTCTAGATGAAGTTAGCAAACTTCTAGCCAGCTCAAAACCCACCACCTGCTCCCTTGACCCCATACCCTCTCGCCTTCTCCACCCAATCTCTGATACACTCTCTCCTGCACTTACCCACCTATTCAATCTTTCACTCTCTACTGGTATCTTTCCATCTTTATACAAACAAGCACTAATCACTCCTATCCTCAAAAAACCTTCCCTTGATCCCAGCTCTCCCACTAACTATCGACCGGTCTCCCTTCTTCCATTTGCGTCCAAATTACTAGAAAGGCTTGTTTACAAACGCCTGATCCAGCATCTCACTCACAACTCCCTCCTCGACCCCTTGCAATCTGGCTTCCGCCCATCACACTCAACTGAAACTGCACTCACCAAAGTAACCAATGATCTTCAATTGGCAAAGTCTAAAGGTCATTATTCCATTCTAATCCTTCTAGATCTCTCTGCAGCCTTTGACACAGTTGACCACACACTCCTCCTTGACATTCTACACTCAGCTGGCATTCAGGACACTGCTCTTTCATGGTTTACATCTTATCTGTCTGACCGTTCCTTTAAAGTTTCCTTCTCTAACTCTACTTCTACTACTTTCCCACTCTCTGTTGGAGTTCCTCAAGGCTCTGTTCTTGGCCCCCTGCTGTTCTCGCTCTATACAACTTCACTAGGAAAACTCATTCAGTCATTTGGACTTCAGTATCACCTTTATGCTGATGACACCCAACTCTACTTGTCTACTCCTGATCTTTCTAATTCTGTCCTTTCCCAAGTCACAGACTGTCTCTCTGCTGTCTCCTCCTGGATGTCACAGTGCCACCTGAAACTGAACCTTTCTAAAACAGAACTCATTATATTTCCTCCAAGATCTTCCCCTGTCCTTCAGATATCACTCACCGTAAACAACACCACCTTTCGTTCCACCACACAGGCTCGCTGCCTAGGAGTCATCTTAGACTCTCATCTATCTTTTTCACCACACATTCAAACACTTGCAAAATCTTGCCGTATTCAACTGCGCAACATTGCTCGAATACGACCCTATCTCAGTTCAGAATCAACTAAAACACTGATTCAGTCTCTCATCATCTCCCGCCTTGATTACTGCAACTTACTCCTCACAGGTATTCCAACAAGTCACCTTTCACAACTCCAATCTATTCTAAACGCGGCCGCTAGACTCATTCATCTAGCTCGCCGCTCAACATCAGCTGCTCCCATATGCATGTCCCTTCACTGGCTCCCAATCTCTTCTAGAATCAAATTCAAATTACTTACACTCACATTCAAGGCCCTTAATAATGAAACCCCTCCCTATATTTCATCTCTAATCTCCAAATACACTCCTTCACGAAACCTATGCTCTGCTTCTGATCTTCGCCTCACTTCTCCTCTGGTCACTTCTGCCCATTCTCGTCTACAAGACTTCTCTCGGGCTTCTGCTTTTCTCTGGAACTCTCTGCCACAAGCTGTCAGACTTTCTCCTTCCTTCCAAACTTTCAAGCGCTCCTTAAAGACCCATCTGTTTAAAGAGGCCTATTCGATCCTTAATTAATCATTGCTTTATCAAAAATGACAAATTGTTTATACAATCCTAATGTCTCAATTGTACCCTAACCTTTTAGTTTGTAAACCCTATTGTACTCTGTAATCCTTGTCTGTTATCCACCATTTATTCCCTGTTTGCTATAACTGCAGTAAAGCACTGCGTATCTTGACAGCGCTATATAAATAAATGATGATGATGATGATCTTCTGCTGTACGCTCCCTAAAGCTGGGGGTCTGGGGCTGGTGCACCCGGACCACTTTCACTGTATGGTGAGTTACTATACATTTAATTCTGGAGCACCTTGTTCTCCTTTACACATTTGACCTGTCTACTAGTAACCCTATATACAATAAATACTATGATAATATACAAACTCCAGGATCAGGACAAACTCAAAATCATACTGCCCCAGGGTTAATCCCCTATTGCCTTCTTCTATACATCTCATACCCCCCCCTGCCAACTCTTAATAGCCACCTAATCTTACACTGCAATTTCTAAATTGTGGATTAAACCAAACCCCTTCAATGTTCTACAGTAGTAGAAGAGCTAATATGACATTTAGCAACAGCTATTGGTTACTAGTTTCTTAGGACACATGTAATGTTAGCTGAGCTTTGCTGTACATCTGGTCAGATTCAAGTCATGATATGCCTACCAAAAAATAGTCCACTTTTGTGGGTAAATGAATGAATGTAATTAGGCAGTTACCTTTTCAACACAAGGACCATTTTAGGATTTCCTGAGATGTACCATAGCTATTTAGGATACAGAGTGCAATCTATTGTGTACATTTGCAAGGTACACTTAAGAAAGTGTCTCAAAGACATAGAACAGACACAGGGCCGTATTTCTTATTAAGTCCCCTGAGGGCCTGTGCTTAGGGTGGCACTGTTTTGGGGGCGGCCCTCGGGTGCTCATTTTATTTTACATTTTTGTTTTTTTTAACCCCACCCTCCGCCATAGATTTCCATTTGAAATATGGTGACGGAGCTGAGGGGGTGAGGGGTAGGGGGGGTAGAGGAAGCACATGGTGACATCACATGCAAAGTGTACGGCGTGCCGACATCACACGCACTATGCGCTGACGTCATGCGCAGAGCATCAGAGCATGTTTAGGTCCCTAGGGCGGCATCATACCTAAACAGTCCTGAACAGATATAGAGAAAAGTGATATATTTTAGCAGTGTCGGACTGGCCCACCGGGATACCAGGAAAACTCCCTGTGGGCCCTGGTGTCAGGGAGCCCTTGAGCTGCTAAAAAATTGGCCTATTTCATGGCTTTTTCCTATTTCTTTAAGAACAAAGAGGTTAAATATATGGAATAATAGATTATAGTATGTAAAGAATAGAGACTAGGAGAATAGAGGTTGAGTGAGGAGAATAATAATAGTACTGAGAGTGGGCCCCTGGTCTATGGTTCTTTGGTGGGCCCCTGGTAAGGTTTTAGGGTGGGCCCCTGGTGTCCCAGTCCGACATTGTATTTTAGTTCTCGTGGGCTGCTGTTCCTCTTGACATAGCATATCTACCAGATATTTAGTTATTTACTGACTATGGTGGGTAGTGGCTTCAGATGGGATTTTTCCTTCCTCTGGCTTTGTTGGAATTATTTCACAGAAGTGGATGAACTTGATAGATGTGGCTCTTCATCCTTGGCCAATATACGTGTTACTATGTAATGCCACAAACAATTGAATGCTTGGATCAGACAGAGAGCTATGGAATTCTCTGATAGTAAGTTGATTGAACCTTATTGCTACCTGGAATTTTGAGTCACCCTGAAAGCAGGAACTTCTCAAAACATAAAGAAAATAGCTCATTTATTGCTTAACCCCTTAATTGAGGGCCTGAAAAAAAAAAAGATTTATGTGATGTTTTATTCATGTCTCTGGCCCACCTACTGTTCTGTAGGTGTGAAATTCTGGAAAACAAATACAGGTTTTGTTCTTTTGCTGACTTCAGATTGTATTCTATTGTTTGCAGCAAAAAAAAAAAAAAAAACATGACTGTAAAATTTATGCTTGAAAATGTGATTCCCATAGGAGCAACAGAGAGTGATTTGGGTCATTTTGACTTAGCTACTGCTCAGAGAGGTAAGTCTCAAAAGATGTTTTTAATTTTTATTAGTGGTTGGGCTAAGGTTTATAATGCTTTATACAGCATCTAAATACAGCATTTAAGTTGAAATTATACATTTATCCAATTCTAGGTTTCAAGTAGATCAGAAGTTTCCAAATTGTGGGGCTGCCCCAAGGGGCCCAAATCAGTGGATGGTAGTCCCAACCTGAATTCAGTTACAATGAGCTATATCAAATTCTTATTAGTTGTACTTAAAAGACCAGTAAGAAGGCGTGGGCTGGATATGGGGTGAATGGTTATTTGCTACTGTAGATAGTGGCATGCTGACAGATGAAATAATGAATCCATGTATCTTTAGCCCTGTGATGACAGACCATAGGAGAATTCTGATATGGATAGAATAAGATAAGCACAATGCTATAAACCAATGGATTAACACAGCTGGACGCAAATGGTCTGGCACACGTGAGTTTCATATAACAGTGGAAGGCAAGAATTGTCAGGGAGCCGGGAGCTCCCTCCAGGGAGGTAGTCAGGATCAAGTAGAAGCCCTCTTGAGGGTGCAAGGTTGCGGTATCCAAAGGGTTAAGCAAGATACAAGGTCAAAGTCCAGGCAAGAGTTCAATGGCAGGCAGATCAGTATCAAATAACAAGAGTCCAGGCAAGGGGTCAAAACCAAGGCAGGAGCAGGAATCAGGATAACAGGATAACAGAAACCCAGGTTCAGGGTAGCAGAACCTATTCTTGGGCGCCCTTCTGGTGTCCTGGGCGCCCTTTTATAGTTGAGTTTGGCACCATAATGACGTCACTGGCGTGCTTGCGCCAGCGTGCTTGCGCCGGCGTGTATGCGCATGCGTGTTTACGCATGCATCGGCGTTGCGGCGCTGGCGTCCCAGCGTCCACGTGGGCCGACTGGGCACTGCCATTTTGGATTCTTCACCGCCAGGAGCAGACGCGTCCCTCCATGCCCCCGTCGGCCTTGACAAGAATATGCATTGTTAAGATGGTACTTGTCTGAATTTGCAGTGTGTTTTTGCTTCAAGGCACAGTTTTCATGCTGGTTAAAGCCAAATGGTTGTTATGAATGAGGCAACTGTTAGATGTTTTTACCCGGATACTTTTTTTTTTTTTTACAAGATACTGGAATGCACTTTACTCCTCATAGTGATCCTTGTATAGTGCGCCTTCAGTATAGTGACTGCATATATCATAGACAAAGCCAACATTGTCTAAAGCAGGGGTACCCAAAAGGTACATCAGGATCTACCAGTAGACCTTTAGCTGGTGATCAGTAGATCTCCAGACAGATTGTCTAAATCACCCTCCCATTGCATGCTTTTCATTCAGATATTTATTATGTTAAGGTCACATAAGAAATAGTTGTCTGTATATATATATATATATATATATATATATATATATATATATATATATATATATATATATATATATATATATATATAACAATATACATGTTCCCATTAATCAGTATTTAAGTAATATATTTCTATGGAACAGAATTGCTTTTATGTATGTACATCATAATAGGACAATATCACTAAAAGAAGACCTTGCATTAGTAAAGTATGGGCACTTCTGGTCTAAAGTATGGCATGATAAAGTGTGTTTCGTTGAAATCATACAATTTAAAGAATAGTTATCAAAGGAATTCAAATATCTATTGTTATATATAGGCACACCAGTGACCAGCAATGCTGACATATATATCCAAATTGATTGTAGTGAACAAGGGCCTAGAGGCATGAGTTGTAGGGTCAGGGATTTAGGAACTGCTTTAGACACAATAATTACATATTCCACATCCATTACACAGGTAAAAGCACTTCAGTTGTATGGAATATTCTGCTTAAAGGGGAGATCACTTATATGTACCCCAACAACCAAGTGTACTGCCCGGGGGAGACACTTCCTGTTCATTCTAGGGTGTGACTATGCACCCTTTTTAAAAACTCTTAACTGGAACTCATTATTTGCATTTATAACCACGAAGTATGTTGCAGCTGTCACTGAAAAATCAGCACACAAGCTCCTCTGTACTATACATGCTGATTTGACCTTTTTGGGGGACTTAATTTACCAGTGTCTGTTCCTCAGCTGACTTGGGTTAGAAGCAGGACTGAAATTCTTGACCTCAGTCTTGTGCTTTTTCAAATTGACCTACATTATGACATAAAGCATGTTCTGTCACCCTTTGGTCTCAGGGAGTTATTTCTGTCTGTTTTAAAGGGGTTGTTCACCTTTAAATTGCTTTTCGTATGATGTTGATAATATGAGACAAATTGCAACTATTTTTCTTTTTTTTATTATTTGTGGTTTTTTTTTTAGTTATTTACCTTGTTATTCAGCAGCTCTCCAGTTTGCAGTTTCAGCAGTTTGGTTGCTAAGGTCCAAATTACAATAACAAACATGCACTGATTAAAATAAAAGACTGGAATATATATAGGAGAGGGACTGAATAGAAAGATGAGTAATAAAATCTAGCAATAACAATACATTTATAGCCTTACAGAGCATTTGTTTTTACATGGGATCAGTGACACCTATTTGAAAGCTGGAGTCAGAAAAAGGAGGCAAATAATTCAGAAACTATAAAAAATAAAAAATGATGGTCAACTGAAAAGTTGCTTAGAATTGGCCATTCTATAACACACGTAGGGGCACATTTACTTAGCTCGAGTGAAGGAATAGAATAAAAAGTACTTCAAACTTCGACCATCAAATTGGCTACTTCGACCTTCAACTATGACTTCGAATCGGACGATTCGAACTAAAAATCGTTCGACTATTTGACCATTCGATAGTCGAAGTACTGTCTCTTTAAAAAAAACTTTGACTACCTACTTCGCCACTTAAAACCTACCGAGCACCAATGTTAGCCTATGAGGACCTTCCCCATAAGCTTTCTAAGCAATTTCTGATCAAAGGAAAATCGTTCGATCGGTGGATAAAAACAATTTTTCCTTCGATCGAAGTATTTGCGGTAAATCCTTTGACTTCTATATTCGAAGTCGAAGGATTTTACTTCGATGGTCGAATAATTAACCCTCGATATTCGACCCTTAGTAAACGGGCCTCTAAAAGTTAACTAAAATGTGACCATCCATTTAAGAGAAATCATTTTCCATTTTATGTATTTTATTTATGAATTTCATACTATCTACTACTGCTATAACCGATGTAATCTGCGGAGCTAATATGGTTTTTGCTATGTGAACATAAGCCATGTTTTTGTATTGAAGCTTGAATGGCATGTTTACACGGCAACTCATATAGAAAACCTATATTTTTGCCTGTGAAATAGACATGCACTTTGTACCAGTACATTATATTTAAAAGAATTGAAAGCGTATAAATTTAACCCATGAACCCCAATGTATTAGGTCTCCCTGGGGTGCTGTTAGGGGTTTGAGTTTGTTTTTTTCCGAAAAATACAATTATCTGAAAATTTCAGAAGGAAGTTATTTAAATGATTTGAGATTTTTCAGAAGACTGCTGCAGTCAGTGGAGACACGAAAGCCAAAAGTTGTCTAAATTATGCTACCCAAGTTAATCATTCCTGAACATAAACCGTTATCATGGCTGAGCAGTCTTGTAGGAGCATGCACTTTGTCCCAGGCAAAGATAAGGAGGTGGGGTGTACCACAGGTATCTACATGGCATGTATGGGACAACAAAAAGATTTTTTTTAATATTAAATGCCAATGATATTTGTTTGCCCAGCTGCTTATGGCTGCTTTATTCTATCTTTCCATGAATCCTGACTAGGGTTGCCACCTTTTCTGGGCAAACAAGCAGCCTCCCTATATTTTTCAATATATATCCAATGATAGGGGAGTCTATAAGTAGTAATGAGTCAAAAGGGACTCGCCCCAGTTCCCAGGGCATCCAAAATTAAACATAAATACAAAGAATAAGTCCCTATATTTTTACCTTTCTGCCCTATTAATAACATCAACATTGGCATCAAGCATTTTTTTTTGTTCATGCCACTCAATGTATAGCTGATTCAGTACTGATCCATGTAAAAAAAAAAAATATTTTTGGAACTGTAGATTTATGCACCCGTTCTAAATTTCTAAATAAATGATCTCATGTCAAAAAGGGGGAAATATTATCCCTTTAAGAAATTCTAACAGAATCGATAAACTTACAACCCCTTCAAGCTTTACCGTTTTCGTATGTTTATCCATTAAAAGCATCAGTCTATTTCTGAATTTGTTGCACAGTCACACTGATAAAATGTGAGATTGCAGTTATCAAAAGCAAGCTTCTTTCTTCTTCTGCTGTAAAAATTAAATAATTATAAGGCTCTTATACAGCACTGTCCTCTTGAGGACACTTCAGAACCTACAGATTCATATAATATATAACAAAATTAATGGAATTCAGAATCATATGCAGGGTTCTGTAAACCCAATAAAATTTTTTTGCTATTTTTCATTCAGTTAACAACAAGGTATTGTCTTGTTATTACAGAAGAAAAGGGGATCAATCCAACACTAATTTGTGGGGAATGGAATATTAAGTAAGCCTATATGCTCAATAAGCCCATGGGCAAAATTATAAGGAGTCCTTCATCATGCACTCTGTCTTTTGGAGACAGTGAGTGGTGTAAATGTCCTAAATTGATGGAAGTGGTGTGATAATCTTCTGAGCCATTTTCACCACTCTCTGCAGAGCTTTCTTTGCTTGTGAGGAGCAGATGCTGTACCAGGATGTAATACAGCAAGGATGGACTTCACAGTGCACCCGTACAAACTGGTGAGGACTGTGGTGGACAACTGGGATTTTCTCAGATGCAGGAGAGAGTGAAAGGGTTGGTTAGCCTTGTTGATAACTGTTGTTGATAGCTGCTGTGTGCGCTGTCCACTTGAGGTTAGCACTGAGGGTGACCCGTCCCCAAGGAACCTGAAGCTGCTGACCTTCTCCACAGCATCTCCTCCAATGTAGATGGGAGCACGAGCCACATCACTTTCCTGAAATCCATAACCAGCTCTTTAGTTTTGCTGACATTAAGAGAGAAGTTATTCTCCTCACACCTGCCAGGAGTCTAACTTCATCCCTGTAGGCCGTCTCAGCATTGTTGGTGATTAGTCCCATAATGGTGGTGTCGTCAGCAAACTTAAAGGAAAGCTATACCCCTCAAACAATGTAGCAAATATTTTGCATAAATCATCTCATGTAAATAGCCCATTTTCATAATAATATAATTTTTTAGTAGTATGTGCCATTGGGTAATCATAAATAGAAAACTATAAAAAAAATAAGGGCCTTCTCCTGGGATCGTAGGATTCACGGTGCACACAAGCAAACCAAACAAACTATACATGTTAGGATCCAATTAACAGACAGAATTCTGTCTTTTGCTTCTCACACTTCTTCCTGTTACAGTTAGAGTTGTAGTATTTCTGGTCAGCTGATCTTTGAGGCAGCACACAGACCATCACGAAATGGTGGTTCAAGACAAGAGATGTAAAAGGGCACTATTTACTTAAATATATATTCCAGTTTGAAAAGATTCTTTAATATGCCACTTAATTTAATATAAACAATCTGTTGCCGCCTCAGGCGGCAGCGCCCCCTGGTTGCCAGAGGCAAAAATGTCGCTCCTGGTAACTAAAGGTGGCCATACACTGAGAGATCCGCTCGTTTGGCAATGTCGCCAAAAGAGCAGATCTCCCTCCGATATGCCCACCTTGAGGTGGGCAATATCGGGCCAATCCGATCGTGGGCCCTAGGGCCCAACGATCGGATCCTAACGAGGCCTTAACGGGCGGTCGGATCGCGGGACCGCATCAACGAATAGATGTGGCCGCGATCCGACGGGATTTTCTGTCCCATCCGATCGAGATCTGGCCGACTTTCGGCCAGATCTCGATCGGTGAAGCCCGTCGGGGGGCCCCATACAAGGGCCAATAAGCTGCTGACACGGTCTGTCTGCAGCTTTTATAGGCCCGTGTATGGCCACCTTAAGAGCTGAATTTCAGGTTTTCAACCCAGAAATTGCGCTCTCTGCACTAGCGACGTGGATTGGTTTTCCCAGTGCTGAAACTCAAACAGACAAATGTGAATCAAACAGCCACAAGGAAAATGGAACTGTTTGGTTCAAAATGGGACAGGACAAAGGGTGGTTCACATTTAAGTTAACTTTTAGTATGTTATAGTATAGCCAATGCTAAGCAACTTTTCAATTGGTCTTCATTTTTAATTTTTTTTTTTATAATTTGTAAAGCTACAAATGTATTATTATTGCTACTTTTTTTTGCTCATCTTTCTATTCAGGTCCTTTCCTGTTCATATTTCAGTCTCTTATACAATGCAGTGCTTGGTTGATAGGGTAATTTGGACGATAGCAACCAGATTGCTGAATTTGCAAACTGGAGAGCTGCTGAATAAAAAGCTAAATAACACAAACAATAATAATTAAGAATAAATTGCATAATATCTCAGAATATCACTCTCTACAAGATACTAAAAGTTAATTGAAAGGTGAATAATTCCATTAATATTGGCAGAATACATCCTTCATGGCTACTTAGCAATCCATTTCGACGCAGGCTAAAACGCCACTTGTTTTTCAGCAGCCCCTACAGCACCTGCTGCTATTGCAATGACTGCATTTCCAAATATACAAATGTCCAGGGAAGTACAGTTCAAAATATTCCCCTCTCCTAATAAATTAAGGACAGACTATGAAAATGACAATTTTTCTTCTAAATTGAATGTATTTGCTATGCTATCGCTATACAGTGATTCGAGCAATAAACAAATGTCTAATTACTGCCTAGCAACAATGTGACCACAACAAAAATGGCCGCGCCTTTTCTTTGTCACGTGATAAGGCGAGCTTCCACCGGCTGTCAATCTGCCTCCTCCCTCCTTGCCCCGTTGTCACGTGCCCCGGCGGCCTCCCCCTTGTCCCTCGGTTCGAGTCCTTCCCCCTGCTTTGCTAGTGACAACACTTAGACATGATGGTAAGTGGTGCAACGGGCTGCGGATGGCGGTAATTTTCCCTGTCATATTGGCAGTCGGATCGGAGCCTATTAACTATAAAACTGCACGTACGCTTATTAACATATGTTTTCAATTCCTATCCAGCAGGAAGGCCTGGATGATGGACCCGACTTCCTGTCAGAGGAGGACCGAGCGGTGAGTGGCCAAACAACATACTGGTACTACCTGTAACACTGCATATCCCATAATGCTCCTGTACTGCTCATAATAGGGAGACCTGTGCCTAATATTATACCTGCACATCCTATAGTGTAGCACCCTGTATATTAAACCGGTGCTTTATATCCATTTAGGCAACTTTATTTCTCATTATAAATGTGTCTCTATGATATGTCAGTCGCAGCTGTACTCTATCATTTACCTATTGCCTTGGCAACCAGGGTGTCCTTATATGCCTTCAGCAGTGTCATAAACAACATCATAAACTTAGCATATCTGATAATTATATGCCATTTAGTGGCCTGTGTAATCTAAACTGTGGTCAAAATACTATACCAATACTCTCAATAATAACATTCAAAGAGACATAAAACAGGCCAGTGCTCAGTGACTGATATTTAGTGCATGGACAAACCAAGGTTTCCTTTTCCTTTGAGACACCCTTTTTCTATTTTCTGGAAAAAAATACCTTTCCTAAAAAAAGGCCTTCCTAGATTTTTATGGTTTTCCCCTATAAATAACATTGGCATCAAGCACCCTTGTTACCGGCCAGGTGGCAACCCTACCCCTTATGTGACCAAAATTATGTCACTTTGGAAGATTAAAGGGTTTGTTCAAATTATTTTTCTCAGATCGTTCACCAGAAATAAAAGCTTTTTTCCCACCGTTTCTACATTTTTATTTCTTACCGTTTCTCCAAAATCGAAGTTTAAAGTTAAAAGTTCCCGTCTCTGGTGTTTCAGTCTGGCAGCTCAGTAATTCAGGTGCAGATTCTGAACTGTTTGCAACTATTGTATCAACTGTATCAACAGCTGCCTTTAATGAAACTCGGGGATTCTGAGACAAAGATAAGAAATGTATCAATTTAGAACAGTTTAGAGGGTCGAAGAAATTAAAGTTTCATTTTTCACCTTCTTATGATTTTATAAAGCAGCTCTGGTGGGGGGACCAGAGCTGCTTTATAAAGTCATAAGAAGGTGAAAAATGAAACTTTAATTTTAACTGTTAAGGTGTGGTGCAGTCTGACTCATATAAAATACACAAAAGCCATTCATATACTGTAAACTATATTCTTCTAATCGGTTCTTAGTGATGTCATCAGTTATAACTGATGGTTAGTGATGTCATTTCTGTCACACGACTAACTACAACTTGGTCATTATAATAAATAATCAACCCCCTGTTGTGAAATAGGAGACTATTAGAAGTCAACCTGGAGTTCCATGACCTGTATAAAAGCACTCGTTCTTTGGCCTTGTACTTTAACATGGTCATGGAACTCTAAGGTGACTTATACTATCCCTATATTTTACAATAAGGGGTACAATATTAACTATGTAATATTGTGTTATATATATATATATATATATATATATATATATATATATATATATATATATATATATATATATATATATATATATATATATATATATATATATATATATATATATATATATATATATATATATATATATATAACAAATACAAGATTCCTCTGCACTCAACCCATTATCAATATATTTAAGACAGAGACATTTTGTGCATACTGCTACTGAAAAATGCCTTACCCTTTAAACAAAACAGGGATTGTTTGTCCATATATTGCAATATATTTAAGCTGGCCAACTACGTCAAAGTCATCCCATATCTGGCCAGTCCTATGCTCAATTTTCATCTGATTCATTAAGAATTCTATGTTTTAATTATACATTTTATAAAAGGGACGAATACGTTTTACCTGCAACTTACTTGCTGCTTTCGAAAGTAAAACACCCAACCTTGGCTGCCCTTTTATTAGACACCAGTGGGATCACCTGACTATAGTTGGAGAGGGTGGGAGCTACAACATGGAGCTGGTCACTGCTCCTGTAGAACTATAATAAACAAGGGAAAGTTGTGCTCACCACTAGTTTTTAAAATCATTAGGCGGGGGTGCAATGAGGGTGTGACCACATGTGGTCACACCCTCATTGCACCCCCGCCTAATGATTTTAAAAACTAGTGGTGAGCACAACTTTCCCTTGTTTATTATATATATATATATATATATATATATATATATATATATATATATATATATATATATATATATATATATATATATATATATATATATATATATCAATGGCATAAGATCATATCAGAAGGTTAATCTGTATATGCGGGAGTTACCATATTTCCATATTGACAGTTTGATGCTGGGTTAACACATTGATTTGAAAGTGGGTTAATGTATTAGGTAGAGCAAAGTTATGTTGGTTGTAAAGGAATAAGGGCTTTGGTTACTGTAGATCAATGGAAGCCTCAAGGGTGAAGGCATACCCGTTTACTGTTTCTTAATCAGTTGCATTATGGATAAGGGACATTCTGAGTTCCAGGGTTTTTCAAGCAACTCCCAATCACTGATATATTTCAGTTTGACATCCCTTCTACTTTATGTGATTCCAAGTATAAATAAAATATAGCCTTGTTAATCACAAAGTGATTAACAGGTTGGTATGCAGTGTTGTAAATGGTCAGCATATAAGCATGAGAGCTGTGCACTTTCACTGTTATTCAAGTAACTGATTAAAAGCTGAATAGCATTATGGGTGAGTGTTCTCTGAAGCATATCAAGGCTCTGTCCAAATACAATAAATATATTTAGCATGATTAACAGACCTGTCTTTGCTGGTGAACTAAGACTTTTGCAACATTGTTTAAAAAAATAACAAGCAGGAATTAAGCAAATGCTTTTGATAGCAATTGTTTTTACAAATAACTATAAAAGCATTGAGAATTTTTAATACATTTATATTGGAAAGTTGCTTCGAATTATGTTTTCTTTTGTTACGCAGATTTTTATTGTGGGGTCGGTGCTGTTCACTTTGCAAAAAAAATTCTGTCCAATCTTTAGATTGTTCACCAGAAATAAAGACTTTTTTCATGCTTTACATTTTTTGTTTTTTAGTGTTTTTCCAAAACCGAAGATTAATGTGTAATGTTTCAGTCTGGCAGCTCAGTAATTCAGGTGCAGATTCTGAACTGTTACAATTTACTACATTAGTTGATACATTTCTCAGCAGCATCTGTGGGATATTAGCAACTATTGTATCAATTCTAAAAGCTGCCTTTAATGAAACTCATGGATTCTGCTCAGCAGGGCCAAAGATAGGAAATGTATCAGTTTAGAACAGTTTACAGAGTTGGTGACCCCCTCCCAGAGCTAATTTAGAAAGATGTAAGGAGGTGAAATTTTTAATTTAAGCTTCAATATTTAAAAAAAATGGTCACAAAGAAAATAGAAAGTAATTGAAAAAAGTCTTTATTACTGGTGAACTATCTGAAAACAACTGAACTGTTGGTAGTTGAACAACCCCTTTAAGTTTTTTGCACCAGAATGTTTTTTAATGCCTTTTTTTAAAAATATTGCCCACAAGTCACCCCAAACCAGCAGTTCTTAGCCCTCCTCATACTCCAACCAGGCTTGAGCTGCCTGAGCACAGAGAGTCAGTCCTTCACCATGGATTGGAGTCAGCACAATGGGTTGGAGGAAACAAGCCATAAATATCCTGTGAAATATATCCTTATAAAGAGTGCTCAGTGATCATCAGTTATATTCAGTGCTCTTAATATGCTGAAAAGAGGACTATGAAGACTTATTTTGCCAAAACAGCAAGTTTTTTGGTTCAAATAGATTTTTATTTTCACCCTTGCTACCCTTTTCTTTCTCGTTCAGTAATCAGAATCAGGTTAGTAAGTGCTATATAATAAGGCCCTATTGTTCCTGAACTGCTGCTTTTCTCTCAGGTTTATAGCTAGTTGAGGGGGAGAATCTTAATAAAGACAATCTCCTTGTCTCTCAGTTGCTCGAAAGAACCAAGGATGTTGCACACACAGTCCTTGGCTAATGTTGCTGCTTTAGTTTTTATATGATCTGCTACTTGACCCAACTGTTGGGTGGTCAAATTGGGCAAATTCCCATTTATTTGGTATATTTTCTGTAGCTGTCCTGATTGGAATTTGTACTAACTGGTTGTTAAGGTCCCTGACACCCAATTCAAACCAGTAACTTGAATGACATACTGGAAGTTGAAAAGGGAGGGCCCAAAGAGACAGACAGGCAATTAAACATTATTACACTTTCATTAGGCAGAATTATATTTTTAAGCTCATATTACCTTTAAATGATGGGAAAATAATAGCATATGGAATAAGAAAATATTCTCTACACAGAGTGCATAACCTTTGAGGAACCTTTTCAATTACTTTCATCTGAAGATTGCAAAGTGGGAAGATGACTCAAATGCACACTGTAAAGAGGAAACCAGAAATATCAGCCAAAAGTTCAAAATGTTCTATTGAGTAACCAAAAGAAACAGTGAAAAGATTTCAAATTCAAAGCTGAAAAAGGAGAAAGGCACAGGCTGCATAGCAGATAACAAATAAACTGTTGTATACAATGGAATTCTTCAGAACTTATCTGTTATCTACTGAGTATCCTGTGCTTGAATGGCTGCCCCCATGGCTACATAGCAGTTTGTCTATATAAACTATAGTAACCTTTCTGAAGCAAAAACACCAGTTGTATCAGTGCAGGGCAACAGTACATTATATTGCCACTTATATTTTTTGGTGTTACTGTTCCTTTAAGTAAAACCTGCCCTTATCACTAATGAAAGCGAACAAGATGCATAAGGAACGCCTAATGTTCCTTTGCAATAGCAGCAGCTCTGAGATCTAGTGATGGGGAAACCTTAACCACTGCTATATGTCCAGCTCACAAATATATGCTGTGTCAGAACTTTACAATCCCTTTCCTGTTGAGTGTCATCCTGTTTTAAAGTACAGATATACAGGAAATGTGGATAGATATCTGGAATTTCCGATCATGATTAACACTTCCCCTGATATATGGCAACCATCATCTAGAAACCCTTTATCCAGAAAGCACTCAAATACTACAATGCAGTTTCCCATAGGATCCTATTAAACAATAGTTATCCAAAAACCTCCAAGTCCGAAGTGCTTTGTATAATATCCATATTATACATAATTGACTCTGTTGCTGTGGAATTTTTATTTCCACATTACCAGGGTGGTGCAATGTTTCCCTACAACATTGGGGTCATTGGTTCATTCCTGCCATGTAACCACATGCAGGGAGTTTTATGTTCTCTCTTTGCTTGTGTGAGTTCCTTAGGGTACACTGGTTTCTTCCTGCACACCAAAAATATACAGGCAGGTTTAATGGCTCCTTACAAAAAAACTAGCCATTTTGTGATTGTGATAGGGAGTAGGATCTCTCTGTAAAGCACTGCAGACTGAAAATGTTTTGTCAGTCTAAATAATGGATGATAATAAAAGATAAAATACTAGCATTAACAGAATTATCATTTTCATTTTTATTAAGCCAAGGGCCATCAATGTTGATCTGCAGCCGGATGCCACCCTTCAAGTTGATATTTCAGATGCACTGAGCGAGAGGGACAAGGTCAAATTCACGGTTCATACCAAGGTGAGTCCATTCAATGCAATGTGTGTTTTGAATCTGGCCATGCTTGCAGCTCATTCTCATTGAGACTATGTGTATCATAAAGGTATGGATTATAGCTGGAGAAACAGGGAGTTTCCGTGACAGTTAGCTGTCTCATCATCAGTGGTACCCTGGCAAGCTGGACTTTAGTTTGCTTTGGGCACCAGCACCCTTAGGCCCCTGACTGTCCTTGTTATTATCCATAATCATACTTTGTAACCTTCCCTGTGTGCTTGAATTTATGCATTGCAGCTGCCTCTTTTTTTCCTTACTATTGGCTTAGTCCATTGACTTAAAGGCATAATGTCCTCTTATAATGACTCCCTGTCATTATAATTACATTTTACATACCTTTTAATAGCGTTATGTTATTTTCAGTTATAGTCACATAAACACCATGGATTCCCCCACACAATCACAATTATTTTGCAAGACATGTTTTCCATGACTATACAATATTGTTTTCAGGTGTGAGTAAAGGCTTTGTATGTCATATCTGATCACAGTATCTCATATTGAAGAAGTAATCAGTTGTGCCTCTGTGTTATTAAGTGTATAGCAGTTCTCATACATGTATAAATGTAAATATTCATAGTAGGTATGTTGTGGGTAAACCCAAGATATTTTGTGGTCAGTATTTAAGCTAAATCACCTTGCTCATAGTAAGCAACAGATTTCTCTTACAGACACATTCCAGCATCGTCCTGGTGTTCATGGGACATTATTGGTCAAGATTCAGATCCTGAATGCATACAAACAGTGCCAGTGTAAACGAGGCTGTTGGATGTATAACACCAAATCCATGATTTTAGGATTTGACAAATCCCGAAACCGTTGAAAGATGCAGCCAAATACCGAACTGAATCCAAACCCTAATTGTATAGGTATATTCGGAAAACAAGCGGGAAAGAGAGTAAAACTTTTTTAAATACATTTTTTGTGTGATGAAAGTCAAGTTTTTTCAGATTTGGTTCGGCCAGGCACTTGGATTTGGCTGAATCTGAATCATGCTGAAAAGGCCAAATCCCAAACCGAATCTTGGATTCAGTGCATCCCTAATAATGCCACAGCCAATCTCAGGTGGATGTTCACCAGGGTTGTCCTTGGTGATGTTAATGGCTCCAACTTTACTTTGCAAACTACCCAACAGAGATGATCTCTTCCCAAAAAACAGTTAAATCATTCTGGCACTAATTATTAGCAAGGACATCTAATGTCTTATGTGCATATGAATTGTAGTCGCATGCACATTATAACTCTTCAGACATTTCAGGTTTATTTCACACATAGCGTTTCAGTATTCCAGCCAGCAGGAAAATGCCCGAGAACCCTTTGTGAGAGTGTTGCCCCTTTAAATAATGGTACCAGTATTGTTGTAACAGATACAGAAAAGGTGCTAAATCAGTTCTTTTCTTCAGTGTATACAATAGAGCACTCTGAGTTCCTAGGCTCACTTCATAGCTGCACTGATGGCTCAGCTCAATCTAATCAGTGGCTGACTTAGGATATGATTCATGAAGCTTTAATAAAAATTAATTTAGACAAGGCTCCAGTGCCAGAGCTTAGTTCAGTTTTAGAACAGCCCCTATTTCTGATTTTCTCAGATTCCCTTTCTATAGGCCAGTAAATTTGACATCCGTGGTGGGCAAATTATTTGAAGGCTTGTTAAGGGATCACAATTAAAAGTTTGTCCTAGTGAATGGCATTATGAGCAGCAATCAGCATGGCTTTATGAAAGATAGGTTATTTGATGATGAGATAAGTAAGATGCTGGACAGTGGGGGTAGTAGATGTGATCTACTTGGATTTTAACAAAGTGTTTGATACCGTGCCCCACAAATGACTGTTTTCTAAACTAAGGTCTGTTGGGCTTATGAAGTCGTTTGCACATGGATAGTAAACTGGCTACAGGATCGGGTACAGAGGGTGGTTGTTAATGGTACATTATTTGCTTGGAGTAAGGTTCTTAGTGGGCTCCCTCAGGGCTCGGTATTGGATCCAGTTTTATTTAACTTGTTCATTAATGACTTAGGGGAGGGTGTTGTAAGTAATGTATCAGTGTTTGCAGATGACACAAAATTATCCAGCCCAATTAATTCCATCCAGGATGTGGCATCCTTGCAACATGATCTTGACAAACTGGCAATCTGGGCAGCTAAGTGGCAAATGAGATTCAATGTTGATAAATGTAAAGTCATGCACCTGGGATGTAAAAATATCCAAGCCACTTATACCCTTAATGGGACTGCATTAGGCAAATCCATTATGGAAAAGGACCTTGGAGTCCTTGTAGATGATAAACTTGGCTGTAGCAAGCAATGCCAGTCAGCAGCATCAAGGGCAAATAAGGGCTTGAGCTGTATTAAAAGGGGCATAGATTCATGGGAGGACGGGGTCATTCTTCCACTGTATAGAGCACTGGTAAGGCCCCATCTAGAATATGCCCTACAGTTTTGGTCTCCATCACTCAAACAGGACATTATTGAATTAGAGAGGGTACAGAGAAGGGCAACTAAGCTGGTAAAAGGTATGGAAAATCTTAGCTATGAAGAAAGACTGGCCAAATTGGGGATGTTCACGCTTGAGAAGAGGCGCTTAAGGGGTGATATGATAACTGTATAAATATAGGGGATCATATAGTAATCTCTGCCAGTAGGTCTTTCTAGCTAACACAAGGTCACCCATTCAGATTAGCAGAAAAGAGGTTCCGCCTAAATATTTGGAAGGGGTTTTATACAGTGAGAGCTGTGAAGATGTTGAATTCTCTCCCTGTATCAATGGTACAGGCTGATACATTAGATAGCTTTAAGAAGGGGTTGGATGTCTATTTAGCAAGTGAGGGAATACAGGGTTATGGGAGATAGCTCATAGTACAAGTTGATCCAGGGACTAGTCCGATTGCCATTTTGGAGTCAGGAAGGAATTTTTTCCTCCTCTGAGGCAAATTGGAGAGGCTTCAGGTGTTTTGTTTTTTTTTTGCCTTCCTCTGGATCAACTAGTAGTTAGGCAGGTTAAAATATAGTTCAAAGGTTGAACTTGATGGACATGTGTCTTTTTTCAATCTAACTTACTATGTTACTATGCAACATTCATATCAGTGTATGGAGTCTCGAGTTATCTGGCATTTTCCAACATTAATTCATGTATTCAGAATTCGGAGAGAAACGAATATGTTTGTTTTTTTTCTGAATACAAGGTGCATGGCATAGTGAAGGAGAGTTTAGTACTGTATATAGGGCCAGAAAGGGGTGGGTTTTATTCAGGGGTAATGTCAGATGGCCATATAGGGCCCCACCTTTCCATATGGCAACCCAGATTAAAAAGTTCTGTTTTTTTCATGTAACTTTGCCGCTATCTATTGGTTTCCAGTCATGCAATTGTAGATCAATCTAAAGTTTATTATAGACAGGTAAATATTTGCTGCCAACTTGGACAGTCATGAGTCCATAGCATATTTGCATGTGTATTGGGCTAAAACAGCAGCCTATGCTACCAGTATCTAATGGGGTTTAGACAAATATTGATTATGAAGGATGGAACATTCTGTTGGCAAAGACCCCACGAGACACTGTATAAAGCATTACCTGATCATTAATATAAGGCCTGCTGTCATACTTAACATTGTATTCAGATGTATATAAATATTTTCAGCATACATTTATCTCCCAGGCAAATCAGTTTTGATTAAGTTTAGTTATTTAATGTCCCTTTTCCAGCATTATATTATATTATAGAGAGAGAGAGAGAGACTCTATGGGAGATCTACATCTATCTATCTATTTTAAGCAAATAATTTAGAGTTTTACAAATTAATTCCTTTTTCTCTGTAATAATAAAACAGTAGCTTGTACTTGACAATTAAAGGAGAGAATCCGCATGCACCGGTCTACCATCAGAGCTGCCCTGGATCCAAAAATTAATACAATTTATAAGGAAACTAAAAAAGATGCCAAACAGGAAATTTCTAAACAACCAGTGGAAAAACATTGGCTTTCAGCCAAACATCCAGCATCATCTTTTAAATGCATGCCCATTGATTGTATTCCAGCATTACCACGAGGAGGGGATCTAGACCGTAGGTTATTACAGAGGGAGGCATTCTGGACCTACAAACTTAAGTGTGTGACCCCCAGGGGCCTTAACAGCTCATTATCCGTGTTTTCTGTGAAAGGGAACCATTTTTTTTGGAACATTGTTTTTCAATTTTTTCCCATTAATGCATGATATCGATCCAATTTACCATTGTCGGAGGAGATCTGAAGTAAAGTACAGAATAGTAGTATTGTCGAACATTGGAGTTAAGGGAATATAATATAGCATAATTTAAAAGGACTCTGCTGTAATTATGACCTGCAATTTGTTTTTAACTAATAGGTGATACGTGAGATTTTTGAGGATCTATAGAATAAAGTGTAAAAGAATTCTTTTAGTATGTTTAGATAAACCGTTAGTGAGCACAATGGAATTGGGTTCATGTTCACACCGCATTAATAAGATGGGGTTATTAATAGTCATCATGAATATCACTATTTGTATGTCTTAACCTTTTACTTTTTTGACTGTTTTACATTTAAAACAGCACAAATTCACTTCATGCTCTAATGAGCACTAGTTAACTTATAGCTCATCACCTTAATAGTATCATTATGCTAATCACACATGATGATGTCACTATTCACGGATTGGTTCATTTAAAGTATATATATGTGATTGTAACACAGACATGGCTGCCTTGAGAAAGGTGAAACGTCACGTCGGCTGTACATGCACTCTTTAATACAGTGGTCTTGAATAAGAAAACCCGGTGTTGCTGGTCTGATTTACTGTGTATGTATGTATGTATATATATATATATATATAATACATAGGATATCGGCACTCACGATAAATTTGTAGAATTAGCCTGGGTGCAATCTCACGGATGATAGTGGTAGTCCGAAGAAGCTGCACTCACAGGTCTTGGCACAAAGAAAAGAATCTTTATTGTGGAACGAACGTTTCGGCTGACTCCTCAGACTTTTTTAAAACTTTGGTCTACAATAAAGATTCTTTTCTTCACACCAAGACCTGTGAGTGAGGCCCAAGACCTGTGAGTGTGGCTTCTTCAGACAAACTATATATATATATATATATATATATATATATATATATATATATATATCATTTATTTATTTTTTATTTAACCTAACTTTTTTTCTCTTTGCATTTGTTTCATTTGTAAGTCACTGCTCAGCACTGGTGTGCTATCTTTGGTTTGTGGCAAGTCTCGTGTGATTGTTCTATTTGCTGTGTGTTTAATTGAGTGACCTTCTTTATTGGCAGAGCTCATTACCAAACTTCAAACAGAACGAGTTCTCAGTAGTAAGGCAACATGAAGAGTTTATCTGGCTCCACGACTCCTTTGTGGAGAATGAGGAATACGCTGGGTATATTGTAAGTATGGGGGTTTATCTACATCCTTGACTGTCTGTGACATTATTGTGTGTCTGTGCTTTAATTTTTTTTTCAATATGTGATCCTTTACTTTTAAGCAGATTTAGAATTGAATTCAACATTTATTCATATATAACTACAATCATGACATTAAGAATTACTTGTGTTAACCTTATCATTTTGTTTTTAGCTACCTGTTAGCGCTAATTACAGAAAGGCTGGTAATTGGCAGATATTAAGGGAAGAAAGCAGGCTTGCAGCTTGGGAAAGAAGACTATTACTGTTCAGTAGCTGTGGCTGGGAGTTACGCTCAAGCGAGAGTTAAAGAAACACAGTTATTTTTACAGGCTAGTGTAAATCCCTGCATTTCGTTGCTACTGTTTACTGTAGCATTTACTGTTTTGGTACAAGGGAAGTGGCTGGAATAAAATACAAGATGTAAAATTGGTTTAAAACCCCCTTTTTGACACTCCTTATTTTAATTACTATTTTAGTATTTTAGAAAGGATTGTTTTATCATCAAGAGGGATCGTGGGAATCCATAGGTTTAGACTCCCTGTAGTGGGACACTATATAAGGTCCCAGAAAAAAAAATCAACAAGAGATACTAATTACCATCAACAAATAGACAACGGTGACTGCTGTAGGCAATGCAACTAAAGATTTCATGGGACACCATACAATTCATACGAGTTAAACAATCGCTGGTATGTTAGTGTCCTTTTAAATTATATAATGTTCTCCCAGGTCCACTTTATTTTATTTATATTTTATTTATATTTAATTGCAGCCATATTCATAAGATGGTTCCATGATTACATTGCTGAGTTCTTTCCAAAGGGGCAGTGCATTTATCTTAAGGTGGCCCTACATAGAGATCTCTCCTAGATACGCCCACCTTGAGGATGGTCTATATCGGGGTCCACCTAATTGCAGTATTACTTACAAACACAGTGATCCAGGTTTAGGCCTCCTTCAGTGCTACAAATCAGCTTCAGCGTACAGCTGATGGGCAAATGCAGGGAGTAAAATTCTAAGGGTTGAAGGTTGTCATAATAATGTTATTGTGTGTGTATTGGAGAAAGGTGAGATATCATTTTATAATAAAAATGTAATTTATATTGGTATTTATATAGATTCCTCCTGCCCCTCCAAGACCAGATTTTGATGCTTCCAGGGAGAAACTGCAGAAACTTGGAGAAGGAGAAGGATCAATGACCAAGGAGGAGTTTACCAAAATGAAGCAAGAACTTGAAGCGTAAGTCTACTTCTACGTCTCCTTTCAGTTTACCAGATAAAGCTAAACCATTAAACCCAAGAGTGCCAAAGAAGTATGGAGAAAGTACCAGGCAAAGCCACGTACAGTAAAAGAAAGTACACTTGCACTCATTCCAAAGCTTTAAAATAAGTTTAAATATATGTGTCCTATTAAGAAACTTAAATCTGCTTGAAAATAATGTAGACATTAAAAAAAAACCCGACAAGCTGGTTCTGCATTTTTAAATATTGTAATTATTTCAATAAAATTGAGTCTATGGGAGAAACATTTTCCATAATCGATCCCATACCTGTACTGCAAATGCTTATTTTTTTTAAAGAATAGGCAGATAACAGGATTTTTTGTTACTCACCGTTAAATCTGTTTCTCTGTAGTCGAAAGGGGGACACAGGGACCGATGGGGTTAAGCTCCATCCTCCAGGAGGCAGGACACTTGAAGTAATTAAGGGGCGTGGCCAACGGGCTTTACCCCTCACACTGTACATTCCTATTCAGTTTGTTCCAAAGCTGCTAACGTAATTATTAAAACTATTAACAGAAAGTAAACCAAGGAACTATTCAAACGTGACCAAGCGGTCACCAGCTCGCCGAGGTGGGAAGCCCTGTGTCCCCCTTTCGACCTACAGAGAAACAGATTTAACGGTGAGTAACAAAAAATCCTGTTTTCTCTGTCGTCTTAGGGGGACACAGGGACCGATGGGGACTTAACAAAGCAGTCCCAACAACAGCAGGGTGGGAGCGAGCTGTATATACATATATGAAGTTATTTGATTACGGATTGCAACACCTTCCGTCCAAGAGAAGCTTCAGCGGAAGAATATGTGTCGACTTTGTAAAATTTGGCAAATGTATGAGTAGAGGACCAGGTAGCCGCCTTACAGATCTGCTCTAAGGAAGCTGAGTTACGCCATGCCCAGGAAGCACCCACCGCTCTAGTAGAGTGAGCCCTGAGTCCCTCCGGAGGAGGTCTTCCTTTTGCAGAATAAGCTTGTTTAATCGACTCTCTGATCCATCTAGACAAGACTGATTTTGAAGCTGGCTGACCCCTGCGGGGACCAGATGGAAGAACGAACAGAGCTGTAGATTTCCGAAAGGATTTGGAACGATCAATATACCATCGCAATGCTCTGACAACAGCTAGCTTGTGTAGTCGGCGTTCCTTATCATTCTTCGGATCTGGACAGAGAGAAGGAACTACGATTTCTTGGTTCACATGAAAGGCAGAAACAACCTTGGGCAAGAACGTCGGCACCGTTCTGAGAACAGCTTTATCTTTATGGAATATCAAGTATGGAGGTTCACACGAAAGGGCGCTAAGTTCCGATACTCTTCTAGTAGATGAAATTGCCACCAGAAATACCACCTTATAAGTAATCCATGTATCAGATACTGAACTTAATGGTTCAAACGGTGGATCGAGTAACGCTTCCAGCACTAGATTGAGGTCCCAGCTTGCCACGGGTGGGCGGAATGGTGGCATGATGTGTGCCACTCCTTGCAAAAACGTACGTATAATGTCTTCATTCGCTAGGCGAGATTGAAAGAGGATTGACAGAGCCGACACTTGAACCTTTAAAGAGCTAAGCTTGAGGCCCATTTTTAATCCTTGTTGCAGAAAGGAAAGTATTCGTGGTAACTGTAGGTCAAGGAAAGGAAAGTCTGACTCCTTACACCAATTGTAGTACGAGTGCCAAACTCTGTGCTAAGACCTGGACGAAGATGCTTTTCTAGCCTTCAACATGGTAGGTATGACCTCTTCAGCTAATCCTTGGCTCTTCCAGATGGAAATCTCAACAGCCATCCCGTCAAAGAGAACAGTCCGGGGTTGTGGTGTGTTATGGGCCCCTGCTGCAGAAGATCTGGTCTGGGCTCCAGCCGAACTGGCTGAGCGATTGACATTTCCCGTAGATCGGTGAACCACGTTCTCCGAGGCCAGTATGGTGCTACCACAATTACTGTCAATTGAGATTGTTTGATCTTTTTGAGCACTCTCGGTAGCATAGGAAGTGGAGGGAATACATATGCTAGATTGAAATTCCAGTGCTGGGTCATGGCATCCACCCCCAGTGCCAACGGATCCCTGTAGCGGGCGAAAAACCTTGTTACTTTTCGGTTGCTTCTGGAAGCCATTAGGTCTATGCTGGGAATGCCCATTGATTCGTGAGCTGTTCGAACGCTTCTGGGTGTAGTTCCCATTCCCCTGGATCCAGATGATTTCGACTGAGGAAGTCTGCCTTTGTATTGGATATTCCCGGAATGTGTATTGCAGATAGCTGCACTGAATTGATCTCTGCCCAGTGTAGGATTTGTCTTGCTTCCGTCAGTGCTGCCAGACTTCTCGTGCCTCCCTGACGGTTTATGTACGCTACCGTTGTAGCGTTGTCGCTTTGAATGCGTATTGGTTTTTCTGCGAGCTGTTTCGTCCATTGAGCTAGGGCTAGCTTTACTGCTCTTAGTTCTAGGATATTTATCGATAGTCTGGATTCCTCGGGAGACCATAGACCTTGTGCTGACTGATTGTAGCAAGTCGCACCCCATCCCTGAAGACTGGCATCCGTTGATATCACAACCCAGTTCGGAGTTGCCCAGGATTGACCTACTGCTAGGTTCTTCGGACTCAGCCACCACCGCAATGCTTTCTTTGTCGGTTGTGATAATGAAAGGAGTCGAGATAGCGGACCCCCTTTCCATGAAGCAAGAATGCTTGCTTGAAGCGGTCGAAGGTGTATTTGTGCGAAAGGTACCGCCTCGATGGCCGACACCATCGTCCCTAAAACTTGCATTGCCCTGTGCACCGTTATCCATTGGCTGGATAAGAGTGACCGCACCTGATCCCTGATCCTGATCTGTTTTTCTGTGGGTAGACTTACAGTCTGCGAAATCGTGTTGAATTCCAGGCCCAGAAACAACATGTTGTGGCTGGGGTGGGGATTGGACTTCGACCAGTTGATGGTCCATCCGAAGTCCTGTAACAACTGTACCGCCTTCTGTAAATCCTCCTTGGCCCTCATCTCTGATCTGGCCTTCAGGAGAAGATCGTCCAAGTAGGGGGTCACTGAAATCCCTTGTAGCCTCAACGTGGCCGCTGTTACAGCCATTAACTTCGTGAACACTCTGGGGGCGGACGATAGTCCGAACGGAAGCGCCACGAACTGATAGTGTTTGTTTTTGAATGCGAATCGGAGATAACATTGATGAGGAGGCCAAATCGGTACATGTAGGTAGGCATATTTGATATCTAAGGACATCATCAGTTGACCCTGTTCCATCCCCCGAATTACAGACCTCAACGTTTCCATCTTGAAGCGTATCGACCGAATGAATTTGTTGAGACCCTTGAGATCGAGTACTGGTCGTAGTCCCCCATCCTTCTTTGGTACTGTAAACAGGTTGGAGTAAAACCCTGAGAATCTCTCCGTGTAGGGTACTGGAACTACAACTCCGGATCTCTCCATCTTGTCTATACACTGTAGAAAGGCTTTTGCCTTCTGGGGGTTGTGGGGTACTCTGGACATGAGGAACCTCCTGGGTGGAACAGTTGTGAAGTCTAGATGATATCCTTCCGTCACAATTTCTTTGACCCAAGCATCTGTAGAATGCCGGGTCCATTCCTCCCGGAATCGAAGTAACTTGCCCCCTATCCAGTCCAACGATTCCGGAGGGAGTGCCCCGTCAGACTGACGTGGGCTTTTCTCCTGAGGGCTTGTTGTGAGGTCTATTGGTCTTCCAGGTTGGCCGACCTTTATCGTTGGATTTAGGTCGAAAGTGAGATCTTTGAGGGGAACTGTTACGTCTTGTATATCTGCCGCTGTGGCCACGAAAAAATTTCCCCTTTCTATGTGAAGAGGCCGCTCTGCTTTTGGCTTGTGGTAGGAAAGTGCTCTTGCCCCCTGTTGCTTGCGAGATGATCTTTTCCAGCTCTTCTCCAAAAAGACGTTGACCTTTAAAGGGCAGTGAAGTTAGTGACTTCTTGGAACTAAGGTCCGCAGACCAATTTTTGAGCCACAGTGTTCTGCGTGCTGCAATGGATAAAGCTGAAGTGCGTGCCGTAATTTGAGATGTATCCAAAGTGGTATCACAGAGATAACTAGAGGCCTCAGCTATGGCTTGAGCAGAGGTTAACAATTCTTGTCTGGACGTTCCATTCTGAATGTCCTTAATTAGGCCCTCAGACCATGCTTGAATAGCTCTGGACACCCATGCTGATGCCAAACAGGGACGCAACGTCGACCCTGCAGAGGTGTAAATTTTCCACTTGTGCCGGTGGAATACTCCCTGAGGCGCTGGCTGCACCCTGCCCCTGCGTGCACGACCTGCACAGCGACTCCCCCTGGCCCCCTGAGAACTTATTCTGACAATTTGTACAAGCAAGGTATCTCACCTGTGCTGAAGTAGGGACCTTCCCCCCCCGACCTCGTGAATATTCCCACTGGCCTACCTTCTGCCATGTTATATAAGAAGGTATAGTGTGTGGGGTATCGCCAGAAGATCACAGAGAGTGTTTCTCTTGGAGAGCCTGTCAGTAGCGTGCTTATCGTTGCGCTGTATGCTATAAAATGGCCGCCTGGAACGCATGTATGCGTTCCAATACGTGCGCTTTATTTCGCGCTGAAAAAAGATGGCCGCCGGAGGATCAGAAGGTGGAACGCATATGCGTTCCACTCTCAGGCGCTCCCGGCTCAGCGCAAGTAAACTGCACAACCGGCGCTTCCATCCCCTCACACGGAGGACGGACCATGCGCCCAACACACACAGGCTATAGAGCGAATACTGTGGCCAGTACCCCAGAAGGGCAGCGTCGGTGGAGGTCAGGGGGGGGAGTGGGGGGGGGGGCAATGGGGGGGGAACCAAGGTTAGGCAACGTTCCTGTTAACAGGTAAAATGCCACTTACCTTTCCCCCCACACCGGCTAGACCCTCTGCACTGGTTTCTGCAGTACAGGCAACGTCTAGGTGGTCTGTATAGCTTTATGCTAGATAATGACCCCGGTGTGTAGCACCACGTAGGGGGCTGCCTATACAAAAAACAGGTAACCCTGCTTTTTCGGCCTCACCCCGGGTATCAGACAGAGCTGAACGTAGCGTCAAACGCAGATCCAGCCTCCCGGTAGCAGGACACTTAAAAAACTGAATAGGAATGTACAGTGTGAGGGGTAAAGCCCGTTGGCCACGCCCCTTAATTACTTCAAGTGTCCTGCCTCCTGGAGGATGGAGCTTAACCCCATCGGTCCCTGTGTCCCCCTAAGATGACAGAGAAATTTGATTTTCCAAATAATTTTGTCATGCCATACATAGTAACGTTTTTGTTTAAGCTGTTAATACGGTCCCCATATAGTTTGTACTATAGAAGTTTATAACATACTTTTTCTCCTATATTTAAGGCAACAGCCCATAAGTCACAGTGGCTGAACTTGTACCTGTCAGTGCACAAACAAGGTGCAAAAGGCAGCATATTGGCTTTTCTCCAGCAATGTGTTTATTCCAGCAGAGAAAAGACAATCCACTCCCTTCTGTACTATGTATGTGTGTGCATCGTCAGGTAAGGGATCAGTGGGATTTTCTGCATGCATACTTTAGAGTTTTACACGCTGAAATTCTCTCTGTTTGGGTCACACGCCAAACCTGTGCTTGTCAGTGCACACACATATAGGGAGGCTTTTGAAATGGACCTGTATGCCTTTAGCCTTAATCAACAAAAAAACATTGATTTTTCATATTGCATGACCGTAACAGAGCAAACAAAAGACACTGAAACTTGAAATCCAGCTATTATTACAGCAGTTTAGAGCAAGAAGACAAGTGCTTTGTGCTCTGCCATTTAAAACAGTGGTGAAATCAATGATTTTCCCAAAACATTTGAGCAAGCAGATTTCAAGCAATGTCTTGGGAGCCTGATAAAATGTACAATATTCAATATAAAATAATGGCATTTGTGTAGAATATCTGTAGGGTTGTTTTATAAAGTATCTCACCGGGGAATCCTAAAGGAATCCCGGCAGTTCCATACTGTTTAGCTATTTGTGCATTTAAAGGGGTTGTTCACCTTTGAGATAAAGTTAAGCAAAACTGATTTTATGGGTTTATATGTTGGGTGTTGAATGTTTAGATCCAGGTACCATAGAATACATTAAATCTCAATTTTTTTCTCATCAAGGTTTTTAGGGGGAAAAACCCTCACATTTTTAGAAATTTCTCAACCCCAAAGCTGCTAAAGAAAAGACTGAATCAGGAAATACTTATCTCAAATATTTCAAACCTGTCAAGGTCATGTAAAAGTCAATGGCAGAAAGTTGTTTCTTGACATTGTGAAATTTTGGGTTTTTGGCCGATATTCCAAAAAAGACTTTTTACAGCATAAACTTGAGTTATCAGAGCATCAATTGTACGAAATTAATTGACGCTTGATTTTGTCATGTTGCTTTGTAGCTCTAGATTTTTCGAGAACAATTATTGATAAATGTGTTAAATAGTGAAAGGGAGTTTGGTCTGTTTTTTTAAAAAAAAATTAGATTAATTCATGTTTTAGTAAATAAACTGGTCTAAATAGTTTAAAGATATTTCCTGTATTTTCCTTGAGGACTGAGGACTTCTTTTCCATGGACCACCTGTTGTTCCTTGCTAACCTGGGATAGCAGGTTAGCTATAGGAAGCCAGTTATTTATAGCAAATGTATACTGATATTTTCTAATTAAAAAATATATTCTTTATTTAACTGTGCAAGATCTTTCAGATGCAGCGTTCCTTTTGATTTCACTTCAAGGAGTTGTTTACCTTTAAATTAACTTTTAGAATGATGTAGAGAGTGATATTGTGAGACAATTTGCAATAGGATTTGATTTTTTATTATTAGTGGCTTTTAAGTTATTTAGCTTTTTATTCAGGAGCTCTCAATTGTGCAATTTCTGCAATCTGGTTGTTAGGGTCCAAATTACATGTCAACCTTGCACTGATTTAAATAAGATATTGGAATATAAATAGGAGAGGGCCTGAATAGAAAGCTGAGTATTAAAAAGTAGCGTTAACAAATTTGTACCCTTTTTTTTTTTTTGATGGGTTCAGTGACCCCGATTTGAAAGCTGGAAGGAGTCAGAAGAGGAAGGCAAAGAAGTCTAAAACTATAAGAAATTGTAGTTTATGCTTAGAATTAGCCATTCTTTAACATCCTAAAATTAATTTTAATCGTTTATGTCCTTGTATGGTTTATTCCTTGCTTTGAATGAGCATTTGATATATGACCAGATGCTGGTGCTTAATTTGCAGAGAATACCTGGCCATCTTCAAGAAAACGGTAGCAATGCATGAAGTCTTCCTGTGCCGAGTTGCAGCTCATCCCATTCTTAGGAAAGATCTAAACTTCCATGTCTTTTTGGAGTACAATCAAGACGTAAGTGGTGCACTGTCATATGATATAGCACACGCCTATTACCTAATACTTACAGAGAATATTTGACCCATAACAGTTACTGTCCAAGTAAGGCCCATAGAGTGCCTACCACAAGATAAAAAATCAACTGTAATAAAGGAAATATTGCAAACAGAGCGGTTTGCTACGTATAGGACAATGTAGTGTACTTATATAAATGTACATATGGTCCTTGATATGTGGGACAGGCAATAAGACCTTTTGTAAAACAAGAGGGGTAACTGTAAGAAAGATAATAAACAACTGCACATTTTCGCTGCAATTTAAAAAAAAAAAAAAAAATCTAGTCTCTTTGTTATTGCCAGTGGCACTGAGGTGATTTTTATTGACTGCCATTTTTGTCTGTTTGGTTATGCACAAACTTTCTATTGTACCTTCAACTACAGGCGAGATGTAAATCTCAGTATAAGCCTATATCACTGTGGAATATGTAGACACTTTATAAATATGTATAATATTATTAATAAGGCCCTTGCTGAAGTAAAAAATGTAAAATGGGCAAAGTTTTTAACTTGAATACACCATATGCTGCATTTCAGTACTCCGAAACGGTTCTTGTCGAAATTCCATCAGTTTTCTTTTTCCACCTGTTTCAGTTAAGTGTCAGAGGGAAGAACAAAAAAGAAAAGCTAGAAGACTTCTTCAAAAGCGTGGTGAAGTCAGCCGATGGAGTCATTGTATCTGGCACCAAGGTGAGATCCCAATGACTTTTTCTAAACTTTGAAGGAAGAAAGAAGTGCAAAATGGATATAAAACTGTGTTATGTCTTTTGTGTCAGGCATTAAGGCTGTCAGGTAAGCCGAACCATAAAACTTGACTTTATATTGAATGTCATATAAACAGCTTTCAAATTAATTATATAAAGAATGCATTATTACTAGCATATTAACTTCTCTGCTGCAGTAAAGTTCTGTGGCTCCTGTATTGACTGGTTATAATGTGCTTGTCCCTGCAGTGGTCTACTGCAAAAATGTTTTTATATGGTACACTAATAATGCTCAGTGCTCTCATTCTTGATGCTTTAAATAAAAGAAACATATAGTACATCATTACCTGCAGTACCATTATATTACAGGCTAAAACAGTGCTCTAGGCACTATACAGGTATAATGTAATATAGTACAGAGGTCTTCTGTATAGTTCCATATTTATGACACATTCCAGTGTTTTTGCTGCTAACGCACAATCATTTTATTTGTTGGAAGGATGTGGATGATTTTTTTGACCATGAGAGGACTTTCCTTGTTGAGTACCACAACCGAGTAAAGGACTCAACTGCCAAATCTGATAAGATGACACGGTCCCATAAAAGTAAGTGCTTCACTGATTTCCCGAGATCTGTGTAGGAAAGGATTTGTGTTTGCTCTGTTTTTTGGGCAGTAACCCATATCAACCAATTAGATATTTTCAACCATCTGTAGGTAGAACTAGGAAAACTGTGATAAATGATCTCCAACGTGTCTGCGAATGAAATGGGAGCTTGGCCTCTGCTCATACTCATATTATGGCTTGATGCTGTCAAGTTTTCTATTCTGGCCATTTAAAAGTGCTCAATTATATTTTTTAAAAACATCAGATATAAAGTATAGTGACTGAGTTCTTATCAGGGACTTTAAACCCCGGAACTATGCTTTATGGCCCGAAAACCTTCAGGACAAATTTACCACAACCTAACATATGAGGATGGGACTTTCATTCTTGGGGGTATATTTATCAAAAGTGAAGTTAGAGATCGCCTCTAGAGTGAAATTCCGCCACATTATATTAATTTCTATGGGATTTTGAAAGGCGTATTTATCAAAGGATAAACTTTCACTTTCACCTATTGATAATTATTTTATAAAAATCCCATAGAAATGAATGGTGAGTGGCGGAATTTCACTCTAGATGCCTGTGGGGATGTCTAACTTCAATCTTTGATAAATATAACCCTTCGGCTTTATGTGGAGCACTTATTTGCCCAGCACCCTCAGCAGCATAAACTCACTCTTTAATGCGGTCTCTGGAGTAAATGCAGAGGCAGAGGCTCTTTGAGTGAATATAAGACAAATAGCATGCAATAACAGCACTAAATCAAGCTCTGTCTTTATTTTATAGTCATGTTTTATGTCTACAGTATGTCCTTTCTATATGTCAGCATTTCTTGAATCACATTCAGCAGAGAAGACTACTGGTGACTGCAAGCAAGCAGAATTACTCTTGTAGATGTGACCTCTGACATTAACTGTGTGCACATAGCCATATGAGTTGTAAAAGTACTGTGATGTTCCAAATGGCAGGCAATTGCTGCATCTCAAGTCTTACAGCTATGGGGACACAGGCTGAAGGCTCCAGCTGTTGTCAGCCTGTGTATTTTTGCTTACACACACACACACATGCTGAATCTGAGGTTAGCCCAACTACATGAAAAGTCTGGGCTGACCTCAGGAGGATTGGCTTCAGATCAATGGAGCAGGGGTAGGGAACAGATCTGCTTCTCTCAGCAGGCTGAAAACCGCTGGAGCTTTCAAGGAATTGTTCAGGGTAAAAATAAACTGGGTAAATAGATTGTATATGCAAAATAAAAAAACATTTCTAATAAAGTTAGTTAGCCAAAAATGTAATGTATAAAGTCTGGAGTGACTGGATGTCTAACATAATAACCAGAACACTACTTCCTGCTTTTCAGCTCTCTTGGTTTCCACTGATTGGTTACCAGGCAGTAACCAATCATTGACTTGAGGGGGGGCACATGGGTCATAACTGTTGATTTTTAAACTGAGCTGAATGCTGAGGATCAATTGCAAACTCACTGAACAGTTATGTCCCATGTGGCCCCACTTTAAGTCGCTGACTGACACCGAGTTGAAAAGAAGGTAGTAGGGTTTTGGATATTGGGTTAGACATCCAGTCATTCCAGCCTTTATAGGTTACATTTTTGGCTAACTAGCTATATTAGAAACATCACTTGATTTTGTACATACAGTCTAGTTACCCAGTTCTTATTTGTACACTGAACTGTTCTTTCAGCCTGTGTGCCCTTAGTCTTAGGGATTGCAGCTAGATACAACAGAGAGCGCAACTTTAGTTGACTTTAGAGGCTTAAAAGGGGTAGAATCTACATATTGGCAGGAGTAAAGGCTGCTAATCTCAGTATAAAGTTTGGAGACCATAAAATACAGATATACAGCTGCAAATAGTTTTACAGTGTAGTTCTAAACAAAGGGAGACCACAAAGGCAAATTATTTACGAAAGGCAGGTTCTTGCATAATTATTTCTTATCCAACCTCCTCAGGTACTGCAGATGACTACAACAGAATAGGCTCATCAATGTACACATTGGGGACACAGGACAACTCTGATATATGCAAGTAAGCATGGTCTTGTAATCGCAAATTCTTTGCACGAATGCAATTTTAAATAACCCATAAGCATTTAGTTTTATATAATATACAACTTCAATATCTGATCGTCTTTTTATGTCTTACAGATTTTTCCTGAGAGTCTCTGAGTTATTCGACAAAACTCGGGTATGAATATTTTGTACATTTACTTAGAGTAAAGAAGAGTCATGCAATGCCCTTAACTTGAATAGCAAAGCATTATTATGAGGGGCATTATTGTGCTGAAAAAGAAAAAGAGGCTTCGCCCAAACTGTTGCCACAAAAAGTAGAACAAAATTATCTGTAAAGATTTGGAACAAGAGGCCATTTTCCAAACTGTAGAAAACAACACCAGACCATTATTCCAACTCCAACAAACTTTAGTGTCATTTTTGCATTCAGGCAAGTTGTGTTCTCCTGGTGTCTGCCAAACTCTCTTGGTGGTGAACTACAGAGGACACTTTTCAGCTGCACCAATGGGGGTAATGTTTACACTACTCCAGCTGATGTTTGGCACTGACCATCACCATAGTAAGGGCCAAGCATCGGCTGGAATTATGTAAACATCATCTTGACTTGAAAAGCAGATGCCATCACACTACAAATGTATTTCTGCATGCATTATAAAGGCAAATATTATACTAGTGAGACTTTATAAACAGCACCATGTTGGGGAAGGAATCTGTAATACTGATTTTTCTATCAGAGGGCCTTTTGCACCTTTGCAACACTCCCTCACTTTGTTCCATTGTGAAGTGATGGATTTTGAGGCCCCTTTGCTTTTTGCAAAGAATCTGTGCTCCAAACTGCCAAAAGTAGAGGGGGATTCAAGTCCCAGAATCAAGTGTGCACATTAGATACAATCTGTGTGGGATGGTGGCACATCGGTTGTATATTATGTTCTCCACAGTCTAAAAAAACATGCATGGGGGGTTCCATGACTTCTATGTAATTGAATGTAAGTACCTGTGGGGCAGGAACAGAGGATCTCCCAGTGGTCCCTAGTTTAGGACAATTTCTGTCAGCCCTTTCTTACTTGATGTCCAGTTCTCTTTAAATAACTGCATAATATGTCTGTGCTATATAAATCCTATATTCCAGTACATGTTGATAAAGATCTGCTAAAAAACAAAGATCCCTGTATTTATTTCTCTTGTAATGAAGGTTACAATGTTGACCTACCCCCCCTCCCCGTTTTATTGTTTGTGTAGAAAATTGAATCTCGAGTGGCAGCTGATGAAGACCTAAAGCTTTCGGACCTCCTTAAATACTATCTAAGAGAATCACAAGCTGCTAAGGTACTGTACATTATATATTAGTTTGCCCCCTGCTAACAGTCAAGTTTATGTTGTGGAAAACCTCTTCGTTTTTTGGATGATAGGCTTCAGCGACTTTTGCTGACAGGGTTTTTTTTCCATAAAATGTTGTGTTCCTCAGGATCTCCTATACAGAAGGTCTCGCTCGTTGGTGGATTATGAGAATGCGAATAAAGCACTAGATAAAGCGAGAGCAAAGAACAAAGATGTTTTAGCAGCAGAAACCACGCAGCAGTTGAGCTGTCAGAAGTTTGAGAAGATTTCAGAATCTGCAAAACAAGGTACACCCTCTTGTGTCTTCCTAGAGAAATTAAAATATTGCACCACCAAATGTGCCTTAAATAAAATTCTTAGCATTCCTGTGGTTAGCTTTTGTAAGCAGTAGTCCATTAACAGTTGGGCTCCATTGACCTCTTGGGCTACCTTATCCAGTTACTGTGGACATCTGTTTGAGCAATCTTATCAGTCACCCCTTCACATTCTCTTTAGTCTGATTTACTGTGCTATTGGAGTCTTCTGTTGTGCTGGAATTCAAAATCTTAATGTGGGACATTGTTATGCTGAGATCTAGCAACTGCAGAAACATGTCACAATTGAAGGAACAGTAACATCAAAAAATGAAAGCATTTTAAAGAACTACACATATAATGCAGTGTTGCCCTGCACTGGTAAAACTACTGTGTTTGCTTCAGAAACATTACTATTATTTATATAAATAAGCTGCTGTGTAGCAATGGGGGCAGTCATTCAAAGGAGAAAGGGCTCTGGTTACACAACAGATATGTTCTGTAGAACAGGGATCCCCAACCTTTTTCATCTGTGACCAACATTCAGATGTAAAAAGAGTTGGAGAGCAACCCAAGCATGAAACAAGTTCCTGGGTGGTGACAAATAAGGGCTGTGATTGGCTACTGATGGCACCTATGTGGACTGGCAGCCTATAGGAGGCTCTGATTGGCAGTACATCTGGTTTTTATACAACCAAAACTTGCCTCGAAGCCTGGAATTTAAAATAAGCACCTGCTTTGAGGCTACTGAGAGCAACATCCAAGGGGTTGGGGAGCAACATGTTGCTCACGCGCTACTAGTTGGGGATCACTGCTGTAAAACATAATGTTGTCTGTTATTCACTATTTAACCTGTACCATTTTTTAAAATTTCCGCCATTACTACACAGCAGCTTGTTTATATGAACTATAGTAGTGTTTCTGATGCAAACAGACCAGTTTTACCAGTGCAGGGCAACACTACATTATATTTTCATTACTTTAAACCACTTTTTTGGTGTTACTGTTCCTTTAAGATGTATTTTAAAAAAAAAATAAATGATGGAAACTTTCTCTTAGTTGTTATCTAAGCAAATTTTCAGATTCCTATTTTTAGGCAGTTTAAGACTCTTAATACCAGCATTTTGGCTCAATCACTCCCTTAAAATAAGAAATAATTTTAAAGCAATGAAAATAAATGCACTGATGTCCTACACTAGTGTATCTGGTTTGCTTCAGAAGTGCTACTATAGTTTTCATAAATACGCTGCTGTGTAGCCATGGGTTTAGCCACACAATTCTACAGAGCATATCTGCTATGGAACCTTTTTTACAAGATTAAATGGCTGCTCCATGGCTACACTGCTGCATTACTTACATAAACTATAGTAGAGTTTTTGAAACACACCAAGTTTAACAAGTGCAGGGCAACAGTACATTGCATTTCAATTACTTTAAAACCCTTTCATTTCTAGATGTACTGTTCCTGTAAAGGTCAGAGTGTCAGCAACTCTAGGGTTAAGTGGCTTTGAAGGTTGTGCATAGTCATGGCTGCTCAGATAAACACTTTGAATAAAGGTGGTCATACAGGGCCAGATCCACTCGACTGTCGAGGTTGCAAACTGTGTGGATATGGGCCTGATTTGGCCTCCTACATTCTGAATGCTTTCCAGTTATTTTCACGTTTAAAATATTGACCATATTCTTCTGAACAAACCCACCCACAGGCTAATGGTTATGCACAAGGATTTTCCACTTAGATTTTGCCCAATTTATTTTTTGAAACAGAACTCATGGACTTTAAAACCCGAAGAGTGGCAGCATTTCGCAAGAACCTTGTAGAACTGGCTGAACTGGAATTAAAGCATGCCAAGGTAGGTCCCAGATCCAGATTACTAAAAGATTCCTTATATGGAAAACCCCAGATCCTAAGCATTCTGGACAACAGGTCCCATACGTCTACTTTCCTCAGCTAGAGCGCGGGCTCAGTTAGCCTGCACCTCTGGTGGAGGGGTGACAGTTTTGATATTGTGGGCGCCCTTTAAATGGGAAGGAAACCTAGCCGGCACAAACCCCCCACCCCCCCCTCCCGTTTGTTGCCCACAGTTCATAATGTTCAGGTGGAGTGATAAAAAGCACAGGCAATTTTCTTAGTAGGCTAAAGAGAAGTATGCAGGCATCAGTACTAAAAAGAAAGCTTCCTAGTTACTTAAAGGGGAAGGAATCCTAGCCAGCGCAAACCCCCCACCCCCCCCTCCCGTTTGTTGCCCACCCTCCCTCCTCCCCCCCTGGCCTACCCGTCCCGCTGGGCAAATGCCCCTAACTTGTTACTTACCCTTCTGCGCAGGTCCAGTCCAGGGAGTTCACCGACGACATCTTCTTCCACGCGATCTTCTTCCAGCTGTGAACGGCGTTTTGGATCATTTCGCCGGTACAGATCTACTGCGCATGCGCCAAAAGTCACGCGCATGCGCAGTAGATCGTAACAGTGAAATGATCCTACTGCGCATGCGCCGGACGAAGCAGGAAGAAGATCGCGTGGAAGAAGATGTTGTCTGTGAACTCCCTGGACTGGACCTGCGCAGAAGGGTAAGTAACAAGTTAGGGGCATTTGCCCAGCGGGACCGGTAGGCCACGGGGGAGGAGGGAGGGTGGGCAACAAACGGGAGGGGGGGTGGGGGGTTTGCGCTGGCTAGGATTCCTTCCCCTTTAAGTAACTAGGAAGCTTTCTTTTTAGTACTGATGCCTGCATACTTCTCTTTAGCCTACTAAGAAAATTGCCTGTGCTTTTTATCACTCCGCCTGAACATTATGAACAGTTCTAAAGCTAGGCCTTGTGGTAATTGTTATTAAGGAAAAAAGTGAAACAACCATTTTCTTCTCTTTCATTACAGGGTAACTTACAGCTGCTGCAAAGCTGCTTGGCAGTGTTAAACGGTAGACCATAAAGCACACTCCGTCCTTATTTGCATTATAATAGTCCCTCCTTCCACATCCTAGAGTTATCACGTTTCCTTGGATGAACCTAATGGGCATTCCCAGCTCGGCAGAGGATGATCTCATGCACAGAAAATGAGCAGCCTCCAAATAAAAACCAGCCAAGTGCTTGTAGGCCCGCTCTGTGTATCCATGTGTATCTTTATTTAGTCTATGGAGCATCAGCCTTGGGTTCCCAGCTGAACTGCAGCATGGAACTCTGGGGGTTGTTGTTCTACAGAGAGCCACAAGCTGACACCCCCTGATTTAGTCATTGTATGCTTTATGTCCTTCACAATGCAATTCATCATTTCCCCTTGTAAAGATAAATACTCCTCTTGTTATGAACTGTATTACATAACGCTGCCAATCTTATTTACCAATGTATTAATCTTGGATGATGTCAAGACATTCGCGGTTCGAATGGATTTAATATTTGCCATTAGTCATACGCATCGTATATCTTGTCCAAGTTCCAATTAATATCTTTTTTTTAAGCCTCTGTTATCTTGATTTACCGAACTCTATTTTTTTTATCAGACGTTTCTTAGATACCTCAGAGCGCTCCAATTATCTTTTTACATTCCTTCCTAACGCTAATGCATCGATATGTTTGCCTTAACTTGTAGACTTATCTCAAATTGTAAAATAAACTGTGAATCCAATGATTTTTAACTTACACTCCCCAGGTGTTCTTGTTTCACCACGTTAATGATCATGCTTTAATAGCCAACTGTACATTTCTCCACATTAATGATCATGCTTTAATGGCTAACTGTACACTCCCCAGGTATCTTCTGATATGAATCTAGTTTTATTGGGCTTTATTCTTGACTCTAGACCTTGCATACATGGTGCCTGGGATAAGTACAGCCCAAAATAAGAGCTATATCTCCTGTATATCATTTCTGCTTTAAAGAGACATGAGTATAGGAAATAATTTATTATATATTTAGTTAGGATAGATATGGGTATATATAATTTATTTGAAAGTATGGAGGGGTGTGTGTATGGATGCTATGTTTTTTTATTTGGAGGGGTTGAACTTGATGGACTTTGTCTTTTTTCAACCCAATGTATGTAAAAATACCTTCAGTAGTTAGAGGACCATATCCTTGTGTTTTTTTTTTGTTTTTTGGGAACACATTGTTGTTCACTTTGTTCATCCAAATTTTTTCATTTCTCACCCTTATATCCTTTAAATATCACTGAATGTGTGATTAAAGACACAAGGTGTTTTATACACGCCCAACATTATATTTAAAAAGACTTAAAACCGCATTGCTTGTAAAACATCAGTATAAATCAAGCAATAGATATATTCCCCAACATAACCCTTGTTTAAAACGACATCTCTGCATGGACTTTATGGGGACCAAGGAGCCCATTAGTTTTCTCTGTGCCTTTAAGCTGAACACAGTTTTAGGTTAAGTCAATGGGGTCTGAAGACTGTATCATGAGGTAAATGTGACAAGCTCTGTCCAACAGAGATCCTGAGAGACTTTCCTGTGCGGAACCTTGAGAGAAGATCCTAACCAGGAGCCGAGAGATGGAGTTCAGGCCTTCTAAGCATACACGGTAAGCTGCAGCCACTGGAAAGATAATGTGACACATGCTTTAAATAACCAGTCTCTTTTGGAACACACCCAGGACTACCTCTAAGCTGTGTACACAAACATTTTTGTTGTTTAGTAGCACTATATATTGTATATTGTGCAGGGTTATATACCACATGGGAAAAACCAACAGTTAATATGTATACATACTGCATGTCTTCATAGTCTCAAGCTTGCCATATTTAGGCTGTTATTGTCTGCTATTTGTGGCACCTAACTGGCCCGGTTATGGGGCTGAATGTGGTCCTCTTCTAAAGGGACCTGCACAGAACAGATTTGCGGCATTTGGTCCAGTATACCTTTATACCTTAGCACGTAGAACTAGCTCTTTTATGCGAACCAACTAATTAGAAATGGTTTATTATTTAAAAGAGAAGGAAATGTGAAAACCAAGTAAGCTTTATCAGAAAGGTCTATATAAATACAGAAGTAAACCCTCAAAGTAATGCTGCTCTGAGTCCTCTGTCAAAAGAAACACACCATTTCTGTCCTTCTATTGTGCATACATAGGCTTCCTTCTTTCAGCGTAAACCTCCAGGGCTTGGGCATGCTCAGTTTGCTCCTCCCTCTCTGTTGTAATCTGAGCTGAGTTATGAGTGAGCAGGGAGAGACTCAAGCAGGAAGTGATGTCACAGCAAACTAATATGGCAGCTGTTATCCTAAACAACCAGATATAACTTCTAGAGCTGTTTACTCGGGTATGAAAGCATTCTACAGAATAAATAGTGTTCTAGCTTGCACTGTTGTAGCTATTCTATTGGCAATAAACTGCGTCTGTTGCTTTCCTTCTTCTGTTTTGGAGGCAGGGAGAGTTTTTATATTCTTGATTAGCGAGATGTCATAAAAATATTTTGAGAAGTTTGAATTTCATGAATCTCTTGATTTTCCAACCTAAGCTATTATGTAACTTTAGTTAATGGTACTGATGCATAGTAGTTAGGGTTAGACAGAAAGCAAGGCACATTCTTTTGCATAATTCTTTCTCTGTCAGGTAATAAGTACAAGGCACATGGACTGCCTTGAGGAGGTGCCTAAGTTCAGGGGCTCCCCTTGCATGTTGCACCTATACATTTACTGACTTGCGACTAATGAATTGTACAGAGGTTTTCAATGGGTGTGAAAAGATGTGCAGAAAATAATGCAAGCAAATATACACGCAAGGAACTTGCACGGCTTCACAAAGGGGATATAAATTAGCTCATGCATGAGTGCGCAAGTTGTGTACTTCACTTAGAGGGTGACTACGATTGTCTGAGCACAAGTTGTGTATGAATGCCTACATCATGTACTCTGAATAAAAGACCGACTTTACTATTGTAACAGAGAATATCTTCTCTATGACTCCATATTCATGCTGTTGTCACATCCAGATTCCTTTGTCCTGTAGCTCTGTCTTATTTTGTCACTAAAGATGGCCATACACTGGGAGATTTAAAATGCTGATTTGAGCCATTTAGACCAATTCGGCAGCTTATCTGCCAGTGTACGGGGCTATCCCAGGCCAATATCTGGCCAAAAGTCATCCAGATCTCAATCGGGCAGATTTGATTTTTCCTCAAGATCGAGGACCACGTTGGCTAGTAGGCCCATCATTGTCTGTAATCTGATCATTTGGCCGTAGGGCTAGACACTGGATTAGCCAAATATCACCCACATTTTGGTATGCAAATATGGGGGAAGATCCCCTCATTTGGTGACCATGCCAAATAAGCAGATCTTATAGTGTATGGCTAGCTTAAGATCCTCTCTAGCAGAATCAGGAATGCAATACATTATATATTACCTCCAGCACATTCAGCTTAATGATACCATCTCCATCTTTGTCAAACGCATGGAATGCCCCTGTTAAAAAAAAAAAAAAAAAATGAATGTAACCAAATTTCTCTGTCGTCTAAGGGGGACACAGGGACCGATGGGGTTAAGCTCCATCCTCCAGGAGGCAGGACACTTGGTAATATTAATTAAGGGGCGTGCCATACTTGGCTTAACCCCGCACACTGTGCTGAAGCTTCAGTTTTTCAAGTGTCCTGCTACCAGGAGGATGGACTTCCCCTCTGGGGGAAGATTTCTTCGGTCAGCATCGGCTGACACCCGGGGTGACACCAGGAACAGGGATACCTGCTTCCTAAGGGTTAGCCCCCGACATGGAACAGTCACCGGGGTATTTCTTCTAGCCATGCGGCTATATCAACCACCCAGACAATGCCTGCGCCAAAATTGGTTGACAGAAGGTCTGGCCGGTGTTAACTGCTACTGAGGTAAGCTGTCCGGTCTCCCCCAGTATCCATATGCTACTGTGGCACCGGTTGCCCCCCCACCCTCACCTCCCCTCCTCCTTCTACCAGCCAGTCGCCATACCCTTGCTTACTCTTTGGGTCCAGACTCGATAGTTCCGTTATTGCTATCATTTCAAAGGGACCCAGAGGGTGGTGGTGTCTGCCCTGCTGCACATACCTTGCCGTTGAACAAATGCGGCTATAGTTGAGCCTATTCCGCACAGCGCGTCTCGTTTTTGGCGCCATTCAGGGCGCGACGCCATTTTCGCATGATGTTCGCGGTGGAACGCATTGCGTTCCAGCGGCCATCTTGCGTACTACACTGAGCGGGCAGACACGCGCCGCACAGAGGGAGCAGCAGTAACTGCTCGGTGCACACAGAGCGACTGGCAGCAAAGGAGGGGAGAGACCTTCACCACTACAAGCAGCGTTGAAAGTGACCTACAGGGTTTAACTCACGCACACTTGCTTGGCTTCAGGTGAATCACAATGGCAGAAGGTAGGCCAGTGGGCTTATTCTCTAGGGCGGGGGGGAGAGCACCCAGCACAACACAGGTCATTTATTTTGCCTGTAACAAATGTCACTCAAAAATTGCTGGGGGCCAGAGTGAGCCACTTTGCAGGTCTTGTTCTGCTGAGCAAGGGGCCTCTGCTGCTGGGGGGCAGAATTCAGATTCAGTAGTAAATCTATCTGAAGGTGCAAATGATCAGGGTACACCACAAGAACCCCGCACCAGCAGAGCTCAGGAATTACCAGCCCCTCTCTGGGCGGTACAATTGTCACAGTCTTTAGCATCCCTGCAGGGGCTCCCAGCCATAGCTGATAATTTAGGCAAAGCTCTAGCAAAGTTGGGCCACAAGCAAGGCAACAAGCGCAAGCGCACACATGGCGCTAAAGCCGACAACCCATCTAACACATCACCTGACGAGTCGTCAGTAGAACAGGTATCATCTCAGTCAGAAGGCGAGCTACCTTATTCAGACGAATCCTCTGATGAGGAAGAGGAGAATATAGAGGCTGAGAGAGACCGTGATTCCCAACATGACGTTGATAAAATCATTAAGGGGGTACTTGAAGTACTTAACATTTCACAAACACCTAAACAGTCCGATTCAGCAAAGCTGTTCAAGAGACAACACAAATCCACTTTATGTTTTCCATCGCATGAACAGTTGATGGACATGTTGCAGGATGAATGGAACAATCCAGAACGGAAGTTTCAAGCCACTAAAAAGTTTTCAAAGTCCTACCCGTTTCCCAAAGAAATAGTAGACAAGTGGACGATTCCCCCAGTCGTGGACGCCCCAGTATCCAGACTGTCAAAATCTACCGCGCTACCAGTTAATGACGCAGCGGCCTTTAAGGATCCATCTGATAAGCGTATGGAAGGATTTTTAAGGGCTATTTATTCGTCCTCTGGTTCAACTCTCAGACCCAGTTTGGCATCAGCATGGGTTTCCCGAGCTATTCAAGCATGGTCAGAATCATTGGTCAGGGACATCCAAGAGGGAGTCCCCAGAACTGATCTATTGTCTTCAGCACAGACGCTTGCGGAAGCATCAGCTTATTTGTGTGACACTACTCTAGATGTTTCGCAAATCACAGCTCGAACTTCAGCACTGTCCGTTGCGGCACGCAGAACATTGTGGCTCAAAAACTGGTCTGCTGACCTGAGTTCCAAGAAGTCACTCACCTCATTACCATTTAAAGGACATAGACTATTCGGAGAGGAACTTGAGAAAATAATCTCACAGGCTACGGGGGAAAGAGCACCTTTCTCCCTCAGGCGAAGAGCAAGTTTACAGGAACAACCAGACGTGGACGGTTTTTTCGTGGGCAAAGCGGCCGTTATTCACGTAAAAGCAGCCCACCACAACGTTCGCACTTTCGAGGGAAGACCAGTGATAAAAGTCGTACCCCATGGAAGTCCAACAAAACATTCAACAAACCAGCAGGAGATAAGTCTACCTCAGCCTGACGGGGCACTCCCTCCGGAATCGCTAGAACAAATAGGGGGCAAGTTACTGCGATTCCGGGAGGTGTGGATCCAGCATTCAACAGATGCATGGGTCAACGAAATAGTCTCAGAAGGCTATCACCTCGATTTCACAAGATCGCCTCCACGAAAATTTTTCATGTCCACAGTTCCAACTCAGCCCAGAAAGGCTCAGGCCTTCTTGCACTGCATTACCAATCTCGAGCGCACCGGAGTAATTATACCAGTACCACGACAGGAGAGATTCTCAGGGTTCTACTCCAATCTCTTCATAGTGCCAAAGAAGGACGGATCCTTCAGGCCGGTGCTGGATCTCAAACTGCTCAACAAGTTTATCCGTTCCATTCATTTCAAGATGGAGACTCTCCGTTCTGTGATACGGGGAATGGAACAGGGTCAGCTGATGATGTCATTGGATATCAAGGACGCTTATCTCCATGTCCCTATCTGGCCCCCTCATCAGAAATATCTCCGATTCGCATTTGCAAATCTACACTTTCAGTTTGTGGCTCTGCCGTTCGGCCTGTCCTCGGCTCCACGAGTGTTCACCAAGTTAATGGCGGTCACAGCAGCGACATTACGGCTTCAGGGAGTATCTGTGACTCCGTATCTGGACGATCTTCTCCTCAAAGCCAGATCAGAAGTGAAGGCCAAGGAGGACCTAAACAAGTCGATCCGACTGCTGCAGAGCTTCGGCTGGACCATCAATTGGTCGAAATCCAACCTTCAACCAAGCCATCAGATGGTGTTTCTGGGCTTGGAGTTCAACACAATCTCACAGTTGGTATGCCTTCCACAGGAGAAACAACACAAGATCATGACGCAAGTGCGGTCATTGCTATCACACCAGAATCCTACTGTACACAAGGCAATGCAGGTTCTGGGTCTCATGGTGTCAACGATCGAAGCAGTACCCTTTGCTCAGATTCACCTTCGTGCCTTACAAGCAAACATACTGTCATCTTGGAAGGGAGGACCTCTGTCTCGAGTGGTCAATCTCTCCCAGACAACGAGGGAGAACCTTCAGTGGTGGTTGAGGATGGACAACCTGATCACGGGACAATCTTGGGCGACTCCGGAATGGAATGTCATCTCCACAGACGCCAGTCTAAAAGGTTGGGGTGCAACCTGGAACAATCTATCAGCTCAAGGTCAATGGTCTCACGAGGAGTCCAAACTCCCCATCAACATACTAGAGTTACGGGCCGTAAAGCTAGCGCTACATCAATGGTCATGTCTCCTGTACCAAAAACCAGTTCGCATCCAAAGCGACAATGTCACCACAGTGGCATACATAAATCGTCAGGGAGGAACTCGCAGCAAAGCAGCACTGAAGGAAGTTCAGCTCATACTGGAGTGGGCAGAGGTCAACCGAGTAAGATTGTCGGCCATCCACATTCCGGGAGTGTCCAACATAAAGGCAGACTTTCTCAGTCGAAACCAAGTTCGACCAGGCGAATGGGAACTTCATCCGGAAGTATTCGCGGAACTCGTGGGTCTCTGGGGCCAACCACAGATAGATCTGATGGCATCCAAATCCAACCGAAAGGTACGCACATTCTTTGCACGGGCTCGAGACCCACTAGCGGCGGGGGTGGACGCCATGACACAAACCTGGACATTCGACCTGGCATATGTGTTCCCCCCGCTTCCGATGTTGCCTCGAGTGCTCAAGAAAATCAGGCAGTCAGCACTGACAGTCATTGTAATAGCTCCTTATTGGCCTCGTCGAACATGGTTCTCCGATCTGCAGGACTTGTCGATAGACCAACCAGTTCGTCTACAATGCAGACCAGATCTGCTCAACCAGGGTCCAGTGTCACATCCCAATCCCGGACTATTCGCTTTGACGGCATGGCTATTGAAGCATCCATCTGGCGAAGGCAGGGGATAGCAGAAGAAGTTATTACCACTATGCTTAAAGCTCGTAAACCCACTTCTTCTAACTCGTATCACAGGGTTTGGCGTTCCTACTATAATTGGTGTCAGGAGCTAGATGTCTCGGCCCTGGACTTCAATTTACCCAGACTTCTATCATTTCTTCAGAAAGGTCTACAATTAGGCCTAAAGCTCAGTTCTCTGAAAGTCCAAGTGTCGGCATTATCTATTCTGTTTCAACATCGACTAGCAACAGAAGACACCATACGTACCTTCTTACAAGGTGTGGCGCATGTAGTTCCTCCATTTCAGCAGCCAGTTGCAGGTTGGGACCTTAACTTAGTGTTGGAAGCATTGCTGGATTCCCCATTCGAACCAATGCATTCTGTTTCCGACAGTTGGATCACCTACAAGACAGTGTTCCTAGTGGCTATTTCTTCAACCAGAAGGGTGTCCGAACTAAGCGCTCTGTCCTCGGATCCGGCCTTTCTGGTGTTCCACAGAGACAAGGCAGTGTTACGAACAGTTCCATCATTTTTACCTAAAGTTGTGTCTTCTTTTCACATTAATCAGGAAATCATAGTACCATCACTATGTCCAGATCCCAAAAATGACAAGGAACGACGTCTTCACAAATTAGATGTAGTCCGAGCCCTTCGTTGGTACCTTGATAGGACAAAGACTTTTCGGAAATCACAGACTCTTTTTGTGCTTCCTGCCGGTCCTCGTAAGGGTTTTCCTGCTTCCAAGACTACCATTGCTAGGGGGATAAAAGAAGCCATCCGGCAAGCTTATATTTCCAAAGGCAAGACGCCACCAGAGACTATCACGGCTCACTCCACAAGAGCCATGGGTGCATCAGCGGCCTGGCGCAACTCTGCTTCAATGGATCAGATCTGTAGAGCAGCCACCTGGTCCTCAGTTCATACCTTTACTAAATTTTACAGACTTGACACCACCTCTTCAGCTGAGGCCTCTCTAGGCCGCAGGGTGTTGCAGTCTGTTTTGCATTAATGTTCAATCTGGCTCGTCCCACCCTGCTGTTGTCCTGGGACTGCTTTGTTAAGTCCCCATCGGTCCCTGTGTCCCCCTTAGACGACAGAGAAAATAGGATTTTTTGCTACTCACCGTTAAATCCTTTTCTCTGTAGTCGAAAGGGGGACACAGGGCTTCCCGCCCTAGGACGAGCCTTTGACCAGACGGTCGTGTCCAGGATAATCCCTGGTTTTCATTCTGTCATAGTGTTATCAGTTGAATTTTTTCTTTGGAACAAACTGAAGCTTCAGCACAGTGTGCGGGGTTAAGCCAAGTATGGCACGCCCCTTAATTAATATTACCAAGTGTCCTGCCTCCTGGAGGATGGAGCTTAACCCCATCGGTCCCTGTGTCCCCCTTTCGACTACAGAGAAAAGGATTTAACGGTGAGTAGCAAAAAATCCTATTATCTGCACCAGCAACCATGTATTACTCCAACATTTGTGTGTATATACACATTCTGCAGTTTCACACTAAAGGTTATATTAGCTGAACTACTATTTATGTGATCATGTGATTGTTGTACCAACCTCAGTATATATGTCATATGCCTAGATAACTACTTCATTAGTACCATTAGCAGCTCCATATTAGCAGCAGACATACAGTTAAACCCAAGAACTGCATAATATTCTGCCTTTGGCATAGACCTGAGACAAACCAATTACAAATAGCATTGTTTTCTGAACTATAAATGTCTGGACAAACCAACTTACTGAACATTCCTTCCAGGCGCACAAAGCAGCAGATGAAACTGTCAAAGTCAATGTCCATTCTCTTATTGGCATAACGCATTGTGATAATGTCATACAGCTGACTGTTCAGACGGAAACCTATAGAAGAAATGTGAAAGGGGACATTTAGCAAAATAACAAACAGGCCTAGTGTCTATATAGGCCACCCATTTTATTATGAATTCAATGAAGATAAGGATAAGTAAGTTTACACAACTAGGCATATCATCCCTAAGTGAACTCGTATGTTAAAATAAAACTTTTTATTCTTAGCCTAAGTCCTGTGAGTGCGGATCGTTCTTGCTGGATATACATTGAAATATTTGTGATACTGCACCCAGGCAATTTAAACTACTTTTTCGAGAGTGCTGGCTACCTCGTGGATTATATATATATATAAAATTTATTTTTAAACTATATTTTTGATACTATGGTATTTGATGCTATGCAACAATAAATTACCATGTTTTTATATATATATATATATATATATATATATATATATATATATATATATATATATATATATATATATATATATATATATATATATATATATATATATATATATATATATATGTATGTTTCATTTTGAGGGTGGCTAATCCTCCCTAGATGCTCATTATATTCTGCTTATGGTGGGTAAGCATGTTTTTTATTAGTAGTACAGTAACTGTTTAATGTATTCATACTGTGCTTCCTACTGCACATTGATTTTAAAGGCACATTAATATGGTTTAATTTATTCTTGTGAACTATTCATCAAGACCTATTCTGCTAGCACATTTGTATTATGGGGCCATTCGTAATAGCTAGCAGAGTGCTCTGTGCAGGGTACAGGTTGTCATCTGCACCCAAAGAATCTCAAAAATTCTTGACCTTGTACTGTGCCTGTATACAACTAGCTGAAGAAATGGTGTTTGGGAGCATTACCAGCTTCATTGACGGCATTTCGCATCTCAAAGCTACTGATGGTCCCCGACTGGTCAGAATCAAAACGCAAGAAGATTTTCTGTAATGCAGGAAAAAAGTTTTGTTTAAAAATACAATCATCTACTAAGAATATAATATAGCATACATAGAATTTCTATAAAAAAACTGCATTGCAATTGAGAGACTAAAGCATATTCTTTATATATTTCTTACCTGCCACTGTTTGATCTTTTGCCAAAGGTGATAGAATTCTTGCAGGTTGAGCCTCCCGCAGCCATCAGTCTGAGGTTTAAGTTAAGGATGGAGAACACCGCAGCACTGAGTGTGCATAACATTAAAAAAAGCAACGATCCCTGCAATTTATTCTATAAGCATATCTAAAAATACAATCCCCATTCTCCCATGAAGATGGGTAAGAGGGACATATTCTCCCAATATGGTGTAAGCAGCATTTTTCCCAGCAGTCTAGTCAATGATTTCTCTAACCTAATGTTCCTCCCTGTTGTTTCAAGGACGATTATTGCTGCTAATAGATATGTAGATGAATATATGATATAATGGAAAAAAACATGGAGTCTATGCCCCATAGCCTGGGGGAAATAAAAACAGGTTGGTGGTAAAATACAGCTTTGTAGCTTTCTATTGTATGGTAGGCAGTGTTCCAAACATTCTGCTTGTTGATGCCACAGCCATTACCATTTCACAGTTATTTCCAAGAGCACATTCCTGATGTACTGTCACACTGAATATCACTTAAGAGAGGACATTGAGCCTGTAGTTTGTCAGTTCTAGAAACCTGGAACATTTGCAAGTATGAAAATCTCCTGCAACATGGAGTCAAAACATAAGAACTATTCCTTCAAAGTAACAGACTGTCAGGTACTATGGTAATTCTGCTGGTTTCCCGAGTCTTTATTAGAACTTAAAAGGATACATCCATAAGCGCAATCATACTGCGGCATGACTCTAGGCTGAATCCATTGGATTTCAGGGTTTTATCTGGAACAAAAATGTATTATAATCAAATCCTTCTGATGAGCTTTCTTGCTGTTGAGCTAGGCTGATGATGATGTGATATGATTACAGGCAACTGATAAGCATACTTTCTGTACAGATGGGGAATAAGTTATGATTTATTAAGTGTGGTTTAAAAGTGATTAACTGCGATAGAACAGCAAATGTTTAAAAAGCCACCCAATTTAATGGTCACCATTCGCATCCATCTCTACAGCATATAGCAAAGTATCCTAGACATTATATAGTTGGTTAAATCTGGTAACTATTAGCTATAACCAATGAACATTGGCTTTAATGAAAGGGACCCAGATACTCATCTGCACACTATTACAGGAAAATTAAAATCATACTTACGTTTGTTAACTACGTTGTTCAAGACACTTTGAAGCTCATCAGCACTAATTTCCATGTCCTATTCAATAAAAGAGAAGGATATTTTATTTCTCTTATTCCTGCCCATGGTGCCAGATATGAAACTCATTTTATGTCCCTTTGATTATTCCTTTAAGTAGAGTACACTATGTAAAAAATGGAAATTCTATACACAGCATGACCTTTACCAGGATCAACTAACATCTTATGTACAAAGAAAGTAGCAAACTGTCTGTTACTTAAACCTTTTAAGCTAATAAATCAAAATGCATCACAATGGGGTCACTGACTGTGTGTGTTCTGGGGGGGGGGGCTTGGAGTCACTAGATTCTGACTAAGAATCTTAGTCAGAATCTAACATTTCTCTCCGCTCCTGTTCCTTTGAGTACTTATGCCTTGACTTGAGTCATTTTTGAGTCCAAAAGAGCACTGTGTATAATGGATAATACTATCTAATAACTAGATAATCATCATTTCATTCTTGAAAATGGTGGTGAATGGTATTAAAACTGAACTTTAATATATAATATTAAATATTAAATGACATTTGGTTGTGAGGAGGATTTCCCACACCAGTCAGTTGAACTGAAGATGCTGCTCAGATGAGTAATGAAACGTCTTCAATGATTACTCAGCAAGTCCAGTTGCTCTAAATTTACTTCTACTAGATAAACCATAAATTGGATGAATAAAAACCTTCATAGACATGCTATGCATTATTGTGAATTATTGTTACTTACATCCCCTGCGATCTGTTGGAAGATATTCCTAAACTGCTTTTCTTCCTCGGTCTCTGTGTCTGTACTAACGGCGGTCTACAACAAAGGTACAAATAAATGAAAATGACTGACTGCTCAGCTTTGTTTAGATTCACAGCAAAAAGAGGAATCCCCTACAGATTTTGTGTTTATAACAAACTACAGAAGACAAAACATGTGTTATTATTGTAACACTGTCATTCAAAGTTATTTATTATTTTCTTGCATAATTCCTCCTGGTGCCTACAAGTGTTGCGTAGCTTTGGAACCTTGTTAGGGGCTATAGCAAGAAGTTGGCATCACACAGGGCTGTAGCAGGCAGTTGGCGTCGCGCAGGGGCTGTAGCAAGCAGGGTCTGTAGCAGGCAGTTGGCATCACACGGGTCTGTAGCAGGCAGTTGGCATGGCGCAGGGGGCTGTAGCAAGCAGTTGGCATTGTGTAGGGGCTGTAGCAGGCAGTTGGCATCACAAAGGGCTGTAGCAGGCAGTTGGCATCACACAGGGCTGTAGCAGGCAGTTGGCATCACACGGGTCTGTAGCAGGCAGTTGGCATGGCGCAGGAGGCTGTAGCAAGCAGTTGGCATCGTGTAGGGGCTGTAGCAGGCAGTTGGCATCACACAGGGCTGTAGCAGGCAATAAAAATCACGTAGGGGCTATAGCAGGCAGATGGCGTAGCACAGGGTCTGTAACAGGCAGATGGCGTAGCATATGGTCTGTAACAGGCAGTAGGAGTCACGCAGCAGGAGCTGTAGCAGGCAGTTGCCATCGCGCAGGGGCAGTTGCCATCGCGCAGGGGCAGTTGCCATCATGCAGGGGCTGTAGCATGTAGTTGGCATCACACAGGGTCTGTAACAGGCAGTAGGAGTCGCGCAGGAGCTGTAGCAGGCAGTAGGTGCATTGCACAGTAATTTACACTTATTCCTCTACACTAAGCACAAATACACACATTACATATGTTCACAAATAAATTCAGTTAGAAAATTATTAGTATTTATTTTAGACAGTTTCATTATTCTTTTAGTATTGGAGCTTAGAATTCATTCTGGTAACCTAGAGATGTATAGCTAAAGATTATCCTAACTCTACCTTTCATTAAAAAATGTCCAGTTATACTGTGAGTCCAATGAGAATTATTTTAAAACAAACTAAAAAAAAATATTTAGAGTCTCAGTAGTCAGAGCTTCTCTCTTGGAAAGGCTCACTATTTCTATTGTTAGCACCAGTTGAGAGACTTTTAATGGGTTATATCAGCTTTTATGAAAATTTATTTTTGAATAAGCTTCAACAGAACAGAGTCATAACCAGACTTTTGCTGTTGATTAGATATAAATATTGAATGATAGATCTCATAAATCAAGTGGAAGAGCTCACTAGCATGTCTTTTTCATAATCCTTGCAATACAACCAGATTAAGTGTAAGAATTAAAACTGGGTAAATAAATAGGCTGTGCAAAATATAAAATGTTTCTATTATAGTTAGTTAAGCAAAAATGTATGTAATCTATAAAGGCTGGAGTGACTGGAGGTGTAATATAATAGCCAGAACACTACTTCCTGCTTTTATGCTCTCTAACTTGTTGCCAGTCAGTAACCAATCAGTGACTTGAAGGGTCTCCACATGGGACATAACTGTTCTGTTAGTTTGCTTTTGTATTTGACCTGATTGCTAAGGATCAAAAGGCAACTAACTGAACTGTTATGTCCCGTGTGACTCCCACTTCAAGTTGCTGAATGAGAGGTTAGATACTTGAGAAGCAAGATGTTGGGTTCTGGCTGTTATGTTAGACATCTGTTCACTTTGACGAACTTACTATATTAGAACCATTTTATTTTGCACAGCCCATCTATTTACCTAGTTTTCAATTTTTACTGAACGATTCCTTGAATAGGATTTATATTAGTAGTATGACTTGGATAACAATTCAATAAAGCTTACAGAACCCAAGTATAGAAAATACTTTTGCCTCTTTCCATGAACAAATAGAAGGGAATAGAATCCTGTAGGCCATGGGTTTTGCAGTTAGGGTTTTTAGTATTGTAAGTTTATCACAAATTGAACACGTCTACATGCTGGTTATTGTGTGTCAGGGATAGCTTTACTTGATGCTAATGTTAATAGGGAAAAATATACAAATATTGAAAGGTGGTGTTTTTTTCAAGAAAAGGAGGCAACACAAGTCAAGAATCCAGTAATGCATTTAGCCAACAAGTATTATTCATTTAACTCTAGGATCCTTATAATGTGAATACAGGCATATCACTTACATAACATGGAAGCTTAATGTTTAATAGAGCAATTTAGCATCATTAAAGAAAATGGGTTGATAAAAGGCATTTGCATGAAAAGAAAAATAAAATGTGAATTTTATAAAAAATGTGAAATTGTATTAATATCAAATAAATGCCTTTGCTCCAAAAAATGAATATATTAATCTTTTAAATGCTAGAAAACTCCCATCCCATCGGAGAACTCAAGAGCTTTTCTCCGCATTATAACACAAGACATTTCTAGGAAACCGAGTTCAGTGCTTTAGGCCTTTTGAATACACTTCAGCAACTTCAGTGTTTGCTTGGAAAAAATATAAAAGTGTTAATATCTTAAAAGATTTCTTATAAGTGGTTACTTCTGAATGCTTACCTACAGAACTGCACTTTGTTGGCATTCACGTGCTCAGAAGAAAGAGGCATGCATATGATTTACAACATTATTCTGACTTCAGTTAATGGAAAAAAGGGTTCCAGGTTGAGATGGAGAAACACCAATTAGCTATTTTTCATTAAAACAAACAAAGTTGGCCAAGGGGATGTAGTGGAGTTAAAGCAAATCCTACTCTACCTTAGACAATATGGTAAAAGGTTGGTACTTGCACAAGCCAGCTGTATGACCAGACCATCTTGGCAATCACTTGAAAACACACGTGACAAAGTACTGAAAGACTTGTATGTGTCAAAATTTTGTCAAGACAAATCCCGTAATCACTCCAGCAATGACAAAAGTCCTTAGAAAACAACAAAACGGCACAAAGACCTTATCTTTTTGATCTGTGTTCAATTTTTTCTGGTCTTCATCAGTGGCGCCATCCACGGTCAACTCTTTATTGCTGTTTGATCTGTCCGACACAAAGATGATAGGCTAGATATGGAAGGAGAAGCGCAAGAAGGAAAGAAGGAGTGGTTATAAAATGTAAGGGGTCACTTGATCGATACCAACCATTTGGGAACAATATCCATGCAACAGAGCCCAGCTCAGAAACTAAATGGGAAAATGCATCATGCACGTGATTAATCATGACAGCAGAAAATATCACGATATTTTAATAATAACTTCAACAGTATTTTGGAAGGCACCATTTATTTAGACCATGGGTCCCCAACCTTTTTTACTCATGAGCCACTTTCAAATGTACAAAGAGTTGGAGAGCAACATAAGCATGCAAAACGTTCCTGGGTGTGCCAAATAAGGGCTATGATTGGCTATTGGTAGCCCCTATGTGAACTGGCAGCCTGTAGGAGGCTCTGTTTGGCAGTACACCTGGTTTTTATTCAACTAAAACTTGCCTCCTTGTCTGGAATTCAAAAATAGGCACCTGCTTTGAGACCACTGAGAGCAACATCAAAGAAGCCGCTGAGCAGCAAGTTGCTCATGAGCAACTGGTTGGGGATCACTGATTTAGACAGTACAGATCTTGAAAGTCTGTATAAAAATCCATATGTTAGGAAATCATATAATTTTGCATGATATGATATATTTATATATATGACAGTTTCAGGCACCACGGGACTCCAATGACAACAATATATAGTAAAACCAACACATATCATGAGTGATTTATCAGCTCCATCCTCAACAATTAGAAGCTGACTTGCCTGTAAACTCTTATTCACATGCAACAGCCCAGTGCTAAGGACATCCAAAGTGACCCTAGACATTTATTGATTGAAGCATTACAGGGCTCAATTTGAAATAACCATGCAAAAACATTCAGAGGGAATGGATCATGCACAAAACTGGATTATATATCTGGATCTATCTAATCAAATCTTGATCTGCTGTTTGGGAGCAGCACAAGAGGAAGAGCAAAATCACAGACACTTTTTATTCAAAGACATTTTCCATTACCCAAACAACAGCAAAAACAGTTGCCGACATGGTGATAGGTACCCTAAAAACTATGCAAATAGGCTGTGCAAAATATAGTTAGTTAGTCAAAATGTAATGTATAAAGGCTGGAGTGACTGGATGTCTAAAAGAACAGAAAATTACTTTCCGCTTATCGGCTCTCTAACTCTGAGTTAGTCAAGGATTTTAAGGGGGGCCTCATGGGACATAACTGTACAGGCTATTTATTTACCCAGTTTTTATTTTAACAGGAACTGTTCCTTTAAAGATGCCAAACATTAATAAGCTCTTATTAATTAAAATACTGGCAAGTTTCAGATGCAGATATCCGAAATGCAACTATCATAATGAAATTAAAAGAAAAATTAAATCTCTAAAATACCAGAGAATAGAATGGTAAAAAAGATAAACTTTGAGTCCCCCCAAGAACCGACATTAGAACTTTACAGTACAGACAGTGAGTAAATAGAGACCCACATATACTGAATACATGTTGAGATAGAGTGAGTGGAACTGATCATTTGAAAAAAATGTGTTTTTATGGGTGGATTTGTATTGTTGGATTTGCTATTTCATAAATATAACCTACTGCATGATATGACTGCATACTCTCTTTTTTATATTTCTAGAGTGGATGGATAGAATTGTGTGTGACAGGCAGCTTTCTACCTAGATTCTATCACTTTTATTTCTCTTTTCTATCCCAGTAAAAAACATTTTCTTTCATTATGCAAAAAAAGGGTATTGGTTTCATAACCAATTTATAATATCAATGCAAATTCCTCTGGACCGATTTGACTGCTTAAAACAGTTGAATCCAATCCTTTCCTTTGGCATGTTAGAATGTGACAGCAGCCCTGACCTGAAATTTAACACCACGTAACCAAAAGCTTTTCCACACACTACGGGGCAGATATATCAAGGGTCGAAGTGAATTAGAGAGAATTTTCGAAGTTAAAAAATTCGAAATTCGAAGTCATTTTTTGAATACTTTGACCATCGAATAGGATACTACGACTTCGAATTTACTTCGACTTTGATTTGAAGTAAAAATCGTTCGACTATTTGATAATCGAAGTACTGTCTCTAAAAAAACTTTGACTTCAATACTTCGTCAACTTAAACCTGCCGAAGTGCTATGTTAGCCTATGGGGACCTTCCAGAGCAATTTTGTATGTTTTTTATACTCAAAGGAAAATCATACGATGAATAAAATCCTCCGACTTTGAATTCAAATGTTCAAATGTTGAATTCAAAGGTTGAATTTCGAAGTATTTTCCACTTCGAAATTCGACCCTTGATAAGTCTGCACACACACTGAATATTGTACGAAAATTTGTTTCATACGATATTATTGGTGCCTTTATGGCCACCTTAACACTCTCTATTCACAATTTTTATGGCAAAATTTTTCAAACTATTTCAAACTAGAGATTTTATTTTGAAGAGACTTTACTGTATACCAGTTCTTTTCCTTGTATTTATGTATCCATCAATTAAATAAGTATATATTGTATATAGATCTGTATGTAGGTGCTGAGCTATTTAAAACATATCTGGGTGGGGTTTATTTCAGTTTTTGGATTTAGTAAACATTGCACATGCAATATATTGGCACTCGTATGCCCAAGCAGATCGTAACCCACCTTGGCTTTCTTTTTCTTTTTCTGGGGGGGGGGGGGGGGAGACAAGAACACAAGACAAACAATCAAAAATCACATCACAATGTTCAATTCATTCAATTTTTCACAGATCTTTACCCCTTGGCATGAGGCCCAGAGCCTACACATTTTTAGTAATACTAGCCCTCCAAACAGTCCTGTTCTGGTACACCACAGCTGCTGGGAGGCTACCTAGTGAAATCATTACAGGTCTATATGAATCATTTTATTTGTAAAGTGCTGTTAAAGAGCCAAAGCACTGTACAATGCATAGAAGACAATATAAAAGTACAATATAGATAAGTACACACAGGGAGGACAAGTCAGACAAATATACACAGTACACAAAGCTCTGTGTCCTTATATGAGCTCAAGTGCTAAGTGGTAAGAGACACAGTAGAAAGTCTAAGGTATGGGATCTGTTATCCAGAAATCTTTTATCCAGAAAGGCCCGAATTACAGGATGGGCATTTCCCATAGGCCATTTTAATCAAAACATTTAATGATATCCTTTTCTCTGTAATAATAAAACAGTGCCTTATATTTGATCCCAACTAGAAAATAATTAAACCACATTGGAGTTAAAACAGTCTTATATGGTTTATTTAATATTTAAATTATTTTCTAGTACACTTAAGGCATGGTGATCCAAATGATGGAATGATGCCTTATCCGGAAAACTCCCGTCCCGAGCATTCTGGATAGCAGCTCCCATTCCTGTACCCCTATTATTTAGTAACTAGACCCTTTTCTAATATGAATGGACCTTGCGACACAAACTAGGATGAAACCAACACAGCAGAGAAAATACACAAATTCGCAAACCCAGAGTCTTACTTACAATTGTCTTTTCTGCTTCGATCTTGTATTCAACTTCTCTGGAGAAAGTAATGAAGAAATGATATGCACAAAATGCACAGAAATAATGACTTTTTGTTTTATATTCCGTCATCATTGCATTTACTCTATTGTCTTGCCTGACTACAAATGACCTGCGATCTTTATAAATGTTACTATATTGGGACGTAGTATTTTTAACTGTTCCAGTTGCATTTAAATCACTATTTAATCACTAGCACTGTTGGGAACAGGACATTGCAGCCCTACTCTGAATATTCAAACAGTGGGACCCTGAAAAAATAGTGATTTAAATGCAACTGGAACAGTTAAAAATACTACGTCCCAATATAGTACAGTGCATATTAACATTTTAGCTGTCACTGGAGGTCTAAAGGTGGCCATACACGGGCAGATAAAGCTGCCGATATCGGTCGTTTGGACCAATTTGACAGCTAATCTGCCCGTGTATGGGGGCTTCAGATGGGTCTTCCCGATTGATATCTGGCCACGATATCGATCGGGAAGGTTTGATTTTTAACCGACCGACCCGTCAGAGCCCCTTGGCGTATAGTAATTCGATTGTTCGGCCATACGGCCGAACATTCAAATCACCCCGATATAGCCCTGCCGTTAGTGGCATATCGGGGAAAGATCTGCTTGTTTGGTGTTGTCGCCAAAAAAGCGGATCTTTGAGTCTATGGCCACCTTTATACAGGATACTGCTAAAGCTTAAACAAGAGTACAAATCTTCAGTGGATCAGGCCAGCATATATCTTCCCAACATAGAGATTCATTCTTGTATTTGGGGAGGTTTATCAAAGGCATTTTCTACCTGTGTTCCTTTATAGTTTCACAGAGTCAGCAGTATGTGTAATGCTACAGGATAAAACAATAGAAATGTTGCCATTAACATGGATTTGTGTAGCTAAATTAATATGAAGTATATATGGTCCTGCTTTACTATAGACTATTAACCAATTGGGAGATGTCTAGATGGATAGTCTAAATAATAATTGATTTGTATAACAGAAATCAGCAGAAAATGAATTGCACAAACTTACTCCGAAATGTTTCTTTTCTCAGAGAAAACCCTCAAAATGAACTCTCCTTCCTGGTGGGGCTCATAGGTAGAGGGGATGATGACATATTCACTTGGGGGCAATCGGAAACGCTGGCAGACTTCTCTCATGTTGATGTAGGTTTTACACTTGGCTTTGGAGGCATTGTAGAGGAAGAAATCCTTTGCCAGGTGCTGATTGTTGCCATGCATCTGTAAGAAGGGGTATTTCAGACTATTTGTGGTTAATATCACGCGTGTTACGTTAGCACTTAAAGGAGAACTAAAGCCTAAGTAAAGAAGTAGGTTAGAAACACACATTATGTTTTGGGCTTCTGTACCAGCTCAAGGCAACCACAGCCATTTAGCAGTAAAGATCTGGGTCTCCAAAGATGCCCCAGTAGCTCCCCATCTTCTTTTCTGCCGATTCACTGCACATGCTCTGTGCTGCTGTCACTTGCCTAGCTTAGGGACCCACTCACAATATACAGTACACACAGCCCTGTAGCATCAGCTTTTAGTACAGAACTACCTCATTTGCTGCTTGGTAGTTTGCGACAATTCTTAAGCTTAGCTTCTCAACAGTTGCTCAGAGCCCACTGAGCATGTGAGTGTCGCAGACACTTTCCAAGATGGTGACCCCCTTGACAAGTCTGAAGTCCTGGATCATTGCTGCTATTGACAAGCTGACATTTTAGGCTGGTGCAATAAGTTCAGTATATAAAATGTGGCATTTTTAGCCATATTCATTTTAAGGGTTTAGTTCTCCTTTAATACCATGAGATTATGTATTTTGCTCTTGCACACACTAGCCCTGGAGCTCATTCAGCCTTATAGCTCTGTAGTCCCATTGGTAGCATGATGTGCATGCCTGTGACCCAGATGCAACCAGGAACAAACAATGAAATATACTACATGTTCTATCATATTACAGTTGTATAAATTGAATTTGAATATTACAGACGTACAGATGTAGGGGTTAGATAATAGAAGATATTAAAACTCAAGCACATGCAGGAAAAAAAAGATAAAGAAATTAAATAATTATTCTTCCACACAGTGTTTTCCTTGGTTTTCTGTTAGCAGAGATAATTATTATTTCAGATGACCCCCTTCAATGACGAATGTCTACAGTTCACCTTTGAATTAACTTTTAGTATGATGTAGAGAGTGACATTCTGTGACATTTTGCAATTGGTTTTCATTTTTATTATCTTGGGTTTTTGAGTTATTTATAGAATATAGTCCATTCTTTTGAATTCTTGAGGTAGGAGTGGGGGAAGAAAATAGTTCAAACATAATAACTATTTCACTTTGGAGAACTAGTGTTGGGTGGGGGCTCAGTACAAGACAGGACGCCCTAGGTTCCCACCTTCTCACCCCTACCCTCAGGGCCTATCCCTGTCCTTATAAAAATCCTTTAATCACTCAAGCATGGTAAGTTAGGAGTAACACAGCAAACAAACCCAACTGAAGACGTTCCAACGAGATGACAAACCCACAGACAAATCAGCAAGCAGTTCTTCATTACTCATCCTTATACATCATACCTCTTTTGGAACCTTGAAATGAAAAAAGGAAAACAACTGTCAAATGTAGTTTGCAAATAGAAAGGCAGGAAGAAAAATAACAACTAAAGCCAGATATAATAGTCTATAGGGTAATTTACTATCGACTGGGGCAAAAGAGCACGTCTCTTAGTGCTCATTCAGGGACTCTGTACTTAATATTATGCCCTGCATTCTTCACCATTCTGTGTCATTTAGACCCTAAAGTTATGGGGATGGGTTTGGAATGGCTGGAGGGCACCTACTTTCTTCTACAGCTTGTAGGCAATGTTGTATTCATAGGGGCAGAAGCAGGTATCTATACCCCAAAACAGAGCACATAGACCTGTGACAATTCATTGAATCTGAAAGGCAGATTCTGAAAGGCTCTTTTTCAGCACCCTGTCCCCTTCATTGTATATAATTATATATACTGTACATTATCTTACAATAATAAGATGAGGTGTGACATCACATAGAGAAAGTGAGAGATGAGCTGCTATTCAGTTACCTCATATATAGCAAAACCAATGGTGAAAAGATTGGCTCCTGCCTTTCGATCTTTCCTACGATTCTTCTGCATTAAAGCTACAACAAAACTACAGACAACTTCATTGTCAGCAGGGTCATCATCCTCCTCCAGAAGCTTAAGACGATATTGAGGGTTGGTCCAGTAGGTGTCTGCAACATTATAGATGCAGGCATGTAATTATATACATATAATAATAATTCTTCTTCTTCTGTGCTATATGTACTTCTGGATATATTCTTACCCAAAGGAAACCTATTTCAAAAGGTTTAACAACACTGTTATTGACCAATGTGCCTCTGACTGCTGCCGACTGGAATTGTTTTTCAAGCCTATTATCCACAGTTCCTTTGCCATCAAGGATTCACCAGCTTTGGTCATATAAAGTTTATGGCACATTTCATGGCAAAATTCTCTCCTACTCTCCTGCCATCTCTAGAATTTTCAGGATGATACAGTATGTACCGCTTCTGGTACCGTTTACCATAAGTTATTCAGAGGTGGCAGTTTTCTCCTTGGGTATCAGTCTAAGGCTGTAAGCAGCTTGTGTTTTTTTTTAAATCCCATGTGGGGCTGTTTTAAAAGCTTTTGAAAGAAGTAGATCACCCCTATTGCAATACTTCTGTCTAACTACATCTGATATACAAGGAAATGAGCTGACATGATCTGTCCATAGACCCATGCTGATGAATACTTGAAATTCCATTCTCTAAGACATGAGTTTAAATGTGTTCCCTTAACAAACTTTCAAAAACAACTTCCCTACTATATATGTCAATGTTACATTCCACAAGTTGCTAGGTTGAGACCATCTTTAATGAAAAATAAACCTATCACCAATCACCTATCACTTTAATTAAAAAATGTGTACTGTTTTTATAAGAAACCTGACTGTATGCAGTGAAATTCTCCCTTCATTTACTGCTGTGGATAGGAATTGTCAGATGGTCCCTAACTGCTGAGCAGGGAAACAATCATACTTATGAACAGCAGGGGGAGCCCCCGCCTTACTTCCCAGCCATGCAGAACTCGAGCAGCTTTGTTTATGACGATCCCTATGCAGTCCAGACCACACTGAGCACGTGCACAGTCTTAGTCTTGCAAAGATGTTTAACAAAGTTACAAGATGGTGACCCCCTGTAGCCAACTTTGAAAGCATAAATTATTTGTTTGATTAGGCTTGTGGTGCAGTAAGTTCATGCTTATGTTTAGTATACAAAATACAGCATGCTAGAGGAGATAAAGTCTGAGAAAATTAGGAGCTACATATTTGTTGATTTGTTCTATCAGGCCATGTATCACATACAGACATACCCCTTACTCTTCTTATTACTATTTATTGTCTTTTTGAAATATTTACTCCTGTAATACAAATAAAAAGTTTGGCCCCTACCAAAGTTTTACATTCCTTTTTGCTTTGAAAGGGTTCAATCCTTATTTTCACAATATTAGTCCCAGCACTAAAGTGCAGTCTTCCATCTGTTTCATATAAACTGCCATGATATCTACCATGATAATTCAGGAATCACAAACTTGCAGACCACCACCTCTTACGTCAACAGTAGTAGTAGCAAATCCTCAAAACTGCTCATTAACATTTAAGGGAAGAAGTGAGACAGGCATACTGGAGCTTTAGCATGGTTGCACATATACCAAATGTCTGTAGCATAAATCTAATGAATGATCTCTTGCTTGCACCCAGTCAGTATAAAGCTGAATGCAAATCCTGAACTACTTTTGGGAATGAGACCATATCCCATTTCAAATAAGTTTGACTGGGATTTTATTTATATTTGTTTTGCTATAAAGGTGTTTTCACGGATTTAGCTTGGGCCACAGTTAGAGCTTTAGGGGACCCAGGTATTGCAGGAAGGCTTGGGCATCAATCTAAGGGAAGGAATATACTGTATGTAACTTAGCCTGAAGCCCTACAGTTGTTGAGCTACAGCTTCCAAAATGCCACAAAAAGTGTTGCCTCTGATGCTGAGGACTCCTTATCTTTCTACCTTAAAACTGGCCTGGGAGTTGTGTCTCTAGAATGCAAAGGGAAATCCTAAATGTGGTCTGAAACTGGAGTTAAACTGGGGCAAAAAGTCCATCAGCACAACTCCAACTTCATAACTCTAATGTCAGTTTTTTTTCTTTGTTTACAACAATGCCTTATACTTCCTTTTTTACATCAAAAAGCCATAAGTAACAGTGTTTCTGACAATATCTGCCACCTCAATCTGCCATATTAATGCAAGCAAAATGCAGTCAATAACCACCAACTTCTAATTCTCCTATTGATTCTTAAGTGTCACTTTAAATTGATGTAAGATGTATATGGCAACTGAAGCACACTGGACAAATTGTAAAAGTGCTCAAAATGTGTATTATTTGCTCAAAAAGACAACTGTAGCAGTGGCTGTGCACATTGATAATACATTTTGACCCTAGGCAGGATTGGGTCTATATGTTGTACTATCACCTGAAGGGCTTTCAGCAGGTAGAGCACTCCAACTCTGAGTGGAATTTAAAATTATAAAAGTGATATAAGGAAATATAATGCCAAATTATATTAAAACTAGAATGAGTCTTCTGTGAATATCAGAATTTGACATTCTTTTTATGACAATTTTTCTCCATGTGATATGGCTAAAGATCCATATGAGTTGATGTTGAGCTAATCATACTGTGAAGCAGACCATGTAAATGTGTAGATTATATGTATATTACAATATTTAAGTGCTTGAAATTGTGTTTTGCATCATAAGCCTTGGGAGGTTGTTAATAGTATTATTAAGACCAGCACCATTAGGGCAAACAATATAGCCATGACAGCAAACTGTCCAGATGTGCCTTATTATTCTTCTTCAGTTTGTTTATTACCCGGATAATTGCGGCAGCCTCCTGCTGAGCAACCCCTGACCCATCGGCCTTCATTGACAGACACTGTCCATACTTGGAGTGAATCCGAATCCAAGGCATCTGGTGTCAAATTGCAGATTTCAGTCTTGGTAAAGTTCTTCATAAAATCATCATATGACATCCTAGAAAAACAGAGAGCAAAATTGTAATGTTAAAATGATATACTGTGAATTAACAGCAGGAACATGAGTGGAAGTGTGATAAATCTCTTGAGTGATATAATAATGTAGCACAAACATGACAGCCCCCAAACTTTTTATAAAGTAAAGAAAGATATTGATGTAAAAATGACCTGAAAGACAATATACAGATAAAGTAAAAGTACACACCTTAGGTTACGTTATGAGATCATCACTAACAAGATGTCTCAAACTGTTACTTTTTGCTGTGTAAATACACAAAATCCATGAATAACCTGTAAAAGATCTTTATACAAATTGCATAAGGATTTCATCAGTTTGAAATGGTTTCCTTACCAAAACTCGCCATCTTCCTGTACCTGGTGCTGGAGGCGACCCTTTTCGGACTTATCTACTATAGCCCATTCCTTGGCACTACAGTGGAAAGATACAAGAAATACCTTGAGAGGCAGATTTACTTCCAGGAATTCCTACCTTGAATAACCGATATGTATTGCACAAATGCTTCCTAAAAACAGACATCACTATAATCAGAGCTACAAAATGTATATGGTAGTTATCACTTATGTGAGGCACAAGGCCACAAAGATTTATCACTAATATATTATATGTATAAAGTTTATCACTAATATAGTATATGTATGTAGAGAAACCATTTCAGTAGAATGGTTATTGACTCAAAGACAGACAGCCCACTATTTATAACAGCAACTGCCTTACTTGTCACTCCATGCGCCATTCCATTCCACTTGTCCCCAAGGGTTCCTGAGACGAACAAGTTTGACTGATTTTCCTTTCAACATAGTCTGTAAAATGAAACGATGTTATCTAGAAGAATGCATTATATTGTTTATGAACAATGGTGTCTAGTGACAGCCTTTTCTACCCTTACTGGAGTTACTGATAGCAGATATTGCTGAAAATGGACTGTATAGTAGTTCTGTTGACAGGTAAGCTTTTATTAGCTATAACAACTTATTACAAGAAACCCTCAATTCCCCTCCTTTTCATCTTCTGTATTTATTACTCTTCTTTTCTCCTCCCAGTGTCATTCTGTGGCTACTAAAGCAAATAAAGTTCTGTCTTGCATAAAAAAGGGCATTAACTCAAGGGATGAAAACATAATTATGCCTCTTTATAGGTCCCTGGTGAGGCCTCATCTGGAGTATGCAGTGCAGTTTTGGACTCCAGTCCTTAAAGGGCACCAATCATGACCAAAATCATTTACTAAGTAAATACACTATGTGAAAGTTCAAGAAATCCGATTTTTAAAACAGTTAGAATTATATGTATAATGTAAATGATCAGCTCACTATTCCTTCTGCAAGATCTCCCCTATCTCCACTGCAGTTCTAGCTGAGGCAGGCATCTTGGATTTCACTGGCTCCTCCTACCTATATCTTCCCAGCCAACTGTAGCTCTGAAATCTCGCACATGCTCAGTTCAAATTCCTTGTTTGCTTATCAACCCTTCTTAGCTATTTTCAAATCAGCCAAACCTGTGTGTTAGCTGCTGTACAGTAGTGCTGCCACCTGCTGGAAGTTAGCAGGTGACAGCACTTCTAGTGGATACTTCTAGTGGAGGAGTTTACTAAAACAAGGCATTCTGGGTAGAATACTCAAAGCAGTGTTACAATCTGAGCATGCTCCTGAACTTTGCACATTAGAGTCTCTGTTAGAGTCTCAATATGGCCTCCCACAGTGAAAGAACCCATTTGACAAAGTAAGGGATTTTTTTAAAACCTGCAGTTTTTTCAAAAAAAAAAATATATGTAGTTTGATTAAACGTGTTTAGCTTGTACTGGTCAGATTGTTAATGTGTTTGATTTTGGCTGTGATAGGTGCCCTTTAAGAGGGATATAAATGAGCTGGAGAGAGTGCAGAGACTAAGTGCAACTAAATTGGTTAGAGGGATGGAAGACAAATTATGAGAGTAGACTGTCAAGGTTGGGGTTGTTTTCTCTGGAAAAAAGGCGCTTGCGAGGGGACATAATCACACTTTACAAGTACATTAGAGGACATTATAGACAAATGTCACGGGACCTTTTTACCCATAAAGTGGATCACCGTACCAGAGGCCACCCCTTTAGACTAGAAGAAAAGAACTTTCATTTGAAGCAACGTAGGGGGTTCTTCACAGTCAGGACAGTGAGGTTGTGGAATGCACTGCCGGGTGATGTTGTGATGGCTGATTCAGTTAATGCCTTTAAGAATGGCTTGGATGATTTTTTGGACAGACATAATATCAAAGGCTATTGTGATACTAAACTCTATAGTTAATATAGCTATGGGTATACAGAATTTGTATGAAAGTAGAGAGGGGTGTGTGTATGGATGCTGGGTTTTCATTTGGAGGGGTTGAACTTGATGGACTTTCAACCCGATTTAACTATGTAACTATGTAACTATTTTCTTCTCCATCCTCTCTCTCTCTCATCTCCTCTTTTATTTGGCATCTTTCTCTCTCTCTTTCTCTCTCAGGACCATTTCTTCATCGGTTTCCCACTTTGGGCCTTGCACTTTGATGCTAATATCCTAGAAACTGCTACTTTGTAGTGCATATATGAATTCCAGATCATACCTCTTCAACTCCTGTTACAGAGTATGCGTGGCCTTTAACCAGTCCATTGGCCATGCGGGTCTCCAGCTGAACAGGCACAAGGGTCTGAAAGATTGATTTAAAAAGCAAATTAGATAACTAATTAAAAGGGACGGTATTCTTGGAAACATTTTAAATGAAATAAATCATATAAAGACAAAGAATCCAAGAGCTTGTGAAAAGAAGCAGCAAGAAAAAAGAGAGGTCTGGGACCGGTTGTCCAGAATGCTCTGGACCTGGGGGTTTCCAGATAAAAGATCGTAATTTGGATCTTCTGGTCTACTAGAAAATCATGTAAACATTTAATAAATCCCATAGGCTGATTTTGCTTCCAAAAAGGATTAATTATATGTTAGTTTGGATCAAGTACAAGTTACTGTTTTATTATTATAGAAAAAAAAGGAAATCATTTTTAAAAACTTGGATTATTTGAATAAAATAGGTCTATGGGAGACAGCCTTTCTGTAATTCAGAGCTTTCTGGATAACAGTTTTCCAGATAATGGATCCAATACCTGTACTATAATAAAATTGGCGTAACCCAGGACTCCTAAAACTAGTCACTTTCCCAATAATTTCCCTGGACGAGACTCTTTTTTTTTTCTCAGGTGTGAGCCCTCACTTTTAGGGGAGGCAGGGTATTGCTGAACTATACCCTTGGGAGTTCAATAAATGTACATGGACATCAGTGGTTCTTGAACTTAAGCAGCAACATATATCATTTAACTAATCCACAGAGGACTCATCAATAGTAATGGAGGAGAACAAGGTACATGTGGTTAGGCATATACTTACAGTACAGCACAAACACCCAGTATATCCCCGTAGGGTCAGTAAAAAAACAATGGATTTGCTCACTCATGATAGGTCGTTCCCCAGCTTTCAGAAAACTCCAATTAGAATCTGGATGAACTCTCTAGTCCCTAGGCCCTTATACTTAATCCCTACTCTGGACAGTAGTGCACTCAGAATGCTAATCCTTCTAACTCTCTTTGGCCTAGCAGCTAGCTTCAGAGTGCTCAGCCAGCTAGCCCTACTCCTATCTATCACTCCTAGAGTGATCTATAAAATAGTATATCCTACCACTTACCTAGGTCTGACTATACTAAGACCAGTCCTACCTGCCTGCTCAGGTAAGAACTTCTGGAAAATGGACCCAGAGCTCCATCTTATACACTATAGAACAGAGTCACTTTCTGGCCAACTATGGGACTGCATCGGTCATACTTTGATACAGGAAGGGGAACATATCTCCCAACTATGCTAAGGACCCCCTTAACTGTCTAGAACTTAACTAAGGCCCACTTAGCAGTCCAAACCTTAGAGGAGTATCTAGGGGGATCTATTTTAACAGTCCCCTACATAATAAATATGCACCAACCTCTTTTTGATTCCACTGTTTAGCTATGACATGCCATTTGGCTACACACCTGGATAACTAAGCTACTCAAGTTAGCAAACCAAGTAAAGCAAGTTACCTTCCCACTCCAGGAGGTTGGCTAAAAGTCCCACACACAAGGCAACAGAATAATCAAATATTCCATATTACAGTATGTCATCATTTGAAGTGCATCTGAATCAAAAGTTTATGGTTTTGAAAAAACCTTTAGGTGTACCACTTACAAAATAATGGCCCTGCCAGGTGTGTAACAAATGGCCAACTAAGTAAGCCGGTTGCGTCTTGTGCAGCCATGTTAAGAGTGCAGCCATCTTGTGCAGCCATGTTAAAAGACATGAGGTTAGACACTTATGGCAATAAGCTACCATAGTGTCAGACTTGCCAGATCTTATAATAATTTGCTCTTCGTCCTGAAAGGATGCCTTTACTCTTTATGAAGAAAACACATGATTCCAGCAGTGACGATGGCACATTTCTGTGTCTGACTTACTAAGGAGTTGCTGTCCCCTTTGTAACTACACAGTCAGCCCACTTTCAAAAGCATCCTTAGTGAGTCAGGCCAGGAATTTTAGGTGGCAGTAGCTCTGCAAATATGACATTAAAAAACTGCCAACCGTAGGAAATCAGGTCTTGGTGTTGACATACCAGTGAAGAAAAAGTCTTGGTATTTAATGAAATATAAAGTCAAGCATGCATGCTTTAAAAAAAAGAAGTTCCATGGATAAAACCAACTGCACTAAACCAAAAAAAGAATAAAGCACAAACAAAAAGCCCTTATCCATTTCCCCATTGCTGCCAACAGCCAATAAACACATCCGCATTTATACATGCTCCCCTGGCATAGACAGTTGTTTATGGGGTTTTAAAAGGTTCTTGGTTTTTTTATGGGGGGTTACTCCGATAGATTACTTTTGATAATTGATAGATTACTATGAAAGTGCCATGTATTAAATGTAAGGGTGGTGTGCTCCTTACTGATAAATGTTATGGATCTTAATTTACCTGCTGTATAGTAGAGCAGGGCTTTCCAACTGGAGGCTTGTGGGCTGAATGTGGTCCTCCAAGGAAATCCTATTTCCTCATGTCTGTTTGTGGTCTCCATAGATTTATTTGTATCTCATCATCATCATTTTAATATATTATAGCTCCTGTATATGTGCTTTCAGGCCACTATATGTAAATGGTTGAACAGAATTGTGACTCTTCCTATACTCTGTGATAGAATATGTTGAGTTGGTAAGGGTTGAGTGTCATTAAAAGGGTGGTTCACCATTAAGGTAACTTTTAGTATGTTATAGAATGGCTAATTCTAAGCAAATTTTCAATTGGTCATCATTTTTTATATAGTTTTACAATTTTTTGCTTTCTTCTTCTGACTCTGTTTTCAAAAAGGGGTCACGGACCGCATCTAAAAAACAAATGCTCTGTAAGGCTATACATATATTGGTATTGCTACTTTTTATTACTCATCTTTCTGTTCAGACCCTCTCCTATTCATATTCCAGTCTCTTATTCAAATCAATGCATGGTTGCTTGAGTAATTTGGGCCCTAGCAAAATTGCAAACTGGAGAGCTGCTGAATAAACAGCTAAATAACTTACAAGCCACAATTAATAAAACATAAAAACTGAATTATCTGAAATGAATTCTCAGAATATCACTCTCTATATCATACTAAAAGTTAATATAAAGGTGAACAACCACTTTAAGCTGAGAGAGAAATTGCCGAGTCCCAAGTAACAACTATCAGTATATCATAAATGTAGTTCTTTAAGGCAAACGCAGAACTGTATGGCTCATGCCACCTTCAGCCGATTACTAAACACTCAAGAGAAGCAAATAGATCATTTTTTTTCAAAACCAAATGAGCATGCACAGAGCATACAAACCGCTGCTGGCTTTGGTGGCAAACCTTTGCCATTTGTGTCAGGACGTGTGTCACCCACACTCTCTATCATTCTGATTATTGCATCCTCCATATTACCCGGAGGTGCAACTCCACAGGAAGAACCATATTTATCCTGGCGCCAGCAACAGAGAACATACAGGGAAAACAAGTTAGAGAAACGAGTGCTGGGACACAAGAATGACAAAAGTGATACGATGGAGAGGATTACAGCACACTTTAAGTCTACTAAAATATCATTCAAACATTTAATAAACCCTCAAGACTGCTTTGCCTCCAATAAGGATTAATTATATCTCATATTTAATCTTTATTGGAGGCAAAACAATCCTGTGGGTTTGGATAAAGTACAAGGTACTGTCTTATTATAGAGAAAAGGGAAATGATATGTGTTTTCTGTAATGCAGTAGTTGCTTCTGTATGAGCAGCCTGTTCTTTCAGCCTTTTCTGAGATAAGTTTACTGCCATATTGTTTTTTATGACTAGCTACAATGTCCTGGGCTAAGCCCAAAGCAACTAAATAGTTACACACTTGATAAATGCCATTAGTAGCTAAATATATCTGGGCAATTGGGCTTTGTACTTTCTTATCTACTTATAGTTCACTATGAGTTATTTTGTTTACAGTGAGCCCCTTGCACATACTCATTGTGCTCTGATCTCCTATATGTGCTTACTGGGCATGACTTAGTGCTTATCTTTGTCTATGCACTCAGGATGTCTCAGTAAAGAGCTGTACAAACAATACAAAACAAAAGAATGAATTATGGAACTTCCAGGTCCAATTTTGTAGTATTTGTATGGATATTCTTTTAATTTCTCTTTCAAGGGCAGTATGCCAATTTTTTCAATACAATGAATTGAACACTGTTTTAAAGGGATCCTGTCATCGGAACACATGTTTTTTTTCAAAACGCATCAGTTAATAGTGCTACTCCAGCAGAATTTTGCACTGAAATCCATTTCTCAAAAGAGCAAACAGATTTTTTTATATTCAATTTTGAAATCTGACATGGGGCTAGACATATTGTCAATTTCCCAGCTGCCCCAAGTCATGTGACTTGTGCCTGCACTTTAGGAGAGAAATGCTTTCTGGCAGGCTGCTGTTTTTCCTTCTCAATGTAACTGAATGTGTCTCAGTGGGACATGGGTTTTTACTATTGAGTGTTGTTCTTAGATCTACCAGGCAGCTGTTATCTTGTGTTAGGGAGCTGTTATCTGGTTACCTTCCCATTGTTCTTTTGTTTGGCTGCTGGGGGGAAAAGGGAGGGGGTGATATCACTCCAACTTGTAGTACAGCAGTAAAGAGTGATTGAAGTTTATCAGAGCACAAGTCACATGACTTGGGGCAGCTGGGAAATTGGCAATATGTCTAGCCCCATGTCAGATTTCAAAATTGAATATAAAAAAAATCTGTTTGCACTTTTGAGAAATGGATTTCAGCGCAGAATTCTGCTGGAGCAGCACTATTAACCGATTCATTTTGAAAAAAAATTTTTTCCCCTTGACAGTATCCCTTTAACCTAAAGTTTTAATTGAGAAAACTGACTTGCTATCTTTTGGACAGGTTTAAAACTTTGATTGGCGAGGACTGCACTGGCCTGTTGATGTGGTTCTCTTCTGAGACGTCTGTTATGGCTCAGTGGTTGGCCTGTAGAGCCTAATGATGAGATCAGTCTGATTTAGCCCAGCACATGTGTGGCAATTTGGGTAATGAACAATTTATTTGGTGACCTCAGTAAAGAGGATCTGCTTGTGTAAAGACTCCCATATTTTATTAAATAGAATAAGAGAAATAGATTCTTTAAAATTAAAAGAATAGGCATACATTTTCAGCACACATTATATTTACTTAGTTTGTGATAAAAAAGGTATATATAGATTGACTACTCCCCCTTTAAAAAGGTTTAGTAACTGAAAGGTAGTCCCATCACATGGATGTGAGTCCTTATACTTACATCAATTGAGCATCCAATGAGTGAGCCTCTCTCAAAAGCTTTCTTCATTATATTGTACATGTCCTTTGGAGCTTCTTTAAGCTCATAAAATTCTGTTACTCCTCCAGTGAAGTCCTCCATGGCTTCTGTGGTATTCCCACCCTTGAGAGCCTCATAGGAGCCATGCAGCCTGAAATTAATTGCACATACCATATTGTTACTGCGAATATCAATGATCAACAAAAGCATATCATAGACACTATTCTTTAGAATGGGAAAGGTTTGTGTATGAATGAGCGTTATAAAGAGCTGGGCCAAAAGCTTCTGGCATCCAAGACAAGTCCCCAGCTGTCACCAATGTCTATCAATTCTGGTCCTATCAATTCTAGCATTCCATTTGATTTCCAACTTAAAGTTAACTTTTCGGCAGTTTGCAGAACCTCTTTCTCTTGAAAAATGTATCATAAAGTTTTACACATGCTTGAAAAATAAACATTCATAAAAAGTATCATTTGTTAGTTTACAATGAAATTGGCATGATGAATAACTTCCTTACTTTGCATAAGCCTTCTCCAGCAAAGCACTCCAGAACTCATTCCGTTGGGAAGATTTGGTGAAGACCAGCTCATTGTTATATGTTGGCAAATAGTCATCTATGACCACATCTACCCAGTCTCCGTAACGCCAGAACTGCAAAAAAAAAAAAACGATTGGAAATTATTCCTTAAGGTCCATTCATCTACTACAGTGGGTTTACTTTGGGAGAACGCGCAGCAAATGCTTTCTATTTGGCCAGACTCTCTGCTGAGTGGGGGTCACTTCACAGCTAGTTTTCTAGAACTGTGCCGCCCCAAATCCTTGTTAAGGGTGACAAATAATAAGAATTACTTTTTTCAGCAGCTGTATTGAGTGTGGATCAATCACTAATGTTTGAGACATTATCTTATGGTTTACAATGTGAAAACGTACTAATCAACAATGTAATTATGCGGCTCCTTGGAAATGTGATACAAGCATGGGATCCTTTATTCAGACCTGTTATCTGGATAGCTTCAAATTACAGGAAGAAATCTCCTTTTTAATCAAGTAATATATTTTTTTCAATTTGTTTCCTTTTTTCTGTAATAATAAAACAGTACCTTGTACTTGATCCAAGCTATAATATGATGAATCCTTATTGAGAGCAAATCAATAGTACTGGGTTTATTTAATGTTTAAGTTTTTTTCAGTAGACAAAGTATAGTGATCCAAGTTAAAAAAAAATACCTTATCTGGAAAACCCCAGGTCCTGGGCATTCTGTAGAACAGGTCCCATACTTGTGTAGAGATAAAATGGTCATGTTTTTGAGGTGAACGGTCCCTTTAACCAGTTTTTCCAATAAAAAATACCTTATATCATTATTATTTTGAGCTGCAGGATTTTCCTACTTCATTATTTCATGGAGATATTAATACAGGTATATTTTAAAATTTATTTTCTGGCAGATCTCAGATGAGGCATATGAATGGCTGGTTAAAGGGGCAAACCAATTACTGAAATGTATTGGCTGACCTTAGCTACACTTAAGAATACATTGAAAACACTAGAATGGAAATGAAGTATATGTTACTATAAATAAATCTATTTTCACAACACCTGAAAATGAAATATTCCGGCATAGTTGTCTTTGAAACTCTGGTCTGGAGGAATGACACGAAAAAGGATTTTTTCATTGAGCGTCAAACAAGCTATGGCAGCCAAGAACCAGCAATCCCCTGAAATGAGAGAATACAAAATATAATAATATAATATAATAAATGTATTGGCTAACAGTTTACTATAGCAGGACCTACATGGAGACCTGTGGGCCAACATCTGTCCTAAAGCTTATTTAAACTGTTCCAGTGCAGGGGGGCTTCTGGGTTTGCTGCAGCAGATTCGATCTACCCCCAACTCCAGGGGGGCTCAGACCAGGACAAAGGGGGTGGGATCATATTCACTAGAGGAAATTCAGCTCAAAGTTACCAGGGGCACTTTCCACCACTGTCAAAATGTCTCTTAGAAGAAGTTGCACTGTCCCACTGAATTAAAAAAATTAAGTTGCATAGCTGTACTCGAGCATTCCCATCATCATTTTACCAGTTTTCAGAATGCTTTAAGCAATACTATCATTATTATATATATAATTTTAGAACTTTCCAGTATTCTAAAACATAATTGCTTAATCTGCTGACCATGTTCATTTCCAGCCAGACATGCCCCTATACACTTAAACTCCACCCATTTCTAATGAAACCCTTTCCCATTGGATCGATAGAACAGTTCCTAAATTAATCCTCAGTCCATTAGACATATGCTCCCCTCTTAAAAAAGTAATAAAAATAACACGAGTGCTGCTGAAAGGAAGAAAACTGATGTTTGTAGCGGCTGTAAGAGGTTTGCTCACAAGACAGATGGCATTACAGACATGTTGCCATATGATATCACTGATGTCCTGTATCCAGAAAGCCAACACTCTAGGCTGATGTACTGACCTGAGTGAGCAATGGAAATGTGTACAAATGCATGTGTATCCCAGCCAGCCCAGTCAATCAAACCGAACTCCTGCTTGTACCGATACAGAGAATTAATGTACAATAAAATGCTTGAAGGCACAAGCTCAGAGAAGGCACATTTCATAGTTTCAGTTGTAAATGAAAGCAATTATTAAACTATAATTCATTCAATGAAACAAAAATAATCTACAGACCCGTCTGGATAACAATATAGGGGGGTAGCAATATTTTCAGTATACAGTACAATCAAGAATTCATCTGGGCAAATTTTGGGTGAAATCTATTGTAAGGTTGCTTTGATAACACATTGCAAAAGCTTAATACATCTAATACAGAAATACAGTACAGGTATGGGATCTGGTATCCAGAATGTTCAGGATAATTGTAATTTGGATCGCTATCCCTTAAGTCTACTTGAAAATCATGTTAATATTAGTTAAAATTAAAAAAGTTTTTTTTTTTGCCTCCAGTAAGGATTAATTATATCTTAGTTTGTATCAAGTACAAGGTACTGTTTTATTATTACAGAGAAAAAGGGAATATATTTTTTTAAAATTTAAATTATTCGATTAAAATGAAGCCTATGGGAGATGGTCTTCCTGGAATTTGTAACTTTCTGGATAATGGGTTTCTGGATAACTGTACAAAATATACTATGGCCGAAAGGCAAACAAGTTAGGGACCGCCATGTGAGGTTTACCTTGACGTGGTATGGTGGCTTTTCAACTTTATGATCATAACTTTGTAACTAAAAACCCCTGTTTTGTAAACTTACTTTTGAGACAGGGGCCCAGGGAATGTGCATTAAAACTAGCACTTCCATTATACTTAAATATACTATTACTTAGCCTTTAGAGTGCTTCCACACCCCTATTTTGTACATTTCCGGATAACGGATTCCAAACCTGTGCTGTATATATTTATAAATAGGCTGCAAATGACATTTTTGGCCGTTTACATGCACATATGTCTTGTATAAAATAAACTGTAGCAGCCAAGAAATATAATTTAGTCATACACACACACACAAGTATGGCATCCACAGTGTCAGACTGGGACACAGTATAAATGGCTACAGTTTTGGACTGGGCCTTCCAAACATCTGAAATCAAGGGGGTACAACAGTTAGATGCAATCAGTGCTAAATGTAATAGACCTCTTGCGGAGATACAGAATTCTGTTAAACGCAATAGAGAATTCTGTATTTGGCAAAATCTAATAAATATGGATTTAGTACATCCCTAGCTTGGACAAACTAACTGAGATCTGATAATAGTATCCGCTGACCTGGAAAGCCAACTGCTTTGTATAGTGAACATCGAGAACCTCTGACATTTAGGCCATTGGATATCATAGTGATGAGAGAATCTGTCCCATTTCGCTGAAAAATTCAACAAAAAGTTTTGGCGCAAAGTACATTAAAGTCTAGGGGCGTTTTTTTTCATGGAACCTTGTTTCTGCTTTGGGGAGGGCAAAATCCCATGCATTTTTCGCTGACTATACTGTTACACACATACCCTACTTTGTTAGATGACCTCCTTTCCATTAGGCTACACCTGCTTTTTCTATAGAAAATAAATCTAACTACCAACAGATGATATCTGAGTGCTTTGTACTCCACATTAAAATAAATAAACTATATTATTTTATGTACTTATAGAGACAGCTCAGATCCCTTTGGTTGGAAGGAGAGGGGAAGGATAAAATAACGTGTTTTTCGCACGTCTTTTCGCATGGTTATCTATGGAAAGCAAAGAGCAGAAGGACCAGCTTCAGTTTTTAGAACTCATCGCTAAGGAATCTGTCCACTACTCTCAATATAGTTTTTAGCTAATCATAGAATGAACGGTGTTCCATTAATTCACCAGCAATGCTTTTTGAATAAAATGATTGTGTATTCCCCTTCTGGAATATTCCCTTGTATGAGGAACATACTTTTTGGGACACATTTCACATCTTCACACAGTTTCTTCTGTATCTCCAGGATCATTGATAGGCCTAGTTTCTTATGTCCTACTACATTCTGTATTTCTGTTTAATGACCATTTTTTATAATAAGTCCCCAGTCTGATCTTATACCTGCTAAAATATCAATCTCATGATTTTATTTGTGAGGGTTAGGTGGGGATTGATGAAAAAAAGAAGTGGACAGCTGCCTGAGCAGAATCTGATCCCTATCCATTCAGGCTCACATTCTTTATCTGTCTATAGTGTCTGGCCTAAAGTTCACAGAACTTTTCCCTGACAGTCTGTCAATAGATGTACCACCTTTGACATAGCCCATAATAACTTAATAAGGATTTTGTACAACAGCAATTTGGTATGGATAGCAATGGCCAAAATATTGGCTTGGGTAGGCTACATCACTGAAGCAGGACAGTTTAAAATATGTGGATAGATTTAAACAGCCAGCCTTTCAGGATCACTGGAAAGAGGACAGTCCCCTGCACATACCAGCTCATTCCAATCATGCCTTATAATGATTCTTATGTTTCCAGCTGACACCAATTAGACAAAGTTGTTAATGGTGATGGGAATGCTCTTCTCATTAGAAAATCTCTGGATAAGACTCAGGCCCAAGTTTAGAAGAATTCCCATAAGGCTACCATGGGCCTATCAAAAATCGATACCGTTTTGACACTTGTCTAATCACAATGAGAGTGGGTCTAGAGTAACAGGTTCTCTGGTGGGGCCTAGGAAACAATGTATGGTACTGATTTTAATTATACAATTTATGAGGCTGTACTTAGAATTGATTTTATTGAAGTACGTGGACAGAATACAGAAATAAGAAGAAAATAGTCATGTATAAATGTCTTGTGAGTTGTATTTGTTCCAGTAATTGGAATATAATATTTTACAGTAAGAAATACCACATTTTGGATTGCTGCTCCCAGTCATTGGAAACACGGCTATTATTGAGCAGGGTACACATAGAGCTGTCATTATTCTGATTGCACTTGATGGATCAAAGGTTATAGTTCACTGGCTGCTGGGGTTTACTTTACTGCTTTTCTGTACTGGACCAAATTCCACTATTCTAATAAAAAATCCTTTAATTTCAGTCTTTGACTAGCAACATATTTAGAGCAGAGTTACTGATGAACATTGCAACCCCTTTACAATCCTTGAAAAAGATCCAGCAAGATGGGTGTCATTTCTGTATAGATGCTTTAACCTTGGAAAAGGAGTTAGGATACACCAAAATCTACAGTTATATCAGTGGGTTGGAGAACAGGTTAAACTTTGGACTGACTACAGGTGAATAACAGTACAAAGCTTTTTAGACATGTAACATGATAGCTCTGAACAGTATACAAAAGCTGTACCATTAATAGAGGTACATTGGAAATAGGAAATTTACTTGCCCTTCTGTAGCACAATTGCTATGTGTACTATGTTCAGACCTCGGAGAGATGCTCCCTAAAGACAACTCTGGGTATAGGTACTTCAGTACTAACAAGTAACTTTCAGTAGTAGTTTTGTTTTATGGTATTATTTTTATGAAGGATTATAGTATTACACTATATACTAAAAATCTTACCTAAATCTCCTTGGCAGATGTCAGTTCGGTTTGCTCCTCCAAGGATAAACTCAGGATTCTCGCATATTTCCTGAGGAGAAGAAATTAAAACACACAGTAAGTGGAAAGCTATACCTCCTCTCCAGCAAAATAACATATTTTTTGAGTATAACTAAAGGTCTTTATCTCCCTTAGATATAAAGACATAGTTAACGGAGATCCAACAGATGCTACTACCACATTTTTGTATATGCATGAAATGGGAACAGCCATAACGCTTACTTCCTTAGGCTCCACCAGAAGAGAAACAACTTAACATTGATGGAGTCTTAGGAAAATGCCTTTGACTGCAGCCAGTTGGCTAAAATGAACAGCAGGCTCTACTCTTGTTTATAATTCATTATATTAGCAGTTAAAAAGCAGCCAATATCTCAAAAACTACAAAGGACCCACAATTAATGTGAATTACAAAAGTGCTTAGAAGTACACCCAGACCACTTACTGCCCCACGGGCCTGGGACAAAACTTGCACTGCTATGCGTATACAAACTCATTGTGAAAGTGTGCCAAGGTATTCCCTGTGGGCCCTATAGGGTGGTGGGTCTGATGCAGTTGCACTCCCCTCCTATGGTAGATTCTCCATATATATTTAATTGCTTTTTCAGTCAGTGCTCAACTGCACCCCTCAACCTCCTAGGGTTGCTAGTTTTTCTGGTCCTGGTTAAACCAGATGGTGACATAAAAGGGCAGGGTGATGACATTGAGGGGTAGAATGGTGACATCAGTGGTGATGCAACGGCGTAGTTATTGAGCAGACAATTATGATACAGCCCAAGGAACAGGCAAGCTGTCAAGTTAACCTGACACCTAGGCTTCCAGTAACTGTGACACAATCTGTGATCGGGAAAAATCTCAAGGTTGTTATGTGACTTGAAAAACACTAGGGATGCACCGAATCCACTTTTTTGGATTCGGCCGAACCCCCGAATCCTTCACAAAGGATTCGGCCGAATACCGAACCCTAATTTGCATATGCAAATTAGGGGTGGGAAGGGGAAAACATTTCTTACTTCCTTGTTTTCTGACAAAAAGTCACGCAATTTCCCTCCCTGCCCCTAATTTGCATATGCAAATTAGGATTCGGATTCGGTTCGGCCGGGCAGAAGGATTCGGCCGAATCCGAATCCTGCTGAAAAAGGCCGAATCCTGGCCGAATCCCGAACCGAATCCTGGATTCGGTGCATCCCTAAAAAACACATTTCAAAAGTAGGAAGAAAGATGGTGCTCCAGAATAAATTGTAAATGACTCACCAAATAGTAAATGTGGTCGGGGTGCACCAGCCCCAGACCCCCAGCTTTATGGAGCAGTACGACAACAGATATGTGGAAAAAGCAGGGCCGACCGGGACCAAAGAAGATCAGTTAAAAAATAATTTTATTTACACAAAGTTAAAAATATATATTTGCATCTCCATCTGCCCTATGCGTTTCGCGCCCACTCAGAGCAGAGTCACAGGCTCTCATTCTTTGGTCCTGTGGATCCGTTCGAGTGCCGGTCGGCCCTGCTTTTTCCACATATCACTTGAAAAACACAACTACAGAGCAAAAAGTATGTGCTAGCATGTAAACCACATTTGTTGGTGAGCGAATGCTAGAGTCCCATCTCTTAACATTAGCAGCAATATTGAAAAGAATCTTGTGCTAATCCTGCCCACGTCCTCTGACATTTAAAGGAGAAGGAAAGCTACAGAGGCATTTTATTGCCAATAGATTAGCTGCAATAGTGCAAGCTAGAATGCTATATTTATTGTGTAGAATGATTTACCATACCTGAGTAAAAAGCTCTAGAAACTCTCTGTTTGTTTAGGATAGGAGCTGCAGTTTTAACATGGTGTGACATCACTTCCTGTCTGAGTCTCTGGGCTCAGATTACAGTAGAGAAGGGAGGGGTGGGGGAAGAGGAGCAAACTGAGCATGCTCTTGCCCAGGGCAATGAGGTTTAAGCTGAAGGCAGGAAGTCTGATACAGAAGCCCATGTGTACACAATAGATGGAAAGAAATGCTGTGTTTCTTTTGACAGGGGACTCAGAGCAACATTACTTTTGGGGTTTACTGGTATATTTAGATGGATGATAAGGCTTACTTAGTTTTAACCTTTCCTTCTCCTTTAAGAAGGAGCTGAGTGAGACATACGTCTGAAAGATTTCCTTCACTATAACCCGTTTGGGTTGAAACATCAGAAACATAATCAAATTGTTGAAATATCTAAATTAGAAGTTTAGGATTAGTAGAGTCTGGCGGACAAGTAAAAAAAAAATTCTGTTGGAAGGAAATGGCCCCGTTGAGCACTTTAATGAAATCTTTCTACAGGACGATCCTCCAGTCAGACGAATGGCTTCTTTCCAAATGTTTGCAGTCAGCTGCTGTCATATCTGGTGTTAGCAATGGCATGTTAGCAGTTCTTACACACGGAGTACATCTGTTTAATGGCTGTGCATCTGGCAAAAAGAGATCTCCCAGGAAGCTTCCGTCTATGTTATTTTTCTCTGGAATCATTTTAGCACATAACATATATTATGTGGAGCTACTGAGGCAATATAAAATAATCAAAGGAAAATTTAGATATAGGGATCTATTACCCTATGGTATTTATTGGATTGTTAACCAGTAATTATCTAGTAAATTCTAGTTAAACTATTGATTCTTAATTTAGAAATCATTTTCTTTTTCAAAAGACAATAACCTAACCAATAGCCTTACATGCCTAGCGTCCCCCAACTACAGTTGCCGCCTTCCACCGCTGCTAATTCCAGGTGGGGTTGGTGACATTGGCAAAGAGGTGTGGTGACATCATGAGGCTTTGAAGTGCCAATTGGTGATTGCCCATTCAATCAAATGCGGGCGATGCTAAACTATAACTCACCTCTTGTTGTAGCTTCGGGTGCAAGCTGCTGGTCCCCCTGCCAGGGACCCATGTATAACTCCAACAAACACACGCTGCAGAAATCCTGTGAAAATGGTTTATTAGCCAACATTTCGGCCAACGCTCTTTCTCAAGCCAGGTTTGAGAAAGGGAAAAGGAAGCAAAGTATATAGTTCTGTGTAGACCTTCTACTTAATGTCCAACAGAAGCATGCTGAACAACTAATAATGGTAGCCGGGCTTTGTTCACAGAAATGCAAGAATAGCTATCGTTATTTTTTTTTTTGGGACTGTCCTGTTTTGAATCAGATTTCAATAGTTTCACTAAAGCCTTATGCTGTCGTCCTCACTGTGACCTATTTATACAACACCAATAAGTTGTGTATTGCAGCAAATGAAAAAACAAGGGTCATATCATGAAGGATATGGGAAGCGCCTACTCACAAGAACTCACCAGCCATGAGCAGAATGTTGCTATCAATGTATACTTCTATTCTATGCATTTTAAAAGATTTGTTGAAAGCTGGTATTTAAAACATGGTATAGCTCGGATTCTTGATATCTGCTCAGCAACAGCTGTGTGTGGTGTGCTCAGCAGTGGCAGCTCATTATAAGGTGTTAAATAAAAATAAAATTTGTTGGCTGTATCTCTGCAGGTACATTTGGTTTGGTTTTCGACACATTTATATTTTCAGTGGTTTTAAAGTTATTCATAAATTGCTATTGAAACAGCACCAGTCTGAAGCTTTACATTTGATGTACTAATGGTTTTGATGCTGAATCAATGTAGCAGAAGGCACTGGCAGCTGATCAACAGAGCTAATAGATACCCAACTTCTGATACAGAAGTTAGAAAGCAGAATGGGGCAATCAAATGCTGCTTCCAATAGCAATTACCTTTACCGTTGCATTTTATTAATGCCTATTATAAAGTTGCTTAGAATAACATTGCTTTTGTTATGCAAAAAAAAATTCACTTTAACTTTCCCATAAAAGTTAAAATTGAACAAATTGCTCTTCAATAAAACAATATAATTACTCCTAACAGTTTAGGAGTCACAGTTGCAGACCCCTGCCATAAGTCATATTATATCTGTTCTAGCAATGAACTAGAGCAGGGGTCCCCAACCTTTTTAAACTGTGAGCCACATTCAAATGTAAAAGAGTTGGGGAGCAACACAAGCATGAAAAAGTCCCTTGTGGTGCCAAATAAGGGCTATGATTGGCTATTTGGTAGCCCCTATATGGACTGGCAGCCTACAAGAGGCTTTACTTGGCACTATACTTAGTTTTTATGCAATTAAAACTTACTTCCAAGCTTGGAATTCAAAAAGAAGCACCTGTTTTGAGGCCACTGGGAGCAACATCCAAGGGGTTGGAGAGCAACATGTTGCTCACGAGCTACTGGTTGGGAGTCACTGAACTAGAGGTTTGCCCTTTGCTGCTCCTAGATGCCCTCTGGCAACTGTGATGGCAATAATTGGTTAACAGCAACTGTATGCAAGATGGCAGGGACAGTCAGGGTCGGACTGGGGTGTCCAGGGCCCATGGCTACTGTCACCTCAGGGGCTTCCACACCCCCTTAGGCCCCCCGTCCCAGTTGTGAGCTTCTGCAGACAATGTATCTGTTGCCACAACCCTGGGGGTGACACAGGAGACAAACCATGTGATTTTTCACACAACTGATAATGCCAACAGAATTAATCTGCATATTTGCATTTATACATGTGAGGTTAAGCTACCATAATGCTTGCCTGGGCTACCTGCAAAAGCTCACTCTCACCTCATTCTGTTTAATTAGTGCAGCCTCCAAATTTAGTAAACATGTTAACTGTGTAAGATAACCATGGGAAGGACTCTGATGGGACACAGTATAAATTACTTTGTGACACAAGAGCACCCTCTTTTTACACATACTTTTATTGCTGTAGACTTCTAATACATGACACAGTGAAGGTGGGTCTTATTTTCCTGCCTTATAATTAGCCAGTTCCCATCTAGAGTTTCTAGTGACCCTACATACCAGAGACATTTCTTGCTGGGGACAGTGCCTGTTAGCAAAGTTTAGGTCACTGAATTGCATAAATACTAAGGGGCCTTTTTACTAATTTTCGACGTTGAGCCTTTGTGCAACCAAAACTAGTTTACTAGTTTTAATATTCCTGTGCGTGTTTTTTCTTGAAAAAAAAAAAAAAAATTGGACACCTGCGAAAATGTCAGTGAGGTTAAAAAACTCAAAACGTTTTAAGGAACGGAGAATATGTATTAATAAAGTTGTTAGATACAACTCCCATTGACTTCTATTGAACCTCAAACAGCTTTTACTTGGGAGGTTTTTCTGGCAACTGTTATTGTGAGTTTTTGCTTTAATATATAATAAGATTCTGAAAAATATTCTCAGGTATATTTTTTGTTTCTCCATTGCACTTTTCAAGAAAAATTGCAAATTTGAATTTTGATAAACTGGTCCCTAAGCCTGGACTGTTTGCAGGTATATATTTAAGGAAAACTTCAAACACTTCTTTTCTGTACTGTATAAAAATATATTGAGCACGCTACAAATTATGTATATTAAATGTGTGGGTGATTTATTTAGTGCTTTAGAAGAAATGTCTTCCCTGCCCCCTGTCTGGGATGAGCAAAGTAAAAACTGCTGGATTCTCATATTGTGGGTGTATATTGTTGCTGTCTGATCAGGATCATGTGTAAGAGGAAGAGATTCACCTGCTAAAATGTGATGATCGCTACTAACTGTATTTTATTTTATGTTGTGATCTTTGTTATTTAAACTGAAGTCTCCTAGAAAAACAAAAAGGACCTGCCAGCTCCCAATAGGCGCAGTACAACAGAGCTTGTTACCCCTGCTGGGCCCCCTGTGTGTCAGAGCTACCGGCAGCTTTTACTCAGTTTTGTTCATGTTATATTGAAGAAAAGATTTAATTTTGGGTGTTGTTTGCTACTTATGACCAATCTTAATAATTATCCCAAGATACTGTATATTCTTGCTGTTTGTCCATCAGACAGCCAAGTACATGTTCAGCTACCTGCACTTAGCAGGAGCCACGTTGATGCACAACGCCATCAACACTAAATACTGTACATGTGCTGGTCTCTGTCTATAGACCCATTCCTCACACCCCTCAACTCATCCTTTCCCAGGAAGTGATGTCAGTAGGAAACATGTCAGCCAGCATGTGCTACATGCTTTAGATATTAAACTACTTGGCCCTTACTTTTAGTAGAGTCTCCATGGAAAGAACTGGTCCTTTGTACATGTACAGATTAGCTATTTGTAATGAACGGCGTTACCTGCACGGCAGGGTCGGCCGCCGCTCCACCGCCCTCTTAAAGGCGAAGGCGCGCTGGCATGTTTGCGCCAGCGCGTTTTTGCGCACGTTTTGGCGCGAACTTTGAATACTATTTAAGGCTCATTCAGTGTACTGTTCCTTGCCCGTGATAGAACTTGTTTCTTGTGGTTTCCTGAGCCTAGTGCATCTGATCTGAATCTTGTCTGTCTGATAACCTGTGTTTGGCCCTGCCTGTATCCTACTCTGAACTCTGTATCCTGACCTTAGCCTGCCTATGACAACTCTCCTGCTTAACCCCTTGATTGACAACCCGGTTTGACCCTTGCCTGCCTGACGATTCTGATATCCGCCTGCCTCGACCCAGCCTGTCTGACCATCCTTCTGCCTAATCCTTTTGTACCGTGACCTTCGGCCCAAAAGACTTTGCTAACAGCCGTGCCCCTTTGCCAGCCAGAACATCTCGCCTTGCACCCCTCGTAAAGTCCAGGTGGCACCCAAGTAAGCGGAGGGCTCCTCCCGAAGCCCAACAGTGGTCACATTACTGGTGAAGCCGAGCCGAGACCAGGGTGCTTGGCATTTGTTCTGGTATCGGGTGCCGGCCCTGACACTATTATTTTAGTATTTATTTTAGTAGTGTCCAGCATGAAGCCCTGCTGCACTACAGATCACATCAGCATACCTAAAATGGCATGGAGGGATGATATTTGGAATTATAGGACAATAGCAGGCTGTAGCGGGCGAATTTGGCATGTCTATGTTATGCTATGGCCCAATCTGAAGCACTGTAATTCCAGCCTTAAAGGCTAAGAAAGAAAACTTGTGGACAGGAAGATCATACTACTGAACCCTGATACAAATTCCCATTGAGCAAGCAAACTAAAGTCAATCTAGCTCTTCAACATCACACCCAGGAAGGCAGTACAGCCACTATCACTACAAAATCAATGAGTTTGTCTTCAAGATGGGGCATTCCATTCCCTCTACATTTATGCCACCATATCTCCTCCCATCTTCATTACAGGCCCCAGCTCTTAAATCAGGAATCCTACAATAAAAACGGGGTCATAGACAATACTTCCAAAATAGTTAAAAGTAGTTAGCTCTTCTAAGTATACAAAAGCACAAAAAAAGGAAATGTTTCCAACCTTTGGTCTTTTCCAGACAATGTTCTTCACTTTTGTGGATTTTTGTGAAAACTCTTTCTGGCCCAGTGACTGCACAGCAGGTAGAAAGACGGGATCTTCAAACAGCTTCTTCTTACTAACACATTCGCTTCTTAGAGTAGCAAAGTCCTGATCCTCAAATTGAAGTGGTTTAGCGAGAGCTCCATCCCCATTCCTTCTCTCTCTTTCCCGTATGGCACGGTCACATATGAAGTTCGCTGGCATGAAAGGCATGGTTCCCTGTTTCAGGCTTATTGGGTGCCACTAACACTCCGTGTTTCAGCTATACTTTACTATATGCAGATGATGCACTAGGCATACAGTCCAGAGCAGGTAGTTCCCTTTTGGATGGTTGGCTTAATACCATACAAGTGATTAGAGCTGTAACAGACTCTAGGGGAATCCTCTATGAGTATCCTGCTTCAGCGCCTGCAGTTAAAAGCATGCATGTATGCTGCGGTTTGAACAAGCGTGTATATAATAAAAGCTGCTTAATGTTTTGCTTATGTGCTTTTTTTTGGTAGTGGAGGTCAGTGACATGTTAAACAAATCTCACTCTGACTTGTCCTGTCTCAGCAAAACCCATTCATCCTTTTCAAAAAAACTGCTGCCAACAGTATATGAGACTGTTACAAAGACACAGTATACACTAGACCTATGCAATGAATGACTACATAGGGGACCGACTTTGGGCTTTTGTCTATAGTAAATAAAGCTCTGTAGCCTATGTGCCAATTATATTTGGCATGTCCTTAATGTTACTGGTTGTGGTACCTATAGTCTGATTTTATGGCGTTGCAGACTTTGGAAACATTTCAGGTGGATATCAATATATTATACTGAAACATTCAATGAATGTGCAAGATGTCGCTACAGGTACAGGCAGGAGGGTTACAAAAGTAATGTTTTCAAGTAGTACACCATAAAAAAAACACATTCTCTCCAATTGATTTTTTTCACAGTTTATATAAAATTTAAAAAAAATCAGTTGTGTTAATAATCCTTAAATAGTGTTCAAAATATCAACATAATATCTCACTCAAATTAAAAATGTCTCTAAGCATTTATTAACAGCCACGGATGTGAGCCAGCGAATTCAACATTTCGGCGGTAAACCGTCTCTTCCTTAGACATTGTTAATGAAGGCTTTTAATTCAAAGGAAAACTATACCCCCAAAATGAACACTTTAGCAAAAGATAGTTTACATCATATTAAGTGGCATATTAAAAAGACTTTGTAGTGCAATAAGCCTTGTTAGGTGACGTAATGTTTCATCAACCATTACTTCATGCTTATTATTCAGCTTATGCGCATTTTCCCTAAATTTAGTAGCATTGGGCTTAACTATATATTGTCCCTGGCCAGCAGTACCATGATCAGCTACATCCAATGGCTAAACCCCTGCATAGATTTTATTTGACTGGCTGAGCCAAATGATGTTGCTTCTACAAGGAGAAAACTCGGATGGCAAAGCAGAACTGTCAAAGCGTCAATATTAAATAGGGATGAACCAAATCCACTATTTTGGGATTTGTCCATATCCTGAATCCTTTGTGAAAGCTTCGGGTGAATACCGAACTTTCTTGTTTGCGTAACAGGAGGTCACATGATTTTGAGGATTTGGTTTGGCGGGGCACATGGATTCATCTGAAAAAGGACAAATCCTGGCTTTGGTGCATCCCTAATATTAAATTAATCCTAATCTTACTTGAACTAGCACAGAGTGGTAAGGGTTACTGAGGTGCCCTGGGGAAGATGTGAGAGACACAATTGAAAACTTTATTTTTTTTATTTAAATTTAAGAAAGGCTTAAAGAGAAATAAAATAAATAAACACAAAAAAAGTGTCTTGGTTGTGTTTAACCCCCAAAAAGTGTGCCTAAAGAAAATTTAATTTTTTTTTATATACACTCTCTTTACAAAATTTCAATGGCATTAAAGTTATTTGTAAATACTATTGAGAGCAGTGTGTCCCTTGCTATACTCTGCACTGTATGTACAATTGAACAAATGTTGCAGTGATCCGCCGTTGTGTACTCTTGGCTGGAAGAAAGGTAACTTATAGAACGTTGTTTCAATAATGTACTTAGAAACAGCAGTGCAGAAAACCGTAAAATACAGAAACATACTGTACAGCATTAACTAAAAAATCCATTTAAAATGTGTTAACGTGTACTGGAAAATTATTTGGAATTACAGATTTTCAACCCCTTTTAGTTTTATGAAGGTAAACAACCCCTTTAAATATGTTTAACTAACAAACCTTTTAAAAAAAAATGTTTAATTAAACAGGTGACTATTATTTCCAGTACACATGCAATATACATTCATTTAAACCATTACATGATGGTTATTTGTTGCTTTTGAAAGCAATAACTCTTTGATCATTACTATTTTCTGGCCTGTCTCGTAACAGCAAGCAAGCCTACATAGCAGTCATGTTTGATAGTTCTGTCAATCATAAAACATGCAAGGCATGGTGGGAACTTAAGTCTTGGCTGCACAAGAGTCGGATACTACTGTCCAGATTTAGAGGCAGTGCAGAAAACAGAAGGGGTCAGATTGATATTTTCCATAGCAATTACTTTTACAAGCCTTTCAAAATGAACTATAGTGAGGATTTCTATATAATATTTTATAGGCCAGGGGCATCTGTGTAGATTCATCTATTTTTCTTCTGCTTTTTGGCTCATGCAGGTAAGCAGACAGGTTACTTTCAAAACAACTAGTTGGTTTCGGATAGATCACCAGAAATAACAACTTTTTCCAATGATTTTCTCTGTGTGACCGTTTTTCTAATATTGAAGTGTAAAGTGTCATTTTTCACCTTCTGAAGCAGCTCTGGGAGGGGGTCGCCGACCCTGTAAACTGTTCTAAAATTGATACATTTCGTTGATACTTTTCTTTTCTTTGTCCGTGCTGAGCAGAATCTCTGGGTTTCAGTAACCCAGGCAGCTGTTAGAATTGATACAATAGTTGCTAATATTCCAGAGATGCTGCTGAGAAATGGATCAACTAAATGCTGCAAAATTGTAACAGTTTAGAGTCGCACCTGAATTACTGAGCTGCCAGACTAGAAACACCAGAGACAGGGATATTCAAATTTAAACTTAGATTTTGGAAAAACAGTAAAAAAACAATGTAAATGTAAAGTAATTGAAAAAATTATTTCTGGGGAACAATCTAAAAACAACCGAATTGAAAAAGAAGTGTTTGGAAGGTGAACAACCCCTTTAAAAGACAGACTAAGGGGGGGGCCTATTTATTAAATCTAAAATTTTTCTGGTCGATTTCTTAAAGGGGAAAACTAATTTTTAGTGGAAAAAAAAAACTTGATTCTTTAGGGATTTGTTATACCCCCAAAGCTGTTAAAAATCTGAATCTGAAAATACTCCAGCTAAAACCTGTCGAGCTCATGTAGAAGTCAATGGCAGATGTCCCTGAAGATGCTTCTTGATATTGTGATCCGCGCTGGTTTTCTTCCGATAATCTGATAAATTCAAGTTGTCGAGGCAACAATTTCGATAAAGCCTAGTTTTCACAGCGTCAGTTTGCATGATTCCAATGGATGCACAATTGTTGTGGCATTTTTTGCACTGACTTTTTTAAGCGGATTTTTTTTTTAGAGGAGTTAAATTCGTGAATGGGAGTTAGGTCGACTTTGTTTTAATAAAAAAAATATAATAAATGCGAGTTTTGGTAAATATCCCCCCAAAAAGTGTTCCTACCTGCAGGCCCTGAGGCTTGTTTACCCCAGTGAAACTTACTGTAAATGATATCCACCAGATTTAGGAGGTTTTATGGTCATCGGTCACATAAGTATTTATCATAAATGGGATGACCTTTTGTTTTATTGAAGTTTCACGTCATAAAGTTGCTGTGAGTAATATATGTATCGTGCTTACCTTGTGGATACCTTCCATCTGGGTGCAGTTAAATAACAGCTGCTTGGCATATCAGATGAACAGAAGGTATCCAACTCTACTGTCCACTTGCCAAATCTGTCACAGAGCAGTGCACTATACTGAGGGGACCTTTTGCAGTTGTGCTCCAACACAAAATATATTACAGGTATTGAACCTGTCATCCAGAATGCTCTGGGGTTTTCTGGATAAGGGAACTTTATACCTTAAGTCTTAATCATTTAAACACAAAAGAATGGTCAACCCACCAATAAGGATTAATTATATCTTAGCTGGGATAATGTAGAAGATATTGTTTTGTTATTACAGAAAAAAAAAAAAATAGGTTTTAAAAATTTGAATTATTTAAATTAAAATGGTGTCTATCATCATCATCATCATCATCATTTATTTATATAGTGCTGTCAAGATACACAGTGCTTTCTATGGCAGATGAGCTTGCCATAATTTGCTTTTCTGGATAACGGGTTTCTCGACAACGGATCCTATACTTGTACCTCCATTTGTTAGATGCTGGTTTGGCCTGTCCATTTATTCTTCAGTACTGTCTAATACGCTTGTGTCCTTGGATCAAGCTTTCTGTATCATCACAGAATGTAAGATTCTGTTTATAGGGGGAAGGTTTTCCAATTTCGTTAAATGCAAAGGAGTTTTAACATTTTTAAAGGAAACCTGAACGCTTAAAAGGATTATGGCTACAAAGTCTGTAATTGATATACTGCGCTAAGTGTACCAGCCCCTGGAATTATATCAGCTCCCCATGTTTGATTATGTTAAGCTACCGTTGGGAGTGTCGGTGACACTGCACATGCTCAGTGAGCTTCTGTTACGCTTAGGGAGCATTGTCAAGACCAAAAGATTATTCTTATAGTTTATTTTAAATTTTACAATTAGTTTAATCAGATTATGTAGAGGTATATTTACTAAACAACAATTATTAAAAAAACCCACACTGATTATTTTATTATTCCAGAATTGATTTAAAATTTAAGTTACCCTTAAAATGCATCAATTAGTGAAAGTGCTTGGTGATTTGTGCAATCAATTCAGTGCTAGCACAACAATCAATTAATTCATCAGTATAAACTTCACTTCATTTATGAATTCATTTATCCATCAACTGTAGTTCATTAAAGTGCCAGTGCTTCAATATAGTAATTATGAATTCATTTTAAACCATCAATTCATCAAAGTGCCAGTGCTAATAAATATCAGATTATTTAAAAATTATTGAAAAGGAAAATGATCCATTAGCCAGCAATTCATGAAAAAAAGAGATTGAAATGGAAAATAGAATAGAGGTGGAGCTGTCCTGATATCTCCTAAGTAAACTTTTTTCTATATAGGCCCTTGGACACCACACGAGTAGAAAGGTTGGACACTGGGGACTGCGGTCTCAAATATTAACAAATCTGTGGAAGAACTGAGTAAACAAATGCAAATCCTCAGAGCCATAGAGTAAAAGAGAATGGGAGAATGAAGAGCTGCTTCAATATTAACCAAAGCCCTTGTGTGGCTATCAAGCGCCGTGATCAGTTGCTGAAAAGATTAATTTAAAATATAAAAGAGCAGAAGTTTTGCTGACGTGCGTTTCGCGTTTGCTTTGTCAAGGCAGAATTGGGGATCAAATAATCATTAGCAGATTAGCATGTCATATCTGTCAGACTGTCACAGAGGTTGACGCAACATTTTCAGAGACAAAAATATCTTGGACTACAGAGACATATGTAGGCTCTGCTTCTGGAAAGGACAGCAATCCTGTAGTTGTTGGGTATGTGGTATTGTTCCTTCTGAGAGATATCACTTATTGCAAATGTATGTATTTTAGTGTTGGATTTGCATAGATGTTGGACACCATCAATCTTGGAGCCTCTAGATTGTGGCAGGACTCACAATGGACAGAATAGACTTGTGTCGCTGCACATTGCATTGTATGGTGCGTCAAAGGTTAAAAATCCGGCTTAACCTCTGCTCTGTTATTGTTCCTGGGTTAAGTACTGAGCCCATTGCAAGTGCTTTTTGGTACAAAACACTGAAAGTGGAAGCATCCAGACTGCCTAGCTGAGCATGGCAGAAAGTGGACCTTGAAGGGGACTGATACATATAAAAACCTCTTGCACCTTTCCATTTGTATTGCTCAGCACCTTTTGTATTTGGGTTTAATTATGTTGTAACTGTGTTTTTATAGTAATTAAATGACTGAACTGGATCTGTCCACTTATCTCCCTGTACTAGGCAGCTACTGTATGTATAGATATAGCAACAAAATATAGAACAGAACATTGTATGGAGTGGAACATTGCATGCTGTGCTCATATATAGTTTTATTAAGCACCTGGCAAATGTCTTCAACTTGATGCCACTCACTTGTGTTTCAGTAGCTGCTATTATGGCCTTCTGTGTCTAACCCCTCTCTCTCTCTCTCTCACTGCTCAGTTCTGTTTCACAACATCCCATTTATAAAGTGAATAAAGTACCCCCTCTTGTAAAATATAAGGATATTATATGTTACCGAGGAGTTTCATGACCATATAAAAACACGAGGCAACTGGGGGTACTTTATTTATTATAATACACAAGTTTCAGTGAGTCATGTGACAGAAATTACATCAGAACTCACCGTTTATAACTGATGACATAAGAACTTACCGTTTATAAGGATTTAATTTACAAGATATGCATGGCTTTTGTGTATTATATAGTGGATAATGTGCCCCCTATTGTAATTTATAAAGACATTATAAGTCACCGAGGAGTTATGTGACCATATAAAAGCACGAGGCCGCAGGCCGAGTACTTTTATACAGGTCACATAACTCCGAGGTGACATAATATCTGACGTCAGAACACGCCATTTATAAGGATATAATACACAAAAGCCATGAATATCCTGTAAATTATATCCTTTGTCAAATCATAACATTTTCAGTTAGTATACCACAAATAAGAACTTTTTCATCCGCTTTATATTGTCTATATATTATAAATTTCATCTCACCCCATCATACAAGAAATAATCATACAAATACAATAAGTGAGGTAGTCAGACTTCAAATCCGTTCCGAAGGGGTTGATCACCTTTAAAGGAAAACTATACCCCCCAAACAATGTAGGTCTCTATAAAAAGATATTGCATAAAACAGCTCATATGTAAAATCCTGCTTCATGTAAATAAACCATTTTCTTATTAATATACTTTTTTAGCAGTATGTGCCAAAGGGTAATCATAAATAGAAAATTGTCATTTTAAAAAATAAGGGCCGCCCCCTGGGATCGTATGATTCACTGTGCACACAAACAAACCATACATGTTAGGTCACATGAGCCAATTTACAGAAAAGAGTTGTGTCTTTTGCTTCCACACTTCTTCCTGTTACAGTTAGAGTTGTAGTATTTCTGGTCAGGTGATCTCTGAGGCAGCACACAGACCATCTTACCAGTTTGGTAAGATTCTTTAATATGCCACATCTTTAATATGCCACTTAATATGATATAATCTATCTGTTGCTTATATGTTCATTCTGGGGGTATAGTTTTCCTTTAAGTTAACTTTTAGTATGTTATAGAATCGATCAATTTAAGAAACTTCTTAACTGGTCTTAATTTTTTATTTGTCAGTTTTTTTTTTTTAACTATTTGCCTTCTTCTTCTGACTCTTTCCAGTTTTCAAGTGGGGGTCACTGACCCCATCTAAAAACAAATGCTCTGCGAGGCTACAAATTTATTGTTATCGTTACTTTTCATTACTCATCTTTATATTCAGGACCTGGACCTGGAGAGCTGCAGAATAAAAAGCTAAATAACTCCACAAATTATAAAAAATTAAAGCCATTTGCAAATGGACTTTCTACATCATAGTAAAAGTTAATTTATAGGTGAACTCCCCTTTAACATTTTATGCATTAGTTGATACTTTTTGTAGCAACTTGAGAGAAACACAACTTGTGTTCTACCTGCGTTTGGCAGTTTCATGTGACACAGTGTGTATATACAAATAGCAAAGTATGGTATTTTATAACAGTGATTTCATTGTAGTTCTATATATGTGACTTTAAAGGGATACGGTCATGGGAAAAAAATTCGTTTTCAAAATGAATCAGTTAATAGCGCTGCTCCAGCAGAATTCTCTGCTGAAATCCATTTCTCAAAAGAGCAAACAGATTTTTTTATATTCAATTTTGAAATTTGACATGGGGCTAGACATATTGTCAATTTCACAGCTGCCCCAAGTCATGTGACTTGTGCTCTGATAAACTTCAATCACTCTTTACTGCAAGTTGGAGTGATATCACCCCTCCCTTTCCCCCCCCTCAGCAGCCAAACAAAAGAACAATGGGAAGGTAACCAGATAACAGCTCCCTAACACAAGATAACAGCTGCCTAGTAGATCTAAGAACAACACTCAATAGTAAAACCCATGTCTCACTGAGACACATTCAGTTACATTGAGAAGGAAAAACAGCAGCCTGCCAGAAAGCATTTCTCTCCTAAAGTGCAGGCACAAGTCACATGACCAGGGGCAGCTGGGAAATTGACAAAATGTCAGATTTCAAAATTGAATATAAAAAAATCTGTTTGCTCTTTTGAGAAATGGATTTCAGTGCAGAATTCCTTTAAGAGGACGTTCATCTTTTGCAAAGTCCTACTAAAGTGATGGGACTTTAAAAAAAAAAAAAAAAACTTTTTCAAATGCAATCAATTAGCAAAAATCGATGGTTTCAATATTATTAATAGTTATTTCTGCCCATTACCAGATGGCAGATTGGATTCCCCCCCTCTGTAGCAGGGGGTCATCGATCCCTTCTTTCTTCCTCGAGTGCAGAGATTGGCTTGCCCATTACAGACTTCACTCATTTGCATAGAATTAATTGTATTGGCAGCCAATTGGATTAATGCTATACAAATGAATGAGGACAGCTAATTCTGCTGGTGTCCCCTCCCATGTGTATAAACTTCCAGGACAGAATTAAATAGAGGAAAAACCTGCAGTTTTGCACAAATGACAACTATGCACTGCACAGCAAATTCAAGTTTAGTTACCCATGGGTATGTAGTATTATTTATAATCTTTTATAAACCGCATGCCCCCCAGTTCCAAATTATATTAATGAGTTCAACATTTTCAGTTTACTTCCAACAGGTGCAGCAGCAGATGGAGGCCTACAGGGTTACATACAGGGCACATGACAGAGTCGTTTCATATATGGGTCCTATGTACCAAACAGCAATGTATGACAATTTATAGTGACACAGAATGAAGTAAATATTGCCAAACCCTGTACTTGAGCTTTTCCTTCATTTTTCCATTCATTCCAGTGATTTACTGTAACTTATAAAAACTGTTAAATACAAGTCCAGTTCTATGTGACAGTGTATATGAGTTTGAAAATGAAGCTCTACAAACTGATTGACTAAAGTCAGCTGAGCTTTCAAGTGTTTTGGCATGACATGATGATTTGTTTGGCCTTTCATGAATTCAGACAGTTTACATACCAGCAATGGCAATAAAGTGAAATAAGCAAAGGTACGGGTATAGGATCTGTTATGCAGAATGCTAGGGACCTGGGTTTTCTGGATAAGGGATCGTTCTGTAATTTTGTTCACCATTCATTAATTTGGATAAATATATTTAAACATTAAATTAACCCAATAGGATTGTTTTGCTACCAATATGGATTTATGCAAGCATATTTTAAAAATTAGAATTATTTGCTTACAATGAGCTCTTTGGAAGACCTCAGCCCTTAATTCAGAGCTTTCTGGATAAGTGTTTTTTTTTTTTGGATAAAGGATCCCATTCGTGCACTCAAATGCATTTGTTGTAGTCATAAACCACAGCAACCAAATGGCATTAGAGAGAGCTGATAATACAGTATTATTATACAGAATAATGAAAAAATCTAACCTGTATGTTCATACCCTATCTCCATAACAGCAGAAGCAAAGAGACAGCTGTATAGCCTATTGGCTCAGAGGCTCCTCTATACTGTTTGTGTTTGATGCAAGAATGTAGAAAATACATTATGTTTACTGACAAGTGGAAAAATATGTTATTCTTAAAAACTTCCATATTGAAGAAATGCAAAAAAAGCCTCCTTGTGTTTATCAGTTCTATTGCCTTTTTATATATAAAATTGGTGGCTTTAGTTCAGATGAAATTAGGGAGATGAATACTCGACATAAGGTGGCCATACCACCATTAGTATGGGTCAAATAGGAAAGATAAAGGGCACAGGGAAATAATGTTTTTATGCTACTCTGTCCCATACAGTTAGGTAAATGCCACTTGTAGAGAATAAAATGTTTTGCCCACTATGTCTTCTTTTTTAAAAAGGCTAAATGTCCTAAAATTCAATGTATTTTGCACTGCTAGGGATCATGTGAAAATGCCATTCACGTCCCTGATGTTGAAAGAAGTGGGAGCTGCTGGCAGGTGATTGGGCATTTGGGAGATATTGCCTTGTTCTAAGTATGGGAAAAAAGTACGGGGGGCAAAAATGTACCAGACTGTATGTTAGAAGCAGGATCACCCTACCTACAGAGTACAGAGCCCACCTAATAACTACATGCCAGTCACGTTGCAACTATTGCCAGAGCAACAAAATACATTCAATGTCTGGTAGAGTTATAAATATAGACTACTGCTGATACCGGACACCTTAAGAAAGGCCCATCCTATGGTACATGGGGCGCTCTTTCACTTTCCAAGGCATAAGTATGATGTTTAGACATATACACATAATTAAAATGGTTAAAAAAAAAACGAAAGAACTATTTTCATATAAAAATATCTTGGCTTTGAGAAAGGATACCGTTCAGAAATGGTAAGTGGAGAGTAACCCTAATGTGCAAATGAAAAGAGGCCATTTCCATCTCTTGATGCTACTTGCCCCCCAGTGCTGCCCTATACAGTACAGAGGAAAGGTTAGGGGCAAACATATAACTTTACCAACTGCACAGGGGCCCTCACTTGGAAGCACAATATCCCAGACTCCCAAAATTGTGTATTACATCCACACTACCCAAGCCTATTCTCCATCTCTTTAAGAAGATGGATCAAAGACAGGGGACCCTTGTATAACCAGGTGGACTATGCACTACTTCTACTTGGTGGTCTTCCACTTACGCTATCCTTCTCTGGTAGTGTTCTATAGAGTAGCTGTAAAAAGTACCCCTTGCTCTTATCTCTAAGCTCCTCCTCATCTGATTGAATGGGGGCTCCTCTCTCCATAATAAAATGTATTTCTAGCTTTCGTTCCTATATACTTAGGTATAAAAAAACCCCAGTAGTTTCAAAGTTATTTCTAATTTAAAGCAATATCTGGCTGCTTATATTATATGTAGCATGAACCAGACCTGAACTGCTACACTGTTTCAAGGGTCAGAACCACAGAACAGAAAGGGATCAACAAATACTGTTTTTTTTATAGCAATTCCATTTACAAAGAACATGATCCGTAGCTTTAATGTCTATTCGAGTGTTACTTAGAATTACATTTTGGGGCAAATTTACCTAGGGTCTAATATCGAGGGTTAATTAACCCTCGATATTCGACTGCCGAATTGAAATCCTTCGACTTCGAATATCAGAGTCAACGGATTTAGCGCAATTCGTTGCGAACGATTAAATCCTTCGAATCGAACGATTCGAAGGATTTTAATCCATCGATCAGGATGATCCTTCGATCAGAAAATTGTTAGGAAGCCTATGGGGACCTTCCCCATAGGCTAACATTGGCCTCGGTAGGTTTTAGGTGGCGAACTAGGGGTTCGAAGTTTTTTTTAAAGAGACAGTACTATCGAATGGTCGAAGCGTCGAATGATTTTTAGTTTGAATCGTTCCATTCGAAGGTCGAAGTCAAGGTCGAAGTAGCCCATCCGATGGTCGAAGTAGCCAAAAAAAAAACATTGGAAATTCGAACTATTTTTCCTCTATTCCTTCACTCGAACTAAGTAAATGGGCCCCTAGGTGTCACGAGCAAATTGTTTTAAATAACCTCCATTACTTTCCTATGGATAAGGCTGTACAGATCACATAGATGCCATGGCAAATATAGTGATTATCTCTATCCCTCCACTTGGGTAGCAACCACAAACAAGTTTGGCCAGAGAAAAACAAGATCTGCATAACTGCTAGTAATTTTAGTTCTTGAACAAGTTAAGCAGATCACCCCTTTAATCATGCACCCTTCAAAGCACATTACTTGCAACTGCAAAAAAAAAAAAAAAACAGTTCCCTCATGCATGAAATACTAGCTATTTTTATAACAGAGCATTCAGTCAAACTGGTCAGAGATCCCTACACCTGTTATTGACAGAACATAGAGCTTTTTCGGGTTTAAATTAGCAGGGTTAATAAGATGAGTATAGCAAATAAAAAAAAACTCTGAGTATCTGAGATTAGAGAATTTAGCAAGGGAGGGGAAATAACCCCATAATATTTATTAAAAATACTCTCTCTCGCTTACTCTCTCTCTTACTCTCTCTCTATTCTATATAGATAGTTAGAAACATACATTTGCTTGTATACCATTGTATATACTAGTGACATTATTTATCATGATGAATGTAAAGGCAACATAATAAAAAAAAACTCCTCAGGCTAAACACAAATGGACACTCACTGGAGGCCTTTTCCATTCAAACTTGATGGGGAAATCTTGGCTGTAGAACAGAGAGCTTTCATCGGGGGGAAACTCACGATCTTGGAAAAGAAAGTTCCTCTGCAAGCATTTCTTTCTGAGTTCCTCAAAGGTTTTCTCACGTCCTCCGATAATCGGCAAATTCCTGCTGATAATTGCAGAATAAATGCCTCCTCCTGGGGCAGCACCATCACCAGCAGCACTGGTCACTGCTGCCCCAGCTTCAGTTGGTTGTGCTACTGCTGGAAGGATTTCTGAAGACATGGAGGCTTCTGTCTGTGACACACGTTTCACAACTCCTGAGTAGTGCAGAGAGAGCAAGTGCTACTTTCCTGGGTTGCACTTGCGTTGCCAGCAAATTGTAGTGAAGAAATCTGTATCCAAATGAAATGCACCCAAAGTTCAGTTAATTAAACATGGACAATCTGTCAGCAGGTTGCAGTGTGTCCTGTGCCCGGGTGTTGTCTTGTCACTGAGGCTTGTGCACTTGGGACGATTCTGCAAAGGAGCTAAAAATAAACAGATGTAAAGGCTCTTTCAGACGACTGGGTTCCTGAAATCTTAATGTGGCTTTAGGGAACTTCCATGTGCTGACAGCTTTGCCTTTCACTTTTTATGCTTTCGTTTTTCAATGGGAATGTGTAACAATGTAATTAAAGGAAACCAATCATACCGACTCTTAGGGGCAGATTTATTAAGGTTTGATTTGTAAATTAGAATTTTCAAGTTGGATTTTTGGCCAAAACTCACTAGGAATATTTCAAACTCAAATTTGAGATTTATCATACCTTGCCCCTGGGAACAACTCAAATTCGTCCCCAAAACATGTAGGAGTCAATGGCAGAGGCCCAGTGACCCATTTGAAGATGTTAACAGCCTTCCTGACGAGTTTTAGACGTTTGCGTTATTTCTTAAATAAGATACAATTTGAGTTTCGAGGTCATTCAAGTTCATTCAAGGTAAAAGAAACCTGGGGGTAGGCAGAGTAGGCAACTGCGTAGGGCACAAAGCTGGGGGGGCGCCAGGCAAGTACCTTCTCTGCCGCCTACCCAAAATCCGGTCCCCGCTCTCCCCAAATGCCTGTTCTCTCTCCAAGTCATTTAGTCGTTCTCGCATGTGCCGCGTCCTCCATGCATGCGTGTGTGCCTCATTGATTCGTGCATGAGCACACTGTAATTCGCACTACCTGCTGGCGCCTAGGGCCCCTGGTCTGGCTCAGAAAAAAAACTAACATTCGACCTTTGATAAATCTGCCCCTTAATGCAAACTCAGCTACATCATTCACAAACAAATTATTTTTGCCTAATAAAATAAAACATAATTCTAAGCAACTTTGCAGTAAACATCCATTACAAACTTTACATGTTTTTTTAAGTTATTTGTATATGTATTGCCATTGAAAGCAGCGTCTATTCTCTGTCCTTGTGGCTCAGACTGTTGATACAATTTAAGACAAGCCAGCTGATTAACAGACCTGGGGAACTAAAACATGTTTAGAAAATAAAAACCAGGAGCAAGACAAATGCTGCTTTCAATAGCAATTACAAATAACTTAAAGCACTGAAAATGTTTAATACATGTATAATGGAAAGTTACTTAGAATTATGTTTTCTTTTATTAGGCACATTTTTATATTTTGGGGTTGCCTTGCCCTTAAAGCACAACCCTGACCCTCCGCAGCACAGTTAGTGGCGTTTTGCGTCGAAGGCTGCTGGATCTGAAGTACAGTTTGTTGAGGGGCATATGGGTTCCTACATTTTAGTGTTCATCAATGCAAATGCATAGAGAATGTCTCAAAATACAGTATCATTCATATGCAAGTGTGTGCAAGTTTGGGTGCGCAACATACAATTCTCTGATTATATGAATTACTGTATCAGTGCAATGGAATGTGTCCTCACTAAAACATAGATCTGAATGCTTGCAGGTACAAGGGGGCAGCATAAAATTACATCAATTATCTCATGGCCTTAAGTGAACTTGCATCTCAAACACGCAAACATACACAATTACAAATTACTGGGTCCACAGGAAAATCATTTTGCGATCCCTCACCCAGAATTGTCACTTTTATAGGCACCTTCATACCCATGTGAAGACTCTGGGCAGGAAGTTTAGCTCTTAATGTCCCATGAGCTCTAGCAGTGCACACGTTCTATTGGCATTGACTAGTTGCTCAGTTTGCCTGATGGTGGAAACAACACTGTTTCTATGTTGCTCTAAGGATTAAAAGTTCCCCAGTTTGTGACAATTCTTCTGGTAAACGAAACCAGAACAAAAATAAGGCAATAATTAATGCATTTACCCCACTGTGAGTTCCAAACCAGCTGAAGTGTAAATAATGAGAAAAACTATAAACATACTTATAATTCATCTAATCTAAGCATAATTATAAAGAAAGTGTTTAAAAGTCTAACAAATGAGTATAGATGATATACCTTATAAGTTACTCCTAGCCCAAATATAACACTACGTGTTGGGTCTACATGATGTAGTGATATTCTGAGACAATTTGCAATTGGTTTTCATTTGTTATTATTTGTGGGTTTTGCGTTATTTAGGTTTTTATTCAGCAGCTCTCCAGTTTGCAATTTCAACAATCTGGTTGCTAGGGTCCATATTACCCTATCAACCATGATCTGAATAAAAGACTGAAATATGAACATGGTATGAATAGATTCAAAAACTATTTGATTGTCTTTGCATCCACTGGTATAGTTAGTTTTAGTTGGTTCTTGTTTGTTTTTAGATCTTACTTCATTGTAAGTTCTATAATTTGAATATTGTGTTATTATAATAACTGCAGCACATTTTCTTTTTCTGCATTCTACTTGTTGTCATATTGTGTTTATGGTTTATTGTGAAAAATCAAATCAAATATTTTAAACTAAAAAACTATATAAAAAAAAAAAAAACAATGAAGACCAATTGAAATGTTGCTTACAATCGGCCATTGCATACTAAAAGTTAACTTAAAAGTTGAACCCCCCCCTTTAACTCACAGAATGCATAAAAGGTCACCGCATGGGAACACATGAGAAAATGTGAGTGTGTAAGGACCCACAAGCTGCAACAAAAATAGAAATGTAAGTTTAAACTGTTTTTGACCATTTCCCTACATACATACAGTATCTGTAAAATGTTCAACTTTTTACTGGCAATAAACAGAAAATCTTTGCTGCAGGGCTCGATTTCATCACCTTTCACCACATGAGCAAAGCAATTCCTGCCGGAGACTCGCCAATGAGAAACCAACTTGTCGCAATGCCCCCGCTGAAGAGGGTTATAATATGTAAGGCAATTATTCAAAGAACAATGTCAAAGTCAATCACTTCCTACAAGTATATAATTATACAAAATGATGCGCTTGTGTGTGTATGTGTGTGTGGGAGGTGTTTGCCTTGGGTACAATAACACTAATGATTCGGAGGTGTCAGTAAATGAATAATATGGCAATCAATTACATTTGCCCCTGGGAATCACTTGTTTAAAGATTTAGCTACTCTGTACTGACAGCTGGGAAATTAATGTTTTCCATTTCCTATAGTCGAAACTGGAGCCTGAGCTACTGAGCTGCGCACCATCAAGAGGAAAAGCTGTTCATTGGGCACATTGGTCCTGGTAATCACGTATGCAAGCTCCAAAATTATTTCAATAAAATACAGCATGCCGAAACCAGTTAACGTGGTTATTTTCTAAGCTTTCATTCCAACAGTGCAAGTGAATTTCTTGCGGGAGATGTGCATACAGATGAATAAATGTCTGCGCTTGGAATATTGCAGCATTCGTTTTGAAGAACATTCTGTGATGCAAATATTCTGAGAGCTCTGAGTTAGCAAACTGTATATGTGGTGCCCATGGCAAGCTTTGTGCATAAGTAGGGGAGACGGGAATATTATACCATCGCTTGTTGTTGTTCACCTTACAAATACATTTTTTCAGTGCAATTTTCAGATTGTTTACCAGAAATAAAAGACTGTTTTCAGTCGCTTTCTATGTTTCTCCAAAATCGACATTTAAAGTTTCTGTTTTCAGTCTGGCAGCTCAGTAATTCAGGTGCAGATTCTGTACATTGGTTGATATATTTCTCAGCAGCATCTGTGGAATATTAGCAATTATTGTATCAATTCCAACAGCTGCCTGTAATGAATCCAGGGATTCTACTCGGCAGAGACAAAGATAAGAAATGTATCAATTAACATATCAATTTAAACCTGTTACAGAGTTGGTTCAGCAGGACATAAGAAAAATTTAGAAAGATATTAGAAAAATGGTCACAATTATAAAGTAACTATAAAGTAAAATTAATGAACTATTTGAAAATAACTGAACTGAAAAAAAGTGTTGGAAGGTGAGCAACCCCTTTATGCCAGGGCCAGACAATCTACTACCCCACTGCGCTTCCGCTCCTGGTCTGCTTGCACCAGGAAGCATTGTTTCTACTCTGGCGCAGGCAGATGCCATGAATTCAGTGCCGAAACTCAACATTTTGCACTGAAATCTGCCTACACTGAAAAGGTAAGGGGGAGCAGCAGGGCAGCTGAAAAGAGGCAATTTATCACCCGAATCTGAGCGTGTGTCTCTGCCCTTATAGCTGATGGGAAAGCATTTCGGGAAGATTTGTTGCCTTCAGTAGCCCCATGTGCTATATACTATATATAGATTGATAAACGCTCACACTCAAATCCAGTCTTTATCCGTTGTGGGTGCAGGGTCAAAATTAGTCATACAAAGTTTTACAAGGACCCGCACTCCAGTCTTAATGAAAGTGTCAATTTTTATTCATACTTGTGAATCCACTGTTTCAACCCGCATATATTCCATTGGACTGCCCGTTTGCATTCGTGGTGTGTATTATTGTAAGATTAAAACAAACATTAAGAACAAACACAATTAGGAATACAGTTAAGCAACTGTATTTATTGGCATTCAGACTTATAATCTGCCTTTAAATATGGTTTACATTTATGAATATATTCAGGCATTTGCCCCATGTGGCTAGGATACTTTCACCTTTGCAGCCTTAGCCTAAACTGTTGATGCCAATTAATTTAATTGTAGATTTTCTAACACACTGAAAGAACTGTAAGATGAAATGTGTTTTGCATATAAAGTTGCAGCCACTCATTCAGGTCCATAGAGCAAACTACAGAAAAACAGAAAGAATTATTACTACCAGTAGGATTACAAATATTGTTACATGAATGTATGCAAGCTATTTGCTCAAAGATGGAGTCTTAAAGATGGAGTTTAATGCATTAAAGTAATATAGCATTTTTCCATGCTTCTTCTGGCTATCTCCTATAGAAGGCAGGGAGGAGAAACTGAGTGCCGCACGATGGATTGTCGCCCTGTCAGAAAAGGAGCGCATGCAGAGAGACGGTAAGTCATTTTTTAATAAAAGCTTTGCGGATTAAAAGTTTAAATTGTGTTGGTGTTTTTTTTCGTTAAAAAGAAACAATTTAAAAAAAAAAAAAAATACTACTGTTACTGGTCCTTTAAGGTATGTATGAAGATCCAAATTACGGAAAGATCTGTTATCTGGAAAACCCCAGGTCCTTTTGTCTGTGCAGGTGTTTTGATTTCTTAAACTCCAGCTGCATCAGACCCCCCCATCAGACCCCGCCCCCCAGCAGTGAGCTCCTTAACATGGCATACCTGGGGCCACAACCCCATCTCCACATGTGCCTTTTACTTCTCGCCACAATCGGGTGGAAGGGGGATTTAAGGGTACAGTGCACGCAGTTTCCTGGACTGCCTTGGCAGGGCCCATCGGGTTTTTTCCCAGTGTCCTGGGGGCCCAGTTTGACCCATATTCATTAACAGCTATCGGGCCACAAGTCTGAAACAAAAGGTCCAAGCAATATTTATTTTGGCCCTATTATGGTGGTCCTGGTGCTGTAGGCTAATTAGATCACAGCAACACCCACTGGGTCTATCAAAAAAGAGACAAGCCTAAAGTATGACAATAAGTAAAGTGGAATCAAGGTGCTCTGTGTAAAAATGCTTTAGCAGGGTGAACATTCTCTAAAAACGGACAATCAATAATCCTATACTCAGATAAATAAATCCTAGTTTATTTATGCACTTCAGCTACTAAACAAAAAAAAATACACCTATTCATTTCATGCACTTGTCTTGTGCATCTTTCCTGTATTGATGTGTTTTCTTTTTTACTCCCCAGTGTTCTCCAAGAGCAACGTATCCTCCTGCTAATAAGAAGGAATATATATGCCAATTCCTTACTAGATTACTCACCGCTATTCCAGACAGAACTTTATACTTGCCTTGCTATGGATTTTGCTGAAGGAGGAGATTTGGTAGCTTAGTTGGGGCGTCAGTAAAAAATCATCATGTAAGCACTACTGATGTTGCACCTGAATAGCATCATTGATATTGGGTTATCCATAGATTGTACGGAAGTTAGCTTTTTTCCCCACTAGATAAGCAAAAATGTATTACTAATTTATATGTATTCTAATACACTATTTCCCTGGGGAATACTTACATAATCATGCAGCCCTTCATTTTTATAACTGGTATTTTTTTGTTTGGAGATTTTATTCTGCCTGGATTGTACTTGGGTTAGCGTTTTTACATCTCTGGAATAAATAAACAGTACCTTGTACTTGATCCCAGCAAAGATTCAAAACCAGCCTATTGGGTTTATTTCATGTTTACATGACTTTTAAGTAGACTTTAAGGTATGTATGAAAATCCAAATTGCGGAAGGATCTGTTATCTGGAAAACCCCAGGTCCCGAGCATTCTGGATAACAGGTCCCATACCTGTTTAAAAAATGAACTGACAATTCTACATTTGACCACCAGATGGAAATGGATCTCTAGTATTTCTCCAGGAATAATCTAAAGCATCACAACCAAGAAAATCATAGCTGGCGGCTGGTTTTGTATTAATATTTAAACTCATAATAGATAAAAAATATATATATTTTTTTTCATTAAGAAGAATTAAGTCTATTATTCTTTATGCTTCCTTCACAGATATGGGATAATTAATATAATGACAGTCCTGCCATCATTGAAAATGTTACTTATGAAGAAAATATATATATATATATATATATATATATATATATATATATATATATCTATATATATATATATATATATATATATATATATATATATATATATATATATATATATATATATACATATACATACATACACACACATACAAACACACATATGGTAACATTAGCCCCTTTAGAGGTGCAGCAGCAGTTCTTCCACCATAGATTTATCCTGCTACACACAAATGTATAAAGGGGCAATTCTAGCCCATGAACCTTCCTGAGGTCCAGGGCCGCCATCAGGGGGAACAGGGGTACAGGTGTTCCAGGCCCGGGTCTGAAGGGGGGGCCGGCAGTGCTGCACTTTCAAAAGAGCAGGGCCCCACTTGACAGCGACTTAGCCGTGGGGGCATTTCCAAAGTCACGAAAAGCCGAACTCCCGAAGTGGCGAAGAGACCCAAAGCCACGAAAACAGCCGAAATTGAAGTCCTGAAGTGGCGAAAAGACCCAAAGTCACGAAAGGAGGTGAAGTTTAAGTTCTGAAGCCATGAGTTCAATTCTACTGAACACCAATTTGTGTTTTTTTACTTTTTTAATCCCCTGGCCACCAATGTATTCTTTTAAAGGGCCCTGCCACCAATGTTTTTTTTTTTTTAAATTTTCTCTGGGGCCCCAATTTGTTTTAACTTGTTAGGGGGGCCCTGGCGCCAATGTTTTGTTTTTTTAAAAAATATACTTTGGGGCCCTGGTCACCAAATATTTTTTTTAACTTGTAGAGGGCCCTGACCACCAATTTTTTTAAAAAAAAAACTTTTAAGGGGGGCCCTGACTATCAATAGGTTTTTATAACTTGTGTGTGTGGGGGGGTTACCTTTTTTTAGCATTGATGTCTGTGTGGTCTTTCAACTGTGGAGTGGGCGGGATCCGGGGTGGGGCTTGTGGGCTGGGATGGGCGGGGCTAAGAGGGCCCCGATAATTTTGTTGTACAGGGCCCTATGATTTCTAATGGCGGCCCTGGCCCCAGCATTTACCTCTACCAGAGGGGTCTGGGAGGCAGGTGCATCACTAATGCAAAGTGCACAGCACACAGGAAAATAATTTCAGTTTCTTCTTGAAAAAAAGACACAACTTTAAGGATTTTGTTTGGCCAAGCACTAGGATTCTGCCGTATCTAAATCCTGCTGAAAAAAGCCACATCCTGAACTGAATCCTGGATTTGGTGCATACCTACCTGGAGCACTGGGGGACAAAAACATTCAGGTCTGCACAGTTCTTTAGTGTATACCACATAAGCATCCATTGGCACACGGAGACAAGGAGGAAATGTAAACATATACTGGGGACTTGTCTCAGCATCCAATTTCTGCCCTTTATTAAATACTCAGAATAAACCTCCTGCTCCAGCCAGGGGGAAGACATAAGACAATAACCGATCTGAGCATAAGAGGAAATTAACAGATAAATCAGTGTCACAATGACTCATGTATAGCTTCCTTTTAATGTATAAACCCTACCCTACCATTCCTAAAAGCAGAAAACAGTGAGAAATTGATTTTTCTACTGTAACCCCTTAAATACATCTGACCATGGATACTTCTTGCTAAATAAGAAATGTGGCGCTTATTTGAACTTATTCAAATGAAGTGTTGTGACATTGTGTCCTCTGCTAAACTATTTTCATTTTAAAAAGTCACATGCCATCTGTGCATTAACAGAATAACTAAATATAGTGTGTTTTATGCGGATTTATGGGAAAGTTCTATTATTTCATGTATATGAAGCCTCTTGTGCTGTTTCCTGCTATTAAGGGTATTGTCTTATCTACTCAGATTCTTATTTCCTGCTAGTAGACAAAGGCCAAGCTATGCCAGTTTCAGCTCTTTAATAGGACATTATTGTTAACTAGCAGGAGATCCATGCGCTCCGCTCATGCACAATTATATTATCAGCCAGTGTAATGTTAGTGTTGGACTGAGGGCTAGCAAATTCTGGCAATATCAGGATAGGTTGTCAAGTTAAATGATCTGTGGTAATGCTGGAAATGCTGTGCACAATGCTCTTGGGCAAGAGGCCAACAGTCCATGGCTGCTTCCTGAGCAATATCACTGCAGGGCAACGGGACTTTGCAGAGACAATGGCAGAATTGCTATCAGACGGATTATGGAGTTTCAAAGAGTTGTGATTGCCCTGGGCCTAGCATTTAGTGGTGAGGTAAAAAGAAACGGCATTACAAGCTTTGAAGAGTTAGTAATAACAGATCTAGCAGTGCAACAATGGAGACGTCAGAGCTTTTCCAACCGGCAACCCTTTCACTCACACAACCTTTGCCTAAAAGACAAGTAGGATGCAAGCTCTTCTGTACAGCTGGCACAGGGATAGTGGCCATGCAAAAACGAGTTAGTAAAATAGCAGTACTTGCTGGTAAATGTATAACCCCCAGTTGTTTGGTCCCAAGATCCTCTCTTCCCTCCCCCGTGTGACCCCCAACCTCAACTTTCTCACTGAATTTCGACCTGCTTTGTCCATGTATGGCGTCACAACTTCCCCCCCACACAGTCATATGTCCACCACTGATTCATTGACACAAATCACTTGCATCCACATACTGTACACAAAACAGAAACCCTGCAACTATTAATAGTTCAAGGTACCATAGGACTCATCAGAACAATCTGCAAGGGCACATGTGCACTTATTTTAAGTTGGTAACAAGCAAGACTGGGCACAAGTACCTTTGTGAATAGTATACATTGTGCATCCATACTAATGCTGTACATTAATACATGAGCCCTAATGATGTTTATGCTGTGCAGGGCCCTTGTGCTTCCAAAATGAGATCATCTAGTTTCAGGGCCATTTGCAAATGAAGCAGAAGGTTAATTCGACCAATCCCAGAGTACCCACTGTAACACTTTTCTAGGAAATGTAGGAAATGTTTTGCAATGGGTAGGAAAGATATACAAATATTTTGCAAACTAGAAAATGTAATGAGATATTGGACACTTGCACTATCCTGGCACAACGTGTATCCTGTTATCATTTAATCGGAGCGTTATCTGCTTGAGCTTCTTTCATTAGTGTCCCAAAAACAACAGCTGGTGCTTGTGTGCTGCTCATCAAAGAATTAAGAACTAATGCATTTTATCTGTTTATAAAACCAAGAACATTTAAAAATATTTGCCTGATAAGCCACCATGGATAGCGGTTTCATCCTCCCTGAAATGGAAACCACCAGGTACTGAGACATTTGGGATAAGGGCATGGGCACTTTCTGGGAATTACATTGAGTTCTCTTTACTATTTATTTGTCCCTGAGGAAGTCGGACCGAGGTTCCAATGAACTACGTTGGTCATTGAGGGCTGTGCGCTAACCTGGATACTTACGAGAGTAACGTTGCTGAACTACAACCCACCTGCACAGACAACAGGTCATACCTCTAGTGCAGTTGGGAGACCAGCATCCCTGGGTTTCAGGAAGAGTTTAATGAGCCTTTTTACTTCTTGATCATATTTTAAAGTCAATTTTATATCTTTATGAATAAAAGTTGAATGGCACACACTATGGGATTGCACCGCCTTCTATTTTTGTTTGTAGATGACTGTAAAGAGGATTAATCTTCAAGAAGGCTGTGTGTGACCATGGGAGAGACTTTTATTATCTGGACTGTTTTTATCGACTGTTCCTTTGCCCACAGCTGGAAGATCCTGTATGCATATATCAACTCTCTTATTTGTGTTTTACTCTTATCTATTGAGGAATAAAACTGTGTTTAGATCCATTTGTGCCCCCTTTATGCTGGTTTGGATGATGGTAATGGTTAAGGTAGTACTATGAGAATTATTGGAACATACAATCACTGCAACAAAGAGAGGTAGTCAGGTCTCACATGTACAAATACATATATGATTCCATTTGTCCCTAGAGGCAGTTCTCCATTTTGCTAGCAATTTCTCACTGTAAAAGGTCACAAACACAATCCACAACCACTCCATGGGCCCTAAGGACAAATGAGATCAGCACAATTTCCTTCTCTCTAAAAACAGGAGCAGCTAGTCATTCGGGAAAATGTCCAATGACCCAGACTGCCCAACCGAGCAGCCGTGCACTTATTAAATATTATAAATATTAAATATTCCCAACTGCAATTTCAACTTTTATGCTAAACCCCATTCCAACTGGGCTATGTCCATTCTGGAAAAAAAAGACAACCACCCAATCTAATAATTCCACTCTCTTTTAGGGCAATGGCTTACAGGCGAACTGAGACCAAAACACTCAATTGCCCTCATTCACATTTAATGGTGATCACCACCATTAACAAATGGACACTCAATATAAACAACCACAAGTAGGTGCTTATTAGTTAGCAGCCACACAGGCATTCAGAACCTGAAAAATGTAATATTATATTGATAAATAAATAAGTATAGTTTGGCTTTTTTGAAAGTATTCAATTGATAATTTTTACAGTTATTAACCCTCCTCTTCTGCACCTTTTCTAGCGTTTAAATGACCCCAGCAGCCAAAAAAGCTATTTCTCTACGATGCTACAGTTTTATTTTTAGTTACTTTGTGTTACTGATTTTTTGATTCAGGCCATTGTCTCCCAAGTTTCTCTTTCCAATATGTTGGAAAGAGTAAAAAGTACCCTAGTTGCTAGAGTAAAAAGTACCCTAGCAATCAGAATGCTGCTGAAATTCCAAACTGGAGAGCTGCTGAACAAATAGCAATATCATTTAAAAAATGTCCGAAAATGAACACCAATTGCAACTTCAGAATCTCAGTCTATATTATACAAAAACATGTATTTTAAAGATCAACTATCACAATGGATACCTTTAATACAAGAGAAGCTTGCTGTTGCCGTTGGCTGTATATTTAGGGTTTAGACTCTATGATGACCATTAGTTGATTGAATTCTGATTTCCTGATCAAGGAAATGTCGAATGGTAGAGCACAAAGCAGTGTTCCAAGAATATCTAAAGTGTTAATGGCTGATGGGGAAATATATTCCATCCCGTTTTCTTGTAAATGTGCTATTTCTGAGCAAGCGCTAGCACATCATGTACCAAATGCCTTGTTTGCTGTGTGTCATTAATTCTCTGGGATTCATATTCCCATTCTGGATGTGATATTTCCTGTTTTCACTGGTGAAGAACATATTGCCCGTCTTATTATTTTCTCAGAATGGTCGTTTATATAGTAGTTGAGACCTTTCTTTCTACACACAAAACATGGCAATAAATATCTGGCACAATGCGAGATAAGAATATCCTAAACAATGTGTGGTTGGCACGTGTAGTCCGATGTATTCCTGTCTTGTATTGTACAATAGAATAAAAATGGCGAGCACTCCATGTCCACTCAATAGTTTAAACGAACAATATTTTTTTCAAGTTGTTAAAAGCAAAAACATCATCCTGACACGTTTCGTATTCACGATACGTAGTCACGGGCATAGCTATGCCTGTGACTACGTATCGTGGATACAAAATGTGTCCAGGCCCGGATTTGTGGAAAGGCCACCAAGGCGCGGGCCTAGGGCGGCAGGATTTTAGGGGGACGGCATGCTGCCCAACCACAACCATATTGGTTCGAAAACACTGGGGATGCACAGGAGATACAATCATTTTTTAAATTTCCTGTGCGTCAAGCCCCATTGCTCCTGTCCCCCTGAAGGGGACAGGGGCGACGAACGGTAGTGGGCCTAGGGGTGCCCACTATATAAATCCGGCCCTGAATGTGTCAGGACAATGTTTTTAACAAGTTGAAATAAGATTTCTTTGTTTTAAACTATTGAGTGCTCGCCGAATTTTCTTCTATTGCAGTCTCACCTCAGCTACAGGTTCGGGGCGATGCACCCAGGCCGCTCTCTTCATTTGGTGAGTGTAATGTTCTGCATCTTATCCTCATTATCGCTGTTTTGAAGTAATTGCTGATCCAAAACCGGAACCCGGGGTTCACACATCCGGGTCAGTGTGTTTACGTTTGCCTGCTCTTGAATTTATTTCAGTGGCAAAGCCCTATTTGAATATGGCGTTAACTTCTAGCGGCCAATTAGTTAAAATTTTGGACCTATCGAACTGAGTCATTTCTCATTTTTCCTATTGTATTGTACAATGTTATGACATACACAAAATCCTGCACTCCAGCTATATTGGAAAACCTCAACCGTCACATTTATGTTATTATAACGCCAAAGAGTCAATTATTGTAAGTTATGCTGATTTTTATGGGGTTGCAATACAGTATGGGATCCGTTATCTGAAAAGCCATCCAGAAAGCTCAAAATTATGGGACAGCCATCTCACATAGTCTCCATTTTAATCAAATAATTCAGATTTTCAAAAACAATTTAATATTTCTCATTTGTAATAAAACAGTACCTTGGACTTGATCCCAACTAAGATATAATCAATTCTATTAAGTTTAATGGAGAACTAAACCCCCCTAATAAGAAAAGCCCCTACCTATTACCCTAGAATAGATAGTCCCGTCCCCTGCTTCCCCTCACATATTTCATTACCCTTGAAAGTGTCCAGAAAACATTGCTCACGTATCTGTGCAGAGTAAGCACAGTGGAGCTCATGGGTACCATTTTCCAGATCTCCAGTATTCTTCTGTAAGGGAGCGCTGCATTGGTGCATAAAAGTGTCGTGAATTGCCAAAAGAAAAGAAGAAGATCCAGAAGATGACAACCATGAGCTCAGCTTCACTTACTTTGCACCGATATGTGAGCAATGTACGGTGCACTTTCAGGGGTAATGAACTATGTGGGGGGGGACTATCTAGGGTAGTAGGTACGGTATTTTCTTATTGGTGGGGGGTTAGTTCTCTAAATTATTTTTTAGTAGCTAAAAGGTATGAAGAAATCATAATGGATCTGGAAAACCCCAGATCTTAAGCATTCTGGATAACAGGTATGGATGGGACTCACAAAAAAGGATTCCTGATTCCCCAGCCTCTCCAGTCAAATAGCGTGGTGTCCGGAAAAGAGGTCGGCACCTCTCCAATATACATAGAGACGAAAAATTCACCAGACACTCAACAGCAAGTGAAGCGGGGCGGACCCCTTCGTGTTTATTCAAGTCTTGTGATGTAACGTTTCAGGGGCGGGCCCCTTCGTCAGACCCGCACCCGAAACGTTACATCGCAAATTTTTCGGCAAATCGAAACGGGACCGATTCGCTCATCACTAGTGCTTAGTGATGTCATAATGTCATTCCTTTTACATCACACTTATGTGCATGGCCAGAACTAGAGGTAGGCAATGATTGGGGGGGGCACTGGGCAGCTACCTCTTCTGCCTGCCCCTAGACTGGACGCGCATCAGCTTGCGCATACATTCGCGACATCACAACGCATGCGTGGACAAGGAAAGGAGGTGGGCCTAGCCCTCCTCTGCTTATGTGTTATAATAATATACACCCTGTTGTAAAATATGAGGATTAGTGATGAGCAAATATTTTTTACCAGCCACGGATTTGCGGCAAAATTCCTAGAGACAAAAAAGTCACCATAAGAAAAAAACGCCAATTGACCTTAATTGACATTAATGCATTTCACAAATTTTTGGGTGAAGTGAAACGGGACAGATTCGCTCATCACTAATGAGGGTATTAGAAGTCATCTTGAAGTTCCATGACATGTGTAAATGCAATGGGCATTAATTCTCGTGGTCATCTGCCGTAACTTCTAATATCTGTACATTTCATAATAGGGGGAACATTATTCATTATAAAAAAATGCCTACTTCTGACATTAGCGACTCATTAATAACTATAATTAGGCACCAATGGAACATATTAAGAAGCAGAAAGAGCCAGAACAGTCGGTGATCTGTGATGAATAAAGTGAAGTGGCCATTCACCCTGCAATGGTTGCTACATGGGAAGACTTTGGGATCTAAAAGTTCTTAATGTTGGAAAACACTTAATTTGGAAACAAGTAGTTGATTTCTTTCCTGCTAATGCTCTTTTTAAAATTTCTTCCTCAAAGGAAAAGTTCCCTTACAAGTAATTACTATAAAGTAGATTTAAAAGTTGCTGCACATTGGAACTGCCTGGACAAGGTGGGTCATACATCTGGTATATACATGGGACTTGAAATTACCAAGCCAATCTCATACCTCCCAACATTTTGGAAATAAAAAGAGGGACAAAAAAGCTGGCGTGTGAAGCCCAATCAATTTTTTTTAACCGCATCTGTTTTTGTGGCCCCTAATTACCATGTTAATTTTACAAAATTTGGCAGGTTATGAAAGTTTGAACATATTTCTGTGGGTTTTTTCAGTTATTACAGTTTTGCTAATGAAGGTGAATTGCCCTTGAAGCTGTGAGTCTAACTTTTCCCAAGGGACCTCTTTATCTTATATTATTACAATTACTTATTTGCTTATCTAGAAGTTGTTACAAAAGTATCTGAACCTTCTGGCAGTTCCGGGCTCTCTGCCAAAAGCCAATTGAGTTAGAAACTTTGTTTCTTTTTCTGGCTGTTCAGTGCAGAGGAAAATGGGACTTTGCAGTACAAACGAGGGACTGCGGGTTGAGCTGTCAACAGAGGGACTGTCCCTCTAAAAAACGGGACAGTTGGAAGGTATGCAATCTGACCAAACATATTCCCTGTATACTAGAGGGGCTGGGTCTGACTCCAGTTGAATGAACTAATATTCTTATATTAAAACACAAGCTTAATCCAAATGTTGGGTTTATTGACTAAGATCAGTGTTTGAAATGAAGTCAATTAGACACTTAGAAGCGCTCAGAGTCCCATCCCACCGGCGATTACGATTCTAGCTGGCGGGAAGGCTTTTCGGGGAGATAAGCCACCGAAGACGAGCCAATTTTCGCTGGGCGACAATCTCCCAGAATCTTAGTGTGTCACTAGTCTTGAAGGGGGTTTCACCTTTCAGTTAACTTTTAGTAGGATGTAGAGAGTGATTTTCTAAAACAATTTTCATTTGGTTTTCTCTCTTTTTTTGAGTTCTTTAGCTTTTTATTCAGTAGCTCCCCAGTTTGCAATTTCAGCAATCTGGTTGCTAAGGTCCAAATTACCTTAGCAACAGTTCATTGATTTGGATAAGAGATTGGAATATGAATAGCAGAAGGTCTGAATAGAAAGAATAATAAGTAAAAGTAGCACTAACAAATGTGCAGTCTTACAGAGCATTTGTTTTAGATGGGGTCAGTGGCTCCTATTTGAAAGCTGGAAAGAGTCAGAAGAAGAAGGTAAATAAGTCAAAAAACTGAAGTTACGGTTAAGTCATTCTATAATATACTAAAAGTTAACTTAAAGGTGAACTAGCCCTTTAAGTGGAGGAAGATAATGTGGGCCACAGTCACTGGACAAAGTGGTTGCATGCTTCCCCAGGATAGATATGGCCTTATTTGCTTCTAAAAAAGTAAAACCTGCCTCTAGAGGTTGAACAGAAAATGATGTAATTTGCTTTGTTGGGTGGTTTCCCCTAGATGGGCAGTACTGCAGGCTGGGGTGGGGCATACTTCACTAGTGAACTAAATCACCGTAACAGCTCTTAAACGGAGATAACCAGGTATCTTGTTTTCATATGGTTTCCAAAAACATCTATTACATCTGTCTGTTAAAACTCTCTGCAAAAGAATGATAATTATTTTGTAAGCTTAGCATTCTTTTCTTTGGGAGGTTCTTTGTCCTTGGGAAAATTGTTCTTAACTCGTGTACAAATGCCTTCCTAACAGGAAATTCCACCCTTTGAGCAATTGCTACTCCCATCCTGCACCGGCTCCTGTTTGATGCAGGGACGAAGGCACAGCTTTCACTACAAGTGAATCCAAAACTTAACAACTGCAAGATTCAAGGACAAGTCGTCATTATACACACACAAAGATATATATATATATATTTGCATAGTTAAATTGGGTTGAAAAAAGACAAAGTTCAACCTCTCCAAATGAAAACCCAGCATCCATACACACACCCCTCCCTAATTTTAATTAAATTCTATATACCCATACCTATACTAACTATAGAGCTTAGTATCACAATAGCCTTTGATATTATGTCTGTCTAAAAAATCATCCAAGCCATTCTTAAAGGCATTAACTGAATCAGCATCACAACATCACCCGGCAGTGCATTCCACTACTAAAGCAAATAAAGTTCTGTCTTGCATAAAAAAGGGCATTAACTCAAGGGATGAAAACATAATTATGCCTCTTTATTGGTCACTGGTAAGGCCTCATCTGGAGTATGCAGTGCAGTTTTGGACTCCAGTCCTTAAGAGGGATATAAATGAGCTGGAGAGAGTGCAGAGACTAAGTGCAACTAAATTGGTTAGAGGGACGGAAGACTTAAATTATGAGGGTAGACTGTCAAGGTTGGGGTTGTTTTCTCTGGAAAAAAGGCGCTTGCGAGGGGACATGATTACACTTTACAAGTACATTAGAGGATATTATAGACAAATAGCAGGGGACCTTTTTACCCATAAAGTGGATCACTGTACCAGAGGCCACCCCTTTAGACTAGAAGAAAAGAACTTTCATTTGAAGCAGTGTAGGGGGTTCTTCACAATCAGGACAGTGAGGTTGTGGAATGCACTGCCGGCTGATGTTGTGATGCTGATTCAGTTAATGCCTTTAAGAATGGCTTGGATGATTTTTTAGACAGACATAATATCAAAGGCTATTGTGATACTAAACTCTATAGTTAGTATAGGTATGGGTATATAGAATTTATGTGATAGTAGGGAGGGGTGTATGTATGGATGCTGGGTTTTTATTTGGAGGGGTTGAACTTGATGGACTTTGTCTTTTTTCAACCCAATTTAACTATTTAACAATGTAACTATGTAACTATGTAACTATTGTTACGCGAGTCTAAAAACATTCCAGGTTGTTCTATGTTTAACAAACATTTCCTTTCATGAAAATCTTGTGGAAATCTTAATGCGCTGACCTGTACACAGAGTATACATCAGCTGTCCTTGGGAGTTGGGCTTTCCATTGTTGTCAGCTGTAGGAGTAGCCATTTCATTATTTCACAATGCTAATACATTAATTAAAATATATTGTGGATTTTGGACAAATATGATTTAGATCTACAATGGAACTTCTACCAAATGTCACTTATTTTACTCTCCACTTATACTAATAAAAATAAATAAATATTATCAGTGTCAGTGGCCTGTAATGTAGTCCCCATTCTGTAACCACTGTACCTGCCTATTCTCAGCCAACCAATATCTCAGACAAGCCTATGATAAACCAGGGGAGCAGGGTGAAATACGTATGAGAGCATACCAATAGAATGCTTTCCATTGGAGAACTTAATGTTATTAAATGGTCATTCTTCTCCGTTCTCAATCAAATTCTAAGTTTTACTTAAATTACATTTATTTAAAACTCACTCAAGCTGCATCTCTTGGTTCCTGTCTTTAACACAGGAAGAAATATACAGACCAGGTACATGATACAGGTATAAGATCCCTTATCCAGAAACCCATTATCCAACAGATCATCTCCCACAGAGTCCATTTTAATCAAATAATTCACATTTTTAAAAATGATTTCCTTTAATAATAAAACAGTACCTTGTACAGGTACGGCATCCGTTATCCGGAAACCCTTTATCCAGAAAGCTCCAAATTACAGAAAGGATGTCTCCCTTAGATTCCATTTTATCCAAATGATCCAATTTTTTTAAAAATACATTTTTCTCTCAATAATAATACATTGAACTTCATCCCAACTAAGATACAATTAATACTTATTGGAAGCAAAACCAGCCTATTATGTTTATTTAATGTTTAAATGATTTTCTAGAAGACTTAAGTTATGAAAACACAATTTATGGAAAGCTCCCTTATTCGGAAAATCCAAGGTCCTGACCATTTTGGATAACATGTCCCATACCTGTATTTGATTCCAACTAAGATATAATGAATCCTTACTAAAGGCAAAACAATCCTATTGGGTGATTTAATGCTTAAGTTATTTTAAAAGTATGGGGATTCAAATTACAGAAAACCCCAGTATTCGGGATGACAGGTCCTATACCTATAGTATGAATTTACAGATTCATTTTGTAGATGTACATCTACCATCCCCCCTATTCCCTTGGCCGCTTACTTAAAAACACGTCACTGCAAATTCTTAACATTGTTTTCAGTGAACGGCTCAGAAAATGATTTCATGTGATACAAACCTATGCTAGAAAAACCTACATGTTCTGTGATTCTTCCAGCGAATGGAGCTGCATAAATAATAATAATAATAATAATAATAATAATATATGCTAATGGAATATGCATGTACTTTAATACTACTGGCTTTGGTTAAATATCATCTCTTCTATATCTTTTGCGGGGGAAAAAAAAAAGTTTCCCTTCTTCCCTGAAAAACCCTGGGGAATTTTTTTTCAGAATTTTGTATATTTGCTAGGGACGCACCGAATCCAGGATTCGGTTCGGGATTCGGCCTTTTTCAGCAGGATTTGGATTCGCAAATTTGCATATGCTAATTAGGGGCTGGGAGGGGAATCGCGTTACTTTTTGTTACAAAACAAGGAAGTAAAAAGATTTTCCCCTTCCCACCCATAATTTGCATATGTAAACTAGGATTCAGCTCGGTATTCAGCCAAATCTTTCGCAAAGGATTTGGGGGTTCGGCCGAATCCAAAATAGTGGGTTCGGCGCATCCCTAATATTTGCCCCTTTGCATATGTTATCAAATAAATGCAATGTTTTAAAACATAACCTACGTGGACAACGACTCTTCATACTTTCCGTAACAAACCAGATATATAGAAAATAAAACCCTACTCCTGTCCATTAATACGTAGCACGGGATGAGGCCCTAGTACCCTAGCACTTACTAACAAACAAACAAAAACCAGTCCTTTTGTACTTACCTGACATAAATGACCACACAAAGGACTGCAGCTCCCGCTCTCCCCCAGGTTGATCTCTCAGTATTGAAACTCTGTTCCTTGGGCTTAGGGAAAAGCCCCCAAACCACAGCTGCAGCCTAATAGTCTGAAAGTTACCTGATCGGCAAGCCAGAAAATGTGGAGTGGACTAATGGAACAGAGGATGCACCCACTCTCTTTCATTCACTCCAGAGATCCTAAACACCAGTTATTCTGTCAAAGGAACAGGGGAAAAGAAAAGCACAAAAAACAAAAATGCTACTGAATTGTGGTGGGTCGAAATTCCTGCGAAATTCGGACATTTTCACCAAAAAATCCCGAAAATCGGACATTTTCACAAAAAAATTGTGAAAAATGGAAATTGACGCCCTCATCCAAGCTGGCACTGGCGTTAAAGTCGATGGGTGTCCAATTTTGACGCAAGCGACATTTCAGACGCATGTTCATAAAATGTTGACGCCGGCAAAATTTCGCCAGTGAATTTTCGAGGGAGATTCGCTGTGAAACGTGGAAATTCACCACGAATTCGTGCCAGCCGAATTTATTTGCCCATCACTACTACTAAAGTCAAAACACAATGAAAATGAATCTGGGTAAATAAACACCATCATCTTGTATTCCAGTGTTTCCCTTGCATTAGGTATGGGCAGTGATTTGTTACTGACACAGCAGGCAGCCACTGTTACCGTTATGAGATCTATATACAGGTATAGGACCTGTTATCCAGAATGCTCAGGACCTGGGGTTTTCTGGAAAATGGATCTTTCTGTAATTTGAATCGACATTCCTTAAGTCTACTAGAAAATCATGTAAACATTAAATAAACCCAATAGGCTGATTTTAACTCCAGTAAGGATTAGTTATATCTTAGTTGGGATCAAGTAAAGCTGCTATTTTATTATTATAGAGAAAAAGGAAATCATTTAATAAAAATTGGATTATTTGGATAAAATGGAGTCTGTAGTCTGTAATTTGGAACTTTCTGGATAATAGGTTTCCAGATAACAGATCCCATAGCTGTATATGGAAACACATTATCCATATAATGCAAAATTTTTAATGAGGCATGACAATGTGAAATATTATATGACAATGCCTCCTGGAAATAAATCCATTTGCATTTTGTCAGTATGCTATTTCTTAAGTGATTGTCATTATTTATATAAAGAGAAGCAGCATTTAACAGTATCTTGTCCATACAACTCTTTTTTTAATATAAGGAGATATAACACCAGGGGCAGGTAATGTAATTAAAGGTGTAGACTTTGTGCCAGGTCTTGTAACCTATAGCAACCTACCAGAAGTCTGCTGAGCCTATGAGTAAGTGCCTAATACATTTTTTGTAAATGTTTTAATTACTGTCTTTCTTATTTTTGGAGGAACATGATACATGATGACTTTATGTATATGCATCTTTGGACTGAGGCGAACTGTGAGTATATCCTCCTATTTTCATATTTGATTGTTTTTACTTCAGTAGTGCTCATACAGGTTGGTTGCACCATTTCCTTTTTTTGTGTTTCAGCTTGTCAATAGCAGCAATGATCCAGGACTTCAAACTTGTCACAGGGGGTCACTATCTTGGAAAGTGTCTGTGACATTCTCATGCTCAGTGGGCTCTGAGCAGATGTTGAGAAGCTAAGCTTAGGGGTTGTCTCAAATTATCAAGCAGAAAATTTACTTGGCCTGTCATATAAGCTGATGCTACAGGGCTGATTAAATTCTGATGCTAGTTGCACTGGTTTCTGTGCTGCCATGTAGTAATTATCTGTATTAATGACTAATCAGCCTTATACTGTGACATTTATATTCTATATGTACTGTATATTCTGAGTGGGCCCCTAAGCTCAGTAAGTGACAGCAGCACAGAGCATGTGCAGTGAATCGCAGAAAATGAGATGGGGAGCTACTGGGGCATCTTTGGAGACACAGATCTTCCCTGCTAAAGGGCTGTGGTTGTCTGGGGCTGGTACAGAAGCCCAACACATAATGTATAACATTTCTAGCTACTTCTTTAGTTTAACTTTCCTTGTTCTTTAAATGGGGGTCACTGACCCCATCTAAAAAGCAAATACTCAGTAAAACTGCAAATGTATTGTTATTTCTACTTTATATTACTTGTCTTTATATTACATTTCAATGCATGGTTGCCGGCATCGGACTGGGCCGGCGGGACACCAGGAAAAAGCCCGGTGGGCCTCAGCCCTCGTGGGCCCCACCGGCCTAGACTAGCCTGACAGCCGGTGCTCCTGACCTCCCCTCCCCCAATCATGCATGAAGGCGCAATATGTGAAGCAGATACGCGCTGGCGAAGGGGGGAGGGACAGAGGGAGCCTGGCAACGCGGCCCTGCTACTGGGAGGGGGAGCGGCAGGCCCCCGCCCTCGTGGGCCCCGCTGGCCTAAACCCGCCAGACAATTAACATCTATTCTTGGAAGGTTGGTTTCATCGAATTACAATAAAGTAGAAAGAGACACTAACTATTTATTGGCAGAAGAGTATTTGTCAGCAGTACAAGAGGATTCCACCCAAGTACAAAATTGGTTTACTAGGCAGGAAGGTTTTCCCGGCCCTAACAAAAGATCCAATAGGTTGATATGCAGTGTAACATGTTTGAAATGGCAGACTTCCCCAATCATGCAGTCATTCTATAGGGGTCATTTATGACCATAAGGGGAGTGCGCAAAGTAAAATTGCTATTATTTTACCAACAATGCAGCGTTGTTCCCAGAATTCCTGCATCCCACATGCATCTATTTCTATATACAGTAATTAATGCCACACAGAAGACTCATTAGGCGCTTATGTGAAACATCCCGGAGTTCATTAGCAATGTTTGGCCTAACATGGAAGCATTTCATGTTCAAACAATTCATACAGTGTGCTAAATGTTCTATGATGATTTGTTATGTTTTGGGTAGCCGAGGATGAGTAGAGTATAACAGTGCTTTATTAGCAGGCTCTCATGCAGGCATTACACAACAGTAACTTTCACTTTTAAGCTGTCAGGAAGTATGCATAGTATAAGTCTGGGCACAGTGACATCTACAGGCCATTTGTATAAACACCACATATTCCCCCTATAGTAGGAAAGCATTTGGGCAAATGTAATAAACAACAATGCATCTTAAAGCAATAATATACATTATTCACATCACATAGTCCTGAGTCCATGCAGGTAGTTTTCTGATTCTCTCAGAATGCCTTATAGGTTCACTTTCTTCAGGCCTATTGCAGTTGACATCAGGAGTAGGAAAATATCCTTTATCAAATGGAGCATCTCCAAAGTCATATCTAACAGGAGCAAGACGACTTGCATTCCATATGCGTCCATCAGACAGTTCATATGTGTATGGTCCTCGCTGGCATCTCACTTCAAGTGGTGTAGTAAATTTAGATTGTCCTTGTTTCAGTATTCCTGGTTTCTTAATTCTGACTAAAGATCCAGGCTGAAAGTGTCCTTCCACCTTTTCTGTCAGTAAAAGCCTTGCATTTGGCTTGTTGACGTTTCACAATGTCAGCAGTAGATGATTTTGTAGGCACAGTATTTTGTGGAAGTTTGATGTCTGCAACATGTAACTTAGTGCGCATCTGTCTGCCATGTAATAATTCAGCACTAGATGATTGAGTTGTTGCATGGCATGCTGCTCTGTAGTTATGTAGGAACTCTGTTGTAAATACTTTCCAAGATTGTAAGACTTGTAAGACTTGCTGTCTGTAGTGCTTCTTTCAGACTTCTGTTGAATTGATTTCTCCATTTGCTTGTGGGTAATACACTGAAGATTTCCTATGCACAATATTCCTCTCTCTCAGAAAGGATTCAAACTCATATGAGACAAACTGTGGTGCGTTGTCTGATATTAACTCCTTTGGATTACCTTCTCTGCTGAAGACAGAAATGTTTTTACTGTAGCTGATGTTATATGAGAAACAAATGCAATTTCAGGCCATTTACTGTAATAGTCTATCAAGGTTATAGCAAATCTGCAGTCCATAGGAGCACCTGGAAAAGGACCAACAATATCAATAGCAAGTTTTTCCCATGCTGAATCAGGAAATGGTACTGGTATTACATCTGGTCTCAACTTAACTTTGTGTACAAAGTTCTTTGCACAACCCAGCGAAGTGTTGCTTTGTGGTGAAATTTTAGACACTGACTGTGTGGCAGGCACTGGTGCTGTAGTAATGAGACCATCAACTAATTGTAGGTTTAATGCAGCAAAGAGATCCCTTCCAAGTATAGCAGTACCCTTATTCACAATGTAAAAGTCACATTTTGCATTATTTGATTCAAATTGGACAGTTACTGGCAAGCAACCAAGCACAGGGACTGGATCCTTTAAGTAACTGACCAGGCAGGTGCAACAAGCGGATCTTTTGCAAAGTATTTCACAAAAATATCCTTTGGTAGTATAGAAACAGCTGAACCTGTATCAAGCATCAGGTTAATGGAGTGTCCCTTGTCAGCAGAAGCAGTACTGACACTGACAGTGCATATAAACTTGTCTGGAATAAATGTACCAGCTTTATCCACTCTTAATACTGTAACATTTGTAGTAGTGACTTCATGAACATCTTTAGCAGAACTACGGCAGATCTTAGCAAAATGTCCTACTTTTGTGCAGTTGCGGCACCGTTTAGCTTTTGCAGGACATGTAACTAGGGATGTAGCGAACTGCCGTTTATGTGTTCGCGAACGCCGTTCGCGAACACCGGCAAAAATGCGAACAGTTCGCGAACAGTTCGCGAACTTCGAACATCCGCAAAATCGTTCGATTCGAACGATCGAAGGATTTTAATCGTTCGATCGAAGGATTTTCGTTCGAATCAAACGATCGAAGCCATTCGATCGAATGATTTCATTCGATCGAATGGCTTCGATCGTTCGATTCGAACGAAAATCCTTCGATTTTAGCGGTCGAAGGAATCGAATGGTCGAATGGTCGAACGATTTTTGTTCGAATCGAACGCGAACTCGTATTGGCGAACGTCGCGCGATGTTCGCGAACATTCGGCGGACGCGAACAGTCGAAGTTCGCGCGAACTAGTTCGCCAGCGAACAGTTCGCTACATCCCTACATGTAACATGATTTGCAGTGTGTTGTGTTGAACCACAGTGAAAGCAGATTTTTTATTTGTATTTGCTGTATGGTTTTGCAGTGTAGGTGAATCCCTTTCCTTAGCACTGTATTTTGCCTGTGACTGTTCATTATTAGGCCACAGTGTTGAATTCACAATCTGTACATTCCCAGCAGTTCCCTGACTAAGAGTTTTAGCCTCTGCCACTGCTGTTTCAATTTGGCTAGCTAATGTAATAGCCTTTGCAAGGGTTAAATCCTGCTCTAGGAGCAGCCTCTCTCTCTAATGCGAGGTGAGTTTGTTTTTTCCACTATTTGGTCTCTTAGCATTTCATCTGTTAGAGTCCCAAACTCACAGGTAACGACCAGCTCTTTCAAAGCTGCTATAAATTGCTCTGTGGATTTGCCATAATGTTGTCCACGTTGCCCGAATTTATATCTTTCAGCCACCACATTTACTCTTGGCATGAAAAAGTTCTTTATAGCAGTAAGAGCAGTTTCATAATTATCATCAGGTAATGTTAATGTATAGAATATACGCTGTCCCTCTGCTCCCAGGCAGTGAATAAGTAAAGCACGCTTTCTAGCAGCAGAAATCTCCCCTTGGTCAGCAGCAATAATGTAACTTTCAAACATACGGATCCAAGCAGTAAAAGGTATGGTAGGCTCACCAGGGTTTGGGAGAAAAGGTGCAGGCTGCTGCAGCGGTAGAAAAGCCATCCTGTCGCCAATTGTTATGTTTTGGGTAGCTGAGTATGAGTAGAGTATAACAGTGCTTTATTAGTAGGCTCTCATGCAGGCATTACACAACAGTAATTTTCACTTTCACTTTTAAGCTGTCAGGAAGTATGGATAGTATAAGTCTGGGCACAGTGACAGCTACAGGCCATTTGTATAAACACTACATGATTATTACATCAATTTCCTTATCCAGGCAATGAAAACTGAACAAAGGCTAGTTCATATTTGCAGTTGTATCTAAATTGGAGATACAGGGCCTTTGATGGATGATGATATAGCGCTGAGAAACAAATATTCATTATCCTTTGTGAAAGGTCACGTAGAACTCTGAAAGGCTTAAAATGAATGTAGGGAAAGAATTTTACAGCTTTCATGTTTTAATAGACCTTTTAAAATTGTCTATTTTAATAATTGTCTTGTTTTTGAATGTGTACTTACTCCTGTGAGCTGTAATATAAAGGGACTCCACAGTCCAGGCCCCCTGTATAATATATATTTCTATTTCCCACAAAGTCTTATTTATCTGCATATATTTATATAAGTGGGAGGTAATACGATTGCTCTGACAAAGTGACCTCATGCGCAGATGCCCACCAGTGGCCAAATTACCAGGGAAATTTGTGGAGTACTTGCTATGTACAACTTTTAGTATGTTCTAGAAAGGCCATACACAATTACAATTAGTTTTCATTATTTATTTGTTATAGTCAGTGGCGGAACTACCGGGGGAGCAGGGGGTGCCAGCTGGCCAGGGCCCGCACCTCCCTCAGGGCCCCCGGTTGCCCGTGCATCGCTGAAAATGCGCCCGTATGGGGGGGGGCGACTGCGTGTCACGCACCAGGGCCCACCCCTCTCTGGTGACACTATTGGTTATAGTTTTAAAATTATTTACAGCCTTCTTCTGACTCTTTTCAGATTTCAAATAGGGGGTCACTGACGCCATCTAATGCTCTGTAAGGCTTCAAATTTATTGTTATTATTACTTTGTAGTACTCATCTTTCTATTCAAACCTCTCCTATTCATATTCCAGTCTATTATTCAAATCAATGCATGGTTGCTAGGGTATGGACCATCAATTCAACTAGATTGCAGAAATTGCAAACTGGAGAGCTGCTGAATAAAAAAGCTAAATAACTCAAAAAACAGAAATAAAAAATGAAAACCAATTGCAAATTGTCTCAGAACACCACACATTACATCATGCTAAATGTTAACTCAAAGGTGAACAATCAATTCTTTGTATGAAGTAATTTGCAGATTGAAAGTATTGCATATCATATTATCACATGCTTTTATCATATATATAATATTATATACAGGACAGCTAGCCAATGACTCCATGTTAACACAGAAACAACCATTACTATTGTATAATTCTTCATACATACATCACCAACATACCATGTAGTGCTTTCTTGGGGGCCCACCGGGGCTGCAAACGAAGGGCCCTCCTCAAAGTCCCCGGACCCTGGGGACCCTCCGACCTCTAATTCCCTGGCGCACGCAAATGCTTATATGGTGCGATGCTGGCTAGAGATGGCGCGAACTGTTCGCCGGCGAACTTGTTCGCGCGAACATCGGGTGTTCGCGCTCGCCGGAAGTTCGCGAACGTCGCGCGACGTTCGCCATTATGGGTTCGCCATTGTTGGCGCTTTTTTTTGCCCTCTCACCCCAGACCAGCAGGTACATGGCAGCCAATCAGGAAGCTCTCCCCTGGACCACTCCCCTTCCCTATAAAAACCGAAGCCCTGCAGCGTTTTTTCACTCTGCCTGTGTGTGCTGAAGAGATAGTGTAGGGAGAGAGCTGCTGCCTGTTAGTGATTTCAGGGACAGTTGAAAGTTTGCTGGCTAGTAATCGTGTTGATACTGCTCTGTTATTGGAGGGACAGAAGTCTGCAGGGGTTTGAGGGACATTTAAGCTTAGGTAGCTTTGCTGGCTAGTAATCTACCTTCTACTGCAGTGCTCTGTATGTAGCTGCAGTGGGCAGCTGTCCTGCTTCTGATCTCATCTGCTGACTGCTGCAATAACAGTAGTCCTTGTAAGGACTGCTTTTATTTATTTTTTTGTTGTTTTACTACTACTACTACTACTACTACTACTACTACTACTAAGAGCCCAGTGCTATTAGTCTAGCAGTGTTGGGGAGTGGGACTGGTGTGCTAATCTGCTGCTCCTAGTAGTTCAGCAGCACCAACTGTAATTTTTTTTTTTTAATATTCATTTTTTTTTTATTTTACTTTTTTTTATTTTACTACCGCTGTAGTAGTGTATAAGTTGACCTTTTAGGCATTATTTGCCCTGTAGGCATTTTTTGCCCAGTGTGTTATTCAACCAACTGCCATCTAGCTGTGTGACCTTGTTCACATTCTGTCTAAATATCCATAATATTACCGTCTCCAGAAAAAACACCGGAGTGACTTTTTTCAAGCAGCCATAATATATTTTACGTAATCCGTATCCATCGCTGTAGTAGTGTATAAGTTGACCTTTTAGGCATTATTTGCCCTGTAGGCATTTTTTGCCCAGTGTGTTATTCAACCAACTGCCATCTAGCTGTGTGACCTTGTTCACATTCTGTCTAAATATCCATAATATTACCGTCTCCAGAAAAAACACCGGAGTGACTTTTTTCAAGCAGCCATAATATATTTTACGTAATCCGTATCCATCGCTGTAGTAGTGTATAAGTTGACCTTTTAGGCATTGTTTGCCCAGTTTTTTTGGCCGCAGCCACTGAAGCACAGAGGCCAGAAAAAATATGCCATATAAATGCTGAAAATAGTCATTTTTTGCCATACGTTGACTCAACGTATATGGCAAAAAATGACTATTTTCAGCATTTATATGGCATATTTTTTCTGGCAACTGTGCTTCAGTGGCTGCGACCAAAAAAACTGGGCAAACAATGCCTACAAGGTCAACGTATGGCAAAAAATGACTATTTTCAGCATTTATATGGCATATTTTTTCTGGCAACTGTGCTTCAGTGGCTGCGTCCAAAAAAACTGGGCAAACAATGTCTACAAGGTCAACGTATGGCGAAAAATTACTATTTTCAGCATTTATATGGCATATTTTTTCTGGCAACTGTGCTTCAGTGGCTGCGTCCAAAAAAAACTGGGCAAACAATGTCTACAAGGTCAACGTATGGCGAAAAATTACTATTTTCAGCATTTATATGGCATATTTTTTCTGGCAACTGTGCTTCAGTGGCTGCGTCCAAAAAAACTGGGCAAACAATGCCTACAAGGTCAACGTATGGCAGTTGTTTAAAGAGAACAATAGATTACTAGCCAGCAAAGCTACCTAAGCTAAAATGTCCCTCAAATCCCTGCAGACTTCTGTCCCTCCAATACAGAGCAGTATCAAGCAGATTACTAGCCAGCAAACTTACTATCATCTGTCCCTGAAATCACTAACAGCTCTCCCCCTACACTATCTCTTCCAAGCACACACAGGCAGATTTTTCAGATACATTTTTGCCCTTGATCCCCCTCTGGCATGCCACTGTCCAGGTCGTTGCACCCTTTAAACAACTTTAAAATCATTTTTCTGGACAGAAATGTCTTTTTTAGATGTTAAAGTTCGCCTTCCCATTGAAGTCTATGGGGTTCGCGAACCGTTCGCGAACCGCTCGCATTTTTGCGCAAGTTCGCGAATATGTTTGCGAACTTTTTTTCCGACGTTCGCTACATCCCTAATGCTGGCGCATGCAAGCACGGCACATTGCGTGAACACTGTGGTCAGGTTTATTTATTTATGGGACAGCTGGGAGGAGCAGGTCTGGGCCAGCGGGGCCCATGAGGGCCGAGGCCCACTGGGTTTTTTCCTGGTGACCCGCTGGCCCAGTCCAACACTGGCCTGCCCCCTCCACGTCACGGCCTGCCCCCTGCCCAGTCTCCACCGGGCTTAAAGATGGCAACCCTATCTGTAAATCAGGACTGTCCTGGGTAAAAAATGAGATGTGGACCTTTCTATTACTTTATAAATCCATAACTGTTCAGGATAGTGGCTGCCATTCTCCATAGTTCATTCACCTACTAAAACCAATGTTTGTCAGTAGCAACCATACACATATGTAGGGAGCCATAGGGTTAACAATCCCCTATGACTTTAAATGCCTACACCTCCTTGGGGAAAAGCCCATGTATCTACTTTTGCTTATTAGCACAATTTGTACAGTGTATCATTGGCCCAGAGGCTGATGACAAGTTCCTGCCACACTTCAGTACTATTAGTGATCTGCAGGTCTGTTTTTTCCTGACTTCTGGGTTCCTATTAAAGACCCGCGCCGAACGGCCCGCGATGATGTCACAAAAGGGGCAGGGTGAGCAGGTGCGCGGCTATACCGGAACCCAGAATTCGGCAGTGTAAGGTGGGGGGCGGGGAGAGCAGGGTCCCGCAGGTATCGGGCCGGCCCACACATTGCTATTCAGTATAGTGCTGGGCAGAGGGTGGGGCTTACTCTTTCCCCTGCCACTCCAGGGGGGAGTGGTTGGTAATGGGAGCCTGGAGCTTAGGTCCCAGTAAAGAGAATGCCTTGCTGAAGTCGGGGATACAGGGACCTTGTGAATGAGGTGAAGTCAGGAGAGGGTAGTTCTCTGTAACAGCACTTTCTAGGAAAGTAAAGCAGATAAAGCTAGTTTTGCAAGAGCAGCCTGGCTCCTACCAGGAGGGATAGCAAGACTGGCCTGTAGTATAGGGAGGGAAACAGCCTGATAGGGATTTAGGGCTAGTGAGTTCCCGGATCCAACGTGTGAGGATCCAGGTCACGGTGCTGAGATCTTGATCTATCCAGTGTGGTGCGCTCCACAAGGGTGTCACAAGGGGCTGCCTCTGAAATGCTGTGATGTACCTGACATGTATGTGATAAACCTCAGAGGATTGCACAACACTATTCCTTCACCCTTTCAAGTAGCAAAGGCCCATCCTGTGGAGAAAGAGACAAACCAGTGCCTGTTTCCTAGCCGGACATGATCTAGCCTAGCCTAGATGGTCTTATACATACACCAACATTAGCTTTTTATTACTCATCTTTCTATTCAGGCTTCTTCTATTCATATTCCAGTCTCTTATTCAAATCAATGCATGGTTGCTAGGGTAATTTGGACCCAAGCAACCAGATTGCTGAAATTTCAAACTGGACAGCTGCTGAATAAAAAGCTAAATAACTTAAACAAATAATAATAAAAAATGAAAACCAATTGCAAATTGTCTCAGAATATCAATCTCTACCTCATACTAAAAGTTAATATAAAGGTGAACAACCCCTTTAATACTATGTGGAGAGGACTCCAAATATTTTTATGCAGGAAAGTCAAATAATGGATATAGCCCATGCGCAATTTTATCCAGTGTTCATAATTGACCCGGCTGTTTATTATATTTGAAGGTCTTGCTTAAATAAAGTAGTGCTGGCCAGGCTGAGGATGGTATAGATTACTTGAGAATTTTACCCAGTGCAACAGGAGCAGACACAGTTAAATACCCTGGTATCTGAGCTGCAGCATTAGCACCATTTGATGTGATGAAGCTTCCATGCAAAGCAACCTGTTTCATAAGCTGATATACATTATACTTATCTCAGATTCCCAGTCTGCTGACCCTGCCTTGCCTCTACAATATCTGCACTGGAGTCTTCTGCGGTAAATAAGCATCAGCTACTGTCAGATCTTTCTCACAGCTCTTTTTTCCGTGTGAACACTGCATAGAAAAAAAGGCAATATCCCTTCCAGGGAGCGTCTCTAGATTAAGATGGGGGGCAGGGGGCATCTGAAATGTTCATGTCCCCGGTTCAATTAATGATGTTTTGCTTTTACTAAGGCTTTATCAAGAGGTTGTTTTATTCTCTTGTTTCAGATTAAATACAGTCCCTAGGTTCCCATAGCAATAATCTTCGCTTGCAGTTTTTTATTGCCACCTCACTTTATCATCGCAACAATAAAATCAGTAAGAAACACTTGTAAAAGAAAAATATGTGTATTCCTGTTGGTGCACTGCAAGAAAACAAAATCCAAACCTCCAAATACTTTTTTTTTTTAATTCGTACTTCTATCTCCTCTTTTTTCAAAAAGGTTGAATTATTCAGGAATACCCGGTTGATGTTAAAAGGTTCATTTACACAGAGTATATTGGCAGCACGGTCAATTTTTGGACACCTTTTTTCCCTTTTTTGTTCCAGAATTCTAGTATAAAACAGTTATTTTCCGCCGATCCATACATGAATCTCATACAAATTACAATTAAGATTTTCATAGTGGGATATATTAAGGGGCCGATTCACTATAGGTCGAATATCGAGGGTTAATTAACCCTAGATATTTGACTAGGAACTAAAATCGTTCGACTTCGAATATCGAAGTCGAACGATTTAGCGCAAATCCTGCGATCGAACGATCGAAGGATTATTCCTTCGATCGAACGATTAAATCCTTCGAATCGAACGATTCGAAGGATTTTAATCCAACGATCGAAGGAATATCCTTCGATCAAAAAATCTCAGGCAAGACTATGGGGACCTTCCCCATAGGCTAACATTGACTTCGGTAGCTTTTAGCTACCGAAGTAGGGGGTCGAAGTTTTTCTTAAAGAGACAGTACTTCGACTATCGAATGGTCGAATAGTCGAACGATTTTTAGTTCGAATCGTTCGATTCGAAGTCGAAGTAGTAGTCGAAGGTCGAAGTAGCCTATTCGATGGTCGAAGTAGCCCAAAAAACACTTCGAAATTCGAAGTTTTTTTAATTCGAATCCTTCACTCGAGCTTCATGAATCGGCCCCTAAGTATGCCTTTCATTAACTATTCATACATACTTCCCAACATTTGAATATCAGAAAGAGGGTCAAAAAGTGATGACATGCTTGGCCATGCCCATTTCGTGGCCACCCCCCAAAATGCCATGCCCATTTTATAAAATTTGGCAGGTTATGAAAAGTCTGAACACATTTTACAATTGCCCTTTAAGCTGTGTGTTCTCCCAAGAGACCTGCCAAGAGACCTTAAATAGTTACAATGGTTTCTTTGCTTATGTTAAATAGTAAGGAGCCGAGTATTCTTGTCTCTCTACCAAAAAGCCTCTTATGTGATTAATTTTTATTAACTTTGGGGCACATTTACTTACCTCCGCATTTTCGTTTCAGAAGTCTCTGCCATACTTTGTGCAACTACGTCAGACGTTATTTTATAACGAATACGCCAATTCATCAAAATGCTTGATTATGTCTTAGCAAAAGAACGTTGGCATACTTTCATCAGCGATTATTCATTTTTATAAAGAATTATCTGTAGGATTACTTTCTTCCTAGTGAAATTTCATTAACTTACTTACACTTACATCAATTTAAATTCAGTGGTTATATAAAAATCATACAGTATGTAAGCGATGTTGGTGAAATTTCTGGAAATGGCCACTTACTGGAAATGTCCAAGGAAGCAAAATGAAGACAGAGATCCTCTATTGTCCTAAACATGAGCCCTAAAACATATGCGGCATGAGCTTCAAATGTTAAAATAAAAGTGTAAATAAGATATTTTTAACAGTGACAACTTGTAAATATAATCCCACTTTAGATATGCTAAAACGTCAGTGTTTTGACTTTTTCTTAGGACTTTTTGGAATACAGGATATGATGTGACTAATATAATAATGTTGAGAATGTTAGCTTAATTGGATTATTTCGCCAGTTAAAACCTAATGAAATAGATTTTGGTGAAAGGGTAATGAATTGAAATTTTCACACTTTGATAAATTAGTGAAAATTCACCTAGCGAAACACAGCTTAAGTTCTCAGCAACAAGGTGATTCTCTAGTGAAGTGTATTGCTCGACTTTTAGTAAATAGGCGATGTCGCTGCAAATTGAATTTTTAGCGAAAATTTGTCAGAAAAACACAATTCTCACTTAAGTAAATGTGCCACAAATTTATCTTTTTCTGATGTCAGTGCAGGAGAGCAAAGAGAAACTCTGGACTTTTCAGGAAGAAACTGACACTGAGCTGCCAAATCGGGACAGGCCTGTGAAAAACAGTTGGTTTCTGTCAGAGTGCTACAAGATGAAGGAAGCTTTCAGCAAAGCTCAGATTTGTGGGGCAGCCACAAAGGCCCAGGCCTAGGATGACATGATTTTAGGGCTGCCCAGTAACATCTGCTCCCTAGTTCATTTCCTCTAGATCAGGGATCCCCAACATTTTTCACCCGTGAGCAACATTCTGATATAAAAAGATTTGGGGAGCAACACAAGCATGAAAAAGGAGTGGTGCCAATAAGGGTTGTGGTTGGCTATTGGTAGCCCCTATGTGGATTGACAGCCTACAGGAGGCTCTGTTTGGCAGTATATCTGGTTTTTATGTAACCAAAAGTTGCCTCCAAGCCTGGAATTAAAAAATTAGCACCTGCTTTGAGGCCACTGGGAGCAACATCCAAGGGGTTGGGGAGCAACTTGTTGCTCACGAGCTACTGGTTGGGGATCACTGGTCTAGATAGATCCGTGATCCCCAACCAGTGGCTCACAAGCAACATACATTACATAGCAGGTGCCCCTAGGCCTGCTGTTGTTTGTCGCCCGGTCCCCTCCCTTTTATTCAACCAAAGCAATGGGGATAGAGCTACAGGGAATTTTAAAAACTATTGTATCTCCTGCACCTCCCCAGTGTTCTGGGGGTATGCCGCCCCCTAAAATCCTGCCGCCCTAGGCCCCGGCCTTGGTGGCCTCTCCACAAATCCGGGCCTGTGCTCACCAATCCATTGGCTGTTATTTACAGTGGCCTCAGAGCACGTTTTTGAATTCCAAGCTAGGAATAAAGCTTTGATTTCCTTTAGACTAAGACTGCTCATTTGTGCTTCTTACACTGAAAGAGACAAATTTACTATTAAAAAGTGGAAAATTGGATGTAAAAATGATTACCCCTTGTAAAATTTTGCCTAAGGCAAACCTGGATCTGCATTAGAAAGCAGGCTATGATAATACAATAGAAACTTAAGGACTATACCTATTCTGGTGCAACACAGTCCATTCTTGCAGGGGCACATACACTGCACTTTGGATACTGCATTTAATCACATCATTCCTTATAACATCTGGATAGGCCTAATATAGGTATAAGTTTCCATCATCAGTATTACCAATGTGTATATGGTATTAACTAAATAGAGGTTCAACTGCAGAATCCACAAGTGGAATATTTGCCCTTGACCAACCAGCCTGGGAAAGAACCAAAGCGTAACCTGGCCGATTCATTGATGAAACACTGCCATTAATTGGAACTTATGTGAACGAATACCTCAACCACATGGCTATGGCCAGATGGGGCCAATTTCTGCCCCTCACCCTTGTGTTAGCTCCGGCATGAACACAAATGCCAGATTTCGGCAAAGAAACACAAGGCTTTGCATTTCCAGCCTAAATACATACCTCCCAACATGTTGGATGCTTTGACCATGCCCATTTTTGTGGCCACACCTCCTAATTACCATGTTGATTTTACAAAGTTTGGCAGGTTCTTCGTTTTTATTTTCCAGTTATTACAGTTTTGCTAATGAAGGTGAATTGCCCTTTAAAGCTGTGAGTTTAACTTTTCCCAAGGAACCTGTTATCTTTTATTGTTAGAATTAACTTATTTGCTTATCTCAAAATTGTTACTTATCTGCAGCTGTGGCTGTTCTGGTCTCTTTGCCAAAAGCCAATAAAGTTAGAAACTTTGTTTCTTTTTCTGGCTGTTCAGTATAGAGAAAAATGGGACAAACGACGGACTGCGGTTGAGCTGTCAAAAGAGGGACTGTCCCTCTAAAAACAGGACAGTTGGGAGGTATGTAAACCAGGTATGTTTACGCTTGTTTGCCGCCACAAGGCTTCCAGAAGTGAACAGAGAAGCAGACTGATTTCAGTCCTACTGGTCTGCCAGAGTATTAGAGAATTTTTCAGTGGGTCCCAGCCAAGAACAAACCATCAGCCCTTTCATATTTCCACCATTCACTGTCTGTATCATCCTAGAGCAGCTTCTAAATATACCCCACTTACTTTGTTTATCTCTGTTCTTTGACACAAAGCAGTTCTAATCTTGAAGTGATTTTAAATGCTGCAGTAACAGTTGCACAAATAATGTTCCTCCCAGAGAAGCGATAACGTACATCTCATGTGGAAAGAACAGAAAAACAAATGGAACGTAACTGATATATTGCAGTTGTAGATATGTGTGTGTGTAGCATTGTGAGAATAATAGTCTCCTAGTAAAATAACCACTGTGCTTTTGTTTAAAGGGTATCGCGCATTATACTGTTATCGGCAGGTGCCTTCCTTGCCTCTGACACCGAAATGGACTGTATAATTGCCAGCGTTTTAGTCTGTCTCTGAAATAAAGCTGTTTACTGTATTTCATCGTAACTTCCCTGACCTCTCGCTTTTTGTTCTCAGCGGTGCTTAAATAATATCTTTTTAATGACTTGGAATAACAATACAAGGATGTGTCTAGGGCTGCAAGTAATTGTGATCTGTAACGCGGATTGTGTGAGTTTCCAGTTTTGCAGCTTTTTTTAAGGTATGAGTCATGGAAGCCTGGAAGGAAGGATCAGTGTGGCTCTGTACAGGACTGGATAAAGCCGACACAGTACCCACTTGAATGTGTGATTAGCTGAGCTCTTTGGATTTAATCCTACAACCAGTTTGCATTTGCTGCTAATGTAGAATCATAAATATGAATTCCAAACTCGGATTTGTGATTAAATATGTAACCAGTGATGACACTGGTTAGTTATCAATAGAAGAATCATCAATGTACCAAGTCTTAATACAGTTAACGCTTTCCTTGTTCTAGGCAAATAAGTAGAATTGCCAAAATATACCCTGATTTAAGGTTTGTATAAATAAGCAGTAAAACACAGGGCTGTACCTCAAGGCAGTATCATACCAGGGACACTAAGCACATGGCTCCAGGTGCTCATGTCTGGGGACACAGCAGATTAAAAGTATGACATGTTCTCTTAACAAATATATCTGCCTTGAAGCTCTGATTTGTATTGTGTATTAGGGCTTTGTTAGGGACATTAGACTGTAGGCTCCACTAGGGCAAGTACTCACGGGAATTATGATTTAATAATGTAAAGTATAATAAAAAAAGAGGCCTATGACTAAGGTTGGAAGTTCCCAAAATATGTAAGGCCCTGGCCTTGTTTTCTTTTTTAAGCAAAGCAAATAAAGATTAACTATTTAATTGGAAGAATATGCTGCTGTCCATCATTTTCTACGCTACTGTACTGGGAGTTAAGGAACGCTGAGGATCATGCAACCCCTCTTCTAAGGAGACAATGGATGGTGAGCTTGGGGCTGCTAAAATGCCTATTTCTAAAAAAAAAAAAAAACCCATGTGAGGCCCCATAGGGGTTTTTAGGGTCCCCAGAAAACACAAAATTTAATTCTACTGGATTAGACATGTGAGTTATATCATAATTGATAGCAAGAGAATCAACATTTATGACCACAGACCCAAGCGCGAAGAAGACGCACTCTCTAGTCTTGTGCTTTTGGCAGAATATATGTGATCCCTTAAAGGGGTTTCTGTTGGGCAAAGGTGTGATCCACTAAGATATTGTGGTGGGAAAGTTGCCAAAACCATTACTGATGCTCTTTCAGCAGCTGTGTAATACATTAGTCTGCCTTGGGGCAAGCTGGATGATCCATCAAATAAACTGTGATTTTTTTCCCCTAACCTTCTTTTTCTAGCTTCTACCTCTCCTACCCCGCCTTCAATAACAGTCCCTCTTGTTTAAAAGGTTTTTAAAAAGACCTACAGTTATGGGTATATAATGGGTATAATGTAGATTGTTTTTGGAAAATGCATAATATATATATATATATATATCACATAATATATATATATTATATATGTGTGTATATATATATATATATATATATATATATATATATATATATATATATATATATATATATATATATATATATATATATATATATAAATTACATTCATACCCATTGTGTTTCTATTATTGCAGCTGCCATTTTATTCCTTGGATGATTTCCCTGGATTTCAGTTACAAATATTAGCAGACAATGTTATTAGCAGAGATTCATGTCCGACCGCAGCGAGCTTGTAGAGTAATACCACTGTATTGCCACAAATGCATTTAAGCAGGCTTCTACCTATTCAAGTGCAAATGACAAGAGCCGGCAGCTAAATAAATATATTTTCCCCTTTGTGGTGCAGAGCTGTGTTCATCAATATTTGTTTTCTGTCATCCCTCCGGCACATGATTTATGCTGCTAATCATCCCAATCTTAACGTTGCTTCTTGTTTCCCTGGAAATGATTCAAACCAGGAGAGACATTGGCAACAAGTCTGAAAGGAGTTCTAGTTATTGTCTACAGACTTAATACCAGATGAGATTTTGGATGCTTAGTTGCACTATGTCTGGGCTCAGACTCTGCACGTTGTACAAAAAAAACATCATTGCTGCATTGGTGGGGCCATCCAGCCCTGTCCTTACCATCTGTCATAGGACAGCAAGTAATTCTGGAACCCCAATGCTGCCTGAGTTCCCCAGCACTCCCTAACTTGTGTGTCTGACACGTATGTTAGAGGATGGGTAGGGATCCGGAGGGAGGTCACCTAAGTGCCACCCCAGCCCACCTGCCATGCATGCAGTGCTGACAAAAACAGGCAGCACTGTATTTATGACGAAAGCCACAATTCAACTAATCAGCAAGGCAATGTGCAAAGTGCAAAGAAATAGTGAATTGCGCCTGTTTTTTTGCACTTTGCACCCAGCCCTCTAGTTCTTAAAAACCCCAATTGAATATGCATTCCTGTTGCATGAGTGGATAATAAATAGCTATTTATTAGCTATGGGTATAATAATTACTAGAGAGAGGTCTCAGGTGCTATTGGCATAATGCTTGTCTTCTATGTCTTATATGTTATCTGACTATATATATAGTTCTTTTAGCTATATGACTGGCACAGTGCTAGTAATACATTGTTAGAAGAGCAGCTGTGAAGGGATTGTTAGTGAAATGAGCTGCTCCTCATTGTAATAATGGTGTGAATCTGCTTTTATCCATAGTATCTTGTATGGCTGCTCTTTTCTCACAGCAGGTACAGAACAACGGGATCTCTGGTAAGCCAATTAGTTTTCCTCATTGAGCTCTTAAAATTAGCCGAGCTTTTTGAACAATCATTACTCTTTTAAGGTCATCAATGTACCTTACTACTACCAAGCCAGATTAGCCATCTTCTCTATGGGGGGGGGGAAAGCACGTTTGCTGACTACTCTGTAAAGGGACCAAAAGTTCAATTTGCCAGCTTTCAGGCAGAAGCCTTAGCCCTTTTGTCTTTAGACTCATGAACAAAATAAGACAAAAATAGAAGGTAGAAAATAAGTAACCATGGTTACTTACATATAAAGTTAGAAAGAAATGTCATTTGTTGTCCTTGGGATATAAACCCAATGTTTTTGTAAAGCCATCTATTATTCTTATTAACTTTATTTGTTTGGATCATCACGGGTCACTTTATGGAATAAACAGGGAGCATTTTCAATCCTTTATATACTTGGGGATGTCATATTATGCCAATGTCCTCTAAGTTGGAGGAAGAGGTTAAGGGAAACATTACACTGAGAGGAAGGAGAAGAAGAGCTAATTACTCTCAAACCATCATAAACCCAAGGACAAGGTGCAAAGTGCCATTTTTCTGCAACATTGTATGATATTCTAATGGAAGGAACTGGCATATGACAAGGTCAGGCTCAAATCCCTAGGCCCCCTAGACTGTAACTGTCTCTCTAGAAGTAAGGTTACCAGATCATTTAAAATTCAAGGGCACATCTAAAAATTCCAGCTAGAAATACTGCACTGATTGCAATTTGATATAAATGCAATCATTGCAGCCCAGTAACACGCATGCTTTGCCTGAACTTTCAAATGACCTTCTACGTAGAAGTGCAAATTGAACCTGCAGGATATGGATGGTACTTTGGATGCCCTTTATCTGAGCAACCTTGTGCACAGACAGCAATGCTCTGTTCCTGTCATGAGCGCCCGATGGCGCAGATCTCCCCGCCGTGGCTCTTCCCTGCAGTGTCAGATCCAAGATGGAGGCGCCCATGATCTCCACGTGGGCGCAGAGACACCGGCGTGATGAAGTCACCGGCACCAAATTCAAAGTAAAAGGGCGCCCAAGACGCCGGTTCAATGCCCGTTCATAGGAATTGTATGCTGTATTCCTGGGTGTTTGTATATTCCTCTATTATTGATTCCTGGATTCCTGACCCTGCCTGGACTTTTGGCTTCGCTGTTTTCTGTCTGCCTTTGAACTCCTGCCTGGATATTGACTCTGATTTCTCCTGATCCTTATCGGTACGCAAACTTGGACTTTGACCCCTTGAACTTCCTCCTTGGTTCCGACTACTCCTACTGGGAGCCGATAGGTCCCCTGACATTCAGAACGGGCCATGGATCCCACTGAGGAAGCTCATCCTGATTTCGGTAGGGCCTTTCGTGGTCTGCATTCTCGCATGGAGGAATACGAAGCTCGGCAATCCCATTTTGTACAAGCGCTGAAAGCGATCCTGGAGAAACTATCCATTCTCACGCCAGCAACACCAACGCCAGTTCCAGTCGCTGCTTCACATTTATCTTCTGATGGTCTGCGTATTCCGGCACCTCCTCTTTATAGTGGAGTTCCCCAAGCATGTTGTGGTTTTGTGAACCAATGCCAGATTCAGTTTGTTCTGCAACCCACACAATTTGAGTCCGAGCGAGCCAAGGTGGGATTTGTAATTACTCGTCTGCCTGGGAAAGTGCTCTCTATCCGCCTTAAAGACAATCTGGTCTCCCATGAATTTCCAAAGCTGGTGGAAGACCTTATTGCTTTGGGTGAAGGAAGTAATCTCTCTAACTCGCGTCTAACTCGCGTCTCGTCCTGCCTGTCCGCTATCTCTACCTGGATGTTGCAACGCTACCTTAAACTAAAGGTTAATCTAAAACTGAAATGGTTCTCTTTCCTCCAACTAACACCAGTAGCATCCCCGAAGTATCCATCATAGTTTCTGCCCTGTCATTCACTCCTCATATCCAGTCACTTATTAAATCATGTCACTTCCACATAAGGAACATATCCAAAATACGATCATCCATCACCCAAGACTCGGCCAAAATTCTTATTCACTCTCTCATCATATTGCGTCTAGACTACTGTAACTCTCTTTTAATTGGCCTCCCCCTCCAGAGACTGTCACCTCTCCAGTCCATAATGAACACTGCTGCGAGGCTCATACACCTCAGCAACCGCTCCTCCTCTGCCTCGCCATTCTGTCAATCCCTGCACTGGCTTCCATTACCGTTCAGAATCAAATTCAAATTAATGACACTGACTTTCAAAGCACTTCATAACTCTGCCCCACCCTACATCTCTGAACTCATCTCTATATACTCACCCACTCGCTTACTACGCTCCTCTACTGACCTACTACTCAACTCTTCTCTCATTACCTCCTCACATGCTCGCATTCAAGACTTTGCAAGGGCTGCACCCCTCCTCTGGAACGCTCTCCTACGGTCTGTTCGACTTTCTCACAACCTTTCTGCTTTCAAGAAATCTCTGAAAACGCACTTCTTTCGAGAAGCCTACCCTCACTCTGCTTAACTACCAAACGCATCACCGCATACAATACCACATTTCTCACCCACTTAATTCGATCTTGCCCACTCCCACACCTTGTGTATTACTCCCTTCCCTTTAGACTGTATGCCTATGCATAGGGCCTTCCTCACCTTTTTGTACCTGTATTGATTGTGACGTTTGTTACTCCATATATTCTATGTATGTAATTCATGTGATGTAGTTGTATAATCACATTTACTTTACAGTGCTACTCAATATGTTGGCGCTATATAAATACATGTTAATAATAATAAATACTATTTGTGCCACCTCCAAAGCTAGCCATACTCGCCCTAGCGAGTTATTACAACCTCTACCCATCCCCTCTCGTTCATGTAATCATTTAGCAATGGACTTCATTGTAGAGCTTCCACCCTCAAGAGGGAACACTGTGATCTAGGTAGTTATTGACCGCTTCAGCAAGATGGCACATTTCATCCCATTGCGGAAACTTTCCTCAGTCGTGGAACTATCCCAGCACTTTATCCAATTTATTTTCCAGTTGCATGGCTTCCCGGCTGAGATAGTTTCTGACAGGGGATCTCAATTCACAGCTAAGTTCTGGCACTCCATATGTAAAGACTTAGGTATCACTCTTCAGTTCTCTTCTGCCTTTCAAAAATGTATTTTGAAAACTTCCATGTGAGGCCAAAGCAAAGGAAAATTATCTGTCCATTGAAGTATAAGATGCTCAGCAAGCCAGGTATGCCCCTAAGGTAAATCGTTATGTTTTATTCTAAAATAAGCAGGAGTTTGCTTAAATACAGCATGAAAAAGGGTATGGTGAAGGGCACAGAATACTATTTTTATGGGATAAACCAAGACCTATGACCAAAAAGTCTGCTCTAAAAAGCATTCTTGTAAATATGGGGAAGAAGGGACAATGGAAGATAGACCCAGTGGAATGAAGAAAGAGGGTCAAATAAGAATAGAGGAAGATAGGGGGCAATAAAAATGTAGGGAAATGAAGGAAGAGGAAGATAGACCCTTGGGGATTAAGAGAGAAGGGAATTGAAGTATAGATGGAATTAGACCAATGGGGAAAGGGCAAACTTGGGAAAGGAAGCATAAAGGGAGGTAGACCCAGGGGAAGAAACAACAATGGAAGGATAGATGGAGATAGACTCAGAGGAATGGCAAAGCTGGAAAAGGAAGCATAGAGCAGGGGTCCCCAACCGTTGGGCCTCGGCCCAGAACTGGGCCGCCAAGCCTAGTGACCAATTAACGCGTCTCGCCAGAATTAGACACTGACCCCTCCTGACCCCCTACTCCCCACCAACCCCCTCCCCAAAAAATTATAGCTCTACACCGGTCCCCGGGCCAAAAAAAGGTTGGGGACCGCTGGCATAGAGGAAGCTAGACCAAGGGGATGGAACAATGGTGGAAAAGGGAGCATATAGGTAGATAGACCAAGGTGTCTATGTTTGGAAATGTTTGGAAAGGCAGGGTAGCAGGAGATGGACTATAGGATTCAATGAAGCTTGGAAAGGCAGGATCCATGGGTGGGAGACTCAAGCTGGTTATACACAGAAAAGTAATTTTAAATACTCTTTAGTGTGGACTCTCCATGTGTACTGCAGTTAAAGGTTATGCTTTTTGAACAATTTATCTGTAATTCTGTACTTTACTTTACCACTGTAGTTGTTACACTGGCAATAATAAATATACATGGTGCTAAAAAAAAGATACATTGAAGTCAGTAAGAATGTGACTGCTCAAGACTCACCCCACCATACCATGTTCCTCTAATCATCTCCACAAACTCTGTGTGTTCAGCCACCAGCGTCCCAGCTGTAATATAAGTCCAGATGAACAATTCAGGCGGCACTCCAGAAAAGTAAGGCGATGCTGTTACCCTAATGTTGCAATACTTTTTTTTCAAACTTTTCCTGAGTGCCGCCTGAATTGCTCATCTGGAACTAAAAAAAAAAGATAGCTGTCATGACAGCTAACTTTATTTTAACTTGAATGTAATTCAAATTTAGTATTGGTATTTGTTAAATACAATGTAGCCATTTCAAGCTTTGCATTATTGGGAGGGTTTTCAAAGCAAGAGGAAACTCCATAAAAGTAGCCTGTGTCATTCATAAATTCAATGGAATTTGCATAAAAAAATCTATTGTATACTCACCATCCCAAGCCCTTTTGGCTTATATTACCTCATATTTCCTGTTTCTCAGAGTTGTACTCACAGACTAAGTTATCATATCCTCACAAACTTCCGAAAGCTGTGGCTGTCAGATTGCAGTCATGCTCCAGTGTTAGTATTTGCCTGAGAAATGAAAGGTATGCAGTCTGCCCTTTTACTACTTGTGGTGTGTCTGTGCATGGCACCCATGTTTCTCGGAGAAGATGTCTACTGCTTTCATTCTGGCAATTGCTACAGGATCCTCACCAGGCAGCAGAAGTTTCAGGATGCAATCTCTTCATGTGGATCTAAAGGCATACTGGCGTCTATGAAGGATAAACAAGAAGAATGGGAAATCTTGCAACTCCTGAGCCCTTTTTATGGCAATCAGGATATGAATTTCTTCTGGATTGGACTTTCCAAGCCGACAGGAGAATGTGTATTAGAACATAAAACACTTAAAGGCTTTGTGTGGATTTCAGGAGGAGAGAACTCATCTCTGGATTACTGGGAAAGCAAGCCCAAAAAGTCATGTACTAGTAGACGTTGTGTTGCTTTAAAAGTCGGAAATCACAGCTTGTTTTGGAAGGACTATCCTTGTAAAAAAACATATGCTTCAGTCTGTCGTTCTAAGGCTTCCTGGAAAGTTTCCTCTGAAGATCTAGCAAGACCTTTAAAAATGCTTCACCCTTTCTTTGACAAGGATGCACCTAAAAGGTTTTCAGAGGAGACAACAATTATTATACACTGCAGGGGCTGTGTAGGAAATCTGTCTCTGGCATGTAAAGCTGAAAAGACGCACACTTTATGCACAAAATCCCAATGCTTTTGTGCTGGGGTGAAAGGTGATGGAAGAGGGACTGAGCAGGAAAAATGTAGGCAAAAGAATGGGGTCAATTGCTTGGAAGAGTGCTTGGACCCTGCCTATGTGTCTTCTCCTTGCACCCTACCACCTCTAACACCTAACACAGTGGTATATAACTGGAGTAAAAGTCCAGATATACAGGTAACTGCATGCCCTTGCTTAGATGAAGACAGCATGTGTCAGGACAAATGTGCATTTAATATCTCTTCTTCCCCAGCAAATCTAACAGATCCAACTACTACGTTGCCTGCCCCAAATAATGCCACACATTTATTGATAGATGATGAAACTTTGTTTGAAAGATTAATTATTCCTTTGATCCTGGGTCTGGTGGCCTTAGGAATATTGGCAATGCTTTTGTGGGGTGGGATCCAAATGTGTGTAAGAAAAAAGAAACCACCAAGGAAAAAATCAATAGTCCCCATGGAACCCAAGGGCAGTGAAACTGACTCCACAGACCATTCATCCAGCGATGAAGAGGAAGAAGAAGAAGATCCACAGGCTAAGGCGGAACTACCATGACTGTTACGGAGTCTGAAAGAGCAACTGAATGCATGCAAATTTAAAACATTTTTACTGAAGGATGCAATGAATAAACTTGGCTTTGGGTACAGGCCGTAAATAGAACCCATGTAAATGCACCTTAAATTTTTTTTTCCATTTTGTTTGAAAACTCTTATGTGAACGGCGGCCAAGTATAGAATTTGAAAAACCACGTTCAGGAGACGGGCATTGGTAAAGAAATGTATATGTGTTCCCAGTATCTAATTCTGCTCCTTATGTTAGATTTCTAATGTACAGATACAATCTGGGATAGTTTATTTTGCCATAATGTGTGGCATTCCCCCCACCCCAAGTGTTTGGTGTCTAACTGCATGAAAACAAACAACAAAATCCTAAATTTTAATGTTTTGTGAATACTTGGGAAATAGTTTGCATTAGTAAGTTCCTCTCATTTCTCTGCCCAAGTACCCCTGTTGCATGGTTTATTGATTTTAGCATGTATTTAAAGGGGCAACTGTTTAACAAAGAGATAAGCAACCTGCAGGGTTCCAGGTTAAGCAGCACTACAGCTTATATTCTATGTGGGCTCTTCTCAACATATCATAGCTCCTTCCTTGAATTTTTGAACAATAGGTAGGTATATTTAAATACCACTTATCACTATCAGCATAAAACCTGGCTATTCACAGGGAGATCCGCATGTTTGGTGATGTCGCCAAACCAGAGGATCTATCTCCGATATTCCCACATTGAGGTGCGCCATATTGGGCTGATCCGATCGTTGGCCCCTATGGAGGCAATATGGGCGGTCAAATCGGGGGACCACATCAACAAACAGATGCGTCTGTGATCCGACTGTATTTTTTACCCTGCCTGATCGGCCTGACTTTCGGGCAGATATTGATCGGGGACGCCCGTCAGATGGCCCCACACAGGCCAATAAGCTGCCGACTCGGTCTGTCGGCAGCTTTTATTGGCCTGTGTATGGGCCAATAGGTACAGCTGCAAAAGTTTCTCCTCACTCACCACCTTTATGAGGTCATATGGTCCTTCCCTTACAATTATGTCAAATGCCTTTTTGGATCTGCAAATGCCCACAAGAATCCTGCAGTACATACATTGCACAGTTGCTTCTCAAAGGGCATAGGCCACATAGAATTAAACAAGTGGAGTAGTCTGTCCAGAAGTAGGGTTACCAAATTTTCTGGCAAAAATACCCTGTCCTACATGTCTTCCTAATTAATAACATTGGCATTATATGGTATCATTACCAGCCAGGTGGCAACTCTGCCTGAAAGTAAATTAGGAGGGACATGGCACTGTAACTTTATGCAGGGTTGCTAGTAGCTGTACAGTAACATGCTCCAAAAGAATTCCAGTTGTGCTAATATGAGTGAAAGCGTTGTATGCTAGAGGAAGAATAATCTAATGTTAAATTAGTAAGGAAGGGTAAAGGAGTTGTACTGTATTAGCCAAACAGTTATAGGGTAATACTTGCATATGAGACATAACAAAGGAGGTGTGAATGTGATGCCAATATTGACTTATTAAGATGATCATATTCCGTATATTATTGAGATGAGCTTCACACATTATATCCACTGCAAGGGAGCGCGGGCACCAGTGACACAGCCAAACGTGCTTTCAGTTATCCTTTAAAAGAGGGATCCACAGCCTGTGACTCAAAAACTATTGCTGAATTACAAATCCCAGCTGCTTCCCTCACTCAACAGCCGCTGAATGTGGAAGATGTTCCTTGGCAGCAGTTATTTATCAATCAGTTATTCTGAAATTCTCTCTATGCAATTAAATTGAAGTATCAAAAATAAGTGTTTAAAATGCAAATTTAAGTACAGGTATAGGGCCTGTTATCCAGAATGCTCGGGACCTGGACTTTTCCGGATAATGGATCTTTCTGTAATTTGGATCTCCATACCTTAAAAGTCTACTAGAAAATCACGAAAACATTAATAGGCTGGTTTTGCTTCCAATAAGGATTAATTATATCTTGGGTTGGATCAAGTACAAGCTAATGTTCAATTATTACAGAGGAAAAAGGAAATCATTTTTAAAAATTTGGATAAAATGGAGTCTATGGGAGATTACCATTCTGTAATTTGGAGCTACCTGGATAAGGGGTTTACGGATAATGGATACCATACCTGTACTCTGTAATACTTAGTATGCCAGAACCTGCTTGTTTTGTGTGTTGATACGGGTTTTTATAGAGTTTTAGTTCAGCAGCAGCTAACATCAGTAGCATAAAGAAGCCTGTATTAACGGGCATCTATATTCCAGGCTGCCAAACCTGTAATTAGCCAGTATCAGATAGTAATAGTGCGATTTGTGATTCTGTTGAGAATAAACATAGCGTAGCGCATGGACAACAGATTTTAAGGATCAACCCTAGGGTTGGTTGTGTGATAGGAACAAGCATAGTGCTGGGTGGTGGAAACTCATCTTCCTCTTGAAATAAGACACAGCCACAAATCAGTTTGGAATTGGATTCCTTAGCCAGACACAGACAACTGGTGACCCTGCAGATTTTGATGAAATACAACTTCAACACCAACTGCCATTTCCTCATCACTCTCATAACCTCATCCAAATGTTTTTTTTTTCCTGTACAGAAGTTTATAGTTATTTGAGTCAATGTGTTTTTGTACTTGTCGGGGGGCAAAATGTATATAGAAAAGATATTAACTATCCTCATGGCAAGTAGATTATGATTCAGTCCTAGATGGTTTTTTTCAAACCTCTTCACTATAAATGGATGGCCGGAGTGTATCAGTATCACCCTTATGGCATGGGGTCAGTTGATATCTCTAATGTAGAGGCTTCTCCTACTAATTGTATATTGTTAGAGAAAAGTCTACTTCTAAGTAAGTTTGTGCCTGTGAACATACAAACACACACACACACGTGGGATTCCTGTATCATGGTTGTGTTGGATTTTGGCTTGTGTTTTGTTCGGGATGCACCGAATCCATTATTTTGTATTCAGCCGAACCCTTGAATCCTTTGAGAAAGATTCGGACGAATAACAAACCAAATGCTAATTTGCATATGCAAATTAGGGGTGGGAAGGGGAAAACATTTTTTCCTTGTTTTGTGAGAAAAAGTCACACAATTTCCCTCCCTGCCCCTAATTTGCATATGCAAATTAGGATTCAGATTCGGTTTGGCCGGGCAGAAGGATTCGGCCGAATCCTGCTGAAAAAGGTTGAATCCTGCCTGAATCCCGAACCGAATCCTGGATTCAGTGCATCCCTAGTTTTTATACATACTGTATAAATCTGGATAAGAGTTAAAAAGCATTGGACACTAATAAATATACATTAATGTAGACTGATGATTAAATGTGTTTTTTGAAACAAAGGAATTTTACTTTTCTCGTGTGTATGACAAATCTAGGACAGCAATGAGGACAGCCCATCTCACTGAATTCAGAACAGTAGGAAATCTGGGGGGAAAGTTGCATTTCGCTTTACAGTTCTTTACTTTTTTGGAATACCCTGTGTACATACTGAGGTCTGATTTTCAACTAACCCTACATGCGCTTTAGAAGGTAAAGAAAATCTGTCTGCGAATGACCAAACCAGTGAAGGCTCAGGTCAATGGGAAAAAGAATCCCATGAAGGCCAATATGCGTGACAGACTTCTGAAACTTCATTTAATGAATACAATATGTTTCAGATCAATTTATCAATAGCTGATCAATACTGTATATGATTAATGATGATGTGATCATTAGTAGATCAAGCACATGTCATGTAATGGGTCATTAGGTTAGCACATATCACCAACACTGGCCAATGTATCTCCAAATTTGGAATTTTGGGTTGGAACTGGGCTGCCATTTCATGACTTCAAAATACTAGACCAGTTGCTGCTAGATAAGTGGCCATAACTAAAAAAAATACGTTTTTTTTTTAAATACTACTCTCTCTCGCTAAACTATTTACTTTTTTGTTTCACCTGATTTTTATTCAACATGCTTTTTCCAGTGATATTGTGAATAGATTGAGTAGCGATGTGAATACACTCACTTTTATTCTAACACTAACCATATAGGCTAATGTAACCATTTGACTGCTACCATTCCTACTGCTGTGAGAAGTATAAAAATACAATGGCAATTTTTTGCTAGGCAGAATCTGCAAGAGGAGCCAATTACACATTTCTAAAACAACGCTGCTTCATTACCGTCACTTGCGTTCATTTAGTAGCTTGTATGTATAATAACATTGTGGTTCCATTATAAACTCAAATAAAAACTGTTAAAAAGAGTAAAAAGCTCACAATATAGTACTATAGTTAATTGAAGCAAATGTTTGTGTGGTTGCTAGGGTTACTGCATTCTGTGACCTTTTAGAATTGAAGTAAGTAAGTCCCATTGATTTTCAGCATGATACAAATTTCTTGCACAGCACCGTGCCCCCATTACAATTACTACAGTGCAGTGGCACTATTTTTCCATGGAAAATATTTAAACACAAGCTTTGTGTTGCCCGCGTTACCTTCCTTTACGTTTCTTTTATTTTTCTTAAAATGTACAGGGTAATACAAAGCCATAGGCTATTCTGCACAGTGAGCCTAACATTTGAATATTTGCATTCATTGATAGGAGCTGGATCTGCCATGCAGTTTGATATTATGTGGCAAATTAAAAAAACATGCATAGGCTTCAGTGACTTAAAAATGATGGAAATTGTAGAGGAATGTAAAATGAATTCAAAATTGCTTAGAGTGCTCTACTAAGCACTTTTACAATTTAAAATAATTAAATTTTTCTAGATTTCAAGATAGTAGCAATTCTTTAAGCTGCTGATATAATGACATTTAAACAACACCGCCACCTGCTGCTGCAGTTCTTTTTACCATCCTACAGTCGAGGGAAAATTTCAGAAGAAGAGAGGAAAGAATTCTGATGTTGCTCTGCTTAGGAAAGACTACAGAAAAGTCTTCCATCTGGATAGAATAGCTCGTTCATCTGTGTCAGGTGCATGAACCTCAGATATACAAGCCTGGCTAGGATTCACTTACATATGGGACCTGTAATCCAGAATGTTTGGAACCTGAGGTTTTCCAAAAAGGGGCTTTCTGTATTTGGATCTCCTTATCTTAAGCCTACTAAAGTATAATTTAAATATTAATTAAACCCAATTGTATGATGTTACAATAATTATATATTAGTTGTGATCAAGTACAAGGTACTGTTTTATTATTACAGAGAAAAAGGAAATAATCAAAATGATTTGATTAAAATGGAGTCTACTGGAGATGACCTTCTTGTCATGATTTGGATCTTTCTGAATAATTGGTTTACAGATAATGGATCCATATACTGTTCCAGCAGAAGAACATATACAGAGGCTATGATTTCTTAGACTGCTTTTCAAGTTCTTAAACATTATTTACTGGCAGTGGCTAAAGATGAGACCTACATAAGACTATGGCCTGACCTGTATAAAAACTCTACTGAAGATACAGCATCAGGTTGGAAACAATGAACTTGTGAAAATTTGTCAACCACTGAATGGATAGAAAATAAATGAAAGGGTAGATAATGTCGATGCACTCTTTGCATGAAACAGACAAAACAGATATTTCAAACTGAGGATGCCTTCTTTCACTGAAAAGCATTTTGGATAACTAGATAATAAATAATAGGAAACCAGAGACACACTTGCCAATAGTACAGGGGTGATCCTGACCCCTCTGCCACCTCAGTTTTCCATTTGTAAACTGGAAGTTTGGCTCTTAAGGGCAGAGACACATGCTGCAATTCAGGGAGATTAGTCGCCCGGTGACAAATCTCCTCTTCTTCGGGCGACTAATCTCCCCGAACTGGCTCCCCTGCCTTCCGGACAGCTAGAATGTAAATTGCCGGCGGGATGACACTCGGATCTCTTTCCAAAGTCGCCCGAAGATTCCTTGTGAGGCGCTTTGGGCGACTTCGGAAAACGAAGCGATATGAGTGTCATCCCATCGGCGATTTATATTCTAGCTGGCGGGAAGGCAGGGGAGGCAGTTCAGGAGATTAGTTGCCCCGAAGAAGAGGAGATTTGTCGCAGGGCAACTAATCTCCCTAAAGTAACCAGGAGCATCTTTTTGTTTCTTTTCAACCCAAAAGAATGAAACATCTAAAAAGAATAAGTAGCAGTTAACCCAGAGATTATTCTGAGGAGGTCAGTGGAACACAGAATATTATTCGGATAATGAAAACAAATCATTAGAAAAAGTCTGAATCTTGGCATCACAGATAGAAGCCAATTTCAGCTTGCATATTAGTGAGATTTTTCAAGTGCGGCATGTGCAGTAGTCCTGCCCTTTACTGTGCAGCGAAAAGGATTATTTATATGGTGGAAATGAAATCATCATGTTGTTTAATGTTCATGCAAGATTAACTTGCTCAGCGGGCAACTGTATTCATCCCTTGTAATCTCTGTTTTACAGGTAAGAAAGTGAATCTCAATGGAAATTAACTGATCATGTTTCACATTTATATTCACTAGAGTGATCTGTGCCCATTGCTGCCTGTTGTGTACTGTATAGTCCCAAAATAGTCATGTCATGTACTTGACTGGACTGAGAATTAAAATAGGCCCTGGCATTTCAGGTACACAGAGGCCCAATCAGCCCACACCAGACCACTTAATACTGACTCTCTATGGCACCTTATAGCAGCCCCTCTGGCATTTGCCAGAACTAGGGATGTAGCGAACGTCGGAAAAAAAGTTCGCGAACATATTCGCGAACTTGCGCAAAAATGCGAGCGGTTCGCGAACGGTTCGCGAACCCCATAGACTTCAATGGGAAGGCGAACTTTAACATCTAAAAAAGACATTTCTGGCCAGAAAAATGATTTTAAAGTTGTTTAAAGGGTGCAACGACCTGGACAGTGGCATGCCAGAGGGGGATCAAGGGCAAAAATGTATCTGAAAAATCTGCCTGTGTGTGCTTGGAAGAGATAGTGTAGGGGGAGAGCTGTTAGTGATTTCAGGGACAGATGATAGTAAGTTTGCTGGCTAGTAATCTGCTTGATACTGCTCTGTATTGGAACAAAAAAATAAATAAAAGCAGTCCTTACAAGGACTACTGTTATTGCAGCAGTCAGCAGATGAGATCAGAAGCAGGACAGCTGCCCACTGCAGCTACATACAGAGCACTGCAGTAGAAGGTAGATTACTAGCCAGCAAAGCTACCTAAGCTTAAATGTCCCTCAAACCCCTGCAGACTTCTGTCCCTCCAATAACAGAGCAGTATCAACACGATTACTAGCCAGCAAACTTTCAACTGTCCCTGAAATCACTAACAGGCAGCAGCTCTCTCCCTACACTATCTCTTCAGCACACACAGGCAGAGTGAAAAAACGCTGCAGGGCTTCGGTTTTTATAGGGAAGGGGAGTGATCCAGGGGAGAGCTTCCTGATTGGCTGCCATGTACCTGCTGGTCTGGGGTGAGAGGGCAAAAAAAAGCGCCAACAATGGCGAACCCAAAATGGCGAACGTCGCGCGACGTTCGCGAACTTCCGGCGAGCGCGAACACCCGATGTTCGCGCGAACAAGTTCGCCGGCGAACAGTTCGCGCCATCTCTAGCCAGAACCCACAGATTGCCAGTCTGGGCCTGGTCATGTGTAACAACTTGATAAACATATATGTTTTTCTGCATTGATTACTTTGCTACCATAGGGGGTAATGATAAGGACAAAAGACACATCTTTTTCTGAGGGGCTCATTGGTAGTCCAGAATAATGTATAAACCGGGTTGGACTGGGCCAGCACGACACCAGAAAAAAATCCGATGGGACCTGCCAAACCAGCCCTGCTCGAGCCCAAGGTGCACAGTACAGGACACAAGGATGCAGGGAATCCCTGGAATTAATACCTTCTTTGAGGAAGTGGTACTTCCAGGGTTTCCTTAGTGTGTTGCAACCACACAAACACCTATTGGTGCACCAGAAATAATTCCATGTGGGAAAAATGTGAAAAAACAGTGCTGGAACTTGCAAGCTAATTTGCACCTTCATTGCCGCACATTCTTTTGCAGTGCCAGTCAACAGGGGGGAAAAGCTGCAAAAAACGTTCAAATATGTATGCAGTTTTTCCACTGCACTTTGCATGTGAATTAACAAATCAGCCCTTTAAAATGACAAACACCCTTGTCATTCTGATTATACCCACACTGCAAATGTAAACGGAGGCGCCAGAATATCGGATGATTCCCATTCATCGGATGATACAAAAAAAGAACAGTTTAGCTTCCCTTGTTTTAGCACTCAACAAGAATTCACAGTGGTAGAAAAAGATAAGGAACAATCCAATAGCATTTTACCATTTATTAATTGAATAGAAAGCAGAAAAATATACTCACAAATGTAGGTGAGAGTGCAGGCAGATCCTCAGAAGATGATCATAAGCCCTTCATATCTATTATTAAATTAAATCAAATAATGTTATGATTCGCCCAGATGCCAAAAATGGTGCCCCATTCAGTCCTTTTTCTAAAGCATCAAACAATTGAGTCATTTTTTGTCTAGAGACTAATGTGGCCCTACTTGTCACCTAGAACCTCTACCATTTACAGCTATGCATTTGTGCGTTATATTATATATCATTTTTGTTTAATTCTGAATTTAGAAAACATAATTTAGAAAATGTAATAAAAGCCTTAGAATGGTAATGTACGAAATTCAGAGAGCAAACACTTGTTAGACAATTACTGCACTGCAATTATTTGTATTCCAAACACTCGTTTTTTCAGTTCAGCTGTTTTTAAATATAAAACAAATAAAAGGTTGTTCACCTTTGAGCTAACTTTTTGGATGATATAGCGAGTGATGTTCTGAGACAATTTGCTATTGGTCTTCGTTTTTTATTTGTTGTGTTTTAATTATGTCACTTTTTTGTTCAGCAAAATTGAAATTTCAGCAGTTATCTGGTTGCTAGGGTTCAAATTACCTTAGCAACTGGGGAGTGGTTTGAGTGAGAGACTGATATATTTATAGGAGAGGACATGAATATCTTGCTCAGTTTTATGTGCTCAGCATTGAGTTCAATTGACCCAATGGGAATCGTAAGATTAGTTATCCGATGTGTTGCCATAAAACTACAGCACAAGTTTAAATTCTGCTGATCACAAGGCTGTAGAACCATCAGAGCTTGTGGTTTGCAGGCAGAATATTTGCTTAGCACCAGATTAAGTAAATTTAATAAGTAACACAGAGCATGAGTTTATATATTTTTCATATATGCAGTCCAACCCTAGGTTGATTAGGTGCTTTGACATGACGTAAAATTGTATTCTGGTGTATTTTAATAGTGAAGGAAGTCCTTTATAATGCCCAGTTAATTATTAATATATTGAAAGCCAAGTAACAAAACAATACAGTACTTCTTTCAGTGTCATACAATAAAATATGCCTATATTTGCCCAGCAGTATTAATTGCAGGCGCAATATAAAACCATCTGTCAGTAAGGTGTTAAAATGTATTATATTAGAGGAGAATATTTAACGTGCAGGTGTGTGTGCACTTAATCATCTGTTTGCTCTAATACTAAGTGCTAATATGCTTTTTGCTTTTTTTAATTGTATATTTGTCAGTATTCATTGTTACAACAAACTTATAATTCAAGGTATTGACTGTTGTCTCAGCGACTTATGACTAGGTGCTGCCCATGATTGGGGCCAAAATTATGGCCTTCCCAATCAGGATTTTATGGGAGCTTAGTTAGATATTGATTAGGAAGGCTGGGAAATCTCACACTGATTCCCAATGCATCTGCAGGAGTCAGCATCGGACTGGGTGAACATAACCCTAGTGGTGAGATCTTCCATGCACCAAAGCCCCAACCCACCTTCCCTCCGGGTTTTTTCCCCCCAATGTCCTGCTGGTCCAGTCCAACCCTTGCAGGAGTCCCCTATGTTAAATAATAATGGTACAGGAATCAAATAAGTAAGATTCTGGATAGTGGGGGGGGCAGTAGATGTGATCTATTTGGATTTCGCCAAAGCGTGTGATACTGTGCCCCACAAACGACTGCTTTCTAAACTAAGGTCTGTTGGGCTTAATGAAGTCGTTTGCACATGGATAGGAAACTGGCTACAGGATCGGGTACAGAGGGTAGTTGTTAATGGGACATTCTCTAGTTGGAGTAAGGTTCTTAGTGGGGTCCCCCAGGGCTCAGTATTGGGTCCACTTTTATTTAACTTGTTCATTAATGACTTAGGGGAGGGTGTTGTAAGTAATGTATCAGTGTTTGCAAAATTATCCAGCCCAATTAATTCCATCTAGGATGTGGCATCCTTGCAACATGATCTTGACAAACTGGCAAACTGGGCAGCTAAGTGGCAAATGAGATTCAATGTTGATAAATGTAAAGTCATGCACCTGGGATGTAAAAATATCCAAGCCACTTATACCCTTAATGGGACTGCACTAGGCAAATCCATTATGGAAAAGGACCTTGGAGTCCTTGTAGATGATAAACTTGGCTGTAGCAAGCAATGCCAGTCAGCAGCATCAAGGGCAAATAAGGTCTTGAGCTGTATTAAAAGGGGCATAGAGTCAAGGGAGGAGGGGGTCATTCTTCCACTGTATAGAGCACTTGTAAGGCCCCATCTAGAATATGCCATACAGTTTTGGTCTCCATCACTCAAACAGGACATTATTGTATTAGAGAGGGTACAGAGAAGGGCAACTAAGCTGGTAAAAGGTATTGAAAATCTTAGCTATGAGGAAAGACTGGCCAAATTGGGGATGTTCACGCTGGAGAAGAGGCGCTTAAGGGGTGATATGATGACTATGTATAAATATATAAGGGGATCATATAATAATCTCTCTAATGCTTTATTTACCAGTAGGTCTTTCCAGCTGACACGAGGTCACCCATTCCGATTATAAGAAATGAGGTTCCGCCTAAATATTCGGAAGGGGTTTTTTACAGTGAGAGCTGTGAACATGTGGAATTCTCTCCCTGAATCAGTTGTACAGGCTGATACATTAGATAGCTTTAAGAAGGGGTTGGATGGCTTTTTAGCAAGTAAGGGAATACAGGGTTATGGAAGATAGCTCATAGTCCAAGTTGATCCAGGGACTAGTCCGATTGCCATTTTGGAGTCAGGAAGGAATTTTTTCCCCTCTAAGGCAAATTGGAGAGGCTTCAGATGGGTTTTTTGCCTTCCTCTGGATCAACTGGCAGATAGGTAGTTAATAAAAAAAAAAAAAAAAAAAAAGGTTGAACTCGATGGACATGTGTCTTTTTTCATCCTTACTTACTATGTTACTATGTTACTATGTAAATGGGAGGCCAAATTGGTAAACAAGATCATCTTATTTAGCTTCCAGCACTCACAGACAGAGAAGCAAGAAGTGAGTAGACCGCATTGTTGTGAACGTTACAATCTAAAAAGGACAGAAAGGTCAAGGAACAAACATATTGGTTTCATTAGTGCCAATCAATGTCAATTATCTGCTCCTCCTGTTGAAAATTAAGGAAACTATCAGATACAAGTTGGACTTTATAATTAAATTGTTAGCCTTACTTTGTTTTCTATGGATTCTATGGATTTGTAGTATAATTGTGGATGATGTCACTAGGCAGGGTGCCCGATAGCGACCAAGGCACCCAGAGAGAAGAAAGAAAAAGAGAGAACAGGTTATTTAAAAAAAAATAATAATTCTATTTTTAAAATATTTAATATTTGAAAAATTCACAGAACCATTGCAACCATGACTGTATAGACAGTTTTTTTCACAGCAAATTGTGGTGCTCACAAACAGTTTTGCATTTATTCCTCGCATCGCAGAGAAAGAATTAGAGGGAACTATATATATATATATATATATATATATATATATATATATATATATATATATATATATATATACATATAATGTTCCCTGTAATTCCTTCACGGCGATGCGCAGAATAAATGCAAAAAAAAAAAAAAAATTTTATATATATATATATATATATATATATATATATATATATATATATATATATATATATATATACACATATATATACATATAAATATACATATATACAGTGCCATGCTAATGGACTGGCAAGACCATTGATTGTATCTATTTGTATATGAGAAATAGATTGACTTGATATTGGCACTTCCTATCGAATAGTAGGAAACCAGGTCATCTTATAATACAAATACTGTAGGATGAAAAAGTGGAAACCTTTATTGGCTATAAAGATCACCAGTGGTTTTTGACCCAGTTTCTTTTTTGAGTGTGTATAAGGAAGTGTGTGTAAGTAGATATAAACAATAATGCACCCTGTTCTTAAATATATTGGTATGGGACCTGCAATTCAGAAAGACTTGGTTTCTGGGGTTTTCCCGGATAAGGGGTCTTTTTGCAATTTGGATCTTCATGACTTAAGTCTACTAAAAAATAGTTTATAAATTAATTAAAGTCACTAGAATTGTTTTGTCTCCAATAAGGAATAATAATATGGGATCCAGTACTAGGTACCGGTTTATTATTACAGAGAAAAAGAAAATCATTTTTTAATATTTTAATTATTTGATTAAAGTGGAGTCTATGAGAGATGGCCATCCTGTAATTTTGAGTTTTCTGGATAACGGGTTTCCGGATAACAGATGCCATATTTGTACTTTATTTTTCTATTCTTTTCCCCTCCCCCCATTTCTTAGCCTCTGTTTGTTGTTGTCAAGGATTAGGTAGAGGGTGCTGTGGAGGCTGATGAGGGAAGGGTGAGTCCTTGAGGCAGGAGCTGTATGTGCCTAGGGAACACGTAAAGGGAAGGCAGGAACGGGTTGAAGAGGGCGATGAGTCAGACTGGAACAGGTGCAGAGCAGATCAGGACGGAGAGGGCGAAGATCAGGACTGGAAAGGATGAAGAGGGCGAAGGTCAGGACCAGACTGGATGGGACAGGATGGTGCGGGCGTAGATCAAGAGACTGGCGCAGACTAGAAGGATAGGTCAGGACCGTGCAGGTGTAGATCAGGAGACAGGAGCAGACTTGAAATCAGGAAGACTGGATAGTGGAAGGACTGGATAGCAGGAGGACTGGACAGCGGGAGGACTGGACAGCGGGAGGTCTGGATAGTGGGAGGACTGGACAGCGGGAGGACTGGATAGCGGGAGGACTGGATACGAAGGAGACTGGAGCAGATAGTAGGAAAGGACGGGATTGCCGGAGAGGGAGGAAAAGGCTGACCAAGACGAGGGAAGTTAGAGACAGGGTACAAGTCAAAATAGAACAAGAAGCAGGAACAAGAAAGGCAAGGTCAGATCAAGGTCAAAGCAGAATAAGGTTAAGGCAAGGTCAGGTTTAGAGTGAGGAGCAGAGCCAGATTCCAAATAGCAAGGAAAACTGGGCAGGGAAAGGTCAAGGCAAGGTTAAAGCAAGTAAAGATCAAGGTTTAAAGCAGGACAGGAGCAGAACTGGAAGGGCAAGATAAGGCAGATCAAGACAAGACAAGGTTCAGAGGCAGGCAGGACAAGACAGGGAAGAGTTCAGACAAGACAAGGCAAGGAAAGGAGGCTAGAGCAGGAACCCTTAGCTGGGACAATGATGGCCAGGTAATATATAGTGAGGCTATAGGCTGCTCACCTGGCCCAGTGGTTAAGGCATCGAGCCAGAAACCCAAAGGTCCCTGGCTCAAATCCCAGCAGAGCCTGACAGTTGTTTTGCGGTTGATCCATGTCTCACTGCTGTGCATATTCCCTTTTTTGATTCTGCCAGTTACTTCTATGAAACCGGAACACAAGCTTTTTATATGTTATATTTCCGTAGCTGGTTTGATCAATAATGAGCCTATCTTTAGCCCAGGAGCACTAGCATTTGACAGGCTTATCAATAATACATAGTTACATAGTAACATAGTTAAACCAGGTTGAAAAAAGACAAAGTCCATCAAGTTCAACCCCTCCAAATGAAAACCCAGCATCCATACACACACCCCTCCATACTTTCACATAAATTATATATACCCATTTCTCTACTAACTATAGAATGTAGTATTTAGTAATTCAACGCTGCCTCTCCTCGGTAGGTGTGGCTGTTAAGTGGGCATAAATGGCTAGAATGCAAGCAATTATGTTTAATAGATGCAGCTCTGTCCATGCTACTAGTGGAACCAGCACAATCTTAGCAAGGTATAGAATAGTTCTGTTTGTTAGTCTTGCTGGGCTCAGTTGTTGTGTAACTAAAAGTAACATGGTTTCAATGAAAAATCTTTGTAGTCGCCATCCCGAAACCGTACCCATTTGAACTGAAGTGAACTGAAGACATGTTGCTAAAACTGAATTAAGTGTTCATTTGCCCTGTATTGTGTTCTTATTTTAAGGAATCCAGTCCTAATCCTAGAGGCATTCAGCTCAGCTTCGTCAGCAGAATTACAGGCAACATTACTTCCAGCACACTGAACGCGAGGAGCTATATTTCGGCAGAATATGTGTCACACAAAACCTTAGATGCTTGTAGCAAGCAATTTTTGTGACACAGTCAATTATAGCCTCCTGTTTCACTAATGTTCTGAAAGCAAAGTCTGGCAGGAAAATGCCTTTTCTTGTTAAAATGATCAAGAAAATATGCAGTGTTATATAAAATACCTTAAAGGCCGTGTGGTACTTATCCATGTGGAATAATAAAATAAAAAGCTTTTCTTTTGTACTAGTTATATTAGCTGAAAGCTCTGACGTACCTGAGCTGGTGGTTCTGTGTTTGCACAGAGATATAGGAGAATACTAATTCCCAACAGAAGTTAGTAAAGTGGGTTAGAAACTTAAAGGAACACTGTCATTACTTCTTTACATATTTTTGCGTTGGCTTTTTATAACAAGTACATCTCAAAAGTTTTGCCAACTAAAATATTAATTTGATAAATCTGATCGTTCCTAAATTATTAGGTAAATGTACTGACCTTTTCAGAGAGTGGGTGGCCTTGATGGTTTATTCCATTTCTCGCATGCAGGTATTCACATCAGCCAAGTAATACAGGATCAGAAAACAGGGCTAGGGTTATGGTAAGAACATTGGGGATACCTGGCAGTCCAGGCTGGGGCCCAATTTGACAGGGTAACAAAAACACTTCGGGAAGGTCAGACTTCTGCCCTGCGGTTATTATGAAACAATATCTCCATTCTTACACACATCCATCAAGTTCAACCTTTTTTTTTTAACCTGCCAAACTGCTAGTTGTTCCAGAGCAAGACAAAAAACCTGAAATCTGAAGCCTCTCCAATTTGCCTCAAAGGAGGAAAAAATTCCTTCCTGACGCAGATTTACTAAAGGGTGAAGTGGCAAACGCTGGCGACCATTCGCCAGCGTTACCGCCTGCAGAGACATCGCCAATTTACTAACGGTGCAGGCGGCAATTCGGTAGCGAAAGAGATAGGCGCTATCGCTCATTCAAACAATTCGATCTGAAATGGACGTTACTCCGCAAATTCACTAAAATGCGGATTTTACTGTACGTTACCTCTTTCACCAAACTTGCCTTCCCCAGCTCAGACCAGGCGAAGTGCACTGGAGTACATAGATCTTCCTCAATCTTCTGCTACTTACATCAAATTCTGTGAGTGGAAAGTTCAAAAAACCCTGGCGTAAATTCGCTAGCGAAGTGGACCTACTCTGGTGCTACTTTAGGCCAGGCGAAGTTGCGCTATGGTGAAGGGACGTAACTACGCTAATTCACTAACTTGCGCATTTACTGAACGTTACCTCTTGCGCCAGACTTGCCTTCGCCACCTAAGACCAGGCAAAGTGCAATAGAGTAGATAGGACTTGCTTCAAAAAAAAGTTGCTGGCGTCTTACTTTTTTAAGGGTGATAGGCTGAAAAAGATCGTAAAATTTTTTGGGGGTACCCTCCTTCCCGCCTACATTTCCTAACATATGGCACCTAAACTATACACTGGGCTCATGTATAGGGCAATATAACAACTCTATTTTATGTTATGAAGCTTTCCCAGGCTTCTGTAGTGTAATGTATTTGCTGCTACATATACGTCCATTGTGCTTTAACTTGGCGCCGTATGCAAATTAGGCATCGCTTCGCTTTGCTTGACGAATTAACGGTAGCGCAACTTCACTACCTTTCGCCTCCCTGAGTGCAAATTCGGATTTTAGTGAATTAGCGGCGCCCTGGCGAAGTGCTGCGAAGTCAACGCTGGCGCAACTTCGAAGGTAAATTTTTCCATCATAAACATGCACCTTGAACCTCCATTTTTATGGTTCTGTTTACCTGAGTCTGTGATTGTGTTGATTAATTATATGTCCAGACAAGCTGATGTAATGGCAAACTGAGGGAGCTGGAAATGTGCACATGGCTTGGTAGCAAGGCCGGTAACCACCAAACTGCACTGTTACTTTGCAGCATATTGGTATCTTTGAGGGAAAATATACCCCTCTCCTTTTTTGAAATGAGCTCATTCAGTTGAGTTTATATAGAAAAGCTGCACAAACACTGAATCTGAATATGCAAAAATAAATATAAATATATATTTTTTTAACACAGACATGCCAATTACAAAGACTGAATGGAAACTATAATAATTGAACATACCATTTCCCCACATCCCTTAAAGGGATCCTGTCATCGGAAAACATGTTTTTTTTCAAAATGAATCAGTTAATAGTGCTACTTCACAGGAATTCTGCACTGAAATCCATTTCTCAAAAGAGCAAACAGATTTTTTTATATTCAATTTTGAAATCTGACATGGGGCTAGACAATTTGTCAATTTCCCAGCTGTCCCATGTCATGTGACTTGTGCCTGCACTTTAGGAGAGAAATGCTTTCTGGCAGGCTGCTGTTTTTCCTTCTCAATGTAACTGAATGTGTCTCAGTAGGACATGGGTTTTTACTATTGAGTGTTGTTCTTAGATCTACCAGGCAGCTGTTATCTTGTGTTAGGGAGCTGCTATCTGGTTACCTTCCCATTGTTCTTTTGTTTGGCTGCTGGGGGGGAAAAGGGAGGGGTTGATACCACTCTAAGTTACAGTACAGCAGTAAAGAGTGACTGAAGTTTATCAGAGCACAAGTCACATGACTTGAGGCAGCTGGGAAATTGACAACATGTCTAGCCCCATGTCAGATTTCAAAATTGAATACAAAAAAATCAGTTTGCTCTTTTGGGAAATGGATTTCAGTGCAGAATTCTGCTGGAGCAGCACTATTAACTGATTCATTTTGAAAAAAAAATTTTCCCCATGACAGTATCCCTTTAAGCTCCCTTCCCTTGCTTCGTTATGAAGTGTTGCCTTTTCTCTCACCAAAGAAATAACACTTGGCAAATTTGCACCTGAGCAGCAGCCCATGGTGACCAATCAGATGTTTCTTCATTATTCGATCTGCAGCTGGCTGACAAATGTTAATCACTGACTATGGGTTATCATCTAGGCACAAATTTGCATGGTGTTTATGTATGAGCCCCATTAAATGAGCCTAAGTGGGGTGGAAAACTGGTCCCAGGGAAAACATACCTCCCAACTGTCCCGTTTTTCACAGGACAATCTCAATTTTGACAGCTTGGATTGTTACTAAAATGTCCCAAGTTTCTCTTTCATCTCTTGCACTGACACCAGAAAAAGATACAAAATTTCTAAAACTTAATTGAACAAGAGGCTTTTGGGCAGAGAGCGCAGAATACTCAGCACCTGCACGTAGATACATTTGTAACTATTTAAGCAGGTCTCTTGGGATAACTGAGACGTACAACTTAAAGGGAAATTCACTTTAATTAGCAAAACTGACTAACACATAAAACATGGCCCTACACCTCCCAGAAATGTGTTCAAACTTTCCATAACCTGCCAAATTTTGTAAAATGGACATTGGATCGCGCTCAGCACGGCAGAATTTTTTGTACCTCTTTCTGACTTTCATAGGGGGGTATTCATTATTACAGGTATGGGACCTTTTATCCAGAATGCTCAGGACCTGGGGTTTTCTTGATAATGGGTCTTTCTGTAATTTGGATCTTCGAACCTTAAGTCTACTAAAAAATCATGCAAAAATTGAATAAACCCAATAGGCTGGTTTTGCTTCCAATACGGATTAATTATATCTTATTTTGGTTCAAGTAAAAGGTACTGTTTTATTATTACAGACAAAAAAGCAATCATTTAAATGTTTTTATATTTGGATAAAATGGAGTCTATGGAGACAGCCTTCCCATTATTCTGAGCTTTCTGGATAATAGGTTGCCAGATAACAGATCCTATACCTGTATTAGATGGACATAAACATGATACTTTGCACTCTAATAAGCCCCCAAAGTCACTAAACAATGTACAAGTTGATGCTAAGGAATAACATGATTTTGTGCTCTTCTATGAATATACTTCTATAAATAGTGTTGTTTAAGCACTATTTTGCACATATTTAATAGGAAAATTCTCTGCTCTCATTTATCATACGTTTACAGTGTGGGGCATGTTTAATATGTTCTTGTGGCAAGCTGACATAACAGGGCCAACTTCCATTAGCAGAACTCCCTTTCCGGCACCACATGGGAAACATTAAAAATCAAATTAGACATGAGTGGCAAAACTGCACATATTTAATCCTTTGGTAATCGACTAGTGTGTGCACCTGCTTTTTGTTTAGGGTACAGTATACAGTATTAGTAGATAATAAATGCAGCTGTGACTTTACTCACAAGACTTACAAATAACCACACAAAAAATAAATGATGGACACGTTATATTAAAATCTTTGAAAAATGACAGCATAGTACAAAACACAAATACATGGACTCGACATGGGAGACACACTTTAGCTATAAAGCACATTGCAGAGTATCCAAACAGATGGTGACGGCTCGATTCTGAAAATCATTGGGAAAAGGAAACACACTTAATATACTTAATCGGGACATAATGTTCATCACACCATAAACCTAAAAATATTCTGTTTGGAGAATGTCTGCAAAAGATAAAATATATAATTGTATATGATGGTAACAGACATACTAACTCTCCTGAGAGTTTGGTATACTCCTCTCCCGGTCTACTACCTGGTTTTGGCCACCCCTTTTTAGCTCTGTCATCTGCTCTGACACCCGAATTAAAGTTACCCCCAGAATTGAAAAGGCCCTAAACCCTCTGAAAATGAACTTAGTCTACAAGTGGCATTTGGCAAAGCTGGGAGGGTGATCGGAGGTGTGACCAGGGGTGTAACAGGGTGGGGTTGGGGGAGTAAAGGAACACACACACAAAAGAAAAGAATGACAGTTTGCCATGTCTGTGATAATAAAACAAAAAACATATCTGGATAAAAAGAAGTGATTCTTCTATGTAACCCATAGCAGTGACTTTCTGTGCTTTACTTCATTTGTTCAACTATGGCTTATGTTAATGAAAGCATTCAGTTGGTTACGTCTGTGGTTGACTTAAATCTATTAGACAAGACAGAGAAATGCAATTCTTCATCAATACAATGTTCATCATAATCTCTGTTCATTTTTGAAAAAAGGAACATTATCAATGATATAAACATATCAAATAATGCTCTATCACCAATGTATTGTCGGTAAATGAACCAAAGCAGAGAACAGAGTTTGGGAACAGACAGAAATATATTAATTTTATTCAGTATACCTTCAAATCCTCTGCAACATATAAAAAGCATTTAATACATGGGGGTTATAACTTGACTCCTAACCTCAAAATAATAATGCACACTTTGATCCACTGACAACATATGTTACACACACTGACCAAATTAGTGGCAAGGCACCAGAATACTGAATACCCGAATATACAGAATATCAGAATTACTGGCACCAGAATAAGGCGCTGTACAGACTGATACAGAATTACCCTATGCTACTACATTCTGTACATTATTTACAAATGGGGTATTTGCCTGAAGTGAAACAGATGTATACAATATTGGTCCTGATCATTAAATACAGCACAAAATGTACTTTTCTACATTGAGAAACATTTATTAACAGCATTTAGATTCCTATATATATATGGAGACATATTGGCTTGTGTGAGGAACCAAAATGAACTCCTACCTGCTCAGTATTTAGTAAAGTCTGAGGCAAAACCCTGCAAGCCAAACATCTCACTGGGCCATTGGTGCAGTTCAGCCCTCAACTGACTCAGCTCTTTGTGGGTTATCTATGTCATTTGGTTGTTGGCTCAATGGATAAATGTTCATATGAGCCTACCTGGACCAACCACTAAGATGGATCCACTGATCAAAATTTGGATCTCTGTGTATGACTAGATTTTGACCCTTGAAGGCTAGTAGTTGATAACTGTTATTGGTTACTGTATGGAGGGAAACGTTGCCCTTATTACTAAATCATTGCCAGTACATTGTGTTGTACTTAAAAGAAGACAGCAGTCCTTGTGTGTCCAGGTAAATGAATTAATGAGTTCTAGATGTACAAGTGCCATTGCTGTATATACCTCCCGTGGTCAACATGCCATTCTGCAGCTCCTCAGCACTATATGCTCTACTTTTCAAAGCAGTTGCATAATAATCCACCGGTTCCTCATTGGCATTCTCCATCCAGCTGAGGCAGAGCACCTTCTGGAAAGAGCGTTTAAAATTGTCTGAGAGAAATCCATACAGGAATGGATTGGCACAACTATTTGCATAACCAAGTGCAACTGACAGCTGGCTAACTGTAGTGTCACCTTTCCTTGCAAAAACTCCAACTAGCTGAACCACATAAAAGGGCATCCAACATACCACAAAAACAGTCACCACCACAGTCACCATAAGTGTGAGTTTACGTTCGGATCGACGCCTCTGTTGCCAACCAGCCTTGAGGGCTACTACTCTCATCTTTGTGATAATTAGAATATAGCAGAGACATATAGCAGCCATTGGTAGGAGAAAGCCCATCAAAAAAGTGTACAGCACAAATACAACTACCCAGCGTTGTGACGGTTCAGGCATTAACACATTACAAGCCACAGTGCCATCGCTGTTAGGTGCAGTGCTGGAGAAGACTACAATGGGGAGTATAATAAGGATTGAAAAGAGCCATACTCCAAGATTGACCATCTTGGCTACACTTGGCCGCCTGTATCGGGCAGAGCTGATAGGATGTACCACAGCTACATAGCGATCCAAGCTGAGCACAGCAAGGCAGTAGACACTGGTGAACATGTTCATAGCATCCAAGCTGAGGACCAGCCTACACAGCAGTGAGCCGAAAGGCCAATGACGGAGAAGGGTAGAAGTCACCAGAAAAGGGACACTGAGCATAAGGAGTTCATCTGCAATAGCAAGATTCAGAATGTAGATGTTGGTGGCAGTTTTCATTTTGGCATAGCGCAAGATAACATAGATCACCACCGTATTTCCACATAATCCTATGACACACACTAAGGAGTATGCAAAAGAGATAAAGATAGCAATTCCAGGCGAGTCAGTAGAAGTGCCGTTGAGAGTGTTATTACCCCAAATAGACTCTGGCATGTTATCAAGTGGCCCCATTACGTTTGTGGAAGTATTATTAAGCAGCATGTTATATCTGCAGTTTCAGCCTTTCAGAACAGTTTAGTGAACTAATTTGTCATCTTCCAAAGCCTGGATCTCATAGCTGCTCACGTCGGTTGTCAGTATAAGGCTGGGAGTCATTTGTGCACAACATCCATAGATTAAAACTTACATCTGGCGTTGCTCTTTTCCAACAGTGCTGCTCAGTGTGACTTTACATGTGTCATTTGTCTTATCTTTTCCTTATATGAGAAAGTCAGCTAAGAATGGCACCATGCCCCGTTTGATGTAGGGATGATCTAGTCAATATGGTGTGGAGTTAAAGCAAGACTCAAAATCCTTGCTCCATTTGGGAAAGAGAAAATCTGAGACGGGCAAATGTGTATCTTTGCCAGAAGCACACAAGTCTCAGTTCATCCCTCCGTAGTCTTGATGCTCCAGAGCTGCAGGTTTCAGTGCCGTCAGTCCCTGGGTAAATAAAAGAAGAGGAGGAGTTGTGCTTGCCAGTGATTCACAGATCTGAACAGTAGAATCAGAAGCTATTATTAAAAGGATAAAGCTCCAAAAAGCATTGCTCCGTCTCCAGTGGCTGCAGAGTAAGACAAGGCAGTGTCAGGATGCTGCTGAAGGAGAGAAGAACTGGGAGGTCCTACTCCTTGTGAGTTGGGAGGGGAAGATCCTCCTCAATCAATATGTTGATCCATCCCCTTGGGACACTTAATTTGTCTGTCTTTACTTTTAATGCTTTGTATTCATCCCACTTCTTTCACTATGAAAGACCTTGTATGGTTTTATAGGCCTACCGGACAGAAAAAAAGTGGTGGGACACTCACTCCAATAGTTTTCAACTTGCCTCTGTCTCTTACTTTGCTGTCAGCTGGTTTTTATCGGATGTTCCCTCTCTTCTCTGCATAATGATTTTTTTTCTCATTAACATTTCCATTTATCGATGTCATTGAGCTTGAACTGGGATAAGTGGGAATCCTGACACAATAATGTGAGCAATGTATTCTGCACGTGGAGCGAGATATATGAACAATTGATATCTGACGTAAAGGAGATTTTACTGGGATATTTCCAGGTCCCACAGTTAACCCGTTGTGTCAGGGTCAGTTTTAGGGTAGGGCAGAAACAAAACGTGTGCCCTGGGCTGCCAGCCTCAGTGAGGGGCCCCTTAGGGGAGGAAGATGATAGATACAAGAACAAGTATGGGATCTGTTATCTGGAAACCAATCATCCAAATAGTACCCAATTTAATGAAATAATTCACATTTCTTTGATCCCCACTAAGATTAATTAATCCTTATTGGAGGCAAAACAATCCTATTGGGTTTATTTAATGTTTAAATTAACTTTTAGTAGACTTAGGGGCAGTGGCATAGCTAGATATTTCTGGGCCCCACAGCAAATTATTTTTTAAGCCCCCAAAATGTCTAGAGGTTGACCTATTTATTGAAATTGTATATGAATAAGGCCTCATGGGGCCCCTATACCTCCATGGCCCCCCCTACACCCGCAAGGTCTGCTTCCTCTGTAGTTACTGGCCCTGCTTAGGAGGTTACTTATCAATAGTTGAATTGTGTTTTTCCAGAAAAATAGTAGTTTCAGTAAAAACTCGAATTTTTCAGGATAAAAAAAACCTCAAAATTTTCAACATTTATTATGCCCCGAAGCTGCAAAAAGTTTGAATCTGAAAATACTCCAGCTAAAACTCCAAAGTTATGTAGAAGTCAATGGCAGAGGTCCCTTGAACCATTTGCAGATTTTCATTTTTTTGGTGGTTTGTACTCAATAACTCAAGCTATTTGAGGTTTTTTTCCGATAACTTGATCAATTCAAGTATTTGAGTTTTTCCACTGATTGAATTAATTAATTGAAGTTTTTCATAAATAAGCAAACATTCGAGTTGTGAGTTTATTCGATGTAGAATAAGCCTCAAAAACTCGACCTTTTATAAAGAACCTCCTTATTGTAAGGCAATCCAAATTAAGGAAAGACCCCTTATCTGGAAAACCCCAGGTCCTGAGCATTCTAGATAATAGGGCCCATACCTGTACAAAAACACTTCTGAAATTCTGTAATGATTATTAGATATTTTCAGTATAAAAATCAGAGATATTACTGCCAGAGGGGAGCTCTAGCCTTCCTGACGCTTCTTCTCTATGAAAACAAATTGCTACTCCACTTGTTGGTTAGGAAGAAATCATTGCTTGGGGCGGGCTTGTACAATGAATAGTTTGCTGACATTTAATAGAATGAAAACTAAGTAAAATAATCTTTTAGTAGGACAGGCTTCCAAAAACAGTTATTTGCATAATTGTGTTGATGAGGGGTAGTTTCATTTGGCACAATGGCCAGGGCCGGATTTACATAGTGGGCGCCCCTAGGCCCACTGCCATTAGCCGCCCCTGTCCCCTCCCCTTTATTCGTGCAAATTTTCATCATCTGGACCAAAGCAATGGGGATTTGTGCATGGGAATTTAAAAAATGATTGTATCTCCAGCACATCCCCAATGTTTTTGAACCAATATGGGTGTGGTTGGGCAGCATGCCGCCCCCCTAAAATCCTGCCGCCCTAGGCCCGGGCCTAGGTGGCCTTTCCACAAATCCGGGCCTGACAATGGCATCTGATGCACAGAAAAAATTCACACAATTGTGCTTGCGCTTTGAAGTAAATTGGCTGCAAATTGACTTAGGGGAGTACGGCAGGCTATCAGGGTCTTCGGTGGAGAGTCGGGCCCGAGACATTCTAAAGTTAGCCACGGCTTTCCCTGCCTTTCAAGAAGGGCAGGACAGCATTGATGCCTTTCTAGAGACATTTGAGATTATGTGCAGGGCCCACAAAATCACAGAAGAGGATTGGCCCGGTATCCTGTCTGGCAAACTAACAGGAAGGGCCAGTGCCACATTCAGGGCCTTGTCCGATGAACAAAGACTGGACTATGAGGAGATTAAGGAAGTCTTTCCTGCAACTCCCTTCCCAGCATGCACACCCACTTCCTCCTGACCTCTCTAAGCAAACAGCTTCCTGCCCATGTGACCTCCCAGCCCCACCCTTTCAGGCCTGCAGGTTCCAGCATTATCAGAGCTCTTGGCACAGCCCATTTTTGGCCACACCTCCTAATTACCATGTTCATTTTACAAAATTTGGCAGGTTTTGAAAGTTTGAACATATTTCTGTTTTTTTTTCAATAATTGCGGTTTTACTAATAAAGGTGAATTGTCCTTTAAGCTGTAAGTCTAAAGCTGGCCATAGACGCAAAGATGCGATCGTACGAATCGTGGATTCGTATGATTTTTGGACCATGTGTGGAGAGTCCCGACATTTTTCGTCCGTCGGAGATCGGTCGTTTGGTCGATCGCACAGGTTAGAAAATTTCTGTCGCCTGCCGATAATATCTCTGCGTGTATTGCCGATCATACGATTCTCAGAGGGAGACTGTCACTAGTGTTGTCAGACATAAGTATCGTACGATTGCTGTCAGGGGCAGAACATTGGGTGATCTGTTCTTATTTGATCGCAATGGTAAAGACTTTGATCTGAATGGTTAGTGGAGGGTCGGGAGATGGGAAAGTCCGATCGTACGTTGATTCGTACGATCGGATCTTTGTGTCTATGGCCAGCTTAACTTTTCCCAAGAGACCTGTTATCTTTTATTGTTACAATTACTTATTTGCTTATCTAAAAATTGATACAAAGTATCTTATCTGCTGCTGTGGCTGTTCTGGGCTCACTGCCAAAAGCCAATTAAGTTAGAAACTTTGTTTCTTTTTCTGGCGGGACTTTCCAGTACAAATGAGGGACAGCAGGTTGAGATGTCAAAAGAGGGACTGTCCCTCGAAAAACTGGACAGTTGGAAGGTATGGAGTTGGGGGTAGTTCCAGGGCTTCCCAGCATCATTGAAACACTTTCATGCAATTTATCTGAACAAACTCGCAGACACAATGAGGGCACAATACACAAACAAAATGAAGATAATTCATCATCTTGGAAATGCCAAAACCTTTCATATTCCCCAAGTGAAGTGTTTATATAAAACATCAGGCTTTAGAACTGCTGGTGCTTAAAAGAGATTACTGTGCTGAACGATTGCTGTATTGCTAGAAATAAATGTGGATTACAGTTAAAATAGTTTACAAAGTGTATTAATTAGAATGCGGTGCTCGCTTCTTGCCAGCCACTGAGAATTGCAGTAAGAATGCTGTAAGTCACAAAACACAAATTTACATCTCATTTGGTCCCATCATTATGATGATCTGTGATGAAAAGGCAGCCAGTGTAATTGCCATGTTTCTCTCATTTCTGAGAATTTAGTGTGCCTAAAGGACGCAAGGTGGCAGTACGTCAACAGTTGGAGATTTACCTTCTGCCTTACCTGATGATAAAGCTTTTGGCTGCAAGAAGATTAAGCTGTTTTTTGTTTGCTAAATTCCAAGAAGATTGAAAGCTCAAGGCTTTCCCCCTTAACCCAGAACTGAATGTGAAGAAGCTGAAGACTTTTATAGGCTTTTTGTCCTCAACCAAGAATTATTTCCTCATATGATTCTGCAAAATGTTTTTGTGCTTGAATTGTCTCTGTCCCTAGGAAATCAACAAACACAAATATTAGATTCTAATTCTACATCACTATATGTATTTCCCAAAATCAGTAGATAGGTGTCTTTGGAAGAAAAAGTTTGTGTAGAAAGGTAATCTTATGATAGTTACAAGAATGGAACACAGGTTTCCTGAAAATGTTTGAGCTCCAGCTCTGTTTGTTGTCCAACATTTTGTCATGCCCCATTGCTTAGAGATGTATTGCATGGTTGCCAGTGTATTTCATCTGTTAAATTAAAGGGATGTCCAAGGCAGTAAATTATCACTGACCTCAATTCTAACACCAGTTGGTGTCCAGACTGGGCCTTCCATTTGCTACTCTGGGCATCCCTGGGACCAGATCTACAGTGTGGAAAATTCATGATTAGAAGTTCCAGAAATATATGTAAAAATTTAAATATATGATGGGCAGAGTTTGGGAGAAGGGGCAGAAAGTTTTTTTTGTAGGAACCCTGGAATTACTGCCACAACTAAGGTTCCCTAGCATCAATAGGCACACTTGTGAATTATTCATCAAAGTAGGCTCTATCAAGCACATGGAAGTACAAAAAGCATGTTTAGCGCAAGTTCCTTTTATGAATGGAGCCCATATATGCACAAATTTGCCTACATTTTTGCAGCATTTGTAAATGAGCATTCACATCCTGTATACTGACTTGTAAATTGATCAGTAAATATTCCAAATTTATATATGAGAGCTCAGAGTTCCAAGAAATTGATAAATTGCCTTGCTGCAGATAATCATTTATCTGATTAATAGAACTTTTTTTCATTTGCGATTACTTGGAAAAGAGAACTAGACCTATATTGTATGGAATGATTCAATGGCATAGACTAAACTGGGTTATGCAGAAAAGGCGGTATGTAAAATCAGCAGGAAAACCTATTTTTGCTTTTTAAAGGCTCCCAGAAGAATAACAGGGGAAATGCTGAGATGTTGCTGAAGAGCTTTTCAAAGAGTCTGTCAAGCAGGCAGGGATATAAAAGCACAGGCTGAGTTGTTGGAACAAATGCAGGCTCTCACCAACAGATAAAAGAGTAACTGTCATGCACAGTCACATCCATTAGGTTCTTCTATAGGTACATTATCAGTAAGTTATTGCCAAAATCCACTTTTTTATTTTTTTGAAAAGGGGACCATGACAGGACATGCAAATATTGCTGGTACCGTACCCCTTAGTAAAAGTGCATTTGATACTGTTTATTTGACATGTGCTGTGGATAAAGCACCAAGTTCTTTGAAAGCCTGATGTTTGGTTTAACCACAGTGATCAAAGCACCTTTTAACTCAGACAGCATATTTATATTCATGGCAACTGGAAATGACACATTTCTCATTTGGAATCCACTCTGTCAGCCATAGGCCTTAGTGCCACTATTTTTTCTACTCTCTCAGTAATGCAATGCCTCTTAACATTACTCCAAAGCTTCTGAGCTTTAACGCACGGCCTCATGTTCCCATATCTATCCTCCTTTGAAATATTCTACTCTGTTCAGGCTGCATAATTATTTCTTCTACAGTAATTCTACTGTATATTCCTTTGTATTCCTTTACTTTTATATTACATATATCTTTTTCTGAAAAAAAAAAAAAAAAGATTCTGTTTCTTCGTTGATATGAAATTGACACTCTAGCTTCATTCATTCCATGTATATTTATGTTTCTTTCCATTATCTCTATGGAGATGCTTATTGCTAAGTTATTGCTAAGTGGTAGTTATTGCTAAGCTCCCTAATGCCAGGCTAATTTGCACTCTGGCGAATGGACGTAACTAAGCAAATTCACTAAGATGCGGATTTTACTGAACGTTATCTCTTGCGCCAGACTTGCCTTCGCCAAATCAGGCCAGGCAAAGTGCAATAGAGTAGATAGGACTTCATCAACAAATAGTTGAAAAAAAAGTCCCAAAAACACTAACGTCTTTTCCTTTTTTCTCAGTGATAGGCTGCAAAAGAGCGTACATTTTATTTTGGGGTAACTGGCTTCCCCCCTACATTTCCTCACATATGGCACATAAACTATACACTGGGCTCGTGTGGAGGGCAATATAGCAACTTTATTTTATTTTATTAAGGTTTCCCTGGACTTGTGTAGTGTAATGTATTTGCTGCAACAATTACGTCCATTGAACTTTAACTTCCCACAGTATGCAAATTAGGCAACGCTAAGGCAACTTCGCCAGCATTCGGCACCCTGGACGCAACGTTGGATTTTAGTGAACTAGCGTTGTCTTGGCAAATCTATGCCTGTTGAAGTGTTGTGCTATGAGCGAAGCCATCGCTGGCAAATTTTTGGAGGTTAGTGAATTTGCCCCCTGGTTTTTATACAACCAAAATTTGCTCCCAAACCAGGAATTAAAAAAAAAAACACCTGCTTTGAGGCCACTGGGAGAAACATCCAAGGGGTTGGTGAGCAACATGTTGCTCGCTATCCACTGGTTGGGGGATCACCACTCTAAGCCATCATGCATTTGCCCCAGGATTTCAGCATATTGGAAAGTAAATCACACACAATTCTATCCATAACCAATTATCCATAACCAGGACATGGATATATATTTATTTCTACATCCCTCAACTACGTGAGCATTCTGGAGTGCAAATTGGTCCACCAGGTCAATGGCAGGTCTAAAGTACATTGTTCCCTTGCACCTAATGTGCTTGGCAACTATCAGTGGCACTAGAGGTTCATTAGTGCACCTAGTGGTTCTATTTATTTTAGTAAACAAGATGCAAAGTAATCAGAATGTTGACTTCTAATGAACGTGGTGCCCATAATATATGAACGACTCTGCCCCAACAGCAAACGGCCTTTGAAACTTTGTGTTTCAAAGCAGCGGGACAACAGAAAGGACTCTCAAAAATGTATAAGATTCTCTCCGAAAATGTAGGAACAGATAAACCTAATCACATAGTGAAATGGGAACAACATTTGGGTGTGGACTGCACCATAGAAAACTGGATTCAAGCAGCCAATTCATCTCTTAAATATTCTAAATGTATAAATCATGTAGAAAACCAAAGGAAAATATTCTATAGATGGTACAATACATCAACAGTTCTGCATCAAATGTTTCTGTCAGTACCTACAACATGTTGGAGATGTGATCAGACAGAAGGCTCACTTTTCCATATTTGGTGGTCATGTCCCAGGCTGACCCCTTTTTGGGAAGAAGTGTCACAGTTACTTAATCAGGTCACCGATATACCTATTAGATGGACACCGTCTCTAGCTTTACTCAATCTAGGATTACAAAACTACCCCCCCCCCGTTTCCAGAAGATAGTGTTCCATATACTCACCGCGGCTAGGCTTCTAATTCCTAGAAAGTGGAAATCCACTCAGGTTTCAAGTCTAGAGGAAGTGGTAAATTTAATAGACTCAAACCTATTTTATGAGAATATAGTACTCTTACAATCTCCCTCAAGTAAAACACAGAATACTACCTATCAAATATGGCAAACCGGTAAAGACAGAAGACTGCAATTAATAAATAACAATAAACAATAATACATAAGTATATTGGCATTTTCTAACATAAATTAATCGGATTAAATAACCAGGAAAAAACAACACAGGCTTCTCAAAGGATATCTTTTCTCTCTTCTCCCTACTGATCTCCTACCCTCTTCTATTTTCTACTATCCTCTTATTTTTACTTTTTTTTCTCTCTCTCTCAAGTGCTTTATATCTTATTGTGTAAAAACACAGAATACTACCTATCAAATATGGCAAACCGGTAAAGACAGAAGACTGCAATTAATAAATAAGAATAAACAATAATGCATAAGTATATTGGCATTTTCTAACATAAATTAATCGGATTAAATAACCACTAGGGATGGGCGAATAAATTCGCCATGGTTAAATTCGCGGCGAATTTCTGCGTTTCGCCGCGGGCGAATTTTTCGCGAAATTGCGGCAAAAATTCGCCTCGCGACTCGTTTCGCCGCGCGTCGAAATTTTCGTCGCGCGACGAGCCACGACGCCGCTAATGCGCGTCAAAACAAAAAGACGCGCGACGAACTAAACATCACCCACAGCAGCCAATAAGATGTGAGCCATCCCTGAGCCAACCCACTGGCTATATAAGGAGCTGCAGAGGCGGCCATTACTCGTGGCGTTTCTGGTAGAGGTAGAGAGAGCAGGATAGTGAGAGATTTGTGTGTGATTTAGCTAGTGGAGTTTGTGTAGAGAGCTTTTTTTTTTTCTGAGTCAGTGCAAGTGGAGGTTGTGGATTTCAGTTTACTGTTTTCCCTCTTCTGCTTGCCTGCTCACCACCCAATAGCCCTTTTTAGGGCTAACTGTCTTTGTCTTTGTCTGTGCTGGTGTGTGTACTCCTTGTGGGTGCACACTTCTGCTGAGGGGATTTAGTTGAGGGTTTTATTTTTTTCTCCTTTCCTTCCCCGAAATATCCAAACCCCCCCCCTTATATATATATATTTTTTTTTAAGTTTAGTTGCCCAATATGACGGGCCGTGGGAGAGGGGGGATGGGTGGTGGTGGTGGGAAGAAGGGTGGGTTAGGGATGGGTGGTGGTGGTGGTGGGAAGAAGGGTGGGATAGGGACGACCAGGGGCTCAGTGTAGGCACTCAGACAGAGCATGCCTACTACGACCAGACTGAGCTCCTGGTCACCCTAGTTCATCAAGTAAATGCCATGCGGCAAGAGCTGGGAGAGGTTAGGGACATTGTTGACAACCTCCAGAGGGTTGTTGCTCCTCCTCCTCCTCCTCCACTTTAATTTATTTATTATTTGTTACAGCACCAGTTGTGCTATATGTTGTGAATTAAAAAAATTTTTTATATCTCTATATTTTGAGTTCATTTTTCATTTGACTAAACTAATACTCACATGGTACTTGGAATTGTTTGGATTCTAATAACACAACGATGACTATTCTTAATCGGAGTCATTAAAATTACATTACATAGTATTTCAGAATCATTACAATTACATGATGTAAATATAAGGTTCATTCACATAAACATATGGTTTATTCATTTTTATCTGAGATACAAAGCATCCAGATACTATCTGTTCAGATTTATTAGTTGTACTTGTGTTAGTAATCTACTATTAGATATTTGAAGTACAGATGGTACTTTTTGGTTAAACAGAGATATAGAGTAGTAGTAGATACCATTACCAGTTGACCAGAGGTAATGTGAAAAAATCCACAAACGTTAAAAGTTTAAGAAACTTGCAAAATGGGAGCCATTTTTTCAAGATAGGAGTCCTCTAACAATGCAGGGCATGTGTGTAGCAGTATACTAAGTGAAACACGCATGTGTATTGGTCTTCCCATGGAGTCCAATCCAATTCAGCACATTCAGACACAAAGCAAAAGATACCATGTTCATTTATCATCACAGACTACAAAGCTTGAAACTAAGGGGAAAATTTTTATTTGTAGGCCCAAAGATGAAAAAAGGTTATACAAACAAAACACCCATAGAAGATGGGCTTCATCAAATTGCACTGCGCGTCAAAAATAACGTCGCGCGTTATAACACATACTTGCGTCCGCGACAAAATATTTTGACGCGCGACAAAATCGGGCCGCGCGACTCGTTTCGCGAATTTTTCGCCGTTTCGCGAATTTCGCTGGAAATTCGCGAATTATTCGGCGAAGCGAAACGCGACAGATTCGCCCATCACTAATAACCACGAAAAAACAACACAGGCTTCTCAAAGGATATCTTTTCTCTCTTCTCCCTACTGTTCTCCTACCCTCTTCTATTTTCTACTATCCTCTTATTTTTAAATTTTTTTCTCTCTCTCTCAAGTGCTTTATATCTTATTGTGTAAATACATGTATGTATGTGTGTAGACGTACGCGTATGCATGTATATATATATGTATGTATGTATGTATGTATGTATGTACCGGTATGTATGTACACAGGCATATGTAAGTATGTCTATATAGGTATCAGACAAAGACACCCCTTCCCCCATGAGAGCACGGGCACTGTTTATCAAAAATAAAAACTTATACACAATCTTCACAAGATAAGAGTCTGGGTCTGTCACAATAATAAAGACACTGGCTCCGGAAAATTTTATAAGCACCCCCCCTTTGGTTTTCCCTTCACAGGAAGACATGCACGTGTTCACTGATAAACAAAAAATAAATGGGAGCACTTTATTGGAATAAGATAGATACATGTCCCCTAAAATAGCACTTTGAAATTGGTTTCATAATAATATTGGCACTTCTTTTTTGTCCACAAAAAAGCACTATCACTCCCTTTATAGAATCATAATAACACTGACACCAGCTCCTCACAGTCAAGAACACTGGTCCTACACAACAACACTGACACTTTCTCTCTAGAAGAATATAGGCACATGTCCCCCCCATCGGAAAGAATACGAGTAATTAATATATGTATTATATTTATATATATCCGTCTATTAAGCAATGTGTATAATAATGTGGATATTATATCATCTATTTATAATTTGGAAAAGTTAATAAAATATTGGTAAAAAATAATAATATATGAATGACATTGATCAGTGAATGAGATGAGAGATGCTGCTCTCCATACTGGTGTCTGGGGCCACAAACTCTGAAGAAAGGAAAGTAAATCTGCCTATTCCCTCCAGCATAACACAGCTCTCTGTTACCCATGAGCTGGCTCATGTAGCTGATCTGACATGGATCCAAGCTTTCTCACTTGAATTCTCACTTGAAACAGGAATGTTATTTTGAATACTTCTGTGCCAGTGAAACTGCTACTCAGCTTGAACAGTGGAGAAGAACAAATAGAGAAGAACAAATTTACTTTCATTTAGTTATTACTTTTTTAGGTTCCATCTGAAACACATGTCGTCTGGCACATCATAAGCAAGAAGATGGTTAGAACACATCTCCAAAAACATTGTCATGGCTAATGGTAGGAAGCTTAAAAAGTAGCTTCTGAAGCATAATGTAAGCTGCTCGCTTCCCGACCCCAAAAATAAATGCAGCTAACGTTTATGTCGCACATTTTATGTTGCAATGTACATTTTATATATTGAATCAGAATTGTTTAAAGGTCACAGAGTACCCTGAGGGGCTCTGTGCAGCTGCTGTGTTTGCATAGAGCAAGGTTACTACGTAGGCAACGTCACAGCATTTTAATCATAATGCATTGGTTTTTTTCATATACATAGATATGGCATAGGTATGGCATCTAGCACCGACTTCTACCCATGCTTTTACCTAAGATGAGTGTGTAAGTAATATTTACAACTAATCAAGTTCTATAATTAGGCTGCAGCTTTTCTCCACCAAAATCTGTGGTGTCTGTTATTTCTAGGTTCAGTCAATAGACGTCTTTGATCAATATCCAGGCCTACAAATCCCATTTTAATAACTTCTAGAAACATAATGACAATATGTTTCCAGCAGTCAAATAATAAAGCGAAAGAGTAGAATGTTTTCTTGACTTTAATTAGCACTTTTTGCCTATCTTTTTCTAAACCCCCCCTCAAACCTCCCCCCCCCAGAACAGAACTACAGCAAACTGAATAAGATACAAATGTGAGTTCAGATACAATCTCAAACAAACTGGTTACTGGAATACGATTGCTTTTGTATGAGCTGATATATATTGCTAATCATTGTTACCGCTATGCATTAGTGGAGTTATCACTCAACAAACACTGGGATATTTAACCATTTATTAAGCAAAGAATGACATCTGGGAAAGTCATTATATGTAGCAGACCCATGAATTGAGTGCCATTTATATCATCTGATTGATCTTGTTACTTGTTGCATGAGTATTGCATGGGTGACAACCATTTTTTATCTTGGGTTGAATGCGGGGGACGCTTTTATTAACATGGACTTTTCTTTCTTCTGCTGTTTGCTTGTTCGGGTTTGAATGTTCTCTTTCATGCTCCCTAGGCTTTCTTTGCTGAGCAGAATGGGGGGCAGCTGGGAGCTGAGTAAACAAAGAGCTTGGATATCTTATCACTGTGCTATGAGATCTGTGTTGTTCGATGCTGCTAATGACTTCCTGCCACTGTTATTATTATTTGCTTTCTAATGTACAAGTTGTGCCACTAGACACAGCCGTGTGTGCATGCATAATGATGCAATTTGTATTTAAGTGTAATTAAAAGTTGAATATGTGTTGGTTGAACAAGATACTACGGTATTAAAACATGGAGCATTTTGACTGCTGCTGCCCTTTGGCAAACGACAGCTCCAATCAAAATGCCCCTGTCTACCTGTCAAAACTCCTAATACTATTTATTGTAAAAAACGTCAGGTTTCCTTTTCCTTTGTAATTTGTAAAATAGTAGCTCGTACTAGGTCCTAACTATGATATAATTAATCCTTATTGGGGGTAAACTGATCTTATTGGCTTAATTGAATATTTGAATGATTTTAGCCTATATATATATGTATGTATGTATGTACCGGTATGTATGTACACAGGCATATGTAAGTATGTCTATATAGGTATCAGACAAAGACACTCCTTCCCCCATGAGAGCACGGGCACTGTTTATCAAAAATAAAAACTTATACACAATCTTCACAAGATAAGAGTCTGGGTCTGTCACAATAATAAAGACACTGGCTCCGGAAAATTTTATAAGCACCCCCCCTTTGGTTTTCCCTTCACAGGAAGACATGCACGTGTTCACTGATAAACAAAAAATAAATGGGAGCACTTTATTGGAATAAGATAGATACATGTCCCCTAAAATAGCACTTTTTTTTCTATTGTCGCTCGAAATTGCCTCGCTAGGCGATTTCGAGCGACAATAGAAAAAAGATCGGCCCGTGTGTTTTTACGCTGGCGATTTTTCGCGATTCCCCATAGACGCCAGCGCAAAAGTTTCCCCAGCGATTGCAGCTTAAAAGTCGCGGCGAAAAGTCGCCGCGAGTCAGATCGCGGCGCTATCGCCTAGTGTGGCCTTAGCCTAAGGGTGGTGGCAGACGGGGAGATTAGTCACCCTGCAACAGCGATTCATATTCTTGCCAGCAGGAAGGCATTTCGGGAAGATTAGTCACCTGCAGTAGAGCCTGCATTGTACCACCACCCTTAAGATATGGTGGTGGTGATCCAATTATGGTGGTGGTGATCCAATTATCCGAATCCAATTATCTGGTCTTGAGCACTGCAGATAATAGATCCTATGGGGCAAATTTACTAAATTGTGAAGTGGCTAACGCTGGTGAAAATCCGCAACTTCGCAAATTTACTAACAGTCACCCTCGCGAAAATTCACCAGCGATGTAGAGTAGCGCAACTTCGCACCCGAACGATGGCAAAGTTGCAAAGTTGAACAATGGGGCGAAACTACGCAAATTTACTAAGATTGTTTTTTTCCTGAACGTTACCTCCTTCGCCAGAGTTTACTGCACCAGGTCAGAGTAGGCGAAGTTTAATAGAGTAGATAGGAGTTAGTAAAAAAAATCCCAAAATAGTTGAACATTTTTCTAAGTCCCAAAAAAACGCTGGAATTTTTTTTCAGGGTGCCTACCTCCCCCCCCCTACATTTGTAAACATATGGGACCTTAAATATACTGTGGGCACATGTGTAGGGCATTAGAACACCTATATAAACTTTTATTAACTTTCACTGGGCTTGTGCAGTGTTCTGTATGTGCTGCTGCATACACGTCCATTCAAATTTAAATTTGGCGCCATATGCAAATTAGCCTACGCTAGCGCCAACTTCGCTTACCTTTGCGAATTAATGCTAGCGCAACTTCTGTACCTTTCGCCTCCTGAGCCCTGCTGAAAGGCAGCAATGGTCAAAGCGCCCTATGTGTCTGTGTATTTACCCTTAAAGGGGAAGTAAAATCTAAAATAGAATAAGGCTAGAAATGCTGTATTTTGTATACTAAACATAAACATGAACTTACTGCACCACAAGCCTAACAAAACAAACAAAGCTGCTGGAGTTCTGCATGGCTGGGACGTAAGGCAGGGGCTCCCCTTGCTGTTCATAAGTATGATTGTTTCCCTTCAGAGCAGTTAGGGACTGTCTGACAATTCCTATCCACAGCAACGAATGAAGGGAGAATGAATGTACACATTTTTAATTAAAATTTATTGGAAATAGGTTTCTTTTTTCATTAAAGAAAGTAAAAATTGGATTTTATTTTTTGCCTTTACATGCCCTTTAATGACATTATGGAGTTGGCAATGTTGGGATTGATTTTGGGGGCTAAGGGGGCTAATCAGAACAAATTGTTGATATGTTTTATAATTCCAAAATAAAATAACCCAGTAGTATGGATTCCCCCCTCCCAATCCCCATCTCTATTGAAAAGTGTTATAACTTTAACGAGTATAAACCAACTGGAAACAAAGCTTAATTGCTCCATTTTTCAGTGTAAGTTGAAGAAATCTCCTCCTGTGTTTAACAATAGGGGGCCAGGAATAGTGAAGATTACCAAACAAAAATATATAAATATATATAATGCCATGTATAAATATTTGAACGTTCCATGGGGATCGATGGTATTCTGCTCTGCAAATACTGATTTATTAATCAGTTCTGCATTTTGATCTGCCATGCACTGTAAGGCGCCATGCATGTATATATGTTCATAATCATATTTTAATAATCATATTTTAATAATCAAAAAGATCAGCCTTTCTCCTATATATGGTTCTCTTACTGGCATTTTATGACCTTTATTTTGAGTTTTCTTTTACAGTAATTAGACTACTGTATAAATGTATGTATGTATGTACACAAAGAGGGGCGTAGTTATAAATAAAACAGTGATAATAAACATTTTAGCCAAAAAAAACCCACACTTTTGTTGCATTTTGTTTTGTGAGGATTGATGCTTCTCAGGAAACAGCAGCAGAAAATTGTTGGTTAATTGGTTTAATTATTAGAATTTATATATATTTTACACATTACTAATAACAAACTTGCTGTTTTTCCTTTATTATTGTGGGAAATGTTGGCATTTTTTTTAAAATCAATATTATTATTACAAGGTATTGGAGACTTAAACTGGTGCAGTAGTCAATAGGGATATAGCGAACTGTTCGCCTGCGAACTAGTTCGCGCGAACTTCGACCGTTCGCATCCGCCGAATGTTAGCGAACGATTGGGAAGGTTCGCATTTTGAGTTCGCGTTCGATTCGAATAAAAATCGTTCGACCATTCGATTCCTTCGACCGCTAAAAATCGAACGATTTCCATTCGTTCGAACGATTGTAAGCATTCGATCAAATGATTTTCATTCAATCGAACGCTAAAAATCGTTCTAATCGAACGATCGAACGATTTTAAAACGTTCGATCGAATGATTTTTCGTTCGTTCGAATGCTTAAAACGTTCGATCGTTCGATTCGAATGATTTTAGCATTCGATCGAATGAAAATCCTTCGATCGAATGATTAAAATCCTTTGATCCTTCGAATCGAACGATTTTAGCGGGTGTTCGAAGTTCGCGAACTGTCCGCAAACGTTCGCATTTTTTGCCGGTGTTCGCGAACAGCAAATCGGCAGTTCACTACATCCCTAGTAGTCAAGGCCGAAACTAGGCAGAAGAGGCATGTGCCTGGGGTAAAACAGGTGGTTGTGTAGGATTGTTGTTGGAGAATGGGTTGGGGTTAGTGAGCAGGCACTTATGTCTTGGCACCTGTACCATATGGCCCCGCACTGGCAGTAGTTTGTTATCATAAATATTTAAGTGCTTGGTGTTTTAATACACAGTTGGGATGAGGTTCCTGCCCAGGATACCTTTGAATCCTTTAGGAAGAGGAGACAGACACAAACAAAATGGGATGGGGAACACGTGCATGGGTCAATGGTTTGTTGCTGCAGATGAAGATTAGCCAAGTGCTATTTTGGGAGTGAGTCTGATTTGTATATTGCACTTCAGTTATTATTGTACAGGCACGTATCATCTTATCCTGAATGTTTCGGACCTGAGGTTTACCAGATAAAGGTTATTTTTGCCATAAACCTTATAAAAATATGACTCTTTTGCTATGAACATGGATTTATGCAGTTTAGTTATCACATAAAAGATACTGAGTTATTATCACAGTAAAACATAACAGAATTTGTTGTTTAAATAGGACATCATCGAAAAAGCTTAGTGGATCCCACACCTGTACCTGTACAAATCCTGCTGATTGGTGTACCGGGGCTTGAGGACCAATTAGGACATTCGCTAATATCCAGGTGTCGCTAGTTGGGAGTGCTGCTGGGCAGGACGATATCTTTAACGCACATATAGCAGATGCCAGCTACAGTAGGACTAGTCATTGGTTGCTATGTTGTTTTTTTTTCTTTGTTGTTAAGCAGCTGGTTAAATAATGTGCTGAAATAAATGGATTAATATTGTTACTTCTGCTGCAGGAAAAGCTCTGTTTACGCAACTATTCAAGGAAAATGATAGCCATGTATATTCTGAAAGGCAAACGGTTGCTAAAATCTAACCAGAAATTCCCCCAGGGCGAACAAAAAAAAAATTTGATATCATTACAAATTCTGAAGTATTCAGGGGTTACTGCTCTTTTCCCTAAACCCTTTGCATAACCAAGACTACGGGGAGTTTCTCCCTTGTTCAGCTCATTTTGCTTAATTTTGACAAATTTCTTTGAAAAATGTTTAAATACATTTTTAAAAAACAAAAAAAATGATCAAAACCTAACAACTGCTATTGAGAAATTGATACAGCGGATGTCATTTATTATTTGCAGAGCAGGGTGCAAAGTGCAAAAAATTGCATGCAATAGAGCACAGACCTATGTCCCCTAATGAATACAGTACTGCCTGTATTTTTGGAGCATAGGGGTGGCACATATATGTCCCCTCTCCTTTCCCCTAACTTTTATGTCACTCAAAAGTGCCAGCTGGGGAGCACTGGCCAGTACTGGATTGCCATAATTCCCCTCTGGTTTCCCAGGTCTTGTAATCCCCAGGGGCCTCAAAGTTGTCATGTGGGGTGAGGAAGAGGTGGAGTAGGACATAATGTGGGTGGGGAAAGGGTGGGACATGGGAGAGTGTGGGGGGGCAGGTGTTACATTTTTTATGCAACCAGACCTGGACAGCATTTCTCTCTGACTGGGCATTGAGGGGTGCACTTTTGCATCATTATGCTGTACATTCTCCTGATTATTATGTCTCTGGTCATCATGTTGCCTCATTGCTTTAGTGCTTTTTCCCTTTTTTGGCCTTAAAATAACAGGAACACTATATTTTTTTTTTAAGTAAAAATGCATTTTAAAACTATGCAATACTTAGGGGCACATTTACTTAGCTCGAGTGAAGGAATAGAATAAAAAATACTTTTTTCTGGTTACTTCGACCATCAAATTGGCTACTTCGACCTTCGACTACGACTTCGAATCGAATGATTCGAACTAAAAATCTTTGACTATTCAACCATTCGATAGTCGAAGTACTGTTGCTTTAAAAAAAACTTTGACCACCTACTTCGCCACCTAAAACCTACCGAGCATCAATGTTAGCCGATGGGGAAGGTCCCCATAGGCTTTCCAGCCAATTTCTGATCGAAGGAAAATCGTTTGTTCGATTAAAATCCTTTGAATCGTTCGATCGAACAAATATCGCGAAATCCTTCAACTTCGATATTCGAAGTCGAAAGATTTAACTTCGATGGTCGAATATGGAGGGTTAATTAACCCTCCATATTCGACCCTAAGTAAATGTACCCCCAACTGTATCCTGCATCAAGCTTATTATATTTAAATTTTATTCTTAAATAGCAGCATAAAAACAGGACAATCAGACAATATTCTTCGTTGTTCCCTGCATACACCACCCATGCTCCACCAACCTGACATCCAGTTTAAACCTACTGGTTACAGTACACTGCCCATTTACATTGCAGGCATTTACAGTCCAGGGGGTGGTGTGTGTAGAGCAATTACTTCCTGATTGACAAGGGTTGGAAGTGTGCTGAATTTAGACGCAATGATTTATAATGAACACAAAATATTGCCCAACTGCCCAATTTGGAATCCATGATAGAGCTTAAAGGAGAAGGAAAGCCCCAGGGCGCAAAACCCCTCCGTTGCCCCCCCTCCCTCCTCCCCCCTGGCCTACCTGTCCCCCTGGGCAAATGCCCCTAACTTGTTACTCACCCCTCTGCGCAGGTCCTGTCCACGGAGTTCGCAGTCGCCATCTTCTCCCACGCGCGTCTTCTTCCTGCGATGACCGGCGTTTTCTGGCGCATGCGTAGTAGGAACAGTTACCGAGTTTTCCGATTTCACTTCGTGACATTCGGCGCATGCGCAGTAGAGCCGTAAGATATATTCTACACTGGTATATATGAAAAAAACCTCTGAAAATAATTGCCTTGGTGTGAGCATGAGACAAATGATTCTGTTTGTGAAGTTTCATTTGCTCACCCCTAAAAAAATGATGTCCCTGATGTCCTTTCCCTTAACTGTATCTTGACATTTATACCGTTGTCCAAACTGAGAGGAATGATGATGTTGCATAAGACAAATCTAAGACTTATCTAGCCCACTCAGCTAAATTGCTGCCATTTATTCCAAGATGTAGATAGCATATGAGAGAAAATCAATTCCTTATCACAGAAATCAATCTTAAATTTTTCTTCTTTGAAGCATCCTGTGAAAGACAGGAATTTAATCATTTTGCCACCCAGGCTGTACATATGTAGCACTTAATGGATATACATTAGTTGATGGCACAGTTCACATCAGAGAAAGTCTCAAAAATGCAGGACCTTTTAGATAATGTCAAAAATGCAAGTCTTTTGTTTTGTGGACCAATTCTAAACAGCCCCATGTGCCATTAAAATAAAGATAACAGCTTTACACTACAGAGAGCATTGTGTCGATGATGGTGTTTAATCAAGAGTGAAGCAAAGGAAGACATGGATTTTTTTTATTGATGGACATGTTTGTGAAATTACCAACTTTATGGCTTCACCAGGTTCTTCAGTGAGAAGTGAAGCAATATCATAAAAAAGGCCATTATACCATCTCTACCATAGCCTTACCCTGTGTGTTTTGTCAGGAAGCAAATTCATTGCACACTTGCAACCAACACTTTGCTCGTGATTGACCAATACTGAGCAATAAAAAGGATTATGGGATATAAATTCAAATAGCACCAATGTCAACAGAGAAAATGTGGGACAATACAGCTGAAAACATTTTAGCTAATGGAGGAGACCACTACGTTGATCCTTAAAGTAAAGAAATTAATTAAGAGTGGGAGATTGAGTCTCCTAGAAGAATGATACGAATGCACTGAGAAAGTGTTAAAGAGCAGGTGTTAGAGTACAAGATTTGAGCTTGTCTTACCTTGATATTTCCACAAAAATCAGCACATACTCCAATAAAAGTAAAGTCTTTAAATGTGAAGCCAATGAAGACTATTATTTTTAGCTTTAATGGAGTATGTGCTGCTGTCCAATTTTTGTGGAGCACAATTGAGGTATTGGGAATGCCAAGGACTGTGCAAAAGGACTCTCCAAATATGGATGGTGAGCTGTGTGGCTAACTTTTTTATTATCTTAACTTTAGCTTATTTGCATTGCAAAGAAAAAAACAGGTAAAGCAGTGGGCCTTGACATTAGGCAACAGTAAGTTATTTCAGAGTGATAAAGGTACAGTTTTGTCCAGTAGATTCAAGATAATTGGTCTGGAAAGAACTGAGTAAAGCTTTGGAAGCTCAAGAGTTGTCCCTGTATTATGACACATGCAAGATCATTTTGCTTTGAATAGGAGTGGTGTGAGCATTGGGACACCAATTGATTGTTATGCTGCCCTAAGCATAAAGACAATCAGATCTCTTGCATGTCTACTTAAGTTGAAAAAGGTTTGTGGACACCATGCATGATAGACTAAGCCACCTTTACCTCCACTATACAATTTACATAATATGAACATAAGCCTGTCATATCTATTGGACCTGACTGTTGGTTACAAAATACTCTAAAATAGGATTACCGGCTTGAAAAAAACTATACAATAGGAAACTGTTGTAGTTTGTGTACTGTATAAATAGAAGACATGAACAAAGTCAGTTTGTAGGGAAACATATATAAAAGCGGAGCTCACCAACTCGGCATCCAAGACGCTCGTTCCCCCTCCAGCGGCATCCCGCATGAGCTTCACAGGTGCAATCAATCCGAAATCTTAAGATACAAGATGAGCTCAGGCAATATCGGCGCTCAGCCGGAAAACAATGGCAGGCTTAACTGCACTATGATTGCCACTGTATGTCACATTGTTTGCAACAATAAAAGCCACATTTGATGAAGATATACCGTTCCCCATTGTTTTCCGGCTGAGCGCCGATATTGCCTGAGCTCATCTTGTATCTGTATAAATAGAAGGCACCAATGGAGATCATTTTCCGCTTTTATATTCTGAAATCTGTTCATGTTCTTAATCCTGTTTTACCATCAGTAACAAGATTAATCATGTTCCAATTCCCCATTATTTGGATTCTTCTCTTCCTTTCTTCCCAGCTATGCAGACCCACTAGCGCACTTCTCACACTCAACTCAACCATAAAACTGAACTACATCTGTCCATACCATCAGGATCTGCTCTCATTTTCTTCTGCCTTGTCTATCATAATCTACTATACACAGGCCTCCATCTTCATTATGCTAAACTTAAGGTGGCCATCCACAGGGAGATCCTCTCATTTGGCGATGTGGCCAAATGATCGGATCTCTCCCTGATATGCCCACATTGAGGTGGGTGATATCGGGCTGATCTGATCGTGGGCCATAGGGCCCAATGATTGGATCAGAATGGAGGCAATTCGGTCGGATAGCGGGACCACATCAACAAACAGATGCGGCTACGATCCAATGGGATTTTTTTACCCTACCAGATCGACATCTGCCAGACTTTGTTACGTTATCTGAAGGGAAAGAGGAGCCCAAGCAATCGTCTCAAACTGAGGCCCTTCAAAGTTTTGTTTCAGCTCTCAGATTTTCAAAACATTGCATGTTTAATTTCCCTACTGAGCAACTTATCCCTGGAACTCTTTGCTCCTTAGTATGCCAGACACAATACTTTCCTAAAACATCTACTACAATACTCATAACTTTGTTTAATTTAATGTTCCCTGTGCTGCTATTTTTTGCAACTCTATTGTGCACTTAAATTGATACCTACTGTTTTTGTTTGTTGAGCCTATTTTTAATGCATTCTCTACTGTGATTATTTATTTTTGCAGCGTATTATATTTTTCTAAATGGTTGCACACCCTGTGGCTAGTATAAATAAACTCATACATCCTTCAAACAAACCCCCTTCTTAAAAACATCCATGTACTTAAAAAAAACTCATTCAGTCAATGTGATAGACAAGCAAAGACATTTAGGCAGAGCTGTTATTTGGCAAACTGAATTCTGAGAATCAGACCTGGCAGTGGCTGGTGTAAAGTTAAGGCAGTTTAGCAAAAAAGGACAATTTGTTATGAGAGTTTAGAGAAGGAAAAAAAAGACAAATTACATACGCCAGTCAAATGAAAAGGACAATTTTGGGTAGGTTTAGGCAAATATTTACCTTCTATGTTTGACCTCTGCTTTCACATTCATGTAATTATGCACATCGTTTGCAATTGTCTTTGAAGTTCTCAAAACGAATTTACCGCTGCAATTGGAAACATGCTGTTAAACAAAGCAATGAGTCAGACAATTAGTCAGATCTATACGCAGATGACAGTTACATGTCTTTTCTGCTTTCTTTGCTGAAAATAATCCAAAGGCTCTTTACCGGTAAATTTGTAATACCGGCCCCGGCCTTGGCAGGTGTTTTAGGTTCAGCACATAGAGAAATTCAATCGCCTTTTTGCCTTTCTCCTATGGGGCACCTTGCATGTCAAATTCAAGCTGAAGATTTGAAAAAAGCCAAGGGGAAGTAAGCCTTACCTATCATTATAGCTATTTTTCGGGGAAATAAGTATTAAAAAAAGGTGGTGTTAATGGTCCTTTAAGGCCCCTCTATAGGTTACTATCTTTCTATTGAGTTGGCTGCAACTTACATATTTTCATCAACACATTGAATGTTCACTTTTGTAGGCGAGACACTATTATGCTTCCTCAGGCAGCAGTGAGTGACCAGTTACGTTGGGTGCAAAAAAAACTTGTCTTGTAACTTCAATAGCCGAATTTCCATTATTTAAAATTCAACTCTGCTAATGCAGAGAATGCTATAGCGCTCATTGCATTAGCTTTGATGCTAATGCTAACATTTTAAGCACAGACCAGGAGAAGGGGCGCCATTAGGGCTGCTGCTCCAGTATTACCCCTTCCTAAAATCTAAATCTTTCCTGGAGAACCAGACACTATGCTGCTGTATTTTTTGATTCAAGCTACTGAAACATCTTTGTATTATATTGTAAATGATTTTAATAAATTGCAGCATTTAATGATTTCATACATCAACGTATGCGTTTGTCGCACACACCTCTTTTTGTTGGGCATCTTTTCAGTTTGTTGTGCGAAGCGAAACGAGCCGTTTGCTGTTGATGCAGTTTCAATATTAGTATGGATATCTCTCTCCCATTGCCGAATGGGAAAACCATTCCTATTCGGCAATTAAATACTATACATTTCATTGTTCCTCATAAAAGATTAGCAAGCTTTTGTCACTGTGGCTTCTTCCAGATGTTCCCCACTAGAGTCACCTTTTAAAGCCATGGATATTTGCCATGTAGGCCAATGCTAGGGAAGCAGCTTTAGAAATGGTGCCACTGAAGGAGGAAAAAATGCTTTCCCTCACCCCCGCCGAAGACTTTAAACTTGCAGAACATCTCTGCTACCAGCTTCTACGTATGCAGCCATCTGGTAGCAGAGGTAAAAGCTATCATAAATCAAGCTTGCCTGGGGCAGATTAGCAATATCATAAGGCCACGGGGGCTAACATATTGGAAAGCAGATCTACTTAGCATTAAATACATAACCCTATGCATGACGGGATGTTAAAGTCTATTTTTAAGGACGAAGTTTACTTTTGAACTAACTTTTAGAATGATGTAGATATTGACATTCTGAGACTTTGCAATTGGTCTTCGATTGTTATTATTGGTGGTTTTCAGTTATTTAGCAGTTCAACAATTATAAAAGTTTGGTATTTCAGTAGCTATCTTGTTGCTCGCGTCTTATTTACCCTAGCAGTGGTTTGAATGACAGACTGGAATATGAATAGGGGAGGGTCTAAATAGGAAGATACGTAACAAAAGTTAACAATAACGAGTTCACAGAGCAATAGGTTTTTGACTGCTGGGTCAGTGACCCCCATTTGACAACTGGAAAGAGGCAGAAAAAGAAGGCAAATAATTTAAAAACTATAAAAGATAAATAACGAAGACCAACTGAAAAGTTGCTAGGAACTGGGAATTCTATGCAATACTAAAAGTTAATGTGTCACATCCGTTACTTTATTGGCTCCTTTTTTTAGCAGTTACCTTGTACTAATGTCTACTCAAGTGAACAAATTGTAGACAACCCAAACTCACTACTGAGGTATCTATAGAATGGCCGGCTATACATCATTATAGCTATAATCAATGAAACAAAATAATCAAGTGACATCAGAGGTAGCAGCCACTACAAATTTAAGAAAACTATTGTTCATCACTGCTGTTATAAAGCTGCTTTATTTCCCTGCCCAACGAAAGCACAAGCATTAAATAAATGAGATAATGATGTTGGCATTTAGAATGAAAGAGCGTTACATCCGATTTTGTTCATAGGCATAAGGGTAAAACGAGGTAATCATGAAACATGTAATGTTCACACAATTTAATGATTTCCATCATCCATGGCATTTTCATTGTGTGTTTACAAGAAGTCTGGGGAGAGACTGGGCTGCGAGTGATGCACACAAAGCAAAAGAAGGGATCAGCATGACTCACTGACAGCCACAGCCACTGCACTGCGACACATTTAGCAGCCGGAGGTAGCGGCAGCTGATGTTTTGCATATTAATAGACATTATTACAGCCAAAAAGACATCAAGTCATTTAACCCAAAACTGCTTTTTTTTATTTAAATGATGTTAACGTTTGCATATCTTTGAATAAATTAAGGCTAGCTTATGCTACAGGGATTTAATTATTTAAATATGGACACTCAAAGCGAGAAAGACAAGAACCCCTTTTTCCTTTTTCAATAGCTTTAAGCGACTAGCCTCAGGACTTATTCTAACAAAACTAGACAAGTATACTCCAATTGAACTTTCACGTTCACCATATTTTTATTCAGGTTCAGGTGCTCCTGCCCCAAACCTCTCGTGTATGGTTATTTGTTTCACAGCAGCATATAAACAGGTCACTCACCCCTCGATCTCTGTGGTCACGGTGCAGTGCCCCCAACCTGCAGCATGGGAAGAACTTCACCAAAGGATGAGCCACTTACAACATGTATTGCATGGACTCACGGGCATGTTATGTTATAGGGAGGCAATATCACTGCTAAGGGCTTATATATATATCAGTCCTGGTACAAAATCAACCTGCCCTCACCTCTCCTTTTAAAACACACTGGGAATGAAAGAAGCACAATCCCTAAACTCCAAAAACAGTGATTCCATCACTAAGATTACCCTTAAACTAGAAGCTCTGTAAATACAAACTGTTCCATATTTTACTCTTTGGTAAATAATAAAAGTGTGCAACTGTGTATGGGTTCAGTAACCAACAGCAACCAAACTACTTCAATTAGTTTCAAATCAGATTTGTATTCGGGTCAGATGAGGTAATAGACCTTTTGGGGGTACTTTATAGTAAGTACTAATGCAAAAACTCAAAAAAATTTGAGTTTTATTTTGCTATAAAATACAAATTGTTAGTGGAAAAAAATATTTCAGAATTTATTAAAAGTAAAAGTCTGAATAAAAAAAGTACTCCAACTCAGGCCTGCCGAATTCAAATACATATCAATGGGAGAAGTCCAAAAGATATCCTGATCTGCACTGGGTTTCGTGCAATAATTCAACATTTTGTGATTTTTGGGTAAAAATATGAAAAAATGGTATGTTTTGAATTTTTCACGATTTTATCGAGTTTTTTCCCGCACAGGAAATTTTTAGAAAGTTGGGATTGAAAAATAACTGGAAAAATCCATGTGGATTTGGTCGGACTATTTTACCGAAAATTATCAGAATTTTTGGGATTTTGATAAATAATCCCCTTTATGTTTCCCAATTCTAGTTTTGACAGCACATGAAGTCTGGCCAACACAGAGTTTATCACACGGCCATTTTAAGGATAGATAACGATTTTGTTTTATTATGAGGTCTATTCAATTTAGCTTTTGCCAAAAAGTTGCCAATGTTTTTCCTCTTTTGTAGAATAGTGGTCTCTCTTTAAAAAGTTTGGCAAATGTATAGCGCTGCCCTAACAGCAACCAGTGTTTATTTTTTGCTCAAATGTCCTTCTTTAAGGGCCGTAACTGGTTACAATTTCAATCTTTTCTAATTTTTAAACCTGATTCGACTCCTTAATGTAATGTGTCTCTTGATTTTAACATAAACGTATCTTATGTTTTCTAGGGCTACTTTTTCATATCCTCGATTAATACATTTTTTGAAAGTTTATTGAATTTGATTATTCAGTTCTTGGAACCACCACAAGTCTGTTGAAGTGAATGTCTGTTTATGGGCACATGATGAACACAAGTGTCTGAGTGGCTGCTCTGGGTTACTACTAAGTTGCACCAGTGTTTTTTAAGGTTTCCTCATTCAGTCCGGAGCAGATACTGTAATGTTGTTGATACAATCACAACTAATCTATTTACGGGCATGCCCTGTGCTCTAGAAATATAGCACCAAAGTGTAGTTTCTCCTCCAAGCACAATAACCATGCAGTCCAAACAGGAAACTGGCATATAAAGCAAATGAATGCTACAAAGGTACTGATCTACCAATGCAACGTATTTAAAACACCATAAAAATCCCGTCTATGGTTTCCAAATTGCCCTGCAAATATGTATATAAACAAAGCAATACTAAAAATACTGCAGATTTACTAAAGGGCGAAGTGGCCGTCTCTAGTGAAAATTCGCCAGAAATCCCATCCGCAGGGACATCGCCAATTCGCTAACAGGCCCAGACGACAATTCGCTAGCGAAAGAGACCGTCGCTAGTGTTCATTCACACTCTATCGCCAGGCGACTTTTCGCTCTGGCGAATGGTCGTTGCTCCTCAAATTTACTAAAGTGCAGATTTTTTTTGACTTCGCCACCTCAGACCAGGCAACTGCTAAAATTAAGTTACTTCTTCCTCAATCCTATGTCACTTACATTATATCCTGTCTGCTGAAAATGCATTAAAGTTGTAAAAATGCTGGTGACTTTTCCTTTTCAAGCGGGATTCAGTGTCGGACTGGCCCACCAGGATACCAGGAAAACTCCTGGTGTCCCAGGTGTCAGTGGGCCCTCATGCTGCTAAACACTTGGCCTATTTCATAGCCATTCATTATTTCTATGAGAACAAAGAGGTTAAATAGATAGAATAATAGATTGTAGTATGTTAAGAAAAGAGACTAGGAGAATAGAGGTTGAGTGCCACGGAACATTCATTTTACAGTGGGCTCATGTGTAGGGCATTATGTGAAATCTTTTGTCTTTATTAAGGTTCCTTGGACATTTGTAATAAAAAGTGGGCACTTCAAGCATTTGCACCAACATTTCTAATAAAGATGTCATTACCCGCCCTATTCAAATAGACCTAAGCGTAAGATCACTAGCGACTTTTTGCTAGGCATAAACGATCACTATTGAATCTTCGCTATGAAATGCACGCACTGAAGAAGTATCGCTTGCGAAAAGCCACCAGTGTTCGGCGCCCAAGATGCAACTTCACACTTTAGTGAATTAGCATAGTGGTAATGAATTTGCGCCTGGCGAAGTGTGCGAAGCAGTCGATGGCGACAATTCGCCCTTTAGTAAATCTGCCCCATAGTCTTAACAACTTGCAGTGTTTCTGTGTGTTGCGGGAAATATAAAATGGTGTTCTCCTCCAAGCACCAAGCAAGTCAAATATCTTGATCAGAAGATTGCACCTACAGATTTATTCAGCTCCAATGATCATTAAGAGCACAGCATAATAAGGAAGCTCCACACTGCCTCTGTAATTCCCATAAGTGAGATAAGCTCTTTCTTTGGCACAGCTATTTAACACCTCTATCACAGGTACTGTGTATAACTGTTCTCCTTCACAGATGCCATCAGCTCATTACTTGTGAATCTTAAAATCCTCAGTACACATTGTTTTGTACAATTTTCTCAAGCTGTTTACATGGCCGTCTGTAATGAAACTGCACTTTAAGGATTAAAGGTCAAATATATATATCGCATTCAATTGCTTGATGCTTTTAACACACAAATGTCACCTCCTGCTACAGTTTCTGACAAATGAATGGGGAAACTCTCACAAAGAAGTAGTAGTAGTGGTAACACACATCTTAAACAATACGTACATCTCAGAGTAAGTAAGAGAAAAGAAGGAGGGACAGAGGGAGAAAAGTAACAGAGATGAGCTTGGGTTCTGATCAACACTGGCATATCAGACTTGACAAATCATCTTTTAAAGAACAAACTCAGTCTATATTGTCGCTGTCACTCTGCCTCTTGCCAATAAAGTAATTCCATGATGTGTTACTTACATTGTCAGGGGACATGTCATCCTCTTTGCATTACAGTTCAAAAAGTGTTGAGAGCTGTGTCTGCAATTATGACTTTCTTTCTTCAATGAGATCACAGTGTTAAAGCATAAACAGTTTTTTAAATTTTATAATTATATATACATATACATATATATATATATATATATATATATATATATATATATATATATATATATATATATTCGTCCTCGGACTGGAGCACTCATATAAACAAAGGCCAACTGCCTGGGTGCAGGTTTAAGAAAAAAGTGTACAAAGATTGGAAAAACCGCACACACAGGGCTTGTATGAATGAAAGAAAACAAAATTTTATTGCGACGTTTCGGCTCTGATACTAGAGCCTTCCTCAGGTGAAGTATACAGTGCAAATAACAATCTATTTAAACATAAAATGGCGCCAAACATCAACTTGTAATGTCATCAGAGCCTGGGTGCGTCACTAATTAGTGGTGCATAAATCAGTAGCACTAGACAGCCGCTATTACTATACAGGTGAGTGTCCCAAGTGTATGTGCAAACTACTGTGCGGCAGTGAGGGTGCTGTGTGTGCTACAGCCGTGCTGTGATGGGATCCATAAAATGGTGCTGTTTTAAAATTCATCGCCACTTACCCCGGAGGACCGCGAGGAGCAGAGGGAAAGGAGCGCTCGTCATGTCGCCTTTGTAGACAGGAGGCGTGATCCATCAGGAGATACTGCAACCCCTTTGCCTATCCTTCCAATGCGCAACTCATACAAGGCGTAGGCTTACTGCCGGTGTGTACCGGACCCCCGTTCCTGCCCTTAGTAGGCCCCGCCTCCAAGCGGTGAAGGTGTCGCTCACAGGACCGTGCGTGCTGCAGCTACGGGGTATGCTTAGTCAATGTATACCCATGTATACTTCATGCGCCCAGGTGCCAGACCAAAAGGCCCACCCCACTCGCACCTATTTGCGCTGTTTCAAATGCCATCTAATAAAACGACTTCTACCCCCATGGTTCCACCTATAAAGCCGCTACTATCCAATGGAGGTAGGGGAGGGAGCCAGCGCCTGTATATACATATCTCGATTAATAGAAGGTGTATTCTGGGTGTGCAGTATCTGGATAGCGTCTTCCCTGTCAGAGGCCTACCTATCAAAACTGCTCCTCATTCGGTCACTCCAGGTAATCAGGGCCTATCCACACAGTAACATCGGCCCTTGTAGGCAGAGTATGGTGTAGTTCTGTGAAAAATAAAAACAAAAGCAACCAAATGTTACCAGCCCCTTTAAAAAATTGTAACATATTATCAAGCAGTAGTATCCTTAAGGCACACAGTGTCTGATGGATATATGTTAACCATATTGTCCTCTTTTGGCAAAAATGTTACTCTTTTTTTTCCCTCAGAAAATAATTGTGTGTGGATACATTGTATTTCTTTCTATAGAGTGATCATATTAGTATCTACATAACACAGTAAAGTATATTAGCGGTGGGTCCCTAGATGTTAATAAAAGGGAGACATAGGTAAGGTCTCGTTTAACCCCTTGGGGGCTAGTGTGTCCAAAGTGTAAATCCACGTACTCTCCTTCCTCAGTAGTAACAAGTCTCTGTCGCCTCCTCTTTTGGGCCATTTAGAGATGTCGGCTCGCACACCCAGGCCTTCAATCAGAGTAGCCAGGTGCTCAATGCTGGAGGGATCGGCACCCCCCCAAGGTCAATAGTAGAAATACACTGGCACACACAGCAATTCAAACAGGGAAATCCCTTGTGTCTTTATTTGCAGAAAAGCAACGTCTCCTCTGCTGTGCTCTCCTCCTCTGTCACTAGAAACCAAGCGCATCGCATGGAGCTACTAACCCTGCGCAGGAATTGGTATCGGCACCGGTTCGGCTCCCAAGCGCATCGCATAGGGCTCTCGCACAGCAGAGGAGATCATGCAGGACGAACGGCGGGCAGAGGAAGAAGAGGATGGGGACCTGCTGATGCCCCGCTTCCCGCGCTGATCCTCCACCAAAGACACATACAAGGCGGCGGGGTCGGCAGGAGCACGGCGGGGTCGTACATCGCGCTGATACACATACAGACAAACACAGGGACCTGGGGATATTCGCGTGAAGATCAGGGATCGGCTGCAGGACACACTGTCAGTGAATAGCCAGGGAGAAGAAATCGAGCGCCGCAGGATGGATGGTCGCCGTTTCGCCTTTTCTGTAGAGGGCAGGAAGTGGAGTTTCGGTAAGTTATTTCTTAATAAATGCTTTGCTATTTTAAAATTTAATTTGTCTTGGTGGGTTTTTTTTGTTGTATTCTAACTCATTTTTGTAAAAAAAATTTTGATGTTACTGGTCCTTTAAGTTTCGTCCCCTCCTGTAGGCTACCATAGGTTCCTTCTTCCCATAGAATGGTAGGTCTGCTTCTGTCTTGACTATTTGCCATCGATCTCTCAGAGCTTTCTTGATCTGTGGACTGGCATCCGTCCATTCTGTGACAAAAATAGAATCCAAGCCCTCTTTGGGCGTTTTCGCCTGTTTCTGTAGGAGATCCTCCTGAGTATGCTGACGTGCCCTCTCCAATTGGTCATTAATCAGGGTATCGTCATAGCCCCTGGAGGCAAACTGCCTAGCTAAGTCCATCAGCTGGAGTTCTGCCGTTGCCCGATTGGAATTGTTCCTAATAACTCTTAGGAATTGTGAGTGTAGAACCCCCCGGGACATATGCGGTGGATGGTGGGACTGAGCTTGGATCAAACTAGTTCTGTCAGTAGGCTTTCTATACAACGTGGTGAGTGCCTGATTATTCTCTACGTAGATACTTAGATCTAAATAGTTGATCTTTTGTCTGTCGTAAGTCATTGTCAGCCTTATAGGGGAAGCTATGTCATTTAAGGATTTGTGAAACACACCGGCAGTAAGCCTACGCCTTGTATGAGTTGCGCATTGGAAGGATAGGCAAAGGGGTTGCAGTATCTCCTGATGGATCAGGCCTCCTGTCTACAAAGGCGACATGACGAGCGCTCCTTTCCCTCTGCTCCTCGCGGTCCTCCGGGGTAAGTGGAGATGAATTTTAAAACAGCACCATTTTATGGATCCCATCACAGCACGGCTGTAGCACACACAGCACCCTCACTGCCGCACAGTAGTTTGCACATACACTTGGGACACTCACCTGTATAGTAATAGCGGCTGTCTAGTGCTACTGATTTATGCACCACTAATTAGTGACGCACCCAGGCTCTGATGACATCACAAGTTGATGTTTGGCGCCATTTTATGTTTAAATAGATTGTTATTTAGACTGTATACTTCACCTGAGGAAGGCTCTAGTATCAGAGCCGAAACGTCGCAATAAAATTTTGTTTTCTTTCATTCATACAAGTCCTGTGTGTGCGGTTTTTCCAATCTTATATATATATATATATATATATATATATATATATATATATATATATATACATACACAGTAGAACACCCATTTTACATTTTTCACGGGAACCAGAAAAAAATGGTGCAAAATCCAGGAAAATGTAAAATCAGGGGAATGTATTATGCATAATATATAGGTGGGGCCACAAAACAAAAATGTAAAATGAGAAAAAACTTAAAATCAGGGGATGTAAAATGGGTGTTCTACGGTATATGCAAAATATGGAATACCTTGATATCACATAAGGCCAATTTATACATCCCTTGTCATCAGCACTTACCAATTGGCCAATGTGTTATGTTTTGGTAGCCGAGGATAAGTAGAGTATTACAGTACTTTATTAGCAGACTCATGCAGCCATTATGCAACAGTAAGCAACTCTAACACCACAAGCTATATAGAAAGTATGCACAGTATAAGTCTTGAGCACAGTGACATCTACAGGCCATTTGTATAAACACCACACAATGCTATGATCAAAAAGGTGCATTTCAACTTGTCTGTAGCTCCCACTGGAAATATATATATAGAAGAAATATATAGAAGAGAAATGTGGTTATAAAGAAGGACATAATGTTATTACAACACCATAGAATAAGAGTGGGCCGAAGGGGGGCAGGGAGAGGACAGAGAGTAGGAGGGTGAGCGGGTAGAGATTAATGTGCACCGGCCCCCTCTGAAGAATGTTTGTGGGGGAGCCTGGCACACACAAGTTACGCCACTGGACACAGGAATATTTTTAAGTAAAAAAGTATGGGATATTTGTAGTGAAATGCACAGATTTCCCTCCATGCTTGATAGGCGCACACGTCTTTGTATGCACCTGGGTCTCAAAACTGAACCACCCAACCATTCCAGTACTGACAATTCTTAAAGGGGGTTGTTCACCTTCAGGTTCACTTTTAATATTATATAGAATGGCCTATTCGTAGCAAATTTTCATTATTTACTTTTTATTATAGTTTTTGATTTGTCAGGCACGTGATTTGCATTCCCTTTCCAGTTAAAATGGGGGACGATGACCCCCTGCAGCCAAAAAAACTTTGCTTTCTGAGGCTACAATTTTATAATTATTGTTAATTTTTATTTTTTATCTTTCCATTAAAGCCCCCCCCCACACTATACATACTCCTGTCTCACTGCCTGGTTGCTAGGTTAAATTGGACCCTAGCAAACTGCTGACATTGAAAACTGGAGAGCTGCTGAATAAAAAGCAAAAAAACTCAAAAGCCACAAATAATAAAAAATGAAAACCAATTGCAAGTTGTCTCAGAATATCACTCTCTACATCAGTGATCCCCAACCAGTAGCTCATGAGTAACATGTTGCTCTCCAACCCCTTGGATGTTGCTCCCAGTGACCTCAACGCAAGAGCTTATTTTTGAATTCCTGGTTTGGAGACAAGTTTTGGTTGTATAAAAAAACAGGTGCACTGCCAGAGTCTCAATGTAGGTTGACAATCCACATAGGGGCTAAAAATGGCCAATCACAGCCCTTATTTGGCACCCCAAGAACATTTTTCATGCTAGTGTTGCTCCCCAACTCCTTTTACTTCTGAATGTTGCGCACGGGTTCAAAAGGTTGAGGATCACTGCTCTACAATCTACATCATACTATATTTTAATTTAAAGGTGAACAACCCCTTTAAACATTTAACTCAGGGTCTCTATATCTAGGTCACCTCTCTTCGAAGCTGAGTTTTGTTTTATGTGTGTAGGGATGTGAAAATCTTAGACACCCTTACACCTTACAGACAGGCACATCCCTAATAATATGGACACCTCAGTGGGTCCTTATGGGGACCTTGTGCTTATGTAACCCCTGCAGTTCACACAGTGTACACCAGATGGCACTGTGCCAGAGTATAAAAGGTTTAGGAACCATGTGCTCTGGGTCCATTGCTTTAGTCCAACCAAGCAGGCTGGAAGGGAATGGGTAGTGCTGACCCTAGGCGCTTTGGCCCTAGTAATTAGACAGCTATACTCGTTTTAAAGATCGCTCTAGGAGTGATAGAGAGGTTATTTAGTTGAGCAGCTCAAGGCTCCGCCGAGGAGATTAGAGGGATTAAGATCCCAGGGTATTACTGACCCAGAGTAAGGAACCAAGTGTTGAGATAGGGATGTCAGGAGTTCCCCTAGACTGCCACTGGAAGATATCCTGAAAACTGGGCAATACTCATCGCATGCTGTCAACTTACTCTCTGCTGTATATTCCCTAGCCTGTGGGGATTCAGCCTATAAGTGCTGTGAGTATATGCTTCCTTTATGCTGTTGTGTATGTTCTATACTCCATTGTGGGTCAATGTGCTAAATTATCTACTGTATGTGCTATTGTTCAATAAATACTGTTCTTTGTTCAACTGTTAAAGAACTACTGGCGCCCATCATTGTGCTATCGCATCAGGTTACAGTTACACTACACCCTTGCCTCCACACCGTTGCGAGGGCTTACCCCTGAGAAAGAGAGCTCATCGGTAGTCTCAGCCCACCAAGGAAAGTAGCTAATACTGCCCTAGCACAAGTCAGTTTACTATAGCGCTACATGTGGATTCTATAAAGCAAGTTACTGTAGCTTCTCACTACACAAGATTGTATTGTCATGCTCAGGCACATTTTATCCATGAGCAGCTATCTACGATCTTTGATTTGACGTCAAATACTATTAATATTTTATGAACTTCATATTTTACACAATGAACTTTCATATTTTACACAATATGTTAAATGGCTGGTCAGTTTATAAACAAAGGCATGTAGTAGAATTCTTCCAGCTCAATAAAATGAAAGGACTAGAAAACACCTCATTCTAAATGAACACAAATCAGTGCTGTTCTGGAAGAATGGCATTCAACAAAATATCAAAAAGAATCAATACTTCTGCAATTTATATATGAAGCATCTCCAGTAAAAACACATTTTATGCATTTATGCATTTTTATGCATATAAGGGCCAGTAAGGATTGTTTCATTTAAATATGCTTCATAATAAAATGCAATTTTTATTGCTATTAACAAGTGATTTACATCTCTGACTTTTTTATAATGAAATAAGCCTTATATGAATTGCACTTTTAAGAGGATATTTATCAACGGTCGAGTTTGTGATGTTTGTATGTTTTTTTTATACCTCAAATAAACTCACAACTCAAATGTTTCCGTATTTAGGGAAAAACTTGAATGCAAAAAATTGGAATCAGTGTATTCAGGGGGATACTTGAATTTATTTTGTTTTCAGTAAAAAAAATTACTTGAATCGCTTGAATTTATCGGGTTTCGAGAGCAAACCAAGAAAATAAACAATGACATCATGAAGGCTACAAACATCTTCAAATTGTTCAAGGGACCTCTGCCGTTGACTACTACACGACCTCGACAGGTTTTAACTGGAGTATTTTTGGATTCGAGCTACTTCCATCTTTGGTGCACAATAAATCTTGAAAAATTCAAGTTTTTTTTTTAAAAGCTGAAAAATTTGAGTTTTTATTTAACCCAAAAATTCAAGTTTTAACTTTTAGGAAAACTAAGTATTAAACTTTTGGGAAAAACAAAACTCGACCTTTAATAAATAACCCCTAAGAGTTATACCTCAGAGATTTTTGTCTTGTTAAGAAGTGAATGTGGGCCAGTAGCCAGCGCTGCACAGTTGGTGTGTATGATTCCATAGGTGGAGACCATATCTTCCCTGTATTTGCCTGTAGTACTATTCTATTCAGTGCTCTTGCTTTTATTATAAATCTGGTAACAACTAGTAACATTACATTTTTGTATTCTTTAAAAGGGTTATTCACATTATAGTATGACGTAGAGAGAGATTCAGAGCATTTGTGTTTAGTGGGGGTCAGCGACCCCCCACCTTTGAGTCCGATGAAGAAGGCAAATAATTCAAAAACGATAAAAGATAAATAATAAAGACCAATTGAAAGGTTGCTTAGAACTGTCATTCTATAACATGACCCTTAGTAAATGTGCCCCTAAATGTTAACTTAAAGGAGAAGGAAAGCCCCAGGGCGCAAAACCCCTCCCCTCCGTTGCCCCCCCTCCCTCCTCCCCCCTGGCCTACCCCTCCCCCTGGGCAAATGCCCCTAACTTGTTACTCACCCCTCTGCGCAGGTCCTGTCCACGGAGTTCGCAGTCGCCATCTTCTCCCACGCGCGTCTTCTTCCTCCTCTGACCGGCGTTTTCTGGCGCATGCGCAGTAGGAACAGGTACCGGTACAGCTCTACTGCGCATGCGCCGAATGTCACGAAGTGAAATCGGAAAACTTCGTGACATTCGGCGCATGCGCAGTAGAGCTGTACCGGTACCTGTTCCTACTGCGCATGCGCCAGAAAACGCCGGTCAGAGGAGGAAGAAGACGCGCGTGGGAGAAGATGGCGACTGCGAACTCCGTGGACAGGACCTGCGCAGAGGGGTGAGTAACAAGTTAGGGGCATTTGCCCAGGGGGAGGGGTAGGCCAGGGGGGAGGAGGGAGGGGGGGCAACGGAGGGGAGGGGGGGAGGGGTTTTGCGCCCTGGGGCTTTCCTTCTCCTTTAAAGGTGAACCACCCCCTTAGGCCATCTATGAATCCATCAAGCACCATAGATGCGTGAATATGCCTGACAATTTCATTCTGAAGTGAGGACAAACGTGTTGGGTATGCTAGTACTCAGTGGGGATTGGAAAGGCACACGGTGACACTTGGCAGTAAGAAATCTGACATGTTAAACTGGTCCATATCAATGCTTTTGATTAACTTCCTTTGATTAGCTATTCTCTGCACTGCTGGTTCTGACTACATGCACCATTGAAACAAGGTTGCACTAGCCATCTCTTGTCCAGCCACAGTGCCTTGCACACAAAACCTGGCTAAAACAGGAGGGTTTCTGACTGCTGTCACATTATTTCAGCTAGTACATGTAGTCAGAACCCACAGCCCAGTTTATAGACAGAAGGATAATTTTTCAATAGCAATTTCATTTACACGTAACTTTTAAATCGGTTAAAACATTGCCGTTAATGTATTGGCAAGTCAAAGAATACATAGTGCTCACATTATACAATTTATTAAGAAACATTTTCTATTATTAAAACAGAACATACAGATTACCTCACTGAATAAATAAAAGATTACCTCATTACATTTATAACAGAAGAGATAAAAAAAAAATATAAAGTGAAATATTAAAAAAAATGCAGATATAAAATCTGGTAAAACTCTATGCATATTACATAATTATCACACCATTCCCAGCTGGTGTAAAAGTAAAGTGAAATGGAAAATATACCTTGCTTAGAAGAAATCTTACATTACTTTATGGAAAATTACTAGTATTACAGCTAAACATGAGTGTTTTAATAAGGGGGTCACCAGGGATCATGAAAACCTTCTACGGCTTACTCAAAAAAATGACCCATGTTACTAATGACTTTCAACCCTCAAACGGTCACTTTGGACAGTAAGCTGTTTCCAAACCCAATGGGGTAAATTTATCAAAGAGAAGTTCCGCCACTAGAGTGAAATTCCGCAGCTCTCAATTCATTTCTATGGGATTTTGAAAGGCGTATTTATCAATGGATGAAAGTGAAAGTTCACCCTTTGATAAATACGCCTATTAAAATCCCATAGAAATGAATGGAGAGTGGCGGAATTTCACTCTAGTGACGGAACTTCACTATTAACTTCACTCTTTGATAAATATACCCCAACATGTTCCCACTCTCTCCAAAAAGTGAATTATGAGTGACCATAAAAAATGAACTATTGAAAGGTCAGCCAGGTTGATAATTAACAAACTTACACTGGCTGCCTGTATGAAAATAAAAGTCCATGAATGGCTTTGCTGGCCTTTAAAGCTCCCCTGGGAGGTCTGACCTTTAGTTAAGACATTGGTATATCAGTCATCCAGCCACAGACTAACGAAGACAGCAAATATGCGTTAACCTCAAATCTCACCCTAATTGGCTTTTAAAGGGGTTGTTCACCTTTAAATTAACTTTTAGTATGATGTTGAAAGTGATATTCTGAGACAATTTGCATTTGGCTTTAATTTCTTTTTTTATTATTTGTGCTTTTGAGTTATTTAGCTTTTTATAGTTTGCATTTTCAGCACTCCAGTTACTAGGGTCCAAATTTCCATGCCTTGAGTTGAATAAAAGACTCGAATATAAATAGGAGAAGCACTGAATAGAAAGATTAGTAATAAAAAGTAGCTTTAACTATATATTTTTAACCTTGCAGAGAGTTTGTTTTTAGATGGGGTCAGCAACCCCTATTTGAAAGACGGAAACAGTTAAATGAAGAAGACTAATAATTCAAAAAATTAAAAATGAATACCAATTGAAAAGTTGCTTAGAATTAGCCCATCTATGACATGCTAAAAGTTAACTTAGAGGTGAACCACGCCTTTAAGCTGGACTTTCCAGGAGTATATATGAGAGCAAATAACATTCTGTCTAAATCTTGTACCAACAGGTCTGGATACCTTTAGCCTTACTTCATAAAAAATGAAGCGAATAGTTAACCGAGCACAGTGAAATATGTTTTAGATATGAGCCTCTGGTCACATACTGCTTCCACACTTCCCTACTCTTCAGAGCCAAAAAGGTGCATTCTTTGCAGATATGCATCAAACCCTTCTCCTTACCCAAGCTTCACCATACTGACATAATATATTTTTAATTTCAAGGTGAAAGGTAAAGCATTGAGTCTGGAAACTCAGTTTGCCATTAGGCAGGACTTGCAATTATCAAACTGTCAGAAGTTGAATTGTTCCCTTAAGTCAAACGCATGGCCTAATTATGATATGGTACAAGTGGGCAGTGAAACTTTATCAAGGAATCACTGTGATTTCCTTCTGGATACCTTTGTCACTTACCGGGTTCTGCATTAACATTATAGTCTAACATTTTAGAGATATAATAATGTCTCACTGATAAGCGCAAGAACAAAGAGTAACATTTTAGAGTGGCTGTAAGATGCACTTAGACAGGCTGACCTATGAAATATCAGAGGAATAATTTAGTAGGGCAGCTGGCACTCTGTGCTGTCATTGGTTGACCTGGATTTTCATTTTACAATTCTAAATCTGGCTCTGACCTGTGCACTCACCTGAAATCAGAAAGTTGGAAAGCTTTCAGTTTCACAGGGATATCAAAACTGCATCCAAGAAGCTCAGAAGTACCTAGCAAAGTGGTAAGAATAATTACTGTTATGAGCGGGTGTAAAGCTTATGCAAATCTATTGATCTCTTTTCAACAAGATTGAGAATTTTCTACTTATTATGTAATCAGCTGCGTGATTGTTTTTTTTAAACTTCATCTCCTTCCCTGACACGTCCATTGAAGCAAAATCAATCTTCCTATGGAGTAGTCTGTAATCACTTATCTGACCATCCTGTCAAAATGAGATTCATTCAATTGCAGCACCGGCTTAGACCCAAGTAATAGTTATTAACTCAAGGGCAAGAGGGGGTGCGTCTTTACTCCTTGCACTTCTGTACTCTTTTATCCTACCTAATTAAATCAAAATTTCTGATTTCTGCTTTAATATATAGGGACACATTTACTAAGCTCGAGTGAAGGATTCGAAGTAAAAAAACGTTGAGTTTTTTGGGTACTTCAACCATCGAATAGGCTACGATACGAAGTAAAAATCATTTGACTATTCGACCATTCAATAGTCGAAGTACTGTCTCTTTAAAAACAACTCTGATTACATACTTCGGCAGTTTAAACCTACCGAGGTAAATGTTAGCCTATAGGGACCTTCCTCATAAGTTTTCTAAGGTTTTTTTGATCGAAGAAAAACCGTTCGATCGATTGATTAAAATCCTTGGAATCGTTCGATTCGAAGGATTTCATCATTCGATCGAACGATTTTTACTTCGATCGATCGTAGTATTTGCGGTAAATCCTTCGAATTCTAAGGATTTTACTTATTAAAGTTTATTAACCCTCAATATTTGACCCTTAGTAAATGTGCTCCATACTGTTATCAAAATGTAAACATTAAAAAAAGCATTCCAAATAGTTGGGATTAGAGATAGGAATTCATTTCATATAAAATGCATAGTGTGGCAAATTCCTTAAATTTTTCATTCAGTTACAAACAAAAAAAAGGAAAACTCCCAATTATTTCTACATGAACTCGACAGCTTTAAGATGGTGAAGTTTTGTATTAGGCGGTTATTTATCAAAGTCTGATTTTATCTCAGTATTTTCTGCTACAAACTCAGATCAAATCCGCTCGGAATTTTTTACGCTTATTTATTATTACATTCTCCCAAAAAAATCAAATTTTTAACGATTTTTTCGGATTGTTCTTCCTAAAACTCGGATTTCTTATGCTTTTTTGCCTGAGAAAAATTTGGGGTATTGCACGAAACCCAGTGCACATCAAAAAAATCATTGGGACTTCTTCCATTGACTTTTATGCATCCTTGACAGGTCTGAAAAATTCGTGATTTTTTAAAAGTCAGATTTTATAAAAGAAAGTCACAATTCTTTTGGGATTTTTGCATTCGGAGTTTAGTAAATAACCCCTTAGTGTTTATAAATTACAACTTTTTCATGGTTAAGAGTAATCGGTGGAATCCACAATTTATAATGTTTAAATATACGATTTGTGAAAAATAAATGAAATACAAATGTTAGTAAATGGGCCCCTTAGTCTTTTCCGTCTTTTTACTGCGAACCTACTGAGGTCTTGGCTCAGTGGGGTTTAGTGTCTTTTAGGTCCAAGTACTCAAGTTCAGAGAGGTCCACCTCTAGAATCAGTCCTGGATTTGTTGAAAGGTCACAAACAGGGCCGGCCTTAGGCCTATTGCACCTCTGGGGGCCCCGCACCACAGGGCAGCACAGATAATATTTTCCTCAGCACATGATGCTGCCTGGCCTGCCCCCAACTTTGAGAGTCCAGCACATCCCCAAATCCATAGGTCCAGCCCACCCTCAACTCTGATAAGCCAGCCTATCCCCCAACTCCATAGGTCTAGCCTGCCCCCAACTCTCATAGGCCCAGCTTTCCTCCAACCTTGATAGGCCCTGCCTGTCTCCAATCCAACCAAGCCTGCTCCCAAGCTGAATCGGCCCAGCCTGCCCCAAACTAATTGGCCCAGTCCACTCTCCTATTTCCTCCATCTCTCTCTTACCCTGTGTGCCCCTATTATGTGCCCCTATTTCATCCCTCTCACTCTCTTACCTTGTCTGCCCCTTTCCTTTCTATTTTGTGCCTGTATGCCCTTATTTTCCTAAATACTTGGTGTGTCAGTAGCCAGCAACACTTTGTCTAGGGTCCCAATTGGGCCCCACATTTGATAGGATCAGCCCTGGTCACAAAGGCTTAGGTACAAAAAAGGAGGGCTGTGGGTGCACTCCTAAGGCCATATAAAAACATATTTAAGTACAATTTAGGCAGTCTCTCTCTTAAAAGCCCCATACGCAGGTGGTGGGGGAGGGTCTAGTCCACAGATTGAAACCAAGCTTCAGGAGACATTTGCTCCAAGTAATGCTATTAAGCAGAAAGGTATATGACCTTATATATTTTGATCACAGGTAAATCTTATGGGGTTTACCTTGAAGTGGTATGGTGGTTTATCAACTTTATGATCATAACTTTGTAACAAAAAAAAAACTGTTTTTCTTTTCTTTTTTAATACATGCACTTGCATATTCATTGAATCATTTAGACAGGAGATTATTGTACTTAAATATGTTTTTATATGGCCTTAGGAGTGCACCCACAACCCCCCTTTTTTGTACTCACAAAGGTTCAGTCCTAGGGCAGCAAGCTATTAAGGGTTACAAGTAGGCTGCCCACAGCACTATGTGAATATGTATGTATATTATTTGTTGTATGGCGTTCCTTGAGGGCAAAACGCTGTACAGCAGAACAATAAATTAGTAGAAGAAACAGGGGATCATTACAAGGATAAGTCCCTGACCCATATTATGCGTGTATAGCATATCAATGTCTTTATTAAATCCCTCAAAAAGTCTACAAGCAGAGAAATTGTGTATTTGTCAAGTGCACACAGAGCGATGTAACGTGACCACACTGGCTTCTCATCCTGAAGAGGAAAGAATAACAGTATATTCCAGATACTTTGGTAATCCTATGCAGATTGCACAAAAAGTATCTAGAAGAAGCTCAGCAGTCGTATTTGTGATATTTTTATCCAAGTACCTAAAGACACGTTGGAGATACGTTTTAAAGTAGAAAGACATATTTACCCATTTGAATTTTGCTCAGATTTAGTACTTTGGTCGTAGCAGAATTTATGCTTAATTCCACTTCCATAACAAGTTATATGACTCCAAGGGGGTTATGTAATAAAAAGGCACAGAGTTTCCCACAATGCAATCACCTATAGCAACCAATTAGCAGGAAGCATTCACTGGCCACCTGTTTAAAACCAAAACCTGTCCCAGGTATGGGATCCGTTAACCGGAAACCCCTTTTCCAGAATGCTCCACAAGAATGGGATCGATATCGTTAAAGTATTTGTTAATCTGAAACATCAGGGATCAGGAACATTTGATTAACATTGTGTACCTTAAGGGGCTATATTACTAAGGGGCCGATTCACTAACTTCGAGTGAAGGATTCGAAGTAAAAAAACTTTGAATTTCGAAGTTTTTTTTGGGCTACTTCGACCATCGAATGGGCTACTTCGACCTTCGACTACGACTTTGAATCGAAGGATTCGAAGTAAAAATCGTTCGACTATTCGACCATTCGTTAGTCGAAGTACTGTCTCTTTAAAAAAAACTTTGACCCCCTAGTTCGCCATCAAAAAGCTACCGAAGTCAATGTTAGCCAATGGGGAAGGTCCCCATAGGCTTGGCTAACTTTTTTTGATCGAAGGATATTCCTTTGATCGTTGGATTTAATCGTTCGATCGAAGGAATAATCCTCGATCGATCTTACTATCTGTGCTAAATCCTTCGACTTCAATATTTGAAGTCGAAGGATTTCAATTCCCAGTCGAATATCGAGGGTTAATTAACCCTCGATATTAGACCCTTAGTGAATCAGCCCCTAAATGTCAAATTAGTTATGAAAATGTTTGTTATTATTATTTAATTCCTTTTTTCCTAGAAACATGTATCGTAGAAAATAATTAATATAGTTATTTATACTCCGTGTAGTCCAGTGTCCTGCATTCATTGTATGTGATTCATTTGCTTAAAGGAAAACTATAACCCCCAATCAATGTAGGTCTCTATAAAAAGATATTGCATAAAACAGCTCATGTGTAAAACCCTGCTTCATGTAAATAAACCATTTTCATAATAATATACTTTTCTAGTAGTATGTGCCATTGGGTAATCATAAATAGAAAATTGCCATTTTATAAAATAAGGGCCGCCCCCTGGGATCGTAGGATTCACTGTACTCACAAACAAACCATACATGTTAGGTCACATGAGCCAATTAACAGACAGAGTTGTGTCTTTTGCTTCCACACTTCTTCCTGTTACAGTTAGAGTTGTAGTATTTCTGGTCAGGTGATCTCTGAGGCAGCACACAGACCATCACAAAAGGGTGGTTCAAGGCAAGAGATGTAAAGGGGCAATATTTACTTAAATATATATTCCATATATATTCCAGTTTGGTAAGATTATTTAATATGCCATTTAATATGATATGAACTATCTGTTGCTTAAGTGTTCATTTTGGGGGTATAGTTTTCCTTTAAAACAGTATTTTATCTGGCAAATGAATGATTAGTCTCTCTTGTCACTTTCCCTAGGGATGAATGAAGCATCCAATCAAGATGACTCTGAATTTAGTGAATCTGTGTTTCATCTCCCCGGGATTCACTCTTACTTTGGTTCTATTGCTAGAAGGCTGGATACGGTCATTAATACTTGTGATCTCATGCTGGGAAGCAAAGCAACAGCAGTGATATCTAGGAGTTTGCCTACCCCCCTCCAACAGAGGCTCCTTAAGGCCGATGTGTGCAGATTGTCTTCTGCATTTTGTTGTGGAGACAAAAATGTCAGAAGACTCCATGCCATTGTGGGTTCTCAGCATTGTTGCATGTGAAAGATTCAGATCACATAACCATGCAAAAAAAAAAAAAAAAGCCTTTTTTGCATGGGTACGTGTTTTGAGTATTTTACGTTCAGAATATCTCAGCACTGAGAATGGTAGTGAATTTTTGTGCAGTGAAAAAAACATGGAACATAGAAAGTCATGTGTGTCATGAATGTCTCTTGAACTACAAGCAGTGGCAGATTAATAGAACTTCAGGTCCCTAGGCTACACTTTCCACAGGCTTTTCTCTAACCCGAACCCAACCCAGTGTAGAGACCTTGGGTGCACACGTGTGGATCTGCGCGCATCTGAACGCATGCACACACCTATCTTCTTATCCCAGATGCACCAACCGAACTCAGCACAAATAAAAATAAATATTAAAAGACTCGGAAAGAGAAATAATAATTTAAAAGAAAAGGCTAGATGGGCCCCTGGTCACACCCATTAATCCACTCCTAACTACAAGTTTTGCTTTATTAATATATATGCTACAAAGATGCTTTCCTTTGCATTTGGGTATTCTGAATTCTTTATTAGAGGTTCTAAGGGGAGAAAAGTAATAAAATTTGCAAAGAGAACAAATTTTCTAATTAAAAAAATGCATGTCGAGATGTAATATTCTTCATTAGGCTTTTACTGCATTGCAAATCTTAATTGTGCATGCGAACTTTTAACACCTGCTTGAAAGTGGAGTAAACTTTTGGAGCCAAAGTAACAGCTTTTTTTTATTAATTTTTAATTTATGTATTCTTTATTAGGGGTTCTAAGGGGAGAAATTTAATAAAATTTACAAAGAGAACAAATTTTCTCATAGAAAATTGCATGTTGCAATGTAATATTCTTCATTAGCTTTTATTGCATTACAAATCTTAATTGCGAATGCGAACCTTTAACACCTGCTTGACGGTGGCATAAAAAAGTTTGGAGCAAACGTAACAACTTTTTCATTAAGAAGTTTTATTATATACAATGCACACTATAACATTTCACTTTGCGACCAAATTGCTAATTCTTTTTGTGCTAGTGACCAATATTACATTCCCCCCATAAGAGTCTAATATACAGGTGCATAACCTCTATTGTAGCCCATCCCCTTCAATTATATCAAAAGAAGCAGAGCTGTCAAGCAAGAGAGTAGTAGCGTGAGGGTTGGCCCATAAATTCATGGAGCACGTGTCCCACTCTTTAAATTAGGCTAGTGGGATGGAGGTTTCAAACATTGGGCGAACTGGGCTCAGGCTATGAGGAGCATCTGCAGGAAATTCCCTACCTGTGCACAATTTTAATAACAGTCAGTCAGCAATGGATTTAGCTGGAATCTGAATGTATGTCATTTGGAGGAGGATGATAACAGTTATAAAGTTGTTAAAAGTTATTTAATGTCTCAGAACTGAAAGGGACCATCAATGTTACTGGAAACTTTAGCATGCTGCCTGTATTATTGTAAAAGTGCTCAGTCTGCTTCCTGTATGTTCTTTGTTCACCTATGTGGTTTAGTCTCACTACCTTCCTATGGAACACCTGTTGAGGCCAAAGGTAACACATAGGAGACAGCTGGGTAAGGGAATGTGTCATGCACATTTCAGGCAATATACAAATTATAATAAAGCCACAAAGGTTGTCATGTCTACTTTACAAAGCGTTATCATTGGAACTTTTGTAATATAATCTTACATTTCAGACTTGGTTGGCAAGAAATAGGATTTAGACAGATGACAGGTACCCTTTACAATCTGTAAAAGTCAAAGAGATACAAGAGGCAGAGACTGCAGAGCATCATTCTGACACTAGAGTGTGACATAGAGATAAAAGGGCAAATTTACTACATGCAGGGCAGGTTGTAAATCACAAAAATGGGTGTAATCCACTGTGTTTTATGCACTTTGCACTCTGCACTCTGACTAGGTAGGTCTATGAGCTAAAAAAAAGTGCAAATACCTGTGGTTGCCCCATAAATACAAAGCTGTCCATGTCAGTAACACTGTTCATGAGAGAACAATAGTGGAGTCATGTAGATGCACCTCCTCTCACTCTCATCCTTTAATTGCGCGAGTTAATGATGCCAACTTTCCCTATACTTTTCTCATTATAATGTTATTTATTTCCCGATATATAATAAAAGTGAACAAAGGAAAAATATGTCCCTAAAAATAGTTGTATTTCATTTCCAATTGTTTATTGCATTTCTTATAAAAACTTTGAAATAAAGGTTTTTGGTTTTTCGCTTTGATATTAAATGTTATATCTAGTATAGGTCAATCTAAAAACAACTGGACTTGCTGAGTAATCAATGAAGACGTTTCACTACTCCTCCGAGCAGCTTCTTCAGTTCAACTGACTGGTGTGGGAAGTTCTCGCATTATAAACTCTTCCACTAATCCATTTACAATGGCACATTGTAACTCTTCAAAGAGGTGACATCTGAAGAAACTCACAGAGGTGTTGATTCTGTGTAGTTGTGATAGGATTATCCAATGTGTCATGCAACTCCTAGATACAGGTGTTACTTGTGAGAGTTGCATGAATGGATGTGTGAAGTGTTCTGAATCCGCCGGGGTACAGATGTTAGAACAGCATTGTATGTAGCAGACAGGTGGTGTCGAAGGCCCCCACCTCTGTTCAGAGATGGTCTCTCCACCTTGACATGAATCGCCTCTTTCACGCCTCGTTCAAACCAGAGGTCTTCTTTATCCAAGATTTGGACCTTGCTGTCTTCAAAGGAGTGTCCCTTTAAGTGTCTTTTAAGTGTAGAAAGACAGCTGAGTTTTGCCCTGTAGAGTTCTCCCTCCTGTGCTGAGCCATTCGCTTGGAGAGCAGTTGTTTTGTCTCCCCGATGTATAGATCTGTGCACTCCTCGCTACACTGGACTCCGTATACCACATTGCTTTGTTTTTCTTTTGGTGTTTGATCCTTTGGGTGTACCAGTTTTTGTCTCAGTGTGTTGCTAGGTTTGAAAAACACAGGGACATGGTGTTTGTTGAAAATCCTCCTGCGTTTCTCTGACACTCCAGCTACATATGGGATGACTATGTTTCGCCTACTATGTGTCTCCGGGCGGTTATTTCTATTGGTGTTCCTGTTGGGCTTGGTTGCTGCTGTTTTGACAAAGGCCCAGTCTGGGTAGCCACACGCTTTCAAAGCTCCTCTGAGATGTTTTTGCTCTTTGTCTTTGGACTCTGTATCAGTTTCCACACATTCCGCCTGGTGGTGCAGGGTTCGAATGACACCCAGTTTGTGTTCCAGTGGATGGTGGGAATCAAACAACAGATATTGATCCGTATGAGTGGGTTTCCTGTATACTTCCGTCTTCAAGTTACCCCCCTCTTGGATACATATCAAACAGTCCAAAAAAGCAAGTTTGTTCTCATGGACATCTTCCCTTGTAAACTTGATGTTATTGTCCACTGAATTAATGTGTTCTGTGAAGGCCGCCACTTCATTGGATCTGATTTTAACCCAAGTATCATCCACATACCTGAACCAGTGAGTCGGTGTAGTTCCCTGGAAAGTAAGTAAGGCCCTCCTTTCCACTTCCTCCATGTACAAGTTTGCTACAATGGGAGAGACTGGAGAACCCATTGCACAGCCATGTTTCTGTCTATAAAAAAGGTTCTTGTACTTGAAGTATGTGGTGTTAAGGCACAAATCTAGCAACAAACAAACTTGGTTGGGACTGAGCTTCGTTCTGCTGCTGAGGGTGTTATCATGTTGCAGTCGATTTCTTACAGTCTCAATCGCCTCTGTAGTAGGTATACATGTGAACAAAGAAGTGACCTCATATGATACCATTGTTTCTTCTGCCTCTAGTGTAACGCCGTGAATCTTGGTTACAAACTCTTTGGCATTCTGGATATGATGCACTGTATTGCCTACCAACGGGGCTAAGATGTTAGCCAAGAATTTTGCAATGCTGTATGTCACTGAATTTATGCTGCTGACAATGGGTCTTAGTGGGGCTCCTTCCTTGTGTATCTTGGGGAGTCCGTATAAGCATGGTGTGGCTTCCCTGGGATAGAGACGGTGGTGAAGTTGTTGTAGGCAACCAATCACCTTTTTCTTGTAACCACTAGTTGGGTCTTTCCCTAAGGGTTCATATGTATTGCTATCACTGAGCAGAGTGGTTATCTTGCAGTCATAGTCAGTTGTGTTGAGCACAACTGTGCATCTCCCTTTATCTGCTGGCAGGATAGTGATGTTCGGGTCCTTACTCAGAGAGCTGAGTGGTCTCCTCTCTTCTGTAGTAAGGTTAGAGGGAGGTGTTCTGGCACTTGACAAAGCAGCTGACACTTTTAGCCGGAGTTGTTCTGTTTCTTCATTTTTCAAGTTATTATTTTTGATAGCAGACTCTGTGGCTGTGATGGGTTCAACTACTGGTATGTGTTGTGGTGTCACTGCATAGTTTAACCCCTTGGCTAACACATCCTTTTTCAGGCTGGGTTAGTACCCTATCTCCTAACCCAAGTGTCTTTGGTGTTCTTTGGTGTCTCATCTTTCTGCCTCCAGGCCTTCGACACCACCTGTCTGCTACATACAATGCTGTTCTAACATCTGTACCCCGGCGGATTCAGAACACTTCACACATCCATTCATGCAACTCTCACAAGTAACACCTGTATCTAGGAGTTGCATGACACATTGGATAATCCTATCACAACTACACAGAATCAACACCTCTGTGAGTTTCTTCAGATGTCACCTCTTTGAAGAGTTACAATGTGCCATTGTAAATGGATTAGTGGAAGAGTTTATATGCCGAGAACTTCCCACACCAGTCAGTTGAACTGAAGAAGCTGCTCGGATGAGTAGTTAAACGTCTTCATTGATTACTCAGCAAGTCCAGTTGTTTTTAGATTGACCTATACTAGATATACTATGACCTGGATGAATGAAAATCTTCATAGTCAGATTTTAAATGTTGTTTCAGAATTTCTTTCAACCCTTTGCCCAAGTTCACTATTGGAAATGGGTCCTTTTTTTCAACCATAAGCTTCCTCTTCCTATCATATCTGTAAGAATTTCATTCTCACACTTAAAATAGAGTGTACCAGTTTTCCATTCATGGACTCCAATAACATGGTGAAACAGAAAAAGGACAATTTCTCCATGATCCAGATAAATACACTGCTACACTATATACAGAATTGCTACACTGGCCTTCCGCTTAGCACATATGTAGGCTGCCTGTACTCCAACCAGTTGTGCAATAACACCCGGAACCAGTTAAAATTCTAAAGTAAAGTCATATTTTGCATATTTTAAAATCCATCCCATGGCACATGGACAGGGTACATAGTAGCACTTTATGCGTACCACAATTTGTGACTCTCTCCACTTTATCAAAAGCAAACAGCTCCCATAATTCCAAGCATTTCTTATACTCTTATAGCACCACCTCTTAAATTCTTAACATCTACTGCTATCCAAGCCCCTCTTTAATTTTCACTTGGGATGCTTTCCAGGAACAACAAATGCCCTTCTGAAACAGGTTTATACAGGGTGTAAGCAGCTATAAATATTAAGCAGGAATATAATAGAGCAGTACTGCAGACCGACCACCTCTTTTAAATTCAGTATTGGACCTGATATCCAGAATGCTCGGGATCTCGGGTTTTCTGGATAATGGATCTTTCTGTAATTTGGATCTTCATACCTTTAGTCTAGTAGAAATTCATGTAAACATTAAATAAATCCAATAGGCTGGATCATTTATATCTTAGGGGCAAATTGACTAACGTTAGCGAAAATTCGCCAGTGTAACGTCATTTCGGAACTTCACAGATTTACTAACAGTCGCTGGCGTAACTTCGCTAGCAAAGGAGATAGACTCTAGTGGTACTTCGCTCCCTAACACCAGGCGAATTTGCGCTCTGGCACATGGAGGTAAATACACAAATTCACTAAGATGCGCATTCTACTGAACGTTATCTCTTGCGACAGACTGGCCATCACCACCTCAGACCAGGCGAAGTGCAATAGATAGGACTTCCTCCTGAAAAATTTCCCAAAAAAAAATGTCCCAAAAAACGCTAGTGTCTTTTCCTTTTTTCAGGGTGATAGGCTGCAAAAGAGAGTACATTTTTTTTGGGGTTTGGGGTACCCGGCTTCCCCCCTACATTTCCTAACATATGGCACAAACTATAGACTGGGCTCATGTATAGGGCAATATAAAACCTCTATTTTATTTTATTAAGGTTTCCCGGGCTTGTGTAGTATAATGTATTTGCTGCAACATATACGTCCATTGAACTTTAACTTCCCGCCATATGCAGATTAAGCAACGCTAGCGCAATTTAGCTTCGATTGGTGCAGTAGCGCTAGTGCAACTTCTCCAGCGTTCGGCACCCTGGACGCAACTTCGGATTTTATTGAACTAGCGTTGTCTTGGCAAATCTACGCCTGGCGAAGTGTTGCGCTGTGAGTGAAGCCGACGCTGGCGAATTTTCGGAGGTTAGTAAATTTGCCTCTTAGTTGGGATCAAGTGAAAGTTACTGTTTTATTATTACACAGAAAAGGGAAATCATTTTTAAAAATTTGGATTCTTGGGATGAAATGGAGTCTATGGGAGACAGCCTTTCTGTAATTCGAAACTTTCTGGATAATGGGTTTCCGGATTCTGAAAACAGCATTGTCTCATGGGTGTTTCCTATACAGTTGCAGCACACTTACAGACAGGTCAAAATGGCTGAATTGTAGAGGCGTCAATCAATATGGTAGGGATCGGTGTAAATGGCTTTATTAAAAGTGTCAACATCTTTTGTAAGTACATATACAGGACAAAGATATTATTTAAAACAATAAAGGTAAGGGGTATTATCCAGAAACCTGTTATCCAGAAAGCTCAGGGAAGGCCATTTCTATTTTAAACAATTTTAAAAATGATTTTGGGTTTATTAAATGTTCAAATGATTTTTGGCGGACTTAAGGTATGGAGATCCAAATTACAGAAAGATCCCTTATCTGGATAACCCCAGGTCCTCAGCATTTTGGATAATAGATTCTAAACCTTTATAAGACATATTATTTAGCCACCTGAGAGTGCAGTTTCCAATATGTTTGTAAGATAACATAAATGCTACGGATGGCTTATATGCCCTATATACGCGATGATATAGGGTTAGTGTTTTTTAGAGGTGGACTCCTTAAATGTATAAAACTTGGAAATATGGGAACTCTATGCTTCTAATAAAGTGGCAAGATAGCAATAAAATGTATTAAAAATACAGTGCTTTTGTGTTCCCTCTCCATGTGCTTCTCTATATCCTTTCCATCTATTATTTGGCAATGTACTGACTTGTTCCTCTTGTCTCTTAGAGACTGTATTGATACATTTCAAGTTCCAGATTTAAGATTAGTCACTGTTCCTATATTCTTTTGATTTGCAAAAGGCAGAGTTCATTTCTGTGTCAACTAGTGGAAGGTTATGTTTCAGTTCTGAGCCTTGACTGCCGAATTATGATTCATAGAAAATATTTTCAGTGCCATCTTTCAGTGCTGGTGTTTTAGATGGAACATTTTCAAGTAATGCTAAGAGAGTAGCAGCATTGCCCTATTCAAACATATGTAAAAACCAATATGTGAAACACTGCTTCATATAAATGTCATTATCATTATTATGACATATTATTATGACATATATATATATATATATATATATATATATATATATATAGAATTCCATACTTTTTTAGGCACAAAAATGCGCTGAACTTTAAGGGGGTTATTTACTAAACCCCGAATGCAAAAATCACGAAAAATGTATGATTTTTTTATAACATTTTTTTATAAAAAATCATGAATTTTCCGGAATTTATTGAACCGGGAATGGAAAAGTCCGAATCTGAAAATCCGGCATCTCAGACCTGTCGAGGTTGCATATAAGTCAATGTGCGCTGGGTTTTGTGCAATGCCTCAAAGTTTTCAGGTGAAAATTGTTAAAATCTGATGGAAAAAAAACATGAAAATCTGATTTTTTTCCTGCAAAGCTAATTTCGGGAAAATGTAATAATAAATAAGCGTAAAAAACCCGAGCGTATTTGGTCGGATTTTGTAGCAGAAAATTTTGAGCTAAATTCGGACTTTGATAAATACATTTGCAATTTACACTTGAAAAAAAGTATAATGGGTACTTTGGCTCAGTTGTATAAATATTTTTTTGTGCAATTGTGCATCGGAAATTGAACACAGACTGCAAAGTGCAAAAAGGCTTTTTTTAAAAAAATTTTGCACATTGACATCTGTGCTCCATTTCAGAGAACAAAGACTTGGGGTTCCCTTTACTAATAAAGCTAATGGCAGAGCTGTAATGGGGAGGGTCAGGCAGGGTAACAATACAGGTGTACCACTTCCTGTCCCCTAGCTGTTCCTTACTTTGTACATCATTGTTGTGATGTGATGCCTCTAATGCCCACACGCTACTCTACATTAACCCATTGCATGCTGCTAGCTATAAAAACATAATTTCATAAAGTTTAATCTATAAAATACTTTATTACCTAGTAGACTTAATACCAACTTTTTTATACTCAACTAGCTCAGCCCCATTCTGTATTTTCCACAAAAAATAATAAACAGAGCATATTAATATATAGCCATAAATATAATCCCTACTGTAGAGCTATATATATATATATATATATATATATATATATATATATATATATATATATATATCCCACAATATCCTTGAAAATGTACAAATCCCCAAATACTTCTGTTATTCTTTAATATATATGTGTGTGAGTGTATTTTTTTTTAACAACATGATTAAATATATATTACATTTCCACAGGTACACGTTTCAGATGAATCTACAGAAACTGAAGAAGAAACTGAAAAGGAGATATACAGTCAGGTAGAAGTTAAAGAATGTGTGGAGGAAACTAGAGTAGAAACCAATGAGAAAAAGAAAGTGAGAATTTTCCAGGTTTGTTCTTTAAAGTATTGGCCTTTTTCCCAATTTTACTATACTTTTGGGCAGATTTATCAAGGGTCGAATTTTCGAATTTAAAATACTTTCGAAATTCGAATTAAAAAAGACCAACCGGAATTTATAAAAAAAAAAACATTTTTTTTTGCCCGAATAGGTCTGTTATCTATTGAATTCGAATCGCTTCCCAAAAAAACTTTGATTTTTCGAAGTCCACCAATTACATAGTAACATAGTAAGTAAGGTTGAAAAAAGACACATGTCCATCGAGTTCAACCTTTTTACCTATAACTACCTATTTAACTACCTATCTGCCTATAACTACCTATTTAACTACCTATCTGCCAGTTGATCCAGAGGAAGGCAAAAAACCCATCTGAAGCCTCTCCAATTGACTCCAATTAGGTTCTAGGAGGTCCCCCATAGGCTTAAACAGCAAATCGGCAGGTTTTAGATGGTGAATGGCCGAAGTCTAATTTTTAAAGAGACGGCACCGGATAAATTTCAAATTTCGAATTTTCAAATTCAAAACGAATTTGGACTATTCCCTATTTGAAATACACCAAAATTTGTTCGAAATTCAAATTTTTTAAATTCTAATTTTCACTTCGACTTTGATAAATCTGCCCCTTTGTGTGACCAAAATATGTTACTAGCACAACACATTGTACTATAAATTTTTGGCCCAGTTTTAGGCAGTAGGTCATTATCCACTGACAGTTTCTCTCAATGTTGGAATTGCCATCTTATATCACTTTAAAATTTTTCTTTCAAAATCAGTAAGCTGTAGTAATGTACGAACGTACTAAGGAGATACTAAAGTTATATGTATATTATACCTCTGGTTACATATATCTTACACTGCACGTCACCGCACAGTTAGCAAATCATTCTGACTACTGCTTCTATATTGACCCTGGACAACAGGAGTTATATTTATCACACAATGTCCAGTTATTGTTGAATAGTATATAAGTAAAAAGTATGAAGTACAAATGAAGTTATAACCTATAATTTAAACACCATTTTAAAGGGGAATGTTATTGTTCGGATTCTAGACAGTCTGAATTTACCCTATACTAAAATGAGGATGATGACTAATAATGCATCTGTAACTTTTCTTTATAATTTTACCTGTGCCAACAATATTTGTATTTAAGAACAATATTGTATTCCTCATGCATTACTGATAATGTTAAATGTCCTTCAGATCCCAGAATAAATGTTGTTGAGGGATTATCTACTGTAAGTACCTTCAATTGATTTGTTTTCTTTATAATAATACAAAACTTCAATTATTTTCTACCATATTAAAGTAGCAAACTCCGACACAAACACTTAGGGGCATTATTATCAAGGGTCGAATTTCAAATTTGAAAAACGTCGAAATTCTAATTCAAAACGACCAACCAAAGTTAAGTCAAAAGTTTTTTTGGCCGGATGGGACCGTTTTTGATTGAATAGGTCCGTATTTGGTCGTATTTGAATAGTTCGAAACTGAATAATAGTGCATTCGATCGAATTTGAATCTAAGTTTTTCCCAAAAAAAAACTTTGATTTTTCAAAGTCCACCAATTGGCTAAAACAGCAATTTGGCAAGTTTTAGATGGTGAATGTTCAAAGTCGAATTTTAAAAGAGACAGTACATGATAAATTTCTAATTTTAAAAGAGACAGTAAATGATAAATTTCAATATTTTTTCAAATTAAAATCGAATTTGGACTATTCCCTAGTCGAAGTATACAAAAAATAGCTTGATATTCAAATTTTTTGCATTCGAAAATTCACCTCGACCTTTGATAAATCTGCCCCTTACAATCTAAGATTAAGAAGTTCACATTCCATGATCACCCCCATTCATTTTTGTCTGTATGAAGTTTTAGGGGGGTTTTAAGTCCAAATTTATCTCAATATTTTCTGGTAACAACTCTGATCAAATCCACTTGGGTTTTTTACGCTTATTCATATTAAATTTTCCCGAAAATCTGCTTTGCAGAAAAAAAAATCAGATTTTCACTATTTTTCCGGATTTTTTTTTATTAGATTTTCGTGATTTTTTCGGAATTTTCACCAGAAAACTTTGGGGTATTGCACGAAACCCAGAGCACATCAAAAAATCATTGAGACTTCTCCCATTGACTTATATGCATCCTCGACAGGTCTGAGATGCAAAATTTTCAGATTCTGACTTTTCCATCCTCGGGGTTTAATAAATTCCGAACAATTTGTGATTTTTTTTTTAAAAAAAAGATCACAAATTTTTCGTGATTTTTGCATTTAGAGTTTAGTAAATAACCCCATAAAGTTGTATCACTGACACTTCTATCTATTAAAGAATGGATAGAAAAGGAGTTTTTACCTAATTTTAATTGCATCCACAGAACCAAAATTTCCCTCCACACAGTAGAAATTCATTATAAACACTGTTTCTTTCCTCTGTTGAAAAGGATGTCATTACTAGTTGCAAGTAGTAGAATAGCATTGCACCACTATAAAAAAAAACACATGTTAAAGTCTTCAGATTTAAGAGCGCAGATATATGCTTGTTCTTAAAAACAATTTTATACAAATTTAGGAAATCTGTTTAAGCTGTTACCCAGAATGTGTAGATATGTGAGCTTCTTGTTGGGCAGACTCATCTCAGTGGCTTCTACAAGTCATTGACTGATACAATGTGTTTTTAGTCATGGGGGCACATTTACTATTGGTCGAATATCGAGGGTTAATTAACCCTCAATGTTCGAAATTCAAAGTAAAATCCTTCGAATATCGAAGTTGAAGGATTTACCACATTTCGTTCGTTCGAACGATCGAAGGAAAAATCCTTCGAATCAAACGATTTGAAGGATTTTAATTCATCCATGAAACTATTTTCCATAGCCTTCCCCATAGGCTAACATTGGTGCTCGGTAGGTTTTAGGTGGCGAAGTAGGTGGTCGAAGTTTTTTTTTAAAGATACAGTGGTCGAATAGTCAAACGATTTTTAGTTCGAATTGTTGGATTCGAAGTCAAAGTCATAGTCGAAGGTCGAAGTAGCCAATTCGATTCTAAGTATTATTCATTCTAATCATTCACTAGAGCTAAGTAAATGTGCCCCTAAGTCTTAAGAATGCAGAAGCACTTTATTTTTGTTAAACTACTTTTTAAAAACTTTTAGGCTAGGGCCACACGGGAAGATTCAGGGAGATTGGTCGCCTGGCAACTAATCGCCGCGTCTTTGAGGCGGCTAATCTCCCTGAATGGCTTGCTGGTATCTCGCACCCGCTAGAGCTAAAGTCGCCTGCGCCTATTCACACGCGGCAATACATTTTTCAAAGTCGCTCAAAATTGCCTCACGAGGCAATTTCGAGCGACTAACTATTATTTTGTTTTGTCTACGCAGGTACCGCCTTGGATCAGTTCAAAATGACGGCAAGCAAGTGATGCGATATTGGTACTTTAGGGTGTTATTTTAGATATCTTAGATATCTTATAAGGAAGTCATATGTAACAATAGCTGTAGGGTCCTCCAGTAATAACTGGAATTTAGCATTTATGTATCCTATAAAAATATATTTAAATAAATCATGCAGACTAAGGCGATGCTCAAATGGGAGCAAAGACTAGGAGACTCTCTAGAGGAAGAAGAATGGGAGCATATTCATAGAACTATGGCGAAAGCTTCAATCAACACTAGTATAAAAGAAAATGCTTATAAAGTTTACCATGACTGGTACTATACACCCCAAAAACTAAATAAATGGTTTCATAAGACAGACCTATGCCCGAGAGGGTGTGGGGAAAATGCAGATGAAATGCATATGTGGTGGACCTGCCCAACAATTCAAAGATTGTGGAAGGACGTTTTCAAGACAATAAATGATACTCTGGCAACATCATTATCACCGGATCCTTGGACGGCTTTACTACTACGGAAGCCTGAGCGAGTGACCTTTAATTAACACAAATTGTGTGTCCAATTATGCTTAACAACAAGAGGTTTGATAGCTAAAAAATGGAAAGGTCGATGCAGGAGATACGAAATAAGTTGTGGTGGACTATCGAGATGGAGAAACTAACTGCCCTAATGAACAATAGACTGCATAAATTTGAAGAAGTGTGGAATATTTGCCTATTTCGAGAAGGCTTACTACATAGACAGATATAACGTTTCAACCACGAATTCCCTCCCCTTACCACCCCCCCCCAGTTTTCTCTTCCCCTTCCCAGTAAATAGTTCTTCTCATATTCGAAACCGCATAAAAATCAAGCTGAGAATGTATGTCAAAATGCTCTTTATTCTTGCTCTGTTGCACAACTGGGGGAAATACATTCTATTGTATGATTTTTTTTTTCTGTGAAGCTTTAATAAACACAAAGTTTAAAAAAAAAAATCATGCAGTATATTACTGAAATTCTAATGTTAATTACTTTTTGCTATTATCATTTAAGCAATTATACATTTATATATTCCATATAAAATAATCATCAATGATTTGTGTTTATAGCCAAAGAACTGGGAAGCTCTAATGAAGAAGCAGTTGGAGCCCCCATTCATTCCTAGCACACATGTCACCACCAAAGATGGAAAAGCTGGTGATGCTGCAACACCACCAGACAGAAAGTGGCCTGTACATGAGGTTGTGAATAAGGCGTTCCAAGATTTTGATGAATCACCAGAAGGCTCCCTACACTGATGACAACAATATCAACAAACATTTTTATATGGAGTGCTTGATATTTTAATTTATATAGAATTTTAATACTTATATATATTCTTTTTATACTTATATAATATTTATAAACATAAATGGTGACCAGTTTGTAGTGATCTTACCTGGTGGTCTAGTGGTAAGACGCCCGCCGCTCCGTGAGGCCTCTGCCAGTAGGCCGCAGGCGCCTACTCATTAGGGCGCGCTGATGACTCATTTAGAGGCATGCTGGCGTGAAATTCAAAAAGTATAAATAGCCTAATAGGGCTTACAGACCTTGACCGTTATAGGAGTTTGTTCCTGGTGCTATTTGAGCTTTTGCTTATCTGTTTTGGACCTGTTTGATCCCTGTTGTGACCCCTGCTGACTTTTGACTATTCTGACCTCTGGATCCTGACCCTTGCCTGAATACCGACTACTTCTTCTGCTTAACCCCCTCTGATTGACTTCCTGGTTTGACCCTTGCCTGCCTGACTATGTTTATTCTCTGCCTGCCCCGACCCGCCCTGATCTGACTACTCTATTTGCCTAACGTCTTGTACCACGACCTTCTGCTCAAAGACTTTAGCTACAGTTGTGCCCCTTGGCTTGTTTAGAACCTTTCGCCTTGCAACTCTCATTTTAAGACCTGACGGCATCTGAGTAGCTGAGGGCTCCTCCCGAGACCAATAGCGGCTGCTACAGGCAGAAGCACGAGCCGAGACCAGGGTGCTTGGCATTGGTTCTAGATTCAGGGTGCCAACCGTTACACCAATTCTATTAGGGATGCACCGAATCCAGGATTCGGGCCTTTTTCAGAAGGATTAGGTGGAATCCTTGTGCCTGGCCAAACCAAGTTCAAATCTTAATTTGCATACATAAATTAGGGACTGGAAAGTATATCACGTGACTTCCTCACAAAACAAAAAAGTAAGAATTTTTGTTCAACTTTTTCCTTTCCTAACCCTAGTTTGCATATGCAAATTAGGATTCAGTTCAGTATTCAGCCAAAGCTTTCACAATGGATTCCTGGATTTGGCCGAATCTCAAATAGTGGATTCGGTGCATCCATAAATTTTATACCCCTTAGTGCTTCAGCACTTGCCTCTGGGGCCTCTCTGGATATGGCCCTATATCTTTAGGAGGTTAAATGCTGAGATGGAGCAAAATAATTAGCTGCTAAATTGTGCTCTATTCACACAACATTCTGTGTGAATAGTAATGATAACTATTAAGGAAAAGGAAAGTGTAAATCATTGGGGGGTGCCAAATGTTAGGCACTCCCTGGATTATAATCGCTTGCTTGATAAGCCAGACCGGTGCTCCTGCTAGCAGAAAACTACACTTGCCCGAGGTACTTCTGAGCAAGTATCATGGAGAGATCTTCTTCCTGCTTCTTCCCGCTGGGCGCACATGTGCAGTAGAGTGAAAAGCTCTAATCAATATTAATATATAAAAGGATATGAAAGAAAACCACCATCTAACGGCTGTGGCAATGAGAGTTCCATAAATTGTAAATCCCACAATAGAGTGCATGTTACTGACTTCATGTGTTTAAACTCAATTTAGAGATGAAATAATAATGAAAACATGTTTAATAAAATATATTTCTGCATATTAGGTAGTGACTACTAGAGGCCAACTGGAAGACATTCATTCTGGTTTCTAGCACAAGGCAAAAAAAGAAACAATTTGCCAAATATTCTTACCATTAGCCAATTTAAAATTATAGGATATAATCCAAGAAATATGACTTGCTTATGTATTTTATTCTCACATTTTCATAATAGACAAAAGAACTTTGTCCAGAATAAGGTCATACAGATAAACAGACTTTTAATGTTAAAAGTGTGTTTGTAAAAGTTTATTTACTAATCATGGACTAATATGGGTTAGTCTCAATGTTCTTGTTATGTACAAATTTGTGTATTAAGGGTGTGTCCCCGAAACATTATGTTTGAATAAACACACTGGGAGTTATCCCCACTTGCATTTGTCCTGTTCTTCAGTGCAAAAACTGCAACCAACCAACTGTATCTCTAGGAAGATCTAGAAATCACCTGCTAGATTGGTATGTGAAGGAGCCTGCTTTCGTTATGCTCCATACATGAACTGGTAATTTTGTAAGGGAAAAGAGAGAAAGGCACCTTGCCACCCATAAAATGCTTTGCATAACAGAATGTATAAAGCAGCTGCTAGGTATGAGCAAACTTTTTTGCCCAGGACATATACGTGGAGAAATTCCAGCTTTCTCAACTGGTGGGAAAAAAAGTCTACCTTATTATTATACTGTATACGCTCCTTGCCTTTCAGATCAGATTAGAGCCCTTGCTGTCTCCGGACATCATGTTCGGAGAAACTAGCAACAGGGGAGTCATTTTTTTCTATGAAGAACAGCTGTATTACAATGGAAAATAACTTCTCTAACAAGCAGGGCAAAATGTATATGCATTTGCAGTACTAAAAACCATTGACCACATTGTAATTTCACTTTCCTACTAATTTGACAAAAATGTTACAGTTTCACAAGTTTTTCTCAATTTACTCATCACTAGCAGTTTTATATGTATATATATATATATATATATATATATATATATATATATATATATATATATATATATGTTATATATTAATGTGTAATTCTAATAAATGTGTTGGGAGGTGTCACTTAATACTAAAGCCATGCAACTGTTGAACACAGCTGTGGCTGGTGGTTGCTACCATGTACTGATCTATTAAATCTGCCAATATAATTACAATAGAGTATGCTTAACTTGCTGCATTACCAGACCAAGGAGAAGATTTATAAAAGTGTGACCACAGAAAAACGCACCCACTTTCAATTCATTCCTATGGGATTTTAAGAAGCATATTTATCAATCGGTAAACCTTAGAGTAAACCATTTGTTAAATATGTGTCTAAAAATCCCATAGAAATTAGCAGAAAGTGGTGAACTCATTTCAAACTTTGATAAATCTACCCCCAAATGCACAGTAGCCTGTGAATCAGTTTCCCTCCTTCCCCAAACTATCTATTATTCCTTTTCCATGTCAATGCCACATGCTGAGCCACAGACTCACTAGACACAGCAATAACTTTTATGGCATGCTGTTTCTATGGCATCACTGCTATACCTTTATATAAATAATTGTTTCTATGCAACCCCAATAGGGGATGCCTGGTTACTGAATTCTGGAATCATTGGTTACTTAGCAGTGTACAGAAGCCAAAAGCATTTCAGATACATCTTGTAATGGAGGGAATGAATTGCCCTGTCAGTCTGAAGCTTGTATTCTCTCCAAGAATTATTACTGAGCAGATTGTCCTAGCAGTGTTATAGCATGCTCATAGTCCTCAATTGCTTCTTTGGTTAATCCCAGTTTTCCTCTTATGTCAGCCCTTAATTTATACATCAGTGGGTCATTTGGTTGCAAATTTAGAGCTAAGAGAGAAAAGAGGGAAACAATTAGGCTTTGGCTACCAGTAGCAAAACAAGTCATGAGTACAATAAGAATACCATATTAGGCACCTGCTTAGTGCAGGAAATATTTTTCTCCAACAATAAAGATGAAATGTGCCCAAAATAATCTGGTTAAAATCGACTTTGTAGTGTAAATTTAAAAGGCCCACCTTGTGAGATGTCACTCTCTGCCTGCTGGTACTGCTGTAGAGTGTTATACACGCTGGCACGATTGAAGTAAGCAGCAGAGGAAACAGGACAGAGATTAAGGACAAGCTGGAAGTCCTGCAACGCGGCCTGCCCATCTTGCAATAGCATATTTGTAATGCCCCTGTTCAGAACTGCCGACTCATTCGCAGGATCAAGTGCAGCAGCTCTTGAGTAGTATTCTTTGGCCTGTTAAAAAAAAAAAGAAATATAGATCACCAAAACAGACATTGGAATTATTTTATGAGAGGATGGACACTTTATAACTGCATTCATTGTCCTAGAAGGGATCATAGTGTTTTTTTTTCACTCAATTGATCAATCGATTGCTGCGTTCCCCTTTGATCTATACCATGTTCACGGGCAACATGATCAAAAAAAAAAAAAAGGCAAAATCAAAAATATTAAAGGAACATAATCCTGATCATTAATGATTTATAAAAACAATAAAAAGTATATAGCTGTTCTATCAGTCGTCAATAATGTTCCAAACGTTACCAATTTCCAAATAACGATTTTTGGCCACACCCTTGATCTGCTCAGGTCACACATACACATATGCACTGCAGATACGTAGGATTCTTTGTGTGTAATAACGAATATGATGTGCCCGAGCATCACAGCTCAAAACTATTCTATACTATTATACTGATAAAAGTGTACAGGTACTTTTTATTCATATGAGGGGCAAAGGACAATTAAGTATATGTGCAAGTGCATTCCATAAGATAAGGCTGATCTGCGACCAGAGGATACCAAGAAAGAAAGTGGGAGTAAACTTTTATTTGGCCTGAGCTGGTATACAAGTGAACACAAACACCAGCTCTATACAATGAATTAAATGTACAACCAAAACAAAGACACTTTTGGACTTCCTTTCCCTATAGACACAGCATAACTGACGACATCTTAGTTTTCCAAGAATGAATTTACCTGGGTGAACTGTCGGTTATGTAGATACAAGTTGGCTGCGTTGAAATATGCCAGTGAATACTGTGGGTCTGCTGTGATTGCTGCCTGGTAATCTCTCATTGCATTTGGTAATTTCCCCATGAACTGATGAATCACGCCACGGTTTGTGAGTAGTTGTGCTGAACCACAAATCTGTGAATAAAGTAAAGAGGCTGAGCTGGCCGAAGAAAGGATCAACTCTTTTTCTGTTTGACTGGATATTTTTACTTCAGCCAGACTTGCATGTAAAAAAGCTCACTTGGCACCTGTACCCAATATCATTTGCCAAATGGATTGGCAATAAAAGAGACAGTCAGAGAACACTAGGGATGCACCGAATCCACTATTTGGAATTCAGCCGAATCCCAGAATCCTACATGAAAGATTCGGCCTGATACTGTACCGAATCCAAATTTGCATATGCAAATTAGGCCCAGGAAGGTAAAAAGTGGAAAAACATTTTTAACTTTATTTGTTTAAAAAAAGTTAGGTAATTTCCCTTCCCGACCCAAATTTGCATATGCAGATTAGGATTCGGATTTGGTTTGGCCAGACACAAGGATTCGTCTGAATCTAAATCCTGCTGAAAAAGGCCAAATCCTGGCCAAATCCCTAACTAAATCCTGGATTCGGTGCATCCCTAGAGAATACACTCCTTATACCGATAAGCATGATTTCGTGTCTTAAAGGAGAAGGAAAGTCGTTAACCACTTGGGGGTGCCAAATGTTAGGCACCCCAAGTGAATGTATTTACTTACCTGAAACTCCAGGCCAGTGCTCCTATCAGCAGAAAATTGCACCGGCTGGGGTTATTCCAGCGAGTATCATGGAGCGATCCTCTTCCGGCTTCTTCAAATTTCCAGGGGCAGATGCATGCGTAGTACAATGAAAAAGCCGAATTTTTAGTTAAAGTTTGGCTTCTCACTCTAGTGTGCAAGAAGACAGAAGAAGCCGTAAAAGAAGCGATCCGTGGTGCTCGCTGGAATAACCCCGGGCCAGTGCAGTTGTTTGCTGATAGGAGCACCGGCCCGGGTTTCAGTTAAGTAAATACATTACAATGTGCTACAATGCTTAGTCCTGGTACTGCTCATAATATTATAATACTTTTAACTAGCTTTTATTTCTTGATATAAAATTATAGGAGAAGGGTGATTTCCTTTTTGTCCTCTTGTTATTTCAAATAACAGGCTGCCATTTATCATAATACAACGCTGTATTAGTGCTTATTCATATTTGATAGCTACCAATAAATTTAATTATTGGAATGATGAGAGTGGGTGGAATATTTCAGGCCAATTATACAGGAAATTGTATCTGAAAGGAGAGGAGGCAAATATGCAATTAATGTAAGAACTACTGACTGATCATTTGCAGGCTGGAAAAACAGAAGCATTTACAAAACAGAAATCCAGTTTCTGGTTTGATGCACCAAGTACTGCAATTTATATGGATCAATTGTCCCCTTCTTAAGGCATTTTTGCACTAATCCTCTTTAAATGTCTAAAATGTATTAATAATGTTTGTCCGACACTCCCTGTCTTTTTCAGTATTTCATTTCCATGTCTGACAATTCTGTTTGTAACATTGTATTTAGAACAATTCATTTGAATTCTTGAAATCAACTAGTAATGTATTCTAACCTAGTGTAACATTCTTAGTTATTATAGTCTAATGCATCCTTTTTAGTTGGTTTATATATGTGTTTACACCAACGGCAACATGTGTAATATATTGCAGATAATGCCAAAGGATAAAAGGAAGAAAGAAACATAGAAAATTTAATAATACTTTCTCTCTTCAGATGCAGATATATTAACTAGTAGGTGTATTTCCTAATTGCATGTTTCTTGTATCAAAATGTTTTATTATGTTTTAAAAAATTACAAAACAATACAAATCTATACGCAAAAAAAACCCACCATAAATATCTTCTCCAATATCCCATAACTATAAATAGCAACTGGGCTACATAAATAGTAGAGCTCTCAATGTTTACAGTTCCATTTAGACACCTCCAACCCCAATGCTAATTTATAGACTTTACACACGAAACACTGAAAACAGCAACGGATCGTTCTCATGGGCTAGCCATGGCATCAAAATGTTATCATATATCTCCATATCATTCTGCAAAATCTAACCAAGCTAATTGTAAGTTTCTGTTGCATGGAATTGCTCTTGGCTTCTGCTCTGAGCAGTGACTGATCATCTCCAATCTACTCTGGAAATGCTTTTCAATGATGGAAGCCTAACAGCAATATACTCTTGGAGCAGATTTATCAAAGGTCAAATTTTTGTGAGTTTTTAAATACTCCCATAAACTCGAAATTCGACCAATCGCAATTTATTAAAAAAAAATCAAATTTGCTAAACTCGGGTGAATAGGATCGACCCGAAACAAATTAGAATTGAAATCGATTCGAATTTTAAAAACTCGATTAGTTTTTCTCCCCGAAAAAAAAAAAAAACTCGAATGTCAGGAACGTTGCAAACCAATCAAAATTGATCCCAGGGCATCTTCCATTGACTAAAACAGCAATTTGGCAGGTTTTAGGTGGCGAATAGTCAAATTCGAGTTCTAAAAGGGCTATTGCATGATAAATCTCGAAAATCTAATTCAAATTTTTAAAAAAGCTTGACTCAAATTTGAACAATTCCCTAGTCAAATGACAGTTTTGGCCATAAAAAATACTCGAAAATTCTAATTTTCAGTTCGACCCTTGATAAATCTGCCCCTTAGTATTAGCAAAAGAAATTAAAAAAAGTTCTGAGCTGGACACTCAGTTACTGCTGTTTGAGTGCTTGGGTAGCAGACATTCCCAAAGTTGGGCCAAAAGCAGTGGATGAAGAATGGAGATGGATGATGCAAGATCAGGTTAAGAATTTGGGGTGAATTCTTGGGCACACCCGGACTGGGAATCAAAATAGGCTCTGGCATTCTAAGCACACAGAGATGCACACAGCCCCACACAACACAAGCCCAATGACTGCCTATGGCATCTAACAGCATACCTTTAAAGCAGCATTCATATCTTGAAGAGCAGCAAAGGTGTCTCCCATCTGCAGGCTGACAATCGCTCGCCCCTCAAATCCCAATATGCTGCGAGGGTCAATATCAAGAGCCACTGTGAAATGATTCCAAGCTTGCTGAAAAAGCCCCTGAGCCTACACAGGACAAACAGAATGAGCAGGCCAGTAAGTAAGCAATATACTTAGCACAGGTCTTCCAGGCATTTAACTTATAACTGAATACATGCAATATTGAGCGTGTTTGTTACCTATCATTAGGTAAATTAAGCTTTCTTCAGATATATATTGGGTGACCAAATCAGTTGCTTCTCACTGATTAGAAAAGGAATCAACAGAATAGGCTGTCATAGCTACATGCAAACTTGCAAAAATAGTGGGAGCACTTACCAGGTACTAAGGATTCACTTGTGCATGTCACAAAACCGGAGATCCCAGCGGTTGCTTCCAATGAGTTAAATGAATCTGTAGGTGCAGCACCAAGGAATCCAGGAAGTAGAAAAATTACTTCCTGAGGAAGTGGCGAGAGCCATGAAACGCGTTGAGTGAACAGCCCAATATGCAGTGTGGGGCATGCTTTTTTTCCACCATCATTTTAAAATGCTGGAATAAAGGTTTATATTTTTAATTTTTCTACTTCCTGGATTCCTTGGTGCTGCACCTACAGATTCATTTATGTCATAGCTACATGAAAACAAATAGATGTGTTTTCCAGCGATAGTGATAGGTTGTGCTTACCTGGGTTGATGTCAACCACCAAAGTAAAAATCACTGCATGCAAAGGGTATGAAGACAAGCTTTGTAATTCTATATACTGCATAATTAAAACAGCATCCCTGCCCTATCTGTTGAAAGAATGCAGGCAGTTGTAGTTTCATGCAAAATGTTGTATATTGCTGGTGTATATTTTTAAACTCCAAACATTCTTCTTTCACAAAGTTAAAAAATGTATTTGGGGTCAGGAGAATAGATGTTCACATAAGCCTTCCAGTTCCGAAACACCACAAACAATGTTGTCTATTTCCATGTATCAGTTTGGGTCCCATGGTTCAATGTAGCTGTAGATCCTAGTCATAGGCGGAGGGTGATTTTTTTTGTTTGGGGAGGCTTAAAGTTGGACTTAAAGCCAATGCCAGATGTAGTAGACTTGCCTCTAGTCAAAAATCAACCCAAGTTACTTCCTTGATTCAGTGAAAACTGTGCAGAACTGCAGGTAGGGAGAGGTGCTTTTTCCTCAAATATCTTCTGACTTACCTGTACTGGAATCACTTTATCTCTGCTCTGGCAGCAAGAACATAATACCATAACAGAAATGGGCAGTATGACTACAAATGAAACAGTGTGACTAGTGTGTTCTGCAGCACATTATATAAAATGAAAATAGGGATGAATAGGGAATCACCTGTTAGCACATAACCCCAAAGAAAAATGGCAATGGACATGAGCACAACATGGACAATCAGCTCAAGTAACAGAAATGTAAAGAAATATTCTATATAAAGATTAATTGATGTCAAATAAGAGTGACATTGTCAAGCTAAGGCAACTGAAGAGTCTGGAGAGGTAGTAGGGATGGGCTCGGCCTGATAATTAATTTAAGGGATTTTTGGGCAGAATGTTTGTTTGTTTTCCAAGACAAAAGCCCAACTTGAAGGTAAATTAGGCTGAGATTTGGGGCAACATTTATTTGTTGGGGTAGATATTCTTCAACCTAGCAGCTTGTTAATTGAGGCACTACACCTTTGCCAAAATGTAATGGTCCTATACAGATGAAAAAAAGATAGAATGCTTTTACTATAATTGCTGTTGATCCATGGCTACAAATAGCGCGTATTCTTCAACCTATAGCTAAATGTCTAATATACCAATGCTTTCCTACATCTGTAACCTTAAACCTTGGGGCCAACAAAAGTCTCCAAGAGGGTCTTAAAACAAAGATGTCCAACAACTGTTGATCCAAGAAGTCCTACAAATGTTTGTGGCAGTTTCCATCAGAATGGTGCACCTTTGCTACAAAACACGCATAAAGGGCAAGAGCTCTAGTGCAATAAATAAATAATAAAAGCCCATCTGCGGCTGTTTACTCAAGGTAATAAATCTGGAATGTAAAAGTTGTGGCAGGCTGTAAAATGGCCAACAGCATCTTAGTGGCTATGTGTCATTGGGTTCTTAGTAAATAAACAACCTCATTTTTAGAAAGAGAAATTAAGCACCCGATTGTCCTGTCTTTCAGTATAACATAATGTCTTGCTGACTGTGTTCCTAGGATAAAAGTAAGCATTTCAGGCAGACAAATGGCCCCTATCACACATCACTGAGAGTTTGTTTCTAGAATTTATTGCAGTAGCTGCTCTGAAATCTCTCAAGCAAAATATCATTTAAATGATGTGGAAATACTAAGCTGTAAAAAGAAAAATACCCAAGAGCTTCTGAACGTAAAATGATGAAAATGTCTGAATAACAAATTTGAAACATTTTATCTGGGTAATGTAATTTGTTGATAAGGAAGTTCTTGCGTTCTTAGAAATCCAGAAACCACGGGTAGGCAACAATCAGCTGATATATATTTCTCACCATTCAGTGATTAATTCTAGTTTTACATTTTTACAAAGGCTGCTGCAATGGTACTGTGCAAATCCCTACCTCTATATGCTAGAAATTACAGATAGACATAGTTTGCAGCTATTATATGTCAGTCTTGGTGATATCGTATTTCTTGAAACCAGTCCACAACATGGTACATAAGCAATCTTCATGGAAATATATATGCATATAATACAATTCTTCAAGGTATGATAATATGGGCATTAAAACAAGGGGACCACACTGATCTCAACCACAGAAAATATTTTGCAGTTCATGCAGATCCAAATGCATATTTATGTATAGACTTAGCTTTTTATACATAAAGATATTGTATCAGTTATGTGGAGTGTAGTCATAAATGACCAGAGACCGCCCATCACTTATATAATTCAATGTTTTATAACTGGTATCTAATATTTAATAATAATTACTATAGCAACAACAATAATAACAACAACAATATAATCATATTGCAATGGTTTTTTAGCACTGTGGATTGTTAATCCTTGTGACTTGTAACTGTTTGCTAATGGAGTATAAACACACATTAATTACACTAATGTTATTGTTAAGCCTCAGATTGAGATTGTTTTTTTATTAGTATTAATCCAAGTTAATGTAAGTGCCAATGTTGCTGCTTGTTATGGCTCACAATGCATTCTGAAGATGGAGGCTCAGTGTAGAACACTCCCAAAGAAACCTGGCCAGTTACCATAGAAACGCATTCAAAGAGAGTAATGAAACTTATTTTAAGAAAGATGTAAAAACCATTAACTGCTTTAATATCAGTATCCTTTGTAGATGCATTTGAATCTCATGTTGTGTTGTAGTTTAGAGTCACATCTAGAGGGCACAGGGTGAACATCACTTGCCTTACTATTAAGGGTTACTGGACTGCACTAGATTCTGTGCATCCATATGGTCCAATGTAATATTTATTTATTAGATGCCCTGCTTACAATCCATAATTTGTCAGCTGTATCTACTTGCTTTATATGTAGTGATAGGATGTTATTTTTGTGAATTTGACAAAACAACCCTATATATCTCTGGGGGGAAAAAAAGAGAAACACTTACTTGCAGAGTATACCCCAAGCAGATCCGGGCAGCCACACAGCTGGGATTTAGATGAAGTGCCCTTGCAAAATCACATTTAGCTTGTGCAGTACCACTTTGGTGGCCATATTCTATATAGGCATTTCCACGGCCAATGCATGCCTCAGCAGACAGCGGAGTTATGTTCAGCGCTTGATTAAATGCTTGCACAGCCTCTTCATACTGCTGTAATCTAATTATAGGTTAATGCAAACAAAAACATAAAGCCATGAGCAGGGGTGATCCTGGAGCTGCCCCCCTCCCCCCCCCACTCTTAAAGGAATTGTTCAGTATAAAAATAAAAACTGGGCAAATAGATAGGCTGTGCAAAATAAAAAAGAGTTTCTCATATAGTTAGTTAGGCAAAAATGTAATGTATAAATGCTGGAGTGACTGGATTTCTAACATAACACAACAGAGCACTACTGCTTTTCAGCTCTCTTGGTTTCCACTGACTGGTTAACCTGGTGACCAAGCTATTTATCCAGTTTTTATTTTTACACTGAACTGTTCCTTTAAAACTTTATCATCGGAACAGGTCAAGGGGGCCCGCCGCATCACTAGTGCAGAGAGTGCCATTGCACTCTTCACACTACTGTACCAGAGCTGAACTTGAGAGTTATTTAATTCTCTTAAATTTACCAGAGGCCGCTTTTTTCCACCCCTGGTAACTGGCCGTTGCCTCATGGCAGGAGGGGCCCTGGCCATGAGTCTGACATGAGTTGTATAGAGTAAAAAAAAGGAATGTGATGCTGTAGCATTTCCCTGCTGTGACACTCACCTATGATAGCAGTTTCCAATCACCAGATGAATCTTTATGTCTCCTGGAGTCCGTAAAGCCACACATTTAAAATCCTTTACAAGAAGGAATCCAAGCAGTTAGGTTATCATCATATCACCACAAAATCTAGTATAAACTGCCATGTATGATTGTGTATGCATACTGCATACTGTATATATACCTCAAGGGCGTTGGCAAAATCCTGAAGTTCTAGGTAAAGTAACCCACGGTTCACAAGAACTTTGGTATCAACCTCCTTCCATCCACCAAGAAGCAGCACAATGCTATAGTCCTTTAGAGCCTAATTTAAAATATGAGACAAAGTAAAGTCAAAGTATTATCTTAAGGTAATCTTAAGGTTTTAGAATTGTCACAAACTGCAATACAACAAAATGGCTAAACTGATCATCTTACTAATTTCTTTCATATTAGAATAAAACTTAGAGAAAATTATGCCTACTAATAACACAGAAAACAAAATACTATTGTTTTGCCAGACATATATACTTATGCTGGATGTTACAGTTAAAGGAACTATAAAAATCAAAGGTGTGTGCCAATATATTAGACACCTCCCAGTAGGGATGCACCAAATACATTATTCTGGATTCGGCCGAACCCCCAAATCCCATGAAAGATTCTGCTGAAGACCGAACAAAACCTAATTTGCATATGCAAATAAGGGGTGGGAAGGGGAAAATGTTCTTTACTTCCTTGTTTTGTGACAAAAAGGCACGCAATTTCCCTCCCCACCCCTAATTTGCATATGCAAATTAGGCTTCGTACTTGGTTCAGCTGGGCAGAAGGATTCGGCCGAATCCGAATCCTGCTGAAAAAGGTTGAATCCTGGCCGAATCCTGAATAGAATCCTGACTTCAATGTGTACCCTCCTACACCAATATAATGTTCCTCTTCTTTACAAAACACATCAGCCTTGGGTATTTTCATGCTATCTTTCTCAATGCTACCAGACATTCTCCTATACTGAGGACTGTCCTGCAAATACATTTGACCAGGGCAGGGCAGGTTCACAAATTATTCCAGATGAGTGCATTTTAAAGAAGAGGAATGCTTGCTCAAGGTAGGGGGTTGGCAAATACAGTCACTTTTACTTCTCTTTTTAAAGATGAACTATAAGGTTCTCTACTGTTACTACAGTACAACAGGGAATTAGGCAAGATTGAAGAATTATTTTAGCAATACAATGTGGCAATCAGTTTCAGAGCATTTGCCACACGTTAGCTCTCATACCTTAAAGGGAAACTGTCATGGGAAAACATGTTTTTTTCAAAACAAATCGGTTAATATTGCTACTCCAACAGATTTTTTTATATTCAATTTTGAAATCTGACATGGGGCTAGACATATTGTCAGTTTTCCAGCTGCCCCAGTCATTTGACTTGTGCTCTGATAAACTTCAGTCATTCTTTACTGCTGTACTGCAAGTTGGAGTGATATCATACCCCTCCCTTCCCCTCCCCAGCAGCCTAACAAAAGAACAATGGGAAGGTAACCAGATAGAAACTTCCTAACACAAGATAACAGCTGCCTGGTAGATCTAAGAACAGCACTTAAAGGACCAGTAACATCAAAAAAATGTTTAAAAAAATTCGTTAGAATAGAACCAAAAAAAAACACCAAGACAAATTAAAATTTCAAAATTGCAAAGCCTTTATTAAGAAATAAATTACCGAAACTCCACTTCCTGTCCTCTTCAGAAACGGCGATATGGCGCCCATCCATAGTGCGGTGCTGGATTTGTCCTCCCTGGATAGCTCCCTTAGTATACTGACAGCAGGAAGACGGTGCTGGAAAGCGGACGGCTGGATGAAAAGCTGAAGTGCCCGGTGTGTTCCCGGAACATCCTTGTGCAGAGCAGCGCACCTCTGGGGAGATCTTGCGGGGACTCAGCCTCCTACTAACTCGGCCCTGCAGCAGCAGGCGATTCTTAGCGAGAGTGCCCCAGGCGGGTGGCAGGGCACACAGACATCGCATGCATCGACGATTGTCTCTTCATCCCCTCTGGGCGCATCTATCAGCGCAGGAGAGTTACATCGCTCAGATACAAGAAGCATGTGCGGCTGGTGCCGGTGTCTGTGTGAGGCACAAGAGTGAGCGCACACAGACAGCCGCACACTTTTTTCACAGGCAGCAGCAGCAGCAGCACTCGGCCATTCTCATGCACGGATTGTACTCTGCATCGCGCCGCTGCTCGGAAGCCTCCTTAGTCCCGCTCTGGAGAGAGGCTGCTGGGATTGTATCGATTCCCCCTTTTGGTTCCACTCAAATCCCTCATCACCGGGGCTCCCCTCCTCCTCCTCACATTTATCAGCATGCTTAGCGAGAGTGCCACAGGCGGGGGCCCCTGGGTGCTTCACATGCAGGCGGCAGTTGTGGCAGTGACCGGGAGCTGAAGCCGGAGCGATGGAGGCGAAAGGAGGGGACAGGGGAGTGCTGCTGCTGCCTGTGAAAAAAATGTGTGGCTGTCGGTGTGCGCTCACTCTTGCGCCTCACACAGACACCGGCACCAGCCGCACGCGGTTCTTGTATCTGAGCGATGTAACTCTCCTGCGCTGATAGATGCGCCCAGAGGGGATGAAGAGACAATCAGTGATGCATGCGATGTCTGTGTGCCCTGCCACCCGCCTGGGGCACTCTCGCTAAGAATCGTCTGCTCCTGCAGGGCCGGGTTAGTAGGAGGCTGAGTCCCCGCAAGATCTCCCCAGAGGCGCGCTGCTCTGCACAAGGATGTTCCGGGAACACACTGGGCACTTCAGCTTTTCATACAGCCGTCCTCTTTCCAGCACCGTCTTCCTGCTGTCAGCATACTATGGGAGCTAGCCAGGGAGGACAAATCCAGCACCGCACTATGGATGGCCGCCATATCGCCGTTTCTGAAGAGGACAGGAAGTGGAGTTTCGATAAGTTATTTCTTAATAGTAAAAGCCAAGTCCAACTGAGACGGATTCAGATACATTAAGTAGGAGAAATAACAGCCTGTCAGAAAGTAGTTCCATTCCAAAGTGCAGGCACAGGTCACATGACTGGGGCAGCTGGGAAACTGACAATATGTCTAGCCCCATGTCAGATTTCAAAATTGAATATAAAAAAATCTGTTTGCTCTTTTGAGAATTGGATTTCAGTGCAGAAGTCTGCTGGATTAGCATTATTAACTGATGTGTTTTGGAAAAAAAACATGTTTTCCCATGACAGTATCCCTTTAATTATTACAACCTATGCTCTTATAAGAACCAGAAATAATTTCTCTACCTCATCATACATCTTAATCTGATGATAGCAGACTCCTCTGTTATAATATACTAATGAGCAGGTTGGATCCAACGCAGCAGCTTTAGTGAAATCTTGAACAGCAAATTTGTAAGCCTGCAAAAAACATAAAATAAACATTCCGATTAACTATCGTTGTATTTTCTCACCTAGTAAAAAAAATTAATCTAAACAAGTTTGCCAGTAGAACTGAAACTAAGCCGGCTCTCATGATGCAGCGCCAGTTCTGTAGCTTCTATTTTTCCAGTTCCTGTTTAATAAATGCAAAATTGCCTGGAAACTCTTGGTCCCGCTTGCACACATCTTACTGTCCCTCGAAGGGTTAAATGTAGCAAAAAAGCATGCAAATGCATTATGTGCAATTTTTCGATGTGGTTATAATTAAGAAAAAGAACAGGCATTTATATTCTAGCTTCTTCAGAAGTAAGGGCTTACATTATTTTATTCAGTGACATAAAGCTGGAGGAGGAGATACAAAAGCATAACGTCACAAACAGATAGGACAGTGATTACTTCAAGTACTACAGGTATGGGACCTGTTATCCAGAATGCTCGGGACCTGGGATCGGATAACAGATCCGTGATTTAAATCTTCATACCTTAAGTCTCCTAGAAAATTATGTAAACAATAAATAAACCCAATAGGCAGATTTTTCTTCCAATAAGGATTAAAGGGGTTGTTCACCTTGATATTAACTTTTAGTAAGAAGTAGAGAGTGATATTCTGAGACAATTTGCAATTGCCATTCATTTTTTATTATTTGTGGTTTTCGAGTTATTTAGCTTTTTATGCAGGAGCTCTCCAGTTTGCAATTTCAGCCATCTGGTTGCTAGGTTCCAAATTACCCTAGCAACCATGCATTGATTTGAATAAGAGACTAGAATATGAATAGGAATGGGTTGAATAGAAAGATGAGTGATAAAAAGTAGCAATAACAATACATTGGTAGCATTACAGAGTATTTGTTTTTAGATGGGGTCAGTGACCCCCTATTTGAAAGCTGGAAAGAGCCAGAAGAAGAATGCTTATAAATGTAAAAATGAAGGCCAATTCAAAAGTTGCTTAGAATTAGCCATGCTATAACATACTAAAAGTTAATTTAAAGGTAAACTACCCTTTAATTATATCTTAGTTGGGATCAAGTACTAGGTTTTGTTTTATTATTACAGAGAAAAAGGAAATAATTTTGGAAATTTGGATAATTTGATTATAATGGAGTCTATGGGAGACAGCCTTTCCATAATTTGAGCTTTCTGGATAATGGGTATCCAGATAACGAATCCCATACCTGTATTGGGTAAGCCCACCCCCTTTCTAGTTTATTTGCATTACTGGCAGCTAATCTGAATAATGCTATACAAATAAGAAAGGATAGGATGGGGCATGTATGAAAGTGCTTGATCCATATGCCATTATGAATCCTGATTTTATGTTTCTCCTCAGTAAAGTTGCAGGTCTAAGGCCCTCTCCTCGAGCAGAACTAAATGATGACCCAAGTGTGTACTTGAGAGGTAATCATAATGTATACAAAATGTATTTTGATCAAACCTCTTTATAAAATTTACAGAAGTACTAGTGTATTTACTTAACTTCATGTAGATGCTCTTCCGCTTATACATTTTGCACAGAGAATTGTATTTCTGCTAAGGATGTTGCTGTGTCTACTGCTTTGCTTTAAGAAAAGTCACCCTGTCATATTTATATCACAGTTTTAGCTATCTTTGCATGGAAACACTCAGTCTAAAAATGACATTTAGGGCTCTTTGCTCAGCATGGAATATCTACTCCAGTACATAAAACCGAGTGAGGTTTATAAAGGTTGGGGGCTGATTAATGTAGTTATATTAATAACAAAGATTAACAGAATCTGGAGTATAATTAGAACCAGTAAAAGTGCTAGAATATATATGTTCGTTTAATTTACTGGTGTCCTATTCGTATAGGAAATGTGCTTACTGTCTCTTCACTAGCTACATAAACATTGCTGCCATCCTGCAAAGAACAGTTTATCTCAAAATTGCAATTTAGAGAACTGACATGCTAATAACAACTTGTCTGCCTAGATGTGCAGAGTTCTGGGTTAAAGGACTCATTTTTCCTCTAGCGTTTAGGAAAGTGTTCATCGGACTAGCAATATAAAGACATAGTAGGACTTGTTGTAATGCTTGTTCTTATAAAAACCCATCTGATTTGAATATGTTCTTGTCTATACCGTTTACCTTCATTGGCTTGATTGAAAAGCTTACCTACTCTTGTGGGATGTAGTTTATCTGCATATATGAAAACTGAGTAACTCAGGCCAGACTCATGGACAAAGGGGACTGCTACAATCATAAGATCATACCAGAGCCAGGTTCCAGGTTTTGTGGCCACAAAATTACTGTATGCCATAGCCATGTCTAAGCTATTAGTACATTGAATAATGACTGTTACCAGTGTAAGACTGGACTCTCTTGGGCCCACTGGAGGACCAGACCTCCAGGGCTCCCGCTGCTGCCACCACCCCTCCCTGTTTATGCCACCCACCCACTAAAACCTTACTCGATCATGCATACACCTACTGCATGACGGACTCGGGGCTGTGGGGCCCAATGGAATTGCTCTCGTGGGGCCCAGTGGACCAGTTTAAGATACTCGGACTTAATATACTGGAACTGTGAATATAAGAGTATAGGAATGTGAGTGTGTTTGTGAGATGAATGTGCTGTTAGTCTGAATGCCAATTGGTAAGGAAGGTAAATAAGAACAGCTTCAGAACTGGTAACAACTATATATTATATATATACATAGCCACTCACTGTGTATGTATGTATGTATGTATGTATATATATATATATATATATATATATATATATATATATGTGCATATATAAACACACATATATATAATATAAATATTTATATATATATACACACACACAAATACACATACATTCATACATACATACATACAGTTCCTTACCTTTATGTAGTATTTCAGTGCCCCCCGGTAGAGGTAGGCTCTCACACTGCGTGGCTGGACTTTGATTGCAGCATTGCAGTTCATGATAGCTTTAGAGTATCTCTTCCTGAAGCCATAGAAAGCAGCACGACACAATAAGGCCTACAGTAAAAGGCACACTGTTATGCTTTGGGGCTGTTAGAAGACAGGAGCAATCTGAACACCAAGCATAGGGACAAATGCAAAACAGACACATCTAAGGGCATCTTGGCAAATATGGCACCTATTGTATAAGAGATTAAAGATGTTTTCAGAAAATCACACAAAAATCCTACCAATTCTCTTTAGCCACTAGGGACAGACTAATATAATTCCAAACTTTCAACCAATTATACATCACCCCACAATATATTAACTAAATGAGTGACACAAATACTCCTGCCTGCTACAAATTAAAAGAACAGAAAGCCAATTTTACTGATATGCTTTGGTCCTGTCCCCCATTTCTTGAAATAGGTAACGGATTATGTACAAAGGCAAGATGGTTTCCCCAAATAATGTTGCCAGAGGTCTGCCTCTTAGAGGCAGTAGACAAAGTGGTGTGAATTAACTCTCTTTTTATGACTAGGAAGGTGATGATTAGAAACTGGATGTCCCCTAATACCCCTTCAATAGAGGACTGGATGAGTCCAATAAGGGCCAACCTCCTATTAAAGTATATGTCCAGCAGCTGGCTTAAGAAATATTAAAATATTGAAAAACTGGATACTCCACTTAATTGTACTTACTAACACAATGGTGCACTCTCATGGAAATATGTAGACTCAGGGGCAGATTTATGAATGCTCAAGCCTTTGGGCTTGAGCATTTGGCTACTAAAACCATGCGTGACTTTCTAAACTCTTGCGTGGTTTCTGCATTTGAATATCTTGGATTCATGTGGATATTTCAACAAAAAAATAAAAAGCTCAGCAAGTTTTAGGTGCAGGAAGCATAGGTATTCAAATGCAGAAAACACGCTTTTTGCTAGCCTGTTAGCACATTTATTTCATAATTCTGTGCATCATGTGAACGATAAAAGAAAAACCTGCTGCTGTTTGAATTATCTTCAAGAGACCTTCTGAGCCATACAGATATTTTAGTCAAGCTAAAACTGTGCTACAACCACTTAAGAGTGAATCATTGTGCTATTTAGGTCAAGGGAGTTGACCTAAATGTGGAGTTATTAATCCTTCTACTATGGAATAATGTGGCATATGTGTATGCCAGATTCAGCAGAATCTGAACAAATGTAAGATCATACCATTTGAAGTGTGTATGGAACAGATTTGAGCAGGTCAGCAGTAGCATGTAACAGAAGCTATCACATTTAGGAAATGGAGTGGAATGTTATCCCTAAATAAATCTAGGTACCTCATATTCCTGTTACTATCCTACTTACACATGAAGCTTTATTTATTTTAGTTTATTGCAAACAAGCAAATTAGATACTCCATCCAATTAGATACTTGCTTTCATTAAAGGAACAGTAACGTCAAAAAAAAAAGTGTTTTAAAGTAATGAAAATATAATGCAGTGTTGCCCTGCACTGGTAAAACTGCTGTGTTTGCTTAAGAAACACTACTATTGTTTATATAAATAAGCCTGTGTAGAAATGGGGGCAGCCATTCAAAGGAGAAAAGGCTCAGGTTACACAGCAGATAGCAAATAAGCTCTGTCTGTCTAATGGTGTTATCTGTTATCCATTAGTTAACCGTTAGCCGTTTTTCAATTTCCACCATTGCTCCACAGCAGCTTGTTTATTTGAACTATAGTAGTGTTTCTGAAACAAACACATCAGTTTTACCAGTGCAGGGCAACACTACATGATATTTTCATTACTTTAAAACACTTAAATTTTTTGGTGATTCTGTTTCTTTAAACTAGCATGTACTGAAAAAGTCAAAACATCTAGGCATGTTCATATATACATCAGTACTTGAGCCAATAGGCTTTGTATATTTGGCTTTGGATAGCAGTTTGTGGCATGTGAATAATGCTGCTACCTCTACAATGTACTATAACAGCACACTCTATAAATGCAAGCTTGCATGTAGAAAGTTGTATGTGTGTGGTCCTTCTGGTGCACATTGCCGACCTTACCTGGAAGTAATTAGAGTTGATTTCCAGTGCTTTGTTGAAATCATCCAAACAATTTGTTTGATGAAGATGCATGCGACAAATCCCACGCTGATAATAGGCTTCATGGAATCTAGAGCAAACTTTAATTGCACTGGTAAGAGCCTCAAGAGCCTACAAAAGGTATTATGTAAATATGATGGAAGGACTAAAGTGCAGAATAAATAAACATCTACAATACAGAATTTTAAGCAAAATATTTACATACATAATTTAAATAAGTAAGACTTCAAAGTCTCCATGTTTTACCCCATAAACACAATAAAAAGTACTGTACAATTTTGATCCTCTTCATGTTTGCTTTAGTGCTTATGAATGCTTCCATGTTACTTCCCTCAACTAAGGTATTGTCCATAGTCTATAACAGCAGTTATGTATGACCACAGGAGATACTTAACTATGCCTTTGTTAATATGGGAATCTGTTTTTTGTGGCAGTTTAGTTCAAATCTTGGCATGTGGTGCCATGTAGCCAATGGGCAGTAACTCAGCATGTATTTGAAGAAGACCACTATAGCCTTTCTGAACTGTTAGCTAAGACATGAAGTTAAGCAGCTCACCAGATGCATAACTACATGGGGCCGGGGTCACCCGTCTCGCAAATCAACCCCTTACCCATTGCCCCCAGCAACCCCTTTCCTGTAATTATAGAGAAAGCAGAGCCCACAGTTGTGGGGGAACCTGGACTACAGGGCCTGCTTCCTCTACAGTTAAAGGAAAACTATAGCTCCCAAATGAATACTTAAGCAACAGATAGTTTATATCAAATTGAATGACATATTAAAGAATAGGGATGCACCGAATCCACTTTTCTGGATTCGGCCGAACCCCCGAATCCTTCGCTAAAGATTTGGCCGAATACCGAACCGAATCCGAACCCTAATTTGCATATGCAAATTAGGGGTGGGAAGGGGAAAACAGTTTTGACTTCCTTGTTTTCTGACAAAAAGTCACGCGATTTCCCTCCCCGTCCCTAATTTGCATATGCAAATTAGGGTTTGGATTCGGTTTGGCTGGGCAGAAGGATTCGGCCGAATCCGAATCCTGCTGAAAAAGGCCGAATCCTGGCCGAATCCCGAACCGAATCCTGGATTCGGTGCATCCCTATTAAAGAATCTTACCAAACTGGAATATATATTTACATAAATATTGCCCTTTTACATCGCTTGCCTTGAACCACCATTTCGTGACTCTATCTGTGCTGCCTCAGAGATCACCTGACCAGAAATACTACAACACTAACTGTAACAGGAAGAAGTGAGAAAGCAAAAGGCAGAACTCTGTCTGTTAATTGGCTCATGTGACCTTACATGTGGTTTGTATGTGTACACAGTGAATCTTACGATCTCAGGGGGCGGCCCTTATTTTTTAAAATGCCAATTTTCTATTTATGATTACCCAATGGCACATACTACTAAAAAAGTATATTATTATGATAATGGTTCATTTACATGAAGCAGGGTTTTACACATGAGCTGTTTTACTCAGTATCGTTTAATAGAGACCTACGTTGTTTGGGGGGTATAGTTTTCCTTTAAGCCAATGCATCTCACCTTTTGGAAATCAAACTGCTCCATGTAACACAGTCCCAGGTTAAAGAAGATCTCTGCTTTGTTTGAGGATGATAAAATGAGATCATGTGATGATTTAAACATCTCCAGGGCATCTCTGAAGGTTTTCACTGCATCCTGTCACATAAGAAAAACAAAAAGAGAAGCATCTGCTCTTAGCACTAATAAGGAATTCTTAACAGATATTCCATTCATCCTGGCAGAACCACAACAGTGATCACTGTAGCAATAAACAACTGTTCTTCTGACCTGTAACAATCTGCACAATGTTGGACTATTAAGTGAAAACATAGGGGGGCACATCATCATCATTTATTTATATAGCGCCGACAATATACGCAGTGCTTTATATGCTGTTGACGGCAGTATAGCACTCATATTTTTCTAACCTGAAAGACTGCTGGAACTTATTAACCATCTTTAAATCTGGGCCAGCATACATTTGCATAAATGTAGTTAAAGTGAAAGCACAGTGTTTCAATTTGCCCAGTATTGACAGGTATCATCACCAATCATCATCACCAAGAAGATCACAGCTCTGCTGCAGTGATACATTTTGCACTAGGAGCAAAAATATGCTTAAAGGTAAACTATACCTCTGAATACTGCAGGTCTCCATAAAGATACTTTATATCACATAATACAATCCATATGTGACACACTGCTTCCCGCTAAAATCTACTATGTTGCATGCACTGCCTGCCGGTGATCCATGGTTTCGCACATGGGGAGAGGAAGCCGAAAACATTCTGGAGCTATACCATCAAAGTTGTACCGCATTATATCTAAAACTTTACAATTGTGTTTTACCTTGCTTTTGTTTGCCTTCATCTGTATTTTTCCCAGCAGAATCATCAAGGCTGGGACTGGTTTGGCTTGGACAGCTGATACTAGGCATTCAATTGCATTGCTATATTGTTGGCGGAAGGACTGGACCAAAGCTTGTTGAACTGGTGAGGAACCTGAAGAATACGCAAAATAGTGAAATTGTCAGTAACAAATAAGAGTATATTTAAAATAGAGCTTGCCACAGAGGTAATTTCAAAGCTCTCTATTGACTGTAATAGGATTATTAGGAGCATACGTTCAACGCTTAAACTTGATTTAATCTCTTGATGAATATGCCCCTATTAATCCTATACAAGTGAATAGAGAGCTGTGAACTTTCTCTGTTATGGCTTGTGGAACGCTCACTGATAAATATACCTCGTAACAGCTAACATAACATGAATTGTTTGGGTCACCTCCGTTTTGATAGCTCAACACTTCTCAGCCTTTTGGTTGACAAAAAAAATGCAATTAATAATAAATTCATCAACCAGTATTGTTTTCTAGACTACAAGTCAAATTGGGTGAGTTCATTAACAAGGTATTGTACTATAAATGGAGTTGGGAACCATATTTTTATTTAAACAGTTTTCATAACATTCGCTCCACAGGCTGGCACTAAGAGCAAGACTAGTAGAAAAGAGCATTGGCAAGATATGTCCTCTCTGTGCTATATATATGTAGTGCACATGGTAGGGCAACAGCTCTGTACATGCAATGTCATGTTTGCAAACTAATGCAGAATGCATTCATGTAGCAGAGTACCCTATTTATATATGGCAAAAAATACTCAATTACAAAACTACAGAGTGGCTGGGTTTTATACTTTAATACTGCATTAGTGAGACTAATTTGTAATGAGCAAAATATTCCACATCTTGAGACTCTATTTCCCTGGCTCTACATTTACTGCTCAGAAAACACTTCACTAACACACCCACCCTAATAAAGGTGAAAGTCTGTAGGTTGAAATTTGATCATACTGCCCTGGCTGTGCTTTCAAAACTAGTAGGTGATGTCCAGCACATAGGGCCATAAGGTATTCCATGTAAATTAATCAGAATTCCTTCTGCTTTGAATATGAATGAGTAGAGTTTTTCCTTAACCAAAATGCATTTTTGTAAATTTCTAACCTTGAGTCATTTCAGCTGCGTAGTTGATACAGAAGCTGGCCAATTTGTATTTTTTCATTTCATACAGATACTGACCCCTGCAAGAAAAATAAGTTATTGTGAAATGGGAATCAAATTTTAAATGGGGCCATTTTTTTCTCAGCCATAGGACAGATGGTATGTGCAGTGCCCCTTTGCAGACTGCTCCCAAAAGCACTTGCTCCCAAACTTGTGTGTCTGCCCCGTCCACCCCTCATGAACACAGCACTAACAAACCCAGGCAGCATAGTATTCATGGGGGTGCATACAGGTCTCTGCCCACTGTTTTGGGGCACAGAGACCTGCAGGAATTCATTTGTCATGCAGTGCATGGTGCAAAGAAGAAAGATATAGCGCACTGTGCCAGTTAGTTGCACTTTGCACCCTGCCTTGCACAAAGTAAATCACCCCAATTCAGAATGCTGACTATAGCCTTTAAGCTTTAAAAACAAAATGTGTATTAAATATACCGTGCACAAATGACTTGGTTTTCGATTGTAGTCTTTTATAGCTTATCCATTTGCCTAGATCTAATGATAAAATAAATGCAAAACACTGTATTTTCCCTAAGGGTATGTTTATGTAGCTCTTAAAACAACAACATGCACAATTCTCCTTCTTTCTTAAAAGGGAACTATATGTTTTAATTTAATACTTAGCCAAACATACAGTATAAGTAATGTCATTCTAAGAGACCATTGAAAGAATCTTATTACAATTATATCTAATGATAATATTGGTACATGAATGGGTAGTTTTACTTATCCCTTAGTTAGTAGTTAGCTGTGACTAGAATATACACAAAACATGTGTTCTTAACAATGCCCCCATTTGTTTCCAAAAAGCTATTATATGGGGGCACCAGGTTCCTATTATAGTCTGGTATCACAGTCCATGCCTTTGCTGTTTATAGCAACTTACCTAATAAGGTAGGGCTGTGGTGAGTCAGGGTGCAAGTGAATGGCACGAGTTATATCTTTCAATGCATTCTTCAAATTGTTTATCTATGGAACACAACATGAAGCATTAATTGAAACTTAATCTTTACAGTAAAGCAAATATATACACATATATAATACATACATTAAATCATTTATATGTATGGGAACTAGGGTAATGAGAGCACTCAGGCAATAAATAAAAATAGTATTACATTTACAAAAGTGAAAAAGTGTACCTGTTGGAAGGCCTGAGCCCTACACAAATAGGCTTTTATATAAAGTGGATCAACAATAAGTGCAGCAGTAAAGTGATGGATAGCTTGGGTATAATCTTTTCGATTCAGTAGCGAGATCAAGCCAAGGTTCATGTGGGCCAAGACAACAGTCCTGCAGGACGAGAAGAGTAAGGATTTGTGTGAAAAGTAATGCTAAAAATAAAGCTGAAAAAGCTTTTAAAAATCTGGATTATATAGATAAAATGGAGTCAATGGGAGATAACCCTCCCGTAATTTGGAGTTTTCTGGATAAATGGTTTCTGTATAATGGATCTCATACTTGTACAAGGTAAAACGGAAGGCCAGTAGTACTTATATAAGGGGACATAATAGGGAAGACTGAAAGGCTAGTATATGGCTCACTCAGAGGGTTGATCGAACAAAATGTTGAGGAAGGTCATTCAGGACACACAAATTGTGACTGGCCAGACTAGCAAATCAATGGAAATGTAGACTAATTGGTGGAATATGTCAGTACAAAGGGTATCTGATCATCAAAAGAAAACAAATCAGGCCAACACATAAAGCCAAATTCGTTAATACTCTTTTTTACACTCCACTGAGTTTTTTTTAAGCATACCTATCCAGAGCAAGAACACGTTCAAAGTCACATATGGCCTCGGCCCATAAGCCCATGTCTATATACAAAATCCCACGGTACAAGAATGCATTCAGGTTTTTACAGCTGTCACAAAGAAGCACTGAAAGAGAAAGAGAATGCAAACAATAAAAAATGGCCTCAAGTCAGATGTTAAATAGAATGTCATCACATAACCTTTATTTGTATAATCCACTTTAAAATAGTGTGTTGCTTTCTGTCACATAAGAATTTGTTTTCTATGTTTTTATACTTTTATAAGGTTAATGGTTTTGTTTGTTCTGCTTCAGCTAAAATATTCTTACCCTTTTCTTTCTACTCCCACAGGTAAATCTATCACATGCCTTGCCAGTCAGCAGTACTATAACTATAAATGATCCATTTAGCTTGTTTTGTCATGTCCTAATAGATATACTTTTGCTTTTTATCTACTGTGAATGTGTATTTATATGAGACTTACAAACAGTGGTGTAACTAGAGCATACCGGGCCTCCCTGCTAAAAAATCTTTAGAAGGGCCCGGCGCACTCCGATCCCCATCCTCCCGATCACTTCCCGTCCCGCCCATGTCCCTTTTCTGCCACACCCATGTCCTGCCTATGCCACACCGAATCCGCCCACTCCCGTCCGAATTGCGTCCCAGGTAAGAGGAGAAGAGGGTTTTTTTTATTAGCCATAGAGGAAGCAGACCCCATAGTCCGGACCCCCCCCCCCGTGTTACAAGCATACAAGTTTTCTACCCTTCAGTTTAGGTAATTAAATGAGCCGCAAATTATAGCTTTACCTATTCCCTTTTGGATCATATTTTATAACTTGTCTTGGGCTCAAACCACATTAAAAGTTGCCATTTTATATAGAATGGGATTATCATGCTACTGCACTGATTTTTGGGTACAGATGTAGAGTCGCAATCCTAACACAAGAAAAATCTGCTCTAATTTTGTTGGAGATGATGTAGGGACTGTGACATAAGTATCTGCAATCCACTTTATTTGACAGGAAAATACAGGTTTTTATTAAAAGCTGTGAATAACATGAAATTGTTTCAAAAAGGGTAATTTCATGATGAAAGCATGCCTTTAAAGGAATTGGTCAGTATAAAAATAAAAATGTGGTATATAGATAGGCTGTGCAAAATAAAACATGTTTCCAAGATAGTTGGGCAAAAATGTAATGTATAAAGGCTGGAGTGACTGGATGTCTAACATAACAGAACACTACTTCCTGCTTTTCAGCTCTCTTGGTTTACACTGACTGGTCACCCTGGTGACCAAGCAGTAACCAATCAGTGACTTGAGGCAGGGCCTCATAGGTCATAACTGTTGCTTTTGAATCTGAGCTGAATGCTAAGGATGAATTGCTGAACTATCTCAGAGTTAGAGAGATGAAAAGCAGGAAGTTGGATTGTGGCTATTATATTAGACATCCAATCACTCCAGCCTTTTTAAATTACATTTTTGCGTAACTAACTATATGAGAAACATTTTTTAATCTATTTATCCCTTTTTTATTTTTACCCTGAACTGTTCTTTTAAGGATGTGGTTACATAAATACAGAATTAAGAAAAACTCTGTGATGCTGAGTTACCAGAGTTGCTAAAATCCTGCACAGCCTGCCAAGGAAGACATTTACGCAGCAAACACCCTCGGTAATAGAAAGCCATCCAGTTATTGGGGTTCAGGTGAATGGCAGCTGAAAAATCCTCTGCTGCTTCTGTATAATTGGCCAGTTGGGTGTGTGCCCTTCCACGGAATATTCTGCTCGGGGCAAAAAATATAAAGTATATATATATTAGACAACGATCCCGCATTTCTACTAGGGATGCACCAAATCCAGGATTCGTTCTTTTTGAGTAGGATTCGGCCAAATCCTTCTGCCCGGCCGAACTGAATCCCTATCCTAATTTGCATATGCAAATTCGGTGTGGGGAGGGAAAGTGTGTGACTTTTTGTCACAAAACAAGGAAGTAAAAAATGTTTTCCCCTTTGCATATGCAAATTAGGATTCGGATTTGGTTCGGTATTCAGCCGAATCTTTTGCAAAGGATCCAGGGGGTTAGGCCAAATACAAAATAATGGATTTGGTGCATCCCTAATTTCTACATACACTTTAATCATTTCTAAGGGCTACTGTAAAGCACATAAAGCCCCTGGAGAACAAATGAGTGAGCCCCAGTCTGAACTTGAGAAAAATATTAAAATCAGGTGTCCAACTTGTGGCTGTTATCAAACTACAGCATCCAGGATCAATCAATAACCAGATGCTATTGTTTAATAGCTAGAAAGCTGCAGATTGGACATCTGTGGTTTTTATATTGTAAGTATACAGCAATCATTACACATTATATATCTTTTGTATTTTTGCTGCTTTTTTTTAGTCCTAGGAGGCCCTCTAGTGTTGGACGCTCCAAGTGAATGCCTTCTCATCCCTACCATAAAACCAGCTCTGCATACAGACATCAGACAGTGAATGTCATTTGTTGGTGCAAGCATTTCTAATCTTTTTTACTTTTTTTATACTATATACCTGGTTATTAACATTAATACTTTCATCAGACATGGTGTTGCGGTGTAAGATTTATATGTGAGGTCAGCAACAGGACAGATATGAGATTATCCAGTGATTCAGATGATAAATATAAATGCAAGACACAGCCAGCTGCATCAAGATTCAGTCCACATCTTTACTACTTTGCATATACAAGAACCTAGTGCTGCTGTGGCTTAGTGACTGCTTTCTGAAATACCGTGTGCAGAACATATTTGTTCTTTAATAGGGGGGTTAAGTTACCCATAGCCACTCTACATAGCATTTATAATGTGCGATGTCTTTACGTTGCCACAGTCTTTACATACAGGAATATCTCATATTAATTTTATCCAACAACATCTTATCCGTGTACACAATGATAAAACTAATTTATATCCAACCTGGCCTCAACATTATTGATGTCCTGTTTGATAAGAGCAGAAAAATCTTGCACAGCAATCTTCCAGTTGCAGTTCTCAAAGTAATATACACCATGCTTGTGAAGAGCATCGACGCGGCTTTGGTTGAGATGAAAACACTAAATGGAAGAGATGAAATATCGTCAGATACAATATTCAGTACCATATGCTATAAGTCCCATCCTTTCCAAATGGAAAATGCATATGCCTAGATCACATCAAAACAGGAGCAAAATCTACTTAAAATCCTACCCACTTTACGGTAGGCCCCATTATTTTTGCAGCAAGACTCTAGACTGCTCTACCTAAACATGGACAACTGGGATGTATGGTGTGATATTTGTATTTGTCTGTTCACCCTAGCAACTAAAGGCTGTTCTACAAAATGTTTAAACAAAACCAGATCAGATACAAGCTGCCTTTCATGTACTGCCATCTGAATATTATTAAACAAGGTATTTCAACTAAACATCGCCCTAAAAAGGTAAAGAAAATCGCTTAGGGAACACAATATTGTTAGGCAACCCCCAGTGATTCTAGATACTTATTTCCTATTTCGTCTTCAGAAAACACACTGACTCAACACCAATTTATTCCACTTTCCAAGGCGTTACCTGGGTGAGTGCTTATGCTATACATAACGTCTGCACAGATTTCGGTATTGCACATGCATCCAGCTTTAGTAGCATCAGGGAATGCCTGTAAACCCCGTAGAAGATGGTGGCTGAGAGCTCTATTATAAAGTACCCTGGGTTTGTGAAATTTTTTTAACCCTAGCGAGGTATCAATTACAATCACTAGGGAGTGCCTAAACCATTGGCACCCCCTTTAAGGGATTTTACCTTTAGTTCTGCTTTAAGGAGTGTTTAGCATATCTTTAAGGTCAGTACAGTAACCGATATTTTAGTATCACTAGAAAAACACTATTTATTAAATAATAGTGTAGTTATGTATAGCTTGGACAGAATTTAAAACATTGTACCTTTGCATAGTCATCCATTGCAATTTTATATTCATCCTGGGCCTCATACATCTGTGCTCTGCGGAAATATATTTCATCATCATCTGGGCGCCATTTGAGAGCCTGTGTGTAGCTCAGAATGGACATTGTATAATCCTCCTCTTGCTTATAAATTTCTGCTTTGGACAGGTAGGCATCTAAAGAATTAACAAACCACACAACCTGATGCTTTAGAGAGTAGATATTCAGCCGGCTATACTACACCTGAGGGTGAAGGCTTTCTCATGCTGGATTACAATCTGTTAGTTCAACTGAGTTCTTCGTACCATATTATCATTACTAAGTATACAGTCAACAAGAATATGATTATAGCACATAATTAGTAGGGATGTAGCGAACGTCGGAAAAAAAGTTCGCAAACATATTCGCGAACTTGCGCAAAAATGCGAGCGGTTCGCGAACGGTTCGCGAACCCCATAGACTTCAATGAGAAGGCGAACTTTAACATCTAAAAAAGACATTTCTGGCCAGAAAAATGATTTTAAAGTTGTTTAAAGGGTGCAACGACCTGGACAGTGGCATGCCAGAGGGGGATCAAGGGCAAAAATGTATCTGAAAAATCTGCCTGTGTGTGCTTGGAAGAGATAGTGTAGGGGGAGAGCTGTTAGTGATTTCAGGGACAGATGATAGTAAGTTTGCTGGCTAGTAATCTGCTTGATACTGCTCTGTATTGGAACAAAAAAATAAATAAAAGCAGTCCTTACAAGGACTACTGTTATTGCAGCAGTCAGCAGATGAGATCAGAAGCAGGACAGCTGCCCACTGCAGCTACATACAGAGCACTGCAGTAGAAGGTAGATTACTAGCCAGCAAAGCTACCTAAGCTTAAATGTCCCTCAAACCCCTGCAGACTTCTGTCCCTCCAATAACAGAGCAGTATCAAAACGATTACTAGCCAGCAAACTTTCAACTGTCCCTGAAATCACTAACAGGCAGCAGCTCTCTCCCTACACTATCTCTTCAGCACACACAGGCAGAGTGAAAAAACGCTGCAGGGCTTCGGTTTTTATAAGGAAGGGGAGTGGTCCAGGGGAGAGCTTCCTGATTGGCTGCCATGTACCTGCTGGTCTGGGGTGAGAGGGCAAAAAAAAGCGCCAACAATGGCGAACCCAAAATGGCGAACGTCGCGCGACGTTCGCGAACTTCCGGCGAGCGCGAACACCCGATGTTCGCGCGAACAAGTTCGCCGGCGAACAGTTCGCGCCATCTCTAATAATTAGGCCACTTAGTGAAAAATGCTCCACTGCGGGGTCTGGCCTTTTACAAAATAACTCATGGCCCCCAGTTATTAGATTGTATACCTTCTACTTCATAAAGTACTAGCACACTGTTCTATATATTATATTAACTTTACTTTTGAGTGTTGAGGTTAAGATGAATATTTGCAATTTCAAGTCTTCCCACTTTACAAGCACCTTCCTTTGTTTTTTTTTAAAATGTGAAGGCAGTACCGAATTCCTAGAAACAACCACATTATACCATTGCACCCAGTCCAGCAACTCCCCTGGATGCAGTACCTTTGCACTCTATAATAATTATTCCTGATGTTGACTGTAAGGGTAAGGCCACATGAGGAGATTCGGGGAGATTTTGTCGCCTTGTGACTAATCGCCTCGTCTTTTGCGCGACTATCTCCTCAAACTGCCTTTTTATCACCAGGCGATTAGTCGCCAGGCGATAAAATCTCCCCGAATCTCCTCGTGTGGACTAGCCCTAAGCTATGTTGAAATCAGGGAGAAACAGGTCAAGAAGTGGCAGCAACACATGAGGGTATGTGAGGGGTAGAGCAAATGCAACAGCATTCGTTTTACTAAAACCAGGTTTCTCTACTTTTCTAGCTTTTTTATTTTAACTGACTAGTATCGCAAAAGATCACCTCCCTGGTGATATAAAGTGCAATAAAGGTTCTAACCAAGTTATAAAATAAACACACTGTGTTGTTCAGGTGCAAACTATGTATATATATATTACCTGTGTATGAATTGTTTAATTTGATAATAATATTCAGATCTTCCAGTGCTGCTGCTGTCTTTCCTTGCAAACAGTAAATTAAATGGCGGTTCCAATATGCATCTAATAACTGTGGCTCAAGACTTATTGCCTGCAATAAGGTAGATAACAAGAGATTGAAATTATGTTTTCATAAGTGACTTGTGATCTCTTTTGCCGATATCTAAACTCACAGGCCTACATTAATGGCAGCAGCATCAAAATTGTTGGACTTGAAAGTGAGCGGAAATATTTAGAAAATCAATAGGATGCCATTATCATGATTTTAGGAGCACCTCATCTAAAGGGCTACTTAGTCAAGTTAGGTGCAATTGCTCAGTCAATAAACATGCAAGAATACAAATGAATATGTACAAGAAGAAATTTTATTTCCTCACATAGAAAGTATGTTTCTTTCAACTTCCCAGTAGACAGTAGACAAATTTTCAAGTTTAAAAGTTATTTGTAGATGTGATTGCAGCTGAAATCAGTATTTGTTTATCCCTTTCTGTTTCAAATCCTGAAAACAATGAAGCAAAACTAATTTCTCCTCCAGGTCTGATAATCAGCTACTTTCTGGTACATTGTTTTAGAAATTGTTCAATTCAGCATCCACTACGCACCAATGTTTGCTTGATGGCTGGTCTGCAAGGTTGAATACACTATATCACAATCAAAAAACAACTGAAGTGTGAATCAGGTGTCCTGATAGCCAGAACACGTGTCCTACAACTCCCAGCAACCCAATTCAGACCGCCATCAACAGTGCTAGTGATAGCTTAACACCAGTTCCCCATAGCTTAAAACATAACTTTTAATAACTTATTAGATAAAAACCACACACACCCTTAGTGTGCCAAGCTTCCCACGACCAAACAAAACCCACTGCGTTAACTACGTCAGTGCTGGACAGTGTCCTTAAAAAACATTCAATAAAATTGCCCAGGTGGACGAGTGGATGGTCTCGTGCCAACTTGCAGCGTGACCAGATACACAACAGTGTTCCTAAAAGGAAAGTCTACCCCATTCAGGACTGTAACCCCCTCCCTTCCATTTTTCCAGGAGTACCTGCCTATCTACGTAGGGAACGGTCAGAGCTACTCTCACCACCGTCCACCTATGCTGCCCAACACTAAGGGTGTGTGTGGTTTTTAACTAATAAGTTATTAAAAGTTATGTTTTAAGCTATGGGGAACGCTATCACTAGCACTGTTGATGGCGGTCTGAACTGGGTTGCTGGGAGTTGTAGGACATGTGTTCTGGCTATCAGGACACCTGATTCACACTTCAGTTGTTTTTTGATTGTGATACATTGTTTTAGAAGTCAAACCCAGGAGTACAATAATATAAGCACTTGCAGCCAGACCTACTACTGCTACAATAATTTCAGTCACTGAGAAAATGTGAGTACAGTATACAAAAAAAATCATGTATGCTGGAAAGTTTCTTAGAATTGCATTTTCTTTATTATCCTCCAAAACAATTTACTTCACCTTTAATTCAGTTAATCTAATGTGCCCATTAAAAAGCACTTTTAAAATGCATCTTGTGTGCTCATTGCCAGACTCTCAGATGCTCATGGATCATTTCTGCTGCTTAGAGACTCTTTTTGCTTAATCATTTTACAGGGTTTGTTTTTAATCCTGTCTATATACTCACAGAGATAAAACCTAAAAGAAATCTATTACAAGAGATTAATGCTCTAAAAAAAGACAGAGCTTGCTATGCCACAGACAGGAAGGGGGGCGCCATAAAGAATCGTGTTATTGGTTCCATACATTACAACATTCTTTATTGCACCAGAATTCATTAGAGAGAAATCAGTAAATAATTGATTTTATGTACACAGTGGATGTTAAATGACCATCGAGGGAGCAATCTACTTCAATTGAATTATTCTGGGTCCTTAATGAGCAGTTCTGTACAGATTATGTTCTAATTGGACATTTCCCTGTGGTTTTAATCAAGAGTGTATATTTGATAGTGGAGCAATATTGAAGGGACAGATGAATGTAAAAACTAAGATGATTAGCAATACAACGGTTATGTGATATGCTGATAAACTTTATAAAACAAAGAATACAAGCAAAAGTAATGGTCTTCTGGTTGGGATATGGAATCAATATATCTACTACGGGGCAGAATAACATATGGTCAAATATCAAGGGTTAATGAACCCTCAATATTCCACTGCCGAATGTAAATCCTTTGTCTTCGTATATCGAAGTCGAAGGATTTACTGCAAATAGTTCGATCGAACCAAAAAACGCTTGATCGAATGAAAAATCGCTCGATTGAACGATAAATCGAACGAACGAACGAAGAAAATCGCTCGATCGAATGATTAAATCCTTCGAATCATCCGATTCGAAGGATTTTAATCCATCGATCGAACGATTTTTCTTCGACCAAAAAATTTATAGAAAGCCTATGGGGACCTTCCCCATAGGCTAACATGGCACCTCGGTAGGTTTTAGGTGGCGAAGTAGGGGGTCGAAGTTTTTTTTAAATAGACAGTACTTCGACTATCGAATGGTCAAATAGTCTAATGATTTTTAGTTCGAATAATTCGATTAGAAGTCGAAGTCGTAGTCGAAGTAGCCAATTCGATGGTCGAAGTAGCCAAAAAAATCATTCAAAATTCAAAGTTTTTTTATTCTATTCCCTCGAACTAAGTGAATGTGCCCCTACATGTATATATTTGAATAATTCCCTAAACTGTACCATATCTTTGACAGATGGAGGTGTCAATAAAAAGAATTGTTATGAATACTGCAACCTCACCCTGTAATTATGAGAGTTTTTTTCTTACCAGATTTAGATCTTGAATAGCCAGACTTAGCTTTCCCAACTTCCTGTTCAGTGCACCTTTTCTGCAACAATGAAATGCACAGGGTATTTCTTTTTCATCTATGAGAGCTGTCAGATGTGCTATCTCTTTCTCCAGGTCTTCCACTAATGCTCCTGGATCCTCGATTAGTACAGGTTCTACAGAATCTTGTGCCCAAGAAATACTTTTCTTGATTAAGCCCTCAATAATTTCACTTATCTTGAAAGGCTGCTCTTCCTCATTATCTGAAGATGCCCTGCTTGGTGGGAATACTTCATCAAACCATGTATTCCAAATATCTCGCACCCATTCACGAACTACTGGATTACCATGTATCCCACCATATTTTTTTAAAAATGAGGAAAAGTCAAGCCTTCGTGGTAGGCTGGAGCTCCTTGAATATCGATTTTCTCTATAACTGGATGGAAAACTGACTGGTAATAATATGAGAGATTCAGATCTACAAGAAAAAGGGACAACTGTAAATATTCTTTAGCCACACTAAATATGGCCAACATATTTTATACTGTATTAAAATTATAAAGGTATAAATAGACGAAGACAGGTCCATTGAATTTTCAAGGGCAGGCATCCTACGAACTGTTGGGAAGATGAAAAAATAAATTCCTTGTTTTCACAAAATTTGACAATAAGCACACTCAGCTTTTTAATAGCAACTGCCTGAACACACATCATGGAGCCATGTAATTTGACTGGGTAATACCCTGTGTGCATTACAATATCCGTACCATCCCCTGTAATAACAACACATTGATGTGAGCACAGGTGATGTTGTAGTAACTAACCTTTCCAGGGCTCGTGGTGGCTGGTTTAACTCCTGATACACAAACTGCAACTTTACTTGATGTAGTGATTTCTTCTTTTTTCTTGATCGCTTTTTCTTAAGAGAAGTAACATATACTAAATTTGTTTTTTCAGGGGCTGTTGTTGCATCCAATTGCTCATGCCCAGTAAAGGCATCATCAGTGCCATGAATAAAAGCAAGATTGGAACTAGGTTTTGGTTCATCCTTGGTAGCCCCTGTCCCCTTAAATGACTGCTGTCTCCACATTTCCAGCTCTTTCATGCTTGTCTTGAAATCAGATGCCAGGTGAAATGCGGATTCGCTGTGGTCAGATATATCTGGTGCAGACGCTGAAAGAGAAGTCTGAAAGAAATCATAGGCCAAAGAGCCGAAATAATTCTTAAATGATAAATATTGAAGTGTATTTTAATTTAAATGCGAAAATAACATATGCTTGTGTGCTGATGTTGTACTGTTGACACTTTATAGGTCTGCTCCTGTTTATACAACTATAATACTATATAACAATATCCATGTTCTCAGTTCATTATTTCCCTGTTGCTGAAAACCATCCTATACGGGCACTCGGGTGGCTTATATTGCGTTAAATACATATTGAATTTTAGGCTTTATTGTAAGCCGAGCAAGATTTTCAAATTTATACAAATCCCTGCAACAAAGCTAAAATTCCAAAGGTAAATTTACTGTTTACAGTGTAGACCCAGATTTAGTTCATAGTGATGCTGCTAGAATTCAAAACCAAGTATGAGGCAGGGCCACTTGAGATCCTAAGAAAGCATGGTGTTTAAATAAAGCTGTGCCTTTTTATTACATTAATAAGAATCCAAAAGTGCAGGCGAAAGATAACATTTTAACATTTGGATCAAGTACAAGGTACTGTTTTCTTATTACAAATTTATTATACATATTTTTATAAATTCAGATTATTAATTAATAATTGGATTATTATTATTAAAATTGAGTCTATGGGAAACTAATAATAAATAAATTCGGAGCTTTCTGGATAACGGGTTTCCAGATAACTGTTCCTATACCTGTAAAGTAAAAATCTTAACATATTGACTTTAAAGGATGCTGGGACAGTAGTTAAGCACATTATCAGCCTATGCTAAAGCTTTTTCACATTGAAATATCAGTTTTAGTGAAGTTTCTCTAAGAACAGTTATGGCTATAAGAAACACGTTCCCAACAAGAACAGGCATGGCTGGACACAAAGATTTGTACATACCTGTAATGATCCATTAACTGGAAAGATAGGGGAGACACTGATGTTTGGCAATGATTTGGACCTTGAGAATAATACTCTGTCCTGAAAACAAATGTAACATGAATACCAAAAGAACAGCAGGACATAAGATGTAGTTAAACGAGGAGTAAAGTCAATTAAATAGTAGGCATTTGCCTTCAGCACAAGTGTTATTTGTGTGCCTTACTGCCTATATGCATTTAGGCCCTACATGTCCAGTACATTTGTCTATGTAACAAAAACTAAAATCAGTGCTTGTATTAACTCCCTAATGTTCTCTGGGTCGGACTCTTTAAACAATGTAGCAGGAATCCGTTTTCTTTGAAGTCTGTAGCTGGCTTTCAGACTGATCCAGCAGCGGAAATAATCTAAATAGCCCAACAGATACTACATTCAATAACAATTAACTTTACAAATAACTGAGCATTTGTAATTAATGTATAATGGAATGTTGCTTAGAATAACGGGATTTTTTAATGCTTACCGTTAAATCCGTTTCTCTGTAGTCGAAAGGGGGACACAGGGACCGATGGGGTTAAGTTCCATCCTCCGGAGGCAGGACACTTGAATAATTAATTAATTAAGTGGGTGTGTCTAGGGGCTTAACCCCGCACACTGTGCCATATCATTCAGTTTGTCCAAAGATAGACTTGCTAACTATAATAACCTTTAACCATGTAACAAAACCATATGTTTAACAGGCAGAATGCTAAGCCAGGAAATATTCTGGCCTGACCCAAAAGATCAACAGCTCGTCCGATGGGCGGGAAGCCCTGTGTCCCCCTTTCGACTACAGAGAAACGGATTTAACGGTAAGCATTAAAAAATCCCGTTTTCTCTGTGGTCTTAGGGGGACACAGGGACCGATGGGGACTTAACAAAGCAGTCCCATAACAGCAGGGTGGGAACGAGCTAGATCAAATATTCCATTATTTTAGTACTGATTGTAACACCTTTCGCCCCAGAGATGCCTCTGCTGAGGAAAATGTGTCAACTTTATAGAATTTGGTGAAAGTATGTACTGATGACCAGGTAGCCGCTTTGCAGATCTGCTCCAATGAGGCAGAGTTGTGCCACGCCCAGGAGGCTCCCATTGCCCTTGTAGAATGAGCTCGGATCCCTTCTGGTGGTGTTCTTCCCTTGGAAAGATAAGCTTGTCTGATCGTCTCTCTGATCCACCTTGCGATGGATGTCTTTGGTGCGGCCTGCCCTCTGCGGGTTCCAGATGGAAGAATGAACAGAGAATTAGAACGACGGAAAGGTTTTGATCGTTCTAAGTACCACTTAAGCGATCTAACTACATCCAGATTGTGTAGTCGGCGTTCCTTTACATTCTTAGGGTTAGGACAGAGGGATGGCACTACAATTTCCTGATTCACGTGGAAGGAAGATACAACTTTGGGTAGGAAAGATGGAACGGTACGTAGTACTGCCTTATCCTTGTGAAAGACCAGAAACGCAGGATCACATGAAAGTGCACTCAACTCGGAAACTCTTCTGGTTGATGAAATTGCCATTAAAAATACTACCTTCCAAGTAAGCCATGTGTCTGAAATGGAGCTTAGTGGCTCAAAGGGTGGATCAAGCAGAGCTTCGAGAACCAAATTTAGATCCCATCCCGCAACGGGTGGCTGGAATGGAGGAACTATGTGTGCTACTCCTTGAAGAAATGTATGTATTTTATCTTCCATTGCTAACCGATGTTGTAGAAGAATGGACAGCGCAGATACATGGACTTTTAGTGAACTTAACTTAAGGCCTAGTTGCAGACCCCGTTGTAGGAATGATAGAACTCGTGGAATGTTCAGTTCTAGTGGAGGAAATCGTGACTCTGTACACCAGTTGAAATAGGAACGCCACACCCTGTGATAGGATTTGGATGATGACAGCTTGCGTGCCCTCATCATTGTTGGAATGACGTCTTCAGCTAGTCCTTGGCTCCGCCAAATGGATGCCTCAACAGCCATCCCGTCAAAGCGAACAGGCCGGGATTGTGATGGGCTATTGGACCCTGTAGTAGAAGATCTGGTCTGGCTTCGAGTCTGATCGGTTGTGCGACTGACAGTTCTTGAAGATCGAAGAACCAAGTCCTCCGAGGCCAGAATGGCGCCACTACAATTACTGTGATGTGAGATTGTCTTATCTTTTTTAGAACTCGAGGTAGCATGGGAAGAGGTGGAAACACATATGCTAGATCGAAGCGCCACCTCTGTGTCATTGCATCCACTCCTGTTGCCATATTGTCTCTGTACCGTGCGAAGAAGCTTGGCACCTTCCGGTTGACTCTGGACGCCATCAGATCTATTTGTGGTAATCCCCAGTGGTCTACGAGCTTCTGGAATACCTCGGGATGGAGTTCCCATTCCCCTGGATCCAACTGGATCCGACTGAGAAAATCTGCTTTCGTGTTGGTTATTCCGGGTATGTGCATGGCCGAAAGTCTCACGGAGTTGTTTTCTGCCCAGCTCAGAATTTGTCTGGCTTCCGCTAGCGCCTTCTTGCTGCGGGTTCCACCCTGCCGATTTATGTATGCCACTGTGGTGGCGTTGTCGCTCTGTATTCGAACTGGCTTTTGTTGTAGTGACTGTGTCCATTGTAATAAACTTAGCTTTACGGCTCTGAGTTCGAGAATGTTTATTGGCAGTTTGGATTCCTCTAGAGACCATCGACCTTGTACAGACAGGTTGTCCCATGTTGCTCCCCAGCCTTGTAGACTGGCGTCTGTGGCTATCACATTCCATTCCGGGGTTGCCCATGATTGCCCCGTTGCCAAGTTGTGTGGTTGTAACCACCATTGGAGAGCTTCGGTCGTCGATTGAGACAGAAACAGAGGTTGCGTCAGCGAGCCTCCCTTCCACGTAGCCAGAATGTTGGCTTGTAGGGGACGTAAATGTATTTGTGCAAATGGGACTGCTTCTATGGCTGACACCATCAATCCCAGCACCTGCATTGCTTTGTGAATTGTAGGTCTTTGGTTGGAGAGTAGTGATTGAACTTGACTCCTGATCTTGATCTGCTTGTCCTGTGGAAGGGATACAATCTGCGTGGCAGTATTGAAGTGGAGGCCCAGAAATGTCATTTGTTTGCTGGGGCGTATGTTGGATTTCGACCAGTTGATGGTCCAGCCAAAGCTCTGCAGAAGCTGGGATGCCAGCTGTAAGTCCTCGATGGCCTTCTGCTCTGACCTTGCTTTGATTAAGAGATCGTCCAGGTAAGGCGTCACCGAAATACCCTTCAGGCGTAACGTTGCTGCTGTGACTGCCATCAGTTTGGTAAACACCCTGGGAGCTGATGATAGGCCGAATGGTAGTGCCACAAATTGATAATGTCGATTTGTGAAGGCAAATCGTAGGTAACGGTGGTGAGGCGGCCATATTGGGACATGGAGATACGCATCCTTGATATCTAGTGACATCATTAACTGATCCTGTTCCATTCCTCGAATGACTGAACGTAATGTTTCCATTTTGAAATGAACTGAACGGATGAACTTGTTCAATCGCTTGAGGTCGAGTACTGGTCTGAAGGACCCGTCCTTCTTGGGAACTATGAACAAATTGGAGTAAAACCCCCAGAATCTCTCTTGGTGAGGTACTGGTATAATCACTCCGGTCCTTTCCATCTTGGATATACAGTCCAGGAAGGCTTGTGCTTTTCTGGGATTTGAGGGGACCCTGGACATTAGAAATTGTCTTGGTGGATTGGCTGTAAAATCCAGATGATAGCCTTCTGAAATGATTTCTTTGACCCATGCATCCGAAGAGTGGTGGGTCCACACCTCCCGGAATCGTAGTAACTTGCCCCCTATCAGTTCCAACGATTCCGGAGGGAGTGCCTCGTCAAACAGATACGGACTTATCTGTTGAGGGCTTTGTATGGGGCTTGTTGGTCTTCCATGTGGCTCGGCCTTTGTCGTTAGTTTTGTTGCGAAAATGAGAGCGTTGTGGCGAATTGCTTCGCCGTTGGAAACGTCCACTTTGGCCTCGAAAAAACCTTCCCCGTTTATGTGATGTGGAAGATCTATTTCTATTCTGGGGGAGAAAGGTGCTTTTTCCACCTGTTGCCTGGGAAATTATTTTCTCCAGTTCTTCTCCAAACAGCCGTTGTCCCTTGAAGGGTAATGAAGTTAGTGTCTTTTTGGAGCTAAGGTCCGCTGACCAATTTTTAAGCCACAGTGTTCTTCGCGCTGCTATGGACAGTGCTGAAGTACGAGCAATTATCTGAGCTGAATCTAGTGTAGCATCACACAGGTAAGCGGATGCTTCCCTGATTGCTTGTGCGGATGCCATAAGCTGTGTTCTGGGTACTCCATCTTGTATGTCTTTGCAGAGAGTTTCCGACCAGGCTTGAATTGCCCTGGATACCCAAGCGGAGGCCAGGCAGGGACGAATTGCAGAACCTGAAGAGGAATATGTAGCCCTTAGAAAACCTTCCAACCTCCGGTCAGATGGATCCTTGAATGCTGCTGCATCAGTGACCGGCAGGGTGGTCGATTTTGACAATCTTGAAACTGGCGCGTCCACTGCTGGGGGATTAGACCATGTATCAACAATGTCCTTAGGAAAAGGATAAGACTTAGTAAATTTCTTTGTTGCCTGAAACTTTCTCTCAGGAGAATTCCATTCATCTTGAATAATATTCAGCAGTTGCTCATGCTGTGGAAAGCAGATGGTGGACTTGTGCTGCCTTTTGAACAGAGTTGTTGACTCTTGTTTTTGTGTTTGTGAAATATTCAAAACCTCCAGCACTCCCTTAATAATGCTATCAACGTCGTGCTGTATATCTCGTTCTTTTTCTCGGTTTTCCTCTTCGTCGTCAGATGAAGCCTCTGACAGGGGAATTTCGCCTTCAGACTGCGATGAAGCTTGGTCTATTGACGACCCCTCAGATGGTGAGCGTGTAACAGTATCACATCTAGAATCATCTAGGCGTTTACGTTTAACACTTCCCTTGTGAGAAAATTTTTCTAGGGCTCTCCCCAGGTTATCTGCAATAGATGGCAACCCTTGCAAGGACGCAAGGGACTGAGACAATTGAATTGCCCATAAGGGAGCTGGTGGCTCAGCTGACGGGCATTCTCTTATTCCTTGGGATGTACCCTCTTGAATACTTTCTGTGAGGACTGGAGGTAAGGGATGGTCACCACCTGGGGAGTTTGACTGACCCTGCTCAGTGGAACAGGTACCACAGAGCGACTCACTCTGGCCAGCTGGTAGTTTAGCTTTGCACTTAGTGCAGGCAAAGTATTTTACCAGTGCTGTTGTGGGGGCTTTTCCCCCCGCCCTCGTGAATAATCCCCGTTGCCTACCTTCTGCCATGTTGAACCTAGGTCGCTCAGCTAGATAGGCAAGTGTGTGGGATAAAACCTACAGTTGGTTCCCACTGATTTGTAGTCTGCTTCAATAGTTATACAGGCTGCAGGACCGTTCGCTTCATCCGTCGCGTCTTAATGCAGTCAAAATGGCCGCTGGAACGCACTTTGCGTTCCACCGGACGCGCGAAGTACAAGATGGCGCATAATGACCGGCCATGGAGGAAAACCCATGCGCTTCAGCCTGTGCTCCTCCCGACTGAGCGAATTAACTTGTGCTCACTTAGCGCCTATGTTTTCCCAGTCCTGCGAGGTAGGAAAGCTGAATGCTTTGCGTGCCCACTCTGTCCAGCTCAGTTACCGAGCGAAGCAGACTCACGGGAAGAGGGGAGAGGATCACTCCAGTCCTATTGAATAGGAGTGTTACCCGCCACTAATCGACCAGACAGGGTGCCACAATAGCCACTATGCCGGTAAGCAGATAACTCACGTGTCACACCGGCCAGACCTTCTCCATTCTTGACAGGAATGTAGGAATGAATCTGGGTGGTCGTTATAGCATCATGGCTAGGAGTTTGACCCCGGTGGCGTCCTTAGCGTTGGGGGCTAACAGCAAAGAAACAGGTAATCCTGTTTCAGGTATCACCCCGGGTGTCAGCAAGGCTGACCGTAGTATTCACTCCTCTGTGTGAGGTCCGTCCTCCCGGAAGCAAGGACACTTAAAAAACTGAATGATATGGCACAGTGTGCGGGGTTAAGCCCCTAGACACACCCACTTAATTAATTAATTATTCAAGTGTCCTGCCTCCGGAGGATGGAACTTAACCCCATCGGTCCCTGTGTCCCCCTAAGACCACAGAGAAATTTTACTATTTTGTACTACTTTGAGTATAGGATGCCGGACACTAGAACAAAGAAAATATAGAATATAGAATATGTCCTAAGAAGGGGGAAACCTGACAGAGCAGTCTATGCTATGTAAGCTGGAAGGATCAAGCCCTGGTGTCCAGGTGATCTTGGACTGGAAGTAAAGCTCTACCTGTAGGTCAAATGAGACAAGGTACTAACATCCTGAAGACACTAGAAGAAAATGACTGATTGTGCTAAGGGGTAGAGCTCAGAGGGTAGAGTTTCTTTGTTCTAGTGTTCTGTTTCCTAGTGGTAGAGTATATACCCGCTGCTCCTGTGTCCCCCCACCAAGGTGGAGGACCAGTTTAAGTCTCCCTAAGGACTCCTAACTCCTACACACAGGCTTTTTGTGTAGTTGTCATACATTTGAGACACAGGAGCACTCCTAAATGCATCAGTTAATTGTTTCCATTAAATTTTACTTGTTTGTATTTAATCATGTTTGGAGTTGGCTTTTATTGTATTTGCATCTCATATTGCATTGCACTTGATGCATGTTAAAAAGACAATAGAATAGAGGGTTGTGTATGAAACTCACAAAAATGCACTTGGTTATACTTCTAAAAACACATATAGTGCCACCCCCCCCCCCACCCCCACCCCACCAGCAGCACAGATGCCACTGAAAGAGAAAGGACAAGTCTTAGCATGGGGGATTTTAGGGGTGGTTCTGGCCACGTAGATTTCCAGGATCCCAGTCTGTAGACAGGAGCCTCAAAAGGGGTACTGATCAGCCCTTGCAAAAGAGAGTAAGGGTCAAACTCTCTTATGGGGAGCTGTGTCTGCCTCAAAAGAGGACAATAAAAGAACTGGGTGGGGACAGCTTCCCGGAAGGGGTGTAGCTTGCTGTTAATGTTATTATTCCAAAAAGTAACAATAAAAATTAAATTGCAGACTCACAGAGCATTAGTTTTTTTGGCTGCCAGGGTCAGTGACCCGTTGGAAAATTGCTAAGAAATTGCCATTCCATTCCATACTAAAAGATATCTTTAAGATAAACTACCCCATTAATAGTTTTAGAACAGTTTTCTACCCTTCCAAACCCAGTCACTGATTGCAAATAATGCTCTGTAACCTATTTCCCTCCCACAAGCTGCTTCTCCTTTGTCACTTCATTTACTTCTTCCCTATATCCTCAGCATACAATTCTTTCACTAGTTCTTGTGCATCTCCTCCAATGAGAAGGTTGCCTGCAGATGTGATTCATATTTCCAAGACAAAGTATAAAAACACTGCATAGGTTAACTTGAGTTGTAATTATACCCGGTGCTCTATGTCTTCTTGCTCATTTTCTGAGTAAAAGGATTCTCTTTGCTGTTGCTCTGAGAACTCTTCTGTCCTATCCAGATCCTCCACGCAACTCTGAGACAGAGGAAGGATACTTATCAGGTTAAGAACACATGAGTTATTATTTACTTCACACGTTAATATTTATGCCTGTCGGCTCCCTCTATGGGTCACATGCTGTAAGTTACATATATATTACAATTAAATGGCAGGTTACTGAAGTATACCTGCTGAGTCTACAATTCATTTTAGATGTTTATTGATTTAGGTGTCCGGAGGAAAGTACAACCCAGGGAAAACAAGCTTTAATATTTAAGCATATATGAGCTCCAGGTATATCAAACAAACTTTACATTGTGTGTACACCATGGAATATTGTACAGGTATGGGACCTATTATCCAGAATGCTTGGGTCCTGGGTCTTTCCGTAATTTAGATCTTCACACCTTAAGACTACTAGAAAATCATGTAAACATTAAATAAACCCAATAGGCTGGTTTTGCTTCCAATAAGGATTAATGATATCTTACTCGACAAATCCACCATAGGCACGAACTCCAGCAACTTCTCAGACGCAGCGTAAGATCAAAGAAAGTCTCTATTCCACATGAGATAACACCCAACGCGTTTTGTGTGTCTCCACACGTGTCTCCAATGACTACGCGTGAAGACACACGAAACGCGTTGGGTGTTATCTCATGTGAAATAATGACTTTTTGATCTTACACTGCGTCTGAGAAGTTGCTGGAGTGTGTGCCTATGGTGGATTTGTCGAGTGAAGTATTCTCCCCAGGCTTTGGGTTTGGGGCACAACACCTGGACCTCAGACGCGAGCGGTGAGTGCTTCTAATTTTTTAAGATTGTATTTGAGTAAGTGACGGGTTTGGAGCAGTGGCACCTGAACCATCGCGATTGTTTGGTGAGCGCTATCAAAAATTGTGAGAATGTAAAATTTTAGTGACCAAGCTCTTAATTAAACAATTAAGCTTGCAGCGCCTGTAGAAATTTGGTATTCATTAGTTATATCTTAGTTTGGATCAAGTACGAGGTACTGTTTTATTACTATAGAGAAAAAGGAAATCATCTTTACACATTTGGATTATTTGATTATAATGGAATCTATGGGAGACGGCCTTTCCGTAATTTGGAACTTTCTGGATAACGGGTTTCCAGATAACGGATCCCATACCTGTACTGGATAGTACACAGGTTAATAAACTCCTTTAATTCAAAACTAATTGCAAGTTGTTTTTATTGGACGTTTGTAGCTATAAATTAGGATTATTGTATATTTTATCATAAATAGAAGCCAAACATGTGGTTTTGCAGCATAAATAGAAATACTTCAAAGCAAAGTATACATTTAATTATACGAATGTTATGTCACGTTTTAATTCTGCTTTATTTATGTTACAAATGACAAAACACTAATGATTTTGTTTAAAGCATATAACACAGGTGACATCATGTGGACAATTTTAGTACTGCATACTTTTGTGAGAACAAACAATTTATTTTTTATATTACAAAAGACAATCAGCTTCATTACCAGAAGCACAAAAAAATCAAGTATAAGGCTATGTACTTATTACCATAATTAGTCTGTATAGCAAATGGATGGTTACATAAACAATTGCCATGTTATGTTAATAAACTTTGCATATTTTAACATAGGTGATGCAGCAGTGGAATTTGGCCTCATGATTTGGGGAACAATGCAGTAGCCTTTGTTAATAAGCTTAGTGCTAAAGAGCTGCTTTGGGTTACTGCAGTGTTTCCTCCTTCTTAAAACATGGGCATTCTTATATGAGCACTGTTCAAGGGATTTGATAATTTACCTCATACTTTGAAAACAGCTTGTTTTGAATCTGTGACAGTGGAGCTGAGAATTTTGCGGGAGCTGGAGCCCAGAACATCCTTTGGGTTTCACAGTGCAGCTGTGCCTGTAAAGAAAGCAGAACCACAAGATACATTGGGCCAGATTCAAATCGATAAGATTTTTTTATGGTTTATCACATGAAAACTTATAGGGTGAGATTCAATTCAAGGAGAAAATGAATTCTTCTTCTAATTCAGTTGCTGATCTGAATATAAAAAGGATGAATGGAAAAAAAGTGCTTGCACAATCTGAAAATTGTTTACGAATAGTGAAAAAAATCCTAAAACCCTCTAATAGTTTGAATGACTAAAAAAAAGTCGAATAGGATCAGCACAGCTCCCATTGACTTCTATGGGACCTCAACAGTTTTTACTTGAAGTTTTGTATCAGAGGATTTTGTGGTTTTTACATTTAATAAATCTCGAAAATTTTAGAGTTTTAGAGAATTTTTTTTTTTTTTAAACTAACAGCCTCTTTGAAATCTTTAGATAACTGCCAATCTGGTTGTAAAAAGATTAACAGTAAGGCTGCAGCATCCCCTTAATCACTTAGATTTCCTTCTACCCCTCTAACCCACTCTGCCCCTCCCTCAGGAATTTGCTTTGGCTGTTGGCTCATGAGCATGCTCAGTTCTTCTCAGCTTAGTTTACTAAACACACCCTCCAGTCAGCCAATGAAGAGATAGTATTACTGGTTCCCATAGAAACTCTGTCTGATCCTATTTTTTCTCCTAACCACCTCTCCTGAGCTCAGCTTAACCATTACAGTGCTCAACCCCAGCAGAACTTTTTATCAAAGTATGTTGTGCCTGTGTAAACCTGCATTCTGCATCGCATGAACTTTACAGCATGCATGTAAAGTTCATGCCTGTTTGCACATGTCAATGTAACTGATGATGTTTCAAAAGGAGAAAATGGCTGCTGGGTGAAAGCTGCTATTTGTTTTAGCAAAATGTGATGGTGCTGGCAAATGGAGGGGGTATATGCAGTACAAATTATGTGGCTTGGGTGGTGAAGATATGCCCAACTTATGCACATGGTAGGAAAATGTAGGCTTTAAATCTAAATATATTTGGTAGCCTAATAAATATCATACATGTAAGAGACAACATTCACGGTCATGCTGATTGCACTGGGCTGAACTCCTTACTTTTAATATGAATCGGATCATAATCAGCAGGTAACAGTAAGTTAGTTAATACAATGAATAGTGTTTTTCTTTAGCATTTTACTCCTCTGTCTTACTCTTTGGTAAACAATGACATAAAATGTCACTTTCAAAATACTGCATTTGACAGTTAGGTGCAACAAAATATATACTGTAATGCAAAAATAAATACCCAGCTTTGTACCTGTTGCCCAACGAGCTCCATTCGTGGCCCTTCTACATAATATTCTGCTATTTTCTGCCATTCCTCTAGGCTACGGGCACTGTGAGGTGGGTGTGTGATAAAACTGCGCTTCTGGTCTTGGGCTTGTAAGGCTGAAACCGGAAGTCCACATTGCAGAATTCTGTAGCGACACAAAAAAAATTCTACATAAAGGATACCTAAGGAAACTGTAACAAGGTCTTCCCTTGTACCATGTCTAAGACTATCTTATTAGCCCTTACTCATAACTTGCCCAATATGCTACTCTGCACAACACCCTAAAGTCCAAGATTCCATTCTTCACATCTGAATGTCCAAGGTACCTATGTCAATCTTTCCTTACACCATCCCTAAAATCCCACTATTTTGAAAGTTGTAATGACACTATGTTAGACATGCCTTACGCTGCCTTCAAGATTCCTTTGTACAATATCCTAATGGCGATGGAATTGTCCTTCCTAATATAACATGCCCTGAATCTAACCCCATTCATTTCCTCACAGTGTCCTACGTCCACTGTATTAGCTCCCCTCTGTACAATGCCCACCATTCATGAACACAGTATTCTAAGGTCACTGTTTTAGACTTCCTCTATACTATGCCCAAGAATACACTTTGCACAATGTCAGTCCTCTCTTATGCCATGCCACACATAGAAGCATTTATCAATGGTCGAATTTCGAATTCATGTGAGTTTTTTTAAACTCCTTAAAATTCGATTGAATTTGAAATTCAATTTGGGGAAATTCTAATTGTTAAAACAATCGAAAAACTTGAATTGAATTTGGATTATACCAAACTTTTTTCTCTGCAAAAAAACTAGGCTACAAACATCACCAAATTGATCCCTGGACCTCTCTCATTGACTTATACAGGTTTGGTGGTGAATAGTCAAATTAAAATTCTTAAAGGGCCAGAGTAAAAAAATCGGAATCGAGTTTGGATAATTCCCTAGTTGAATTTGACTGTTTTGACCATAAAAAAATCTGAAAATTCTAATTTTCAATTCGACCCTTAAAGGAGAAGAAAGGCTTTGTGCACAAGGGGGTGCCCAATACCCAATACTTAAAGGAGAAGGAAATTCATTAACCAATTGGGGGTGCCAAATGTTAGGCACCCCCAAGTGATTGTATTGACTTACCTGAAACCCCAGGCTGGTGCTCCTATCAGCACAAAACTGCACCGGTTATACCAGTGAGCACCACAGAGCAATCCTCTTCCACCTTCCTCTTTCTTTGCACGGCTGTGCATGCACAGTAGAACGAAAAGCCTGACTTTAACTAAAAAGTCGTCTATTTCGTTTTACTGCGCATGTGTCTGCCCTGGGAAATTGAAGAAAGAAGAAGCCGGAAGATGATCAATCCCTGGTGCTCACTTGTATAACCCCGGTGCAGTTTTCTGCTGATAGGAGCACCGGCCCAGGGTTTCAGGTAAGTCAATACAATCAGATGGGGGTGCCTAACATTTGGCGCCCCCAAAGTGCACAAAGCCTTTCCTTTTCCTTTAAAAAATCTGTCCCATAATGGTTTAAAAATGGGGTGTAAGGCCATGACATAAGTCCTTCTTTAAACCATAGATTAGACTGAAATATAAATAATATCCTAGGGTGAATACACCTGCCCTTTCACACAATATCACCAAAAACTCATTTGCACAGATGTGGGTATATGGATGCTTTAAGAACTATTTAAAAAAAATCATACCATACAACTAGATGTGGTTTATAAGATAGCAGTTATCTATATTGTATAATTCTATGTCAGATATGCCTTAAAAAATGCACAAAATGATATAAGGTATTCCAGGAAGGTAGATAACATTCAGCTCCTGCTGTTTAACACACAAAGGCTGCAAAACTTTGGGGCACAGTTTGTGATGTCCTCATTTCAATTGTGCTTTGCATATAATGATTAGAAACCCTAATCTACACCGACGTTCTCCAACAAGTGCAAAATGTGCTTTATAAATTAAGTGGGTGCAAACAGTGAAGCTAAAAGTGATTTATTGCAGAGACTGCTTGCTGTTTAGCCCATCTGTATTGCTATATGGTAAGGCTGCCCCTCTATTGCTTAGTTGGAGAAGATATTTGGAGTTCTATCTGGGATTAAATGGTTGCCAAAAGTAAACACATATCACTCACTTGAACAGTGACATGTGTGGGCCAGCTGCCTGAAGACTGATGGCAGTTCTTGACACAATGGGAATTGAGCATACCCTGCACGTGCTTTCTGTGAGGGGCTCTTTGTGTATGCAGGAGGGGCTGTTATGGATAAGTGCTTTCTTAAGAGAGGCCGCATTCCTACAGGAGAGATAATCAGTGTCCAACCAATTACACCTGTCTTCAGCATTGCCTGATAGCAGATTTGCATTAGAGGCCTCTGCTGGGTTGTATTCCTTTTCTACCAAAGAGTTGGGAATAATCGTCAGAGTCTAGCAATAGAGATATTCTGTGTTGAAATATGATGGATTGTCACTTCTGAAACGTGAAGGCCAATTTATTGGTGGTCAAATTTTAGAGGATTTAGAAACCACAACTAAACGTACTTTCTCAAAAACCACGAATGTCTTGATATTTATTACAAGATCCCAATGATAAAAGTAAGAATGGAAAATAATGCTGAACAATGCGCTAAAAAATATGAATACCTCTAAAACCTCTAAAAAAAAGCATGTATTTTTTGGATAATTCCTAGTGAAAAAGTAATCAGAAAACCTCTAAAAGTCTAAATTACTTTAAAATGGTCCAATATGATCAGCGCAGCTCCCACTGACTTCTATAGGGCCGCGACAACTATTACCTGGCAAAGTTTTGTATTCGTGCTTTTAATGCTTAATAAAATTTTAATTTTTATAGCTTTTAAAAAATAGGAAAACCACAAATTTTCTTAGAGATTTGTGGCAAAAAAAATCAAAATTCTATTGTTAGTAAATGGACCCCCTAGTTTGCCATTAAAACATTTTTATATATGATTTATCTGTAATATTTCAACATATTATGCATCTCTCTGTAGAGGCAGCAATGCATGCACACACATGATGCACAAATACAGTATTCCTGTCACCTGTAAAATTGAATTGCAGAGAAGAGATGATTGATAGATCACATTATGAGATGATGGATCACATTCGCTCAATGCAGAAATGCCCTGCCTATTGCCCCCAGCCCCCGATAGCTGGCAGAGGTGGGTGCTTCTTGAAATTCAGCAAAAGCTGAACAGTGAACACACACGACTCTGTTAATCAGTATAGGGGTCTTTTATGACCGCAAATGCAGTAAGAAAAATGTGATTTCAAGCACAATCATCATGTTTTTTCCTGCACAATGTAGCATTTTTCCCATTTAGGACAGTTGTGCCTGAAACATTTGCAGGCGATGCATCAAGTTGAATGCAATTGCACTTTTACTACAACGCAAATTGTTTACATTTTTTCAGCATGAGAGTAACGCATGTGTCTGTTCTTTTGGTACATCTTTGTTTATTATTGCAATGCGCTGTAAGAACCCTGGAGCTATCACCTGGTTTGGAAGTGGCTGCAGCTTTAGGGTTCTATAGACACAATAGTTCTTGATTCAGAACATGAGGCATGGGTTTTTTGCATAAAACCCAATTCAAATACGAATAATACATGAATTGGGTTTTATGCAAAACTAACCACTGGGAATTATGCAGGCCCTCAACTGCACTTTTGGTCATAAATGACCCCCTATATCAAAGGTATATATCCATCCAACTAGATCTTGCAAGAATCAGCCTACATGCAGTAGCCCATAAGGACAATAATTAGTTTTTATTAAACATACAGTAATAAACATATGCTTATTTTATAAAAGTAGAAAAGCACTTGCATTCTACTTATAAGCAAACCTAATATCATTACCCCATTGTTGTTTGTATGTGTGAATAGTTGTGACCATCATCAGAACTGTCCTCTCTCTGTGTACTGGGAAATCCTTGTTGCATACTGAAGATATTATGGCCTTTCCTGCTTACTGTGTGATGCACACGCAAAGCCATCTGCAGGGAACTTGGTAAAACATAGTTCGGTGATACAGTGCAGAAGTGATGGATTGTTTGTTGCCCATGTTGCCTATAATGAAAAACAAAGATAGATCAAATACTTTGGTTAGTTAATAAAAGTCATTGTGATACAAGTATTGTAAGTACAGTAGACTAGTGCCATATAAGCCCTTCAGCAAAGTGATGTGCAGGGTGCCCAGTAGCTGCTGTCAGTCTGTAGCAATGGTAGCAAATATCAACACAGATATTTTTTGGTTATCCCCCTGTACAGCAATGAAAAAAAGAAAAATTCAGGCAAAGGGATTAGAGGTATTTTGGCTAGTAGTCATAACCTCACCCCTCCCTAATGCAAAACCGTTCAGGCAAAAAAATTAGATCTGATATTAATAAAAAACTCAATTAGCAATTTAAACTTCACCTTTAATATTGTTATTAAAAAAACACTGGGCCATGCCCACACAGCAATCCAGAAAAAATGTAAATACAAACTCACTGCTCCATACAACTGTAGGCAGTGCAGGACCGTTGCCTTAAAAACATACAATAAAAATAAGTATGAAGGTGGTAGGCGGGGGAAAACGTTAATGCTTCTATTAGTTAGAGAATGTCTGGGCAGCATAGGTGGACGGTGGAGGACTTAGTCCTTATCCGCTCCCCACGTAGACAGGCAGAATTGGGCACTGGGGAGTGGAGCAGGTTGAAAGGGAAAGTGCATGCCATTGCCAATGTGCATACACTCCCAGACATTCTCTAACAACTAATAGTAGCATTTGCCTAACGTTTTCCCCCGCTTGCCACCTTCATACTTATTTGTATTGTATGTTTTTAAGGCAAGGGCCCTGTACTGCCTACAGTTGTATGGAGCAGTGAGTTTGTATTTACATTTTTTCTGGTTTGCTGTGTGGGCATGGCCCAGTGTTTTTTTAATTACAATAATAAAGATGAAGTTTTAATTGCTATTTGAGTTTTTTTATTAATATAGGATCTCATTTTTTCGCCTGAACTGGTTTGCATTAGGGAGGGGTGAGGTTATGACTACTAGTCAAAATACCTCTAATCCCTTTGCCTGAATTTTTCTTTTTTTCATTGCTGTATATATATCCAAACCTGCGGGCCACGTATTCCCTGTTCAGCATTGACCGTAGCTCTAATTCCTCTATTTATCCCCCTGTACAAAGAAGTGACATTCACTTGTATAACTGGTGTCCTAGTGCCCAATTTCTACTGGATGCTGGCCAGACTGGATGGAAACCGTATAAGAAAAGTATGGTGGACAGTTACAGACGGACCTTTGTATAGGTCCAGCCTGAGAAAGCCCAAAGTACCATAATTTGTAAATGTAACAAAATGATTTATATATAGTTCATGAACACTTTAAATAATTATAAATATACTGCTTCCCCCATCTGACACAGGCTGATACAGTACACTCTCTATGTGGGGAAACAATACTCGAAGAAAGTCAATTGTGCATATATATCTTGGGTAATGGTGCATATTTGGGTCCTGTACATGGGACACATGATTGATATGTTATCTCCAAATTTGAATGTAAGCACTAAGACATGGCTGTGCGCAATAAGGCAGTGCAGTTGGCAGCAACCTTTAATTGTTTTGGAAAGTTAACAATCTAGAATGGGTACAATGATATATTTTTATGACACATTTCCAAAAGGCATGGGGTTCTTTCACCTTCTATAAGAAGTGAGGAAAGCACAAACTATAAATATATCACGTGAACCCTTTCATAACAAATATGATTATTTCTTAAAAAAAAAAAAAAAAAAAAAGAGAGGTTCCCGATGCCAACTCTCCAAGACCCCAAACAATACAGCATGTTTGAATGTCCTGGCATAAGAATAGATAGTCATTCAATCACAACACATGTACATATTCTAGAAAGCCTGGTCAAAGTTGGGTTATAGGATATAATTTTAGAAGCGGTGTAATTCAGTTTGCAGCTATTACTTCCTTCAGTGTTTTCTGTCATGTAAATAGACATTTGCTGTAAAGGTGAAAGGTGCCAAGAAAAATGGGATAACTGGACCCACAAACTGGAATCTCTCTTATTAAATTAATTCAAGGTAGGAAAAGCATAGTATTTTATCTGTGAATGTAACAAGCCTTCCATACAATTAATAGAAAACATTGGAGTGTTTTGTGGCTGACACTTCAGTAAAGTAAATCAAACCTGCATTCTCTCCTGAATTTAGTCACATTGACCACTAAAAGATAAACCAGTTTGTGGAAAAATCAACTAAGCTATAAAACTCAATGGTTGAATAGGGTTTACAGCTGTAAAACATTCCACGAATGTCTGCCGTTTTTACTGGGCTGCAAATCATGTACCTGACCTTTAGAGGGATGTCACCCTGTCACCTTACTCCTTTCTTTTCATGAAATTGCATGAAATCTTCAGAATTCAACATGACCAACTTGACAGCTGCCTCGGGAACTTTCCTCACTGGCAAACATTCCCAGGGGTCTATCAGCAGAATAGAGTTGTTTTTGGCATGTTGCAGGTAAAAAGGTGCATGTTTTTATAGACTCACGTTGCCTTACTGCAGCTATTTATCATTCTTTGTGCTGGAAGACAGAAGAGCGTGGAGCTCTGTGTGTGGCCGTTTTACCTGCCTAATGCATGGCAGAAACATGTTCTTTTGTGAGAGTGAGGGGGAAAAGTAGAAAATGTCAGTTTGTTTCGGTGCCATTGATAATCTGACAGTAACTATTTATTGAGGGGAGGGGGCTGCTTTTGTCTCTTACTGCTATTTGTATTAATATATAATCTGGCTTAACTAAAGGTGCTTTAGGGGCTGCAGATAAGTAAGGACATGCAAAAGGTCAACAAAATGCCAAGGTAACTCATTGGAAAATGATGTGTGATGAACATGAAGAAGTTTTACAGTCAACTTCTAAAAGCCTTATGCAATAATAAAATTTGGCTGACTAACTTGTAGGCAACCCCTCTATGTGCACAAACTATGTGGGTGGTTCCCTTCCTCAGACAAAATCAATAAAGATTTTGATCAGCTGTGGGCATGGACAAAAGAGAAACATCTAAAGTGAGCGGAGTACTGGAGAGCATGTATATAAAATTTAGGAGAACCTTCGCTACAAGATATCTTAATTGGTTGTGGTGACTTCCACTGGTAAATTATGAGGTCACCAACAGTGTAACCACCTGTCATATTTCTCCTGTCCTCCTATCTGCAAGGACCTCCCACACTCCAGAAACACAGACAGGTTAAATAGATACATAATTAATTTGGGTTGAAAAAAGACCAAAGTCCATAAAGTTCAACCCTTCAAATGTGCACATACATACACACACTCACCCCTACCCCTCCATACACTCACATACACTATATATATACCAATATCTGTACTAAATGTAGATTTTAGTGTCACAATTGCATATGATATTATTCTTGTCCAAGAAATCATCCAAGGTTAGTTGTCTCCTGATAAAACTGAATGGAACGGATAATAATAATTAAATCTGGGGGTCCATAACAATTACAATCTCTAACAATAAAACAAAGTACATTTGCCAGGCCTGTGAAAAGGATTGGGCTTCAAATAGTATTTTAGGAATGACCAAATTTATGGGTAATGATTAGCTCTTTGTAATAATTACTTGCTTCTTGGCTCCCAGGTGGCGAGCAGTGATGCAGAAGGGGGAATTTTTGGTGGCTCCCGTCTCGTCACTGGCGCTGCACCTCCTTTCACATGAATGATGTCTGAAAAGGTCACCTAAAGAAAAAAAACAATACAAAGTAAAAGACAGATGTTTCAGGAGTCAAAAAGAGAAAACAAGAGTTTTCCAAATCAGTAAAAACACAAACAGCTTTCCTGTCAACACCTGGCGATTTCTAACCTCAACCCCTCCTTGAAAGGACAGCCAGGCAGTCGCCACTGATCACAAAAACTCTTAGACCCTTAGCCCCACCTTAACAAATACTCAAATTAACATTTTGTGATACAATGGGATGAGGACAGTTCCTGCTGGATAAGATAAGATCCATATACTAACGGTCAGCAGAATAGAGCTAGGTTTCAGTTGGAAAAAGAGCAATGCACTGCCCAATCTACCTTATTTACCATAACATTTATGTGAGGACACTTAAACAAAAGAGTGATGCACATGCACTTATATAAAAAAAAATTCCCATAGTTAACTGCAAAATAAATATTAGATCCCTAGGTTTCCAACTAACCTATCTTATAATGGACACTGATAAGGCATTTTTGAATACCAGTGAACCATTGTTTCAGATAAATATGAATGTGAATAGCTTAAATGTGATTCTGAGAGGCATTCAGTATGGGTTGCATAGATGGGCAACCAGAATTTGGATTGTACACTAAAGGCTGGCTACCTCAACCCAGTGGAATATGCATGCTGTGCAATATGCACTGTACAATATGTAGAGAAAATGTATACCAGGGTAAAACAGTCCTGGAGTACAAGTCAGCAAATGACAAGACATCCATAAACACACAATGAGTTTTCAGAGGAGCAGCATGCCAATTAGTTTAGGATATCCAAGCATTAGTATATGTGTATGCATAACCTAATAGAATAATGCTAGAAATGCTGTATTTTGTATACTAAACATAAACTTACTGCACCACAATCCATATAAAACAAATGATTTCTGCTTCCAAAGTTGGCCACAGGGGGGTCATCATCTTGTAACTTTGTTAAACACCTTTGCAAGACCAAAACCACGCACATGCTCAGTGTGGTCTGGGCTGCTGTTGGGAGGTTAAGATTAGGGATTGTCAGAAATTATCAAAACAGCACAAGTCAAATAATTTCTGACATAGAAGCCAAAACAGCAAGACTGATTAATAATCAGAATATGCAGACTGCACTGGGTCTGTGGATACAAATCTCTACACAGACGCCAGCTGCTTTATAGGGAAACAAACAAGACTGTTACAGTTCTGGGAAGTAAGGAGGGGGGCTCCGCCATGCTGTTTGAAAGTATGATTGTTTCCCTGCAGAGCAGTTGGGGACCGTCTGAAGTTTCCTTTCGGTAGAAGTCAAGGCAATTAAACGAAGGGGGAATTTCACTGCATACAGTCAGATTTCTTATAAAAACGGTAGATTTCTTTTATATTAAAGGAAGTAAAAATGGGACTTTATTTTCTTGCCTTTACATACCGTTTAAAGGGGTTGTTCACCTTTTGGTTACCTTTTGGTATGATGTAGAGATTGATATTCTGAGACAATTTGCAATTGGTTTTCAATTTCTATTATTTATGGTTTTTGAGTAATTTAGCTTTCTATTCAGCAGCTCCAGTTTGCAATTTCAGCAATCTGGTTGCTAGGGTCCAAATTACCCTAGCAACCACAGAGTGAATATGAATAGCAGAGGGCCTGAATAGAAAGACAAGTAATAAAAAGTAGCAATAACAATAAATGTGTAGACATAAAGAGCATTTGTTATTAGATGGGATCAGTGACCTCCATTTGAAAGCTGGAAAGAGTCAGAAGAAGGCAAATAATTTAAAAACTATACAAAATAAATAATGATGATCAATTGAAAATTTGCTTAGAACTGGCCATTCTGTAACATACTAAGTTACCTTAAAGGCAAACCACCCCTTTAAAGATTTATTGTAATCATTAACACAAAAAAAGTTAAAAGATGCTGCTAAGAAAAGTATGCCTTGTAATCAAAACTTTTGTAGCCACAACATTTCTGCACTACCACTCTTCTTACTCGTGGTCCCTGATGGAATTTATGGTTTAATACCTGCTTTCCCTCATAAAAAAATGAAGTTTGCCAAAGATTAGAACCAATTATCGTTCAGGCAAAGACAGCATTACTTTAGGGTGATAGCACACTGGGATATTTATTGTCCGCAGTTTAATCTTCACTACCAAAGGCGATAAAACTCCCGAAAATGGCATGCCATAGGATAACATTAAGATTGCCGCCTGATCACAGCACCTACAGTATTACTTGGGGTGATCAGGCTTAGTCACAGGAGAATACAAAGGGAGACATTTTCCTGCAATGGAGGCTATACAGAAAGAGCTCAGCTGAAAAAAATTGGTGGCCTGGCCCCCCCCCCACGTTATAAAAACATTGTGTTCATGTAAAAAAAATTGTGGCCAGCCCCCCAAACAATAACAGGGACCACAAAGGGTTAACTTTAGGGGGGCCCTGCCATTTTGCACTTACTTGATTAGCACCTGCTGTCAGTGAGGTGCCAACTTTGGAAGGGAGCGGTGGAGCTCCATCTTCTTCCAGTGACAGCATTTTCTTCCCTTTTTGGTCACAGAATTTTAAGTCCCGGTAAAGCTGCATGGCGATTGGATGAGCTCAAGGGGAAGATCTCAGCTATCCAATCCCTGAGCAGCTCAACCAAGACTTAAACTCTGTGACCAATAAGGGAAGGAAATGGACCGAAGATACCTCCACCTGTACTCCTGTCCTCCCTTCTGAAGCTCTCTGAAAGTGGGGGCCCCGGCTAATCAAGTAAGTGCAGCACGGCCAGGCCCCCCTTACCCTCCAGGCTCGGTACAACACTCCCCCCTGTATCCCCTGATGGCGACCCTGACTGGGTTCCTGGAGTTGTGCAGTGAAGTGTGGCGGGGTGAATAAACCGGCTATAGACAATACCTGTGCTGGTAACTTAAGGGCATTTATGGCTGCAACTTCAGTCATTACTTCTTCTGACAAATGTGGCTTAAATTCCTCTTTTGGCAGGGTGATTGTTTCAGTGATGAATTCAGTCTCATGTTTCATCAACGCAGGGGAACTGATCCTTTCCAAACTTGAATCAGAACTCTACAAACAGAAATTAAAATATAATTAAAAAATAAACATACCAAAATTTTGAAGCCAGACTTTGGCATGTCAACAGAATGATACTGTACATGACAGCATCCAGAATTGAAAAAAGCACGAGGCCAAGGTGACTTATAATATTCTCATATTTTGCAACAGGGGGTAATTTATTTATTATAATACACAAGTTTCATTGAGTTCTGTGACAGAAATGGCATCACTAAGCTCTGAATACTTCACTAAGCACCGTTTATAAGGATATCATTTACAGGCTACCCATGGCTCTTCTGTATTATAATAAAACAATCTTCTAAAAAGGGAAATCGGGTCACAAATCAGGCCTCAGTAACTCTGCTGGTCTATGGCTTTAAAAATATCATGCTCTTTTTCCGATTTTGGAAGGTATTTTTACTTTTTGTTTGAAAATTCCACACCCTCTTTTTGCATTCCCTTCCAATAATACTATTGTGATAGCTTTGTGTAAACTTTCTAACCTTAGACCCCTTAGGCTGATTCACTTTAGCCACAGTAATGCCCATCTGCCTGTCACTTCTCCTAATACTATTGAATAAGAAGTGCTTTATTATACACACAGTGAGGGGTGGTAGATAGGAAGCTTTCACAGCCAAGGTCCAAGAACTTAGCTTCAAAAGTACATGCATTTTTTTTAAATTACTGTTCCTTTAAGGCCCCTATCCTTGGCAGATTCCTTTCAAATTTTAAAGAGACATCACTGATATACCTGGTCAGCAAGTTGGTGGGTGGAAGCAGTTTCTTTATTATCCGGCTCTGGTTTATCACATTCCTTTATTTGAATCTCTGTTCTCTCTTGAGTGAGTTCCTGGTAACAGAACATTATTGTATGATATATGTAGTTAGGAAATATCATGAATTTCATGTAAAATAATGCTATGTTACAAATATGTTCACAGAGGTTTCATATGTAGAAAAAAAGTATTTTTTCTGAAAGCAATTTGTAATAATGTGTAAAATAATGCAGTTATAGTAACACTTTACTTCTGAAACAGAATCTACATACAGTACATCCTTAAAACCATCAAGGGAAATTTTAAAAACATTGTTGATAAAATGCACCGGTGCATTTACTGACAGATCAGGTGATGGTGAGAGAAGAGCTGACTATGGAAAATATATTTTGCAGTATGTTACTCAGGGCATGTTACATGCTACATGACAACTATGAGTTTGTTTAATACTCTTACGGATGGTATGAACTACTGTGAACAGATGCTACAAAAAAAAGTGTATCCATAGTGTGAGCAGACCTTTATTTAAAGAAGTAACAATAACAGTTACTTACCCCATAAGTGATGTTGTAGTTTAACCCTACGCTCTCCATTAACCGCTTTATTATTAAATCGGAGTCACTAGGAGCATAGGCAAGAGGAGTTCGTAGAGAGGAAATAATTTCATCCACTGTTCTAGCTGTGGCTCTAATGGGCGCCTGTAAAGAAGCAGAAATCTTTGCCTCTGGTTTTTCCAAAGTAAACTCTGTCTGTCCTTGTTCTTCTGTGTCATCTTGTACTTGAGAAAGTGCTGCAGATGTGCCTGGAAAAAGTTCTGCAAAAGGCATTAAAGGGGAAACTGTAGAATCCTGTTTCTTTTTAGCTACTTTCTTCTTCTTCGTTCTTCTATTTTTATAGTCATTACTATCATCTGAATCGGTTTCTGAAGAGCTATCACTAACAGTGCTGTCTGTAGCTGATGTAGAACATGATATGGCATCTTCATCTTTCTTATTTTCAGACAATGGATGTTTTATCGTTTTTCTAACATTGACTTCCTTCTTTTGGGGTGTTTTTACCTTTGCTGAAACAGCTGGTTTAGAGGACACCTGAGAGATATACGACCGGGGTTTTGATGGAGGTTCTGGACGAGGAAACGCCAAAACAGGTTTTGTTGTTCCTAGCATGGGCACAATGGCTGGCCTTTTGGCATGGTTGTCCATTCCTGTGGATTTTGGCAAAACATATTCACTCTGAGGCTCTTGATGGTGTGCAGAGTCTTGCAGGACATCCTGATGATGTTGATGTGGCAGCTTTACTAATGGTTTAAGTTTCATATTCAGAGGTTTCTTCATGCACTCAGTATTAGCGTCTTGAAGTCCAGCAAACCCAGACTGCAAACTTGGCTTGTATAGATTAGTTGCAATTGCAGTTGTTGGACTGCTGAGACAACCAAACGATCCAGTTTGGGGTAGAGGTGACTTTTCAGTAAGGGGTGACAGCAAGTTACTCCCTGGGCGAGATTCCATTGTGGCATGTCTAAAATCCCTCTGGGACGGCTTTAGCAATTTTTCCAGCTCCTTTTTGATTCTGAACTCCTCTGCATAATTGAGTCTAAAATGCAAATGACCTCTGCTTTCTGACATCTTCTCTGTCACTGCCTGTATAATAAATTAACAAGTGCATTAGCTTTTCCCCCACCAGCACCGCTTTTCATTTTCAGAAGCGTGACTCGGTATTTGGAAATAATCTACTAGTGGATGCTTCTTAAATATGCAATTTAATGCACTGTTAAATCTAATTTCCCTTGCAGTTACTGCTTATCATCTCACAGAGACTAGCCCTGATGGGCTAATCCTATTCATCCTACATTAATTCCAGTCACAGATTTCTCAATTTAGCAGGTCAATCTTATTTCACTGTTTGTGAATTACTTCCAATAGCTTAATTCCGTAGAAGGAAGCTGGTTTTTATATTTATATGCTTGCGTCAGTATGAGGGTACTTTCAGTATTCCCATAAACTAAATTACAGAAAGCTGATGTTCTGAAAGTCCAATGCAAAACCAATCAAACATTTGAAAGACCCTTGAATATGTTACCATGGACTGGTCATTGCCTCAAGCTTATTTATTGAGGGTCAGCACATCACCACCACAGGGTGTTTCTCAGATGGCATATTGTACACCGATCATAAACCTTGCACCCTTTAAGGTAATACAGTATATGCAGGGGTCTAAGTACAGAGAAAGCAGACTCAGCAGTTGCATGGTGGCCAGGAGTGTATAGGATCCAGTAAGGTTCTAATTCCAGCATAATTGCAGCTGTGAGGGAGAGATGCACATGATGCAATTGCAGCCAGTAGAGTAGAGCTTGCACTTCAATGTGAATGCAGATTGAGGTGAGAATTTTAAGTCCAGTTGGTGTAATTTCTAATGTGAGTGCAATCCCAGTCTGATTTTGCTCCCTTCTGCTGCTCTACCCTCCCTCTCCTCCGCTCTATCACTCTCCCTCCCTTACCTGCCCTCCACTCATCCCTCTGTTACAACATGCGTGTGCACACGGGGAGGGGGGCAGAGTGGTGGCTCGCTGGATCACCCAGGGCACCCAGTCAGCTTGGCCTGGCCCTGGTGATAGTAGGTCCAGGGTTTCCACAGCTCCTGTGTCAATAGGTGCAACTGTACTCAATTCTGAATAGGTAGCAGGTGGAAGGCAATAGCCCCAAGCGGAACTATACATATACAAGTGCATGATGACACAAGTAACTTTAGTCAATGCAAGAAAATTAATGTTGACGCTCAAAACCAAATGAGAAAAACAGGGAATACTTTAAAGGAAAAGTTTGGTGCAAAAATAAAAACCGGTTAAATACATAGGCTGTGTAAAATAATATAGTTAGTTAGCCAAAAATGAATGTAATGTATAAAGGCTGGAGTGACTGGATGTCTAAAATAACAGAACAGAACACAACTTCCTGCTTTTCAGCTCTCTAACTCCGAGTTAGTCAGTGACTTTAAGGGGGGCAACATGGGACATAATTGTTCAGTGAGTTTGCAATTGATAATGACCCACGCAAACAGTTATGACTCACGTGAACCCCCGTCAAGTCACTGATTGGTTACTGCCTGGTAACAAATCAGTGGAAACCAAGAGCAGGAAGTAGTGTTCTGGCTATTATGTTAGACATCCATTCACTCCAGCCCTTATACATTACATTATTTGGCAAACTAACTATATTAGAAACATTTTTTATTTTGCACAGCCTATCTATTTACCTAGTTTTTATTTTTATACTTAACAATTCCTTTAAGGTGCATAAAGCTACTGTCTGCTGGAAGGTTGCCTAGGGCGCTTGGCTGGCCTGGCCCAGCTCTGCCAAACCCAAAAAAAATATTTTTGAACAAAAAAAAAGTTATATATAGTTAAATATAAGAAAGTTTATTACACATTTTCAATGATTTAAAGTTATTATTAAATTGCAAAAGTCAAAAGTAGTGTTAGTTTATCCCTTTCTGTTCTCTGGGTCTGACTCAACAAGTCAGATCCCCCCAGGTCTTTTAATCAGCTTGAAACAGCTGCCCTGCTACAGTGCTTCAAAAGTCAGAGCCAGGAGAGACTGCTTTTAATAGCAATTACATTTACAAATAACTTTAAACCAATAAAAATGTGTAATTTATGTATACGGAATTATACCTGATTAAATGCTATCCACAAATTTACTTTGTACCTATACAAGAACGAGTGCACTTGCATCGGGGGGGTACAGGGGGAGAGCTGTTCTGAGCCCCGTGGATTTTTGTGTTTTAGGGGGCACTGTCGTGCTGCACTTACTTTACTACCTGGGCCCCCTTGCTGTCAGATAGCAGAAGATTTCAGGTGCCGGCATTTAACTTGACCCATCCAATCCCTGTGCCGCTGTATAGGGACTTAGATTAAATAAGTGAAAAAACTTTTATGGGGGAACCCTGTCCACCAATGGTTTTAACTTGTAGGGGGGAAGCCTGGCCACCAATGATTTTTTAATTACAGGGGGGGCAGTATACGGTATTTCGGTTTCTGACTGTGCCCCCCCCACAGCCAGCTGCCTACTGCGCCTGCCCCTAATTTTGGCACTGCTGAAATATAGGGCTGGAAATATAGAAGCTAGGAGTCAAAAATGCCAACCTGTGACCCTTCAGCTTCAATTAAACAGAGAGTACACCTTTAGTAAAACGTTATGTTACAGAATAGCCTAGACTTAGCAACTTTTCAGATTTCCAGTTATATGCTATCTGGTTATATGGGGTCTCTGGTCCTGGCAGCCAAATAACAATTTTCCAATTCTTTCTATAAAAGCAGTGTCGGACTGCCCAGCCATGGTCCCTCGATCCGGCTCTCCCTTAAAAACACTTACGCTGCTGCGCCTCAGCCCGCCTCGCACTGGCGTCCGCGCAATCGCGCCTGAACCAGCGTTCACTGAGGTGCGCAGATGGAGGGGGACCCCGGTGACTGCCTGGAGGGGCCTTCATGTGGCAGTCCCAGTGGGCCCCCATTACTTCAGTTCGACCCTGTATAAAAGAATAACATATATTTCTATTTAGGCCATAGGACATCTTTATTTTTCTCATTCAAACCACTGGTTTACAATTCTTTCTATAAGGGAATAACATATCTTTCTATTAAGGCCATAGGACGTCTTCCCTTTTCTCATTCAAATCACTGCCTGGTTGCTAGGGAATACTGTGCCCCAGCAACCAGATAGTTAATCAATACTGGAGGGCTGCTGAGCGAAAAAAAAACAAGACCATTTGCAAACTGTCAAAAAATATCACTGTGTTCAGCATACTAAAAGTTCATTTAAAGCTGAACTACCGCTTTATAACTTTCAGTTCTGCAACTGGACACGGACTCTGTGTCAAAAGGGAGAGAATTATTACAGGCTACCTTCTGGTGTAATGTTCAATAAAGGGTTTACAGAAAGCAATATTTGGGTAAATATGGGAGAATATGTAGTATTTCTAACATGGGGGGTCACTAGTTGGAATCCCTGAAGGACAGTCTCTCTGTGAGTGACTAATAGTACTGGTAACTCTGCATTGCACACAATGTTGCTGAAAAGTAAATCTTCCTGAACTAGGTACCCTTTGTGGGTCGAGACGGGGCTGGAAATGACTGCAAATGTTTAAGCGCGGTACCGCCGCCCCCGAAATATCTCCCAACACTCACCTACACCTCTAGCATAACTGCGGTCTCCGTCTAACTAGTCTCAATCCGTTGCCCAGCAACAGCGCGGAAGCCATCTTGGGCCAAACCAAACTTCATCACCTAGAGACAAGAGAACAGTGGCACAGAAAGGACACGCCTCTCTTATCGCTGAGAATCCGTGGAGCAACGTGAGCCGAGTCCCGCCCCCGTTACCAACGCAACGGAAAGCTCTCTCTAAAACAAGCTGTTATTGTTTTCAGGGGAACTAACTTTGTTAGACGAACTTCAACTTCAACAGATTTAAATGTGTCCTTCCCCATGTCCAGTAAACATCAGAAGCAGTTTTACCCCCTGATAGTGACACTAGGCATATGTTTCGTCATGTAAAGAAATAATTGCCAGGAATAAGATATCAAGGCAGTATTAGGGCAAGGCCAGATGTGGCGTTTTTAAAAAAGCTCTGCCAGACATATGTAACAAACTGCACTACCACTGAAACTAATGGAAAACGCACTATGGCAATTCACACAGGGCGCTTGCAAGCCGAAATCCGCCACAGGACGCCAGTATTGGCGTTTTTCAGCAGAAACGCCAATACGTCAAGAAACTACCAAATCAGTAGACTCTATGGGATCTGTGTGTTTGAAACCACACTTTGCGTCAATAGCAGTGTATTTTAAATATGGCGTCCAGATTCTCAATGACAACAATGAGAAGTGCATGTTGGGAAAAGAAACCTATTGCTGAAAAGCGCATGTTGACGGTCGCTTATGATTTCAGTGGCGTATTTACGTCCGGCGGTTCTTTTTTAAAAACGCCACGTCTGATATTGCCCTTAAACTTATCCATGGAGGGCCTACTCTAAAAAATTTGCAGAAAAGGAGAAAGTACAAGAACGTAAAAGGTGTTACTAGGGATGCACCGAATCCACTAGTTTGGATGCGGCCGTACCCGCAAATCCTTCATGAAAGATGAAAAGAATACCAAACCGAATCCTAATTTGCTTATGCAAATTAGGGGTGGGAAGGGGTAAACATTTTTACTTCCGTGTTTTGTGACAAAAAGCCACACGATTTCCTTCCCGCCCCTAATTTGCATATGCAAATTAGGATTCGGTTCAGCCTGGAAGAAGGAAAGGTCGAATGTTGGCCGAATCCCGAACCGAATCCTGGATTCCGTGCATCCCTAGGTGTTATACAGACCTATGGTGGTAATAGGAAGGGCTGATGAACCTGTACTTTGGTTGGGGCCCACCTGTGCCAGTGAAATCAAACTAGTAGAGATATGAAATCTCTTACCCAGAAACCTGATAACCTGAAAGCTCTGAATTATAAAAAGGCCTATTGCCTAAATATACTTTTTTGATCAAATAATTCCGATTTTTTTTTCAACCTTTAAAATAAATAGTGACCTGAATTGTAGGACTTTTTCTTTCCCTCAGAAGACTTATTGTTTCTCAAGATTCTCCCCTTGCTAATACCCTGCAATACAGAGATTTAAAGGGTCAATATACCCCCCTTTTCAACATGAGTTCAGTGACTAGGGATTGTGTTGCCTATTATTTTAAAGTGGTATATATATATATTTTTTTTATTATTATTTCTTGCACTAAGAGCAAACATTTGAAATTTACACTATAGTCACATTCTACTCCCTGTCCTCAAGGTTAAAAACAAATCAGCCATTTCATTGAGAAGCCTCTATATAAATTAAAGGAGAAGGAAAGGCTGTATTTACTTGGGGGTGCCAAATGTTAGGCACCCCCAAGTGATTATATATACTTACCTCACACCCCGGGCTGGTGCTCCTATCAGGAGAAAATTGCATGGGTTCTTTCAGCAAGCACCGTGGAGGTATCAGCTTCCTTCTTTCTTCAAATTTCCCAGGGCAAACACATGTGAAATAGAGCAAAATAGCGAACTTCTTTGTTAAAGGAGAATTCAACCCTAACATTAAATAACTCCTACCCCCAAGACTACATAGACCCCGTCCCTCCTCCCCCCCAGCCTAAAGCTGGCCATAGATGTTGAGATTTTTAAAAGATCCGATCATCATTGTGAGACCACGATTATCTCGAAATGATCGTACGAATTGTCCATCAACTAAAAAGACCAATTTGCCAGGAAAACAAAGGGGAGCTGCCTGCTTGGCCCTGCAAACATAGATAGATTGCACTGGGGCCGACAAAGATTTTTTAACCTGGCCGATCAATTTCCTGACAGTTGTCGGCCGAAAAATCGTAAGATGTTCGATCGTTCAAATCCCACTAACCGCACGATAACTTCGAAGGATTGGTCGGACTTCACTAAAATCGGTTGTTCGGCAAGAGAAATCTTTGCGTCTATGGGGACCTTAAGTGTTAGCCCGAGCAAATGCCCCTAACGTTTTACTTACCCCTCAGTGCAGATTCAGGCATCTGAGTTCACGGCGCCATCTTCTTCTCTTTGGAAATCTTCAGAATGAGACCGGCATGGAGCAATTTTCTGCGCATGCGCCAAAACTCACGCCGGTCTCATTCCGAAGATTACCGAATCGGCTGAAGATGGCGCCTGTGAACTCCGATGCCTGAATCTGCACTGAGGGGTAAGTAAAACGTTAGGGGCATTTGCCCAGGGTAACACTTAGGCTGGAGGGAGGGGGGGTCTAAGGAGGTAGGGGTTTATGTTAACGTTAGGGTTGAATTCTACTTAAGTTTTCGCATGCGCACCCACGCAAAGAAAGAAGAAGCTGGAAGCTAGCTCCGTGGTGCACGCTGGAAGATCCCCCGGACCTGTGTAGTTTTCTCCTGATAGGAACACCGGCCCATGGTGTGAGGTAAGTTTATATAATCATTTGGGGTGCCTAACATTTGGCACCCCCAAGTAAATATTGCCTTTCCTTCTCCTTTAAATGCTTTTTTGCAGCCTTTACAGGCTGTAGCCTGGGGAAGTGAGGGGTTTGTTTATAATCAGTGATTTGTTTTTACCTTGCTTGGCAGCACAGAGAGTAGAATGTGGCATTAGGTTAAATTTGAGATTTTGCTTCGTTTAGTGCAGAAATAACAAAAATCATAGATATTTCCTAATTAAAAAAAATAGTTAAACGTATGTTCAGCACAAGCTTTACTCATTGAAAAAAGAGTATACTGTCCCTTTAAGTGCATACGGTTGTATCCTTGGTGGACATTATCCACCATAAATTCCAGCTGGGACACATCCTGTAGTCCTCCCCAAGGAGGGGTACATTTTTCTCCTCCTACCAAGTGATTATTGAATACTACATGTTTTCAGTGCTATGCAGAGTCATTAAGGGGTGTAAGAGTAAGACACAGTGAGTTTTGTAGCTTTCAGAGTGTTATGATCAGAAAGTGGAGTTACTGGTTCAGGCAGGTGGTGGGTCCAGTTTTTGGTATTGCCAGACCTGCCAACTGGAGCCCCTGTTGGTTATGTCAGGCTGTTTTTATTACAAAAGCTGCTCATACATTCAAGGATAGTTTGGCAAGGTCACCAAACAAGCAGATATTTCCCCAATATGCCCACCTTGAGGTATGGCCTGATCAAATCTTTGGGTTAAACAATTAGCCCACAGTGACAGGAAACACAGGTCACCGAGATGCAGACCATATCAATGAGCCCATCCGGTCCTTGTCCCAGCACATTTTTTAAACCTGCCGAATCTATATCTGCACGATTTTTGGACAGATAGTGGTGGGGCAAGCCCATCAGAGGGCCCCATGCATGGGTCAATAAGCCAAAAAGGTCACCTTAAAGGAATTGTTCAGTGGAAAAATAAAAACTGGGTAAATAGATAAAGCAAAACATGTTTCTAATATAGATAGTTAGCAAAAAATGTAATGTATAAAGGCTGGAATGACTGAATGACTCTAGCATAATAGCCAGAACACTACTTCCTGCTTTGAAGCTCACTTGGTTTCCACTGATTGGTTACCAGGCAGTAACTTGAGGAGGGGTCATATGGATCATTACCAATGTTGGACTGGGACAACCGGGGCCCACCCAAAACCTTAGACCAGAGGCCCACCAAAAAATCTTAGACCAAGGGTCCACTCTCAGAGATATTATTCTTTCTCTTCTCACTCAACCTCCAGTATCCTAATCTCTTTTCTTTACATACTATAATCTAATATCCCATCTATTTAGCCTCTTTGTTTTCGTAGAAAGTGTGAATGGCAATGAAATAGGCCAAATATTTAGCAGCATGAGTGCCCATTGACACCTGGGCCCACCGGGAGTTTTCCTGGTATCCCGGTGGGCCAGTCCGACACTGATCATTACTGTTGCTTTTGAATCTGAGCTGAATGCTGAGGATCAATTGCAAACTCACTGAACAGTTAAGTCCCATGTGCCCCCCCCATAAAGTCGCTGACTAACTCAGAGTTAGAGAGCTAAAGCAGGAAGTAGTCAGCGCCGGATTTCTCTGAGGCGCGCCCCTAGGCCGCGCGGTCCTAGCGCCCACCTCACCTCACTTTCTCAGCGCGCTGGCGAAAAAACGCCGGCGCAGCTGCTGTAAATGAATGGGGACGCACGCGTCCCCATAATGCGGCTGGGCGGCATGCCGCCCCTATTTTTTTGCCGCCCTAGGCCCGGGCCTATGCGGCCTTGCCGCAAATCCGGGCCTGGAAGTAGTGTTATGTTAGACATCCACTCACTCCAGCCTTTATAGATTACATTTCTGGCTAACTAACTATATTAGAAACTTTTTTTATTATATTTTTTATTTTGCAGAGCCTACCTATTTACCCAGGTTTTATTTTTACACTGAACTGTTCTTTTAAGGATCCACAGACTCAGGCAGGTGTAGTTATCATAGGGGCAGGTGTCTGTCAAAGCTTTTTATCTCAAACGGGAACGGGTTTTAATCAAAATTTTCTAAAAGTTTTTGCCGCAACAGTTACCTGAGAATATCATAAAATAAATAACAATGCAATATGTCCATATTTCCTTACTTGTTTGCTTGATAGGGCTCTATGCAAGTCCCTAGTAAAACGATGCATTCAAAAAAACGTCTTTCTTCTCAGTAATTAAACAAATGTTCAGTGGAACTAAAGAGCCTTTCAGCCTTATCAGATCTTGTCTGGTGGGGACCTGGCCATGAACCTATAGCTTTTAAAAACCACTGTGATTTGTAATTGTTAAATGAGGCTTTACTTAACCTAATTGTTGCCTTCAGCAGTAAATAAAACAGATCTCTAACTATATAGATAACAGGAAAAGCAAATAAATAGATGAGGGCATTTAATTGGCGTTTTTATGTAGCCCTTATTTTATAACCCCTTTGAGCAATTCCAAAATTTCATAGCAGAATCTCATTTTTTTCACTATCTTTAAGGGCTCTTACAGACGAGCGTTTGAAGCTGCACTCCCCTGCGTTCCATTTTTACGCGTTCAACCGCAGGAACGCGTAATTCAAAGACAGCAATGGTACGAAAGTTATGTCTGACAAATACTGGTGATAATCTCCAATAGCGCAGGAGTAGACGCGTTCAGTTTTTTTCAATGGGGCTGTACTGAGATGCAACATGCTGAATTTTTCCTGCATTCGGCGGCTACATGCGCCTGTGTGAGTACAGCCCCATTGAAAAAACTGAATGCGTCTACTCCTGCGCTATTGGAGATTATCACCAGTATTTGTCAGACATAACTTTCGTACCATTGCTGTCTTTGAATTAATGGGCAGAAAAATGCCATGTTTTATATACTGAACTTATTGCACCAGTCTAAAGTTTCAGCTTCTCAATAGCAGCAATGATCCAGGACTTCAGACTTGTCACAGGGGTCACCATCTTGGAAAGTGTCTGCTACACTAACATGCTCAGTGGGCTCTGAGCAGCTGTTAAGAAGGTAAGCCTAGGGGTCGTCACAAATTATTAAGCAGAAAATGATGTTGGCCTGTAATATAAGCTGATGCTACACAGCTGAATTCTTATGCTAATTGCACTGGTTTATGTGCTGCCATGTAGTAATTATCCATATTAATTAGCCTTATATTGTGACATTAATATTCTATATGTACTGTATATTTTGAGTCGGCCCCTAAGCTCAGTAACTGGCAGCACCATGGAGCATGTGCAGTGAATCAGCAGAAAAGGAGATGGGGAGCTACTGGGGCATCTTCCCTGCTAAAGGGCGGTGGTTGCCTTGAGCTGGCACAGAAGCTCAAAACATAATGTACAACATTTCTAGCTACTTCTCTAGTTTTACTTTTCTTGTCCTTTAATAGCATTTTGGCTAATGTCACGCAAAGCACCAGGGACAGCTTTCCCATTGACTTCAGTGGGAACTGTGCAAATGTGAAGCTGTGAGCACTGCATTTACGACCAGCTGTGTTCACAACTGCATTTCCACACTGCTCCCATAGTAGACAGAGCTATGGAAAGCAGTCAGGGAGGGATCTCCTTCAGAAGAAAACAGTCATCTGAGAATCCGCCCATGTAACATTAGCCTAAAGCTGGTCATACATGTACTGATAAAATAGAATGATTTTCTGTATGTATGTGGTGTCCCGATGTTGCTGACTAATATCAACGTGTACTATGAATATCATTGGTTCATCAGTCGGCATTTACCAGTTTATGTTGCATTGACAGATAAGGAAGTTTCTCTTCCCTTCCTGCTGTTCCAATGCTTTGGGCTGTCGGCCCAAACAATTGAAAGGTGGCTGCATTGTGTTCAGCCCATTGCATGGTATAGGTTGGATACATTTGGCCTGTTTTTACCATTGGACTTGTCCAATAACTGTTTTAATGCATAAAAATGTAATATTACTGCCAAAACCTTTTCTCTGTAATTGTTTGTAAATCAGGGAAGCACAACTTGTAGCCTTCACACTTTGATTGAACTAAAATTCCCTGAATTAGCTGCCATGGGTTTCTGGGAGTTGTAGGCTAACTAAATCAAGAAGGCCACAGCTTGCTCTTTCCTGCTGTGAAAGGGTCACATAAATTCTCTTTGGCGGAGGAAGGCAATGAAAGAAAAGTGTTTAGACTTCTTTGCTGAGCAGCAGGAGGCGCTGGGACTATATAATTTTTTTGGCTTGTACATTTCTCCTGCCATGAAAAATCAACAAATCTCCAATGCCTTTACAGCTGAAGAGCGAGAAAGGGGGGAAACTGAGAGCAACTTTGTAACCTTAGAGCAAGTAGTGTGTGTGTGAGGGGCTGGGTTGGACTGATTTGAACTAGAATTTTCATAACTTTGAGGTCAGTGATCTGCTCACATTCCTACCACTTAGTTCATGCTCTCTATTTATAAAGCACCAGCATACTGTCCTGCACTTTACAGAGATTATGCATCGATCACATCAGTCCCTGCCTCAGTATAAGGTCTCTATCACATTCATAGAATGTAGGGTCAGTTTTATCAGGGGCCAATTAACCTGCCTGTGTTTTTGGAGTTTGGGAAGAAACATCTCTCTATTGATCATTGGAATCTGTCTGTTTATCTATGCCTGCCTTCTGTCTGTCCATCTCCTAATTTACCATGCTTTCTTAGGGTTATGGCACAGGTTCTCTGTTTCTCAGGTTTCACAGTCAGCACCCTTCACCGCCAAATCACTTTAATCTGTTGCAGGTCCAACGGTTTCCACCTTCAATCCGTTCAATCAGACCACATTAGTTATTGACGGCACCAGTCAATGTTTTCTTTGGTTAAAATGCCATTGACTGGTGCCGTCAATAACTAATGTGACATGTTCTCTGTTCACATATTTCAAGCAGCAAAGAGGGGAAAGTATTTTGCTCTTAATGGCATCGCTACCTGTAGCAGCAGTTCCTATAGCCTCTCTGCAAGAGAATATATTGTGTATCCCGTCCGCTTTATTTTTATCATTTATGTTTAAAACAATTACCAAAAAAACATTTTTTAATGTTCCTTTTGTTTCTGTTATTTCTTTGAAGCAGGGGTCCTGATTTTATCATTGTATATTTGCTTATCTACTATGGCTGGAGGCATATGTTTTATCTGGTGCATAAAAAACACTGTCCATTCAGGCTCTGCTACCAATGCTGTAAACTGATCTACAGTATAAAGGGGTGGTTCACCTTTAAGTTAACTTTTAGTATGTTATAGAATGGTCTGCATTGTTTATTTTTTATAGTTTTTGAATATTTTGCATTAATTCTTCACAGTTTTCAAATGAGGGTCACTGTCCCAACAGCCAAAGAAATATTGCTCTGTGAGTCTATGATTTTAGACTGCATCATACTAAAAAGTTAACTCAAAGGGGATCCCCTTTAAAAACTGCATATTCATGACCCGAGTGGAAGGTAAAAGTAATTGTATTTCAATGGAAATATATGATATATACAGTATGTATGGAAATCTTGTGTTATTGGTTTCTGCTGTTCAGTGCATTTCTTTGAGTATCTTGTCAAGGATTGCTTCTGAACTCTTTAATATATATTCCCCTATAAGTAGTTGTTGTTACGGGCCCCTTGGAGAACCCAAAGCAAATGTTTCTGTGGAACAGAGCACATACATGATATACAGTTATGTATCTGCTAATGTACCAAATTGTAAATGTTACAGCATGCCATTTCATAAAAGCTCCTTTTCTTTGGCCACATTGCTGACAGAGGGTTTGCAATGCAAATAGAGTGTTTAGAAGAACTTCCCAGGGATTTAGGCTCCTGGTGTGGGAAACCGCCAGAAAGTTTAGATGGGATTAAAGCAGTAGCTAGCTACGGGCACAAAGGGATTGCATGATAATAATCTATAAATCAATTATCTTTATCATTGTTTCTATGGATCAACTATAGTTTTTAGTGCCCTATCAATGCACTTTGGCTGTCATGGGATGTCAGTTGTATTTAAAGAGATACTGACACCTGAAATTAAACTTTTTTTTACATCTATTATAATATTGGCTTTGCAAGCTACTTCTAACTTTGCCATAAAGGATTTGCATGATGCTTTTACATTACCTGTCTGATCCCCCATGTTCCTGTATGAGGGGGCTGCCATATTTGTGCAGCAGCAGTCCATTAGGATTAGAAACTGTAACTAACAGGCTGAGATGGGACAGTCTGGTTGGCAAAGTCAGAGTGTCAGAGAGTCAGGCTTAGGAACTTCAACTAACAATTATATACAAAAACAAACCTCTCTGCAAAAAATTATCACCATGACCTATAGGTAACATTTAATGTACATTAGTATGCTAAAATTCATTTTTTAGTGTCAGTATCACTTTAAGACCCGTTTTTTTTCTTTTTGTCACAAGCAAAATCTGCAGCCACAGGCCCCGTCACTGCTGAACTGTGCTCTTATAAAGTCTACTGTGTAAAACTTTGCAATAAAATGTTCACTTTAGGCCCAGAAAACACCTAGCTAAATTTGTGACTGCCTTCAATGTCTTGCATTAAATTACCCCTAGGCTGTGCTGTTATAACATTTATGTATTTGTTTGATTTAATAACCATAGGCCCAGTACCTTCTCCCATATAGATTTCTTCTCTCCATTGAACAAGCTAGGCAGAGGCACGATCTGTACTGATGTGTACAGACACATTGGGAATCAGTTATCTGATGTGTTGGTGGAAGTTGACTGGGTCTGCTACTGTATTTATGCTGCCTTAAATAAGCTAATCAAGACTCATGTAGTTGGTTAAAGGGGTGGTTCATCTTCAAGTTAACTTTTAGTATGTTATAAAATGACCAATGCTAAGCATCTTACAAGCAACAATTGGTCTACATTATGTATTCTGTATAGTTTTTTTAAATTATTTGCCTTCTTCTCTCTCCAGCTTTGAAATGGGGGTCACAGACTCCATTTAAACAACAAATGATCTATAAGGCTACAGATGTATTGTTATTGCTACTTTTTATCACTCATCTTTCTATTCAGGCCCTCTCCTGTAATCCAGTCTTTTATTCAAATCAATGCATGGTTGCTAGGATAATTTGGATCCTAGCAACCAGATTGCAAACTGGAGAGCTGCTGAATAAAAAGCTAAATAGCTCAAAAGATCATAAATGAAAACCAATTGCAAATTGTCTCAGAAAATCACTCTCTATATCATACTAAAAGTCAATTTAAAGGTGAACAACCCCATAGCATCAGCTGTGCCCTTACATTAAAAAGCATTTTTCTTTTATTATTTGTAGTTCTTTGATTTCTAGCTTTTTATTCAGTAGCTCATCGATTTGCAATTTAAGCAACCATGCATTTATTTGAATTAGAGGCCTTTTTTAGTGACCCCCATTTGAAAGGTGTCAGAAGAAAAAGAAAATATAAAATATTATGATTAACTAATAAAATAAAATTGTCATTCTGGCCCCAGCCACTTTAAATTGCTTCCTATATTTGCATATATTTTATGGGATAGCCCTACTCCTGTTTAGATGCATGGGATGTTACAATGGTGCAAAAGGAAAAAAAAAATCTATAAATTACTATATAGTATGATCACTTTGATAAGTGTGCTAGCACTATTGCTCTGAATACAAACTGCATGTTAGAATACAAAAGGCATACTAAGCAACCCCTGCTTAAAGCACACATATTACTAAGCATTCCTTCCTAAACAGAGGACACCTACTAAGCCTCCAACATTCCAATACATGATCCCCAAATAAACAAGTTTAGCATTTATTTTCGAATGGTGCAAAAGAATGACAGTTACTGAGCATTACTTGCCAAACAGAGGCAGATACAGCGTCTTCCCTTTGCAAATATATTTTTTAAATATATTTCTTTTACAATATTGGAGAGTTACAGAACATTTGCTGCACCCAAATATCTGAGCATTTCTTCTAAGGTATAGGGAATTGACTGATTCTTCTTGATCAGATACAGAAGGGTTACTAAGCATTCCTTATGCAAATGCATGGGAGTTACTAAGCATTCCTTTGCAAACACACAGTAGATCCTTAGCCTCCCCTGAGCAAATAAATGAGAATTACTATGCATAGTTTCCCAAATAAAAGAATGTTACTGTGCATTCCCTGCCCATACTCTTAGGACAGTGGTCAACAGGTGTTTAATAGTCGTGTTTTCTATCATACTTTTTTTTGTAATGAAGACAATAGTTTTCTTTTTTGACAAAAAAAAGGCAAATTTTTGGCATTTTTTCTTAATGCATTTTTTATTACCTACCCAGCCATGCATGAAAACACACATTCATAAATGCACAGACTGAATGCTCTTTGCACTTTCTCTGCAGATATATAGGATGTTTGATAAGATCCATTTCCAAAGTATCCATTTCCAAATTTAGAGTTTAGAGTTTTTTTCCCAATCCATTGTGCTGCAAAATATTGCTCTCCAAATTCTGTGCAGAGCCAAGTGCATACCAAAGTATTTCATCCAAAATTCTGTACAAAGTTACACTTTCGGCAGCTAGATTAGTTCTGCAGAGAGTTAGTAAGTATCCTTTCTCAAATTCTATACAGAGCCAAGAGTGTTACTAAGTATTTGTTGCTAAATTCTTTGTAGAATAGTTACTAAGTATTTGTTGCTAAATTCTTTGTAGAACAGTTACTAAGTATTTGTTGTCAAATTCTTTATAGTGCAAGGGTAGTTAATTTTATGTACAGAGCTGGGAGAAGTATTCCTCCCCAAAAACTGTACTGTCAGGTGAGTTACTGAAAAATAATTCCCAAATACTGTGCAGAACCAGAGGAGTTAAAATTTACTATTCCCAAATACAGTAAAGAGCCATGTGAGTATCTAGCTATTCCTTCCCAAATAATGTTTCTCCAGGAGAGTAAAAAGGATGACCTCCTAAATTTTGTTCAGTGAAATGACAGTCTTCCCTTTTTATTTGCAGTGGAGTTACTAAATATTCTAATGTAAAGGGGAGTTATGTTTTTATCCAGGGGTTTTGCTAAATATTCTTTCGCAGACTTTATCATTAAAACGTCCTACCCAAATGAGGTTACTATTCTTTCTCTAGTACTGAACAGAAGGGTTACCAAACGTTCCTTTGCAAATCCTGTACTGAACAAGTTGCCAAATATATATTGCCAAATCTAGGTGAGTTACTAAATATTATTTTCCAAATATTGTAGGGGGGGGGGGGGTTACTAAAACATTAATTTCCAAATCCAGATAATTTTTCTACTGCATGGATTTTGGTGAGTTTTTCTAAATTCAGGAAATTACTAAGTATTCATTTCTGCTGTAATTCAGTCCATTCACTTACTAACTTCCCCTTCCCAAATACAAACAAGATACTCATCCTCCCCTGTCCAGATACAACAGAACAGACTATTAAACGGTCTTTGTTTGGATAATATCCCTTAGCTCTTCCAACCAGCTGTAGGAGAATCAGTGTCCCCATACTTATGCGAATTAATCCTTTTTTTATTATTTGGAATCGCTATAATATACCCTACTTGCTTCGGTCCCATGCTCAAGTATAGTAATATCAGTATATACTTTTTGCTTCCACCATGCACTGCTTATGCTGGGAATTTATTATAAATACGAGGAGAGGCTGCACAGAGGTTACTGACAGCATTTAGACAATATATTATATATACAAAATACATAAATTACTCAGTTTCCATTCTTGCCCCGGAAAACATTGGAAGGAATAGGTTAATGAGCTGATAGTTCCCTTCCAGTTAATATTTAACCGCTGTTTTTATCGGCTCCTCTGATGTACAAATTCTAATGACTCTTAGAAGTCGAACAATATTCTTTTCTCTTCTAGGCAGGATATTCATATAGTACTGAGATGTAGGGAGGAATACTGTGACAATTGTAACATTTGGTACTGTACAGATGTATTAGTTATATACACATTGGTGACTGTAGTACTTCATGTACAGTATATGCCTCTGGAATGGGAAGGATATTGAACAAACGTTGAGAAGTAGACTCGATATTGTTAGTCTGCAGTGTCTGGTGTGTTGCCTGATTAGTTTGCCAAGCCATAGGGTCTGACTGTGTGTATCACCTGGCTGGCATTGTGTTTGGTATTGTGTCTGTGTATCATCTAACTGGCAGATTGTGGGTCATTGCATGTACCTGTGTGTATCACCTAACTGTCGTGTGTATTATATGAACCTGTATGTGTTACCTGGCTGGCAGTGTGTGTTGCTGTGTGCATCTATATCACCTTACTGGATTGCAGGCAGTGTGTATGTTACTGTGTGTATTACCCGTCTTGCAGTGTGTATGTTACAGTATGTACCTGTGTGAATCACCTGACCTAACTGGTAGAATGTATGTTACTGTATGCACTTGTTTTATCACAGGACTGGCAGTGTGTAGGTTATTTTCAGTATGTGGGTGTCATTTACCTGCGTATACATGTGTCAGACTTTATGTACTGCATTCATTGTGTGTCTGTGTGTTCTTACATGTGTGTGTCCTGGCAGTGCCAAGCATTGAAGAAAACAAAGAATTCGGTGTTTTTATTTGTTTTTTAAATTTTTTGGGGGTCACTGCAACTGGAAAAATAACGTTAAATATAAATATATATATATATATATATATACGCACGCTGTTATATAAATATATATATATATATATATATATATATATATATATATATATATATATCTATTTATAGGTATGTGTTGAGCGGATAGAGAACATGTCTGTGACATTATTTGCGTCTATATTCCTAGCACTGTTGTTTATAATATTAAAAAGCACAGTTCATCAGATAACAATCAGAAGGTCTGCACTGAGTAGGAAAAAAACATTTGCATTTGCCGCTGGAGTTGACACAAGTAATGTTGCAATTAGTGTCTAAATATGCAAAGCTGCTAATATTGTGCCCGGGCTTCCCCACTGGATCCAGGTGACTATTTGCATACACTGGCATTCCAGAGATAGGGAGCAGTTGGGACTTTGCATGGAGAAACCATTTAATATTAATGCAGTGTGTGTGTCTGCTGCAATGATACACTCCTCGGCTATTCCCTATTACAGCTATACAGCTATATATCTGTATTACACTGAGTACACTGTAACATTTATAATGATAGTCATCTTTTATAATTGGTTCTTTGTTGTGTTACTTGCTTTATTAAAAAATACATTGTTTTAAATAACTATATTGGGGTCTGCTGCTAGTTCCATATTATCACTTGGCCTGGGTCTTATTCATGGAAATCTGTTGGGACTTCTGATGTGCTCAAGAGGTTGAGTATTATTCTATATATAATTCTGCTTGTGTTCCATTAAGGGTTGATTTTATAATAATGCTGCTGTTTTGGGTTCTATTTATTTTAACATCATTTTCATATGAATTAAAACTGAATCGATCAAAATAATATATGCAAAAAAAAAACACATGAAAAGAGTTAAGCGTAATTGTTGTTGTCTTGCCAAATATTTGGCCATTAGCAGACGCAGTGCAGGTAGATCATATATATACAGTTCTGTTTGATTTGTTTTTACTAACATGATTCGTGTGTCCCCGCTTGGTAGATCTTTTGCCAGTATTTGGTACCGGCTTTGAGATACAGTTCCTGAGAAACCCTCCGGGCGGTAGCGTGGCCCGCAAAGTGTCAGCGTTTAATTGCCCCTGAGCGCTGAGGGGAGGGGACTTGCATGGCTGCGCTCCCATAGGTGCGTTCTCCATTGAAGGGCGGGGCCATGGGGACACCAGTATACCTGGAGCCTCCCTGGTCGGCCAGGCTTGTGCAGTGGGTGCATGTGTGTGTGGGTACGAGGCAGGTGTAGCTGGGACTTTGTGTAGCTGGGAGTTTGCTGCCAGTAGCGAATGGAGGCAAGGAGTTGAGGAGGGAGGGAAGAAGAGGAGGGGAAAGGAGGGAAGTCCCTTCCCAGCCGCCAGATCCACATCAGCTTTGCCCTGGCACTGCACCTCCCGAGAACTCTCCTGCTAAACTGGCAGCGCCCCCCGCGCTGTCTCTTCTCTCCCTGCCGCTCCAACGACTCGCTGGCTGAATGATTCTCTCGGGCACTTGCCATCCAGGATGTTAGGAATTGTCAAAATGGAAGGACATGAGACGACAGATTGGAGCAACTACTACCAGGACACCCAGGAGGTAAGACACGGAGTCAATGCGCTATTTCCAGTGTGTGGCGAGTAGGGTCGGGGTCGGGGCTGCTGCTTACCAGCTGTTACCCATGTGAGCCGCCGGGGCTAGTGTGAGGAGCGTGTCACTGCTTCCATACTGCGCCCTCAGGCACGGGAGAAAGTGAGAGGTGGAACCAGTTCCACAAGGTAAGAATAACACAGAGCAATTGAAAGTTTGTCCCCTAGAGGGTTCTCAAGGCTCTCTTAGTTGTAGCTCGAACCGCTGGCCCCTTGGTAAGAAAGGAACAGGGACATATCTCACTTATACAGTCCTGTAATGAGCTTCACTAGAAACACATCTCCCAAATCAGATCAACCTCGTAGTATATCGTTCTCTCGTTTATTGAGGAACTGAAATAAGTTCTGTAAAACAAGATAGACCCAGTGGAACATGTTGATCGCGCTCAGGAGAAGTAGAAACACACAGTCACAACCGCCGTCTCACTCTGTCACAATGACTCGCACTTCCTTCTTTTCTGCATGAAGTTACACCATGTAATCCAATTAAATCCACATTGTACTCCACGGCTCTCCTTTATGGTCAGGATTGGTTCTACTGACACCTGAGATGCCTCGATAATAATCTTAACATTACTCTAGACTTGATCTGTCTGCCCCTCAGATCCTTCAGGTCGATATTTGTGAATCACTCTGGGCTTGTTGACTTCAGACAGGGGATGATAAACCGAATGTCAACCTAAAAAATAAACATTTGCCCAAGGAAAACATCTCTTGTTCTGAGCAACTTTGCAATATACAATTTGTAATTTAAAAAAATATATATAGAGAGAGAGAGAGAACGTGTTTATTGAATTTAAAAGTTGCTAAGAATGACATTTTCTCTTATTTGGCAAAATTAGAATTTTGGGGTTTACATGCCCTGTAACCTGAACGTATGTAAAACTTATTTGCTGTCCCATACACTTTCAATATCAAACATATCAATGTAACTTATATAGACACATACAAGAGTCCTCTGCACTCAACCCATTATCAATAGATTTAAGACAAAGACTTTTGTGCATACTTCTACTAAAAAATGCCTTACCCTTTAAACAAAACAGGGATTGTTTGTCCATATATTACAATATATACTTAAATAGACACATATACAGGGTGTATTTATATAATTTATACGCACACTTGCACTGCACACTATTTATATACCTCTCATCTATTTTATAGAGTATGGTTTAAAATAACTAGTATATGCTTGCAATATCTCTATAGGGACACATCATATTTTATAAGATCCCATCCTCTTATTAATTCAAGTTAATAACCAAGGGGTACCTCAAGCCCCTGAGCAGAGTACAATGTGAAACCTAAGAAGCGTTCTTATCCAGTGGAATACAATGGGAAATTCTAGATCCAAATTAACTCTGAATTGAACAATTGCTATTAAACTTGCACATCTGCAGTCAAAGTGTCCCATTGTATTGTACAGAATGGCAGAACAATGAGGCGCTATGAGATTCTGTGGCATTATATGGAGATATGGATTGTTCCAGGGAGCTGGGGGAAATTAGATACACAAGGAAACATTAGCGCCCTGCTGATTGCTTTGTACCTGAAATCATATTTAGAGCCAGTAAGAAGTGTGGGGAAAATGCTTTTTACACTCATTTAAGGCTGCAAACGAGCAATTTAAAATCACATTAAATACATCAAAAAAGCCAAAACCATTCCCATTTCTGTTACATGGATTTTTATTAGTGTATAGAGGGTTGTCTATGTATCACGCCCAGTGAATTTGTTACACTGCCAAGGATCCCGTTTTATTTAGTTAACTTTAATTGTGTCTTTTAATAGAGGCGCATGCCATGAAGGGTTAATATTGCCCAGCACAGAAGACTCCTGCAAATAGCCCAATGCATTCATATGCAGAAGTGAAGCCCAACGGACCCAGTGCTCACTAATCACAAAATTACACGGCTAATTAACGCCTTTTAAATGCTGCTGCTCCTGCCGTCCTGTAGAATCACTGCGCTGCTCGCAATGAACTCGAACTAAATGCTTCCCGAGTCTTCTGAGCCCGACTGTGTATAAATCACACTTGGGGCAAGATCTGTATACAAATAGAATCTGTATATAAATATGGCTTAACAAAATCTTAATATAAATCTCACCTGGGGCAAGAACTAAATAATAAATCTCAGTTGGACCAAGATCTGTATATAAATCTCAGTTGGACCAAGAACTGTATATAAACTTTAATTGGGGACAGATCTGTCTTAAATATGGGGCAGCATCTGTATATAAATGTAATTTGGGACATACATATATACACAACACGCACGCAAAAAAAACTAATGAAACGCACACACAGACATATATATATATATATATATATATATATATATATATATATTCAAGTTTAGGGGACTGCGCCTTCACCCAATGTTATGTAAGGCAGAGAGCTGGAAGTGAGGGTAAAATAATGACAAATAAACTGACAATAGGATTTGCTCGTCTGAGAGGAATTAGGAATGCACCCCCAGCACTTTGCTCCACTAATACCAATTTATTTCCCTGAGAATTATATGAGGAGCAGTGTGTAGAGAGGTGGGGAATGGGTTACTAAGTACTAAGGAGAGAAGGAGAGCACCATGTGTATAACAGTAGCCTATTAATATCTGGATAAGGGATCTCTTGCACTTACAGAGCAATCACCCAGCGCCAAAGTTATTTCCATTGTAATATGTATGGATATTTCTCTGGGTGTTTATCAGGAGCGCTTTCTCCAAGCTCAACAGTAAATAAGTGAGGCCAGTGAGACGTGGAACTCCACATGATGAGGGCAATCCAATATAAGAGGCGCATGGTTGGTTATGTACAACTGGGTATGGCGCTATAATGCACTATTTATTATTGTTTTTGTTGTACTCTCATGTGGGACCCGACCCTGACTCTGTACATTTGTGCCCGCAGGCCTATTCTTCAGTTCCGGTCAGCAACATGACCCAGGGCTTGGCTTCCATGAATACCTACATGACTATGAATCCCATGAGCTCCAGCAGCAACATGACAGCAGCAGGTTCCTTTAATATGTCTTACGGCAACTCAGGCTTGGGAGCGGGACTGAGCCCTAGTGGTATGTCTGGCATGGGAGCGGGAGCCGCCAGTGCTATGAATGGTATGGGGCCTGGAGTCCCCTCTATGGGCGCCGCTCTGAGCCCCTCCAATATGAACGCTATGTCAGCCCAACAAGCCTCAATGAACAGTTTGTCCTATTCCAGTATGAACCCGGGTATGAGCCCCATGGCATACGGGTCGTCCAACATCAACAGGGCAAGGGACACTAAGACTTTCCGGAGAAGTTACCCCCACGCGAAACCCCCTTACTCCTACATCTCACTGATCACCATGGCCATTCAGCAGGCGCCCAGCAAAATGCTGACTCTCAGTGAGATCTACCAGTGGATCATGGACCTTTTCCCGTACTACAGGCAAAACCAGCAGCGCTGGCAGAACTCCATCAGGCACTCCCTGTCCTTCAATGACTGCTTTGTTAAGGTGGCCAGGTCCCCAGACAAGCCGGGCAAAGGCTCTTACTGGACCTTGCACCCCGATTCCGGGAACATGTTTGAGAATGGTTGCTATCTTCGTAGGCAGAAGCGATTTAAGTGCGAGAAAACGCAAGGGGGGAAAGGCAACCAAGATGGCAGGAAAGATCATTCTGGCCCATCGTCTCCATTGCAGCGGGTACATGGCAAATCCAGCCAGATGGACAGCAGCTCCTCCATGTCCAACCCTTCCAGTAGCCCTCAAGCCTTGGAACACAATGGTTCTAATGGGGAGATGAAACCACAGGTTTCAGCAGGTCCTTCTCCCCTTTCTTCCCACCAGAACCACTCTACTCACTCCTTGGCCCATGAATCCCATATTCACCTCAAGGGAGACCCCCATTATTCCTTCAACCATCCATTCTCCATCAACAATTTAATGTCATCTTCAGAGCAACAGCACAAACTGGACTTCAAAGCATATGAGCAGGCTCTTCAGCAGTATTCCTCTTATGGAGGGGGACTCCCAGGGATGCCTTTAGGCAGCCCCTCTATGTCTGGGAGAGGGAACATTGAACCTTCAGCCCTGGAACCCACATACTACCAAGGGGTGTACTCCAGGCCTGTCCTAAACACCTCATAGGACCAGTAGTATTCTCCTGGAAAAATTCAGTGGGCTTTGCTTTCTTCAGATCTGGACTGTTACCTAAATAGTGTATCGATATAAAAAAAAGGGATTATACATATGTTATTTTAAGCAAGAAAATGAAAAAGTAAAAAAAAAAACAAAAAAAACAAAGTAAGGGCAAAAAAAATGTAAACAACAGGTTTTGGGATCTTCCAAATGTAATATAAACCACGAGGTCAAGTGAGAGCTGCAGTGGGGTGTATTTAAACTGTTTTATCCTGTATATATTGTGATATGTCTTATCATTTCCCCAAGGTGCGTTTACAAGTGAGTTTTCTTGCAGTCACACCATTTAGACAAAAAAAAATGAAGAAATTCACAATATTTTTGTTTCATTAGACATATATAAATATATATCTATAAATATATGTACTCCAAGATTGTGAAGGACATTTGTGCTGTGAAAATTCTCTTCCCTGTCTTCAAACGTATAGTTTTCACTTAGGGACAGAATCCCCTCTCACTTACATTTATACAACTTTGTTACCAAACTTTTTTTCTTTTTTTTTAATTTAAATGTATTTTTAGCATTTGGTGGAGCAATTTTTAACGCGGCTAAATAGTTTGGGGGTCAAACAGGCGCCTACTGTGTTTCGCAGAAATTCTGCATTATTCTATTTAGCTTTTTATTCTCTATGACAGAATAGTGTTAAGTGAGAAACATAGGTCATTTCAAAATGAAAGGTCGGATGAATGTCTGCTGGGGTCACACCCTAACTGGCTATTTCCCCTGTAGATTTAGGGGATACCCCTCAGGGATAAGCTAGGAAAAGGGTCTTTAAGTCTTTTTATCTTTTTTTTTTTTTCTCGATTATTATTTTTTTTTATCTGTATTTTGTTTCTCAAGTATCCGTAATTTATTGCATGGTTTCTACCCGGTTTGGTATCCGTGAAATTGTTTAAAAAAAAATATGGCTCAATAAATAACACAAATTGTTCGACTTAAGTTTTTAATTTCTAAAATGTAATTAAACTATTTTGATTTTCGAAAAGTAAAAAAAAAAAAACAGAAGTAATAAAAAACAAAATACACAATTGAAGTTTTGGGTGTTTTTGTGTAAAATATGTTAAATACATTTCGATGCGAGATTCATCTATCTTTATTTAGTAACATCTACTTGTATAACTCTGTCACTTTTCTGGTACATTAGTGATGCAGAAAATTGAACGAATTTAATAACAAAAAACGCATAGTTATATTATCGCTTGCCACCTGTTTGTACACAAGATATATCCAAACGGCAAAGACTAATTTACCCCAAAATACACACACAAATAGAATACATACTGTGTGTATATATGTTTGTGTGTATATATATATATATCTATATATATATATATATCTATATATCTATATATATATATATCTAGATATAGATATAGATATATATATATATATATATATATATATATATATAACTTCAAAAAAGAATGTTTCGGCTCCTAACTCAAAAAAAGAAAATATTGTAGGCTTTATAAACCCATTTTTAATTCGTATCTTTATATCTTCATAACAGATGCAGCACAGACAACACTGCACTATATGAGGGCAAGGGGGAATAAATATATATATATCTCTACCTTCTGCCTCCTGTTTTTTACGGTAATGAAACTCCTCAGTAACTTATAATATCCTTATATTTTACAAGAGGGGGTACTTAATTCATTATATATATATATATATATATATATATATATATATATATATATATATCTATAGATATCTATATATATCTATATATATATATATCTATATATCTATCTATCTATATATATATAGGTTTGAATAATAAGACTGTAGTTACTGGCCTGATGTTCTGGAATACATAGACTAATTGTTGCATAACAAATAGACATTGCCAGCTGGTCATCCCTTGAGATTGGCAAGAGGAGTTTGCACTAATGGGGAGCCTGTCAATCAGTCACTTGGCTACTGGTTGTTATAAAGAGTCGAAGGGGACTCCTCTGTTCACACTTTACTGCCAGATACAACGTTTTAACCCCTTTAAAGAGCTACCGACCCCAGAAAATAAACTTTTTTAATAGCTATCATAATAGTATTTATAATTTTTGCCATTAAAGTATCTGCCTGATGCTTTTACATTACCTTTCTTACTACCCTATTCCTCTATGAGGGGCTGTCATATTTGTGTAGCAGGAGTCCTTTAGCATTAGACACTCACACTTTAACTGACAGTCAGGTTTAGGGACTTCAAGTGACAATTACTTACAGAAGCAGAACTAACAGCGAAAAACAATTAACATGACCTATAGGTAACTTTTCATGTAGATTAACATTTTCAAATTAAAATTGTTAGTGTCAGTATCCCTTTAAGAGAATATGAAGTTGACTACATTATGTTTTTTTCGTTTCGAATTGTGTTCCTTCCCTGCAAGTACATGTACTGTATCTTTTACTTAGACTACAAATGATATTCTAAATTGTAATCGCATTGTCTGTGGGAAGCTGCGTCTCGAATAAATGTCTTTCCCTCCCTCTCTCTTTTCGTTTACCTGCGAATTCTGTGGAACATTTCTTTTCCTGCCCTCAGGGTACGACTGAAGATTTCTAGAAGAAGAGGACACCTGCAGGTTTGTTGGGCGCCGGTGGGAGGAGCAATGCTGAGATCGCACTGGGTCGCACATCAGTGTAGCAGTCGTGCATATTTTCGTTTGCAGAAATTAAATTAAACATGGGCATTTTTGCCATATTAGTCAATAGTTTTAATTTTCTCTAAAATCCCAGCTACTATATACCCTTTATCTCCTGTATATCCAATTCCCATCTGACCGCTGAGGTTGAGTCCAGTGTTTGCGCTCATTAGCGCCAGCGCTTTGTATTGGTTTCTTGATTTCACTGATCTGTTTTGTTTACGCGCTGCTCATTACTGGGGATCGTTTAGAAAAACACAGAAACTTCCCTCCAGTGCAGTTACCTTATCTTTATGCTGCAGGTAGATACTGAAAGCAATTCTCCAATTGGTTGCTATTGGTTACTGCACTGAGGCTAATTTTACAACAATTCTGCTGCCAGCAATGACCCAAATCAGATGTTTTTGTTGGTGGCAAAAAAGACTTTTCTTTTTTTTAGTTTTTATTATTTTTTTAAATTATTTTATGAATAGATAGTTACATCAATAACATAAATGTACAATAACAAAAGAAAGTACATGCAAAAAAAAAAATGCAATAATTAATAAGGTAATTAATACAAGCATTCTAATATATTCATTTTTAAAAAAACAAATAAACAAATGAATCAAATTTCTAGTACAAACTATAGTGATATTGGATATTGTAGGACTATTGTCTAAAATATAGTAAGGCTTTTCTATTTCTACTTGTCACCTTAGGTAATATACATTTCCTGCCATTTGCAATTATTAGCACCTACAATCTCATTGGCTACAAATATGTCCCACTGAGCAAGACTTTCCCATAGGTGTCTATTAAATTAATTTTTTTAAGGGGTGGTTCACCTTTCAGTTAATTTTTAGTATGTTATAGATCGGCCAATTTTAACCAACTCTTCAATTGATCTTCATTATTTATTTTTTATTGTTTTTAAAGTATTTCTTTCCAGCTTTCAAAAGATGGGTCACTGACCCCATCTAAAAAAAACAAAGCTCTGTAAGGCTACAAATGTATTGTTATTGCTACTTTTTATTCCTCATCTTTCTGTTCATGCCTCTCCTATTCATATCCCAGTCTCTTATTCACATCAGTGCATGGTTGCTAGGAGAATTTGGACCCTAGCAACCAGATTGCTTAAATTGCAAATTGGAGAGCTGCTGAATAAAAAGCCACATAACTCAAAAACCACAAATAATAAAAAATAAAAACCAATTTCAAATTGTCTCAGAATATCACTCTCTACATCATACTAAATATTAATTTAAAGGTGAACAACCCCTTTAAAGAATTTTTAGAACCAACAAAAACTTGCAATCGTTTCTGCCATTTCCAATGCCGAAACTAGTGTGAAAAAAAAAAATACAATGAGAAAATGCCAAAAGAAAATAGGGGAAAATATCCAAACAATTTGATTTTTATTTTGAACAGAAAAATATTGAGTAAATCTGCCCTTATGTATTTGCCTGTGTGTTCTGTGCTCCAAATGTTATATCCCTGCTGTGGGGGTTGCTTGTGTGTGTATGTGTGCTGTTGTGAGTGGGTGTGCAGGCTGCCTCTGTCAGTGTGTGTTTGCTCTGCAATATTTGCGCTGTGCATGCCTGGGTGCAGGGTTGTTATGGTGAGTAGCCTGTTATTATGCAGCACTAAGCTCTGGCCTACTGTGTGCGCCCAATAATATATTCCTGTCCTCTCAGTAAAGTCCTGAGGGAATCCCATTCACTTTCATTCGCTTGGTGAGTCTTACCCGTCTGCTTGATAGGCAGCTTACACTTCTGGGATTTATTTCTCTCCCTAAAATGCTCTGTATCTTTATAGATTGAGCATGGCACACTATCCATGTATTATTATGAGTAATTATAGGAAAATACACCCTGTGATTTTCCTAATACTTTGTTCAGTACATCTTAACAGTAGGTACATCACTTAACACAGTGGGAACAAATTGATTTTAAATTTAAAAAAAATGTCTCAAATATAAAATCTATGAGTATATGGAATTATCAGTAAAAAACTCTTTTTTTTTTCAAAATCAAATAATTCTAAGCAACTGTCCTATACCCATGCATTAAACATCTGATTGTTAAGTTATTTGTCATTTCTGTTGAATACAGTATGCATCCGGCTGTTTTTATTCTCTGCACTCCTGGTTCTGACTCCTGAAAAATTTTAAAGGAAGCTAGGTCTGGGGGAGTCAAAAGCAGAGAACAGAAAAGGGGATACACAAATAACTTTTTTTTTTTCCAATAGCAATTAGAAACAACTTTGAACCATTTCCATTTAATGAATATTTATTAAACAAGTTTCATTGTCTTTCTTTAGGCAAAAAGGTCATTTTTGAGCGAAGATTCTCTTAAACAGTTTCCAAAGAACCGCAACATGTGTTAGTTCTCAGCCTGTGTAGGATTTTTAGGAGCACATTTATCTGCTGGTAAGAATAGAGTTCACCCTTTTAATATTATAACCTAAAAAAATACAAGCGAAAGAGAATTTTTCACTCTGTGATATTAATATGCCCATTAGAGGCAAGCATCAGTCATACATGGGGTAACTTTGTATTACCCCAAAAGCTAAAAGTATTTATTATTTATCTATGCATTGTCAGTTATTAAAGGCTCTTTTTACCCTTTCATAGTCGTTTTGTGAATGCAATTTAGATAGTGTCAAACTGCCAGCAATATAGTTGCACTGACTACTGGTACATATCAGTCAGTTATACCAGCTGCGGTACCTGGGGAAGGAAACGGTTACCTTTCCTTATTAACTCACTCAGTAAGGGAGAGTTCACAGGCCTGAACTTTGCTCAGATAAATGTCCCAGCCCTCTCTTTCCCATTCTCTTTGTTACCAAGCTGTATTCATACACTTCCCTAAATTTTTAATCTATAGAACTGCAAAGGGGGGGGGGCAAGTAATTCTGTACTGTGTCCCCCAGTGAGACGGTGTACAATAATGATGTGTTTACATGTATAATAGAGATAAAGTGGAGGGAACTAGCAAGCACATGCAGCTACAACCTAGAGGTAGAAAGAGGAACATTGCAGTCTATAGATTCATTATACTCACACACACGTGTATATATATATATATATATATATATATATATATATATAATCCAAGAATAAAACCGCACTCCAAGGTCTTGAAATAGTGAAAAAAAGTGGAAAATGTATTTCAACATTTTGGCACACTAACTCGGGCCGTCTTCAGTGTGTGTCGAAACGTTGAAATAAATTTTTTACTTTTTTTCACTATTTCAAGACCTTATTCTTGGATTGTTATGCTATGCTATAACCAGCACCCAGGCGGTTGCCTATATCGCGAGTGCACTACTATAGACTTATATATATATATATATATATATATATATATATATATATATATATATATATATAATCCACAATGGAACGCACAACCACAAGTTAAATCCAAGCCTGGGTGCCAGTCCGTATTTAATTAATAGCATACATCCAATGGTGACAGCACTCTGAGTTAAGTAATGATGAAAACAAAAAAGAATAAACTATAACAGGTTTATTATATCATATAATAAACCTGCTATAGTTTATTCTTTTATATATATATATATATATATATATATATATACATATATATATACACACACATACAGTAGGTTGGTCAGGCTGATTTAAAAAGAAAGCAAAGAAGAAGAGAAACCACATGTATATACTGTTGGTTTTGATGCTATTCATGTTCCAAATGTTCTTGCTGGTCACCTTCCCACAAAGTGCTTGTTACTTTGTCTTCTACATTTCTGAATTCCAGCAGGACATTATTTATAAGTAGCATCCCCCAAGATATGTGTTATACCTGATGGCTGTACGTGTACACACATAGGGGCAGATTTGTCAAAACATGAGATTACAGCCGACCACAGAAAATGAATGAACAGGTTGTGGGTGAGTTTTTCTGTGGTGAGCTCTAATCTAACACTTGAGTCTGCCCCGTAATATTACTTCTAAGTGCCTGTTGAGAACAGAGTGGGACACGTTTATAGCCAGGGACACAGCATACAAAGCCTTTGCACATCTGCATCCCCTCATAAATTTGCAGGTAAAGTAACAAAAGTTTCGCCCAACTGTGCAAAGCTTGTGACTTGCCCACAAGGTAGCCTTATTATTTCCAGATCCTTCAAGGAGCTGGTATGCCCCAGGTTTAGGCTGTACCCTGTGCTGCATTGCAAAGAAGAGCAGAGACAGAGGAGCAGGTGTTCCAATAGAACCCCCCTTAACTAGCAGTTAGGCAGGTTAAAAAAAGAGTTAAAAGGTTAAATTTGATAGACGTGTGTTTTTTTTTCAACCTACTTATTATGTTACTTATGGTGATGATTGGCAGGAGCCACCCAATACACCACAGCAAAGATCAGGGACTCAAAGGTATGCTGGGGAATGCAAGGACACTTTTGTCAACAGTCATTTTCTCTTCTTTCATAAATAGGCCCAAGTATACAACATTTCCCTCTTTTCCTGAACGTTCGATTGACCAAATATCTCACAAATAACATGAACATAAGCCAGAAAATATTAAAATGATGATGTGATGCAAAGTAGTCTGTGGCATGCTTGGGCAGACAGTAACCAAAGAAATGTATTTTGAGGCCACTGCATGCCTGTAGGCTTCAAGTAGTACAGGTCTGCCCTGCACTAAAATATCTATATTTTGTTCATTTTCCATGTTTGTTTACCAGTGTGTTCTATGTGGTAATTTCTATAAAAATCAGGCTCTTCTATTCATGAAATAATTGATAACTCCAAAGACACAAACGCACACATTGAAACATATACATGATTTACAGTCCTGCGCAAAACCAGTTTGTTAAGCCGGAACCTGACCCACAACACGGACCTGCAATCCGCATAATTACCCGCTTGGAAGAAACAGGAAGTGCTGTCATTGTAAACTGGAAGTGACATCATTAGAAGTTGGCATGATCAGAAAAAAAGGAGTAAAACAGGAAGTGCTGTCATTGTATACCGGAAGTGACATCATTGGAAGTAGGCCTGATCAGAAAAAAAGGAGTAAAACTCGATATTGAGAAGACCCACAAGCAGCCAACCCAGGGAACCGCCGACCCACATCTATATTCCCGCTCCCAAAACTTCCCGACCTGCTGCAGGACTCTAACATGAGCATAAACATACATATACCTGTACATGCAGGGGCTTAACTACAGAGGAAGCAGACCCTGCGGCTGCAGTGGGGCCCAGGAGATATAATGGGCCTCATGAGCCCCTAAGTTATGACTCATTGGTAAAACAGGACAACCTCTGGATATTTTGGGGGCCCAAAAATGATTTTGCTGTGGGGCCCCAATAACATCTAGTTACGCCACTGTGTACATAAACTGGGTATCTCTGATCCCTAAAAAACTGACTTGCAACTCTACAATGTTCAAAATAATTTACCTTTTAACAGGTTAACAGGTGGGCCCATTCCATATATGGCTCGGTTCATTCAAGGTAACGTTATCCATAAGGCAAATGTGGACCTGTTGGTATAGCACCCATATTCTCTTGCATTCTAGACGGGCTGCACTGATTGCATTTAATCCTGGCCATTTCAGGTGTCACTTCCACCTATTCAATGGTTATTCTAGCGTCTTTACCCACCCCAGTTGAACAGGTCAGTGTGGCTGGATCTTTGGTACTGAGCCCTCTAGGCTAGCCTTTGGCAGGTTAAAGCATGGAGCCAAAGGCACCAGTATGGATAAGACAGCTGGAAGCACAGGAAAGAAAACATAGTGCTGTACAGTTTATTGACCATGGAATGCCCCTCAAAGTGCACAATTCAGATTTTTTATGTAATATCTAAACTTATTAGTACCATCATCATATTTTATTTCAAACAGGGGTTGGCCAATAATTTCACAAACAAGGGTTACAGAATAAAAATGGGTAAGAGGGCCCTGCTTCCAAGAGCTTACAATCTAAAGTTTTATGGTGAGTGTTTAGCAGCATTTGTCAACAACGTGCCAAGGAAAAGTGGCATTCCAGGTTAAAACAAGACATTGCATTGGGAAGAATTTAGTGGCATTAGTCAGAGTCAGACTTTGTAGATTTGTACCTGATAATGTTGCTTCAGACTGAATAGAACGTCCCAGTGAATACAAGGCATCTATATATATATATATATATATAAGAGGGACACACTATATTGCTTGCCTCAGGCGTGACATTCACTAATGATCATATTAAAAAGCACAATACATGTCCACCAGGGTTGCAGCAGAATACATCTGCAGAGGCATGCAATTGAGCAGCATCCACCAATATATGACTTTAGACATGCTCCCATCAATAGGCATGCAAGATAAGAAATATTCACAATTAAACACAAAATATGGCCTCGGGAAAGTATGCATTATAAACTCTACCAGTATGTTAGCTTTTTCATATTGCAAACTGCACTGAACCCCAGTTCCCACTTTTGCAGCAGTAGCTGGAGAGCTGTTACTGGTTAAAGGTGAGACATAAAGCAAAACAAAACTGAGAATCCCTTGTAGCCAGTTTCTTTCCTCTCGATGTGGCTGTTGTGGTCACACATATGGACGTCTTCCTCCATGACTCTTTCATCTGTATTCTTTCTCATGTGTCTTTATCTGTCTTTACTTTTCTCCTTCTCCCTTTAGTCCTTTCGTCATTCATTCAAGTTCTAACTTTGCTCTTTTCACGGACCCACACAATTGTGTTATTGGAGATAATGTATTCAATCCCTTTAGAGTGTTGTAGCGGGGGAGTTGTATCTAGAGTGGCTTTTCCCTTCAGACTTCAAATAGAAGGCCGAGAAGCAACGTTGCCCTGATAACTGCTTTTGATGTGAAGGGGATAGTTATTGTCCCACAAATTCTATCCTTGGGGGATAAGAAGAGGGGGGCTTGATCGGTAACATCAGGGGACTTTAATAAGTTGAGCAACCAGACAAGATTAGTGTACTTTACAGCATTCCATGCATTTAGATATTGATGCATATTTAACATGCTGTATATTATAAGAAATAGAAACGGTACAATCTCATTGTTTTTCTTCAGTTCTTATAATACCCAAATTCACATGGGGATTGAGCCTAGAAAGCTTAAATACTACTGTGATATAGGCTAAACATGATAGCTCTTTCAGTATCCTTGTTAAGAGAATGGGCCCATGTAATCATAACACAGGTATGGGACCTGTTATCCAGAATGCTTGGGACTTGGAGGTTTACAGATAACAGATCTTCCCATCTTGCCCGCCTTCATATTTTGTTAATTATTTGGCACCTTACTCTTTCCAGCTTTCAAATAGGGGTCACTCTGTGAAGCTATAATTTTACTGCTATTGTTACTTTTTGTTGCTTATCTTTCTAATCAATCCCTCTCATACTCATCTTCCAGTCTCTCATTGAACCAACTGCCTGGTTGCTAGGGTATATTGCACCCTAGCAACCAGATAGGCACTACAATTCCAAACTGGAGAGCTGCCGAAGAAAAGGCTAAATAACTGCCCAATTGCAAAACAGCTCAGAATATCACTCTACGTGATACTAAAACTAATTTAAAGGTAAACTGCTCTTTTAATGGTTTTAATGGCAGGAAATAATGCAGGTCCCAACTGTAACAGGAAGAGGTGTAGCCATAAGAGACACGACTCTGTCCAGTTACTGGTTGATTGAACCTAGCATGTGTGTGTGTGCATTTGGTTTGTTTCAGAGCACAGTGCCTCATATGAGCCAGAAGGATGGACTTTAGTACTTTAAATGGCAGTGTTTCTCTATGGTATTATCCAATATCACATACTAAAAGAAAAATGTATTTTACATATGTGCTATTAAATGCGATTTATGTTAAAGAGATGTTGTAGCTTCCCTTTAATACGGGTAGATCGGGTTAAAGGTGATAATGCAAATCCCAAGTTTTCCATTTAAATTTTTATGGCTATGTTCAATGCCTTAGATGGAGATATACTTTTTTTTATTATAGAAAAGATTACTTCTGACCATTAATAGATGTGAATAGATGCGACTGTGCCTTTAAACGATTCCGCAGCCTCCTCCCAGACATCTCACCATGATAATTTCAAGGTTGCTCCATTGAAAGGTTTTCTTCTTTTAGCCTCTGAATAGCTCCAGTTTGTTTGATCCTTGTTTTATTGCCTTGTCTGAGAAGAGAATATCCCAGATAGTGACTTAGACTTGCTCCTCACCTCTTACAAAATGACTGAACAGCTTGCCTTTAATATCTTCTGGATTTAAAGAAAGACTCCCACACCCAGGGGAGACCACAAGCAATAGAAGGTGGAGATCAGGATGTATATTACTGTGGGCATGACTGTCATCAACTGGACTAGACTCAGGAAAAAGATAATGTCAGAAAATACATTTATTAGCAAGAGTTATTATGGCTGTTATTGAACCGGCTCTATCTGCAGATACACTGCCATGATCCAAATATATAGAATAATCTGTATTCCTATAATATATGGCTCCTATAAGCACACAAACTGGCCCGGTAACATTCACAGAAAAACTATCATATATATGCACATACATATAAGCTGCAATATCTCTTGGAGTAGACCCTATTATTACTGTATTTATTTTTATTATAAAAGCTAATATTAGCTTTAATGAATAATCATACCCAATGGCTTAAAGGCAAACAGTATTTTACTAGGTTGCTAGGCGACGGTCCCTGTGTGACCTGAGCAAAGCCAAAGTAAAATCTATTTAATCTTTGACAATATTCTAATGGTGTCATGGCCTATATACATGATTCAAACGTATACCCCAGCAAAAACATGGAAAACAAACATGGATGCAGCCGTCCGATTTAAATATCCGTTATCTTTTATTTCTTTTAATGTGCCCATAATGTTTTTATGATGACCTCTATACTAAGATGAAGCTGTTATGTTTTATACAACAAAAACATTTTTTAAAAAAAAATGCAAAAACATAATTGTATTGGATGTCACTGAATATATTTATAAGGTTCTTTCACTATACCCCAGAGTGCTTTATAGGAAGGTGCTACCAAAGAAGCCCCCTAAAAATTCTCTATAATTCTGAATGTCCTCCTAGATCACAGGCTTACATTATGTATTAGTATAATTTAATATTTTTTATTAATATGACTCATTACTTCACTGAATTATATGCCATGTATGAAAGCAGCCCCTATGCTCCATCAGTTTCAGCATTAATAGGTTCCTAGTTAGCTCCAGTTCTAGTAAGTCATAGCAGATGTTTCTAACATCATACTACTCAATGCTATCTGCTGTTGGCTGCTATGGGGTAGTAAACCTAGAGGCAAATCGATACTGGGCAGTAATGCATTAAAAACATTTTTTCAAGGGTTGCGAAGGTTCTCATTCATCCAGGTTATGGTATATCTAGAGCAGGGATCCCCAATCTTTTGAAGCCGTGAGCAACAATCAGAAGTAAAAGGAGTTGGGGAGCAACACTAGCATGAAAAATGTTCTTGGGGTGCCAAATAAGGGCTGTGATTGGCCATTTGGTAGCCCCTATGTGGATTGTCGACCTACATTGATACTCTGTTTGGCAGTACACCTGGTTTTTATGAAACCAAAACTTGCCTGGAATTCAAAAAAGGCACCTGCTTTGAGGCCACTGGGAGCAACATTTTGGGGTTGGAGAACAACATGTTACTCATGGGCTACTGGTTGGGGACCACTGATCTAGAGTAATAAGTCAAATCAACAGGACTTGCTGTATTTTTTAGTGATGCACCAAATCCAGTATTTGGTTCTGGATTCGTCCTTGTTTGGCAGGATTCAGATTCGACCGAATCCTCGTGCCTGACCAACCCAATCCAAATCCTAATTCACGAATGCAAATTAGGGTTGGGATTCGTGAAGGGAAATCACATAACTTTTTGTCACGAAAGAAGGAAGTAAGAATACGTTTTTTCCACTTTTTCCCTTCCCATATGCAAATTAGATGCGGATTTGGTTCGGTATTCGGCCAAATCTTTAATGAAGGATTTGGGATTCGGAATAGTGGATTCGGTGCATCCCTAGTATTTTTTGTTCTCTTGAAGAGGTTTCGCTAGTTATGCGACTGCTTTCTCAAATATGACTAGTGAAACGTCTTGGAGAGAAAAAAAATACAACAAGTCCAGTTACCAGTTGACTTACTACTATAGATATTTCAAGGGCAGTAACCAGGATTATCAGTGTTATTATTAATCAAGGGCAGTATCCATGGTAATGATACAGAGGCCAGCACAAAACCCATGGGTTTACTTATAGGTCAGCCCCTTATGAGAGTTAGGGCATGCAGCAGATCAGACCAGGAAGGGGAATTTCTTCTGCCTGATGTAAGGTCTACTGCTCTCTTTGGTGACATCAATGGAGGGTTCTGGTACGTGTCATGAGACCCTATCAGGTACTGGTTAAGGTTGGCTGCAGTTTAGAACAAGAGAAATACAAAATAAAAAACAAGAAAAAGAGGCAAGACAAGTAAAAAGTAGAGAATGGAGAATGGAGGAGAATATGGCACAAGGGAAGAGAGCTAGGATCGGAGAAAGATGTTAGAGCTACAAAATAATGTCTCGAAAAATTTTTAAGTGAACATGCAGGAACAAATACCTGGTACACAGCGGCAGACCGATACCCATACAGTATAATGGTACACCAGGCAGCCACATTCCTTTACAATGAAATCATATAAAGGGGCCAGTCATTCCAGGCACTTGTTGTGGCTGTGGTTTTCCTTGTGAAGGCGGCAACTATAAAAATGCCTCGCACCTTGAGGGTCTATGTGACAGAAAATAATTCTATAGCTCTCACACACATACAGCTAAATATATAATATAATAGAACACGTATCAGAATAGGTAACAAATATAAAAATAACAAACGGCCTCTAAAAAAAGGTGCAGTTATGTCACTTTATACCCCTAAAGCGAATGTGGCCAGGTGTCCCAAGTTTTTGGTATTCTAGTGCATTATGTTCATGAAAACAAGCCAAACACAACAATTTCATAAATGCACTGAACCATACAGATGATACTGTTTGTGAAATAGCTCAGGCTTAAATGGTAATGGCTAGAAAGATGATGCAATGAGGGTAAACAAACTTGTTCCAATGGTGATGATATATGAACAATAATAATAATTTACAGGTTATTCTGCATTTTATGTTGAGCGAGGGGGGGGGTAAGATGAGAGGATGCCTAAGAGGAAAACAAAGGTGATGTCTCATACTCTCATTCCTATTATATGAGTTAGCCACATAGCTATATTATACCAATACTACTGACTATATACTTAAAAAGGGAGAGCTGGGAAGCCCCAATAGATTGAATTTCTATTGTGAGACTTTATTATTGCACTAGTTAGTCAAATATTATGAGGTACTTTGCAATGTCTGTGATTTATTATCTTATATGAGAAAAAGGTCTATTTGCTAACCACTATCCAGGTTACTGTTATACATTTCTGTACTTTTTGGTTTTTTCTTTTGTTTTCTTTTGATCTATTTTTGTTTTTTGCTTTATTTGCTCTTATTGGAAAAAATCATAAATAAAGAGATTTTTAAAAAAAAGAGGGAGATCTGTAGCACATTTCAGTAGGGGTAGAGTGCCTGGGGAGAGTTTTTTGGTTCTCTGTAACATCTTAAAGGGATACTGTCATGAGAAAAATTTTTTTCCCAAAATGAATCAGTTAATAGTGCGGCTCCAGCAGAATTCTGCACTGAAATCCATTTCTCAAAAGAGCAAACAGATTTTTTTATGTTCAATTTTGAAATCTGACATGGGGCTAGACATTTTGTCCATTTCCCAGCTGCCCCAAGTCCTGTGACTTGTGCTCTGATAAACTTCAATCACTCTTTACTGCTGTACTGCAAGTTGGAGTGATATCACCCCCTCCCTTTTCCCCCCTGCAGCCAAACAAAAGAACAATGGGAAGGTAACCAGATAACAGCTCCCTAACACAAGATAACAGCTGCCTGGTAGATCTAAGAACAACACTCAATTGTAAAAACCCATGTCCCACTGAGACTCATTCAGTTATATTGAGAAGGAAAAACAGCAGCCTGCCAGAAAGCATTTCTCTCCTAAAGTGCAGGCACAGGTCACATGACCAGGGGCAGCTGGGAAATTGACAAAATGTCTAGCCTCATGTTAGATTTCAAAATTGAATTTAAAAAAATCTGTTTGGGTGGGTGGTGCACAGGTTCTCTGTAAAGCAGAACGACTTCAAGTTCCAGAATGAATCACTTCACAATGGAACAAGATGAGGGAGGGGATTACAATACTCTATGAGCCTAAGGGGAGTGGAGAACTAGTTCCTGAAAGCACAGGGACAGCATATCATGGGCTCCTTTCGATCTGAGGAATCTGGTACATCTATATAAAAAGAAAAAATACATTAGATTTATTTCTGTCAGTTCCAATAGTGTTTATGCACAAATTCTACATAATCCCAATTGAATGGTGATTAGAGAGGAGCTATCAATCAACCCTATTTACCTCTGGGAGGACTAAAGTAATGTACTTTGCCAATTCATTTTTTTACAAATTCTGAGTTTTTCATATATATGATCTTTTGATTGACTAGCAAAGAGTTAAATTAAAAGGAATAAGGTAAAAGTGATGTGTAGGACATGAGATGCTCCAAGTAGAGAAGCATAAGAGTTAAACCTTCTGTGCAAATAACTCACCAAGTCAATTTAATATGATTATCTTCTAACTGGAGCTGGATAGTAAAGTGGGGTGAATGGAGTGGGGTGAATGGAATGGGGTGTCAGGTCTCCAGCGTGACATTACATTACAATAGCTGAGCAGATTGGGTGTGATATTAAAGAAAACCACAGTATAGATGGCAGGCTCTCAGGGCCACAATCAAGTACAGCTATAGGTGCTTGGGACCTGGGATTTTCTGGATAAGGGATCTTTCTGTAAGTTGAATTCCCATACCTCAAGTCTGCTAAAATCATTTTCGTCTTTTCATAATATGTAGATTTCTGGATAGTGAGTTTCTGGATAAGGAATCTTTCTGTAATTTTAGTTCCCATACCTTAAGTCTGCTAAAATCATTTTCATCTTTCCATAATATGTAGATTTCTGGATAGTGAGTTTCTGGATAAGGGATCCCATACCTATAATTACAGAATCAGGCAAAATGACTGAGATGGCTGCCTCCACACCAAAATTACAGCTTACAGATTCTACAGCTAAAAAAACATAATCATAACATTTTAAACGGTAGAGTGAATTATTTGCAATGTAAACAGTGTAATTTAGCAATAAAAAGTTAACCTTAAAAATAATGACAGAAGCCCTTTAATATCGTGTCATTCCAGAAGCAAAGATGGCTGTAAATCTGATAATTTGTTGCATTATTTGGCTTCTTGGTTAGGGTGGGCACTATATTATTATTAACCACAATATTAATGAACTAGAGGCCTCTGTGCAAATCATATTTACTATATTAATGCAATCTGCTCTGGAGTTTGGGTTGGCAGCTATGGGGAATACTAAAACACATGCTGCAGGGCTATGCAGAAATCAGTTCAGTTTAAGTTCTGACAGCTGTCAATCATACAGTGCTGCTGATTGCATTTCATTGTACAGGTATGGAGTCCATTAGACACAAACCCATTATCCAGAATGCTGGGAATTAAGGGAAGGCCATCTATCATAGAGTCCATTAATCAAATAATTAAAATTTTTGAAAATTATTTCCTTTTTCTCTGTAATAATAAAACAATACCTTGTACTTGATCCCAACTAAATTATATTTAATCCTTACTGGAGGCAAAACAATCCTATTGGGTTTAAATTATTTTTTAGTAGACTTAAGGTATGGTGATTTAAATTATGGAAATATCCTGAGCAACTGGTTCCATACCTGTATAAGTATCTCCATATTCAGAAAACAAGTACAGGAATGGGACGGGACCGGGGGCTTTCCGGATAACGGCTCCGTAATTTGGATCTTCATACCTTAAAGGAGAAGGAAAGGCTAAAATTAAGTAAGCTTTATCAGAAAGGTCTATATAAATACACCAGTAAACCCTCAAAGTAATTCTGATCCGAGTCCTCTGTCAAAAGAAACACCACATTTCTTTGCTTTTATTGTGTACACATGGGCTTCTGTATCAGACTTCCTGTTTTCAGCTTAAACCTCCAGGGCATGGCCTTGAGCATGCTCAGTTTGCTCCTCTCCCCCTCCCTCCTCCCATCCCTACTGTAATCTGAGCTCAGAGCTGTTAGTAAGCAGGGAGAGACTCAGGCAGGAAGTGATGTCACACCAAGCATATATGGCAGCTTCTATCCTAAACAAACAGAGACAGTGTCTAGAGCTGTTTACTCAGGTATGGTAAAGCATTCTGCAGAATAAATATAGCGTTCTAGCTTGCACTATTGTGGCTATTCTATTGGCAATAAACTGTCTTGGAGCTTTCCTTCTCCTTTAAAAGGGTGGTTCACCTTTAAGGTAACTTTTATTATGTTATAGAATGGCCAATACTAAGCAACTTTTCAATTGATTTTCATTGTTTATTTTTTATAGTTTTATAGTTATTTGCCTTTTTCTTCTGACTCTTTGCAGCTTTCAAATGGGCGCCCCTGACTCCCTTAAAAAAAACAAATGCTCTGTAAGGCTACAAATGTATTGTTATTGTTATTTTTTATTACTGATCCTTCTGTTCAGGCCTCTCCTATTCATATTCCAGTCTCTTATTCAAATCAATGCATGGTTGCTAGGGTAATTTGGACGCTAGTTACCAGATTGGTTAAGATGCAAATGAAAGAGCTGCTGAATAAAAAGCTAAATAACTCAAAAACCTTCAGTAATAAAAAATGAAAACCAATTGCAGAATATCCCTCTCTACATCAAACTAAATGTTATCTCAAAGGTGAACAACCTCTTTAAGTCTACTAGAAAATCATATAAACATTAAATAAACCCAATAGGCTGGTTTTGCTTCCAATAAGGATTAATTATATCTTAGTTTGGATCAAGTACAAGCTACTGTTTTATTATTACAGAGAAAAAGGAAATCCATTTTAAAAATCTGGATTATTTGATTTTAATGGAGTCTACGGTTGACGACCATCCCGTAATTCGTAGCTTTCTGGATAACGGGATTCCGGATAACAGATCCCATACTTGTATGCCATAGTTATTATGGTTCATTGTAAACGAATGTAAAGGGAAGTGTAACTTATTGGCGCTATTTAATAAAATAATGATGGCTATAACAATGCATCTCTTTCCAATAACTGATGGTTATGGAGAACTGATGGTGACAAGAGTTTTAAAAGTCTATTTAGGGACAAAATATATATATTATAGCTTAGGAATAGAATCAGGGGCAATGTTTGCCCTGGAATAGTAACTAATCCATCAGATGCTAATATAGAAAAGGCTAACTGTTGATGGTTGCTTTGGGTTACCGGCCTAGGTAGTCATTGCATAACTGCTTTTGTTCTTGCCCTCTCGCTGACTATCTCAGTCACAGTAGCCAACAGCCCAGACAAATCTATATGAAAAATATCATTACAACAAACTTGAAGACCAGATGCTGGTATATGAGTTATAACTAAACAGAAGCATCCAGAGAAATTGCTCCAACTGTACATGCATTTTCCTTGCCTAGAGAGTCTTTAATCCTTTGAAAAAGCTACTGTCTGATGTTGGCAGGAGGGGAGGAAAGGGGAATAGAATCAAACAAACCCAAAGTTAAACATGGGGTGTGGGGAAGAGAAAGATCAGGCTGAAAACGAGATTGTTTGGAGGGTTGGGAAGAATAGAAATGAGACGAGCAGATAGAGAACTGTCCCAAGGATCAGTGACAAGACAGACAGGGGAAGTGAATTAGCAAGAAAAGGCAAGAAAGATTTGGTGTCGTTATGGCAACTCCCTCGCAGAGTCCTTTTCAGCCTGGGCTGCAAGAACACGACTTTAATTAAAGTGCAGAACATGGGGGTTTTGTATTCCGCTCAAGCCATTCGCCTTGAAAAGGGTTAATCAGGCTCCGAACTCCTTTGATGCTTTAGAAAAAGCATTTTGGGCACAATGTGGGGATTTCTAGTCGGAGAACAGCAGAAGTTACCTCTCAATCAAATGTACCATGAAATCACTCGCATGGATTCCTTGTCTCGTCAGCGGGAGCTCACATCCTATACAGCACTAATAATTACTAATGATTCATTAATGACCGTACGGAAGAAGCCGCCCTCTTGCCCATTCTACCCTTGAGTCTGCAAAATGCAAATCCTTCAGCATACAAAAAACTGCTGACTAAATATCTAGTTAGGAATGTTTGGTTATCATTATATAATCATTGCACACTTCTGCTTTAATGTGTGCCTTCAGAAGCACTGATTTGGTCCCGATGTTACTTACAAGGGTAGTAGTCTATCTCATTGCACAGGACATCTAAGGCCAAAGAAGAAGCACTTGCAGGAGTTAAAATAAAGCTAATCATATCGGGAATGCACCAAATTTATCATTTCTGCATGCAGTCCAATACCAAATCTTCAGTGGTGGAACTACCAGGGTGCTGGGGATGCATTGGGGCCAACCCAGGATTAGACTGGGCTGGCGGGACACCAGGGAAAAAAGCTGGGGACCCCAACAGAGGAGGTGCACCCTTCCCCCTTGGCCCCATGCAGGGGCGATCCTGGCCCCTCCGCCGCCGCCCTCCCTCCCCCGTAAATTCACTCTTAAAGTACCAGGAGCAGCATTTTTGCCGCCCCTGGTATCTAGTGGGGCACTGCTGCCTGAGGCGACAGCCATAACCCGCCTCATTGGCGAAGCACCCCTGGCCCCATATCCACAACCAAATGAATAGAAGGGGAGTTGGCAGGGGGCAGCCCCTAAGGCCTCAGACCCCCCAGTCCAATGTTGGGCCAATCTCTTCCATTGGGTTTCCCCTGATATCACTAAGAACAATGGGGGAAGAGGTCCCCAAGTTACCCTACCTCCACACAAGATCCAGACAAATACTAAACCAAATCTGCACCCTCATTTGCATATTCAGATTTGATAAACTGAAAAAAAAATCATCAAACAAAAAACAAAAAATGTACATGTATGGTACACCCAATGTCCACATGAGTTCCGATTGAGTTTGGTTTAATCTAAGTTTAAAAAAAACCCCAAAAAGAATATAAAGAGCCCAAATCCGACAATATTTGATAAAAGGGACTGTTATCCCAGCTTGTTTTGATTTTCTTTTGTGTAAAGTGTTGTGTTCCTATAGTGCAGGGGTCTCCAACCTTTTTAACCTGTGAGCCACATTCAAATGTAAAAAGAGTTGGGGAGCAACACAAGCATGAAAAAGTCCCTTGGGGTAACAAATAAGGGCTGTGATTGGCTATTTGGTAGCCCCTATGTGGTCTGGCAGCCTACAGGAGGCTTTACTTGGCACTATACTTAGTTTTTATGCAATTAAAACTTTCTTCCAAGTCAGGAATTCAAAAATAAGCACCTGCTTTGAGGACACTGAGAGCAACATCCAAGGGGTCGGCGAGCAACATGTTGCTCATGAGCTACTGGTTGGGGATCACTGCTATAGTGTATAAGAATCTGCTGGCACATGCCCTGAACCCGCAAAGCTTTTGGCCTTTCAGTTTGGTTGCCAGTCAGGGCCACTTTAAGCTAGAGGTAAGATAACCAATGTCTGTCGATTCTTATAGTTGCCCCATGTGGTAGTGCTATTTTCAAGCAGGATAACTTAAATAGAATTGAATTGAATTGAAAAAGTCAGGAAATAAAAGAGCAACTGAGAGATCCTTTCATTAGTCTCTGTCTGCTGGTGTGTCCTGGGAAATGCCCCATTTGCCAATTTATTACATTAATATTTTATAGAACATGAATATTAGTCATTTTACTTGTATAAACCATGTCCGTGCCATGTTCAAATCATTTCAATACTATCTGGTATTTTGCAAAGTAAAGAGTGAAGGAAAGCAATTGAATGGCGACACAGCTAAATGAGGCTAAATGAGCTGTCAGAGTAATGTCTTGCTGTGACTGACAACAGATTTACAAAAGAAAGCCAGTCTATGCCTGCAGGCCATGGTTATAGCACCACGTATATATAATGGAGATACAACTATTTGTAGTGATCTAAAAGAGAGCAAATGAGGTGAGTAAATGCAGATTAAGCCCCTGGCAATACTATGTGGAACTATTTTGGACAAGCTTGTAGCTGCTATTAATATTACTGGTACCGAAGCAGACAGTCCACTGATTCATTCAGTGCCTAGATTTGAGTTTAAGAACTAGCTCACCTGTTTTATATGGGACACCTTGTTGGGAACCAACCTGTTACAGGTCTCATTGGAAATATAACAACAGCATGTACAGATGGACTGAAAATCCAATGTTAATGTGTATATAGTTAGAAACTATTAGTTCCCCCTTTTGCCATATTCCAATGCCTGAAAATCCACACAATATCCCTCAACAACCCCCTATTTACCCAGTGGCTAACTTGCACACGTGCAGTTGCCTATAGCGACCAACCTGCAGTTAGTTTTTATCAGTCTACGAGAAAACCAAATATCTGATTGGTTGCTAGTTGAAGAATATTTGTGCAATTTAGCACCTATTTTAGTAAATCAACTAAATGAGAACTCTCTCCCTCTCTCTATAGCCAGGCAAACTAGGCAAAATGATTAGTGATGGGCGAATCTGTGGCGTTTTGCTTCGCCAAATAATTTGCAAATTTCCAGCGAAATGGCGAAAAATTAAACTGTGCCGTTGTCTCATTTTTGACAGCGCCACAAATTCACGCCTGGCGAATAAATTCGCCCATCACTAAAAACAACAAAAAGGACATAAAAGCACTATAGAATAATGGGCTAGAGCAGTTCTGTCCAACCAATAACCTATAGTGGGCCAATTGTATGTCATACAACATGTTGGAGGGCCGAACTGAATTAAAATGATGAAGCAGACTAGGGGGGCTATAAAAATCCTGCCCAGTTGGATAGCCCTTGGCAAGAGGAATAGATTACAGTAGAGAACATGTACTAAAAAATCACATCACACATTAATAAAGGCAGAAGTAATGGGAAAAATTCACCAATTGTCATAAAAAATAGGGATGCGCCAAATCCACTATTTTGGATTCCAGCGAACCCCCGAATTCTTCGAAAAAAAGATTCGGCCGAATACCGAACCAAATCTGAATTTGCATATGCAAATTAGGGTTGGGAAGGGGAAAACACTTTTTTACTTCCTTGTTTTGTGACAAAAAGTCACGCGATTTCACTCCTGACCCCTAATTTGCATATGCAAATTAGGATTCAGATTCTATTAAGCCAGGCAGAAGGATTTGGCTGAATCCAAATTCTGCTAAAAAAGGCCGAATCCTGGCTGAATCCTGAACCGTATCCTGGATTCAGTGCATGATCATCCCTAATAAAAAATGATCATTTTTCAGCAGGAAAAGGTGAATATTTTTGGCACAATTTGTTTAAAGTGATAGACTGTATTTAAAATAAAACACAGGGACCCCACATTTTGGTAACTACAATTCCCAGCATCCTTTGGCAACCAAGGTTAGAAATTCCAGTTTAAAACTGAACTATTAGCTGGAGCCGATTCACAGCATTTAATGACACCCCATCTAGTTATTCAGGAGTAAGATCCATTTCAGGGAGCTCCATATAATTCATTAACGCTTTTTCTTCTGTACTGTAGTCTATCATTAATGAGTAAATTAGTGAAGAAGAGAAACAATAGGGATTACTGCCTATAGTACTTGATATACATGAGGTCTCAACATCACAAAGGCTGCTCCTTTAGAAGTGGTAATTAATTTAATAGCATCTATATCTATTGGAATCCATTTGTAAATGGTGTTTATTTGCTGGTGTTCTGGGATCCCCTTTCTCCATCCCTGCTCCCAGGCCCGGCCATTTCACTCTCACATATATTAGCTGCCTGCCTTTTCTTATACTTGGACGAGCAGATGGAACAATATGTTGGGGAGGCCAGAGCGGGATTAGCTGCAAGCAATTTAGTGCTGAGACGGAGCAGTGGATTTTCCTGAGCAGGACACCCAGGTTGTTTTGTGTGTGGGGCAGTGACTGGGGGTGGAACGGACAAGCTTGGAACTGGTAATCTGGCCTTTAAGGCTGCCTCTCGCCTGCTTCAACATTCATTCACTGGGCAGAGCATCTATTACAACAAGCAGCAGGGGGTACAACATGAGAACCTCTCTACACCCTAAAACTGGCTATGATCCTTCATTTCAGGCCATCGCTTTTTGTCTTTTTACAAGATAGATCAACATACAAGAAAGCAGATCTTAAAGTAGGAAACAAAGGCATTCTATACTACATAGTCTCGTGTTATTACAGGATTCCACTGCTTAATATGATTAAAAGACAAGATGGCTGGTTAAGCTCTGCCTTTCTAAATGAAATAGACTCCCAGAAGCCTTAGCCGTTGCTGGGAGTTGGGGTTTGGCTTGATGAAACCTATGGGAATGGTATATACAGTAGTGGCCTGACTTGCAAATAGGGTTGCCACCTTTTCTGGAAAAAAATACCGGCCTTCCTATATATTTAACTTTTTCCTATTAATAACATTGGGATAAACCATAATTTTTACCGGCCAGGCCGGTAAAATATCGGCCGGGTGGCAACCCTACTTGCAAACTTCTGTACAGGTATGGGACCTGTTATCCACACACTTTTATTTTCTATTGTATAATAACATTTCTAGGGGTGCACAGTATCCAGAATTCAGCCTTTTTCAGCAGGGACCGGCAGAATCCAAGTGCTTGGCTGAACTGAATCAAGTGACTTTTTGATACACAAACAAGGAGGCTACAGCCCCCATGGGACCGACGCTGATTGCTTTTATCAAATAGTGGACTCAAACTTTCACCCATTGACAAAGACGATTCTAGAAATCCCATAGGAATGAATAGAAAGTGGGTGCGTTTTACCGTGCTGAGCTCTAATCTCACATTCTGGTAAATCTGCTCCTTAGACCCTGACCCAAGGGTTAAGAATTTTTCTTGTAAGTTATAATTTAATACTTCACACTGTTAATGGCAGTGGTTCCGTTGCTCTACTGATAGCTCTCAATGCCCCACACACAGGCTGATAAAAGCTGGCAACAGTCCAAGTCGGCAGCTTATTGGCCCGTGTGTGGGGCCATCCGATGGGCGTCCCGATCGATATCTGGCCGAAAGTAGGCCAGATGCCGATAGGGCAAGTTAAAAAATCCCGTTGGACTGCGGCCGCATCTTTTCGTTGTTGCCGTCCCACAATCTGACCGCCCGTTTGGCCTCCATTCTGATCCGATCGTTGGGCCCTAGGGCCCATGATCAGATCAGCCCGATATTGCCCACTTCAATGTGGACACATCGGGGAGAGATACGCTCGTTTGGTGACATCGGCAAACGAGAGGATCTCCCTGTGTATGGCCACCTTTAGTCACCATAGTATAAGGCACAGGCAATGTTCCCTTTAATATGTGTGCTTAGTACCATGCACATATAAAGGCCTATTTATTATACTGTGTAAAATGAAATTCGCAGAAAAAAACGGAGTAAAAAGCTGTGTAAAATAAATGGCAAACTTATCAAGGTGTGTAAGATTTTCTGCCATTATTTTACTTTGTTTCAGACTTTGCACAAAGAAAAAGACCGTTAAAAAATTATGCCATTTTTATGTGTGGCGAAATTATTTTGCTGTTTTTATACCACATAATAAATCTGCACCATAATGTATGTGCAGCGTCTTTATTCTCTGTATATTTGAATAGAAAGTTAAAGTGAAAGTTGTAAGACAACTGTAGACTTGTTGTCAGGGGTGTAACTACAGAGGCAACAGACCCTGAGGTTGCAGAGGGGCCCGTATAATTCATATACAATTTCAATAAATATTGATAAAACCGGTCAACATTTTGGAGGCCTGAAAAATATTTAGCTGGGGGGCCCAGTAATATCTAGTTACACCACACACATATTCTCGTAGTAAAGCCATAGAACATGATCATTTTTGGGGGATATAAATGATAGGAAACGTCTAATTAGAAATAAACGCTATCTTCAACTTTTACTGTGCATCGGTTCAAAGAGCAAAGCTTAGGAGCCGTAGTTTAGAGCCCAGGCTTTAGAATGGGCTCACATGAGAAGCTATAATCATTCAAACAATGGTAATTGTAGTCAACAAAAAGCAATGTACACCCGTAATAAAAAGTAACGTCTGTTTGTAAAAGTGTTTTATGCATATATTTATCCCTTTAGCTCTCTGACGTACGGCTTATAAATAGCAAGTCATTTCAGTCAGTCGGGGCCTTTAGTCTTTGCCGGTACCCACTTAGCTGCTTATAAACTCTGCCCCAGCGCACACCTCGTCTCTACTTCATAAAACCATTTGCAACTGGCAGACTGCAACTGTCACATTAGTGTTTTTCAGTTGGTAAAAAACAAGCAGCTGTGGAAATGCAAAATGCAAGTGAAATGAAAATTAGAGTGAGGTCGGCAGCTGACCTGTGGCTCTTCATGTACACGTTGTCTCTGCACAGTGTTCCGTGGGGCAAGGACAGCTCATACATGTCACTGCTCCAAAGGACACTAGAACCCGCACAGTCATTCACTAAACAAACAGATCCGTGCCAGGACAAAAAAAGCCACCGAGCTCAGATTAAAAACCAAAAAGTACCTAATATGAAAGGTCAGAGAGATCTTCCTGTCTCTGGAATAGATTTTTGGAGCAGAATTTGTTCCCCTCTTGTTGATTTACATTTGGATTTGTGCCTGATGTGGGTGCACAACAAAGCACTTACCAAGGTTAGAATAATATTCGGATGTTGTGTTCCTTTGGTTTGAGTTGGTTTTAGCACAAAGGACTAGTAAATGGTTACACGGGTGAAGCAACTGTATGCAAGTAAAATTCTGCTGCCCACTTACCTTGTAGTATTCTCCCATGAGGCCAGTGTAGATTCCCTACAGCACAGGTATATGTACTGTATAGTGCTGCAACATAAAGTCAGTGCTAGGGGAATGCACCACAGGCAAAAAAGATCTGCAGGGCGATGGAGAGACGATTGGCTATCTAGAGAATACGATATTGCCCATATTCCATTGACAATAGGCAAGGGTAGCTCATCTTGACATACTTTTAGTATGTTACTTTAAAGATGAGCCAACCACTCAGCAAAGTTCAGACCCATATGGAAGATTGTGTTGACCCATGACCCAATTTACACCTACCGGTAACAACTTTGAGAAAAGGTGGCAACCCTAGCCCCGGTGGGCCCTCAAGGCTCCAGTCCAACCCTGACCTCATGCCTTTATATGGTCTTGAAATACCCCATATCTTTATAATACTCAAGATGAATATCCGAACGGTGCTTATTGATGTCATTGGTTATAATTGGGGCTCTGTGATGTAAAATCATAACTCACTGAAACTTGTCTATTTAAAAAATGAGGCATCTCAAATATGAGGATATTAGAACCTACCTAGGCACTCGATAACCTGTATAAAAGCACACGCCTTTAGCCTTGTTCCTTTATGTGGTCATTGAATTCCCCAATGACTTAAAATATACTTACTGTATATTTTACAAAAGGGGGTTCATTATTCCCTGTACATTTTAAATATCTGACCCCCAAACATACTATCTGGGAAAAATTGGATAGCACTGTCTATATACTTATAGAAATAACTCCACCCTTCTGAAACATTATAACACCATTATGGTAATATATATATATTCAGTATGGGGAAAAATATACCCCGTGATGTAAATATAAGGGTATTAGAAGTCTCCATGATCAAATATTTTATAGAAGTCATGGAACGGCTCAATGACTTCAAATACCCTCACAACACGGGGTTCATTATATTGAATAATAAACAGGTTTCAGGGAATCATGTAACACAAATTACATCATCAAGTCCTGATTATAACTGATGACATCACTAGGTGCCATTTATAAGGATGTCATTTACAGGATATTAGTTGCACTTTTGTATTATATATAATAATGACTCAAGAAGAGCCCTCGCTCACGTAATAGCTAAGTGAGGCAGATAAAAGCAATATATTTTAATAATTTCTTTCCTGATCCCAAAAGTCACCTAACAATACTCATGTCATGACTTTACAATATTATTTTACATATTATTTATATGTCCATGTGTTTGTACACAGAGCAGAGATCATTGCAAGGCAGTTTGTTTTTCAGTCTGTATTACAGGGTTTTCTTGTGTAATTCTTGCAATAAAGATGAATCAGTTGGTTACAACACATTAGAAGCTGCTTGCCTGAGCAGGAGTATTTGGAAAAAGGTCCATTGTACAGCCAAAATTGTGTGGACACCTGCCTGTAAAACTGATTCTGAAACCAAGTTATTACATACCTCCCAACATTTGAAAAATAGAAAGAGAGACAAAAAGATCTGCCACGCATAGTGTTTCGACATTTTTTGACCACACCCATCTATGGCAACACCCCCTAAATATCACATACATTTTACAAAATTTGGAAAGTCTGAAACATTTTTGGGGGTTTTAGTGCCAGGTTTTATGTTTAGTTTTGCTAATGACAGTAAATAGTTACAAATGTATCTAAGTGCAGCTGCCGAGTAGTCTGGGCTCTCTGCCAAAAGCCTCTTATTTAATTACATTTCAGAAACTTTATTTCTTTTTCTGGCTGTTCAGTGCTGGAGATCAAAGAGAAAGTCTTTAGTAAAAATCCGGGACTGCAGGTTGAGCTGTCAAAATCAGGACTGGTCCCGCGAAAAAAGGGGCAATTGGGAGGTATGGTATTAATATAAAGTTGCTCCTCTTTGTGTTGTCAAACAGACTCTATCCTTCTGGGAAGCCTTTCCATTAGATGTTGGAATATTCTTGTTAACATTTGACATTCGCATGGAATTTTCAAGAATGTCATTGTACGCTGGAGACATGTTTTCGGTCACTGGGACCAGGAGCTCTCACTTAGCTCTTTAATCCACCCCCACCAGACTTTGGAGTTGACATTAAGGGGCAGATTTATCAAGGGTCGAAAAAGTGTACAATACTTTGAAATTCAACCATCGAATTGAAATATTTTGACTTTGAATATCGAAGTCGAAATATTTTTCACCGAATTTGGACATCCTCCGATTAAAGTTAAATCGTTCAATCAAACAATTAAATCTTTCGAATCGAACTATTTTAGCCTACGATTTTACTTCGATGTGTAAAGACTTAGAAAATGGTTGTAGAAGGTCCCCATAGGCTAACATAGCAATTCAGCAAGTTTAATTTGGCAAAGTATTGAAGTCAAAGTTTTTTTAAAGAGACAGAACTTCGATTATGGAATGGTTGAATATTCGAACGATTTTTTCTTCGAATCGAAGTCAACGTAAATTTGAAGTTATAGTATCCTATTCGATGGTCGAAGTATCCAAAAAATTACTTTGAATTTAGATTTTTTTTTTTTACTTAGAAAATTCCCTCGATAAATTCCCTTGATAAATCTGCCCCTAAGCATTCCGGCACAGCCAAATGGTTAAGGAGTGGGTGAAGCAGAGTCCAATAACACGGAGCTCTACACCATTCTAGCCAATTGTGCATAGTGAAGTAATGATTGAGTCTGAAAGCTCTGAAAGTTAGATTCCTTGTGTTGATGTTGATTCCAGCAGTGTCAAACTGGGGTCTCCTGGGCCCACCACAGCTGCAGTCTGAAGGGCTCCCTCCTGGTGTCTGTCTGCCTTCCTTTCTACAGCGTCACATACTTTCCTGCTCATCAACTGTTGCAGATGGGCGGCTTTAAACAAGCAGGGGAGCAGGTCTTGGTCGGCAGGGCCCAATGGGGGTTTTCTCGGGATCCCTCTGGCCGAATCCAACCCTTGTTAATTTTTTTTGAGAGGCAAAGGTTGGTCCAGACACTTGCTAATGGAGGAATCGGCTGTAGCATTAGTAAGAGTACATAATGACTTCCATAAGGTTTTAAGGCAAAGTTTGCTGTAGGTTCCAGGAAAGAAACCATTCTGGGACATATAACACACCTAAAATCCATGGTTGGCAAGGAATAAATGAGCTGTCTTCTACTCATAGTTATTCGTTAAATCTGAGTTATACTGCTAATGTTACCTTCCATCTGTGTGATCTACAGGACAGACACATGAAGAAATATAAATATCTGACCTGGGAGCAGTGACCAGGACTGGACTGGGAGTCAAAATAGGCCCTGGCATTTCTAGTACACAGAGGCCCAAACAGCCTCCACCAGCCCACTTAATAGTCACTTTCTTACAGCAGCCCCTCTGGCATTTGCCAGAACTCACAGATTGCCAGTCTGGGCCTGGCAGTGACCCCCTCATGCAATGTAACCGTTACATGATGTGACCAGTGTTGGGCTCTTGTGTAACACGCTTGCAGATGTGTCATTCAGTAGATCCCCATCAATGCCTTTGTGTGTTATCACTGATTGCACAGGGTAACCTGAGATGGGATTTCAGAAAGGTGCTATTAGTTCAAATGTGCAAGCTTCAACTTAACAAATGTTTAAAATATTTGAGCTTTTTAGCCAGTGCCAAAACAAACCAACTCTTTTCTAAAGAAGATGTATTAAGTTCATCTCTGGCAATAAACATCTTTCAGCCATCGCAGATATTTCTCTCTTAACCTGCATAAAACACGTGTTAAAATGACACCAAGTCACTCAATATTACCTACAAAGAAGAAAAAATTCCCCTCTAGTAAACTCTCGTTAGGGTTATACCTCCTTCCATGTCTATAAACTCTCGTTAGGGTTATACCTCCTTCCATGTCTATAAACTCTCGTTAGGGTTATACCTCCTTCCATGTCTATAGACTCTCATTAGGGTTATACCTCCCTCCATGTCTATAAACTCTCGTTAGGGTTATACCTCCTTCCATGTCTATAGACTATCATTAGGGTTATACCTCCCTCCATGTCTATAAACTCTCGTTAGGGTTATACCTCCCTCCATGTCTATAAACTCTCGTTAGGGTTATACCTCCTTCCATGTCTATAGACTATCATTAGGGTTATACCTCCCTCCATGTCTATAAACTCTCGTTAGGGTTATACCTCCTTCCATGTCTATAGACTATCATTAGGGTTATACCTCCCTCCATGTCTATAAACTCTCGTTAGGGTTATACCTCCTTCCATGTCTATAGACTATCATTAGGGTTATACCTCCTTCCATGTCTATAAACTCTCGTTAGGGTTATACCTCCCTCCATGTCTATAAACTCTCGTTAGGGTTATACCTCCTTCCATGTCTATAGACTCTCATTAGGGTTATACCTCCTTCCATGTCTGTGTATTCAAACGTGGATCACATGATTAATACAGATCTTGCTCATTCATGATTCATCTTTAATACTTGACCACATATATAGACAAATAACATCTGTTTGTTAGGATGATGGCCCGAATGAGTATCTGACCATCTGAATGGAAGGTATGGCTGCTCTCACTTGAAGATCATCCTGTGGACCTGTATAAGTGGCTAAAATGATGGCCTCTAAATTGTTATCTGATTAAGGATAGGTCAGATATTGAATAGGAACAATGAAGATATTGAATCGGAGCACTGGACCTTCTCAGACATAATAAAGCTCTGCCAAGTTGATTTCCCAGTTTTTTCCAATATCTCACTGAGCCCCATTCACATTAGCGGTTCATATACAAAACCTCTTAATATTTTTTGCTGAACTCTGCTGAAATACACAAGACAGTTTTACAGGGCATCTCTGCAGTATGAGTAAACTTAGGGGATGCTCCTGTTGCTCTCTTGTTTGGCTTTTGCTATGACAGGTGATTTTACTTGAAATAATTAAAGTATTTTTGGGGTGAGTGAAGAAAGGCATTGGCCCAATCTGGACCCAGAGTCAAGAAAGGTGGCCACAAACAGTCTCATTTTTGTAAATGTACAATATAGAAAGCCATTGTGCATGGTCAAATGGTATTTACATAATCTACTCATCCGTGGGAAAAAAAACCCATCACATAATGACAGAAGTGTGGCCCTTGTGTAAATACCATTTGACTGATGAGGACCACACATTCAGCCAGTAGTGATCTGTCCCCAAGATTTTTCCATTTGGGTTGATTAACTGAGATCCACAAGAAGCAGGAGCCAGATACAATGAACAATAGCCAATGAAAAATCTGTAGCAATATGGCACCTATTATCCTGAATGCTCGGGACCTGGGGTTTTCCGGATAACAGGTCTTTCCCTAATTTTCTTCATACCTTAAGACTACTAGAAACTCCTATAAACATTAAATAAACCCAATAGGCTGGTTCTGCTTCCAATAAGGATCAATGATATCTTAGTTAGGATCGAGTAAAAGTACAGTTTTATTATTACAGAGGAAAAGGAAATACATCTCTACAATCTATGGGAGACAGCCTTTTTCTGTTATTTGAAACTTTTTGGATAACTGGTTTCTGGATAACGGATCCCATGTTTGCATCATAAACACATGTACAAGTTAAGGAACCACTCCAAGAGAGAAGTAATTACACAGTTATACTGTACGTTCATACTTTTATTAGGGAAATACAGTGGAAGGAGATATCTTGGCCCTTTAACATTTTCTCCTGGGGCAGCTTTTATATTTATTTTATCCTGCCCTGAACAAAACATATTAGTATATTTTTACATTAAACACGGATTTTTGGAAACAGAAAATTCAAGGAAAAGCCATAAAAACCTTTATTCATAGTATTTTACTGGCAATAAAGAGAAGAAAAACAAAAGAACTTTTCCAAACAACCTATTTGTCCCATCTCAATCTCGGCAGCTAGGCAGTATATAAATGGGTGCACTCTGAATAAAAGACTGTTAAACAAAAAAGGAGAAATGTGAGAGGTGCAAGTAAATGATTGCTAGACGTGGGTGAGGTGGAGTGTGGTAATACTCTTTAGTCACAACAAAAGATCATAAAAAAAACAGGTTAGCAAAATGTGACCTGCACATGGCTTGTTTTAGGGTCAGGCCACACTGGGCATTTTGGGGAGATTTTGGTCTAATCGCCTCGTTTTTGCAGTGACCAATCTCCCCAAACGCCTTCCCTCACTCTGTGCAGGCTAAAATGAAAAAAAAAAACGCCGGTGCTAATCACACACGGCGATTCGTTTTCCGAAGTCGTCCGAATTCAGCGTTTTTTCATTTTAGCCGACGCAGAGTTAGGGAAGGTGTTTGGAGAGATTGGTCGCCGCAAAAACGAGGCGATTAGTCAGTAGGCGACTAAATCTCCCCAAAATGCCCAGTGTGGCCTGACCCTTAGATTGGCATTAGTCTTGTTTATTCTCTGAGTTTATTGCTCTCTTAGTGTAAGTGGAAATCACACAAGTAAAGAAGCAATCAGTCCATATTAACCTGTAGCAGCGGTGTCCTTCCATCTGGGACAAGGTGTCCATAGCACTACAATGTGGAAGTTATAGGAAGAGCCGGCTGCAGTTTCATATATACCACAAGCATTTGCACTAATATATTACTGAATAACATGCATGTGCTATACATTTTAAGTGGGTCCTGGCCTGATTTCTAAATACTAGCAAATATCAATTCCACACATTTAACATATTAAATAATAAACCATTAGCAGAGTTGCTGCAGTGCTCCAGGACCCATAGCTCCCAACACGTTTAATGCCATTGGGTACCTCAACAGAGAAGGTCGAAAATTCCCTATAGTTACCAGTGTTGGACACCTGATGGCAAGTCAGCAGTAAGTAGATCTGATCCAAATTTCTAGTGTTTTTTGACACTTTACCATTAATGTTTTATAAATTGCTTGCACTTTATAGTGAAAGAAATCAGCCAGGATGACACACTTCTCCCTGGGAAATGTGGAGATTCCAACATGTCATCAATGCTTCGCTTGCCCACTGTATAGGATATAAGGCTGACCAAGAGCCGTGCTGTAGAAGGCAAGCATCTCATGGCACTAGGCCCATCCGGACATTGTAGTGCAATCAGCATTAGTCATGGCGACATTACTAATATATATTTAGAATCATGGAGGTGCAATGGCAGAGGAACCCATAGTTGCTTTACAGACCATAACAATTGAACTAGAAATGATGTGGTCAATGTCTACCACTTTTTGTGTGTTTGGTTGAGCCTCTGTGGACAACTGGCTATTCTCAGAGAATCATGCAGTCAATAACTTGGTATGACACTGTTAAAGTGTAGCTAGCCATGGTATGTGTGAGCTAGACAACTGGGCAGGTAGTAAGTCGGTGTGGATTGGATCTGGTAGCAACATTTATGTGGATCCACTTCTCCAACCAATGAGACCCATGCAGGTCTTATCATTTATCTGAGCAAATATGAGGCATTCCAGTAGAGTAAACTACTCACATTACATGCAGGGTGATTTTGGACAAAGCTCAAACTTATTGCCAGATTTGGTGCATGCTCACTAAGCAATCTTTTATATCCCATTGAATATATTTTTTTAATGATAGCCTGACGACTATATTTATTAGAAGTCCTTTATCTTTAATAATGGAACGCAGAGGTATGAGCTTCTACATATAGGCTGATATTGAAGACCAAGATATTTGGGATGTTCAACATTTTGTAAACATGAGCCATAAACACAACAGAATAAGTGAATAACGGCTCATTAATCTTGGGCACACAAAATAAAAATATCCATATCTTTGCTCTTCAAACCTATGGCTGTGAATCATTTTTATGGCATTAGTTGAACAATCAGGTGCTCCCTCTCCATAGAAAAAATGGCCTGGTATACAGGTAATCAAGCTATCAAAAGGTTAAAGGGTTAAGGTCAGTAACTAAGTAGCCATAAATCTGCTTAAGTGGAGGTTCAGGTAAAGAGATAATAAAAAGGTCAGCACCTCCCACAACCCAAGGACAATGAGCAACCTAAAAGGAGTTGTTTGCACACTTAAAATGAGAACCTTTTTTATTGGTGTAGGGAATCTGCTAGTATTGCACAAGTCACAAATGACTTCTCCTAGACCTAAAAATCCAGTGATATTGTTAATGTTACTTGGAAAAACAAGAATGGGAGGTGAAAAAAGGCGCATCATGTCTGTTCCATAGAATATATAATAGTTTTCAGAAGAAGTCTATGAAAAAGGGGAAGAACAATAGGCAGTAAATGTTGAAAACTAATACAAAGAGACGTTTGCGTGCAACTGAAAACTGATATAGTTCCTCCCTCGTACCAACTTTCCCCGAATATCACAGCAGAACGCCACATTTTAGTTACACTATTTATTAAGCAATTGAATTTGTTTTCATATATTGTTCGATTATTTTCCAGAAGAATACAGTTCAGAGTAAAAAAAAAAATGAAAACAATTGTCCCTTAGCATATAACTAACAGAAACTGGCAGTTTGTTGAATGGGGTATACTGGGACAACAGTAAGTAGCAGATTGGGCAAGGGGTGAATATTGGTGGGAAGATATGAGGGAGAGAGTGGGCCTTAAAGGAAAACTATACCCCCCAAACAATGTAGGTCTCTATTAAAAGATACTGAGTAAAACAGCTCATGTGTAAAACCCTGCTTCATGTAAATGAACCATTATCATAATAATATACTTTTTAGTAGTATGTGCCATTGGGTAATCATAAATAGAAAATTGCCATTTTAAAAAATAAGGGCCACCCCCTGGGATCGTACGATTCACTGTGCACACATACAAACCACATGTAAGGTCACATGAGCCAATTAACAGACAGAGTTCTGCCTTTTGCTTCCTCACTTCTTCCTGTTACAGTTAGTGTTGTAGTATTTCTGGTCAGGTGATCTCTGAGGCAGCACAGATAAGAGTCACGAAATGGTGGTTCAAGGCAAGAGATGTAAAAGGGCAATATTTATGTAAATATATATTCCAGTTTGGTAAGATTCTTTAATATGTCATTCAATTTTATATAAACTATCTGTTGCTCAAGTGTTCATTTTGGGGTATAGTTTTCCTTTAAGAAATGGTGGGAGGAGAAGAAAGCATGGAGGTGCAGGGAGAAGAGAGAGATAAAAGAGGAGATAGGAGTGAAGCTACAGGGATGTAAATGGAGCATGGAATGTCACAGTAGGGCAAAGTGGCAAAAAGGAACACTTAAAGGAAAACTATACCCCCCAAACAATGTAGGTCTCTATAAAAAGATATTGCATAAAACAGCTCATATGTAAAATCCTGCTTCTTGTAAATAAACCATTTTCATAATAATACACTTTTCTAGTATGTGCCATTGGGTAATCATAAATAGAAAATTGCCATTTTAAAAAATAAGGGCCGCCCCCTGGGATCGTAGGATTCACTGTACTCACAAACATACCAACAAACCATACATGTTAGGTAACATGAGCCAATTAACAGACAGAGTTGTGTCTTTTGCTTCCTCACTTCTTCCTGTTACAGTTAGAGTTGAAGTATTTCTGGTCAGGTGATCTCTGAGGCAGCACACAGACCATCACGAAATGGTGGCTCAAGGCAAGAGATGTAAAAGGGCAATATTTACTTAAATATATATTCCAGTTTGGTAAGATTCTTTAATATACCACTTAATATGATATGAACTATCTGTTGCTTAAGTGTTCATTTTGGGGGTATAGTTTTCCTTTAACTGACACTTATGGAGAGGGCATCAAAGTATGTTGCACAGAGGGAAGAGCAGACATTGAGGAATAAGTGGCACAGTAATGAGGAGAGAAGGAGGAATGAAAGTGTAGCAACATTGGAGAAGAAGCAGGTGGGTGGAGGAGAATGAATATTGTAAAGAGATGTCAGTTTTTGGCAAAGGTATTGGCCCAGGTCATGTCAGATCAAGATTTGATTGTGTGTGACCCTGTGGGATACTGTGGGTGGAGCCAATACCTGCACATTGGTATTGCCTTAGTAATGCAGACAAGAATAGCGTGTGTGGAAAAATAATGATAAAAATAAATGGTGGCATTAAAGGAAGACACAAGGAAAAGCAATTTTCAGAAGAAAACCAAAACACAGTTCACATTCCCAGGCCTTGGTAAACACCTAAAAAAAAGAGAGTTGTGTACTGTTTACAGAGTGAGACATGATACACATTCTATTTATGCTCTTCCAAATTGTTTTTGCAATTGTTTATATATGAATGCAAGCATCAAAGCAAAATATTCAGCTACTTCTGAAAATATTACGCAATAATATGAAACTTTTAGTTCACTTAAATGAAACAAGGAGGTAAAGCATGGCTAAGCTTGAAGCTATACTAGCAATGCTACCAGTCTCCCAGTTTATTAGAGAAACATCTGTAAAACCAGACATGTGGAACCCAGATCCAATGATACAGCAGCACACTTACTATAGACTGGGCTGAATCCAATGGACCTGGACCCCTAACAACAGAAGACCCTCGATCTAGTAGACTGGGGAAATTGAAGGAGCACCCAAGGGTGAACAACTAATTATGACGCCCTAGGACAAACTGAAATTCTGTAATAATTCTAGACACACTATTAATCCCAAGTCATCATGTTTTTGTTTTTTTTTAAGGCAGAATGAAATAAAATGTGATTTAATGGCAGTTTATATATGTGACAATGTAGTAGGCATTGATTGTGTTGCCTACTGGTAAAACAAAGAAAAAAATTGCCAGCGGTAATGTAATTAATGGTGTAAAGCTGTCAAATAACCAATAGCAACTAGCAGGCAGCATTTACTGGTCACCTGTTTAAAAGCAAACATCTTATTGGCTGCTATGGGTTTTTGTACCTGGGTAATGCACTAGTACCTATTACATTTGGGGATAGTGTTGTGTAAACTCACTAAATACAAGGTCTGGACTGGAATACAAAATATACCCTGGTATTTCAATTCAACAGAGGCCCAAACAGCCCCCCACCAGCCCAATAAATAGTGAACCTATGGCAGTGATCACCAACCAATGGCTCATGAACAACATGCTGCTCACTAACCCCTTGGATGTTGCTCCATGGGGCCTCAAAGCAGATCCTTTTTTTTTGAATTCCTGGCTTGGAGGAAAGTTTTGGTTGCATAAAAACCAGGTGCACTGCCAAACAGCTACTAATAGCCAATCACAGCCGTTATTTGGCACCCCCAGGAACTTTTTTTATGCTTGTGTTGCTCCCCAACTTTTTTTACATTTGGATGCGACTCATGGGTAAAAAAAGTTGGGGATCCCTGCTCTATGGCATCTTCAGTAGCCACGCTAGCATTTGCCAGAATCCACAGATTGGCAGTCCAGGTCTGCTGAATACTAGCTGGTCTGGGGCTCTGTCTTCCATTTAAGTTGCATGTAAGGTGCTGGTAATGGAGAATACACACTAGTCAATTCATAGAAGAGTAACAAGCAGTAAGTTGCGTCTCATTTCAGCTCCATCACTAATGCCCCTGTGTGTGGGGTCTCTTCATGAGACTGAAGGTGAGAGTAGGGTTGCCACTTATCCAGAAAAAAATACTAGCCTTCCTCTATATTTATCTTATTTCCCAATTAATAACATTGGGATCAACCATCATTTTTACCGACCAGGTGGCAACCCTAGGCGAGAGAGAAGCTGCAAGCACAGAAAACTGCCTGTATGAACAAAGCCTTAGGGATAATTACAACAGCTGAAAATCATGGGAATTGAAAAATAAACACGGAGTGTATTTATTAAAATGTTTTCCTTAGTTTAGTTACATGCTTCTAAAGTGTCTAATCCCCAAGTTTATTCATTAGTATACACCAATCACTATATGTATTTTTCTCTTTTATCGAAACACGGACATATACATATCTAAATGTATATCTAATACAAGACGAAAGCCACAAATATCCACTTCAAATATATCCTAATAAATTGTGCTTAGTGACGTCTAGAGTTGCCAGCTGGTCGGTATTTTACCTGCCTGGCTGGTAAAAATGTTGCTGGATGCTAATGTTATTTATAGGGAAAAAACATAAAAATATAGGAAGGCCAGTATTTTTTTTTAGAGAAAAGGTGACAACCCTAGTGATGTCCCAAGACTCCTTGAGTATAAAAAAACATACCCCCTTCTGTAAAAAAACCCCAATAAAAACCTTTGAATTTAATTACGTGCTTTATATAATCATGGAGAGCCTCAGTATATTATTCCTTATACAGTGAAAGGGTCAAAAGTCTTGAGAAAGATTAACTAATGAGAACCAAAACGTTAAACTGCAATAAATTATTTCTGCTCCACTGTAAAGTTCCTTGAGTGCTTCTCATTTGCTAAATGGATATTAATTGTACTAAATAGGCACCTGGACTAATTTACGTTGGAGTGCATCACACCATTCACACCTTTATATATATATTAGGGATGCACCGAATCCACTTTTTTGGATTCGGCCGAACCCCCGAATCCTTTGTGAAAGATTCGGCCGAATACCAAACCGAATCTGAACGCTAATTTGCATATGCAAATTAGGGGTGTGAAGGGGGAAACCATTTTTTACTTCCTTGTTTTGTAACCAAAAAGTCATGTGATTTCCCTCCCCACCCTTAATTTACATATGCAAATAAGGATTTAGATTCAGTTTGGCCAGGCAGAAGGACTCGGCCGAATCCGAATCCTGCTTAACAAGGCCGAATGCTGGCCAAATCCCGAACCAAATCCTGGATTTGGTGCAACCCTAATATATATATATATATATATATATATATATATATATATATATATACATAGGATTCTTAAAATATAAGATTATCAGAAGACACAAAGGACTACCATGATCATATACAGGCATGACGCCATGTTTTTAAGGATAAATAAGCAAATAAAGGCAAGAGGCGGGCAGGCCAAGCCCACATACAAGTCATAGAACTGAGGTAATTGACTAAGATCTTCAAAGATATTTATATTTCTTATAATTCATTCTCTAAATCATGTGAGAGGAGTAACCATAATGACCTCACTAAGCCCTTCGTATAAGGATATACTGGTTTGGGATCTATTCTCTAAAAACCCATCAAAAACTTCAAAATACTAGAACCAGGTCTGTATTTGGATGCGGTGCGTTCCTAGGCACCAAGGGCGATCCTGGGCATTTTGCCGCCTAAGGCGGCCTTTCTTCTGCCGCCCCCAACCCCTCCCCACGACACTCACCTTTTCAGAGCCGGAGTGGGTCGGGGCGGTCCACATCGTTAATGCAGAGAGCACAATTGCACTCTCTGCGTTAGAAGACCCGAATTTCCGGGTTGAAAAATGGAAATTCGGCTCTTAGTTACCAGGAGCGGCTGCCCCTGGCAACCAGGGGGCGCTGCCGTCTGAGGCGAGTGCCTCAACACGCCTCATTGGTGGAGCACCCCTGCTAGGCACCATACCTCAGCACTCCCCTCAACCCTACTGCCTACCCCTAGTTCTGGCCCAGGTCTCCGGATTTAGCTGGCAAGTCTGGTGGTGGCCTGAACATTTTAGTTTACCAAATGCTGTAGATACTCAGGGCTGACTCCCTAAATCTGCCATCCTAGTCATGGGACCTCAAGAGCCTATATAGTAAATATGGCCCTGACTAAAATGCTGTTTTCCATAGAGCCCTATTCAAACAAACAATTCTTATGTTTTGAACAGTTTCCTTGTCCTTGACAGTAACTAAGCTAGCACCTATCCATGTTAAAGACTCCCAGACCCTAAGAATGGTGGATAATAGACCACATACCTGTTCTTTTAAAGGTTATTCATTCGGTTTGTAAATTGTTACTACAATATATGAACCCTGCCACCCTGGAATGTCCTGGCTTCTTTACCCTGTGAATGTAGCCCTATTGCACTGTATTAATACTGATCAACTGCAAACAATGATAATATATCCTAATGAGGAGCAAAACGTTGGACTCTGATATGATGTACTGAAATTAATGAGGTGAAGATTTTTACATGGGTGTGCCGGTTTTTGATATTTTCGCGGATATACATAAATTATAACTGTGCATCCCGGTCGCATATGAAAGAAAAGCTTGCCTTGGAGTGCGGATACTCATTAGACTGATATATATATATATATATATATATATATATGCAGCGAAATGATATAATGATAATAAATAATTAAAAAACATTCCAATAATGTCTGAGCTAAGTAAATTGTTGATCAAAACAATTCAAGGATATAAATGGGCAGTGTGGAGAAACGTTATGGCTCTGTTTATGTCCACTTGAAATATATGGACATTCCAAAATAAAATGAGAAAGGTTCTGTAGATAAGACTGATCCATCATGGCATTTAACATTCACATAGACGAAGGACACAGTGTGGGGTGGGGGATAAAGGGAGTGGGCAAACAGTTCAGAGCCGTTAGGGTCAGACAAAGTTCTGTTTAACCCCTCTCTTTGTATTCCCACCAATTCCAGCTCTGTCTCCACCTGGGCCCTTGATTGTTTCAAGTGGAGATGTTTACTTGTCTCACACAGAGCTCAGCGTCTGGCCAACAGATGTACCGGTGTTCTCTCCTAGTCGTGAAGTTCAAACCACAGTCCGGACATTTCCGCCTCCGACTTTTTTCCTCAGTACTTCCACCAGTCGTTCCAATCTGCAATGGAAAGGAATTTGTTAGAAAAAGTGTCAGGAATCTACAGGGAAACACAGAAAATGCTCAACTATACCACAGTCATTATTATCAGTATACAGAACAGCCAGTAAAATATGGTCACATCACTCACACCACTCATATGAAATACAACTGAGAGAATACTATCCATGAACAACATTTATTTGTAGATTTATCAGCTAAAGCAAATACCACTTTGCCAACCAATAAAATCTTTGGTTCTTAAAGGGCAAAAGTCCCATTGATGGTTCCTCCATCCAGCACCTTTCAGCCACATCAGATTTAGGGGAATACTGCTCCCACTGTAATAAATACACACAGGACATATGACCAAACATGGGTTGATTAAAGCTGTCTACCCTGCCCCTCCAGACTGAGGGTGGTAGCACAAGGGGAGATTTAGTCGCCTGAGATAAACTTTTGCTACTGAGGGTGACTAATCTAGAAATGCCTTTCCACTGGCAAGAATGTGAATTGCTGGCGACTCAACCCCCGGTGATTCACATTCTTGCCAGTGGGAAGGCATTTCGGGTAGATAAGTCTTCCATAGTAGCAAAGTTTTATTGTAGGTGACGAAATCTCCCCATGTGCCACCACCCTGAAATGACAGTTTATCAGCCCTTGCATGACTGATATCTGGCAAATTGTCCAGATCCCACTGAGTGAGGACTACTTGAGTATTTTAATGTGGTTCTTAAGCAACCAGCATTATGATCAGATCACCCCCGGCTAGGACTAGGATTCAAACTAGGCCTTGGCATTTCAAACAGGCTCCCCATCAGCCCACCAAATAGTCACTGTTTATGGAGCTTAGACAAGCACCTTTGGCTTTTGCCAGATTCAGTAGATTGACGGTCTGGGGCTCATTTATCAACACTGGCCAAATTTGCCCATGGGTTACCCATATCAACCAATCACTAATGACTTTTTAAAGGCAGCTGCAAGTAGAACAATGAATGCAGCAATTGGAATGGTTGCCATGAGTTACTGACCATGGGCAAATTTGCTCAGTGTTGATAAATTACCCCCTCTGAGCCTGGATCAGCCTCATTCTGTCTCGTACATAGGTGACCAAAGTGGGCATTAACACAGATAGGATATTCCTTTCCCCAGCCTCTCAATTGAAGATTGGATCATGCCAGGTTAAAGAGGTCAGCACCTCTCCCACAGTAGATACTCACACAAAATACCATGCACACTCTGGGGCACGTTTATTACATTCTGAGGGTGGACCCCTTTGTGCACCCGCTACACCTGCCTCAGCGTGCATGTTATTCTGTGTGGGTATCTTTACATGTATAGGGATGTATACACGACAACCATCTGTTAAGGAACAGCAGCTTGACTAAATGGGATATGTCAGTTTCATTGTCAGTCCAGGTACTACTTTCAGGTATTACTCTTTTTCAATCTGATCTGATCTCTTTTTTGACCCCAATCAACACAATCTTTTATTTTGGTGCTAAATAGAAGAGCAAACCACAATTTAAGTAAAAGGAATCCATTGTTTTTTCCTCTGATCCATCCATGCTGTATCTTGTATCTTCTAGGACTAGTTACAAACAACAAGGCAGTAGCTCTTCCTGACCTGCCTGTATTCTCAGCTCCAACTACATAAGGCAAGAGGTTTCAGCCCAGTCTCCCAGACAGATTTGAAATAGGCTGTTTATCTGACTGACCAGTCGCATGAGGCTTGTGCACCTGACTTTTCAAATAGCACCATAGATTTTCAGTTGGACTAAGGTCAGAGCTCTGGCCAGGATGACTACCTATAGTCCTGAGCGGAGTATGATAGTGACCCATGCAATTTACATTGCTCCAACTTCACAGGGAATATGTGTTGGGAATGGAGAGAGTAGCAGAGAATGTAAGATTTTATACATCATGTACAAGTCAAGAGAGAGATTGCAGTAATCGAGGGGAGGAAGTTACCTGTTGCTACTAATTCTGTAAGATAATGACCATCCCAAGTCATTTGTCACCAAAGCTGATTTCTGAGTAAACACTACAGAGTTACTGCCAAGCTGACAAACATCGATTGGTAAAGACATCAACATTATTTATGGCACATTCAAATGACATCAACATTAAGCAAGAATGTCCTAATGGCTCTCCATTAATATCAGTGCTGCTCTTTTATTCAGGCTAGGGCGAGGCATGGCTTAAAGGAGTGGTTCACCTTGACGTCAACTTTTAGTATGTTATAGAATGGCCAACTCCAACCAACTTTTCCATTGGTCTTCATTATTTATTGTTTTTTTTAATTATTTGCCTTTTTCTCATGACCCTTTCCAGCTTTTAAATGGAGGTCATTGACCCCACTTAAAAACAAAGGCTTCATAAGGCTACATCGTTTTATTATTATTATTATTATTATTATTATTATTTCTACTTTATATTAGTCCTCTACTATTCATATTCCAGTCTCTTACTGAAATCAATGCATGGTTGCTAGGGTAATTTAGACTCTAGCAACCAGACTGAAATTGCAAACTGGAGAGCTGCTAAATAAAAATATAAATACCTCAAAAACCACAAATAATAGAAAATTAAAACCAATTGCAATTGCAGAATATCACTCTCTACATCGTACTAAAAGTTAACACAAAGGTGAACAACCCCTTAAAGGTAGAACTGTCACTTTGCAAATTCAGTAACAAGCAACGTCTCATTTTTTTTGGGTAAATTGCAGAGAGTAGAATTTGCCTAGGAGTCAGGGGACAAGTTTCCTCTGAAACCGGTTCCGGCACTTTCAGTTCAGCGTGGTTAATGAAGATGCATATCGCCTGAAGGCTTGCAAGGAAAGAAGTCCGGGTTCTTGGGAGGATGTATCCTTAGCCAGTGGCAGAACGCAGTTATTCATTTGCACATGATACTGGCTGGTAAAGCAAATTCCACATTCTACTTAAGCAAATGAAGCTTCACAAACAAGTGCACTTACTTTGACGCATTGTACAATTTGTATCGCATTTTAGTAGTCTCAGCGGAGAGGTAGTCAGGCCCAGATTTGTGGGGAGGCCACAAAAGCCCGGCCTAGGAAAGCACAATTTTAGGGGCGGCATGCCACCCAGCAGCATTTTGTATTTTTTCTCAGGAGTTCTTTAAATCTCTGGTGCACTTATTCTCCAGTGTCCTGGGACTAAGGAGGAAGGATTGAGCATGCGTGATGGGGGTATCTAGAGTGCAAGGAAGGTGATGTATGGAGCCTGGACTAGGGTCGCAAGTAGGGTTTGCCAACTTTTCTGAAAAAAAATACCAGCCTTACTATATTTAAGTTTTTTCCTATTAATAACATTGACATTAAGCATCATTTTTACCGACCGGGCCGGTAAAATACCCGCCAGGTGGCAACCCTTGGCCCAATTAATGTAAATCCAGGTCTGGATGCAGTTCATTCTGAATGGCATTAGATGTACTGACGGTGTATTGTATATCTTTGCTATACTATAACTATGTGACAGTATAGGGGTCATTTGCAAGGGATCCCTACAATGTGCCAATAAGGTGCAGACTCTGTAAAGCTCTGCTAAAAAGAAACATTCCCACTTATTTCCATCCTAAACACATATGGTATAAGGCCTGTTTATTTATTGCAATGACTTAATGCAATGACTCCGCTGTGTTCCATAAACTTCTGTTGTCTAAACAGAGAACCCCATGTATTGTGCTCAGAGCTTCCCCCCAAAACATCAGTATATTTATTTTTAAAGAGATACTGGCACGGTTTTACAAATCCACCAGGCTTACTCAGTTTTTGGCACTAGAGTTGACCAAACCACAAGGCACAACCAAGTAGCACTAGAACTCCCCATAGAAGTGAGAAACAACCCAGTTTCCCAAGCAAAAGTGTCATCACCAGGATATGGGGTTGTGTGGGTGGTTTACCTTAAACCAGTATATTATAGAATGTCCTATTCTTTTTTATAGTTTATGATTTATTTGTCTTTTTCCTTCTGTCCGTTTCCAGCTGTCAGATGGGGATCACTGTCCACGGCAGCCAAAATATTTCACAAACCAAAACAAATAGAAAATGAAAACCAATTGCAAATAGTCTTAGAATATGAATATCCACATCATTCTAGTTGGTTTAGAGTTGAACTGGCCCATTAAGTTTGAATCCCTCATCTATCAGAATATAAAGTATGTTGCTAAATAAAAAGATGGAAGTTAATTGGGAAGGAGGGGAGAGGGTGCATTAAAGACAAGGCAAGGGGAGGTTCAACTTTAAGTTACTATTAAGTGGAGGCAGATAAGAGATTTTTCTAATGCAAACCTCCTAAATTATACCCCAATATCTACAGAATGGGCCATTCTAGGTCTCACAAAATTCTTCCCATCCAAATGAACTAAAGGCATTAAAAGGCTTTTAATCATCATATCAGCGGTGGCAAATAAAAACTATCCCCCAGAACTGGATCAAACCACAACCCCCATCCATTTCTCTCTTTCTGTCCCACCTATTTAATATGGATTGGATTGAAGCATCAATGCAGAAAGAAACAAGGGTTAAACAATTCTTTGAAACATGGGAGCATCGCTACCAAATAAAAAAAACAAATCGCATTGGCGCAGTTCTTCCAAGGAACATGGTATACAAAGAGAATAATTTTTCAGGATCCCCCAATAGTATTACAATAGTTTATACCAAGTATTGTTAAGGAAGACAGGAGAAGGTTCTAGACATATATAATACATATTGCATGAAACAGTATATTAATCTATAGTAGATATGTACTACCTCCTCCATAATCAGGTTTTAAAAGCTTGTAGTAATGAAAATCAATAATACATGTATGCAATATTAAAACTGCCTACAGAGGTTAAAGTGAACTGTAAAACTGCTGTACTTTTAACTTCATGCCTGTGTTATATGTTACTGTCTGTTCACCAATAAAAAAAAGATGTTTTAAGTTAACATTTATTAAATATTAAAAAAATATTATTTTAATAATACTTTAATATCCCGTATGATAGTAAAAATAAGTCACCTTTAACATCCCAGTGTTCCCTTAGGCACCAAAACGAACCCAACCTCAAACTTATTATCAACTACAAACATTCCAGCAGCCCCTGGCAGAGACAGTTAGGAACAAACACTAAGAAAAAGTGCAAATGATATGCAAATAATATGGCACCTAAGGGTTGAGGAGAGCAGCAATAAAGCCATATTTTTGTGAGAGACCCTGAAGGAAGAGAGCAGTCATGGGTTTTGCCCAGTAGAGAAGTGAAGCTTTTAACTTCTACATTTCCATCTGCATTTCCATTTATTTCTTTTATTCCAGTAACAGGTGCACTCACATATGACCTGCTCTCATGCAAATGAAGCCTTTGAAATGCTGACATGTAACATTTCCATACATTTTCTGCTTCTTTGCGTATGTCTTATAATGAACAGGAGACTTGCACTTTGTCATAGGGAGAGAAGATGGGGTCTATTTATCAAGCTGATTTACTCTGAAAATATGGCGTAAATAAAAGCTGTTACGTATAAACCCGGGTATTGCTCTTTCTGAACTTTTTCTACCCAGTACAGTTTCATGTTAGAATAAATGGCTTTTCCAGCAGAAAACGTATGTGAATCTGCGCTAAAGTTGCTCCATCTGTTTCGCCAGAAATAAAAACCCCACTGAGTAGTGCCGGCCTGAGGAACTGTTGCCTGAAACAACTTTCTCAACTTGTTAGATGTGCCCCTGCTAACAACATATGGAAACCTCCATACAAAATGAGGTCTTTATTTAATTAAAAATAAATGAAAACATGGATCAGTACAAGCAGGGATGCCATCAAGGGGTACTTTCATCAGAGGCCCCATGGTAGATGGGTGCTCCAAGCGGAGGGTGTGAGACTTGCAGGGAGTGGGAAGAGTTTAGGCAGGGTTTTGGCAAAATGAGACATGGACAGGCAGACCAAGGAGGTGACTATTCATATGTGAGGCCCTTTTTCCCATTGGGGTGCAAATCTTCTTGTTGGTATGGCCCATCTCCCAGGGGTCCAGGTGGCTGGTCAGCTAATAACTGTAAGCCCAGGGGAGGTTGGTTATGGGAACCAAGATTACTGATGGCAGTAAAAAGCAGAAGACCTGTCTCCCCTGAGGCAAATGTCAGATGTAGCATTTTCTCTGTAGAAGATACCACCTTTACCTAATGCCATTCATTTTAATGGTATCCAAATGGCGCTGTGCAGAAGGCGGAATTTTGCCCGAAAAGTTTCAGCCCAAAGTTTGCCTTGTGAACAGTAACAGGCAGATGCCATTGAAGCTGGCAATTTGCAGGCGGAGAAAACACCATGTGTGCCAGTTGTTCTTACATAGCAGAGCTTTATATACAAGGGGCTTTGGTATTAGTGAAATGTGGGACAGAATTGCTCAATTTTGAGAAAGACGACCTTGAGTTTTAATGATTGATAATGATTATAACATTACCTTGGGAAAGACACATCCATATATAGGAACATGTGATCTCCTAGACGAATAATTAACCAAACAATACAATGATAATGACTAGGAGGAACACAGACTGTAGTTGAAGTCCTCACATGCTCACCAAAAAGTCATGGAAGTGTTCACTACTAATACTGGCTCTGACCAACCCTCATTCTCTTCCTATTGCCAGACTTTTCCACCTCTCAACCAATACCGACACAGAGAGAAGTCAGATCGGGGGGCAGATTTTGCTAAATTGGATGGGGAATCAAAACCTGTAGGTTTCTTGTAGGATTTGCAGTCATTCAGGCAAGGTAGAAACATGATCTGAATGACTTTATAAGTAAAATGCACTGAGGTTTATTTATGAACACTGGGCAAATTTGCACTTGGGCAGTAACCCATAGCAATAAATCAATGAGTGGGTTTTTTTTCAGCCACCTGCAGGTTGAGCAATGAGCAAACCTCTGCAGTGACGTAACTAGAGGGGGACGGGCCCTGGCACGGGACGCGCTGCCGGGCCCCCCGCCCCCCTCCGTACACCCGGAACCGCCCGGGAATCGTGGTGCGTGAGCTGCCGGGGGGGCCCTGAGGGGTGCGGGCCCTGGCCCAATCGCACCCCCTGCTCCCTTGGTAGTTACGCCACTGAACCTCTGATTGGTTGTCATGGGTTACTGTTCAGGTGCAAATTTGCCCAGTGTTTATAAATAAGCCCTACTGAGATGCTCAATTTTGTATTCTTTATTACAAATTCCTGCTTTCATAGTTCAGTTTCTTTGACTGCGTAGAAGCACTCACTTGCACACGTATGTGTCTGCATCCAGAGGCACTGCATCGGCCTGTGTGCAGACACATGGGGGTATATTTATCAAAGAGTGAAGTTAGAGATCCCCACAGTCCTTTAGAGTGAAATTCCGCCACTCTCCATTCATTTCTATGGGATTTTTAAAAGAGTATTTATCAATGGGTGAAAGTGAAAGTTCATCCTTTGATAAATACGCCTTTCAAAATGGAGAGTGGCTGAATTTCACTCTAGAGGACAGTGGCGATTTCTAACTTCACTCTTTGATAAATATACCCTTTGGAGTGGATTTTGGTGCAGAATCAATATTTATAAAATGGTCTGAGATGCTGAATCTCATAGTTAATATTTAAAAATATTTAGGGGCAGATTTACTAAGCTCGAGTAAATAATTTGAATGAAAAAATATTCGAATTTCGAAGTAATTTTTTGGGTACTTCAACCATCAAATCGGTCAAATTCGATCGAATTTGATCGAATCGAATGATTCGAAGTAAAAATCGTTCGACCGTTCGATAATCGAAGTACTGTCTCTTTGAAAAAAACTTCGACTTCATACTTCTCCACTTTAAACCTACAGAAGTCCAATGTTAGCCTATGGGGACCTTCCCCAGTAGGTCGAATAAAAATCCTTAGATTGATCGCTTAAAATCGTTCGAATCGTTCGATTTGAACAATTTCATAGTTCGATCGCACGATTTTTATTCGATCGTTCGATCAAAGCTTTTGCGCTAAAATCCTTCGAATTCAATATTCGAATTCGGAGGATTTTAATTCGAGGGTCGAATTTGAGGGTTTTTTAACCCTCGAAATTCGACCCTTGATAAATCTGCCCCTTAATGTGATCAGAACTGATGGACCCATAATGATCATTGATTAGTGATGGGCGAATTTATTCGCCAGGTGCAAATTTGTTGGCGAATTTCCGCATTTCGCCGCTGGCGAATACATTTGTGAAATCGTCAAAATAATTTTGCCGCCGGTGACAATTCCAATTAATAGGCACACATTGACTTAAATGCGCGTCAGAATTGTCGCCGGCGTCAAAATCCACGTTTCGTAAATTTTCTGCCGTATTGCGAATTTCGCTGGAAATTCGCAAATTTTTCAGAGAAACGGGAGAAATTCGCCCATCACTATCAATGATACATCTGGTGCAAAATTGTGGTGTGTCCTTTGAGATGACTGTATGGCCAAAACCATTTGATTCCAAAGTTGATTTAGTCAAATGACACTTTATCAGTTTCAAGCATCTGCAATAAAATCCATCAGGAGTGTTTAAATTATATGACTGATTTAAATCACTTAACACAAGCCCTTTGACTGAGATATTAAATACTTTCACATTACGGCCTTTATTATAGACTGGGATACACGTGCCACTAAAGGACCAGTAAAGCCAAAGTGTGCATTTAAACTTCATTTATTGTTACATCTGTGCTCTCTGAACTAAAACAGCTGGTTTAGAAAAAACTTAAAAGGGGTTGGCTTTTTGCAGGCCATGGTAAAGTAAATCCTGAGGCAATGTTCTCACTTTGCCTCATGGCTAAAACAACACTGGCCATTCAGTTACCAATAAGGCCCTTATTTGCATAACAGTTATTAGCCAAGAGCTTTAGGTTTGGGGCAGACGAGCAGATTTAGTTGCCTGGCGACTAATCGCCTCTTCTGCGTGGCGACAATCTCCCTGAACTGCCTACCGTCTGCTTGAATAAAAAATCTCTCCGAATCTGCTTGTCTGCCCCAACCCTTAGAATACAGTAATCTAGGTGAGGATCATCAGGGATCACACACCATTCTTCATGGCCCTCTACAACTGAAAACTTTCCTCTGACAAAACAAAAATATTGCTGCAAATAAATCTGAAGGTGCTGGACAAAGAGATATAGGGGTATAATACACAAACGCCATGAATATCCTGTAAATTATATCCTTATAAACGGTGAGTGCTGATGTCATTTATGTCACATGACTCACTGAAACTTGTGTATTATAATAAATAAAGTACCCCCAGTTGCAAAATATGAGGATATAAAGTACCCCTTCACTATATATATACACTATTTATTCACTATATATTTATCTAATTGTCCTCTAGAGTGAAATTCTGCCACTCTCTTCATTTCTATGGGATTTTTAAAGGCGTATGGACTTTCACCCATTGATAGAAATCCCATAGAAATGAATGGAAAGTGACAGAATTTCACTCTAGAGGACTGTGACGATCTCTAACTTCACTCTTTGATAAATAAACCCCCTAGCCTTTATAAATCGGCTGTTTTCACTTTCTAGTGTTATATCCTCTGATGAAGTGTCCAATGGTGCGAAACGCAAAGCGGTGATTTGTCTCACACAATAAATTTGCTCAATTGCGGAAGACAAATCTCCCGAAAATGCTTCTCCTCCGTCAATAATTGAAATCGCCAAAACCTATGCGTCGATTTGTTTTTCCACAGTTGCCCTGAAGTTGCATGACAAGCAGGCAGCTAACTGCTCAATTATTAACGGAGATGGTAATTCAGAATTTTAATAATGCCTACCGGAAGACAAAGTTATTCTGAGCAACTATCCAATATATACATTGAACATTTTGGCCTTCAGTCTGAGTGAGGCCCCCCACCACTGCCCAAGACCAATAGTCTGGGAACAGCAAAAATAGAAATAGAAGGTGCACACCCAACAAAACAAAATGAGGTGCAATAAAAAAAAAGTCTGCACACTCCAAATTAAAACAAAATCATTTTATTCCATCAAAAGAAAAATGGCCCCAAAGCATAGGCCCTACACATGTCGACCATTAAGGTCTTCATCAGGGGAAAATCATACAAAATGCATAAATGAAAAAGGTAGTCTAGGAACCACTGCCTTACATAATAAGAACAGGGGCCCAACCCTATTTGATAGTTTGCACAGTTGTTAATATGCAGGAAAATGGAAATCAGGGAAATAATGCAGAAACCTTTGGGAAGATGGTAACAATGGGAGCACCAGGAATCTCAACAGATTATTTCCCACTGTGTATAAATGTAGCCTATAGTCCCTGAATATTGAGTACTTCCAAGCAATAATCTTTGCTCAAAGTATACCCCTTCCCTTTTAAAGTCCATAGGAAGCAACCAATGTTTTATGACCTGTAATTTCCCCAGGGAAAGCAGCAGCCATCTTTCCCCCTCCATGTGACACAGCCCTTAGAATTATAATTGAAGACGGAGGCCCCATCCAATCACCCACAAACTGGGAGAAGTTCTCACAGGCAGAAGTTCTGCAGAGATCACAGCACCTCATACTGCGGACGGGCCTGCCAAGTTCTGGAGAGAATGAACACACTCCTCTACTTCTACAAGGAGATTAGTTTTCTTAAAGTCAACTTGTTTATAAAAGCCAAGCGGGTGAGCTACACATGTCCCTGCATGCACCAACCCTGCATGAAAAGACATAAACATGCCAAGTACATCATATCAAAGTGCAGGACCTTCATCCAGATTCCAGTACTTGCTCCAAAAATAAGGCTTTTTTTTCTGGTTGTAAATGCTTTTTTTAAATCTCGGTTACGCTTCAATGCAAATTTCATCATTTTTCCCCCGGCTTCATACACACATAATCCATATTTTCAACACCTATGAGTTTTCTGATAAATTCTTTTGTTTCGTTTATCTAAGTCTAATAAGAGCCGCCTTGTCATATAAAGGACAGGGGATTGTTTAGTATCTAATTCATCAAATACACGGTTGAACTTGAATAAAATGATGTTTTCTGTAGAAAGGCAGAATGCCGTATTAAAGGGCAAAACAATTTGTCATATTAATTAAATGATAAAACCACTGCCACACATTTTTGAATCTGCTCCGTGCAGGATGCTGCTACTTTACAGAAAGATTTGATTAAATTCAAGAACTGGACATCGAACTGGCAAATGAGGTTCCATGTTGATGGATGCAAGTTCGTGCACTTGAGTAGAAATAACATAAATGATAGGCAGTGAGGTGGGGCCTCGTTAATTTGAGGATTTTTGTGGCTAACAAACTGTGTAATTCTAGGCAATGTCAGACAGTAGCTACTAAAGCAAATAAAGTTCTGTCTTGTATCAGAAAGGACATTAACCCAAGGGTTGAAAATATAACTTTGCCTCTTTATAGGTCCCTGGTAAAGCCTCACCTGGAGTATGCAGTGCAGTTTTGGACTCCAGTCTTTATGAAGGATATTAAAGGGCTTGCTCAACTTTGAATTAACTTTTAGTATGATGTAGAGAGTGATATTTGAGACAATTTGCTATTGGTTTTCATTTTTTAATATTTGTGTTTTTTTTAGTTATTTAGCTTTTTATTCAGCAGCTCTCCAGTTTGTCTGTTTGATAGGATTCAAATTACCGTAGCAACCATGCATTGATTTGAATGCGAGACTGGAATATGTATACGAGAGGGCCTGAATAGGTGAGTATTAAAAAGTAGTATTAACAATAAATGCTCTTTAGCCTTTACAGAGCACTATTTAGATGGGATCAGTGATCCCATTTGAAAGTTGGAAAGCGTCAGAGGAAAAACGCAAATAATGAAAAAAAACGAATAATGAAGACCAATTGAAAAGATGCTTAGAATTGGCCGTTCTTTAACATACTAAAAGTCAACTTCAACGTGAACCACCCCTTTAAGAAAGATATTAAAGGAAAACTATACCCCCCAAACCATGTAGGTCTCTATAAAAAGATATTGCATTAAACAGCTCATATGTAAAACCCTGCTTCATGTAAATAAACCATTTTCATAATAATATACTTTTCTTTTCTTTTAAAACTTTTTTATTTGGATTATAATACAGCATTTCCATTCATCATAACATGTTTTTTGAATATTTTTACAGAGAACAAGCTCACTCCTACTCAGAGGAGGATGTTGGTTCCACATGCAAGTTCCCTAAGGAACAAAAAAGAGACAAGAAAACCGTTCTTCTCATCTCTTCACGTATTCACATTATGTATTGAGAAGCATTTTAATATGAGAAATTATTCAACAATAAAAAATTTAACTAATGAACTTTAACAAATGTCTCCGTGTTTAATAAATGATCACTATGAATTTCCAAAATCAGTGTCTGCAACCACAACACATTATATCATGTAGGTTTCAACTCTAACCCTCTTTTCCCTATACAACGTATTCTGAGGTGGTCTTACATATATCCTAAATTATTCTTTACGTAAACCTTATAACCTAGTATATAATATCCAAGGCGTCCAGATTTTGGTGAAAGTGGCATATTTATCAGCACCTATACTCAATAGTCTCTCATTCACCATGATCCAATTCATTTTAAGGCGAAACATAATTATGGGGATCGAGCATTTTTTCCAAGATGCAGCAATTGTTTGTTTTGCTGCCGTAAAAATAAACTGGATCAATTTACGATGATACTTATTTGAAACAGGAACGTGAGTATTGAGTAATACTATCATAGGATCTTTTTGGAGTTTAACCCCCATAATTGAGTCAATTAGAGTAAATATCCTGGACCAGAATCTGAACGCCTGCCTACATTGCCACCAAACATGTAACATATTGCCTACCATGCCACAGTTCCTAAAACAAAGTGGACTACAATTAGGATAATATTTATGCAATTTCACAGGAACCATGTACCAATCAGATAGTACCTTATATAGGGTCTCTTGCGCCAATATATTTATTGACGTTTTAGCTGTGTTTGTCCAGGCTTGCTGCCATAGGGATTCATCTATAGTTCGATTCAAATCTCTTTCCCAAGTTTTAGTGTATATTGGAGGGTGTGGGAGCGATTCCTTCAGGATTTCCCTGTATAGAAGGGAAATCACCCCTCCACTACATGGAAATTTAATGCATACTTGTTCCCAGGCAGTAGAAGTTAAAACATTGGTACATCCCTTAAGCACTTCAGTTAGATAATGTTGTATTTGGGTATATCGAAAACATTCTACTTGAGGGGGATTAAATTGTTCAACTATAGTGGACCATTTCCTGAGACCCTGTAACCCAAGAAATTGTGACACATACATCATATTATGTTCTTTCCACCATTGAAAATCTTTATCTTGTAAACCTGGCTTAAACTTAGGATTTCCAAATATAGGCATAGCTGGACAGTGAGGTGATTGTAAAGATTTATATCGGACAACTTGATCCCAAATGGCTAATGCCATTTTTAGTACCGGGGTGGAATTAGGGGGCCTTTCCTGTTTAGGGAGCCATGGTAATGTCATTGGATTTACTGGTTTCAATCGATTTGCTTCAATTTGAGTCCAAAGCGGGGGATTGGGCCTATAGAAATGAATTAATGGCATGATCTGCGCTGCCTGATAATAATAAAACAAATTAGGGACACCCAATCCACCTTTGTGTCTAGGAAGATGCATCGTTTTATATGAAAGCCTTGCTTTTTTATCGCCCCAAATAAATTTCATAACCTTTGATTGTATTTTGTTGAGGACTGATCTCGTTATTTCTATCGGCAAGACACGGAAATAGTATAAAATTTTAGGCAGTAATACCATTTTCACAGCATTTATTCTACCTAACCAAGATATATACAGCTTTGACCAGGCTATAAGATGTTTGTTAATATCTAGCCAAAGTTGGGGATAATTAGCTTGATATAAAGTCTCAAGAGTTGGGGTTATTTTTACTCCTAAATAATTCAATTGTTTATCTCGCCATAACAAATCAAAATTAAGCTGGATCAGTTTCTTCTGCAAGGGAGTAATGTTCAAAGGCAGTGCTTCAGATTTTGTTGGGTTAATTTTAAGTCCAGATAGCTGACCAAATTGGTGCAAATTATTAAACAGATAAGGTAATGACGTGAGTGGTTTTGTTATTGTTAATAACATATCATCTGCAAATAGCATTTGTTTATGGATCTGCTGACCAATCAAAGTTCCAGTTATATTTGTGTCCTGTCTAATCAATATCGCTAAGGGCTCTATTGCCAAAATAAATAATAATGGCGAGAGAGGACATCCTTGCCGTGTCCCTCTATGCAAAGTAATTTTATCTGAGGCAAATGGACCCCATTTTAAGAAAGCTTGTGGGACGTTATATAATGCTTGAATAGATGAAATAAATTTGTCACCAAAATTCCATTTTTGTAACACATAATACAAATATTCCCAAGAAATTGAGTCGAATGCCTTTTGGATATCCAATGATAAAACTAATGCTGGAGTGTGCGTAGTATTTAAAATATGTATCAATTGCACCAATCGTCGTATATTCTCTCCCCCATCTCTATTGGGAACAAAACCCACCTGATCTGGGTGAATTAAAGTTGCTAAAAATGAATTTAAACGAGTAGCCAATATTTTCCCTAAAATTTTTACATCATTATTTAGGATTGATATGGGACGGTAATTTCCACAATCCAGTGAATCTTTATTAGGTTTGGGTATAAGTGCAATTTGTGCTAATATGGAATCTGGGTGCAGTTTGCCCCCTTCTAGTAATGCATTGAACATAGCCGTAAGATGAGGTGCCAGAATTGGGGCAAACTTTTTATAATACATTATCGAAAAACCATCAGGACCCGGCGCTTTTGAATTGGGAAGTAACTTAATTGCCAATAAAGTTTCTTCTATTGTAATATGATTATCCATTATCTGCTGTTGTACAGGAGTTAGAGAAGGGAGACGTATCTTAGAAAAGAGACGTTCTGCTTGCGTTACATTAAATGAGGGGGGAGTTTGACATATCCCTGAATAATAATCAGTAAATTCCTGTAAAATTTGTACTGGATTACCTGTAATGACACCAGATTTAGTTCTAATCTTGTGAAGAGGGGGGTTTAAAATCGTTACTGAATGTAAAGTGCGCGCTAATGGGGTGTCTGGCTTATTCCCTTTACTATATCGTCTAGCAGTATGCCACTGGTCGGCATTTTCTATATCTTGTGTATATAACAAATCCAATTCTCTTCTTATATCCGTTATGGTACTCTGTATTCTAGGAGAAAATTTCACTTTATTTTGTCTTTCCAAAACTATTAATTTACTTTGTAACTCCTGTATTTTTATTTGTTGTTTCTTCTTCTGAGCTGTCGCTAAACTTATTATTTCACCCCTCAAAACAGTTTTGTGAGCCTCCCATAAAGTGATAGATGAGGAGACAGTACCTTGGTTTAAAGCAAAGTATTGCTGAATAGTATTGTCAAGTTGCGATCGCAATTGAGGTATAGCCAACATAGTATTATTTAGTCTCCATCTAAATTGAGTGGGTTTAGATATCAACGACTTAAGCTCTATCAATACTAAAGAGTGATCAGACCACACAATTGGTATAATCTTTGCCTTACTCAGGTTTGGAAGCAGTGCTTGAGACACAAAAATATGGTCAATACGAGAGTAGGTTTTATGAGGGTTAGAAAAAAAGGTGTAATCTTTAGTTGTAGGCCATTGTTCCCTCCATGCATCTATTACTAAGAGCGATTGTAACATATCTAATATCCTCCTAGCTCTCATTGTATCAACCGTTAACTGTAGGGGATCCTTAAACGTTTTGTCCATGTTAGCATGTAAACAAATGTTAGAATCACCACCCAATATTAAATAACCTGCAGAGTGTATACGTATTATTTCCCTCAATTCCTCAAAAAAAATTTCCTGTCCTGTATTTGGGGCATAATAGCTGAGAAGCGTTATTTCTATATCTTGGATCTCCCCTATAACCAGTATATATCTGCCATTTGAATCTCTCTTTACCTTTTGAAGTTTGAAATGCAAGCCTCTTTTGAAACAGATTGCTAAATAATATACTTTTCTATTAGTATGTGCCATTGGGTAATCATAAATAGAAAATTGCCATTTTAAAAAATAAGGGCCGCCCCCTGAGATCGTAAGATTCACTGTGTACACATACAAACCACATGTAAGGTCACATGAGCCAATTAACAGACAGAGTTGTGTCTTTTGCTTCCTCACTTCTTCCTGTTACAGTTAGTGTTGTAGTATTTCTGGTCAGGTGATCTCTGAGGCAGCACAGATAGAGTCACGAAATGGTGGCTCAAGGCAAGAGATGTAAAAGGGCAATATTTACTTAAATACATATTCCAGTTTGGTAAGATTCTTTAATATGCCACTTAATATGATATGAACTATCTGTTGCTTAAGTGTTCATTTTGGGGCTATAGTTTTCCTTTAATGAGCTGGCGAGTTTGCATTGCAGAGATGTGAAACTGAACTGGTTAAAAGGAACAGAACAATTCAAATGTGAGCAAAGACCGTCAAGGTTTGGCATGTTTTCTCTGGAGAAAAGGTGCTTGTGAGGCAAAGTTTTTACTCTTAATATCAGAGGACGTTATACACAGCTGGGTTTTTTTTTGTTCACAAAGCAAAGAACAAAGAACAAGTGGTTCTCCTTTAGACTTTCACTTAAAGCAGTGAAAATGGCTCTTCACTGTCAAGGCAGGGAGGATGTGAAATGTGTGTATATATAATTATAATATATAATTATGAATAGTGATTAGTGATGTCATGGGTATAATCAGGGCTTAGTGATGTCATTTTGCCACATGACTCACTGAAACGTGTGTATTATAATAAAAAAAGTAACCCCTTGTTGCAAAATATGCGGATATTAGAAGTCACCTCGGAGTTCCGTAACCATTGGGCTCGTGTTTTTATATGGTCATGGAACTCATAATATCCTTATATTTTACAAGAGTCGTACTATAGACTTAGTCCACGTCCGTGGACAAATTATATAATACACAAAAAAGTCTGTATTTGCGTGAAACAAAACAGGGCTTTCCTTATCCAAGCATATATTCCTTATAACCGAGATGATTTCCCTTAGGTCTAACAAGGATACAAAACCTCTAGCTTAGGGGTCCCAACCTTTTTTGGCCCAGGGACCAAAGAAGAGCCAATTTTTTTGCAAGGACCCAGGGCGGGTCAGGAGGGGTCGGCTTCCGATTCGCCGCGCCGGTGTTCAATTCAGCGGCCCACTTTAGGACTGTCTACGGTTCAGTGGTTGGGCACCCCTGCTCTAGCTGATGTTTTAAACACAAGGCTCAATAGCAGGTTGCCATGCCTGGACTGAGAATCAAAATAGGCCCTGGCATTTTAGGTATACAGAGAGCTAAACAGCCCTCACTGAGGCACAAATAGCCCCCACCAGCCCAATAAATAGTGTAGTGTCTATGACATCTTACAGCATCACCTCTAGCATTTGCCAGAACCCACAGATAGCCAGTCCGGGCCTGCAGGTTGCTCACTATCGAGGGGCACAGAGGGAAGGCTGTTCTCCATATAACCACAATGCTTAGCTAAACAGCTCTCCAAAGTCACAGGACAGGTTTGGGCATATGCTGGTTAGTTGCCAAATTCTTACAGAAGACGTATATACTGTATGTTCTCTAAATATCTGCGCCGATGTCTGTCACATAACCTGATGTGCTGAAAGGAGACCCAAGCTAGATAAACAGCTACTTAACAGAGGATATAGTTGCAGCATGAACAGGTAAGGAAGTGAAGTACGTGGGGCTCTCTTGTATTGTATAATACTGAAGCTACTGCAAAGCTGTGATGCTGTAACTGCTTGAGATAGACACGGGCTGGTGGGTGCAGAAGATGAATGTCAGTTGTTTATACACAGCAGAACTATCTGGACAGAGACTGTATCAGCAGTGAACTGTATCTTTATTACCTGTCAGCCTATGACATCAACGAGTGCCGAATATAAACACACAGTTCAATGTATATTTAAATGGATACTATCAGCTTAAAAAATAAAATGTAATTGATACTACAGGTATAGGAATTACGTGAAGGCCATCTCCCATAGACTCCATTATAATCAAATGATTCAAAGTTTTAAAAATGATTTCCTTTTTCTCTGTAATAATAAAACAGTACCTAGTACTTAAATAATACACACAAAAGAACATTGTTTTCAGGCAAAAATTTTGATGCTAGTGCCCTTTTTTTTTTTTAGTAAAAGCGGCAAAATTGGATGATCTAGGATCAGTTTGTATTTTGGTTGCAATTTCCCTTTAAGCTCGGGTGAAGCCCCGGCACTTTGACAAGCTATTTACAAATGTCACAACAGACTCATTTCTATAATAGAAATCTGTATTTTATCATGAGTTTACCTTCGGAGTAAGCCAAACATATTATAAGCCAAGTGGATCAGGGGTGACAGCTTAGACCCATGCTTACAGTTTGCTTATAAGTCATTTACAGCCGCACAGTTTGCACATTCCAAGCCAGCGCTATTGATTTAGCAGCAGCAAAATATATACGGAGTACACTTAGGTAAACGGAGAGCAGGAGCCCGGCGGGATGTGATTGTTGTGGAATATTTCAGACATAAAGCAACTGTCTGGCAGAGGGAAAAGCTGTAAAGTCAAGACTAATATTTAGTAAGATGGAAAGCACAAACAAATTAGCTCTAGCTATCGCAGGCTGCATCCAGAATTAAAAAAGCATATTTACATAGTATTTCAAGGTATACAGCAGGCTCTTGATAGCACACTGCTCACTTAAGCGATCTAAAAAGGGAATATGTATTCATGAAAAGCACAATCATCGCTGGGTTAAAGGAACAAATATTTTGACTGTGTTGGCTAAGCAAATTTGGCAATGTAGGGATTTTTTTACATGTATTGAAGTGATTAGCAGCCTGGGGCATTCCTGCTGGTTCCCCTGGCAACCTGTGGTGTAGGCCCTTGTGTTGGACTAAATATAATGTGCCTGTCTCAGTTATACCAAATTGCACATCCCAAAATACCGGAGACCAACAGACACTGGATGGGAGTTTAGATGGAATCGTGACATCTCTGATGGCCGTGCTGATGTTTGCTGGAATGGTTTTGGTGCATCAAGAGTGTGGCATAAATTCTAGTAGATTTTGCTAAAGACCTCCCAACTGTCCTGTTTTTAGAGGGACAGTCCCTCTTTTGACAGCTCAACCTGCAGTCCCTCATTTGTATTGAAAAGTCCAGTTTTTCTCTGCACTGAACAGCCAGAAAAAGAAGCAATGTTTATAGCTTAATTTGCTGTTGGCAGAGAGCCCAGAACAGTCACAGCAGCAGATAAGATACTTTTGTAACAATTTCAAGATAAGCAAATAAGTAATTTTAACAATATAAGATAACAGATCCCTTGGGAAAAGTTAGACTCACAGCTTAAAGGGCAATTCACCTTCATTAGCAAAACTGTAATAACTAAAAAAAAAAACACAGAAATATGTTCAAACTTTTATAACCTGCCAAATCAACATGGTATTTAGGGGGTGTGGTTTAAAATGGGCGTGGTCACTAAAATTGCCGCGCGCCAATTTTTTGTCCCTCTTTTTATTTCCAAAATGTTGGGAGCTGTGGACATGGTATGAACTGTGTGCTATATCAGAGCATGGTGATACTCTGTGTATGTATATATCACGTAGGCTGAGCTACAGGAGAATGTTACTGTGTGTGTGAATCAGCAAGCCCAAGTGTGTCAGGATTGTAAGTGCATATGTATATGTCAGAACAGAAGGAAATGTGGCAAATTATACATTTGTGTCACCCAGCAAAACCAAGTTCTTAAATAAGAAGCCTAAAGTAGTGGGGGTAAGAATATTTTGTAGCAGGATGAATGAGCCTCTTGTTAAATCTCAGGGTGCTGTTTTACCTGAATGTGTATAACACCAGGACTTCAGATTCAGCAGAATCCAACTGTTTCTGGATACAGGCAGAATTCATGCACATGCATTTTTGTAAGCTCTACTGGTCTTGCTAAAAATGGAAATACAATTATATTTCACAGTAGGTACACTGGTGGGATGAATATTTACCAGCAAATACAGCGTCTGGTTAATAAGCCACAACAGCATAGATTTCGGGCAACTCTACAATCCATTCATGGACCCCATGTTGAAGGTGTCCACCCCTGGGAGACATCATTATTTTTTAAACAGGGGACCTATATTTACACTGTGCTCTGTAGATGGATAAGAGGTGTCGGTACATTATACTAATTCTTCAAGGTTTATAATATGTTTGATTAATCTTTTCTGGAAAAAAATACTGTCCTTCCCATATTTTTATCCTTCTTCCCTTTTAATAACTAGGGATGCACCAGGATTTGGGACACAGCTGGGATTCTGCCTTTTTCAGCAGGATTCAGATTAGGGTTGCCACCTTTTCCCCCAGTGGAGAACCGGCAGGGGACGGGGCCGTGATGTGATAGGGGTGGGGCTGTGATCAAGGGGTGGGGATATGGCACAGCAATCGGCAATTGGCCGATCGCTGTGTCAGTCATGGGGAATCCTGCCCGGTTTTCCTTATTTGGAAAACCGGGCAGGAAGTTTTGACCCCGGCAGCCCTTCAAAATACTGGGCTGTCCGGGTCAAAACCGGACAGGTGGCAACCCTAATTCAGATTCGGTCGAATCCTTGTGCCTGGCAAACCGAATCCTAATTTACTTACGTAAATTGGGGGCAGGGAGGGAAATCACGTGACTTTTCATCACAAAACAAGGAAGTAAACATTTTTCCCCACACTTTTTTCTTTCCCGGCCCTAATTTGCATATGCAAATTAGGATTCAGTTTGGTATTCAGCCAAATGTTTCATGAAGGATTCGGGGATTCAGACAATTCCCAATAGTGGATTTGGTGCATTCTTATATTAACACTGGCATCATTTTAACCATTCAGGCCAGTTGGCAAACCTACCTCCATCCTTTAAGCATTGATAATCTGCTGCTTGGCACACACTATCCCAATGTACTGAAAGGTTTAAAGGAAGTTTAAAGGAGGAAGAGAAGCTGAAAAGGAGTGTTGTGCATTATTTCCGTGCCACTGGCCCTGAGATGGTGTGAACGGGTCAATCTTCTCTCACATCCCTGTGCCACATTCCCGAGGTTTTGCAATGGCTTCCTCCAGTGTTTCTTCTCATGAATGACAAGGAGCAGCAGCATACTTGTCACAGCTGTGTTAGGAAAAGGTAACCAAGTCTTAACCTTCCTCCCCCTCCTGATGGGCCCTTGCCAAGCTGTATTCACTTCACACTGAGCTGACGTGTCTCTGACTTTGTATTGGTCTCTCGTGCTCCCCACAAGTGCATGGAACAGATGTTTCCGTGTGTTTGTGCATCTTGAGCCTTACGGCTGGGGCCACCTATATAAAAGGCAACGAGATTCTTTTTTTTATGTATCTTGTTGCGATTGTGTGAGTTTAACAGTGGGTGGCCTTTTGTTTTTTTACAGTGTGTGTTTTGAGCCTTGTGTAAATTGTCTGAGCTTTGGTCGCAGTCAGAGTGATTGGTGTGATGGGTAAAGGCAACGTATGATGGCTGCCTGGAAGCAAACATTAAACCATTATATAGCAGCAAAGTGATGGGCTGGGGACGTGAAAGGTTCCTTTATATTGCGCACGGAGCTGCTGCAGTGAAAGATGTTTTTATGACATGGTTTAAACCCATCAGAATACGTGAACGGGAAGAATACAAGCCATTCAGTGAAAATGTGAAATGGGATGGAGTTGGTTTACTTTAGACATGGGAGGCTGTTGCAAGACAAGCACGTACAAGTATTGTCTAACAATAATATACAGAACACCCCCTGTCATATACTGTTATGGACTTTTCCCCCAGTACTAACTTTATGATGATGAGACCCCTACAGTAACCCAATAACATCACAAGAAGCAATAAAACATTTTACTAAAGCTACAGCTCCCAATTTATGTTCCATCTATAATAAATACTGTACATGGATTGTATAAAGATATGACAAACTCTCTTGCAATGAAAAGAAAGCTTCTGCACTCACTGACTGCCAAACCAGCTGCTCTAACTATTGGGTGCTACCAACCTCCCCAGCCCAGTCCACTGGATAGAGGCAAGAACTCCAGATTTCAACTAGAGATCAAACCCCTTCCATTCAAATATGTTATTGTATAATACTACAGGTATGGGATATGCTATCCAGAAGCCCATTATCCAGAAAGCTCCAAATTAGGGGAAGGCTGTCTCACATAGAATCAAATACGTCAGATTTTTAAAAATAATTAACTTTTTCGTTGTAATAATAAAACATTACCTTGTGCTTGATTCCAACTAAGATATAATTAATCCTTATTGGAAGCAAAACCAGCCTATTAGGATTATTCAAAGTTTAAATTGTTTTTTAGTAGACTTACAGCACGGAGATCCAAATTATGAAAAGATTTCTTATCTGGGAAAACACCAGATCTGAACCATTCTGGTCCCATACCTGTTTCTATGCATATACAACTGCCATTATATTGAATGTACTGTATATATGTGTTGAGTTTACTATATTCCACCAGTAAACAGGTATGTTAGACAGAATGGTGTTTTCCAGAAAACAGATCTTTCCATAATTTGGATCTTCATACCTTAAGTCTACTATAAAATTCATTTTAAACATTAAATAATATATATTTTAATTTGGATCATGTACAAGGTTCTGATTTATTATTACTGAGAAAAAGGAAATCATTTTAAAAATGTGTATTTTTTGATTAAATGAAGTCTGTGGGACATGCCCTTTCCATAATTCAGAGCTTTCTGGATAATAGATTCCATTGTGGCTATCTTGTGGGTCCTTGTATGTGTAACTAATTACATGTTAGCAATTTTTGCATATTGGAACAGATCTGGAGGTGGGCAAGGTTCTTCAGTACGATCGTTTTTAGTTCGACCTAATGACAATATATTAAATGATAGGTCTAGTTATGGGCCTCCATACATTAAACACACACATTAAGGTGGCAGAATATACAAATTATGCACTGCTCACCCCCCAATTACATGTAGATCAGGAAGTGAACTGTGCCATTTACTATTGGTTCTTCCAGTTTGTTTTAAACGAGCAGCAAATGGCTGAAGATCTTCTCTATTATTAGCTAATGCTAATAATAGAGAAGAGTGGAAACATGGATAGGGAGGCTGGTATTTTTCCAGATAATGTGACAACCCAACTAAACTATAGCTCTCAGCATGGCCGCTGCCCTGATAACAATCCTCGCTGTTATTTTGGAGCATGTCTGCTTCTTTCCTTCCGAACTATCCTGCCATCTGCTAAGCAATGCAGAAGAGATCCTTCAGATAATGCCTTGTCATATGTCAGATCTGCAGCTTCCTCACACACAGGTTTGTTAAAGGAACAGAAGTGGAAAAACAAACAATATGCCACCCTATGTAAGAAATACAAGTGGCTGCATTATAATGTCAAATCCATGTACTGGACAAAATAACGTCTACACCCAATAAACATGACATTGTAAGTCAACAAAACAAAAGTACAAAATAAAAAGGATTCAAAACCTGAGTTGTATAATAATTTCAATGCATCTCCCCTTTAAATGTGCTGTAGACACCTTTAATATTTTTGCCTTCTCCGTGACAGACAGACCAGTCAATCAAGTATACAAATATTCGGCCTGTTCTATCTACTGTATCTGGTTTCTCAAAGTCTATATTTCCTTGTGTGAAGGCAGAGCCATAATTGGCTTCTACATCCTACTGTGTTTCTGTAGAACAACTATTAACACACACTATTAAGACACACCCACTGCTCATTTGTATTGACCTTGGATCTGCAAAAATGGTAGAATTATTGATATTAAAAATCCTTTTAGCTCTTTATGTACAGTAAAAACAATATGTGCCCCCTATAAAAAGGCAGTTAAAACCGCACATTTTTTCAACAAGAGCTACCATCAGGAGCAACTCCAGTCAGAGGTCCTTTGACACAAGGGAGCCCCAAAAGACACCAAGTTTGCATTTGCTGGTCACAAAAGGGTGGGGCTTGCAGGGAGTGGGGGTTGGGCAGATTGTGGGTGGGTTTGGACCATAACGGGGCATGACACTGATGAATTGGGGGATGCCCATGAGTGTGCAAGGTTTTTGTTTACATTGGAGTCTGGACCTCTATGGACAATGGCTCTATGGACAATGGCTTTGGTGCCCAAGAAAAAGGGCATACTCCACCTTCCTCTCCTGCTCATCCCCCGCACAAACAAGCATGTGACTTGTGCTCTAGATCCCAAAGACTGGCAATGTAGGATGAGCTGAAACTAGTCCAAACAAGAGTAACAAAGTTCCAAGCAAACTAAAGCTGTATGCAGTTAAATAGCAGCCTACTTCCTATACATCTTCCCATGTGCTTAGGTTCTGTACAAGGGATTAACAACCTCCCTCAGTTCTGGCAAATAATACATTTCAATATAGTCTTTTTGACTTTGAATGCCTTTATGCATCAGTGCAATGGGATTCCAATGACAGTGGAGGATGCTCATAGAAGAACCTATTTGTTGGCACCACGGAAGCCACATCAGACTATCTGCCCAATTCTTTGCATATATGACCACATTTAGGCCTCTGTCATCTGCTTCTGTGGGCCTACATGTTGCTTTTCAGGATATAGAGGAGCATTACAGATGTGAATATGCACCAATACATATAATACCAGTTACTGCTGTCCGGTTTGTACAGAGGAGAAGAAACAAATACTTACTTGTGGATCTTTTCCTCTGATTCCTGTTGGCCGGCAGTTCCCCTTCGCATTGATCCCTGCAGTTCTGCACACTGGTTCTGCGCTTGTTGCAGCTGAAGGCAAAGTTCCTGGTTTTGCCTCTGGGTAATGCTAAGAGCCTCTTCTCTGTTCCTTAAGGCTTCTTCATAGAGAGATACTGATCTGGAGAACTGCTCTTTCAAATCGGCTTCTTGGGACAAGGACTGATGTAGGCTGTGAAAACAAAATGTTCAACATGTTCAGATCTTAGCAGGTGCCATATTGTCATGGATGGGACCTTCATTTAAGAAAGAGTATTCTACTTCTACTATAAAATCACAGAAAAGTTCACCAACCCAAGCACATAACTATCAGATATATATCAAATTATGAGCTCAGTTAATGATAAATCTGGTACCAGTGAGGTCTATGCTTGTTGGTTAGTCTCACAAATTTCAAGGTGATACATAGTTGGTGGAGCAGTTGTAAATAGCAGGAGCCAAGGAATAATCATGCCACTGAAAATGTGTACTTTTCTTGCTCAATGAAATGTTACCCAATTAAAGGCTTGGGGATTGCAACACAGTTCAGTGTCCATGTCTGCTGGTTTAATAATAAACCTGTAGTATGTTTTCTCCCAGACGTAACTTGGTTATGTAGTGGGTCACATTACTCTCACTGGGGGAATCTGCAATTACGGCACTTAAAGCCGGAGGCATTACCAAGCACTTCAGCAGCTGACTCATGAGTTTGCACACATTTATGATCCAGAAAACAGAGATATAAAACCTGAATATAACTGACTTCTTTACAATTATTTGTTGTACAGTCAAGAGCAGCCTTTTCAATTATTTTGCAGTTTTGTAAAACTCACAGCCTTGTATCTGTTGCTTACCTGGAAACCCAGCATCCCCTGTTGTCTAAACATGTGGCGTATTGGGAATTTCTGATTCCTACATGGGAGGAATGCAAATCACCTGTTTTAACTAAAAGGCACTGCTGTCATTAGAAACCCACTTGGGGTTACCGTGCCAATGTGTAAAAAATGAATAGCTGTCCTGCTATAAGAGGCAGTACATGTGGACACAACAAAGTTCCTGGGCCCCACAGCAAATCTTTTATTGGGTCAATGGTCAGAGCTGCAATCAGGCGCTTTATACTCCTTGGTCAGTTCCCTGGTTCTAAAATATTCTTACTGAACTGTGCTGTAGAGTACTGCAAAACCTGCGGTACCCTGTGGGTTTCGGGTAAAAGTTCTGGATGCGGGTATAGACGCAGGTCGGCGGTTCTGTGGGTCGCGGGACTTCTCAATAGCAATTTTTTCATACTTTCGATGCTGTCAGTTCCGGTTTACAATGACAGCACTTCCAGATTTTTGATGGTCAGCGGGTCCGGGTTGCGGATAAGGTACTTGCGGGTTGGGTCGGGTAGCAGGTTCCCAAAAATAGGACTTTGCTGTGCTGTGCAGATGGGCAAAGTATAGTTGTATGGTATCAGAAAATGTAGGGGGTTGTTACACTTGGAGGTTTGCTTGGTATTCTTCAAGTTTCACCACCTTGTTTTGTTCTGGTCTACAGTGCTGCCCAGCCACAAACCAATGGTCTCTAGGTAACAGACCCCAAGTGGCCTTCTTCTGTCAGAGTTTGACTGTGTCTACTATGAGGGAGCCTCACATCCTTGGCCCACCCTCACTACAATAATTGAATGTAGGCAATTATAGGTAACTGATCCCACCAGAAGATTCTCTGGCGGGCCAGTCCAACCCTGCATACACTAGAACTGATCAACAGAAGGACTTTAGGAAGTGATAAGAAAGTTTGCAAGAAGAAGGCAGAGAAGAAGAGTCTAAAGCGGCCATAGACGTGCAGATATAGCCTCGTGTCTGGCGAGCACTAGTTCGTTGCAATCTCCTGACCTACCACTAACCATTCTGATTGAATAAGTAGTAAAAAGAACAAATCAGATGACGTTCTGGCCATTAATTCAAAGACAGCAATCATACAAAAGTTATGTCCGACAAATAGAAGTGACAATCTCCCATTGATATCGTCATTACATGCAAAGATATTATCGGCAGCCGATATAAATATTTTAACTTGTCTGATCGACTGAATGACCAATTGATATGGCATGAAAAATGTCGCAATGATCCACACACAGTCCAAAAATCATACAAAATGAAGATTCATACGACTTTATCTTTACGTCTGTGGTCAGCTTTAAGCAAAGCAGGATCTTCAGTCGTTACATGTATATGCTAATCCTAACCCAATTTGCTAGGTGTCAGAAACCCAATTTCTCTAGTGACGTGGGCTTAGAAATGTGGAATATGCCTCCAAAAATGGGGGGGAGGGGGTCCTTAGGAACATCATTTGATGACTGATAAGTGAAGAAACAAAATCACACCATTATAGTATAGTTTATCTTTACTTATCTCTCAAGCCTGTACAAATATTATTAGTGATTTAGATAAGGGCCACTGATTGTGGCTATTCAGACAACTAGAATCTGATTGGTAGAATGAGGTATTCACTTATGCAACCTGAAAACATTACTAATTAATTACATCAGCATGTTTTGGGCCGGCCCGCACATCACTACATGATATGTATAATAATCATATCACATGCAAGCCATAGTCATGGTTACTCTGGACTCATGACTCATAGTCATGGAACATTCTGTAACAACTCAAACCATAACTTTCCCAAAGCCACAAAGGATATTAGACTAAGGGACAGATATTTCAACAATCAAATTAAATTATTTCATAGCAAAAACTGCAAATTTGAATTTCCGAAACTGAATTTTTTGAGCTATATAAAGTGCAAAAAAAACTCCAGTATAAAAATTCAGCACGGAAGTCTATGGACGGTTTTGTTTCAAATTCAAGCTATTTTTTCATTTGTGTTTCTAAAATAATGGGACTGTCACTGTCTCTGAGTCGTTTTTTTCCCACATTTTTTCCCAACTGAGTTTTTGAAAATTTAGTTTTTATATAAATAATTGCACATTCGAAAGTTTCACGTTTTTACAAATCACAAAAACTCAACATTCGACAATCTGAAAATAAGAGTTTTGATAAATCAGCCTACTGGGTACACATTTATCAAGAGTTGAGGTCATAGAGAAATGTATTTCATATGGATATTGGCAACGAATCACCTTTTTTCCATTGATTCATAAATGATTTGTGATGTCACAATACAGAAAGCCAGATTTTTTAGATTTATGATAAAACAAACTGGAATAGATCAGAATTCTAATCTTTTTTCGCTACCAAGATAACATTGAAATCAATGCTACCGGGATATTCTTTTTTTGTTTTTTGGTATTTAGATAATCAATGTTTTGTTTATTAAAAACAAAATATTCAAGTGTTTTTTGAGGGGGCACATGAGTTGTCAAATAGCTGTAGACCCCAAGGAATGCTGGGATTCAAGAAAATGATTGAAAACAGCTGAATATAATTACTAGATCAAACTCAAAGGAGATGAACTTATTTGAGATACCGGTATTTCTCAAATACAGCCAGATTTAAGCAAATATGTGATTTGTTTATTAATCAGTGCAATGGAGAGTATGGGTCCGTTATCTGATTACAGCCATGCAATGTTTAATAAATGAGCCACTTAGGGTCTTATTTATGATTGTATGATTAGGTAAAAAATTGCACTTCTTAAAACAGACTGGCTTATTCAGCCTAATTATAAAAAAAGCCATTCAACAATTATTATTTTTATGTCTGCCAAACTGCAAAATTTTTCATTTTATCCCAGTATGTTTGATTTTTTTCACATATGCCTCTTTGCATTTTTTGCAGGCCATTTTCAGTTAATAATTACAATTTCCGAGAGGGTGACGTAACCCATTATATTGGACAAAGCAGAAAATTCACTACAAAAAAATAGGCAACATTTACCACCACTCCAAAAATCCCACATACCAGTTTTTACATTTAAACAGAACTCTACTCAAAAATCAGCTTCATTAAACATTTGCAAGAAAAAAAGTTTGAATTTGGGGTGAAAATCTCATCTCTTAGGGGGCTATTTATTAAAGGTCGAATTTTTTATACCTCTAATTAACTCGATTGAACTGACAACTCGAATGGTTTATTATTTAAGAAAAAACTCAAATGGAAAAATCTCAATTCAGTGAGTTTGGGTTAACAACTGGAAAACTCAAATGAATAGAATTTTCTATGGAAAATCAAATCAAATTGATCCCTACGGAAAAAACATCATGTAGGCCTTCATCGAATGGTTCAAGGGACCTCTGCCATTGACTTCTACATTACCTCAACAGGTTTTAGATGGTGTATTTTTGGATTCAAGCTATTTCCAGGGTTGGGGTACATTAAATCTCGGAAAAATCTGAGTTTTTAAAAAACATAAATGTGATTTTTAACCCTTCTCAAAAACCTCGAAAACTCGAATTTAAGTGGAAAACAAGATTCAAACCTTAATAAACAACCCCCTATATGTCCTAGAATGATAGTTGTTTAGTTGTGGCAACAATGATATTTAATATGCATTTTGTGTTTAAGCATCACAGACCCTTCTCACATATACAGTACAGTGAGTCCTTGGGTATATAAAACCACCCCCGACTTCCAAATAAGATAATGAAAGGTTAATTTTTGTTGCACCTTACTTAGCACAGAGAATTTCAGAATATCTTTTTTCCTATATATCATTGATCAGTTGCTAACTGACCCTAGGACATGGAGTGGGCGTCTGGTATCTGATTACCTTATCACTGGATGGAGTAAACAAGACTGGAGATCACCCTTCTCCCAGGACAAAGTCCTCACTCCAGCCAAAAACAAACCATTTTTTTAACTGTCACATTTCATCTGCTGTGACCCTATGCAGAATAAATAAACCAAAATTCAATTTAAGGACTATTTAATGACATGGTGTATTAGTATTTTTGTGCTAAATAACTGCATCGTAGCCTTTAATAATAATAATAATAATAATAATAATAATAATAGTTGTGGAATGTGTGTTAGAAGACAATAACACAATAAATGGTAGAATGCGTGAATTAGTCATTTAGTGACAAACTAGAGTGGTTGATAAACAAGTTGGTTCACATGGAAGAAAGTGACAATACTGAGGGTAACAGTGTCTCTATTTGTATGTTTAACTGGATGCATGGTTACCTAGCACCTATACTCAAAACCACTCAATTATGGGTGCAGCATAGCAATGAGAATGTCTGCTCTAGCTAAAGTACAAAAACTCACTTGATTGGTTTCTGTATGGAGTTGGAAGATGTCACCCATTGACATGGATAGGCTCGCCTAATAGTTAAGCATGACTGCCCCAGTGAAATAAACTCACTTGCATGACTGCTTGTTAAGGATGAACACCCATCTCTTCTAGTGAAAAGGCAACCACTAACTTGTTTTATGATAACAATATACTGTATTTAAATGGAGTGGAATGGAGCATGGTGAGCCATTGGAACCATATACAGTAGATAATGTTTGCACTGTATCTGAAGGTTGATCTGGATGGGTGCTGCTTCCACCTGAGCCCATGAATTCTCGACTAAAAGTAACCCCTTCAGGTTATGTGGATTGCAGCTAAGCGCATGCCTTGCTCTAGAAAAGGTGTGACCACTGACTAGGATAGGCAGAGCATGAAGCTGGGAACACGTCTACTCTAGAGGAAATACAATGGATGGATGTCCCATTTAACATGTGAGTAGGGTTGCCACCTGGCCGGTTGATCCCAATGTTATTAATATGGAAAAACAGATAAATATATAGGAAGGCTGGTATTTTTTTTCCAGAAAAGGTGGCAAACCTACATGCGAGCTCTAGTTAAAGTATGCACACTGATTTACATGGGTGCTGTACGCAGCTGGGCAAACTCTGCTCTAGAGAATGCAAAACTACTGAATTGAATAGGTGCCGCTTGCGCCTGAACAAATGCCATATTTCAGGAACTAGGCCTGCAAAGTTGGGTGGATGCTGCGTACAACTGATCACAAGCCTGCTCCAGTGAGAGTAGACCCATTGTCTTGGATAGTTGCTGACTGAATATATATATATATTGGCTCCAGCTAGGGTTGCCACCTTTTCTAAAAAATGTTACCGGCCGGTGGGGAGTGGGGAAAAAGGGGAGGTCCATGATGTAAAGGGGGTGGAACCACACACAGTGCCGCAAAAGGGGCGGAACAACACACGCAATGGCCAGAAGCCTGAAAAAAAGGTAATTTCGGAGCAAATTGGGGGCGGTTCAAGGGCTTTTTAAGTGTATTACAAATTCTGGCAACTACATTGCTGGTAAATTTGTAATACCAGCTAGGCCGGTAAAATATCGGCCGGGTGGCAACCCTAGCTCCAGCGCAGGTCCACTCTTTACCTTGGAGGGGACTAATGGCAGCTGAGCACGATTTGCTCCAGTGAAAGGACACCCTTTAAATTAGATGGGTGCTGATTGTAACTGAGCACACATTTGCAAAAAAAGCCACCCACTGGCTTGGATGGGTGCTGACGGCAGGTAAGTACTCATAAAAAGAGGTAAGTGCAGGTAAGAACACATGCTCCAGTGAAGGAACCCAAACAGTCTTGGAGGGGTCTAACTGCAGCTGGGCACACACCTGCTCAAATGAAATAGCACCCTCTGAAGTACTGAACATGGGTGCTGACTGTAGCTGGGCACACATTCGTGCCAGTGAAAGGACACCCACTGCTTTGGGTGGCTGCTGCTTGCAGCTGAGTAAATACCTGCACTTCTGTGAGTACCTCTGACTTGATCTGAAGCTCACACAACTACAAACAGCCCTAAAACCCAGGGAAGCCTTAAAGAACATTGGATTGTTTACACAGCGATTACTGGGCCAGTTTCTTCTGTGTAAACTCACACAAAGCATAGATAAACCACAAAGTTGTTTTATTTTGAGATGATTTCGCTGATTACTAGTATGCACAAAATACATTTATTAAGAAAATAGGAATTCAAACAAAATGGCAATATTTAACTAGTGTCTGTCTATTCATTTGTGAGTGTCCAATTTTATATACATATACTATATATTATATATACAGGTATAGGACCTTTTATCCAGAATGCTCAGGACCTGGGGTCTTCCATATTACAGATCTTTCAATAATTTGGATCTGCATACCTTAAGTCTACTAGAAAATCATTGCAATATTACATAAACCCAATAGGCTGGTTTATGTAATAACGTGGGTCATTTTTTTAATGCCAAGCCCCTTAAAGTGTATGATTTTGGCTTCAATTCTGGAGCAAATGTAACCCATGCATAAAGGGAATTTAGGCAGATTTATACAATGTACAGTTAATAGCACATCTTTAGAACTGTAACCCATTTGCATAAAAAAGAATAATCATTTTAAAAAAGGGGTGTTTTTATAGGTGATTGTGTAAAGATACCTTTAAGCTCTACCATGTACAAATTCTTGGCCAAGCATCCTTCTATGCTCATGACCACACCCATGATCCACCCTAACCCCACTGATTTCATAAGTACCTTTAAAGGGGTTGTTCACCTTTAAATGAACTTTTAGCATGATGAAGAGAGTGATATTATGAGACAATTTGCAATAGGTTTTAATTGTTTTATTAGAAGAAGGCAAATAATACAAAAACATGCAGTCACATGCTTCCCAAGCAGTTAGCTAATCTGCCTAGAAGCCCCTTTTTCTGCTGCCTCCTCTATTTGCCGCAATTTCCCACTGCCTACATGCCCTGGTTGGCATTGAGTTCTGGTCTACATCTTCCCATCAGAATACAGCTGTATTCCCCTCTCTTGAATTGGAACACTTTCTTACCTCCTTTATCTTCCTTCTATTCTCAGCTGAGAACCTTCCCTTATATAACTCTCTTGCTTGTGTGTTGCACGCTCATTTCCATGAACTATAGGCCATACTATTCCTTGGAAAATCAAATAAAGGGGTTTATTTACTGCACTTGGTGCTTAATTGTACCAGTAGCAAACAATCACAATTTCTTTTTGAGAATTTTACTACGGTTTTGTAGCTATGGGCAACGGCCTTAGTGTTAGTGTCAGTATATATTTCATTAGTCTGTAGACCTAATTAAAATCAATAATAAGAAAATATGTATATATGAAACAGATTAGTGTCCATGGCTCAATTATTAACAGAAAAGAGGATCTAGCTGCCAAGATAAAGAATAAAAAACTAAAAACCTACTGCTGTATTTATAAAAAGAAAGACCAAAGTTGTCCAGGCCATGATACGGTTATGGATGAGAAAGCCTCACAATGACAATTATTGATGCCTTTGAACTTTGTTGCTGGAGAAGACATCTAAGAATACCATGGGTAGCAAGGAAAACAAAAATAGGTCCTTGACCTTTCATTTGTAACAAAAGACTCGATCCATTGTTTTTTATTTATGACATATTTCATGAAACAAAAACAACCAGATGAATTTTATTTTATCTCTGGACATACTGTATATATAGGAAAAGACATTCAGGGGCAGATTTATTAAGGGTCAAATTGAAAATTCGAATTTTCACATTTTTTTTTATGGTCGAAACTCTCAAATATGAATTGTGAATTCGAGTTTAAATTAGACTTTCAAGATTTATCATACTCTGTCCCTTTAAGAACTCAAATTCAACTATTCACAAAACCTGTCGAGTTCATGTTTAATTCAATGGGAGACGTCCAGGGACCAATTTTGACATGTTAGAAGCCTTCCTGACATTTTAGTTTTTTTGGAGGAAAAACTTGTATCAAGTTTAGTCAAATTCGATTTGAGTTTGCGAGTCGGTAAAATTCATCCGTTTTTTATAGATATTCGATTTTTTTTTGTTATAAATAAACCCCAGTCGAATTTTGAGTGTATTTAAATTTAAAGGAGTTTAAAAAAACTCACATGAATTTGAAATTGGACCCTTAAATAAATGTGCCTCTTATTCTCAGAAGAATGTAGAGGAAAAGAGCAATAGGAGAATAGACAACAGAATACATGGATTCCATTATTTAAATCTTGGTGAGGCAAATACTTATGAATGTTACCCACCAGTATCTTAAAAAGAGTGCACAAGGCCTCCCATGCAAAAAAAATTGTTCGAAGGGCCCTGCGCAAGCCATAACCGTCCTTCCACACACGCACACGTCCTCCCCCGCCCTGTTCCCGCCCACATCCTGCAGTCTCCTGGTCATCTTCATCCTCCTTCCCTGCAAAAGGTAAGAAAGCGGCTGGGGATGGGGGTTCCATGTAACTTTAGAGCAGGGGTCCCCAACCTTTTTTTACCCTTGAGCCACATTCAAATGTAAAACGAGTTGGGGAGCAACCCAAGCATGAAAAAAGTCCCTGGAGGCGCCAAATATTGGCTGTGATTGGCTATTTGATATCTCCTATGTGGATTGGTCGCCTACAGGAGACTCTATTTGGTAGTACACCTGTTTTTTATGCAATAAAAACTTGCCTTCAAGCCAGGTATTCATAAACAAGCACCTGCTTTGAGGGCACTGGAAGCAACATCCAAGGGGTGGGTGAGCAACATGTTGCTCATGAGCTACTGGTTGGGTATGCCCTGTGGTCTAGGCCCCACTGTTCCCCGTGTCCTCCCCCCGTGGCCAAGAGATCAGCTTCCTCTATAGTTTACGCCACTGTTACCCACTGTGTCCTCTCTTTTGTGAAACAGTACAATGAGGCATATTGGTTCATCTCTACTGTCAATTCAACCGACCAGGATATGAGCAACAAAAATAAAGGGCCATAAATTGCTAAAAAGAAAAACAAGGTACCAGCATTCCAAGGCAGTTGCAATGAGGAAAAAGCCCCTTGTGTTTATTGTAGGGATGCACCGAATCCAGGATTCGGTTCGGGATTCGGCCTTTTTCTGCAGGATTCGGATTCGGCCGAATCCTTCTGCCCGGCCGAACCGAATCCTTCTGCCCGGCCGAACCGAATCCTAATTTGCATATGCAAATTAGGGGCGAGGAGGGACATTTTGTAACTTTTTGTCAGAAAACAAGGAAGTAAAAAATGTTTTCCCCTTCCCACCCCTAATTTGCATATGCAAATTAGGGTTCGGATTCGGTTCGGTATTCGGCCGAATCCTTCGTGAAGGATTCGGGGGTTTGGCCGAATCCAAAAAAGTGGATTCGGTGCATCCCTAGTTTATTGTGTTAAGATCAATCAATGTATCAGGGGCATACACTGCTGTTTCATTCATTCCACAAAGCAAAAATTCTATCCAAATCATAGATGGAGCAATATAAACAGGAGACTTAGAGGAGTATGTGGATAAAGTAAGAAGAACGATATTGTCACTCCCATGTTAGCTGAATGGAACACTGGCCCCTGTTTTGAGTCTCATGATATGACTCCATGAGCGGTACCTTTAAATATACTCTGCAGTCCTCTCTGCTTAAGCTGTATGTGTAGCAACAGTAAGCAGGCTTATTACTATCTGTGCACCCAGCAATTACAGGCAGTAATGTATTCAGTGACATTCTGCAGGAATATTACTTTCTAATATTGTGTGCTGTTCTGCCTGTGTGCATATTAATCTCCCCCGGTGCTGGACGCAGCTGCTGCTGACATTTCATGATGATGGGTAAACGACATGTTTCATTTCAGAGCTCAGGTCAAACTTTCTCTGTTACTCAAGGTAAATAGCCAAAATAAAAAGAAATAAAAGCCTGTACCAAATAAGTTAGCATTTATCACTTATCGCTGACCCTACGGCGTGCAGCTATTATATTAAAACATATCTGCATTTTTTATGTATATACTGAAACAGCCTGTCAGCGGCTCTCGCAAGTGTACAAAGGGATCTAACGAAATGAATATAGGTTAAATGTTATAAAAAGCAGCGGGCGCAGGGGTGTATTTATAAAGATATATCAAACAGTTCACTAAATGGTTCTTATTTGTGAATAAATGCCATGCATTGCGACCACAAAGAATGTCTATTCTAAAGACATAGGGGCAAATTTACTAAAGGGCAAAGTGACTAAAGATGGTGAAAATTCGGCAGCGTGACATCATTTTGGAAATTCGCAGATTTACTAACGGTTGACGGCATAACATCGCTAGTGAAGGAGATATACTCTAGCGGTACTTCGCTCCCCAAGGCCTGGCAAATTTGTGCTCTGGCGAATGGAGGTAACTACACAAATTCCCTAAGATTTTACGGAACGTTACCTCTTGCGCCAGACTTGCCTTTGTCACCTCAGATGTGCAATAGAGTAAATAGGGCTTCCTCAAAAAACGCTTTTTCATTTTTCAGGGTGATAGGCTGCAAAATATCATAATTTTTTTTCTGGGATACCCAGCTTACCCCCTACATTTCCTAACATATGGCACATAAATTATACACTGGAATCATGTGTAGGGCAATATAACAACTTTATTATATAATGGTTTCCCTGGGCTTGTGTAGTGTAATATATTGGCTTCAACATATACGTCCATTCAACTTTAACTTCCTGCCGTATGCAAATTAGCCAACGATAGGGCTAACTTCACTTCGCTTGCCGTAGTAACGCCCTGGAAGCAACTTATGATTTTAGTGAATTAGTGTTGTCCTGGTGAATTTATGCCTGGCGAAGTGTTGCGATGTGAGCGAAGCCGTCGCTGGCGAATTTTTGGAGGAGTATTTACAGAGGTGTGTATTTTTAGGCCAGATAAACATCACAAATAACACCATTGTTTTATACAATTCTAGTTGCCTCCGGAGGAAACTTTGGGCGATTTAATGATATTTTGGGCATATCGCCAGCAATTTCAATTAACGGCAATGGTAAAGCATTTTCAGGCCACAGTCGCGCATAAAAGATGTGGCTGATCCTCCTGTGTGCCGCTACCCTAATTGAAGTCATTGGATCAATTTCAGAATGGAAGAATTTCTGGCATGACAGCAGTGTCCAATCAATAGGGCCTAATTACGTCGCCATTGCCATGTTTTTCTTTTCAACAATGCATTTTTTCCAGAATTCCAGCACCACTGATGTTGCAAGGGGGCAATTGCGCTGTGCATGATGCAATTGCTTCTGATTTGACAAAGTTAATGCAACTGCGAGTACATTTAGTTGCAAATTGGACACAACTGCACAGAAGTCTATAGGGCATCGTTTCAGCATTCAGCAAGAGAGTGGTATTTCCGCCCAATTATTTAGATGCAAGTGTTCTATGTCCATAGGCCCATGGGCTTTCCTGCATGAATAAGAACAGTGGTGCTTGATTCAGAATGGAAGGCATGAGGGACTGACAGGTACAACTATATGGAAGCGCAAGGAGCACATTTTGATGCAAATCAAAGTGGTTTTATGCATGCCTAACTGCAACGACCGCAAAAAAAAAGAAGGGCAGAGGCATTGTACCACAATCAGGAACACTTGCTCATTGCATAGCTGAATTGTGACCCTAAATGACCTTAGAAAATGAATCAGAAGTCTTGGATCTTGCTTTTCTGTGACAAAAATACATAATTGATCCAGCAGATTACAATCTTAGCCATGCTTGTTAAAGAATCATATCTCCAGTGTGTTACAAACACTACAGTGCCAATAAAAGACAACAAATAAAAGGTACGCTTGATGAGCGCATTCTCTGTGGAATAATCAGCCAGAAAGATAATAAAGTGTTACTATATCTTTAGGCCAGTGATCCCCAACCAGTAGCTCGCGAGCAACATGTTGCTCTCCAACCCTTTGGATGTTGCTCTCAGTGGCCTCAAAGCAGGTGATTATTTTTGGATGCCAAGCTTGGAAGCAAGTGTTAGTTGTATAAAAACTAAGTATAGTACCAAACAGAGCCTCTTGTAGGCTGCTAGTCCACATAGGGGCAACCAAATAGCCACCACAGCCTTTATTTGGCACCCCAAGGGACTATTTTATGCTTGTGTTGTTCTCCAACTATTTTTACATTTGAATGTGGGTCACGGGTAAAAAAAGGTTGGGGACCTCTGCTTTAGGCACTATGGCTGAACTCAGTGCAACATGCTCAGGGCAACATGCTGCAATTCTCAGACACATTAGCCATTTTGACCTCTGCTGCAAATAGCAATTATAACAACACAAATCTCCAATAAATTAGTGCAATAGGAAACATAAAGCAAGTATCCAGATGCACAACAATTAACAACCAGACACACAACCATCAACCAAGGAGTGGTCTAAAATCAACTCTCAACTCTTTCAAACTCTAATAAATTTGTATGTACTCACAACTCGAATGGGAGGTTATTTATGAGAAAACTGTAACATAATATCCGTTCGAAAAAAAATTCCTCCGAAAAAAAACTTGAATGTCAGGAAGGCAATTAACATCTTCAAATAGTTCAACAGACCTCTCCCATTAACTTGTAAATTAACTCGGCAGGTTTTAGGTGGCGAATATTCAAATTAGAACGGTTTCCAGGGCCGAGGTGTGGTAAATCTCACATTCAAATTTGAGTTGGTGTTTTAAAATTCGAATTTGCGAGTTTTGCCAAAAATAAAAAATAATTCGAAAATTCAAATTAGAATTTACCTTAATAAATCTGCCCCTTAATGTGAGCAATGTTCCTGTTCCACAGGGGATACACCTCATGCAGGAAATGTCTGGGGTCTTTTGCACTTGTTTCTTTATAAATAACTGAAAAGTGGGAAGGTGATATCTCTGTCTTTACCAATATCACACAATGTATCATCTTATTTGGGGCACCTGGAGAAACTAGGGGTTTGGACATCGCAGAGTCAGATGAGATTCATGGCAGATAAATGAAAAAATTGTGTATTCTGCGTTCAAAAAAATGTATACTGCTTAAAGCAGTGATTCCCAACCAGTAGCTGTAACATGTTGCTCTCCAACACCTTGGATGTTGCTCCCAGTGGCCTCAAAGCAGGTGCTTATTTTTCCATTCCAGACTTGGAGGCAAGTTTTGGTGCATAAAAACCAGCTGTAATGCCAAACAGAGCCTCAATGTAGGTTGACAATCCACATAGGGCTACCAAATGGCCAATCAAAGCCCTTATTTGGCACCCCAAGAACATTTTTCATGCTAGCGTTGCTCCCCAACTCCTGTTGGTTCTGAATGTTGCTCACGAGTTCAAAAGGTTGCGGATCCCTGGCTTAAAGAGATACTGACATCAGAAAATAAGCTTTTTTAATATATAATAACATTGTCTTTGATTGCGATTTATAATTTTGCCATAAAAGTATTAGACTGACGCTTTTACCTTACCTTTCTTATCTCCGTGTTCCTCTATGAGGGGCTGCCATATTTGGGCAGCCGGAGTCCGTTAGCATTAGAAACTCTAACTGACAGGTTGAGAAGGGACAGTCAGGTTTAGGAACTTCAAGTAACAATTACTTACAAAAGCAGAACTATCAGAACCTTTTTAGTGTCAGTATCACTTTAAGCCCTTAAAGGAGAAGGAAAGGTTAAAACTAAGTTACCCTTATAAGAAAGATCCACCTAAATATACCAGTAAACCCTCAAAGTAGTGCTGCTCTAAGTCCTCTGTCAAAAGAAACACAACATTTCTTGCCTTTTATTGTGTATACATGGGCTTCTGTATCAGATTTCCTGCCTCCAGCTTAAACCTCCTTGCCCTGGGCGTGAGCATGCTCAGTTTGCTCCTCCCCTCCCCTTCTCTGCTGTAATCTGAGCCCAGAACTATGAGTGAGCAGGGAGAGACTCAGGCAGGAAGTGATCTCACACCAAGCTAATACTGCGGGTGCTATCCTAAACAAACAGAGAGCTTCTAGAGCTAGGTATGGTAAAACAGAATAAATATAGTGTTATAGCTTGCGCTATTGCAGCTAATCTATTGGCAATAAAATGCCTCTGTAGCTTTCCTTCTCCTTTAACAGGAGTATTGAGGATAAAATGTAGCCTCTATAACAAAAATAACAGAACAAAACTTTTACCCTTTTTAAAAATCTTAAGCTGGTTATCAAAATATCTTTTTAGCTGAAAATAAATTAAGGAAACACTCTACTTGCATTTAGATCTGTTCTATTTCCAGGGTATTATTATAACAAAGCATCTGTCCTTAGTGGTGTAATTGTTTGCTAGCTGTGGGTACACAGGCCCATAAAACTCAAAATCGCTGAATATGATTCTTGCTTTGAAATGGCTTTTATGATCAGCTCTTGCTCTAGTACATGGTGTGCACCCAATTTAATTACTCCCCATGGAAGCTTTCCAAATTCTGAAGAGGCAATTGCGCTGAAATTAAAATGGCAAGGTTCTAGAAGGGCATCAAACAGAATTCATGAACAAAAGCTGGAGGTTTGGCCCACCAACGCCTTTCTGTTCTTGCTATAATATCTAAATGCTGTGTACAGTTTGTTACCATCCATATGCATTCATAACATAGAGAGGAGGACTTGGACAAAACAATATGTTACAGCCAATAAGGCAATCATTTTCCATCATGGTTGTTTTTGGCCAGCAGGAGATAATGATTGTAGTAGCTCTATTTTGTGTTTCTCCAGGGTCCATAAAAAAATGGTGCAGGAAAATATAAAACAAGCTAAAAAAGAATTACGCCACAAAGCTTCAACGGCACAAAGGAAATAAGTACACAAAGTAAATCTTCTATGAAATACAATAATGTTGTGTATTTCAACAAAAAGGTTTAAAAAGTAAAGGTGACTGTTAGCTCTACAGCCCACCATAATGAGAAATTAGCAAAGAGGGTAAAGATGATCTAGAACTTAATATTTCTAGAAGAACAAGTTGAGCCCTATGGAGATGGTTAAATGGGTGGTTCACCTTTAAGTTAACTTTTAAGCTAACTCTAAGCAACTTTTAAACCGACCTCCATTTTTCTTTCTATTTTTTTTTTTTATAATTTTTGAATTATTTGCCGCCTTCTGACTCATTCCAGCTTTCAAAAGGGGTCGTTGACCTATCTAAAAACAAAAGCTCTGTAAGGATAGACAGTTATTGTTACTTTTTATTACTCATCTTCCTATTCAGACTCTTTACTGTTCATATTCCAGTCTCTTATTCAAATCAGTGCATGGTTGCTATGGTAATTTGGACACTAGAAACCGGATTGCTGAAATTGCAAACCGGAGAGCTGCAGAATAAAAAGCTAAATAAGTCAGAAACCACAAAAATAAAAATCAATTGCAAAGTGTCTCAGAATATCACTCTCTACATTATACTACAAGTGCATTTAAAGGTGAACAACGCCTTTAATATTTTAAAACAATAAAATTACCTAAAAATAGCATTCACAAAGGACAAATAGAATTTATTTTTCAATGCCCTGTCTACCCATAGCCTAAGGGATGGTAGCTGTGATTCTAGATGTTATCTTCAAATGACATGCAGAATGAAGCCAAGTAAAATGCATTATCTTACCAATAATCTAATGTAAATATTCCATAAACATACATGACGCTATAGTATAAACACTTGGATTGGGAGATCTATTACTGATTAAGAACATTATTCCAGCTTGCTTTTCCTTTCAATTAAAAGACACATACACTGAATACATTTATATAAATCCATCCAACTGAATGAAGGGTTTTTTTAAGTTCCCAGAATGCCCAAGAGCTTGCCAGGTTTATTTGTGCCACATCATCATTTAAATCATTTGAACTGCAAATATTTGGTATAATGGATATTCATTATGGATAATTTGTGTTGCTTTAGAACAGTTGCAGAAAGATGATGCTGTCGTCCAAAGTACAAATAAGCCATTTAATAAGATAACTCATTGACTCACTTATAAGATTTGTCATTTTTAAAGTAAGCCTTGATTATTTATCACTGCTCATCGACATTATACAAAATATTGTGTGATCGTTGGTGTGTATGTGCAGAGCCATAAATTAAGAGGGCAATGAACAGTTATATTTCGATAGATTTTTGCAGTATGAGCATTTTAAGAGTTCTCTGCTCTTGTTTGCTGCTTTAAGTCATCTGTCACCTCCTGTGCCCTGGAAAGATTCTGTCACACCCCGTCTCAAGGTGCACAGAGCCAGCCAGGCTTATGAGTAGCCTTCAGTTTTGCCTCTCTTTACTCAGAGATGTGATTCAGGGAGACAGAGTGGAAATCAATCCCAGATTGGGTATTGATGGCCTGGTCACAGTGTCACACTGTGTTCAGTCTAATTGAATGTAAACACTGTACTGGGTTTCAAAGTCCAAGTCTGACAGGGCTGCTAAACATGAGAACCTACGCGTGCCCCACCTCCTTTATCTCTCCCTCCCAACACTTCCTCTCACTTGCTTAATCAGGTCCTGGTTTTACTATTCGTTAGTCACTCTCCTAACAGTGCATATCTATAACCATTTATACCTTTCCATAACATACTCCATCTTCTATTCTGTCACTTTGGGATAGTAACTATATTAGGGAGAGATGGTGTCTATAGTAACAGTGGGATAATAGTCTCTGGGAAGGGAGTGTGACTGTGGGATAACAGGTATAGTAGGGAGAGATGGTGCCTATAGTAACAGTGGGATAATAGTCTCTGGGAAGGGACTGTGGCTGTGGGATAGCAGGTATAGTAGGGAGAGATGGTGCCTATAGTAACAGTGGGATAATAGTCTCTGTAAAAGGACTGTGACTGTGGAATTGCAGGTATAGTAGGGAGAGATGGTGTCTATAGTAACAGTAGTCTCTGGGAAGGGAGTGTGACTGTGGGATAGCATGTATAGTAGAGAGAGATAGTGCCTATAGTAACAGTGGGATAATAGTCTCTGGGAAGGGAGTGTGACTATAGGATAGCAGATATAGTAGGGAGAGATGGTGTCTATAGTAACAGTGAGATAGTCTCTGGGAAGGGACAGTGACTGTGGAATAGCAGGTATAGTAGGGAGAGATGGTGTCTATAGTAACAGTAGTCTCTGGGAAGGGAGTGTGACTGTGGGATAGCATGTATAGTAGAGAGAGATAGTGCCTATAGTAACAGTGGGATAATAGTCTCTGGGAAGGGAGTGTGACTATAGGATAGCAGATATAGTAGGGAGAGATGGTGTCTATAGTAACAGTGAGATAGTCTCTGGGAAGGGACAGTGACTGTGGAATAGCAGGTATAGTAGGGAGAGATGGTGTCTATAGTAACAGTAGTCTCTGGGAAGGGAGTGTGACTGTGGGATAGCATGTATAGTAGAGAGAGATAGTGCCTATAGTAACAGTGGGATAATAGTCTCTGGGAAGGGAGTGTGACTGTGGGATAGCAGGTAAAGTAGGGAGAGATGGTGCCTATAGTAACAGTGGGATAATAGTCTCTGGGAAGGGAGTGTGACTGTGGGATAGCAGGTATAGTAGGGAGAGATGGTGCCTATAGTAACAGTGGGATAATAGTCTCTGGGAAGGGACTGTGACTGTGGGATAGCAGGTATAGTAGGGAGAGATGGTGTCTATAGTAACAGTGAGATAGTCTCTGGGAAGGGACAGTGACTGTGGAATAGCAGGTATAGTAGGGAGAGATGGTGTCTATAGTAACAGTAGTCTCTGGGAAGGGAGTGTGGCTGTGGGATAGCATGTATAGTAGAGAGAGATAGTGCCTATAGTAACAGTGGGATAATAGTCTTTGGGAAGGGAGTGTGACTATAGGATAGCAGATATAGTAGGGAGAGATGGTGCCTATAGTAACAGTGGGATAATAGTCTCTGGGAAGGGAGTGTGATTGTAGGATAGCAGGTATAGTAGGGAGAGATAGTGCCTATAGTAACAGTGCGATAATAGTCTCTGGGAAGGGACTGTGGCTGTGGGATAGCAGGTATAGTAGGCAGAGATGGTGCCTATAGTAGCAGTGGGATAATAGTCTCTGTAAAAGGACTGTGACTGTGGGATAGCAGGTATAGTAGGGAGCGATGGAGCCTATAGTAGCATTAGAGATACTAGCCCCTGGTAGTGACAGGTAAGACATCGGGTAGAGCAAGTTTATCATGGTAAAACAGTATATCAGTGTTACCCTACATTTAGCCTGTGTAATTCAACAGCAACAACAACAGCCAAAAAGCTATTGGATGGTCAAGTCTACTTCATATGAAAAAAAGTGGGCCCCATAGTCTCTTTTGCCCCTGATCCCCTCACCAGAAAAGACATCTTATTCCATTAGCACTTCAAGACAATTCATTCTTCATCCTTCCGATCTACAATTTTGTTTTCAATTATCCCTAGCTACCAGTTCCTTAGCTCCCTAATCCTGCCTAATTTAACTTTTTGTTTAATCCACTATTCAAATATTTATCCATCCACAAGTCATGCCATCTCTCATTGCTCCTGCACTCGTTGCCTATCACTCTTCTGAATGTCTGCCCTTTCTTATCTTATTTCAAGCCACTCTCAATCTTCCCTGCCAATACAATCAGCTCCATCATCCCTCCCCCCCAAAGGAAACTGTAGCAAAATATATATATATATATATACTGCATCAGACCAGGCCAAATCAATATACCTTGGAATAACAGATGTGCATTTGTTTTTCAGTAGCTGGAATAACAAATTGTCCCCTTCAATTGTTTCATGAACATCTTCCAAAGGTATATTTCAAAAAATGTAGAAATAATTGTGTAAATGTTCAATCTCTTATTGCTTTTGCAAAAAGTGTTTCCATTTATTCTGCTGTTTTTTTCTTGCTGGGAGAGACAAGTGTTTTGTACTTTGTCATATTAAAGACAGATGTATTTTAGAAGTGTACAAATATACATATATTTATATGTACAGCATTTATATATTTGTACAAAATACAATTTTCTACATAGGGATGGCAAGTGTAACCCCAATCCATCAACGTTCCCCATGATAAGAGAAAGTATATGAGAATTTTGTGACTCGGCTCATTCACAGAGATGTGCATTCGATAAACCTTTGTTATATTCAGGGAAGGGCTTTGCCTTTATATTGCTCACTTCCTGGTTAGAAAGTTGGTAATTCCTTATAGATTCAAAGAGCAGGAAGTAAAAATGGCACAAGTCCCGCCTCCTGAATTATTTTCTCTGATATTTACATATAAGATGGGTTGAGATAACCATTGTGGCATACAGTTTGGGATTTAATGGCCCTTACAAACCCCCTGCCGATTTCCCTAACCCACTAAAGAGCAAGGCGGCAAATATACGGAACCTGTGCAGCTTAATTTCAGGTCATCTTCAGGGGAGATGTGAGTTAAAAGGAATGTGAGCCCAGGCAGGTTACATATTAACTCACTCCCTCTCTGATACCTTATCAATGGCACCACACTCAGAACCAAGCAGCGCCCGCCCTACAGCTAAAACTTGGTAAATATTTAATGGCAGTAAAGGTGTTTTACCTGTTATCAAACTGATATGCTAAAGAATTTTTTTTTTTAAGTGGCCTTATCTCTATTTTCTCCTTGTGCGCCTGTTACCGAAAGATTCCGACTGCAAAACTGTTGCAGCTACCCAACTCATAATCGAGCCACTCACATAAAATGATATACTGGCGGTTATGGTATCTCATATCTTTATGGATAACTGTGAGTAATGCAAACGGCAGGGAAAGTAGAGTAGTATTTTTGCACAAAACGATTGCAACATAGTAAGGTAGGGGTCTGCCCCAAAAAGTCAGATTAGGGAATTTCAAGATGCCTTCATCTTAGGTTATTTTACTGCCTGGATTTTTTTATGAGATGCAACTGCAGGCAAAAGAGGCCAATATGACCCACTGTGGGTCCTCAATGAGAGAGAACTGCAGCAGTCATAAAACAGATGTCCTAAGACTCAGGACTTTTGTCCAAGATCTCACGGTCAGGCAGCCAACCACAGGGTTCTCCATGTTACTCATTAAAGGGGTTGTTCACCTTCCAAACATTTTTTTCAGTTCAGTTGTTTTCAGATTGTTCCCCAGAAATAAAGACTTATTTCGATTACTTTCCATTATTTATTTTTTTTACTGTTTTTCCTACATCTAAGTGTAAAGTTTAATGTTCCTGTTACTTCCATTCTTCTTCTGAGCGTCTTTTTGAATTTTGGCGCCAAAGACTGCTTAAAAGGACAGTCCACAATTTTGCTGATGCCCAAGCTGGTTTCAGTTTTTCTGATCCTGCCGAAGCGTTCTTTATTATTGAATTCCTGGTTTTGACCTTTTTGTCTGACTCTTGACTACGATTTCTGCTGCCTGCCTTGAACCTTTTTGGTCTTCTCTTCATCCCTGCCAGTACCTCGCTTACGATTTTTGCTACGCACTTCCTTGTTGGACTCTGCAGAAGGAAGCCCAGTGCCCCAAAAGGGCGTCAGTGAACACTGGTACCCACAGGGTACTCCTGTGCGTCCGCAAGGACGACCAAGGTTCTTGACAACGTGGTCGTTACACCTGGGGTGTCAAATAAGGGCTGTGATTGGTTATTTGGTAGCAGCATGTGGACTGGCAGCCTACAGGGGACTATTTGGCAACACAAATGGTTAATATGCAACCAGAACTTGCCTCCAAACCATGAATTCAAAAATAAGCACCTGCTTTGAGGCCACTGAGTGCAACATCCAAGGGGCCAGAGAGCAACATTTAGCTCATAAGCCACTCGTTGGAGATCACTGCCATAGAAGTCACTATTTATTGGGCCTGTGGGAGGCTGTTTGGGCCTCTGTGTACTTGAAATGCCTGAGCATATTTTGAATCCCAGTCTGGACCTGGTGCAGTAACCAAGGAACACCCAGTTGGTCAGCCCTTGCCCATGTCGGGTCCTCTTAATGGTGTTCATATGGTCTTCCTCCCACAAATCCTGTACAGGCAGATTAATTGGCTCCTTTTAAAAGTGACCCTGGTGCATGTGTTTGGGAACCTAGACTGTGGGCTCCACTGGGGCAAGCGCTTATGTGAATGATTAACTTGCCTGTAAACTGTAGTTGAGGTTGTTGGCACTATATAAATAAGGGGTATTTATAATAACAGTAGCTGCACCACACAGTGAACAAAATTTAATATTTATAAAAACGCTGTTTAATTATTTGCATAATGACACAATTATGGCACACCAGTAGGGGAATGAGGAAGCCTACTATTTATTTATGTAACAGCCAACTAAGTTTTTCCGCCTAAATGTTTTATTCAGTGTTGTTTGTAGTAGATTAAAAACTTTTTTTTTTATAAGTCTTACATTTGTAGTGACAGAAGCAAAGATAATGACATTGCATACAAATACACCAATACTATTAGCCACCGTACTTTTAATTAATTTCCATTTTTAATGACAATTATGATATGATTTGTGTCAAATGAGTTAGAACTCTATTCTGTAATTGCAGGAAAAGGCCACCATGCATGTGTAGATATAAGCTCCCTGGGGCCCTCCCAATCAATATCTGTCCGGAAGTCAGGCAAATGTCGATCGGGCAGGTTTAAAAATCCCTTGCGATCAAGGACCGCATTCGTTTGTTAATCTGGTCCTCGATCCGACCCCCTTCGTGTTCTTCTCTGGCCTAGGGCCCACGATCGGATGAGCCCAATATTGACCACCTCAAAGCGGACATATCGGTGGCCCATGACTCAGCTAAACACTGGTATTAATGGGGGCCTGGGGGGCATACCAGAGTGTTATTGCACAGGCAGGAGATTGGGAGGCAGGCCTCCATTGGGCCAGATGCTTTAGTTAAAGGGGAAGTATACACCTTGTTCAGCATGACTTTAATGAACAGGGGTTGTGCAAAACATACTTTTTTGCTTATTATATATGTTTTTTGTTATTTCTTGAGCTAAATGGAACAGGGATTTATAAACAGGTTGGTCAATGCCTTGCAGATAATTAGATTACTAGAATACAGCCCCTCCCTTCATCCATTGCTTTGAATGTTTTGTTAGCATGAGTCCATTATAAAAAGGAGTTATCTCTACGCTAGTAACCTAATAATCTACTTTGAAAGGACCAAACATAGAGTGGCTTCAGTTCTCTATTAGCCCCATTTAGCTCAAGAAAGACATTTTTTTAAATAAAATCAGCATTGGACTGGGGTTCCAACCTCAAGAGCCCCCTGGGGACAAGAAGGTCGCCCTCTCCCAATGTACAACCCCTCTCCATCCCTCACCCCCGGCCCGCTACATACCATTTACATTAACTTGCAATCGGGCGAGAGAAGTGATGAGGTGTGTCCATAGTGAAACAGGGTGCATGCCTGGGTCAGCAGGGCAAAGTAAGGCTAGGCCCACCGGGTTTTTCCCCAGTGCCCCACTGGCTAATAGGCAAAAAGTATGTTTAGCACATGCCCTATTCCTTGTACTAATGGGAGTTTATAGCCCTTTAAAGAGCTCACATGTACCTTCTTATAGGGATTGTTCACCTTTAAATTAACTTTTACTATGGCGTAGAGCGTGATATTCTGTTACAATTTGCAACTGGTTTTCATTTTTTATTATTTCTGCTTTTTAAATTATTTAGCTTTTAATTCAGCAGCTCTCCAGATTTCAATTTTAGCAATCTGGTTGCTAGGATCCAAATAACTCTAGCAACCATGTATTGATTTGAATAAGAGGCCGGACTATGAATAGGAGAGGCCTGGACAGAAAGGTGAGTAATAAAAAGTAGCAGTAACAATACATTTGTAGCCTTATACAGCTTTGTTTTTATATGGGGCAAGTGATCCCCTTTTGAGAGCTGGAAAGAGCTAGAAGAAAAAGGGAAATAATTAAAAAACTAAAAAGAAAAAAAGAGAAAAAATGAAGGTCAATGGAAAAGTGGCTTAGAATTATCCATTCTATGACATCCTAAAAGTTAACTTAAAGGTGAACCACCCCTTTAATGCCTGCCCTAAGCAATTTGCATCCAGTGCCAGGTTATTTAAAATAAGCCCTGCTCTGTTTGAATTTAGCAAAGGGTATTTTTGCTTTGTATTAATAAGCATCTAAGTTGTGACATGGCTACTTTATGAGGAGTTTCCATAGGTAAACTGAAGTGCAGCTGGAAAGCAGGTAACAGCCGCTCTATAGAGGCTCCTCTGATCCTGTCATATAATAGCAGGAAGCAGATGTAGGAGTGACGTCTCTCCCCGCGCGGTGCCCTTTCTGACGTACTGCCCGAAACCGCCCTCAAAAGCAGATTATAAACTGGCCTTTATCTCGGAGTTGGAAAATCAATTAAGTTAACCCTTTGCAGAATGCACACTCGCAACATGCGGCTCCGAGTACTTCTCTGGAAAAATGCTACGTTACCAAGAATGCAGCAGTACTGGATTTGTCTGATGCCAGCTATTCAAATGTTTAAAGTCCATTGAGAAAATATTTCTATGCAACAGGGTTAACAAGGCTTTCTTCTCTCAGACAACTGCACACTTGATATTTCTTTTGGATATGAAAGCAAGACAACAGATAAGACAAATGTTCTATAAAGTGACATGTTATGCATCACATCAAACTGCAAAATAAATAAGGGAGTAGTGACATTATAACTGCTGTGCACTCAAGTGCCAAAATGGGCTGTCCTTTTGGTATATTCGCCAATCATAAGGGCTGATTAAAGGGGTTGTTTACCTTTAAGTAAACTTTTAGTATGATATAGAGAGGTGCTGTCCAACTTCTGTGGCCCCCACAAGTCTGCCTGCTGTGACTGCTTATCCTTTGTAAGCTTTAAAATGTATCACTACAGAGATCAACTGGCCCCTGCATTGATTACACCTCAAATTCAGACTGTAATCCCCTGTATCAGTGATCCCGAAACAGAGGCTCGTGAGTAACATGTTGCTCTCCGACCCCTTGGATGTTGCTCCCAGTGGCCTCAAAGCAGGTGCTTATTTTTGAGTTTCTGGCTTGGAGGCAAATTTTGCTTGAATAAAAACTAGATGTACTGCCAAACAGAGCCTCCTGTAGGCTGCCAGTTCACATAGGTGCTACCAGTAGTCAATCACAGTCCTTATGAGGCACCTCCAGGAACTTTTTTCATGCTTGTGTTGCTCTCCAACTTTTTTTTTACATTTGAATGTGGCTCATGGTTAAAAAAGGTTGGGGACCCCTGCTCTGTATTGTTCACACCCATGACACCTCAATTGTTCACACCCCTCAGACCCAAACTGAAACTGCCCATATTGTTCACCAGTAAACACTTTATACAAATTGCTGGGGGGGGGGCACCAGTATTGTGTCAGTGTATACAGCACAGTATGAACTGTTCATCTTAGAGTGGTCCTGATAGGTTTCCCTGTCTCCTACTACATTCTGCCTTCCCTATGCTCCCTGTGTGTACCATACTCCGCCTTCCCTATGCTCCCTGTGTGTGAAATACTCTGCCTGCCCTATGTTCCCTGTGTGTGCCATACTCTGCCTGCCCTATGCTCCCTGTGTGTCCCATACTCTGCCAGCCCTATGCTCCCTGTGTGTGACATACTCTGCCTGCCTTATGCTCTCTGTGTGTGACATACTCTGCCTGCCCTATGCTCCCTGTGTGCTAAACTCTGCCTGTCCTATGCTCACTGTTTGTGCCATACTCTGCCTGCCCTATGCTCCCTGTGTGTGACATATTATGCCAGCCCTAAGCTCCCTGTTTATGCCATAATTTGCCTGTCCTATGCTCCCTGTGTGTGCCATACTCTGCCTGCCCTACACTACCTGTGGGACATGCTGTGCCTCCCCTATGCTACCTGGTGCCCCTAAGGTGTTTAATAATGTGCTGGGTGTGCTGTGTTATCCACAGGGGAGGAGGCCTTTGGATTTAAGGGTATGTCTTAATAAGACATATTTTTCATGCCTGAGTGATGGGTGATATCCCTGCAGTCAGCACCAACGATTTGTTTTTTGGTGTGCTTCCACCATTAATATGATAATATGGGTGTGGTTTAAAGTGGATATGTTTAAAAACCGGGCGTGCTCAACACTGGCTTCCATTTTCAGCCCTCCACCACATAGGCCAGAAAAATTCCGGCCCTCTGTACCACAGAAGTTGGACAGCACTGATGTAGAGAATTATATTTCCAATTTAAAATTTACATTTTCTATTATTTGTAGTTTTTGACCACAGGCTCTCCCCTATATGAATAGAAGAAGACCTGAATAGAAAGAGGAGTAATAAAAAGTAGCAATAACTATACATTTACAGAGCATTTTTTTTAGATGGGGTTAGTGGCCACCATTTGAAAGTGAGAACAAGGCCAATTGAAAAGTTGCTTAGAATTAGCCATTCTATAACATACTATCAGTTAACATCAAGGAAAAACATCCCTTTAATGGGTCTGTGATTGTACATTTCTGACAGAATGTGCAAGAGCTGATCATTCAGATCACTCATACATTGGCCATATGCTGTCCCTGGTTGGCCAATAATCCCAAAACTGAAAAGTACCTAATAAAACTTGTCATAAATTCTATAAATAATCTCCACCATGGAAACATAAAAAATAAATGGTGAATAAAAACACAATACGGCAAACATTTCCTTTAAAAAAACAAACAACTAATCCGTTTATGGCTAAATGAAGAGGAGATGCCCAGCATAATTCACGCACAAGCTAGAGACAGAGAAATACAATTACAATGAACGCTATTGCTGCCTGGAATCCAAATCAACTCTGAAATCCTTGCTATGTAATTATTCACTCAAAAAAGACAGTGATATTTGGCATGGAGAAGCTTCCTTGTTCTTGTATCTGCAGCAACAAATCTTCTTCTGACATCCTGCTTGCAACTGCCATCAAAATGCCTGCTACTCAGTAGGGGGTAACTCCAGTCACTGGGATATAGACAGGGATGACCCACAGCAAGAGGAAACCTTAGTGCAGGTATGGGACCTATTATCCAGAAAGCTTGAGACCTAGGCTTTTCCAGATAAGGGGTCTTTCCATAATTTGGATGTACTAAGAAATGATGGCAGCAAGAGAAAACCTTAGAGTCCTGGACTTTTCCAGATAAGGGATCTTTCTGAAATTAGGATGTACTAAGAAATGAAGGTGGTGAGAGGAAACCTTAGTACAGGTATGGAACCAATTATCCAGAGTGCTTGAGTCCTGGGCTTTTCCAGACAAGGGGTCTTTCTGTAATTTGAATGTACTAAGAAATCATGGTGGCGAGAAGAAACCTTTTTTTGACTTTGGATCAAGTACAAGGTACTGTTTTATTATTAGAGAGAAAAGGAAATAATTTTTAAAAATGTGGATTATTTGGATAAAGTGGAGTCTATGGGAGACCACACTGTAATTTGGAGCTTTCTGGATACCATTTTTCTGGATAATGGATCCCACACCTGTAGTAGTAGTAGTAGTAGTAGTGAACAAACTGCCCGTTCTGACATTGCCCAAAGCACAGTCAACTTCATGAAACACAAAAGACAGAAACACAAAAAGAATGGTCACCGATCCGTTCTAAAAACCCTGAATGACCCCAAGAATATGGCACGTGTGTAACTGTCACAGAAGAATGAATTCATTGGCATTTACAGATGACAATCCTACACGTCATATTGTCAACAAATCATAAAGATTTGTCACTATGACTTTCAAAACAGAATTTGCAGGACCTGGGGATTTTCCAGATTAGGGATCTTTCCATAATTTGTATCTTTTTACCTAAACCCCCATATGCAATAAAAGGCACTATGTTATGCCAAATCAAGTAACCCATAGCAACCGATAAGACATTTGTTTTTAAACAGGTGGGCAGTAAATTCTACCTGCTGATTGGTTGCTATGGGTTATCACACCTGGGCAAACATAGTGCCTTGTCTACTAGAAAATCATTTAACATGAAATAAACCCAATAGGCTGGTTTAACTTCCAGTAAGCATTAATTATATCTTAGATTGGATCAAGTACAAGGTGCTGTTTTATTATTACTACAGAGAAAAATGAAATCATTTGTTAAAATTTGGATTATTTGGATAAAATAGAGTCTATGGGAGATTACCTTTCCATAATTCAGCACTTTCTGGATAACGGATTCCATAGTTGTATAACATCTGCAGAAGGTAGAAGACTAAAATCATTTTGCTGTTCACTACTGTTTTTGGGACTTGATTTCTGATGTTGTGGCATGTCTTTTGTCATGATTAGCACAGGCCTAAACCGGGGATAAAGCATCTGCCCAAGTCTACTAAAACAGGAGAAAACTAATGACGACCTTTGTAAATGCCTCATCTGCAGCTTGTATAAAAAGGGGAAAAACAGAATTAATGGTCCGACAACATCTGTGTGTAATTTGCATTTGCTCACCCTAAAAGAAATCACCAAAGGCACCTTTTATTTCCTGCCAAGACAAATGCCACATCCAAGTGCTGAAAGACTGAGAGTGAAGAGTAAAGAATATACATTATGATAAGCTAAGGAAGTCGCATTGTGCAATGCAGAGAGCATAAACAGGACAAACCTGATCTCCAGGTTACAGTTATAAAGCAAAATAAAAAAAAAAGATATAGACACATTCAGTGGGTCGTGAGTAATAAACAGATGTTAATAAGGAGCTGTGCCTATTGCTGAACTCTTTCTGACCCGCCGCTATACATGCACCGCTTCTGACTTTCTGAAACTTGAACTTGAAGCTCTCAGGCAGCGCCAGTTGAATTTATATAGGTTATAATGTGTAGGCATGAATGTGTGTGACATCTGTGAAACAGGATCACAAACCTACATCGACATTTGATTCATCAGGGCCGATCAGGAAATAAGTAGCTGAAATAATGTGTTATTCATATAACTAGGAACATTCAAAGTGTGCAACACTGAGGATAATCCACCTTTTCATCATAATCCCAGCAGCCATTTTATTATTATTACTACACTTCACCTCAATTGACCACTTCCATTTCACGACTGCCCTAACTGTGTATCATTCAGTGCTGGGATTAATAGCTCTACAACTCTATAGTTCCAAATCCAAATATGTGTGAGAGACCTAGTGATAATGAATGCAGTAGCAAAAATGATAAAGTAAAAAATTGTTTATTTAGGACATAGTAGCCTAAGGCGTTTTGTACCAAACGGGCACTTATGCATAGACTGTCTATGAGTAAGTGCCCGTTTGGTACGAAAAGCGTTAGGCTACTATGTCCTGAATAAAAAATGTTTACTTTATAATTTATTGCTGCTGCATGCATTATCACTAGGGATGCACCGAATCGGCTATTTGGGATTCGGCCGAATCCCTGGTGAAAGATGCGCAGAATACCGAACCGAATCCTAATATACACATGCAAATTAGGGCCGGAAGGAAAATTAATATTCGGTTTGGCCAGGCACAAGGATTTGGCTCAATCCTGAACCAAATCCTGGATTTGGTTCATCCCTAATGATCATTAGATCTCTCACACATATTTGGAACTATAGTAACCCATTTCACTGGGGTTCAATGTGTTGAGACCATATAATGTAACTATTTGGAACTCTTTCTTGCTAAGTGATTTTACATATTTACTGCACCCTGGGAGCAGATCTACATGGCAAAACATCAAGAGTACTTTCTCCAACTCTATACCCTAAAGTGCCTGCACAAGTGTATGGGGCAATACATGCACTGCAGTGTTTCTTAACCTATTCTTAGTCTAGGGCCACAAGGGGGTGTGAAATCTGATGGCTGATTTCAGCCCTGCCTCCTCTCTCTTCTACATTGAATCGTTTTGGCGCATACAGACTTGGTTGGCTTCAGTGAAGAACGAAGCGAGTCTTTGCAATTTCAGCTGAAATGCTCCAAAGTCTGTTAGCGACAAGTCAATTCAATGTAGAAGAGAGGAGGCTACTGTCCGTTGTAGGGCTGAAATCAGACAGTGATTTCAGATAGATGATTTCAGACCCCGTGTGGCCCTAGCCTTAATGGTACAGGGACATGTGCTTGAGCCTAAACCCGTAAGTAAAGAATTCCTCATGTACTGGCATAGTTTCTATAGAGGAAGCGGACTCTGCAACTACAGGGGGGCCCAGCAGGTATAGGGGCCCCATCAGGCCCTAATTCATATAAAATATGAATAAATATTGGTAAAACTAGTCAACCTCTAGATATTTGTGGGCCTGAAAAATAATTTGCTGTGGGGCCTAGTAATATCTAGTTACGCCACTAGTTTCGCCGTATCTACAGCTATGATAAAATTATGAGGATTGTTCCAGCTATAAATTGCATCATGCCATAAATAAAAATAAAGGTGTAGTGGCTTTTATAGCTCCCAGATGATCACTATTATAGATTAGATCAGGGATCCCTAAGGAATGGCTCATGAGCAACATGTAGCTCATCGCCACCTTTAATGATGATTATTATATTAATCAATGTCTTAGAGGCATAAAGACACAGGTTTCCTTCAAACAGAACCCAATGCAGGCTAGCACTAGTGCATATGGGGTGACAAATAGCCAATCAAATAAAATTTCAGTGTGGCTTACAGGTAAAAGAGGTTGGGAACCCCTGGCTTAGATTGTAAGCTTCACTTGGGCAGACTGATGTCGGTTAGGCCAGCTTTGCCCTTTAAACAGCACTCCATGTTCACCACTATTAATGATCCTTAGATAAACCACTAAGTGACAAGGGAAACATAAAAACAAATATGCAGTGAGTAGTATTACTCCAAATGAACTATTGGGCACTTTTATTATTTGCATTTTTCCCAACATTACTATGACTACATTAATTTACAGGGTCTTGCCTGAGCAAAGATACAGAGACAAGAGTCGAGCATGTCCTGTGCCCTTTATCGCTTGCAATTAACACAATACATATATTTTGTAGACACCTTATTTAATCTGGGATCCAAGGACATTGAAAGGAGGTAAAGAAAGTTGTATACAGTATAAAGCTGGGCACAGACGCAAAGATCCGATCGTATGAATCATCTCCCGACCTGCCACTAACCTTTCCGATCAAATAAAGTACAAAAGAACAGATCAGCCGATGTTCTGCCCCTGACAGCAATCGTATGAAAGTTATGTCTGACCAAAGCTAGTGACAGTCTCCCTCTGAAAATCGTATGATCAGCAATACATACAGAGATATTACCCACAGCCGACAGAAATCTTTCAACCTGTCAAATTGACCAAATGACCGATCTCCGCCGGACGAAAAATGACTCTCCACACATGGTCCGAAAATCAAACAAATCTTCGATTCATACGATCAGATCTTTGCGTCAATGGCCAGCTTAATTCTTATAGTAAGCTTATTGTGGTACAACTATTTCTCTAATGCAACACAAATAACACAAGTATATATTTATAAAAATAAAACTGCTGCTTCCTTTGTCCATTACTATTCTCCTTTGCATGTTGTATGCTAGTCTTCCAAAGACGAGAGCCTCATAGAAAGATGAGTAATAAAATGTAGCAGTAACTATACATTTGTAGCCTTACAGAGCATTTGTTTTCAGATGGGGTCAGAAAGTCAGAAGAAGACGGCAAATAATTTGAAAGACTAGTGAAAACAAAAAATGAAGGCCAGTTGGAAAGTTGCTTAGAATTAGTCATTCTGTAACATTCTAAAAGTTAACTTTAAGGTGAACCACTACTTTAAACCACCCGGTTTAGGATAATGTCCTGGGTGTTTTTGGTAAAATTCAAACGACTATTGATTACCCATAAACAAACAAACAAAAAAAGCTCTGACAAGCAAAATTCATAAAAACAAGAATATTCCGATTTTGATAACTCTCACCCTTACTGTTAAAATTAAAATGGGTAGTTTTCCTTTAAAAATGGACTTTTATTTTTATTTTTGTTTTTTTTTTTTTTTACAGTTTTTGAATTATTTGTCTTCCTCTGCTTCTCTTTCCACTCTCAAATGGTGGTCACTAAACTCAGCAGCCAGAAAAAGAAAATAAATGATTGCTTTGTGACGCTACAATTGCATTGCTACTTTTTATTATTTAGCTTTCTGTTGTTAGGGTAAATTGGACCCTAGCAACCAGCTGCTGAAGTAACTGGAATATCACGGTCTACGTCATACTAAAAGGAGAGTTAAAGGGCAAGGCAACCCCAAAATTAAGATTTGCTTAATAAAAGAAAACATAAGTCAAGCAACTTTCCATTATATATTTATTTAATTTTTAAGTTATTTGTAAAAACAATCACTTTTGAAAGCAGTATATGCTTAATTCCTGGTTGTTACTTTTTTAACAATGTTGCAAAAGTCCCCAACAAAGACAGGTCTGTTAATCAGCTATCTTATCTGATATTGTATAAACCACCAGTGCAGAGAACAGACAGGAACAGGCAGACACTGCTTTCAATAGCATTTAGGGTTGCCATCTGGCCCGTGTTTTACCAGCCTGGCCGGTAAAAATGATGGTTGATCCCAATGTTATTAATCGGGAAAAAAAGATTAATATATAGGAACGCCAGTATTTTTTTCCAGAAAAGGTGGCAACCCTAATAGCATTACAAATTCAAATAACTTAAAAAACATAGAAAATTTGTAATGAGTTGCAAAGTTTTCTTTTGTTAGGCAAAACAAAATATTGTTTGGGTTGACATTCCCTTTAAAGGTTACCTAACCCTTTAGGGCAGACACACGCTCAGATTCGGGGAGATTAGTCGCCCAGCAACAAATCTCCTCTTCTTTGGGGTGATTAATCTCCCCGAACTACCTCCCGCCGGCTTGAATGTAAATCGCCGGTGGGATGGTGCGCTTCACTATCTGAAGTCGCCTCACGAGGAAACTTCAGACAACTTCGGAAAATGAATCGCTCCAAGTGCCATCCCTCTGACGATTTAGATTCTAGCAGGCGGGGAGGCAGTTCTGGGAGATTAGTCGTCCGAAGAAGAGGCGATTTATCACTGGGTGACTAAATCTCCCCGAATCTGAGCGTGTGCCCTGACCCTTAAGATGTAGAATACATTCAAGTAGCCCACACTGGATTCAGTCAATATACACTGTTGTCTATGTTTAATGCCTTTGTATTTAGAAGTAGGGGTCACAGCACCCTCAAAGACATGAGAAACATAAGAAGTGATTTTCGTGTGGGAGTAAATCTCTTAATGCAGTTCACAGGACTCTTAAGGGTAAGGGCACACCTGGAGATTCAGGGAGATTTAGTCGCCTGTCGACTAATCGACTCTTCAACTTCTGCCTCCCGCCGGCTAGAATGTAAATCGCGGGTGGGATGATTATCGGTACACTTCGTTATCCGAAGTCGGCCAAAGTTGCCTCACGAGGAGACTTTGGACGACTTCGGAAAACGAACCGCTCCGAGTGCCATCCCGCCGACGATTCAGATTATAGCCGGCGGGGAGGCAGTACAGGGATATTAGTCGCCCCAAAGAAGAGGCTATTAATCATCGGGTGACTAAATCTCCCCAAATCTCCAGGTGTGCCCTTACCCTTAGGATGAGCAACTAGCACCTTGGGAGGTAAGTCAAATACATGTGGGATGTGGGGAGAGAGATAAAGGGACAATTATGTGGGATTGCTGGTGAGATTAATAGAGTGAAATGACTGTGGAGCAGAGGGCAGTGAAACACCTAGGGGGAAAAAATGAGACATAAGAGAAAGAGAGACAGGCGTGTATAAAATGCCCCTCTATATAGTATAAAGTTCATATACTGTTGTTTGTTAGCTCAGTTTTCAAGTCCATTTTCAAAAGATTATTCCATCATGTCTATCCCATAGTAGTGCTGCATTTTCCCTTGATGTTTATGAACTCTGACCTCTAACTAAATCATTAAATCACAAAACATAGCCATAATGCAATGTTGCTTTCATTGCTCTTACAAGTCTAATTTATGGATGGTTCAATTGATAACAGCAACATCTCATTTTTTCCATGGCAGGTGAGGGAGAACAGGATGTTGGTGCAGGCTGGACATGGTGCCTGCAAAACATGGAGCAAAGCACTTCAAGCATGACTTTAATTCTTCTGGCATCACACTTGTATTGCACCTGGGCTACTAGTAAATATACTTCTATGGAACTCACAATGAATCCCCAAGGAACAATGACTACTGATTGTATTTACAAAGTTTCTTATTTCAGTATGATAAAGCTTGTATTCAATTAAAAGTTCCCCTTTAAGAGAATTCCCAAGAAAACGTGGTAAAGCAGATTTGCATTTTTTTTCTCTGGGGCGGCTAATTTGTCTACCTCTACTTGTGTAAATGATGATATCCCATGGCATGTTGCTGTATAACAGAAACAAACCCTTGGTTTCCAGAGAAGTCACAGGGAGGAGGGGGTGGTTGTCTAGGTGAGAAGACAATTCCTGGAATGTCCAAAGATGTCAACAGCTCCAATGTCATGTGGACAATAAGCCACTTCGGTCCTTTTTAAAACTTATTTCATGTTACCATTTAGTGTAAATAGGACTTGAGGTTTAAATAAATCCAGGACTGGATCATTATCACCCTCATTACATAGGTTGGTTGATGTTTCTGGATGTCGTACCCATCAAGTTGCAATAGAACAGCTACATTGTGAGCGGATCCACAGCCTAGGAATCTGCACTGGTGGGGAGTTTGACCCTTTGTATACTTGGAATGCCAGGGCCTATTTTATATACCAGTCCAGGACTGATGCCCATGGCTTCAAATTTATTGATAAGCATCATTTAGTAGCTGCTAAAAGGGCATACACAAACTCTCAGCTGACACTTGGTTGGAACTCTGACACTTGCTGAACTCAAACCCTTATTTATTGGTCATCCTAGAGTCAAACTGACAGGAACAGTATATTCTGGCCATTCTTGTAGGCCAAATTGCATTGGGTCAATCTATATGCCGGTAAATTGGGCTTTGTGTGTTCACCTTTAGGGCAATGGCACACAATTTTGCATTTATTCCTTCCCAAATAATGTGGCATCAAAAGCACAAAAAGAGGATTGCTCGAACAAGATGCTTGTCGGAAAATGATCACGTAAAAAAAAGGCCACTGCCATTTTAGACAATTGGAAGCTGAATCTTTAGCAAGGAAGAATGTAATGTGCAAAACTTCAAAAATATCCCTTGTGCCATTTTCTTTATGACAATGACACACATGGAGCTTTGTTGAGGTGGCAAAAAGCAAGACAATTCCGTGCCACTGTGGGTACTGTAAATCACTGCATTTAAACTGTATCATCACACAAAAATACATCTAAAGGCATTTTTGTGCACCCAAAACGGGAAGGATTGCCCGTTGGTTTCTGAAAGGGCTCTGCTGTCCCCAGGGGTCAATGAAGAACAGTGTAGTGGAGGCTTCTGCATTTATATTGTTTACTCCAGGGAAATAAGATAATGTCAGTAGATGTTTATTTAACAGATAAGAATGACAAATACAAGCAAATCAAGGAGTAATAAATCAGTCCGAAACGGGTTATTATGCAAACTGCCACAATTACCAAACAGTAGATATTACACCAGTTGAAGTGGATATATACACTGTTTAAAAGTGTTTTCTCCACATATTTACCCTTAATAAAGCATGAAGTACAGTAAGCATTTCTAACGTTAGAGAATATTTCACCTCTGGGTATTTTGGCTGCCCACCATAGCATGAGGATGCAATCTTTCCTTTTTACAGTGCCACACACAGCACAACTGGCATTCAACAGAATGTAAAAAGGGCTGCCAGTAGTTTCCTATGTTTTGATTGCCATGGTTCTTTTGAGATGATGGTGCCAATTACTAATGCTCTGTGTGAGCCTGCACTTATACTCCCGCATTGGGCCTTACTAGCAGAAAAGCCTCCATGAACAGCAGCATCCGTGGGTTAGAAATACAAAACATCACAACTGCCACTAGTATTTAAGGCTAGTGCACACCTGTGTTCAGCAGGTGCATTAGACTGGACTAGTTGAACTTTGATCAGTCATTCTGACTAGTTACAGTCTCTTGCTGCCTCGTCATTTTTATGGTATTTATGTTGATCCATGCACCATAAAGTCTTGCTCTAGGTCCGATTAAACATGCCAAACCGACAATCATAATCCCTGTTATCTCTAGTCAGCCACAGGGATATCTGCTGAAAAATAATTCCTATGAGACAAGTCAGATCGGATTTTATAGCAGGAAGTGAGTGTTCCTTCATAAACAGGTTGCAAGAATAAAAACGTACGTTGTCATATAATGCGTCTTTCAGTTCCGTGTAATGATCTGCCAAACGGTTGCATTAGGATGTAAAAAAGTGGATGTGTGTGTGATGAACTCATTTGAGACTTTGTAAGTGAATGTTATCGTATTTACGTAAAATTTTATTTTTATGTGTAAGGAGTATATCAAAGCATTCTACACGTTATAAAAGGTTGGTGAAATTTCGTATGATATTCGATGCATGTATGGCGGGAGGCAAGGCGACCAATATCAGCAAACTACTTGGCTGGTTGATCTGCCAAGACGAAAGTTTTTGATCGCGCACCTTTGAAGGCACCTGAACATCGGCCAAGATTTACTGCTGAATCGTCACATAGAGGTGGAATTCTATTGTTTCTAACTGTATATCTGATGTTTCAGCTATTAATGTTTGTAATAAAAACAAAAGGTGACTATGAAGAATTTCATTCATACAGGTCATGGTATATCTAGTATGGGTAAATATAAAAACCTGGACTTGCTGAGTAATCATTGAAGACGTTTCACTACTCATCCGAGCAGCTTCTTCAGTTCAACTGCTCAACAGTTTTGTTAGCTTTACCTATACTAGAAAAACAAAGGGTCTTTCCTTCAACCAATGTTTGCAAGTAAAGATAGTAATTGTTACATGTATGCCCACCTTAAGTTCCCAGAGTACGGCATCAAAATATAAGACACTTTGTTGTTTTCATTTTTTAGATGGTGGAAACAATCGGATTTTAATGCTTGCATGGTCTGCTCTTAGAACATCAGGTAATCTGGTATTACTGCACATTTTTGATTTACTGCACTAATGTCATTTAATTTTCAATTTCATATTTTTGAAACCTCCAATAGTCTTATTATTTGCTGGGAAATCCAAGTTGCCATGGGTAAATAAAGGGAGTGTTTATGAGAGTTCTGATGATTTTTTTCCGAGGGCTGAACAACGGAACAGGATGGAAAAAACAGTATGTGGAGCCTTCAACTTTATTGGACTGATTAATTGACTTTTGAAATTGAGGTTTGCCGTATTTCAAGGCAAAAATTTTGGGATTCTGACCTTCCTGCTTAAATTCTGGATAGTTAATAAATCCGCCTCAAGTGATGACTTTGTAGTCACACAAAAGTCAACAATTTTTTGCCTAGTGTGCAACCATATGTAGTCTCAGGACCAAACGATGCAGTACATTATGTTACAAAATGTTGCTCAAGACAAATCTTTACAGAATATGGCCGAACAGGAGGAACTAGTGCTTTTGTTTGATTATTTTCATTTTTCAATTTTATATTGCTATATTTCTATAAGCTTTATTGCTTTCATGTTTAAAGAAGAACTAAACCCTACAAACAAATATGGCTAGAAATGCCTTATTTTATATACTGAACTTACTGCACCAGCTTCAAGTTTCAGAATCTCTATAACAGTAATAATTCAAGCCTTCAAAGTTGTGCTCAAGAGGGGACTGATTTTGTTAGGAGTGTCTACAGCATGCACATGCTCAGTGGGCTCTGGGCAGCTGTTGAGAAGCAATCTTAGGGGTTGTCACAAATCATGAAGCAGAAAATGAGGTACACATTTTATAGAAGTTTACGCTACATACAGGGCTGATTATTAAATTCTGAAGCCATCTGCTCTAGTTTCTGAGCTTCCCTTTAAAGATAATCTAAATTAATTTTTAATCAGGTTCGTTCTGTAACTTTTTACATTCTATATTGTGTATGCAGTATATATTCCTAAGCTGAGAGCACAAGCTGTGATCAGAAGAAAAGAAGATGGGCAGCCACTGGAGGCATGTTTGGAGACACAGATCTTCCCTGCTAAAGGGCTGTGGTTGCCTTGGGCTGGTACATAAACCAAACATATTGTGCAGCATTTCTACCATGGCTCATTAGTTAAGTTTTAGTTCTCCGTTAAGTGATTCCAGAGTACATAAGAGGTATAGCAACCACCCATGATGACAAGCCAGCAACCCAGCACATATTACAGAAGAGAGTATAATGGCTGGATCTTGGAATTGACACTTGAGGGGTGATTGCTGAGGCTGGCCAACTTCCTTCAAGAGTCTGCACTTAGGATCAGGTCAAAGATGTTCAATATGAGAATAGTTTAAGAGGATACTAAAATGTATTAAAAGGTCAAAAGAATTGAAAAGTTATGCCGTTAGATCCAGGGTGAAACTTGTACACGACAACTGATAAAGTAGAGCAAGTGCAAGAGATCTAGGATACAGTGCAATCAGAAAATCCACATATGTTTTCCCCGCTGAGTTCTAGGAATATAAAAAGTCATACATAAGGGCCAAAATGGACTCATTTCATCACGGTACATGATGTTGTTCACGTTACATTTATTTATATTAGTAATTTAATAAATTGCTGATTTTAGTTGATTTTAAACATGAATATGCCATATTCACTTTTAGTCTGGTTCACAGGAAGGACAATGTTATTTTCAGAATTTCCGCTGATTGTCTGTAAGTCAACCAAATGCCCAATGCAGAAACATATGCAGGGAATGTCCTTTTCATTGATGTGGTACAAACCTGGTGCCAGGGCTGAATTTAAGTGTGTTGCCACGCTAGGTACACATGATTGATGACACACCCTAAATCTTTGCTACTGAATTAGTGCATCTCCATTACTGAAACTCTTCTACTCATGCACTACATTAATTATTTGAATCTTCAGTCTGAGAATTCATAATTATAGCAAGCAGGCAGATCTCAGAATCTTGTTTGTGCACCAGAATGGGGGACCCGATGTCCATCCCTATGTACTGGTTACACAATTAAATGGTGAAGAGAATGGGGGAATGTGGGGAGAGCAGTGACATCTAGGAAGTGCTGAATGGAAAGTGAAAGTAATTGTCTGCCCCGCCTTTATGCCTAAGGCTAAGATTTTTAAATGAGCTTACAACAGCTATGAATGCATACCTCCCAACTGTCCCTTTTTTCGGAGGGACAGTCCCTCTTTTGACAGCTCAACCCGCAGTCCCTCATTTGTACTGGAAAGTCCCACTTTTCTCTCCACTGAACAGCCAGAAAAAGAAACAAAGTTTCTCACTTAATTGGCTTTTAGCAGAGAGCCCAGAACAGGTAACAGGTGCAAATAAGATACTTTGTAACAATTTTGAGACACAAAAACACAGTTTAGATAAGGAGAAATATTTTCAAACTTTCATAAACTGCCAAATTTTGTAAAACGAACATGGTAATTAGGGGGTGTGGCCACAGAAAGGGGTGTGGTCAAAAAAATGCTGCGCTACAGTGCGGAAAAAAAAATTTTGTCCCTCTTTTTACTTCCAAAATGTTGGGAGGTATGTGAATGCTTTAATAAAAAACAGAAATTGGATTTCACGTTTAATTTGAAAAGGACTTTTATTATACAGCTTTTTATGTCTGGGTGACAGGTCCACTTTAAGTCTCCAATGAGACAGGGTGAGTATAGGGGGAACAAAAACAAAATGTCCTTCCATCAACAACACCCCCCCCTGAAGTTGTCACACTAGGCTCTGGCTTAGGGGAACACACACAGCAAATACATATCTTCCAAGAGCAGAATTACATTCCAATCACCCTCTGATGGAGTTATAGTTCTGCAAGAAGTGACATGTTACATGCCTATAAGAAACTTCCATAATGACAAAGGGTAGACAAACATACCTGTAATACACACGCAGGGTCTCCAGCTCTTCCTCAAGCTTTTTATAGTTTTCATTCACCTTATCCTTATCTTGCTGGAGAAAGGTCAGTGCAACCTAATAAAGCAAAGAGAAAAATATCAGTGGCGGGAGCAGGGCATAAGAGAATGTAGGGAAGGCGGCATTTACCACATCTTATGGAAAGCCATTCTACTGGCATAACAGTGTTGCTTTTAATGTTAGCATTTATTTGATCAAAATAATTACCCTTAATGATAAACACTCAACAATATGTCCATCTTAAGAAAAGAAAAATGCATTTCAGAGCACTTCAATGATTGGAATTTATGGATCCTGGGACAGAATGATGTGTTGGTTTCAGGGGCACAACTACAGAGGAAACAGACCCTGCGGCTGCAGGAGTACAGGGTACCCAATGAGGCCCTCATTAATGAGCAATTTCAACATAAATTGGTAAAACAGGTCAATCTCTTAATATGCTGGGGGCCCTAAAATTAATTTGCTGTGGAGCCCAGTATCATCTAGTTAAAACCCTGATTGGTTCTGCAAAGTGCTGGCTTATATACATACAGACCTGTGCATTTCCCCGACTATTCCCCATCAATTTCTTTATGTTGCTGTATGTTGTGTTAACTGGGGCTGGAACAAAATAATGAAAGAAAATAAAAAGAGGCTTTGCTAAGAGGAAAGAAGTAGTAGGCCAGCTTCAAAATATAGCAATATATGGACAAGCAATCACTGTTTTGTTTAAAGGGTAAGGTGTTTTTAGTAGCTGTATGCACAAAATGTTTCAATGTCCTTAATATATTGATAATGGGTTGAGTGCAGAGGACTTCTTGTATTTGTCTATATGTATTTTATGGTCACAACCTCATTGCACCCCCACTTAATGTTTTTGAAAATTAGTGGTGAGCACAACTTTCCCTTGTTTGTTATAGTTATACAGGAGCAGTGACCAGCTCCATGTTGTAGCTCCCATCCTTCCCAGCTATAGTCAGGTCATCCCACTAGCGGCCAATAAAAGGGCAGCCAAGTTTGGGAGTTTTACTTTGAAAGCAGCAAGTAAGTTGCAGGTAAAACTTAGAACCCTTGTGAAATGTATAATGAAGCAATAGAATTCTTAATGAATCAGATGAAAGTTGAGTGTAGGACTGGCCATATTGGGGATGACTTTGATGTAATTGGCCATCTTAAATATATTGCAATATATGGACAAACAATCCCTGTTTTGTTTAAAGGGTAAGGCATTTTTAGTAGCCTAAGGCACAAAATGTTTCAATGTCCTTAATATATTGAGTGCAGAGGACCTCTTGTATTTGCTTGGAGGAAGCTGGTTACCTCCATTATGTCATATAAAGAAGAGCTCAAGAAAGAACAGGTTGGCTGGCCATTGCCACAGGTTTTCTACTGGACTGAGGTCTAGTCTGCCTGTTCAATAAAAGATATTGTTTCAGTATGTAATTACTCCACTGCTTCTAATGGTTTGTCCTTGGGCAGAAGACTAACTATGCAGTTGCTACGGTCTCAGAAGGAATGCAACTGGTTGTATGGTACACAGCCCAACAGGCAGAAATGATTAAGATGCATGTGGACTTTTAAAGGCAAATTTTGTACTGCACATTTTTTTCTTGATGTTGACTTATGTCTAATGCATGCAGGCATTTCTCAGAACGAATAATCTTACTGAACCCTCCCTGGCTTAGTTATGAAAAATTGAAAATGTGTCTTATGATCTTTTCAATTAAGCCTTGCCATTCTGTACATGCTTACTGGCTGCACTTTAACTTGTGCCAAGGAAGCAGACTGAATGAGAAAAAAATCATATCCCGTTAAGCCCCAATAGCAAACAATCGCCATATGTCAAAACGAAGGTCCCCATCTGTGCCAGGTTCCATGGAAGTGCCTTGTAACCCATCTTTTATGATTCCTAGTGCATCTTGTGCAAGGGACACGCTATAATGCTGCTGTCTTCGTTCCCCTGCTGCCACCTCACCTCTCAGACACCTGTTAGTCCCAGGTAAACTGCCAATAAAATAAATAACTGTGCATAAACGACACCTAACAACACTGTGAGATGATGCAACCTAAGAGGGAAGGGTTGGATTACCTGCCTCATTTACAAAGCAGCTGAAGTTATGATGTTCTCAACGTGAAACATCAGTGCAGCAAATGGTAATCACCTTTGGGCCTAGATGACTTTTCAAAATGTCACTGTGAAAGTAACATTTCTAAATTCTCTTGTAACATTGAATTATAGTATTTGGGAAGATTTATGAGAATTTATCTCTGCTATGTAAGAACAGTTCTATAGTAACTATATAGCATAATAATGTTCTCAGTGACATAACTAGACAATACCAGGCCCCACAGCAGAACCTTTTTAGAGTCTTGTCTTTGCGAACCTTGAGGGTGATGGTCTGCTTCTTAGGGTGGCCATAGACGGTCACATTAAAGCTGCAGATATCGGTCGTTTAGACCAATTCGACATCTTATCTGCCCGTGTATGGGGTGTTCCGACGGGTCTCCCTGATCAATATCAGACCATAAATCAACCAGATATCGATCAGGCAGATTAGATTTTTTTTGACGATCAAGTACCACATTGGCCAATGCAATCCGCGATTGTCAGAAAAAATCAAACCAGCCAAACAAGCAGATCTTATTGTGTATGGCCACCTTTACACATCCTGTGAAATTGTGCATCAGTCAGACCCCTAGCAGAACCTCTATACTTCTGACCCAACCTGGAAGCCACAAGGCCTTCAGACTGTATGGTAATGCCATGGTTGCTGTAACATAAGATAACTCCATAGTGAATAAGGTACCCTCTAATGTAAAATCTTATGAAAATATAATATCATTATATACCAAGAAGATACAGGTCATGGAACTCCAAGGTGACTTCAAATATCCTCATATTTTACAACAGGGGGTGCATTATTTAGTATTAATACACATGTTTCAGTGAGTCATGTGACAGAAATGACATTACTAAGCACTGATTATAACTGATGACATCACTAAGCACCGTTTATAAGGATATCATTTAAAGGATATTCATGGCTCTTGTACAAACACTAGAAATAATCTTCCATAAAGGAGAAGCTGTTGTGGCACTTATTATTTTTATTTGTACAAGTATGGGAACTGTTATCCAGAATGACTTGGGTTTTTCCAGATAAGGGGTCTTTCTGTTTAAACATCCATTAAACCAGGTAGGATTGTTTTGTCTCCAGTAAGGATTCCTTTTATCTTTGTTGGGATCAAAAACAGGAAATGATTTTTGAAAATGTAATCGTTTTGTACTATAGAGTTTCTCGATAACAAGTTTCTGGATAACAGATCCCATACCTGTACAAGTAATTGCTATAGCACAGGTTACACAGTGTGCAGAAACATATAAAGGGCAATATCTCCTTTGCAGCTCAGTGCTACACAAGCCCCTGCCTACAACCCACACACACACAGTCTACAACACAGCGATGCTTTCACTCATCATTCAGCTACACAAAAATTCCAAATGGTAATTTAGAGCCAGGTTAATAAACTAATGAAGTGTCAGCAGAAGTCATACTAAGAATTTTTCCTGTTGGTGGCATCAGGACAGTGAGAGCCTTCTTAAAACAGAAGGTATTCACATGCTCATTGAAACAAACATAGCATTACCTTAAGCCAAATAAATTAAGAAATTATAGAAGCAGACGTGCAAACTACTTCTTAACCTTGTGGTTTAATAGGACAAATTAGTTTCAGTCTCATTAGATGTCACCAGTGCAAGATTCTAATGCATTGCAAGGTCTTTGGTGCAGGGACCTCATCCCAACTGTGTATTAATTCTCAAAGTCTAATACATCTATACCCCTGGTTGTGTTTATGCCTTGTAAAACTCTGTGATGATATATATATATATATATATAATAAAATATATTGAAACATGTCTATTTTGAACCTAAGAAGGCTTTCACTCCGTGGTGGAACGACCAGAGGTGGGTGTGAATGAACCCTGGTCCCCCATGGGGCCCGATGGTGGTGATGACAGTGATCATGCAATTATCAGTAGGGGACAGTAGCAGGTGACAGGTAGTTGCTGGGGGAATAAGGGCATGGTGGGTCCAATTTCATTTGCATTTTGTCCCCAGGTTTGCTGAAGCCTAATTCTACTACTACAGTGAGCTGCTGCTACTAATAAAGTACAAACTAGTCACAGTGCATATATAAAATATGTATACATACAAAAACATTTGTTTTTTGCTTTGGTCGTGGGCTGGCTAAAAAAAACAAAACATGCAAACAGTATTATGGTAATTTTGGCGATCGGTAGACAGCTTCCTGGGCTTCACACACTGGGTTCTCATAGTTCATATGTGTGATGCTTGCAGGGAAATGGCCTGCTGTCTTCTGCGACCCCCCCATTTACCTGCCACACTAAGCTAGCAGGTAAATGGGCCCGTTTTCTTTGTAGCTGCGACCAGAGGCAACCTGGTTCGGTGGCCCGTTTGGCACAGCCCGGGGGTTGGGGACACCTGATATAAAGGGATCAATGTTTAGTGTCTCTTGGCAAAGGGAAAAATGGCATTTACCCAACACAGGAATTCAGGTGATTGCCATTGGAATAAGTGAGGAGCCATTCTTGGGTGCATTTTTACAAGATGTAAAAGTACAAACAAAGGGACAAATACTGAAATAAATATGCACAGTAAAACATACACGGTCATGGAGACACGGGAGGAAGGAAGTTCCCTCCTCATGTTCCATAAAGGTTGAGAAGCCGTAAGGATTTTGCTGTGGGGCTCAGTCATTATTCATTACCCCAATTTCTTTATAGGGTACAGCTCACAACCTGGAGGGCCTGACGTTTATAATCAATGCTAATGCTGATCCTGGTTCCAATAAAAAATCATTTGTTTCTATGTGTTTCAGTCAAAGTTCCCACTACACTGTGTGAATCCCCAGTCCCCCAAGCAGCTACTGGGTCTGCTGTTGTTTCACTTGCACCCCTAACTAGAATGTGCACCTTTTTAATAGATGGCATTTGATAAACCTTATACCCAATGAAAAGTGTGCAATGAACTTTCTGCCAGCCGGAATGAATAAGCACTCAGTGTTGTGACAATGAGTAACATTTATCTGTGAGTCACTAAGCTTCAAATGCCAGTTTCTTTAACTCTGAAACCTACTGTAGGACTGCAACGCCTGTTTGGGAATTTGGAATTTCTTTGACTTCCTCATTGGAAACTGACGTAAATGAATTTAGACTGGAGGAATAGAAGGCGTTTTCTTCTGATGTGGAATGAAAGAAGCAATTTGCTGCATTAAAAATGGATGACGTGAGATTTAATTTTATTATTAAATACGGTAACTTTAGGATGTGACACCTAGATGTTTATTTTGTTAACCTGTTTTATTTGAAATTCTGTATAGCTCACAAGTAAAATGATTAAAATATCCTGATACAAAGACTATATGGCATCAGGAGATATTTTTAACTCCTTCTTTTAACTGATAACTTTATGTTTATAACACAAGTATGGGACCTGATCTCCAGAATGCTCGGGACCTGGGGTCTTCCAGATAACAGATCTTACCAGAATTTGGATTGCTATACCTTAAGTCTACTAGAAAATCATGTAAACATTAAATAAATCCAATAGGCTGGATTTGCTTCCAATAAAGATTCATTATATCTTAGTTTGGATCAAGTACAAGGTACTGTTTTATTATTACAGGGAAAAAGGAAATTATTTTTAAAAATTTGGATTATTTGGATAAAATTATTTGCTGAAAATGTGAGAGATGGGCATGACCCACTTGACATCACCAATTATAGGTAATGACATCACTAAGCACCTTTCACAATGACACATTTCACAGGTTATTTATGGATCTTGTGTATTATAAGAATTATAGCTAACAGGTCAACTATTTTCATATGTGCCTTTAAATAGGGACTTAATAGTTTCACAAATATATGGATGGTTTTGGAAAGAGAAAGAGTATGGCCCCATAGCAAATACTGCACCAGGAAAGTCTGTAGATAAACACCTGCAAAAGGCCATTACAGACTGAAAAGAATCAATGTGAACTGTTTGCTGTAGCTTTCCAATGCAACTGTTTTGTAGGAAGGCCCGTGCATGCCCATTCTTTTGCACTTTTAAATCCATCTCTCTTTTGCAACTGGACAAAGACAAAAGTCTGGTTTAATATTTAAACTACATGGAGTTGATAACAGGTGATTTTTTATTATAGTTCAATTTCATGACAGAGCAAATTGATTTCAAGAAGAAAAATGGAATATGTCAATGATAAGAGGATATTTTCCCATGCAATATAATATGTATGTGTAACTTTATATATTTAATGTTATAGGTATGGGACCCATTATCCAGAATGCTCGGGACCTGAGGTTTCCTGGATAACAGATCTTTCCATAATTCAGATCTTCATACCGTACAGCTACTAGAAAATCATGTAAACATTAAATAAACCCAATAGTCTGATTTTGCCTCCAATAAGGATTAATTATATCTTAGTTGGGATCAAGTACAAGCTACTGTTTTACTATTACAGAGAAAAAGGAAATAATTTTTAAAAATTTGGATTATTTGGATAAAATGGAGTCTACGGGAGATGACCTTCCCATAATTCTTAATTCGGAATAACAGGTTTCCACGTGTATGTGGGTTATGTGGAATATGGAATAAAAGCATTTTTGAATCTAATTAAGTGACAACACCGGGCAGATTCTCCTGGAAGTGAGTGCAAGAAGTCTTTATTATATACATTTTTATTTTATTATATATATATATATATATATATATATATATATATATATATATATATATATATATATATATATATATATATATATATATATATATATATATACACACACATACAGGTGACTGCACTCCCAGAAAAAACAAAAAGTATAAAAAGGCAATGGTGCTGATTAAATCAGGTTTATTTTATCCGACGTTTCGGTTCTATACTAGAACCTTCCTCAGGGAACAAACACCAAACAGTTTGAGTGTCCTAGCGGCACGAAACGCGTCAGGCGAGAGATGATTATATAAATAAAGTATTCATTTTTTTATCTACAAACTTTGGTCTGATCAATATGTGAGTTATCAGTGTGCCCTGCACCAAAATTTACGCTTTGGATACGGATTGTCCACTCCCCTGAGCTGAGGGCCTGGAGCACCTGGGCCACGTTTCTATCTTGGTAAGTGATTTCACAAGTTTGAATTTGCTTTATGCTTAAAATGTTCTCAGTGTACTTATCACTGCCTGCATATATTTTATGCTATTAGCTTTTGCATATGGACTGGCACTGCATGAGTTAACATTATAGTGCTGTTTTAGGGCAGACACACATGCTGCTATTTCGGGAGATTAGTCGCCCAGCGACAAATCGCTTCTTCTTCGGGCGACTAATCTCCCTGAACTGCCTTCCCGTCAGCTAGAATGTAAATCGGCGGGATGGCACTCAGAACGCTTCGTTTTCCGAAGTCGCCCGAAGTTGCCTCACAAGGAAACTTCAGGCGACTTCGGCTAGGTGAAGAGATCTGAGCACCATCTCGCTGTCGATTTACATTCTAGCCGACAGGAAGGCAGTTCAGGAAGATTAGTCGCTCGAAGAAGAAGCGATTTGTCCCTGGGTGACTAATCTCCCGAAATAGCAGCGTGTCTCTGCCCTTAATGGTATAAAATTTTGTAATTTCCCCACCATATTTCTTCAGTACCCAATTCCCATTTTGCCAGACATCTCCTAATAAAGTTTATGGAGAAGAGCTGGTGTCCCCCTTGTGACCTGTATCTTTGCAGCAGCTGGGCCTGGAGTTCTCCATGGGAGAAAATGTCCTTATAACAGTAAGCTCTTGGGTGACAGCAGGTCATAAACCATTAACAGTTTTACCAATACAGGTATGGGATCTGTTCTCCAGAAACCCGAATTACACAAAGGCCGTCTCCCATAGATTCCATTATAATCAAATAATCCAAATTTTAAAAAATGATTTCCTTTTCCTCTGTAATAATAAAACTGTACCTTGTACTTATCCGAGCATTCTGGATAATAGGTCCCATACCTGTACTATTTGCTATATAAAATAAATAAAACTATTAAATTCTATTATAGCATGGAACTTGGTATAATATTAAAGAGGAATACATATTTTAAGATTAGCATTCCTTTATGTTTGCAGAGAAAATACAACTGGGAAACTGTGCAGAGTCAGTGAAGAAGAGGGCCTTAATAGCTATCAATTTTATATTCCAGGTAATATTGTGGTCGAGTCCTTCTGAGCGAGTCGTTCAGGGCACCACTGAAAAGTTTAATTCATTCTGCCTGTAAAGACGGCCTTTCATTCTGAGGCTCACTTAATAAAGAGCAGCCTGAACTGAGCAAATGAAAGGGAACTCTACATAGGATATAGGAATTAATTCATAAATAAGTGGATGGGGACTCCGTGCTAGGCAAATAAATTCAAATACAACACCTTTACATAAACACACGGCCGGCTAATTAGTCAGGGATTGCAACAGGTATTTCAGCTACTGGTGCGGAGAGGCTGATAAATTCAGGAGATTAGACTACAGAATATTTTGGGCCACTGTGCTAGTGATTTTACAGGTGTTAGGAATGCATTTTAATGTCAATACGCTGTATATTTTTAAACAAAAAAGTTTTTTTTTTCTCTTTAACATATGCATACCATGTTAACCTTTTAGATTAAATAAAGATGTTCTTTGAGCTTATACTGCTTAGTACACATATTAGAAAGGCAGCAAATTGTAGAAGCGTGTACTTAAATAAACTGCTAAAGTGCTATGTCTATATAAACAGGATACAGGGGACACCGCTAAGAAAATATAAATGAGAATGTACAGTTTGTCAACTGGATAAGGCAGAGATTTTCCCCTTTTTTCACACTCCGGCAGCTAAACTGCAATTCCCAGAATCAACAGCTTGTGGCTCCAGGGGGATGGAAGAAATTCTACCTCCACTGCTGAGAGATGCTGGGAGCTGGCATTCAAACAGCAGAGGGAGTTCCACAATAAACAATTGGACTTTAATTAGATATACTGTAAAACAAGCAAGCTAACCCCCCCCCCCAAGGGGCAGCCAGTAGAGGGCTCCAGTCCAAAAAAATGATTCACAGTTAGAACTCCGTGGACCCTAGAAGTGGCTTAGCCCCGAACTACCTGCTGTAACAGTGAAAGTATCAGTTATAGATCAGCGTAACTATAGGTTACAGGACTTATAACAGTTGGGGAAGAGAAATCTCATTTCTCATATATACTGAAATAGTCTTTTAGTTTCCCGGCAGCAGTCTCTATTGCTACACCCTACTGTGATGCCTTATGGAGAAGCCCAGGCAAACAAGAACAGATCTTCACATGTAGAACTGCAACAATCATTTCTAGCCAAGAGATCTTCCATTAGTAATTCTCGTGCTACCTCTTCTACCTGATTTCTTAGGCTGCCAATAGAAAACAAATTATCAATGAGCAGGTGTGTGCTGCTTGTCAGGGAACACAAATGCTTAGATAACTTCTATTCTCTCCTACAATGAAGGAATAAGCACATACATAGCAGTTATTATGGCCCCCAGCGATGCTGACACTGCAAAATAAATGCTGATTTTTCCTTTTTTGAGCTGCCAGTGCCCTATACTCACCTGTGTTGTTTATATGATTCTTTGTATTCTCAGGTATTTGCTGGGGCCCCTCTAGCCATATAAAGTCGACTATAGCATATTTAACACCTGGGTGCCCCTTTAGAAAAAGCTCTCTACCAGGATGTTCCTATTTTCCCATTCATTGAATGAAAGAAAAGGATAAAGCCACAGTTCCCCAGCTAGAAACTAAACATTTCTGCACTCTCGGCCATATCTATCACCATCCAGCTGCGGTTGAAGAATAATCTCCAGCATCCACATAAGTGGCTGGGGAAGGGAGGTTAAAAGTGGAGGTACATAAGTGTACCCTTGCATGCCAAAATGGGGAATCATTGCAGAAGGAGGGCTGCAGGTTAAGGTTGATATATATGAATGATGAAATTGAATCATCCTTCTTGAGTCCTAACCAAAGGCATGGGCTCCGTTGCTCAAGTGTCCCACAGAACAGCATGAGCGGATAGGTCCACCTTTACCGAAGCTGGGGTGAGGCCTATCATCCCTGCCCTCCCGAGGGTCTTTGGACTCCCCTTCACCTTGCGGCTAGAGGGAGTCCTGTCTACCCTGGGTTCTGCCAAAGCTTCCCCTAGGGCGCAAGTCTTGGCCTGGGGTCAAGCCCAGAGGACTTTGACGCCCATCCAGTGAAGCAAGATTAAGCAAGAAGTGCATGTGCATTGTGCAAGACCCCTCCTGGGAGCACAGCTCGTCCGCTTTCATAAAGCTTCAGCTTCCCGGCCTAGACCAGAGGACCAAGTGTGTCTCCGTCTTCGCGTAAGATCATAAGAACGGATACCTAGCCAAAAGGCCCAGTGGAACAACACTCGATTTTAGCCGGCCAAAGGACCAAGTGTTTCACCTAGTCAAAAGGCCCAGTACTACACTTGATCTTAGCCAAAAGGCCAAGAACGATTGTGATGCTGTGCATAATTATACCCGTAGTTGCCCAAATTAATTCATTTATTGTACAAAAATATATTCCCTAACTGAGGTCACACTGTGTCATTGCATATTGAGCAATGGAGGACTCTTTTTATATTGTTCTGTTCCAAGTAGCTCCTTTTTAGCCCAGAAGCACTGCCTGTGGCATATAGAATAAACAAAGCTCATGTGCAAACCCAAGCACAGCAAGCAAAGTGCAAAAAAAAAAAAAAAAGTGCACTTTTTTTTGCACTTTGCATGTTGGCCTTGGACATATACAAATAGATGCAGGCCTCTGTATTAGTGAATAGTCGGCAGCAAGAGGAACACAAGTGTCCCCCTCCAAACCTATAGCTTGTGCATCATTCAGAAGTAAAAGGTATGGAGCAGCAGGAGGCGTATCATGCTTCAGGGCCCTGTCTTTACCTAAAGGACAGAATGGGCACCTAGGGGTGAAGAATGACCCCTAAAGTGTTGTCTGTGGCCCAGCTCCCTAGTAGGCTAATTAGCACATACAAACTTGTTATAGCCTTCATATTAAACATACACTTTTATATTTTCTTTTACCAAAAAAATATACTGAGTAGAGCAGGGTACCAATTCTGACATATTTATATTTGTTTCTATATAGTCTCTGAGCTGAACTTATGGGGTTACTCCTGCTGATACTAACCCCAAGATCTAGGATTGTTTCTCAATGGCCAAATACCAAGCTCCTTAGAAGATTTCTTGTTAGGGGATTATAACACGAGGGCTATGGGAGAACTTGGAAGGCCAGTCTGAGACAATGGAATCTTATCTAAGGCTTTCACATGAGCTGAGCCATTAACACCTTTAAAGAAAAATAGGAGCAAAATAATTACACATTCAAGTTAATATTTCCAGCACAGAAACCCATCAAATAAATAAAACAAGAAGGTATAATGGTTCTACCAAAAAACAAACAAAAAACAAGCCTGAAGAGTAGAGTAAGCTAGTACCAGAAAGTACACAAAGTACCTTTGGATACACTGTAAAAATAAGATGACATTTTCAAAAGGGATTCTGTGAAAATTAAAAATACAGTCAGGGGGATGGATCTGTTAACCAGAAACCTTGTATACAACAGATCTTAAAACCAGGAAATCCTGTTTTTCTCTATAAAAAATTTGACAGTTCTTAATGGTAAAAAATGGAAAAATGCACAGCGGTAATATTTCACATTGGGCTCTCTGTTCACTTGGACCCTTGAGCATCATCTGGATATGCTCTCAGTCTATTTTATAACACCCATGCATGTGACTAACTATCCAATGACAATGTTTATTTAGCTTTAGCTATAGGCTTTATAGGCGTAAATGAATAAGATCATTTTATGTCAACATTTCCCCAAGCAATGTAGGAGTACATTTAGGAAAATATTTTATGGTAATATGATTTCCAATGGATGAACTTTAATAATTTTGCATGCTTTTTTTTCCAGTTCTTAAGACATGTAAGGCACAAGCATGGTACCTCCGCAGAGAGTGTGGTTTGGGTCTCTTTCTTAAATGGATTAGTGAGAGCGCGTGTGTGTATTTATAGGCACTTAATATTTTGCTATGGGATTTTTGTTTCAGCCATTTGATCCCCACTGGGATATTTGTCAGGAAAAGCAGGTATCGAAAAGTTGAATAATAAACCACCAGTAAATATTATTAAAGGAGACGTAAGCCCTTTTTTATAGGGAAGGAGGGGACTCCTGCACAAGTCATTGTCCAAACTGCATAACATTACTCCCAACCCCCCCCACCCCCACTAACTATTACCTGTGCCCAAAATGTTGAGTAGCAGGTTTAGGGTAGGGGCACACTGGACGATTCAGGGAGATTTATTCGCCTGGCGACTAATTGCCTCATCTTTGCGGCAACCAATCTCCCCAAATGCCTTCCCTCTGTCTTGCGATGGCTAAAGCACATGCGGCGCTTCGTTTTCCGAAGTCGCCTCACGAGGAAACCAGTATCAAGGAGATTTGCCCAGTAGTGGAAAAGTGTTACAGTTGCACAATCCCATACCATGTGTATTAGTGTGGAGTTTTCTATGTGGCATCTAGGGCACTCAGAGGAGGTTCCTGCATCTAATTAAGCTTAGCAGGGGTATAATAGGTCCTATGAATAAAATATAGTTGTATTATCATGTAGACTGGGATACAGTAATGATAAAAGGCACTGGATGTTGTGATGTTAGACTTCTTTTCATCTGTGAGGAATTGCAACCATTGCTTGGTGGGGAGATGGAAGGTTTGTTTGAGATTGTGTAGCATAGCAGGGGACTTCTTTACCTCTCCTTTAATGTGTGGGCAGGACTTAACATGTACCGAGGCAATAATCAAGGAAACTGGCATGTACACTCTTTACTTCTTGTGCACACACACACACGGAAATTTTTTTACGGTAAAATTTTAGGCAATATCTAATATTTAAGGTATTAAGTTCATTCTTCAAAGACCAAATTGGTCCCTTCTGTGTAACAAGAGCTTGAGGCGTTAAAATTAAATCTACCATGTAGAACAAGACAAAACAAAATCTTGTGTACATGACATACAAAGCCCTATCCTATCTGTCATGGATTTTAAAATGTAGTGTTATATAGCCCACTGTTTAAGCAAATGCAAGCTTTAATGTTTATTTGTTACGGATGTCACGAAGTGAAATCGGAAAACTTCGTGACATTCGGCGCATGCGCAGTAGAGCCGTACCGGTAACTGTTCCTACTGCGCATGTGCCAGAAAACGCCGGTCAGAGCAGGAAGAAGACGCGCGTGGGAGAAGATGGCGACTGCGAACTCCGTGGACAGGACCTGCGCAGAGGGGTGAGTAACAAGTTAGGGGCATTTGCCCAGGGGGACAGGTAGGCCAGGGGGAGGAGGGAGGGGGGGCAACACAGGGGAGGGGGGGAGGGGTTTTGCGCCTGGGGCTTTCCTTCTCCTTTAAGGCATTGTGGCTGCTTGGAAGCACCATAAAATAAAACATTGAGGGTACCAAACATCACAGCAATGACAAAAAAATATAGAGATAGTTGAAAGCAAAAAATGTAGAACATTTATAATAAAGCTGAGGAGTAATTCTAATAGACCATGATCTAAATGCCTGAACATTAAAGCAAATTGAAGACATGGGGGTCACCAACCTTTTTTACTGGAGAATTAATTGAGGTAATGTGGCATTAAGGAGAAATCTCTTTAATTTGTCTGAAACACACCTTAAATCCCCAAGGTCCTTTTGAGGATAACAAAACAGTAAAAATATTGATTAAAGGTGTATTTGTAGACCAAATTAATCTGAATGTATTTCTATTTTAAACCTGGCCGGCCAGGAACCCAACATATAACAATATAAATACATAAAAAGATTTTTTTAAAATGATTCATGTAGGTAGACACTTAAAATCACAGTAATAGGAATTTTCCAAATCTAGGTTGTATTGAATGATTCCCCAAGTCTTGCAACAACAATTATGTAGAGCATATTTGGCGTGAGTTACAATTCTCCAACTTGGGAGTATTATGGTGTGAGTTATAGTTCTCCAATCTGGTAATCAAGTAAGAGGTAATTTTCCCAAATGGATTGCCAGGCTTATTATGTGGAGATATATGTAGAGAAGGTTACAAAAGGGGTTAAATGGGGCACCCCCCACACCACCTATCTTTCCAGCAACATGTGCCCCCCAATAATGGACTGATCTCACCAGATCCTGTGTTCTGGTCTTTCCTCAAGGGTAAATTGGAAAATTCCTATTACTGTGATTTTAAGTGACCCCCTACCTGAATCATTTTGAAAAATCTTTTTATGTATCTATATTGTTATATGTTGGGTTCCTGGCCGGCCAGGTTTTAAATGGAAATTTTTTTAAAGTAAAATAATATTCATATGCATTCAGATTAATTTGGTCTCCAAATACACCTTTAATCAATTAATTACTTTTTTACTGGACCTTGCGATCTGCCAGCCTCCATGAAACTCTCTTTTGCAATGCTCTTTATGCCTCCAAATCTGCCTCCAAGCCAGGAATTTCAAAAAGGGCACCTGCTTTGAGGCCACTGGGAGCAACATTGTAGCAATGGCGGGCAACATGTCGCTTGCAATCCTCTGGTTGGGGATCACTTTTGGGGATAACTTAGACAGGGATCCCAAACTTTTTTTACCCATTCAAATGTTAAAAAAAAGTTGAAGAGCAACACAAGTATGCAAAAAGTCCCTGGGGGTGCCAAATAAGGGCTGTGATTGGCTATTTGGTAACCCCAACATGGATTGGCAGCCTACAGGAGATTCTGTTTGGCAGTACACCTGGTTTTATGCAACCAAAACTTGCCTTCAAGCCTGGAATTCAAATGCTTTGAGCCCACTGGGAGAAACATTCAAGGGGTTGGGCAGCAACATGTTGCTCCTAAGTCACTGGTTGGGGATCACTGACTTATCATGGCAAGTGGCATCACACAGGTCAATTGTAACCAAAATTGAAAAACAGACATTCCAGTATAAGGATTATAAGTATAGTTTCTGCTTTAATATTTCAGACATCTTTTGGGTCAGCAGAGCACAAGAAAGGGGCAATGGATGGAGCCCCCTTTAGCCGCAGATAAATGAGCAAGTTCCTGCCGAGACACCAAATATACTGTACCTTTCCAGGGCAACACTTGCTTATTGCTGGGTAAATGCTCAGCTCTACATTTTTCGGTACTGGCAATAGGCTACGAAAACAACAGGATTAATCAAGGGAGACTGCAGTGAAAATTATTACTTTCATCCTAGCTAACCTGTTTTCACACAGTTTCTACACAGGCATGTCAAATTTGAGGTGGTCTAGATTGTTCACAATGAGAGAAGAGCAACAACGATTCCTAGTGTACTTTTTTTTTTTTTAGTGAGGACTGGTCTTTCTAACCCTTCTTACACCTTATGCACACTAGAGAATGTCATTAGATTTCAGGCAGTCCTTATAGTTGCATTCTACAGTTGGATCCTACTATTTGGGTCAAAAAGAGACCACTGATGGTACACTATGCAACACTATATTAATTCTGTATGTATTCAAAGACTAAAATGTATTCTATTTATGTTGTAATAATCATTGTATGGTGTAATAAGCAGTCTATCTTGTTCAATGTGTGATTAGAAGTGCAGTTAATTTGACCGTGTAAGATTGGCAAATAAACAAGTCGGCAGCATACCAAGCCAGTGATCCATAAAGTTTAAGAATAAGTGGATGGGTGGCAGACTGTCAAGGACTAACAGACAAGAGAAGGATTCATGATTGACCTTGTCCTAAAAAGTTCTCCTAAGAGCCCAAAACAAAGAGGCAAACAAACAAATATATGGGAAAATATATTACAACTTGACAAACTCCAAACTGGCCTGAGCAAGCCAAGGAGATGAGTTATATCAATTAATACTTGGATATTGTACGGTAAAGCATCTCCTTCAAATGGTCTCTTTGTTCTCTGATAATACCCAAATACAGTCACACAATTTGGCAATGTCTCAACCCATGTGCCAGTGGTGGAACACGTCAAACTGCATAATTAGTGCTCAGTGTACAGATACACCAATATGTCCGGTAGGTGAGTCAAAGTGCCCCTATAAATTATATGAATATTCTTTGAGAGACAGATATTATTCATACTATTCTTACTCAAGTAATTTTATTGAGTGCTTTGCTCATTTTGTTTTAACGTCCTACGTATATAGCGCTATTTGACATCCACTGACCCAGCACTGTAATTTCCTAACTTCAGCCTCCCTGTTTTCGTCCAGCAGCTTTTAACAATGGCAGAAAGGGCTTTCTTTACCAGGAAGACTTTATTGCAATCCAGTGATAGGTTGCAGAACAATGGTACAGAGATTCCAAGACACAGAAGCCTGTATTGAGGGAGTTAAGACAGACAGCAATTGGGCTTTGTTTAATTAGCAGCTAAAAGAACAGATGTGTTGACTGTCCTTCTTACAAAGCAGCTGGCATGGGAAAACAATTGATGCATCTTAAAGCCTCTGTCCAGCTGCTGAGATGTAATTACCTGCTGCCCAAGGATGCCAGGTGATGCTAGGATGGAGTCATAATACAGATTTCGGCTTAGCAAAAGGGGGACTGCACAAATGTTCAATAGCAAAAAGGTGGCCTCCACCCAAACAGCATGCAAACCACTCAAAGTTCAGATTTAGAAGAAGAAATGGCTCTTGGTTTATATTTATATATCTTCAATTTAGAGGACTATATGCTTGCACCTGTTCAGGGAATCTTGATGGCAGGTGCCAGGTTTAATCATGTGCTTAAATCCTAGACCTTTTATCTGCATCTTGGTAACAGGTACCAGAGTTTTATGGCACTGCAAGGAAAATATTGTGCAGGAGATAAGGGTAGAAAAGAAAAAAAATTATACTTGGAGCAACGGGAGGTTTGTGGATCATAAGCCAACAGCTCAAGCTCAACTCATAGAAAACTCAAAACTGAGCTTCTGGCAAAATGTTCCATACTGAATGGGGAATCGTGCTGCCTTCAGCCTTAGGCAATTTATTGGGGAACATGTGCATACGCAATACCTGTGCAAGAGCTTCTAATCTATCATGGAATGTGAATGCTAGCAGTTCCACAGAGTTTGTTTTCTTGTCAAAATTCTACTGAACAAAAGGTTGGTGTGGCATTCCCCCACATGGTACATTACTAATAAGAAAATCGTTTAAAAAAAGAAAAAAAAAAAAATGTTGTACAAATAATATTCTCAGTCATTAACCTAAGCAAATCACCAAAACCAAGCTCTACTGGAGAGCAAAATCCCAAACACAAACAAACATACCAGAGCCCTTGTCACTCATATTTACAGCAGCTAAATTGACCATCGCTAGGTTGTCGAAATCTCCACTATTACCTATACAGCGACTTAAAAACAAGATAAACTGGATCCTAGCCAATGAGAAACTGACAAGCATCTTAAAGGGCAACTAAAGTCTAAAATAGAATAATGTTAGAAATGCTGTATTTTGTATACTAAATATAAACATGAACTTACTGCACCAGCAGCCTAATAAGACAAATGATTTATGCTTTCAAAGTTGGCGCAGGGGGCTGTCATCTTGTAACTTTGTTAGACATTTCTGCAATATCAAGACTCGCACATGCTCAGTGTGGTCTGGGCTTCAGTTGGGAGGTTAAGCTTAGGGATGGTCATAAATTATCAAAACAGCACAAGTCAAATAATATCTGCCATAGAAGTCAATACAGCAAGACTGATGATTAATCAGAATATAAAGACTGCACTGAGTCTCTGGATACAAATCTCTACAGGAATCCAACAATGCTGCTCAAGTTCTGGGAAGTAAGGTGGGGGGGCTCCCCCTGCCATTTGAAAGTATGATCGTTTACCTGAACAGCAGTTGGGGACCATCTGACAATTCCTATCCACAGCAGTAAAAGAAGGGGGAATATCACTGCATACAGTCAGGTTTATTATAAAACAGTAGACATTTATTAATTAAAGTATATTGGAGATAGATTTATTTCTCATTAAAGAAAGTAAAAATGGGATTTTATATTTTTGCCTTTACATCCCCTTTAAAGAGATACTGACACCAAAAAATAACCTTTTTATATCTATGATAACGTTGTCTTTGAATGCTATTTATAATTTTGCCATAAAAGTATTTGCCTGATGCTTTTACATTACCTTTCTTACCCCCATGTTCATCTGTGAGGGGGCTGCCATATTTGTGCAGCAGGAGTCCGTTAGCATTAGAAACTTTAACAGGTTAAGAAGAGACAGTCAGGTTGGCAAAACTGTCAGGTTAAGGAACTTCAAGTAACAATTATTAACAAAAGAAGATCTATCAGTAAATAAAGATCAGCATGACCTATATGTAACTTTTAATGTAGATTAGTATTTTGAAAAGCAAATTTTTAGCGTCAGTATCACTTTAAAAGATAAGCAAACAAGATTTCAAGTAAACGATTTCAAGTTCCCCTCCAACTAAATGAATGGAAATGGGAAATGGCTATGGGCCAGTGGGCAAACAGGAGCCAAATAGGATTACTACCCTAGATCCCCACTCAACATAGTATACAGAATGGGCAATATTTTGTTGAATTGCTCCCAAATGGAGCTAATCATAAATGTGACTGCAAAAAAAGGGCTTTCCCTTTCAAGGGGTTCGTAGTTTTTAACAACTCCAGGATTTGGTTATTGGAAGCAACCCTGTGGCCCAGACATTACAATTTTATTGATGTTTTCATGCATAATTGTGTGAAATGACATTATATTATCTATCTTTGCACTGTAACCTATCATTTGTAATAAAAACTAAAAAAAATGACAATTTAAAATATTAAATATTGGTCCCTCCCTAGCACAACCTGGCCATTCCCACAGAAACCACCAATCTACCCAAACCCCACCGTTTGGCCCTGGAATAGGCCATGGGAGTCAGTCTAAACCTATTAGTGCCACAAACACTGCCAAGCACGTTTTCAACATTTTTTCCGCTTTTATATTCTGAAACCTGCTTATATATGTTTGTGCATATATATTTTTGTCCCTGAATTTAAGTTCTTTATTTTGAAACACAGAGTTTTCGGTTCAAAGGAAATTAGGCACCACCAGATCCATCAATAGCATCAACATTTATATAGGCCAGGATTGGCGCCAAAGTTTGGGCGCAATGGCGTCATGACGCTGACGTCCAGGCGCACGTTCTGACGCTGGCATTTATGCGCTGGCGCACGTTCTGACGCCAGCGACCAAGGCGGGAAGACACTGGTGTCATAGCGCTGCGACCAGCAGGATCCACATGGAGAGGCAAGGGGTCGCCAATTTGGACGCCGTCGCCATCTTGGATGTGAGTGACTTCCATTTCCATTAAACTGTCTTCACATACGGTAGTATTTATTTTTACCTTTCTGTGCTCTGTAGTAGACAACACATGCCAGACGGGATTGGGGAAGGTGGTAAATTAAAGCTTAATGCTAATAAAAGTCAAGCAAACCATAGCATGTTACTGTAATTGCTAGTGAGGGGTGAATTTGTCCCGCTAGCGAATTTTGCGAAAAATTAGCGAAACGCGTTGACGTCAATGGGCGTCAAAATTATTTTGACGCGCGTTAATTTTTATACGCGTGCCTATTTTGTCCAAATGTAATAGCCCCTGTTTATAAGTGTGAGTAGTATGTAAGTCAGGTGTATGTAACTGGAGGACTCCCTGTACTGTAATGTTTATAGACATTGCTCTAAATGGGTCCCAGCCATTTTTTTACTTAAAGGGAAATATATGAGAGGCATTTAAATGTAGAGTTTACTATGCATATATGAGAATATACTATGCATATATGCAATGCTTAGATTTAACATAAACTGATTTCATTTGAATGCATGCCAGGTGTTTAAAGGAGAAGTAAAATCATTTGGAAATCACACACTCCCTGTATAGCCCCCCCCAACTTAACTGTGGCCCCATACCTTACCAAAAAAACATGTTGTGCAGAAGGGTTGGTAGTAACTATATCTGTCAGTGTCACTTACGGCCCCTGGCTCGTCATCCCTCCCCCTCAATAGTTACAATATGTTTTGTTGTACTTATTTCAGCTCTTGGGTAAGCAGCCAACAGCAGCAACACTCTCAGTAGGGGCAAAGAGTAAAATCTGTAATGGTTTACTGGGTGGGAATTTCAGTGTAAAAATTCCTATTCATTTCAAGCATGTATTGTTCACATCTGGGGTTGATGTGGTTGCCATTTAATGTGCCTATTAGTATCGCAGGAAGCCATGGGCTCACATTGGATGCAAATGCTACAATTGCTACAGCAGACACTTATTTGGGCTGGGGACACTGTTGGGACTGAAAATAATCAACAAAATACGTGAACAAACATTTGTTGCCTTCTCTTGGCCAGTGGCTAAATGCTGGAGATGAAGCCAAATCTGACATGTAAAGAGTACAAAAACGGTCTTTAGCCTCTACTCCCCTGGGAAGGATTTCCACAAGATAATTCAATATTGTTGGTAGAATTTCCTTCGATTTATACATAGGAGGTTGGGCACAAATGCTGGACTGGTTCATACAAGTGCTCCAGTTCCGCTCTTGTTCTCCTCAATCCCATTTAGTTCTGTAAGGACTAAGTTTACTTTGTAAACAGGGTTACAGGTATGGGACCTGTTATCCAGAATGCTCAGTACTCTGGGTAGGGATAATTTCATAATTTGGATCTCTAAACCATAAGGGGGAAATTTACTCAATTGCAACGTGGCTAACGCTGGCAAAAATTCATTATGCCACTTTACTCAGGGTCTCTGCCTACTAAAAAAATAATTTAAACATTAATTCAAACCCAATTGTTCTGGCTCTAATAAGGATTCATGTCTAAGCTTGGATCAAGTACAAGGTACCTTTTTTTTCTTACAGAGAAAAAAAAATGTTTTTTTAAAATGTAATTATTTGATTAAAATGAAGTCTACAGGAGATGGCCATTCGGTAATTCAGAGATTTCTGGATAACAGGTTTCCGGTTAACGGATATTACAGTATATTGGTATCATGCTGCAGAAACAAAAAAAGATCCTTCCTCAAACTGTAGCATCAAAGCAATATGAATGCATTGTATCATGTACTGGCACCTGCAATGGTTGCAATGCATAATATTATCCATTCCTGTAGTTAGAAGGGACATCCTAGTCTTGATTATTTAGTGTAACTGCTAAAAAAATTAATAGAACATACATATTATGAAATTTTCTTAAATTCTCACTAGCTATAACCCATACTTAAGCATTCCTACCTATAATTATTACCCAGTGGTCCAGTTTATAGTCCAGTACAAAGTTGCAAAAAATTTCGAGAAAAGAGGGAATTGCCCATTTTTACGTATTTTGTAACAAGGGGAATTTAGGGGCAGATTTACTAAATTCGAGTGAAGGATTCGAAGTAAAAAAACTTCGAATTTCGAAGTTTTTTTTGGGCTACTTCGACCATCGAATGGGCTACTTCGACCTTCGACTTCGACTTCGAATCGAAGGATTCGAACTAAAAATCGTTCGACTATTCGACCATTCGATAGTCGAAGTACTGTCTCTTTAAAAAAAACTTCGACCCCCTACTTCGGCAGATAAAAGCTACCGAACTCAATGTTAGCCTATGGGGAAGGTCCCCATAGGCTTGCCTAAGTTTTTTTTGATCGAAGGATATTCCTTCGATCGTTGGATTAAAATCCTTCGAATCGTTCGATTCGAAGGATTTAATCGTTCGATCGAAGGAATAATCCTTCGATCGTTCGATCGAATTTTCTGCGCTAAATCCTTCGACTTCGATATTCGAAGTCGAAGGATTTCAATTCCTAGTCGAATATCGAGGGTTAATTAACCCTCGATATTCGACCCTAAGTAAATCTGCCCCTAAGTGTTTGCTTTCTGCTTTGACTAAGCAGAGGAAAATTGAGAGTTACTCTGGTGAAAAAAACAGGCCGAGCCATCCTGGAATGTTCCATGTAGATCCTTTCTGTATAAAGATTCCCACACATGCGGCCGTGGGCCGTACATTGTGCTGACAGCCGTTGCCTTGCAGAAGCGATGCAGTTGCGGGCACTTCAACCCACAGTTCGCATCTACAACAAAACAAGAGCAAGTAAAGCAGGCAACGCAGAGAGTAAATATTGATCAGTAAACACAGAAGAGGCTGGGTAACAGGAGCTGCTCACACCATGTTACCGGAGGCTTTTGTAATCAGCTTGGGAGTTTAGAAGGCTCAATGACAGACAGCCCTGAGCACACACACTGTTTACCATATTAAAGGTTCACCCACCTTTACAAGAACAAGCGAGTACAGTTGCGGTTTGCCGCCATGCTGCACTGCAGGTTCCCACAGCTGCAAATATCAGCCTGAAAAAAAAAAAAAAAAAAAAACCAAAAGGTGCAGAAAGGCAATTTCCCCAAACTGTTTGTGAATGGGCTCCAATGAATTTAAAGTTAATTCAAATTACAGTTAATCCTTAAATGCAGTTTTAGAAAAATTGTCTAAAACGATATTTATGGGTTAATTGTAATTGCGATCTAAGTCTCTTTATATTGTAAAGTTGATTGCCAGGCGATATGATGATGCACCTTGCTGATACGGTTTGGAAGGGGGCACCTTCGTTGTAGATCTATGATATATTCAGGCCATCATTTGATTATAAATGCTACATCAACTTATAGCCTTGTGATTTAATTTTTTTGCACAATGATGTGCACAAAGATGTGCAGTCAAGCTGCTCAATATACTGATACAGAAATGGGATCCATCATAGAGTTCTGCAGCGGGTCGGGTACCCGCAAAAACCTGCGGTACCCTGCATGTTGCGTTTAGAAGTTCCAGGTGTGGGTATACCCGCAGGTCGGCGGTTCTGCAGGTTGGGCCGCGGGTCTTCTCAATATCGATATGATGTCACGTCCGGATTACAAGGACAGCACTTCCGGTTTTACTCCTTTTTTTCCTGATCACATCTACTTCCGATGATGTCACTTCCAGTTTCCAATGACAGCACTTCCTGATTCTTGATGGTCAGCGGGTCGCGGGTCCGGGTTGCGGATAAGGTACTTGCGAGGTAGGGTTGGGTAGTGGGTCCAAGCGGGTAAGAATGCGGGTTGCGGGTACGGGTCCCAAAAAATGGACCTGTGCAGGACTCTAATCCATCATCCAGAAACCCATTATCCAGAAAGTTACAAATTACGGAAAGGCTGTCTCCCATAGACTCCCTTATAATCAAATAATCCAAATCTTTAAAAACTATTATATTGGCTACACGAACAAGAAAGGCTAGATTTCCCACCCCGGAACTCCTCAAATAAATAGAATATTAGCTACATATTCACTAAATCCTACATAGGGTCATATACTAAAATTTGAGCTGTAAATTTCATAATGTTACTATATATTGTTGAAAAACTGCTGTTGAAAAACTGTAGAAGAATCTGCATTGATTATTCTCATTATGTATGAAACTACATAATGAAAACAAGCTTTATTATGTGATAAATAAACAAAAACATGTTTTAAAAAAACAAATAAAACTACAGAATAAATAATGAAGACCAATTGAAAACTATTATATTATATGATAAAACAGTATTTTATACTTGATCCAAACTAAGATATAATGAATCCGTATTGGAAGCAAAACCAGCCTATTGGGTTTATTTAATGTTTACATAATTTTCTATTAGACTTAAAGAGTGAAGATCCGTTAACCAGAAACCCCCAGGTCCAGAGCATTCTGGATAACAGGTCCCATACCTGTATATTGTTCGTCCTGAGGATGGGGATTGCCTGTGTCATGTAGCTTAAAAACAATGCCTCGTGTGTTAAGAAATGTGAGCTGTACTGATTTTATCTTCAACGTAATTTTTGTTTATTTAAAAAAAAAAAATGCCTGACCTGATCTGTGTGTGTGTCTGTGTATATACACACATACATATACACACAGGCACACACATAGATAATAACACACTTGTAAATAAGCAAACTATGAAAAAAGTCAATCTTACCAAATGTGTATTTATTTAGAAGGGTGCAAACAGCAGTAACTGATTCATTTGCTGTGCAGAAGGAGTTGTAGGAAGAACGTGGAACTGTAGATATAGCAGATGTCAACGCTTCACAATAAAAACTGGCAGCACTTATTTTAAAATCTGTCTCCCATGACTCGGCTCTATTATAAGCAGACAGACAGACAGAGGATAGATAGACATATATAATGCAACGTTAACATAAACTGCTTTTATTGTTACAGAATATCTTCAGGCTCACCATGGAATACATTTCTAAAATTGGCAACTATTTTCAATGAAGCATTGGACTCACGAATGCCAAATTCATTATGAGACATAATTTAAACTGACACTGCCATTTAGATAAATATGTATGCAAATACAATCACTAATGTAAATAACCCCCCAGCTAAATGTGCAGGAAACTACAGTCAGGGCAAACATCCATTAATGATGAAGGCTTCTTATTAATAAATGGTTTGTAACTGACTTACAATACACAACAATACAGAACACATGGAAAAAGCTCCTGCTGAACTTCTAAAGGGCATTGCATTGTAAAGCTGGTCCTAAACACGAGAAATCAACTTATTGCTGGTCAATAAATGAACAGATCTTTGTCTGATTTTGTTGCCCAAGTGTGACATCAAATAAGGCTTAACATTTTTTTTGACCACCAGACGAAAGATCTCTAGTTAGCAGGATGCTAATTTATGTTGGTAGCATTTGTACTGATATGGACACACACATTAAAGGGGAAGTAAAGTCTAAAATAGAATAAGGCTAGGAATGCTGTATTTTGTATACAGGGGTTCACCATCTTGTAACTTTGTTAAACATCTTTGCAAGACCAAGACTGTGCACATGCTCAGTGAAGTGTGGGCTGCTTAGGGATCATCACAAATGATCAAAACATCACAAGTCAAATAATATCTGCCAGAAGCCAATACAGCAAGACTGATTAATAATCAGAATAGGCAGACTGCACCTATGTTGTCATATAATCTAATGAGGATTTTATAGTTTATGTATTAATTAATGAAAACTTTCTCCAACTCTGCAGAACCAATGGTTGCAGCAAAATAATCCTCCAAATAGAATCCCAGTCTATCTGTTTAAATCTGGCTCCATGATCTTCATCCCTGCAGTTGGGAGTTGGAAACAGTAAAGGGGATGTAAAGGCAAAAATCAAATCAAATACAAATCTCTACACAGTTGCCGACTGCTCTACAGGGAAACAAACAAAGCTGCTTGAGTTCTACATTGCTAGGAAGTAAGGCAGCCCCCTCCCCACTGTTCATAAGTATGATTGTTTCCCTGCAGAGCAGTTAGGGACCATCTGACAATTCCTATCCATACCAGTAAATGAAGAGAGAATTACACTGCATACAGTCAGGTTTCTTATAAAAACGGTACACATTTTTTATTTAAAGTATATTGGAGATAGGTTTCTTTTTCCTTAAAGAAGGTAAAAATGGGATTTAATTTTTTGCCTTTACATGCCCTGTGTAGACCAGTCTTTATGTTTTAAGCTACATGAACTGAATGCATACGAAAAGACATCACATGCATGGTTGCTATGGTAAGTGTGACCCTAGCGAAAGTATTAATAACAGGATATGTGAAACACAGGAGAACATTACGCTCACATAGGACAGGTTGCAAAAAAGAGCAGAGTTTGGGGAAAAAAGGTCAACTCATATATAAATTATGTTAGTGACCCTTTCTTGTCCCCTGCCTCTACTGGTCACTTGCAGTAACAGCCCAATCTTCCCACTCCCTATAACTTGCACACAAATGAACTTTGACTGCCCAGAAACAGGCAGCATTGGCCAAAGATTGGAACATGACTGGTGTCGTGGGCAGGGGAATAAGCAGGTTGAGCATATCTATACTACATACATGGTGCCATGCAGTCCCATAAATGAAAAGTAAGCAATTTGCACTGCACCTGATGAAGGCCATTGTAGCCAAAACATGTTGTGCAGTATTTTCTGCAAAATAAAATGAAAACCTTTTAAAGCAAGAAGGTGTGCTCTCCGGCTATTTTTCTCCTTTACTTGGAAAAAAAGAGGCCATCCTCTGTAATATTTTGCACTAGGACAAACAGGCTCATGCAGCCATTGCTTTGCCTTTTGAAATGTAAATGTACATATTATTTCATACAGCTTTTTTACATACATTACAGACAAACCGTGGGCCATTGAATACAGTATAGAATGCAGTATATAATGACCACTAGAAAAAAAACTATAATAAGTGTTGTTTTATTGTTTTATTTTTCTTAAACATCTATTTAATCAGCACTGTAACTACATAGAAACCAGAATCGTGCTCATTAAAGCCAAACCCAATTCATTAGTGATTAAAGTAATTTGGGCCCTTTCCTAACCGGCCCACAGGTTTCCATCCCACTAATGAGTAGGCCCTACCTTGCGTTCGATTCCCTTACACTAACTTCTCTCACATCCCACCATGCTTAAACTCACAAACATGCTTTCTTTTACGCAGTGCTTCCTCCGCTCAGTTTCCATGCAGGAAGTGGCACACTAGCACTGACTTTCCTGTGAATTCCTGCCGTTCTCTTTCAACACTGCTCCTTCTCATGCCAAACACTAGTACCTCTCACTAATAAATTCCCCAGCCCGCACTGTCTCTGCCAGCTCTTCTCTGTCTTTGGCTCTCTTTCTAGCTTTCCTTGCTGTCACCCCATATTTTAGGAGAAACATTAATTTATAACAGTACTTTGTATTTAGCCTTGTGTTACTTGTTTCAATAATTGGGACAGCCTGTTAGGCCTAAATATAAAGATACGAAGACACGCATTTTGAAACCTCTACATTAATTACTAATATCTGTCCTTGAAATAACACTTGAAACGTGTCTGTCTTGTTTGCTCAAACACACATTTATCTTGTTCAGCCTTAAATATTTGCTTTAGCTTCTAACTAATTTAGAAAAAGTAAAAAAAAAAAAACCACAGCAGAATCAGGTTGGAGATGTTACTAATAAATGTGCTAATTTGTAACAACCAATCAGATCTTTGCTTTTATTTTATTATTATTAGCAATATACTTTACTACTAATTTAGTAAATGAGCAGCCTCCAGATCAATTGGACCAATCATTGAATGTATTAATACCAGTAAGTTTGTATTTCGTTCAATTACAAAACAATGAAAGGTTAATGGAAGTGATGGACAGTTATAGCTAGACAAAGAAAAAAATGGCAGCTTAAAGGAATTGTTCAGTATAAAAATAAAAACTGGGTAAATAGATAGGCTGTGCAAAATAAAAAAAGTTTCTAATATAGTTTGTTTGCCAAAAATGTAATGTATAAAGGCTGGAGTGACTGGATGTGTAACATAATAGCCAGAAAACTACTTCCTGATTTTCAGCTCTCTTGGTTTCCACTTATTGGTTACCAGGCAGTAACCAATCAGAGACTTGAGGGGGGGCACATGGGTCACAATAGTTGCTTTTGAACCTGACCTGCACGCTAAGGATCAATTGCAAACTCACTGAACAGTTATATCCCATGTAGCCCCCCATAAAGTTGCTGACTAACTCAGAGTTAGAGAGCTGAAAAGCAAGAAGGAGTGTTCTGTTATATTAGACATCCAGTCACTCCAGCCTTTATAGATTCAATTTTTGGCTAACTAACTATATTAGAAACATTTTTTATTTTGCACAACCTATCTATTTCCACAGTTTTTATTTTTACACTATTCCTTTAAGAAAGAGAGGAATCAAGCAAAAAGGAACATTTTTGGATTCTGCTTTGAACATTTATAATACAAAAACACAGGGAGACCATAAAAAATTGTTAGAGGCTCCCTAATATCGAATAAACAGTCTATTTGGCATGTGGAGAAATGGAAAAGATAAGAGCATCCAGCTAGATTGGTCTGTCATTCAATCTGTTCTAGCACTACCACCTTCAAGACTGTATTTTGGACACAATATGGGGCTGTCCAAGGTACACTATAATCTCCTTATATACTTTCAAATATATTATAGTCTGCATATAATAATATAGCATTATATGAAAATATTTAAATAGATTTAGAGGCAGATTTATCAAGGTCGAAGTAAACATTTTAAGTAAAAAAAAAATCGAATTTCAAGCTATTTCTGTGTACTTTGACGAATAGGCCCAACTTCACATGTTGCTCTCCGAACCCTTGGATGTTGCTTCTCATGGCCTCAAAGCAGGTGCTTATTTTCGAATTCTGGGCTTGTCAGCAAGTTTTGGTTGCATAAAAACCAGGTGTATTCCCAAAATGAGCCTCCTATAGGTTGACAGTCCATATAGGGGCTACCAAATAGCTATTCACAGTCTTTATTTGGCTCCCCAGGAACATTTTACATACTTGCGTTGCTCCTCAACTCCTTTTACATCTGCATATTGCTCAGGAGGGGAAAAAAAGATTTTGCAAACCCCTGTTCTAGAACCTATTTTGAGTCAATTGGCGAACAGAGAAATCAAAGTTTTTTTTTAAAATACTTCAAAATTAATTTGATCGAAGAAACATCTATTCACCCACAAAAAAACCTTTAGATTTTTTTAAATAAATTTCAGGCTGGTCTTTTTTTCTTCGAATTTCGAAATTATGGGAGTTCAAAAAAACTCCTATTACTTCGACCCTTGATAAATCTGCCCCATAATGTTATATAAATAAATGCTGGCATTACTAGTTAGGGCTCATGTAGTATTTTTGATCACCACCAAACTTCTCCAAATACTACAGAAATACGTGATGAAAAAATTTTCAATTCCTGAGGACAGGAAATAAAATTCAGTGTTTTTTAATTCATCAAAAGCCAATCTATGTAATGAACCACAAGTGACCTCTGAAAAAGGTCTCACATACTATCAGGGATTAGTGAAATACAACCTTACTCTGATTATTTGGCTAATTAACCTTATGGCTCTTACATCATTGTAAAGGTGCTGTGAAAGTCTGAAATGCCAAGATGGCATCATCTGGGAGGAGATCCCAGTAGGTACTCTAGTAAACCTCCTATTTAAAGGCATCTTTTTCGGGAAGTCTTGGAAAAAATACTGCACGTGTTCACCAGCATTATGCTAATTCATCAATGTAGAGCTCAGATATTGATCCAGTATACCACAAGACTGCAGGCAAGTTAAACAGAAAAATCTATTGCATTTTTTAGACTTAGATTTTTAGACTTAGAGCCCATCAAAACAACTTAGAAGGTCTCCCTCCCATCCCATTTCTTCCTTTAAAGACACAGTGAATTCTCCATTAAGTTAAAGGCAAAAAAATGAACCCAGTTTAATCTTTACAAGCTGTTGGCATTGATTCCATTATGGTGACCCAATCTAACAATCAGCCACATCATTGTCTTTCCCGATTTATTCTCTTTCATCTGTTTCAATTTCCCAGCCCCAATCTGCCCTGGTTGATTGCGAAAATGCAAAACAAACACAGGTGGTTTTACTTCAGTCACGGACCAACACAACTCCTCCCGGCCTGTAAGTTAATGCCCCACCCTGTGATCCAGACTAAGCCAAGTGCCCGAAAAGAAACGTCAAAAGCTTCTACTTCATGAACTGTATGAACTGCTGGTTGGAAGAATTTTCCACAGATCTTTTTGCGTACATATATCTTCCCACAGAAAGGGACGGAAAGAAGGTAATTACTGAAGGTGGAACTTCTCTTGAGTTACCATCTCTGGCAACCGTTCCACTTTGTTTTAAATGTAATAGTTACAGTCTACTGCAAAGCTATCACACGCTTAATACTCCAGCTGTCCTTTGGGTCTACTGCTCTAGGGTATTCCATCATGTTCGACAGCAGAAAGGCCATGTGCTGATGTACAGGTACATGTGGCCCTGTTAATGTTTTCTTGAAAAAACTAACATTCATGATGAATAAGAGATGAGAAGGAGCCATTATTGGACAAAATGATTAGGTGGCCCATTCACTTAGCTCGAGTGAAGGAATAGAGGAAAATTTTTTGAATTTCGAAGTTTTTTTGGCTACTTCGACCTTGAATCGAACGATTCGAACTAAAAATCGTTCGACCATTCGATAGTCAAAGTACTGTCTCATTAAAAAAAACTTCGACCCCCTAGTTCGCCACCTAAAACCTACCTAAGGTCCCCATAGGCTTCCTAACAATTTTATGATCGAAGGATAATCCTTCGATCGATGGATTACAATCCTTCGATCGTTCGATCAAGCGAATTGCGCTAAATCCTTCGACTTCGATATTCGAAGGATTTCAATTTGGCAGTCGAATATCGAGGGTTAATTAACCCTCGATATTCGACCCTAGGTAAATTTGCCCCTAGATGTACCCTGTACTTGAGTATGGATATTGTTTTATAAGGTATGCAACAAATAATTCCATACCAATGCAGCCAGTTGATGTGTACAAGATTAAATAAACAGCAGCCATCTGGTCAGGTCTTCTCTCACAAACAAATCAGAGGAGTACAATTAGTGACAGTAGGGATACATATGAAACACAAATGTGCCTGTATCATAGGAATAACGGGGAAAGTAGAATCATTTGGAATGTACAAAAAGGGGTCAAGTTGAACCCTTGCTTTGCCCTGTGGCATATGTACAGTATGACCAGGCCTCCCACGAAGAATTGGAGGTTAAGAATGACAGCTAAATTGTACTTTCCAAGCAAGCTGGTAAGGTGGTTACATAGGACATAGCCTTTGTAACAGTGGTTAATATTGCAAAATCCCTGAATAGTCTCCCTATTTATTCAGCACTACATCTCCAGTGTATATGCGGGGTACTTTTCTCTTAAGGTGGCCATACACCGGCCGATAAAAGCTGCCGACAGACCGAGTCGGCAGCTTATTGGCCCGTGTATGAGGGCCCCCGATGGGCTTCCCTGATCGAGATCTGTCCGAAAGTCGGCCAGATCTCGATCGGATGGGACTAAGAATCTGTTCGTTGATGCAGTTCCGCGATCCGACCGCCTGTTCGCTAGGATCCGATCGTTGGGCCCTAGGGCCCACGATCGGATCAGCCCGATATTGCCCACCTCAAGGTGGGCATATCGGAGGGAGATCCGCTCGTTTGGCGACATCGCGTTTGGCCACCTTTAATCTCCAGTGTGTCATGAGTTATGGGTAACATTGGACTGGTGGCAGCTTGACAATGATATTGACATATTTCCTTTAATTTTAGAAACAAGTCTGCATCACTTATTGGGTTTCTGGTGTATGAACATATTATGGGAATGTGCTTGAGTGGCTTATGGAGTGTAGCCTGTAGAATACACAAGTGCCCCAAATAAAAAACACTGTGAACAACATTACCAATCCTATACATTACTTGATGAAATGAGTATTTCCTACTAGGAGTATGTAAAGGATACATTTGCCAACAATGGTCTAACCAGAAGTTGTATTATTCCATATGAAAATCTTTTAGGGTCTTCCAAACCTTCAGAAAGATCATTTGTTTCCACAATTACTGATAAGACTTTGGATGTCAGTTTGGTACATTCAGCAAGATGGGACTGTCTAATTAAAGGGAGGCCATATCATAAGTGAAACAGATGGGTATATAGTAAAGAAGTGCATATAATGCAAAAATAAAACTCACATGTATATCACAGGGTAAAGCCCAGCATACTCATTTACCTTTGACGAAGGCTCTATATTCTTCCCTGCAGTTACAATATCCATGGAGGTCTGTTTACTCTCTTGCAGCAGATGAAGCTCCTTCTCCAGCTGTTTGCACTGGGGATAGGAAATAATAAACATGAATATTTGCTTTACTTTATTGATACTGAAATGCAAGAGCCTCTTTTCAAATATTTCTTTCACTTTCACAAATTAACACGGATGGCAAAAACAAAAATAGATGTTTAGACGACAAAACAATAAAACTTGGGTCAGCCTATGAATTTCAGAGATTTTAACAAACCCAGCACCATACTGTGAGCAGTTGGTATCACAAATAAGAGTTGGTTGCCAACTAAAGAACTGTGAAAATGGGGCATTAAAATTTTGTCTGATGTTCTAGAGGACAATATGTTTATTTCTTATACTGAGCTTATAGACAAAATGAGGGTTCCCAATCTGAGGCTTCATGCTTACTTCCAATTGAGAGAGGTCTTTTTGTCGCACTTTCGCTCCCAACTACTGGTAGCCGAGGACTACCCACTCTTGAAGCTGGTTCAGATGGAAACGCCAGCTAAATTAGTATCCCGAATCTATTGGCTCCTGGTCCGTGCCCCTGTGGCCCCGCTCCATCGCACTTATCTTAAATGGCGGGACACTCTAGGAGACCTGGAGGAGGACCAGTGGGAAGAGGTGACTGACAATCTTTATCACTTCTTAGTATCCTCTCGAGATAGACTGATTCAATACAAGTTTCTCCACCAGGTCTATCTAACCCCGGCTAAGTTACATAGGTTTGGAAATAGGGCTAATGGCAACTGCCATAGGTGTCAGGAGGAACAGGCCAATTTTCTCCACATGTCGTGGCAATGCCCCCACATACAAGCATTTTGGAGAGTTGTAACAACACATCTCTCGACACAACTGGCTCTCCCCCTGTTGCTTACTCCACACTCCTGTCTGTTGGGAATTTTGGAGGGAGTTATTCATGGGAAATTCTTACAACTGCTCACTAGAGTTCTGTTATACTATGCAAAAAAGTCTATTATACTGAGATGGATGGGGCCCAGGCCCCCTACACTGACAATGTGGCGTAAGCAAGTGAATAATGTCCTTCCCCTGATCAAACTTACCTACTTGTCTCGGGGCTGTCCTGACAAGTTTGATAAGATTTGGCGTCCACGGACTGATGCTGAGGGTATTACTGATGTAGGTGAATAACCATGTATCTCTTGACCAAGGGGAAATTAATATGCATTCTTGTTACTGTTGAACGGAAATGTTACTGGTCCGTGTCTCCCAGGCGGGTGCATACCCCCCCCCCCTTCCCCTTGTCTTGTGAATGAAAATCAATAAAAACTTTTTGGTTTGAAAAAAAAAGAACTGTGAAAATAAACTGTTATCCAAATCAGTGAGGCTATCTCAAAAGTAAGCTGCTGCACATTCATTTTCCTGTTGCACCTGACAAATGGAAATATTGAAAAGTGTAAATAATTGCATTATGTTGTGCAACTGCACTTCAAGGGCAAAGGCACACTTCCAATCTGGACCTCTTTCCATGCTTTGGTGAGAAGCAATCCACATTGGTTCATAGAACAGAGGTTTTCAGTTCAAGCCCCCCTTTGATATTTGCAAAGGCCACCCCCTTAACTCTTAACTAAATAGTGAATGCACAGTTGTATGGATAATTTAGCCATAGTCCACAAAGATGCTGGGCACCAAATAAGTGTTCATCACCATTCACACCGTAAATGATCTTCTGAATAAACAATAAAGATTTTAACGGAGCTGCACGCTGCTATTTGAGCTGCTATTTGATGCAGTTGGGGAGCTTGCCCCATTTATTATACACAACAAAGTATTAATGTTTTGGGGGTGTAACCCTCCCTACGTCAGGATACAGAGCGAAGTGTACAAACACCTATATAGCCACAAAAGCCTCCCATCCCAGAATCCCTTATTGTTATCAGTCTTTGATAAGTTAATAAGTTTATTATTCATCCAAACTGACCTTTATGCTGGGACTAGGGTTGCCACCTTTTCTGGAAAAAAATACCGGCCTTCCTATATTCTTGCCATTTTTTCCTATTAGTAACATTGGCATCAAGCATAATTTTTACAGGCCAGACCAGTAAAATACCGGCCAGGTGGCAACCCTTCCTGGGCCACAGGAAACTGCTCTGAGTCCTGCAAGTAGGACAGCCCCATAGCTTTGCCAAAGCCTTCCTATTTACAACACACCAACCTGTGTTATAATCACTATAACATTAGCCAGCAGGGCGGGGTCTTGTTATCAAGAGGTTGTGTTGAGGATAGGGATGCACAGAATCCAGGATTCAGTTTGGGATTCGGCCAATATTCTGCCTTTTTCAGCAGGATTTAGATTCAGCTGAATCCAAGTGCCTGGCTGAACCAAATCCGACTCCAAAAAAACATGTGACTTTTCGGCACACAAACACGGTTAAAAAGTCAAACACTTTTTAACCTTGCACTGTTCACATAGTTCTCTTTCCCCTTCATAACCCAATTTTCATATTCACATATTTGACAAAGGATTCGGTCAAACCCTAAAATAGTGGATTTTGGTGCATGCCTAGTTTGTATGTAATTGATGTTTATTTATATTGAATAGATTCCATATTTCAAAGAAGTATTTAATTACCTATAAAACATATTAATATACCTTTAACTAGAATGAAAGGCAATTAACTTTACACTATCATCTTTCTTTCTGTTTTATTATTTCAATGTTATCATATTTAAAATAAATACGTCAGAATAGCTAACCCAGAAGAGCAAGAGAGGCAACAAAAAAGATGTGTATTTATTAAGCACAAAATATAAGTCATATTTAGTGTGCTGATGTTTAACAAAGGTGTATTCATTTGTTCTACATCAGCACAATAAAATAAGTGTTTTGGGCAAAAAAAATCTTTATTTATTTTTTACCGTAAAGTTGTAATGGATAATTGGTTAATTTTTACCCTTACTGGCCCTTTCTCCATCACACTTTCTGAAGAACCCCATTAAAATTAGAGACTGATTTCCATATAAGTAAATTTTTTTCCCTTTCCTGCATCAGGGAGTTCTGAGTGAAAGCACTTTCAGCTTCATGGTCTGATTTGTTTAGGGCAAGAAAAATCAAAACACATATTTGTTAATTAAAAAAATCAGGAGAAATGTCTTATTCAATGTTTCATATTGAACAAGGGGGTATGAAGCCCCTTTAACCCAGAGGGTCGATAATTTCCTAATATTATGCTATACGTACACTTGTTTCTTTTCAATTTTCCATCCGTGTATTTCACGGAAACTTGGGATACTCTACCAGTTACAAGCCATTAACGTGTTCTGGCAGTTCTTGAGAAAAACAAACATAGAGCAGAGGAATGTATATTATAAGAAGAGACCCAACCCACACTCTAGTAACAGTGAGAGAAGCCTTCAATGCTTAGGATTATGCATGTGATGTTTTGTTCAGCTGATTGGGAAGCAATACCAATATCCTTTGCTGCACTCTTGTGTCAATGCACTGTGGCAGTAACAATTTGCTCAGAAATTGCCACAGACGTATACAGGAAACTGGCTGGATAAAAAACAAATAATAAAACCAATAAAATATCCTTTCATGTTGGCTACAAAACAGCACACACCATTTCATAAACCTGTAAATTTCACAGTTACATCATAAATGGAATGGAAAACGTGTATTTTCGCTCACTTTATAAGGGAAGTGACATGGTGCTGCTGCCCAGTAGCGAATAAGTCTTTTGGCTCAGAAGGAGGAGAAAAAGAGACCTTTAAAGAAGACAGAGTTGGGATTGAGAAACCATTGAGCGCACACAAGCAAGCCCTGGGTACGTTCTCCTATTAACATCCCAGTCAGGCATCTCTGAGAGGAGCATCTGGGCTCCTTCCTCTAAACACTGCCAGACTTTGCTTTTCTTAACTAAAATAACCAAACTTCCTCGGCCACAGACATTCGGCTTCTTTCATCCTTAAGTTAGCCGTACGCTAGACACTGAGCTGCTTATGTTCAGCCATGCCAAAGATCCCGCTGTCACTGATTCCCAGTCAGCTCCAGAGCAAATACTACTTTTTTTTTAAAGGACACGTGTTTTCATTGGTCGATTTCCTTCTGTCCTTCTGCCCACAACCACATGTCAGGCGCAGGGTTTCCTTCTTAAAACAGGTTGATAAAAATAGTTATTGAAACTGGTAGAGAAACTAAGTGTTAGCATAGAGAGGAAAAAGTTTGCCTCCATGGGCCCATAAAGACAGGTTAGTTTCCTTACCTTGCACGCCTAAAGAAAAACAAGCATTAGACCCTCAGTTTAAAGCACAATTAGAATAGAATTTCCACCTGATCCCACTGTACCATGATGGAAGCAATCCCAATCGTAGACCTGTTTACAGTTTAATGCACAGTGGGATTGCTGGCAAGTCCCAAATACATTTATGATGATTTTGTTCTTCTGCCTAGTGATTCTGTTGCTGTCAGCAGCATAACAGAGAGCTTGTTCCTGGAGTCTGCAGGCTGATATTGCAGGAAAGGAAATGTTGTAAAATACATTTTTAAAGGGGAATACAGCCTTTTCTTAGTATCTGACAGAGCTCAACTGTTGAGATTGTCCTTTTCTGTAAGAATAGGCTTTGTTGTGCATCACAAATAGGATCATTTTATTATTCACAATAACCACTCAGCAACTAATACAAATACCCCAATAAAATGTAGCAGACGTGAAAGTAATTAAACGTTGCATGGACCCTGCTGTTCAATAAAAGAATATTAAGAAATTGCAGAGGACTGCTGTGATTATGTTAATGAATCTGCAAGTCTGCAGGACAAGGGCTTTTACACAGGTCAAGAAACTACAAAGTAACTTCTAATATCATTAAGCTTTGAAGCAGGGATGCCTTATCCCTGATAAAACATAGAAATGTCTGGAGTGTTTGTAAGGGTTTTATGAATTGATGGATTGTGGTGGAGGAAACGTATGTGAAAAGTTGTGCATGGAAGCAAAATTGACCACTCACTGCATGTAGATCTGCTTGCTTTCTCATGCTATCTTGGGATAAGCATTTTGGCCCATCATTCCCAATCAATATTCATGTACTATTGATCGGTTTAAGCAATCACTTAAGGCAGTGATCCCCAACCAGTGGCTCGTGAGACACCGACCCTTTGGATGTTGCTCCCAGGGGCCTCAAAGTAGGTGCTTATTTTTGAATTCCTAGTTGGAAGCAAATTTAGTTGCATAAAAACCAGGTGTAGTACCAAAATGAGCCTTCTGTAGGTTGACAGTCCACATATGGGCTACCAAATAGCCAATCACAGCATCCCCAGGAACATTTTTCATGCGTGTGTTGCTCCCCAAATCCTTTTACATCTAAATGTGGCTATGGGGTAAAAAAAAGGTTGGTGATATCTGATTTAGGGAATGCTGTTAAATCTGTTCTGCCGATGCATCATATCTGCCAGTATATGGTGACGATTAGCAAGTAAAGACAACCCACGAGTCCTCTTTCAATTCCAGTTGTTCTGATAATCTGGGCTGTAGGTACAAATGGAACAATAAAAGTGTAGCCATGTTCTGTTTAGTATCTGTCTGGGTGGCCTGTGGGCTGATTGGTAAGAGAGTGACTGGGGTGATCCGTATCTATGCCCATTTTTTACATTGGAGTAATGGCAGATACGATCACAAGTACAACAGATAATTCAATACATAGCATTAAACAAAGCTAAAAAAACATGTCATGCTAGGATCCATTAAAGGGATACCACAACATATATGGAGGGGAAACGAAAAAAAAAGGCAGTAACTCTGAAATGCCCCCAGAGCTTTTAGTTAGTATTTATTATAGACACAGTAGTTCTATGAAGCATCGCAAGAGCAACTTGTTTTGCCACTCATAGGAGTCACAAAAAAATATGCTTCCCAATGTGGATTTAGTGATATAAGATCTGCTTTAGAAATGTCCAGGAACATAAAGGAGAATAAACTCTAAAATGCTACTGCTGAACTGTACTTTGCAGACCTCTAATATATAAACATAGACGGGGTAATTCCTCTTGTGCTTTCCCGGATTTTTCCATGCTTATCCCAATTTGTCCAGCCAAGCCCAAATGATGTCAAACCATGTCCTTCTAGCTGCTAGGCCATGCCACATGGAAGCCCCAGAGAAATATCAGACTGACATGAGAAGCCAGACAGTGTCTATAGCACCACTGGGATTATAAATAAAGCCTTCAGGAATATACATTTAGCTAACTAATATTAGAGGGGTGATTCACCTTTCAGTTAACTTTTAGTATGATGTAGAGAGTGATAATCAGACAATTTTGCAATCGGTTTTCTTTTTTAATTTGTGTTTTTTAGTTAGCTTTTTATTCAGAAACTCTCTTTGCAATTTCAGCAAAGGGTCCAAATTACCATACCAACGATGCACTGATTTGAATGAGAAAATAGATTATGAATAGCAGTGGGGTTGAATAGAAAAAGAAGTGATAAAAAGCAATAACAAGAAATGTGTAGCCTTGCAGAGCATTTGTTTTTGTTTCAAAGAGTCAGAAGGCGGCAAATAATTAAAAAAAAAGACCAATTGAAAAGTTGCTTAGAATTGGCCATTCTATAAGACACCAAAAATTAACCTAAACGTGAACCACCCCTTTTACATTAATATAATCATTGGTCACATTAAAAATGGAAACATGTTTAAAATCCCTGTTGCTAACCCCTTGGATTTCAGCTATAAAATAAATGAAAACAAAATAAGCCATGTGATAAACCACAACTACATGTAAAACAGTAGAACTGACTAGGAAATTATATTTAAGATGAAATCAAATGTGGTTTCAAATAGGATCTCTCGCAGGCTTTAGAAAGATTAAGACATTTATACAGTTTACCTTTCTGTAGTAAGTTGAGGTTAAGAGCAAACAATCTGCACAAATGTTTTTATTTGCTTGCATTCATTTATATAGATAGAGATTTAAAGAAGGATACAGGACAGATACCATATAAAGCTCCAGAATAGGAGGCACCGGAATTCATTCATTCTGGAATTTATATGGTAACGTGCACCTATATTTTCATATAGGTGCACGTTACCATATAAATTCCAGAATGAATGAATTCATAATGCTTATAAAATCAAGTCAAACACCGGGGCAGATCAGACGGAACCTTCTGGTAGGTAGCCACGTGTGTCAGCCTACAAATAATGATCAAATTTTAACTCTTCTTTATTTTCATGGCAATTTGTGAGGGGTTGTTTATAACAATGGAGTAAAAGTTGAATGATGAATGGTTTAGGGTTTTATTTCTTTTTAACAGACGAGTGCTTGATATTAGATTATGTTAATGCAAATGGTAAATGGATTGTTGTCCTACTTACAATCTCCTGAAAATATTTTTAAATTCCTTTTTTTTTTAATATAATGTTATGTTGCTTTGCTGCTTTTCTTTTGTGTTTGCACGTGTCTATATATAGGTATGGGACCTTTATCCAGAATGCTCAGGACCTTGGATCATCATACCTTAAGTCTACTTGAAACTAATGTAAACATTAAATAAATCCAATAGGCTGGTTTTGCCTCCAATAAGGATTAATTATATCTTAGTTTGGATCAAGTACAAGCTACTGTTTTATTATAACAGAGAAAAAAGAAAATAATTTTTGGATTGTTTGGATAAAAAACATATCTAACCTTGGCTACTTGCTTCATTCTTTATTTCTATGTTTGATGCTGAATCAATACAATACATGTTTTTCTAATCTTTGCCCTGATTCATGTGCAAGTATGGGATGTAGTGATGTGCTGACCCGACCCTAACCCGCGCTCACCTGCATTTGACTTACTTTTTTAGATCTGCACTGACACGCCCTGCCGATGACATCACACGATGGGCGGGACGAGCAGGCGTGCGTCTATAAAGCCGGCATTTGAAGTTGGCAGGCGGGGAGAGCAGGGGAAGAGTTCAACCCACACCAGCCTGCGAGGAGTGCGAGGTCGGTATGAACCCGTATGAACCCGCCGACCAGCTGGTAAACCCGTGGGTATGGGGCCTGCCTGCACATCACTAATGGGATGATCTTTTATCTGCAAACCAGACATCCAGGAAGCTTCTAATTATGAGATGTCAATCTCTCATACAGTCAACTTTAAGAAAATCAGATTTCTTTTAAATGATCCCATTTTCACTGTAACAATCTAGCACTACCCTTTATGTGAGAGTGCATACATCCATGTTAGTGGCAAAACAATTCTATGTGTTTATTTAAATGGGTGGTTCACCATTAAGGTAACTTTTATTATGTTATAGAACAGCCAATTTTAAGCAACTTTTCAATTGGTTTTCATTTTTTATAGTTTTATAGATATGTCCCTTTTTCTTTTGACTCTGCAGCTTTCAAATGGGTGTTGCTGACTCCCTTCTAAAAACAAATGTTCTGTAAGGCTACAAATATATTGTTATTGTTACTTTTTTTTTTTTTTTATAACTGATCCTTCTATTCAGACCCTCTCCTATTCATATTCCAGTCTCTTATTCAAATCATTGCATGGTTGCTAGGGTAATTTGGACCCTAGCAACCCAACTGTTAAAATTGCAAACTGGAGAGCTGCTGAATAAAAAGCTAAATAACTCAAAAACCTTCAATAATAAAAAACTGAAAACCAATTGCAAACTGTCTTGAAATATCACTGTCTACAGCATACTAAAAGTTTTCTCAAAGATGAACCACACCTTTAATGGTTTTTAGCAGGAGATCCAAATTACAGAAAGATCCCTTATCCGGAAAAGCATTCCAGATAATATATCTTATACATGCACTGCCTCAACTATCCATGTACAGGAATATCTATGAATCTTAATATTAACATTGCTTTTATTTGCCTTTATAGACTAAATGAAAACTAAAGAAGTCATATTATAAAACAAAAGTACTGACAAAGTAATGATATTCCAGTTACAAAAATCATGTGTGCTTTAGCATAGGATCTCTCACAGGTTTCAGAAAAATTAAGACATTTATATGGTTTACCTCTCTGTAGTAAGATGGGGGTTAAGACCAAAGAATCTACATAAATGTTTTTTATTTATTTCCAGTGATTCATAGAGAGAGTGAAAGAAGGATATGGGACGGTTAAAATCAGAAGTGCCGGCACTGGAATTAAAGGTTGATCCTGGAACTTATATGGTAATATGCAACGTGGGGTCTGTGTACATTGGTTTCTAACAAAGGAGTATAAGTCAGAATGGTTCAAAGTTTTCTTTCCACATTAGATTATTGCTTGATATTATAACAAGGATATACATCCTTGCCATAATATTAAGCACTGGTCTATTCCCATTTGAAACAGCAACTGATGTTAACCCAGATATAAATGTATTTATGTTCTACTTACATGTATTTTTCCTAGGAGAGAAATAAAATCTCAGTATATTTTTTTTTCCTTTCTTTTTTTTTCCAGGCTTCTTTATGTATACAAATCAGCAATACACCTATCTAACCTTGGTTACCTATTTCAATCTTTTACTTCTATTTTTGATGCTCAGTCTATATAGTACATGTAAAATGTTTTCTTAATCTTCAGTCATGTACGTGTATGTACATGTATGGGATGACCTCTCACCCAGAAACCCAATATCCATAAAGATCTGCATTACAGGATTGTATGATTGCATAATAAAACAGTAGCTTGTACTTGATGGTAACTAAGCTGAATGAATCCATATTGGTGGATTGTGTAGGCAGGAAAGCAATCCTATTGGCTTTATTTATGTTTATTATTAATAATAATAATAATAATAATAATAATAATATAATTAATATAAATTTTAGCAGACTTAAGATATGGAGATCCAAATTCTGGTAAAAAACATTATCTTGAAAAACCCCAGGTCCCATGTATTCCAGATAATCAATCCCATACCTGTTCAAACACCCACCTGTTCAGTTCATGATAAACTCTCATCAAATGGGATTTAGAAAACACATATTCTGAACAGCCTACAAAGTGAAAGTGTTTTTCAAATAACACTTTGTAGAAAACATGCAGAATTTCTGAACGTTATCTGTTATTGCTAGTGATGGGCGAATCTCTGCCGTTTCACGAATTTCCTGCAAAATTTCTTAAACGGCAAAAAATTTGTGAAAAATCGTGAAATCAGAACGTTCCCAAAAAATCGTGAAATTCTAGAGTTTTCACAAAAAAATCATGAAATTCTAACGTTTTCACGAAAAAAATCTAGCAATTCGAATGTTTTCACGAAAAAAAATCGAGCACTTCGAACTTTTTCTCAAAAAAAATCGAGCAATTCGAACCTTTTCACGAAAAAAAAATTGAGCAATTAGAACGGTTTCACGAAAAAATTTATTCGCCCATCACCAGTTATTATATTTTTATGAAGCATTTTATTCTTGAAATGGTTTCAGAAGAGAACCTGGTCTTGTCTTCTATGGTTAATAACAACATACTATAACAATAGACCTAAGATGAAGCTTGCTGCATTCATTTGCTTTTACATTCCCATGTATATCTATCTGTCATCAGCACCTGTCACTCTTTCTTCATAGGAACATTACCAAAACACCATCATAAAACTTTGAATATGTGGAGAGAGACATGCAGAAAAGCAAACACGTAACTTTTAGACAAACAGTCCTTAATATTGTATTCCATTTGCAGCTACAAACATGTTATATTCCCACTAACTTATTTAATTCCATATACAACCCTACGGTACACCAAACTACATTGGCTGCAACAGCGCTGCTCCATATGTTGACGCTATATAAATACATGTTAATAATAATAATAATAATAATAATATTTACACTCCGAAAGGATTCAATCGAAGAGTCCTGAGTGAGTAAAGTTGCATTCTTAGGCCACAATTAAAAGGGTTGTTCATCTTTAAATTAACTTTTCGTATGATATAAAGTTATATTCTGAGACAATTTGCAATTGGTTTTAATTTTTTATTATTTGGGGTATTTGAGCTATTTAGCTTTTTATTCAGCAGCTCTCCAGTTTGAAATTTAAGCAATTACTGTCCAAATTACCCTAGAAACCATGCCCTGATTTGAATAAGAGACTGGAATATAAATAGGAGAGGCCCGAACTGAAAGATGAGTAGTAAAAAGTAGCAATAACAATACATTTATAGCCTTACAGAGCATTTGTTTTTGAGATGGGGTCACTGACCTCCAATTGACAGCTGGACAGTCAGTAGAAGAAGGCAAATAATTCAAAAACTATAAATGAGTAAAAATGAAGGCCAACTGAATCACCTAATTCCCAATCAAGAAAAAGGACTGAAATGTATAACATACAAAAGGTAAAATACTAATATTGCAAAATGCATTCATATATTTTATAGTTTACATCAAGAAGTCAGAGCCCCTTATTGATGTGATGATAAAAAGTAAAAGATGTTTTATTTCTTTAAAAAAAAAAACCCTGCCTTTTAGCCATTAAATCATGAGTATATTTTCCGCTACTAACAAAGCATTCATCAGCAGGAAGAATTAGCTGAGTATTACAATAAAATGAAAAGTTGATCCAACTCTGGCCACGAATGTTACATTTGGGTGCAAACTAGGTCTTTCAGAGTCAACAGCATCAGCACTCCCAGCCATTCCCTTCATTCCATATATTAAAAATAACACAAGAGGCCATTTGAAAAACTGAAGCAATAAAGAGCCACAGGGACATTTCTTGGTAACGGTACCCTCCTCCGACGCAGTTCAAAATAAGCAACTGGGAGCCAAGGTATTTGTGTTGGCCTACATCCGTATAGTGGCATTGCCAAGGGTTAAAAGACAAGATGCTGTGAGGGAAGGCAGCAGAGATGGCATGAATGGAGGAACACTGTGAGCAAATCTGGCCAGGCGACTCATACTCCGATGCCGTGGTCGCTTGCTGGCCCGTGGAAAAATGTGTTTCTTGCTTTTCCTTCTGGAACAGACGTCTCGTTGTGCTGAGACCGGCAGTGCTGCTGAGAGAAAAATGTCTCCCTTCGGATGCTGCAGACAAAGAATAACACTGCTCCCTCCAGACCAAACATAGTGCCTTTGGTGTCAGACAGAGCTGTGTGTTGTTCAGGGGTGATGTTTAGACACTCTTGGATGATGAGAGGAAACCGTCTCCTCGTTGCAAGGTATAAACATGACAGAATTAGCATTCTTAATTACCCAGCCTCTGCTCGGCAGCTGGACCAGGGCACCTTCAGCAGCCTGTTTAATTTCTATAGAAGATATCTATATATACCAACAAGTCTCTTTCTCACCATGGATTTCTGTGGTATCCAGTAGATAAGTCTCATTATTTACTGCTAAGTGTCCCACAATGGGAATGGGGTGTAGCGTGAGCACATGAAAACAAACACAGGCCAATCAGTAGAAAAACAATCAAGTACAGTATATAAAAGAGCAAGGGAAGGGAGTCAAAGGAAGCTGTATATGTAATTATACAGGCAAAAATGAGTGCACTAATAAAAAGAAAAAAAAACCTTGTACTAAAAACCCTTTAGACTTGAGGAAATTAAAAGTGCAGGTGGTTCTTCACAGTGAGGGCATTGAGGTTGTGATGGCAGATTCTATTAATGCCTTTATGAATGGCTTGGATGATTTCCTGAACAAGCATATATTTTTTTCTTTTTTTTTTACACTGATATATATGATTCCTCAGATTGACAGAAAACCATGGTTGTCTGCTTCTGACTAAAAGGGGCCACCCGGTAGGCTGGCAGGGTCATTCAACCCCTCCCTCCAAGGTGGTAGATTCACTAACGGGCAAATTTTCACCAGCGTCAGCTTCGCACACCTCGCACCACTTCGTCAGGCGCAAATGTTGGTGCAAATGCTTGAAGTTACCACTTTTTTTAAAAAAAATGTCCAGGGAACCTTAATAAAGACAAGAGAGTTAATATAATGCCCTACACATGAGCCCACTGTAAAATGAATGTTCCCTACGAAATGTCCGGTTACCCAAAAAAAGTTTAAGCTAAGACTTTTGCAGGCAATTCGACTTAAAAAAAGGAAAAGTCGTCAGCGGTTTTTGAACTTAATGCATTTTCGGCACACAGGATATGATGTAAGTGACAGAAGATTGAGGAAGATCTAGCTTATTTTCAGCACTTCGCCTGGTCTGAGGTGGCAAAGTCAAATCTGGCTAAAGAGGTATGGTTCAATAAAATCCGAACTTTACAGAATTTACGCAGTAAATTTTGCCAGAGCAAAAAGTCACCTGGTGATAGAGTGCGAATGAACGATACGGACAGTCTTTTTCACTAGCAAATAGATGTCTGCGCCTGTTAGTGAAAAGGCGATATCCCGGCGGATGGTAACGCTGTTGAACTGTCGCTAGCATTAGCCATTTTGTCCTTTAGTGAATCTGCCCCCCTTGTTCTATGTTGAAGTAATGGAATCTGGGATTTCAAGTCCCTCTGCTTTCCATGGTGGGCAGCACAGGCTCTAAAAACAGAGGGACCAGGTATGTTTGAAAGCATAAAGCACATTTATGGAACCCATTTGCAGCTCTGAGAATGCACAGCCTTTCAGCTCAGATCAATTTACTTGATGAGAAGATATACAATCTTTTGGTCCTACCAGGTCTGCTTTAACAATCAGCCCATAGATATCAATGGAAAAAAAGTATGATTTTTACTACGGCTGTCTATATGAAATGGCAAGGGTAAGCAACATTTCAGCTCTGGCTCTTACGAATAAATGAAGATATATAAATAGAAGCCGCCTTGTGCACCCCATAAAAGAGAATAAATGCAATATGGTATAAAAGAAGGCTGCTGTGCCAGTGGAAGGAAAACACGGGGCAGAGCTTATTACAGGATGTTTTCTCAAGAGGAATTCCTCTCACAAATAAGTCAGCATTTGTAAGTCTTCTCACAGCACCGGCCCATTTAGGACAAAGTACAGGCTCTCGCAAACGCTAAATGTTTTCAGATTATGTTTGTGTGTTGTTGTTGTTTTTAAGTCTTTAAATTTAGACTTTTAAATTTTGTGCCGATAACGATAATAAACATATGAACATATCCTTTTCCGTAGCCCAGCACAGAGATGGTGAATGTTCCACGGCAAAAGCAGCCTGATGCTGAGGTAATACATTAAAGGGCCTAGCGGGAAGCAGAACAGTATCCTAAAACTGGCACATTATTGCTGGGTAAATATTATGGGCAGGTGAGCAACAGACAGGAAGAAAGGGATTCAAATTGAATTTCCCCCTAAAATAAACTTCTTACAAGTCTTTTTTTGAGACTGGGACTTCATGATATTTAATTTAGAATATATCATTTGGAAAGCATGCCCGTTTAACGCCACATGTGTGCTCCCTTTTTAATCGATCATCATTGAAGCAATAAGGTCACATCAGGAGAATAACATTACTAAGTATACCCTAAGTGCACAAATCTACATTTCTGTCTCTAAGGAGAATACCGCATTGATTTAAGTTTTTTCAGCACAGGTTTATCAATCACTTTTATTTTGACAAAATACCAACTATTTAGCCATTCGCATTAAGGGGGTTATTTATTAAAGTTCGAGTTGATGTTTACCTGAAAAATTCGAGTTCTCAAGGGTATCTTTTAGTCAAAACTCAAATTTTTGGGCTGAAAAAACTTTTTAGGGCTTTAAAAAAAAAAAAAAGCCTAAGGCGCAAATTCACTAAGCGCCGAACGCTAGCGTCAATTTGCTAGCGTTTGGCATTTTCGGTACTTCGCAAATTCACTAACGAACGCTGGCGTAAATTCGCTAGTGTTACTTCGCACCCTTACGCCAGGCGAATTTTCGCTAGCGACATAACTACGCAAATTCACTAACTTGCGCAGTGTACTGAATGCTACCTTTTACGCTAGACTTCCTTCGCCACCTCAGACCTGGCGAAGCGCAATAGAGTAGATAGGGATTGTTTTAAAAAAAGTCAAATTTTTTTCTTCTAAGTCCCAAAAAACGCTGGCGTGTTTTCTACATTATGGGTGATAGGCTGAAAAAGATCGAAAATATTTTTGGGGCTCCCCTCCTTCCCCCCTACATTTCCTGACTTATGGCAACTTAACAAGACAGTGGGCACATGTGTAGGGCAAAATAAAAATTTTATTTGCTGATTTGAAGGTTTTCTAGGCATTTGTAGTGCTGATACGTGTTCCTCCATTGAAATTTGAATTTGGCGCCGTATGCAAATGAACCATCGCTAGCGAAACTTCGCTTCGCTTGGCGAATTAACGCTAGCGCAACTTCGCAAACTTACGCTACCCCTGTGCGCAACTTCGGATTTTAGAGAATTTGCAGAGCGCTGGCGAAAATACGCCTGGCGAAGTTCGGCGAAGCGCGGCAAAGTTGCGCCTGGCGCAACTTCGAATCTTAGTGAATTTGCCCCTAAATGTTTACCCCGAACCTGGAAATAGCTTGAATCCAAAATACTCCAGCTAAAACCTGTCGAGGTCATGTAGAAGTCAAGGGCAGAGGTCACTTCAACCATTTGAAGACATTTGTAGCCTTCATGATGTTTGCGTTTTTCTTCAATAGCTTTCACTTGAAAACTTAATTAATTCAAGCGTTTCGAGTTTTTCATCCCGACTACACTGATTCAAGTTTTTTGCATAAATTAGAAAACATTTGAGTTGTGAATTCATTCGAGGTATAAAAAACCTCACAAACCTCTAAAACCCAACCTTTGATAAATAATCCCCTAAAAAGAATCAGTAGGGTTTGCAGTCATCACCCTAGATGGCTAGTAAGCAATAGTCAAGTAATAAAAGTAATTAAAATTTTATGGGGGTAATGTAATTAAAGTTGCAAAGAGAAAAACAATTCTCACCAATAAGAATAAAAATCGCAATGTAATATTGTTCCTTAAACTGTTGCATTGCGAATTTTAATTGCGCATTGTGAATTGTAATTGTGCACTCTTAAGAAGTGCTTGAAGGTGTCGTAACCTTTTGGAGCAAACATAACGACTTTTTCAGTAAGAAGTTTTATTACATTTACTGCGCATTTGCACAAACTATAACTTTCGCAAACGGTCTTCCACTGTCGGAAGTGGTTGCTAAACAGTTTTTGCGTTTGCAAAAGCTATATTAAATCGCACAAAGCAAAATTTGTTCGCTCAAAGGCATAACTTTTTGCATTGCAAATAGTTTTTCCATTACTGACATTTTTACATTCCCCGTATTTTTTTTTCATATTTCTCGAGATAATTGATCTTCATTTGAACAATACTGATAGATTACGGTAAGTTGATATAACAAATATAACGCATGATTTACATTTTGTAGTCTATCGTGTAATTTAAATAAACATAAGTGCAAATTCTACATGGGAAAAGGAACTACGTCCCTAAATTTATCACTAACTCAAATATCTAACTTTAGGCACAGCAGATCAGGTGAAAATGTTATGGATTTTAGAAGCCCCTGTCTTATTTAAGCCATTCACAAGTGGTAGTTTGCTTTGCTCTGTGCTGTGGAATTGTTTGGTATCACCACGCCTACATTGAGAGAGCTTTCTGAGGTCTTTAAATGGAAGTTATAGATGCCTAAGAGTCTGGGAAGGGATTTAAAAGAATTGCCAACCAACTGGACATCAATCATTCCACTGTCTGTAAATCTAGTGGAGAAGATTTCAAACACTAGACAACTTTCCTGGGCCAAGTAGGTCCTGGCTCTTTCCACAATTCATGTCCAAACAGATGAGTCAATTATTACAAAGAGACAGCAAAATTTAGATCTGTATGGGAGGTGTGACAGGAAACCTTTGATGTCCAGAAAGATCATCAGGGCTGCTCATGAATATTTTGGTAAAAAAAACAGGAATTTTAGAATAACAATAACTCCTTTATTGATTAGAATAAAAAAGTTTAAGTTCATTGCGACTTGGACCGAGTTGCAACTTGCAGCTCGTATACACCGGTATGTGTGGTTGAGGTAGTTGTGTGATAAAATGACAAAGTTATATGTATCGTGGCACTGATTAGTCTATTTGTGGTTTCCTTCTCACACATGTCCAATATACTTTCCTTTCTCCTATTTTGTATTTCTAACTTGAGAGTGATTTTTTTAAGGGTTAATGAGTTAAGAGATTGTTTTTAATGGGGTTTTTTTCCCCTTCCATTCAGGCTTATGTTTCTGGTTTTTGTGCTTTGTTTTAGGCAATAGGAACTCCCTGTTACACCCCAAAACAATTCATAGCACCAGTTTTCTTAAAACTATTGATTAATGATGTACCTGGTATAATTACACACAAAGATTCAAGATGCTCTCTAAACCTTACAGAGTAAACCATGGATAGTCAAAATGATAGTTCCCTTTTAAAATACAATTTTAAGTTATAGAGTGATCCATTCTAAACAAAGGGTCTTTATTATTTATTCTGTATACCTTTATTAGCCTTCTTATTCTAAATATATCTGGTCATATCTGGTTGCCAAGAATCAAAAACCACATGGACTTTAAAAGATCAATTTTATAATTCTTCTTATTTTCTTTTAATTGTTATTGTTTTAAAACCCTTTAGTATTCTTAACGTTTTAATTCTAACTTCCAAACTGCTGCCTGGTTGCTAGGATAATTAAGACCTATTAACCAGGAAGCAGACCAAGACCAAGACCAAGAATTGCCGAACAAAAATACTTACAAATTGCTTTACAATAATGCTGCCTAAATCATACATAAAGTTCGTTTAATGGCCCATAAACATGTACAAAGCAATTCTTACACAGTGCAACAATAAGTGTTTAGTATTTCTACTAAGAGGGGAACCCCAGCAAGGCTTAGCAACTGCCACACCTGCCCTGAAAGCAACCTTATATAAACCTGAAAATGGCTTATGATGAAACACAGAATACACGCTAAAGGAGAGTAAGAAAACCCAGGCCATGACTAAAGCTCTTACAAAAAGGCTTAAGACTGAGATATAACAGAGGGTGAAAGCCCTAAATCTATCAATCACTGCGGTGTGGACTAAAGGCAGAGTCTATTGCGGCATACAAAAGTACTTTTTTTCGGAGGGCACATTTTTCCAAGGTGATAAACTGCCAGAAGGTTCTTTGACAGGGCAGAGATTTTTGTGTGCAGTGCAACACATGCAATAGATCTTGTGTCTGGCATGTTAGTATTATTACAGGAAAGATCAAAATGCGTTGGCCTTATAAAGGTATCGCAGAGGATCAACAGTTCCTAAGGAAATATTTAAACAGTACCTGACAGCAATAACAGGTAAGGTGACTAAAGGAGAGTTAAATAAATTAGTCTGTGCAACGGTCAAATGAGATGGAACAAACACAGTGATCAGTAAGGAAAGTTTAGGTTTGCGTGTGAAAGGAATAAGAACAGAGTTGGGAACATGAAAGTTAAAGTCTCCAAGGGCAGGAAGGGTCTGATGGGTAATACTCAGCATGAAGCATGTAATGACCAGAAATCACTATTCCCGACTTCAGCACTTCCCTACAGAGCAAGACAGACTTATGTGATATGAGAGATTTTATCATAAACAGAGTCAAATCAGGAGTTATTCATTTGTAGCATTAACTCACAGATCATATTGCTGAATGACAGGTTTGCAATGTTACAGAGCCTACCTCCAAAAAATAATTTGTTCTGCTGGGGTTTGTCCCTAATCATACCGTGTAACTTACACTTATCCCAGTTCTCCCTTTTGTTAAACTAGGTACCTATAGGCAGAACTGCTGTTCTTAGAAGTCACCTGAACAATAAGATCAAACGTGATCATTATCCATTCAAGTGATTAGCTGATTTCTGTAAATTCAAATATCAAACAGTCATTTAGAAAGGCCCCGGACACAAGGGCTATATTGCAGGGCAAAATTGAACCCTTTAGTGCTTATTAACTAAGTACGTTTATCTGAATGCTGAATGGATATACAAACATGTCTGATGGCAATATCCACTATTCCGGGCAATATTGTACAATAGACATTGCAAACAGTTGCTTTTAAACCTAAGCTTTCAAAACCCTAGAGTTTAAGATCAATCTGTGTTTTACTGCAACTATTAATCCATAGCTATAGCATCAGTGCCTGCTACCCTGTGTCACACTGCCATGCAAAATGCCACATAAAATTTGAGTACAGGTATAGGACCAATTATTCAGAATGTTTGGGACCTGGGGTTTTCCAGATAAGGTATGGAGATCCAACTTATGGAAAGAACCCTCAAGTTTCCTAATAACCATTTAAACATTCATTTAAACCAATAGGATTGTTTTGCATCCAGTTAGGATTTATTATATCTTAGTTATCATCGAGTACAAAGTATTGTTTTATTATTACAGAGTAAAAACTGATTAATTAAAAAAAAAAATTATTTGATTTAAATGGAGTCCATGGGAGATGACCGTTCCATAATTCAGAGTTTTCTGGATAACAGATTTCCCAGCAAACAATAAACTATTACCCAATTTTATGATCATGGATTATTTATTTTGCTTATCTCTCTATTCAGGCCATCTGCTATTCAACTTCTGTCATTCAAACATCTACCTACCTGGTAGCTAGGGTAAATTGGACATTAGAAACCAGATATCTGTTGTATTTACAAACTGTAGGGTTGCTGATGAAAACATTTAATTAATCTAAAAAAACACAAAAGAATTAATACAATTGCTGTCAGAATATCTTTGTCTACATCATACTAAAAGTTAATTGGGCAGTTACTCTCTTGATATGAGCCAATATGGGAATTCACCAGTGCAACAGGGCATCTGCTTGTGTCCTGAAGTCTAATGGGTATACATACAGCTGACCTGAACATCTGGCCCTGGAGTCAATGAACAGATCACATGGAGGCCTACTATGGTCCTCCCCAGACAAGATCATCCAGCTTCCTAACAGATAGATGCTGACATGATCAGATACCAGTTTGGGTACTTGTTCTGGTCCTGGGCAAAAATCTGCCTGGTCAGGACTGGCAATGTTGGCAGTCAGTATTACCAAGGTCTGCATTAGAGCTATGCACTCTCTTCACTTATGATCTTTGCAAACAGTTGTATCACAATAGGCAACTATTACTCCAGTGAAATAATCCCCCTATGATCAATGATGCCCTTTGCATCAGCAAGGCATTTATGAAGTTAAACCAAAACAATTCTAAATATCGTCTAGGTATTGTGTTCATTTGTTTAGTTCTGTATATGTACATAGCACTTTCACAGAACAAATATACATGAGGGTAACAGACTAGGACAAACAGAACGGTTACTTGTATAAAGCACCACTATTCCTGTGGTCTCGGCTCAATAATTGCCCCGATTCACTTCACCATTCCCATGCATTCTGATACCACCTTTTTGGGGGGAGAGTAATAAAAGTCATTAACGGGAAAAAAATATGGGCAATGCACATTGTGAGAATTTAACATAACTTTTGCAAACCTGCAAAACTATTTAGCAACCCATCTGCCAAAGGACTGCGTTTTATAGTCTGCACCAGGACGCAGTGAATGAAACCATAAAAAAAATGCTGCTTTTAAATAGGCTAAATTAATTATTTAAATTATTAAAGTAGAACTGCCTAATGAAGAAGTTTACATTATAAAATGCCAATTATTTGCTCTCATTTATACAAACCTTTTCTGTTTATGACTTTTATTAATTTCCCCCAACATGGGGTTCAGAATGTCTGTTAGGAAGCAATAATATGGATCAGTCCATTCCATTGCCAAATAACTTTATCAATTTTGAAAGTTTAATTAGCTCTTCCAATATCTCTGTGCTCGGTCCAAGTTTTTCCCTCCTTCTTTTGGATCTTTGACCCCTACCTACATTTCGGACCTCTTTGCTTACATGAGATTACTCAAATATTACTCCTGCCTTCAGTAAACATGCTATCAAAATCAGTATAATACTTGCAATTTCACAAATTCTCAACAAGCTATTATATTTGGTGGGCATGTCCTACCATGATCTATGATTATCATCAGGCTGTGTGTCCATGGCCCGGTAAACAGTGATTCAGGAGACCATAGCTTATTTTTGAATTCCTGGCTTGGAGGCAAGTTTTGTTGCAGAAAAATCAGGTGTATTCCCAAATAAAGACTCGTGTAGGCTGCCAGTTTACATAGGGGATACCAAATAGCCAACAACAGCCTTTTCTTGGCATTCCCATGACTTTTTTTTTGATGTTTGTGTTGCTCCCCATTTTGAATGTGGCTCACGGACAAAAAAAAGTTGGGGACCCCTGTTCTATAGCATGGCCACAAAGTTGGATAGCCAAACTGCAATCCACTTGGCTTGTAAACTGATTGGTTAGTGAGGGTTTTAGAAATTGTCCCATGTGTGGATCTCTATACAACCCCTTTCATCATGTGCAAACAAGGACATTAATACATAAACCCACTCACTAACCTGCTCCAGCTCTGCCAGAAGCAAACACAATAATCTGCACACATATTGCAATTTTGCCTTCAAATTCTCTTTATAACGGTCCCCATTCCAGAAAATACTTTTATTGGAGACAGCCCCAGTAATATTTTTGCTGTCATCAGCCCAGATAAAATTCACTGAGATAAATCTCCCTGTGTATAAGCCTTACGCATAATTGATAACTATAAAGTGTTAACTGCAAATGCTAAATTCAACATTTGTATTTGAGTTGTCAAGACAACAGGTCTTTACTACACACAGTTGTATTCTGCTGCCCTGAACAGTTCTGAAATAGATACTGAGAAAGGGCATAAACAGGTTTCATTGGAGTGCTTGCATAGTAAATTGATAAGCAATCCCTATTCTATGTCTACTGTACACTGCCAGGCCCTTCTTTCAGGCAGCCTTTAAAAAGCCTTCCATGGGATTTTCTTTAAATCCATTTATAAACAGAACTTAAGTCTAAATATTCAATGTTGACAGTTAACGAACAAAAGGACTTTATAGGACGCAACGCTGCCCTGCCTTTTACTGAAATCCAGTGACATTAGATAAAAGGAGAACCTTTGGAAGTCAGAGTATGGGGTTTCTTGCCCGCGCCTGCGAGGGGGAGAGCATGAAGGACGTAGCAGGAACATTGAAATCAACTGGATGATTAAGTGGGAGGTTATATTTAGAAAAAAACACCGTCAGTGGGCAATAGGCCAAGAAAGTGTTAATTTTCAGATTAAAAAAAAAAAAAAGGACATGAATGTGCTTCTTATTTCAACTGAGTAAAGAAAATGAAAGCATTCTAAGCGTCTAGTACAATTTATTAGCTTCACTTTGCTCTTTCAGGATTTGGTATAGACCTCGATGCAGAGATTGCCAAGATATTGCTGGTTGCGGCGAGGGACGCTTTTTTAATTGGTTGTTAAAAATGTTTACAAATTGAATTTGCTCCAAAATGAGCAAAAAAAGTAACATTAATGATGAATTGTTTACATTAGAAATTCAGTTACATTTTTATGGTTGAGGCTGACGAACCCCAGAGCTAAACTTTTATAAGTAATCTCTATTAGGAGCTGAAAGTATTAATATCTGGAAAGGAGCCAGCGAAAAACGTTCACCATGAAGCAGCTGGAAATCTGACAGATCCTTCTGAAAGACCTGAAATGTACTCAAGATGTTTTTGACAGGATTTTGACAGCAGACAACAATATCCTAATTACATAGATAGCTCTATCTTTATAGTTTATTTTATTCTTTTGTCAGGTAAAACCAGGGGTGTCCAACTGCAGATGAACACCACCCTCCTAGCATACCAAAGGCTTTTGAGGCTTCTAGAAGGTTTTAATTTGGGCAGCAGGCTGGACATTTTCAAATTAACTTTTTGAAGTATGTAGATCATGATATATCCGAAGGCAATTTGCTTTTGGTGTATTTTTTGTTGTTGTTTTTGAATAACTTTGCTTTTTGGTTAACAGCTCTCCAGTCTGGAATTTCAGCAGCTTTCTGGGTGCTAGGGTCCAATTTACCCTTTCAATCAGGCAGTGGTTGACTGAAAGAGAGACTGACAGAAGAATAGGAGAGGGTTTGAACAGAAAGGTAAGTAAAAAAACGGTAGCTTCAAAGAGTAATATTGTTTTTTAAAAGAATGGCCAGTGCAACATACATTGGCAAACATGATGCACTTGCAGATTAGATTTTCAAACATGCCTGATCCCCAAACTCATCAATAGCCATACTACAGATATGGGGCCTGACATCCAGAATGCTCAGGGCCTGGGTTTTTTTTGAATAAGAGACCTCCATACCTTATGTCTACTAAAAAAAATATTTAAACTTTAAATAAACCCAATAGGATTATTTGACATCAATAAAGACTACTTCTATCTCAACTGAAATCCAGTGCAATGCACAGTTTTATTATTACATAGAAAAATAAAATAATTGTAAAAAATGTGCATTATTTGATTAAAATAGAGTCTGTGGGAGGCAGCATTCCCGTAATTCGAAGCTTTCTGGATAATGGGTCTCCAGAAAACATATCCCATGCCTGTACATGGATATTGGTGTGGATTGGTGGGCCAGCATACAAGTACTGAATATCATACAAAACAGCTTTACCATACCTCTGCTGTGACTCTCTACAGATTGTTCATGCTCAGTTTGTTTCAATGTTGTCTACACATAAACACATCTAGTGTTTACTGAATGCATTTAAACCTCAATTGTTTTGTTGCAACCTCTATTTTGTAGTCATGTTTTCTTATTTGTACAGTACTCAAGCCAAATAATGATTTTCTGACATACCAAACAAAAGCAAGCTGTTTATTGCTGGTAAAGGTATGCTGTTATCCAAAAAGTATGGTACCTGCCATTTTCTAGATAAGAGATCTTTCTGTAATTTGGATCACCATACTACTTTAAAGGGGCAGATTTATCAAGGGTTGAAGTGAAAATTAGAATTTCTAATTCGAATTTTGGAATTAAAATTTTCGAGTTTTTTTTTTTTGTAAAATTCGACCAGGTAATAGTTTTTGAAATTTATCAAGTACTGGCCCTTTAAGAATTCAAATTTGACTATTCACCGCCTTAAATCTGCCAATTTGCTGTTTTAGCCTATGGGGGATGTCCTGGGATCAATTTGGAGTTGTTTGCAGCCTTGCTGGGTCGATCCCATTCACCCGAGTTTGAAAAAATTGAATTTTTTAATAAATTGCAGTTGGTCGAATTTCAGGTTTATTGGAGTTGATGGGAGTTTATAGGAGTTTATAGGAGTTTAAAAAAAAAAACTCACATGAACTCTAAATACGATCCTTGATAAATCTGCCCCTAAGTCTACTAAAAATTATTTACAAACCAAAGGGATTATTTTGTTTCCATACTAATAATATATATATATCAAATGGAGTCTATTGGAGATGGCCTTCCACTAATTCAGTAAAAAATAAAATAAATAAATAGTGTCTGCCGTAAACACTATTCTCATTAGACATAAACATGATTTTAATCAACATAAAATTAAGCCATTTCTTAGAGAATAGGCACAGATATTTTATTGCAGTTTCCCTGCTGAAGAAAATAAATGAAATATTTTTTCACTTCTCACCTAATTTCTTTAGAGATTAACTGTTGGGAAACTCCACCAGATATGGACCAGTCTTTACAACCATTTCCTTGCCTGCTGATAACAGTATAATATAGCTGAAAACAATGACACCTGGAAAAGCTGATATTAAGTAAGAATGCTAGTGAATGTTCCACACAATCCTGCATAATGGGTGTGTTAAGGAATTCACCTGTTCTGAGTGACTAATATGTTGACAGAAAACCTTTCCTAACTGATCTGTTGTATTGAGTTGAGTCAAACGGTTGTCGTACTTCTATGGTGCTATATCCCTACTCTTGAAAAACCTTTTGGCAGGAGATTGCAGAGACTACATAGGTCATTTTCCATTGTCCAAAGGACAAGAGCATTATATGGTGCAATATTACAGGGTCAATGCACATACCAGCTATGTCTGAGCCAATAGTTTGTGTAGTCTGTAGTTTTGCACAACATAAAAATACAGTGCAAGTTGTAAAGCCTGTAATACGGATGTGGTAAGTACATGACTCTCTTTTTTTGCATCCAATGGCTCTCTCCAGTTTGTTTCTTTGAATGATGTATAACCTATATAGCATACAAGGAGACAACAATGTGCCACCCCTATTATTATAGCAATGTGGAGCACAGCTCTTTGGGCTACAATATGGGAGCACAACCCACAAGGTACGGTTTTTGGTAAATGGCACCTAATATGTTAAGATTCAAACGCTAATAAAAAGTGGGCATATCCGTGCTTAAATGATTGTTGCGTCCCTCTCCCAATGGACATATGGAAAAAATTTATTTAAAAACAAGAGAGCAATGCTAGAGTATATAAAGGTTATCTGTTATGGGGAACATTTGGGAACTGAGGATTTCCTGATAAGGGGTCTTGACATAATATGAAAAAGACCATGCCATAAGGCCATAAAAAATATTGAAATATTTAAAATACCAGATATAATTATTCTGTTATCAGCATGGATTTATCTACGCTGGTTAAAGCTGGCCATAGACTCAAAGATCCCTCGTTTGGCGTCTTTCCCCGATATGCCACTAATGGCATGGCTATATCGGGCAAGTGATCTAATTACGATACGCCAAGGGGCTCCGACGGGTCGGTCGGGTAAAAATCAAACCTTCCCGATCTATATCGTGACCAGATATCGATCGGGAAGACCCCTCGGAAGCCCCCATACACGGGCAGATAAGCGGTCAAATTGGTCTAAATGACTGATATCGGCAGCTTTATCTGCCCGTGTATGGCCACCTTAACATCAAGTACAGTCAAAAATGACAAATTGGTTCAATAAACCACTTTGGGAAAAGGAAGCTTTGGCAAAATGGAGGCCCAAAATACAATAGCTCTGCTGCACTATGACATTGTTTACAGGTGCAATGACTAAGGAAGAAAGCAGTACTGAATAAGTGGTACACTAATACTAGTTGTATTGGTCCACTGTGATACTTCTACATCTCATAGTGTCATAGGTTTCGGCAGTGTTTTATTGATGAGGCAGGAAAGACCAAAATAAACTAGCATGGCAAAGATAATCCTGCTGGAATGTGAGTTGTAAGGTCAATCTTGCATGCAAGATGAAAATATTTGGCTTTTGGACGTAAACACAATTGAATGATGTAAATGATAAGAGAGGTGTTGAAATCTGAATTTCCCAATACACAATGGCAGCAATATAAGGAACTTGCAGTGCAGAAATATTCTCACTACTAAGTGATAGAAAGGTGGAGTGTGTATGTGCATGGTTTAAGAATGAACGAGAGAGGTGAGCAAAGGAATGGACGAGAGAGGTGAGCAAGGGAATGGACATACTAAACGAGAGACAAAGGATTCCCACTTATACTTTTCTCATGTTTCAACAGTTGTTCCCTTTTAGGTTATCAACCAGTTTACAGATTATGCACCCAGACACAAATGCCAGTGATATTGGGTAAGAATAATTTACCCGCTGCAGTCTCCAGAACTTTAAGATATGGGGGGGAGGGATTGGTTAACATGCCGAGGTGCCATTAACAGACCCACAACACTGAAAGTCTAAATGAAACTAGGCAAGGCAGCTGAAACAAATCAGACAAGTATAAATATCCAAGAATGTACACAAATTCTGCCCAATTTGTGGTTTCATTAATAAGGCTACTCTAACACTTTCCATGTAAAGCAGACATATCCAATTTAGGAAATACCCCTAAAATCCCTTGGCTTATTTTTGAATTCAGACCAATCAATGGTCTTTTTCCTGGTGCATACATATGCCCGGATCAGTACGTTGTCTGCAAACCTGCATTTGCACTTGTAAACGTAGATTCTATGTATAAATAAAAACAAACTGGACAATGTTCTGGGTCACAACTTAGTTAAGTTAACTCATAACAGAGGACATAACTTACCTTTTGGTTGCACTCCTTTTTAAGCAACTGCCATTTTCTATGTGGATGACTTGTATTTTCCATTTGATGGAGCCTTTAAACACAAGCCCCCTTATGTAATAAGAGGTGCAAAGTTTGTTCAGGTGCAGTAACAACCAATAAGATATTTGCTTTTAAACAAGTGACCAGCAAATGCTTCTTGCTGATTGGTTGTGATTGGTGACTTGACTAGTAGCAAACTTTTCATTACATTACCCTAAATCTTACCAGGAAGCAGTATATGTTACATTTTAGTCCCCTCCAATCTGGTTGTTGGTCATCTTTGCTACTTTTACTATATTACCCTGTGTCTCACAATTAAAAATAATTAATGGCTCATAGACTTACCAAAGGAGAATGGTTGATTAGAACAGGTTTAACAATATAATGGAAGAAATGGTTCATTCTTTTAATTATTTCATTCAGTAGCCCATACACATGGCTAGGCAAGTTCAACTAAATAAAATATCAGTAGGAACAGATCAAGGATAAATAAAACAGTCATAAGAGTCTAAGCGCTCTGTAGTGGGCCAGCAATTATTGGAGATCCCCATAAAATTCTTGTATCCTAGTAGTGCCCTACAAATAAAGTTATACATACATTAGCTCCTTACAGTGTTACAGATCTACCAAATACTTCTCAGAGCAGTAACGGTACATAAAGTGAAAGATATGAACAGCACATACAAAGGGTATGTAACTCTTTTATGAAGCCATGAATAAAAAGTTCAAACCTCCCTGCTAATAAGTGGATTTTTGTTTGTCCCTATCAGTGACTTAATGAATAATTTGCACAAGCATTAATACCTTTTTCCCTATCTTTTGCTGTTTGTATGATTGATGCCTTACTAGTTTGGATAAAAGTAACTGATATTAGGAATATACCTGGCAACTATTATATGATTGTTGCACAGAAAATATGTGCAAGATATATATTTATAATACACAAGAACCATGACTATCCTGTACATTATATCCTTATAAATGGTGCTTAGTGATGTCATTGGTAATAATTTGAGCTTAGTGATGTCACTGAAAAGGACTCACTGAAAACGGACTCACTGAAACTTGCGTATCATAATATTCTATAAATACCCCTGTTGCAAAATATGATTATATTAGAAGTCACCTCGATAATTTATAATATCCTTATATTTTACAAGAGGGGGTACTTTATTCACTATATTAGGAATAAAAATACTTTTGCTGGAATATCAATTCTGTAAAATGGTTGCCACTGAATGATTCACTCTCGTATTAAATCCGTTTTTTGGTCTGTAGAAGAAAGCGTTTTAAAAAAGAGTTGCCAGCATGACGGCAGTGACTCTGTGCTGATTTGTACTCCCTAAACTGGCACAACTTAGATGGTTGTTCAGCTGGAGAAAGCCAGTTAGTGCCTGGGGCTGTCAGAAGGTAGTTCCTGCACAGCAGGATGCAAAACCAGACATGCTTCTGCCAAATCTGTTACTCTTTGCCTGCCACCAATGTACTAAGGAGTTTATACAAACAGTACTGGTAAAATTGCTTTTTCTGCCATGGTTGCTAAAGACACATGATCTTTAAATGTAATTTATACCCATGTATACTTAATGTTCTTTCTATTTCATTTTGAGACTTCACTAAGCAGCCAAAATATCAGTTATACGTATAACTTAAAATGGACAGAACGTTTTCCAAAAAAAAAAAAAACTCCCATGGTACATCATAAAAAAATGTACCTGACAAGGTGAATGCCCCATGTATGGGCTATGCTGGTTGCTCTGTTTTCTGTTGGTTGGTTAGTGCAAGGGAATGCTTAGTTTTCTAAGGCAGTTCGGGAAGATTAATCGCCCCGAAGAAGAGGCGATTTATTTCCGCGCGACTAAACCTCCACGAATTTGAGCGTGTCTCTGCCCTTATAGTCTATGAGGTAACAAAGTGGTTGTTCCTGCTACAGAACCTTCAACTTACAGATACTGAATTCTCTCCAAATAATTAATCAGAAAATACATGTCTCTGGCTTCTTGTTGGGAAACTGTCAGGCTTCCAGTTGATGAAGCTTGATTCATCACTCCACAAGATGCGTTTCTACCATTTTCAGGGACAGAGATCTTTACATAGTACAGGCTTCAACTTTTGGTGGTCCCTTTCTGTGAGGCATAACATTCTACAACTGAATAGAGGATGCTGTTAGATGTTGCAAAATTACAGTCTTCATTTCACTTACAGTTGAAGGCAATTCTAGCAGTGCAGAAATCGATGAACTGACTCGCTGGAAAGGTGGCATCCTATGCTAGAGCCATTTAAACTTAGCCATGCATCTGTGGCAGATGTGGATGTGACTTAAAGGAGAACTAAAGCATAACTAAAGTAGTAGGGCAGAAATGTTGTACATTATGCTTTGGGTTCTGTACCAGCCCAAGGCAACCACAGCCCTTTAGCAGTGAATGTACCTCTAAAGATGCCCCTGTATCTCCAAATATTCTTGGCATAAATGGGCTGATATGCTCGTTTGGAGAGGTTGCCATTAGTAGAACTTGCCCCGATATGCCCAACTTGAGTGGGTGATATTGGGCTGATACGATTGTGGGCCCTAGGGCCCAACAATCATATGACAAGGCAAGGAATGCAGGTGTTGGAAGCAAGGGCCACATCAACGATGCAGTTTTCAATCCAAAAGCATTTTTAAACCTGCGACATCTGCATCTGGCCTGATTTAGCCAGATATCAGTCAAGGAAGTCCATCGGAGGGCTCCATACACTAGCCAATAAGCTGCCGGCTTTGTTTGTTAGCAGGTTTTATTGGCCCTTACATGGCCACCTTTACCATTTCAGCAGGGTTTTGCTGCATGAATTTGTGTGCAGAATTGATGTTCTATAAATTTGTAAAGAGGGATCTCAAGGGTCTCCTTGAGAAAGGGCCCCATGTGGGTCGGAAACGTCCGATTGAGATGCAAACCTGTTTGAAAAATAAAAGCAACTTTTTTCACTTCAAACCACAGTGAGTGCTGATCCTCTCTTCAACTATACAAGCCATTTGATCGTGCACCACTGGAATCGATAAGTCTTGAGTGCGGGTACTGTGGGACTATCTATCTATCTATCTATCTATCTATCTATATATACATACACTACTACAGAAATCCCTGTCAAGGGAGTGTCCAAGCGTCAGTCATAACTAAGTGAAAAAAAGAGAAAGTGTTATCTTTTGGGGGAGAAAGACCATACCTACCTTTCTCTTTATTTAGCATGATCTCTTCCAAAGACACCATTAAGTAGGGGGTTGGGAGAGCAGGCATTGAGAGAAAAGCCACCTATATATATGTCACTATTTGTTATCCCTGATAAAGAACCTAATGTGGACCGAAACGTTGGACACAAGTGGTATTTGAAATACAGAGTTGTTTCTTTTAAATTAAATATAAGAGAATGCTGGTCCCATTATCAATATTATCACTGGTGTCTAATAAAAGGGCAGCCAAGTTTGGGAGTTTTACTTTGAAAGCAGCAAGTAAGTTGCAGGTAAAACGTAGTCCCTTTGTAAAATGTATAATGAAGCAATAAAATTCTTAATGAATCAGATGAAAATTGAGCGTAGGACTGGCCAGATATGGGATGACTTTGACGTAGTTGGCCAGCTTAAATATATTGCAATATATGGACAAACAATCCCTGGCAAGGCATTTTTTAGCAGCTTAGGGCACAAAATGTCTCAATGTCTGACACAGCCACCTCCGCCTATTGGTTTTAAAAAAAAAACCCAAAAAGAATGTTGAGCACAACTTTCCCTATATATATATATATATATATTAAAAAAATGTAGTTACTTGCCTGGGTGCAGAGCCACAGCAGCATAATTCAATTCGAAAAGAAGTCCGCATACTCAGGTCTTAAAGAACAAAAATGATATATAAGTTTATTGCTAGCATATTAATATTTTGCCCAGCAATCTATATTTTTTGTTCTTTAAGATCTAAGTTTGCGGACTTTTTGAATGATTTACTATTATATATATATATATATATATATATATATATATATATATATATATATATATATATATATATATATATATATATATATATATATACACACACACACATATACACTCTTGTAGCCATTTGGAACGGTTAGATTTAATGGAGTATTGTCTTTTTTTAACCCAAATTAAATATGGAACTATTTGTGTCTTCCAATGGCTGCAGATTTGGTGAGCCTACAATTACATTTTTAGAACCTTATAAGATAAAAGATTTTAAACTTTGCCAAGAACTGAGAATGAATGGTGAGAACTCTCTATTTTCCACTTGCGAATAAACTGCAGTGGTTCCAAGGTCTTGAGAAATAAATGCAGAAGAAAGGCATTATAAGATTTCCTCTGGTGCAAACTAACCCCTTCTAGCAAGTCTGTACCCCTCAGGAGCTATGCAGGAAATGACTGCCTAATTGCACTATGAAGTGGAAATCCTTCAGCCAGTCTGCCAAGACCTGCCCTTACGCATGATCTTCTCAGAATTCCGTTATATCACAGCAGTGATTACAAATATACACACACACTTTGGCAGAAGGAGACCTGGATAGAGCTTTTTCTTTCCCTTTCTAAGGACGAGTGTCAATATTTATCCGTCCTGTAGTAATTTGTTTTTTTATTCGTCTGAAAATATGTGCTCAGAAGGAGCATCAAATATTTGAGTTTATACCTCTGTATTTGTTGATACACTGACATGGTTTAGTTTGCATATTTGTATAGTCTTTGGCTATGACAGATCTCGGCTGAGCACTTCCAGTTTATCACTACCAGCAACAAGCCTTAATAAACAGGGATATGTAGTTATTAGCACTTTTACAAGTTTAATTGTTAGCAAATGATTGTACAGGAGCTTAGTTCTTACAATGTTTACAAACAACATTTCCCAACTATAATAATGTATGATTTTAGGTCTAAATAAAAGAAAAGTTAAAGTCAGAAACCTTGTTTAGGATCGTCTGATCACACAAAGAATAGATATTGAGAATAATTATTGGAATTGAATAATTACAATAACAATAAAAGATGTGTATGCAACATATAAGTTTAAACCCTATAAGTATAATGAAAATTGAGGTGGAAGGTTGAAACCCCCCTGCACCAGTCGTGATGAAACTCAATGGAAACCTGAACATGCAGTTTCTTAGCCAGCATAAGATACCTCATCTGACATTAGACTGGGGCAAATTGTCTTCGAGGAAGAGGAAAAAATCTAAAGGGCAAAATGCAGAAATTTGCCACAAATCTCTGCATAGCAAAAGCTTACATTGATGGAACACAGCTGTGATAAATAGCCTTGAAGCCTTTGAGCAATAAAGACAAAACGTAATGCCTGAAGCTACAGGTACCACACTCCCCTCAATATACTGGAAACCACCAGCCACTGCCATTTTCAGGCTGACTTACATTCCCCAAAAATGATTCCAGTTTCCCATTATCCTTACTAAAGGTCCCCATAGACGCAAAGATTTTTCTTGCCAAACGACAGATTTTAGCGAAGTCTGACCGAAGTTAGTGGAATTCGAACGATCATACATTTTACGATATTTCGTCCGACATCTGTCAGAAAATTGATCGGCCAGGTTAAAAAATCAAAATATCGGTCGCAGTGCAATCTATCTATCTATGTTTGCAGGGACAAGAAGGCAGCTCCCCTCAGTTTTGTTGGTAACAGCGCCTGAAATGGTCTTTTTAGTTGATGGACACATCATACATTTAAACGATCATTTTGAGATAATCGTGGTCTCACGATAACGATTGGATCTTTTAAAACTCTTGACATCTATGGCCAGCTTTAGGATCAGTGGAAAAGCTGCCACTAAATAGCCCATAAGCAAAGACCTTCATTGGACTTTAAAAATCCAGGACATCTCCCGGATCTGACTTTAATGTTACAGCCATGCTTTATCATGCACACAGCCCTTGATGCATGCGTCTCCCACCTCCTACATTCTCTCTCTGCTTTTGGTATATTGATTCTCAGGGGAACTAAATATCCATAGTAACAAACTTTACATTACCAAACTAAGCCATTCTCTTATTACTTGTTAATTTAAGTGTGAATATTTTACACAGGCGTAGTAATAATACTTTAGGGATGTTAGATGTTGCAACATTAAGATATGCTGTCATGCTGTGGCGTATAAAGCCAGGCCAGCAAATAAAGTTTTGGGGCCCCCTATTATGGCCGTGCAATCTGTGCCCTCCTTTCACATAGGTTTTGGTTAGGGCATCCAGGAAGGAGGGAGGATACAGAATAGGTGCAGGCAGGGAGTTGGATAAAGCTTACAGGTAGTGATAGGTGAAATTCTTCCGTTTCGTTTCGCCAAAAAATTATAATATAATAATAATTTCCTGCAATTGTGAAAATTAAACATTTTAATGAAAAATCTTGAAAATCGCAAATTGACGCCCGCGTCCAAGCTGACACTGGCGTTAAAGTTAATGGGCGTTTGCTTATTGTTGACGTGACGATTTTGACGCAAGCTACTTTTTGGACACACGTCAAAAAAATTTGGACGCCGGCGAAACGCGTAAATTCACCGCAAATTCGTGCCAATCGAATTTATTCGCCCATCACTACCTACAGGCATCAGGGAGGGTACAGAGTTGGTGTTGTGTAGTGTGGGTTCTTTCTGGGACCCCTTCTCCCACGGACGCCACAATGGTCACAAGATCTGCTGTATAAAAGTTATGACACTGCTGTCATAGCATTGCATGGTTAGTTGAATTACAAAAAAGACAAATGTTCATCAAGTTTAATCCATCTATGTGATACCCAGCTTTGCTGACCCACATTAGAAAAAAAACTTACCAACTTCACACCTCCCTCTGTAAACACACACACAAAGATATACACACAACAAACACAGAAATATTTACTTACATACAGAAGGTTAACTGTAGCTGTACTGTAAACCTTGTTATTGAATGTCTCCTTGCCTAGCCTAGGAGGCATTAAATGGGTTGTTCAACTTTAAATTAACTTTTATAATGATGTAGAGAGTGATATTCTGAGACAATTTGCAATTGGGTTTCATTTTTTGTTATTTATGGTTTTTGAGTTATTTAGTTTTTTATTCAGCAGCTCTCCAGTTTGCAGTTCCAGCAGACTGGTTGCTATGGTCCAAATTACCCTAGCAACTATGCACTGATTTGAATAAGAGACTGGAATATGAATAGGAGAGGGCCTGAACAGAAAGTTGAGTAATTAAAAGTATAACTAACAATAAATAGGTAGCCTTACAGAGCATTTGTTTTTAAAATGGGGATTGCATACACTATAAAGAAAAGAGGTCACATGAAACAAATGCACTTATTTAGTAATTTAGGTACAGGTGTGGGATCTCTTATTGGGAAACCTATTATCAAGAAAGCTCTGTATTAGTGGGAGGTCATTTCCCACAGAGTGCATTGTAAGCAAATAATTCCAATTTTTAAAAATGTTTTCGCTTTTTTTCTCCAGTAATAAATTAGTACCTTGTGCTTGATGGTAACTAAGCTGCATGACCCATACTGGTGGGAAAAATCCTATTGGGTTGATTTAGGGGGTTATTTATCAAAGGTCAAGTGTTAGAGTTTTTTATACCTCAAATGAACTTGAAAGAACTCGAATAACAAACAATTTGAATGGTTTCTTATTTTAAGAAAAAACTTGAATGGGAAAAATTCAATTCTGCGAGTTCGAGTTGTGAAACCCAAAAACTATATTTGATCAAGTTTTTGGTGAGAAAAAAACTTGAATTTCTTGAATTGAATTTTCGGGCAAAACCCTCCAAAAACAAAAAAAACTTGAACATCATGCAGGCAATTAACATCTTCAAATGGTTCAAGGGATCTCTGCCATTGATTCCTACATGACCTAGACAGGTTTTTGATGCTGTCATTTCGGATTGAAGTTATTTCCAGGGTCTGGGCATAATAAATCTCAATAAATTTGAGTTTTTTCCAAAAATTTTTAGTTTTTTCTTAACCCAAAAATTTGAGTTTTGACCAAAGAAATCAACTTGAAAACTCAAATTTTCATAGAAAACACAACTCAGACTTTAATAAACAACCCCTTAATGTTTATAATGATTTTTGGTAGACAAGTTATGGTAACCAAAATTAAGTAAAAATCTGTTATCCCAAATAAATAAATAAATATAAACACAAACGTGAGTCCATGTGTGTAAGAAAAAAGCAGCAGCATTTAATAAAGTCTATGGGGCACAAGTACGAAGTGACTAACGCTGTCGATGATTCGCAGTGTGACGTCATTTCGTTACTTTGCCAATTTACTAACGGGCGCAGGCGTCACTTCGCTAGCGAAGGAGATAGACGCTAGCGTTGCTTTGCACTCTAACGCCAGGTGAATTTTCGCTCTGGCGAATGGACATAACTCTGCAAATTCACTAAGATTAGGATTTTACTGAACATTACCTCTTTCGCTAGACTTGCCTTTGCCAGCTCAGACCAGGCGAAGTGCAAGTACATAGGACTTCCTCAATTTTTCATGGAAAAGTCCCAAAAAACACTGGCGTTTAACCTGCAAAAGTCCTTAAAAATGTTTTTTTGGATAACCAGGTTCCCCCACATTTTCTAACATATGAAACAAACTATACAGTGGGCTCATGTATATGGCAATATAACAACTCTTGTTGCGCCAGACATAATTGAAAGCTAGCTCATCTTCTTACATCAATTGACGATGTAATGTGAGCGAAAATTTGCCAGCGTTCAGCTCCCTGGACGCAACTTTGCATTTTCGTAAATTAGCGTTGTCTTAGCAAATTTTCACCTGCCGAAGTGTAGCGATGGGTGCGAAGTCGTCGCTGGCGAATTTTCGCAGGTTAGTAAATTTCCCCCTATCACTGGTATAGAATGGTCAGAATGGCTTGAATAATTTCAGGGCAGTTATCAAGACTGTTCTTTTATATTAACCATGTTCTGTAGCACCCAGTCTCTTTTTATGAGCTACTGAGAATATACCCATTACTGCAGGTGTGAGATGATGTCGGACGGAAACACGCCAAAGGGGTGGGCAGATCACAATGCAGTTTTTATGTTCTTACAAAGAACCACAGCTGCTGACTCTCACTTTGTTTCTTTCTCGCACATATACGCATTTGAATTTTTACTGTAAATATCACATATATATATATATATATATATATATATATATATATATATATATATATATATATATAGTATATATATATAGTATATATAGATATATATATATATATATATATATATATATATATATATATATATAATATGTTTAATTAATTTGCACTCACCAATAGAAAGTTCCTCAATCAGAAAGAAAGTGCTTATTTTGAAAAGTCAATTACATCTTGTGTAAGGGAAAAAAAACACATTTCTCCTTTTAGTCTGCTACGCAAAAGTGGGCTTTTTACGACTTGCTACAGACCAGCTCGGTAATTCTGCCTCTTTTTGACGACATTCTACCCTATTTAAGCTGCTTTGCTACTGGAATTATGGAATTTGGCAGGGTTTGCAGGAAGACAAGTGAATGTTTATACTGCGTTAGGAAGGGAAATCAGTTAGCTGCTAGCTGGCAACCTTTGACTACAAATTCTAAGGTTGCTTTGTACCCGCAAAAGCATCTGCAGCCTGAGAAAGCAACGAGGTACTGTGAGCCCCAGTGCATTCAAAAGCACAGGAATATGAGATATTTTGGGAGACAGGGCCAAAAGACATTCTTTTAACCTCTTGTTTACCTATGTTTTTTAGTTTTGGGAATAATAAACACAAGTGTCATAAAACAACACACAAAACCAGCAATTAAAAAATAAAGAGAAATAATTACACTGGGGCCAATTTATCAGAGGTTACCACATTTTACCGGGCTTTCACCTTTCAGCAAGACATTACCAATCATTTTATATTTAACTACAGCAACTTTTTTAACTGGAAAATTTTGATAAATGCTAAATGACTGTAAACCGTTGGGAATCCTTCTGTATTATGCATTTGATCTTTCATAAATCTTCCTCAGAAACAAATACATTGAAGCAGTGAGCTGTATGTGAGGCTCCTCTCCCATCAGACAACCTGGCATCCAGGTGCTAAAAATGGTGTCTGACAAATAATATTTTTAGTTGAGACTGACCCATTATTCAAAAGCATTGCCCAATATCTAGCCTCCTCCATCTGCTGCACATGGCCACTCAGGTAAGAAGTATGGCTGAAACTCTATTATAGCTACTCCCTAGTAAAGGAGACACATAGAATACATTTTTTTTAAAAAAAAATGTTTTAATGGTATAGGCAATAATGTATACTATATTGTGCTGGTTTTACTTTTGGGTGTAAATTAATATTGTCTTCAAAAATGCCTCCTTTATTTGAGCTCCCTACAGATGTTCTCTGGTCCCTATCTGTGTTTCAAATGAGGGGTGGGCGTGTCCTAACGGTCCATGGCAGAAATACTTTTGGAGGGGGGTAGCCAATCACAGCCATGCAGTCACACAAGCAGAGACAGGATTCAGTTCCCTATAATGTTAGCATAGCTGCTGATTGGTTCCTATCCTACAGTGCAGTTTGCGGAGTACTACCGACTCCCCTGCACAGCCTGGGAAAGGAGGAAATAGGAAGCGGAGTGGTTGGGCAAGGCCAGTAGGGTTTTTGCAGAAATTTTTCAATAAATCAGCCCCAAACACAAATTATTTTTGAGCACTTTCCTTCAAAATTTAAATGAGTATAATGCATTGGCACTTTCTTGTTTTTCACAAACTAGGTCTCCTTTATCATTTGAGGCTGCAATGTGGACACACAGAGACATAACCAACAGCACGGAGGGGTTTTGGCTTGACCTTTAGAACCTGCTACCTGCCTGAGATCCACATGTAGTGTGCTGTATCAGCTTGACGCACAGGTTTCAGACCCACACACACATCACTTATGGCAACAACCAGATAAGTGAATTCATAGCTAGCCTATCAATATGATAAAAAAAAAATACTTTCCCTATTTAAAAACAAGACGCTATGGCTGGTTCCTGACCTGAGCGCGAGCAGCATCCCTTTCCTGGATGACGGCTCCCATTTCTTCAGTTGTGATATGTTCTCTTCTCTCTTGACTTTGCAGAATCCGCTCTAGTATAAGGGCTCCATTTTGCTGAATTGCAGCACCCCCTTCTGCTTCTCCCAACTGGGCCAATAGCTGCTGCAGTGTCTATAGGTCATACAAAAGGAGAGTGAGTGACTGGACATATCATAATATGCAGAAAGAGGACATCTTCTGAAGAATGCTTGATTACCTTCAATTTAAAAAATAGAGTTATCTACCATTTACAGTACACACAATAATCATAAGTAATGATTAAATATTAATTATTCTTATTTATACTTCTAAGTGTGAACTGCCTCCTTGCTTGTCTCAGCTGAATCATTCTCCATAGACTCCAGAACAATATTTCCATCTAGTGGGCAGATGAGGCAATTATTCTAACAGAAACCAGTCAAATGTGTATGTGTATATGCGGGTGCGAGTAAAGGTGCAGACATGCTCTATGCCCATAATAAGCTATGCTTACAATGTCTAATACTCTTTAATTGCATTTCAATAGTTACAATCGCCAGTTATTGATTCTGTTGCTATTGATTTGTAAAAAAAAAAAAAAGTTTGTATTTGTAAGTAGTTGGGCAGGCAGGTCAGGGTCCCTCATACATGGGGCGTAAGCTGCCTGGGGACCATGTCAGCAGCTTTTATCTCCAGTCTTTCCATTACAAAGCATCAGATTCCTGGCTGAGATTGTGTCTTTTTAGAAGAGAATTAGGACAACAGTGGATCAAAACCTTCGGTAAAAAAAAATGTGTTCACATCACTGCAAGATTTTGAGACTTGAGCAGGACTGGATGAGTGATTAAGAACACCTAGCACCATAGAGGAAACACCTCACAGCAAATGTTAATTTATGAAAACTGAACTAATTATCTATGGATAAAAATGAAACAAATATATTAAAACATTAAATATAAGACATTTAGGATACCTTTATATATGAGGTATGGGCACTTTAAGTACAGATTTATCTTTCTAAAATAAAATCCTTTCTTCACAGCAGACACTAGTGAAGCATCTGGCACAAATAACTAATTGCCACGGAAATGAATGGTGTTCTTTGTGTGCTTTGCTGTCAAAGATACATCCCTGCTTTTAACACACCAATTAAATTGTGTTATGATGAAAAAGTTTGACAAACACTTTTTACAAATATTTTCCAGTGCCAAAAAATAACACACTCATTTAAAAGTAACTCCCTTCTTCCAGACTCCACAGAGTCAAGTGGGAAGAGGGGGATGATTTAGTCCCACCTCCTGCTCATAATGCACTTAATTCTCTACGCTCTTTACCCCTCTCTACATAATGACAGAATATTTTGGAAAGCTATGAGACTAATGTAATTTTTCCCCAAATAAAACGTTGTGCCACTTTACAATAACAATACAACAAAGTGGGACAAGCAATAAATGTAAAACAAGGGTTCACAAGAGCTTGCAATCAAAAAGGAATTATATTGATGAAATAATTTAAAATGTGTTCAATAGGTATGTGCTTTTTATTTTATCTGGTACACTGGTACAGGAAGTGCAAGTCATAATGAAAAACGAATAAAAATTTTTTTAAAAAGCCAACGAGGAAATGTATCCTTGGAAGGAAGCTTACCATGTCGCTTTCTTCAGGATTTAGATCTTCCAGCCTAAAAAGGAAAGTAGCAAGAAAGAGAGATGAGTTAAGGGAGTGGATAAAACACTAGTGGAGTGCTAAGTGATGTTCCATTCAGAAGCAAAATGAATTCTCTTTCCAAATCTTTGGGAGCTGAAGTAATTTCCCTCTGAGTGTCTTCAGGGGACGCCCTGCACTCCTGCAGCATTATGGAGCCAGCTGTTCCGCTGAATCTTTCAATAAAGCCGAGCTCATCTCTCCTCAGCTGCAGCCTGTTAACTTATTAATGTTTGCCGCAATATACAGCTACAGGGATCACTTCTTCATATGTGCCGAAATGACAGCATAAATCAGGCGATTCACATGTTTTTATTGATCAATTCTTTTTAATTAGGGCTCCTGCTGCCTCATCTTTTACTGCTAAAATTAAAACCCCTGGATAAATTTTTTACAATATTATACCAGGAGCAGCTAGGTTTCTTTTTTCCATTAACCCCGATATGATCAGATGGAAGATAAAAGTTTAAAAATGAAATAAGCAATGTTGCCAACATGACAACCTCACCGTTAGGGTATAAAAACACACTACCTCTACTTCTCTTTACCCATGTGATACTGAGCCAGTAAAGGCTACTCATTAACTATATGGAATTTTCTAAATCCACAGTTGACACAAATAGGGCCTCAGTGTCTATAAATGCAGCACCTCTGCCATGTCCAAATAAAAGGTAAAACATTCTTAATTCTTCTCAAATGTATTTAGAGAAAGCAATTTATAATGTAATTAATATACTTAACAGACAGGCAAGTAAAGGAGTCAAGGAGCTATGGTGCCCATATGAACATAAACCTATACTGAGAAAATTTAAGTAGAGGGTTATGGTTATTCATACAAGGGCAGCAGATGAAACTGATCCAAAAACCAACACAGAATCCACTAAACCCAACCAGTAGCAGAGCTATTGGAATCTGTGGACTCTAATAATCCATTATTTTAAACTAATAAATATGGTCAGATTAAAAACAGATTAATTTATTATGCCCCTAGCAGGAGTTCAGAATATCCAAATTCAGCCCACCCTAAGGGCCATATGAGCTCTAGACTTGCCTACTGCAGACAACCCTAAAGTCATATGAAGTTTAGATATTTAACAGTGATCCCAGTGCTTCTCTGAGCTGAGACAATAACATATTACCCATTGTATAATGAGAATGAAATATATATAATAATAGGTACCTGTTTCACAAAGCACTGAATAGCTTTAATGGGTTTCAATTGTATTTTATAAGTCATTGCAAGTTCTTCCCAGTCACTTAGGGGGTTATTTATCAAAATCCAAATTATGCTGATTATTTAAAAATAAAAAAGTCAGACCAAACTAGAATCCACGATTTGACTTTATTATTAAAAAAATAAGGATTTAATTGGATCGGGGGAAAACTTGATGAAATCAAGCAAAAACCCAAATCGTATGATTTTTTTCGGAGGGTTTTCCCGAAAAGCCCAAAATAGTTAGATTTTCTGGCTAATTCCAGCACAGACCACATAAACTTTCAAATAGGATAGGGACCTTTTCCATTGACTTATACAGTATACAACCTGGGTAGGTCTGACCTTTTGCAGCATCAGAATATAATAAATCAGAATTTATAGTAAAAAAAAAGTACTGAAGTATGCACAGAGTAGAGCAAATCTGAAACATTAAAAGAGACACTTAAAGAAAGTGTTTGTATACAGAGCTTGTTTCAGGGAAGAAATCCTCACTCTTTTAGGTACAACTGAAGACTCTGCACCCGTAGAAGAGCTTCATCTCGTTCTTCATTGGCCAATCTGAGCCGTGCCATTAGCGCCTCATCTCTCTCACGCTGTGCACGGTACACCTCTTCTACCAGAGCTGCAGAAGTAATAATAGAGATGTGAATGATGAACAATCGAAGCAAAGTGTTGTGTAATCTAACGCTACTATATAAACAAAGGAAAATTATATAAATCCTACATTATATGAAGGTTCTAAATGGTAATTAATGCATACATTTATCTGCTATAAGTGTCAGCTTGTGCCACTTTTGATCACAACTACCGGTAATCTGGTTTTGGTTCAGGAGTAAACATTGTGTTTTCATCTTAAGTTTGCTACATATTTTTACTTCAAAGTAAATTCTGTTTCACATTTGTAATATTTCAAAGATCCAAAAAGCTGTATAAAAAAAAACTTTATGGATTGGATTGTATGGAAAGTTGGAAGAAGGTTAAACTCTATTTGATATATATAGGCCACTGCTATCCTACTGTATATGCAGCAATGAGAGGCAATTGATTTATATTGTATTTACACAACTAAAACTTTATTTTAATACCCACTTAACTACAAAGAAACAAAAAGAACCATACAAATATATTGTAAAAACAATACAAAAGTAGAGACTGTGCAAACCTTTACATGCATGGCACACTGTACTACAGTCACTGACCCCTCTTACATTAAATTTGCTTGATATTATAATTCCAGGCTCTTGTATATAGACCTACACAATACTGATCAACTTGTTCCATGCTCCTTAGATTTCTAGTGGTAGTTTAATGAATCAAAAACTGATTAGGCAAATTAAATGGTAACTTTCTTTTTCACCTTTAAAACAAACCATTACCTTCTTTTAAAGGAATTGGCCAGTATAAGAATAAAAACTGGGTACATAGAAAGGCTGTGCAAAACAAAAATAGTTAATTAGCCAGAATAGTAAAGTAGCCAAAAATGTAATGTATAAAGACTGGAGGTCTAATATAATAGCCAGAACACTACTTCCTGCTTTGCAGCTCTCTTGGTTTCCACCAGGCTGTAACCAATCAGTGACTTGAGGGGGGGGGGGCACAGACATAGGTCATAACAGTTGCTTTTGAATCTGAGCTGAATGCTGAGTATCAATTGCAAACTCACTGAACAGCTATGTCCCACGTGGCCCCCCTTCAAGCTGCTGACTGATTCAGAGTTAGAGAGATGAAAAATCAGGAAAGTGTTCTGCCTATTATGTTACAAATCCAGTCACTCCAGCCTTTATACATTACATTTTTGGCTAACTAACTCTATTAAAAACATTTTTCATTTTGCACAGCCTATCTATTTACCTAGTTTTATTTTTACACTGAACTGTTCCTTTAAAATAGTGATTTTTAACATGTGTCAGGGCCCAAAATGCTGTGTATGGTGGGTATCCATGACCCCACTATAGTAAAACTAACTGCCCTGCTAAATAGTCAATAACAATGAAATAAAGTACATTATATTTCTAAACCAATTTATTTAGGTCATCCAAAATGTTTGGGTACCATACTGAATTAAAAAGTGTATGTTGCGGCAATCCCTTAGCAAACAGTTTAACATTGACAGGGCCAGATTTACATAGAGGGCACCCCTAGGCCCGCTGACTTATTTCGCCCCCGTCCACTCCCTTTTATTCATTCAAATTTTCATCATCAGGACCAGAGCAATGGGGATTGGTGCACGGGAGATTTAAAAAACTATTGCATATCCTGCTCATCCCCAGTGTTTCTAAACCAATGTAGGTGTGGTTGGGCAGCATGCTGCCCCCTACAATTCTGCCGACCTAGGCCCTTGGTGGCCTTTCCACAAATCCGGGCCTGAACAATGATTCATTTGCCAGCCTTCCTCCCTCCTACCACAAGTAGGAATTACTCAGCGTCAGTTCATCCTCCCTCCCCATAACATTTTCTTTATTTACCATAAATAACAAATAAAAAACAAACAAATACAAAAAGTATTGTAGAAGTGATACCTATATTGGCAAACAATAAAAATACATTGCAAACTTTCAGAGCACCAAGGCCCCTTCATCAGGCAAAATACAAATGAAAGCTAGAAAGGCATAGCATATATTCTGTTAGATCAGTGAAAGGTATTCATACAGATGAGGGTTTCTGGTTTTGACCGGAGGGAGCCATTTGATTATATATAAATCAGTAGAGACAAATTGATAAGGCAAAATTGTTGGCTTATTTTGTTTTCTAGTAAACATCTTGTATAAACATATTTAACTGTTCTTTAATAAAACATCTTGAATAAAGCTTTTACTCTTTGCCGGTTAGTATTGCAGGGTTTAAGAAGCCTTACACCAAGAGTGGCAAAAAACTTTGAAACTCTGAACAGCAATGCCCTTTGTATTATACCGGTGTCTAGAAAATACTTTATGCTCATCCTGCTGCCCTGTATTTGTTGCAATGGCCAATACTGTGGAGTAATGGGGATTATAGTTCAACAGCAGTTTTGAGTGTCATCTTGGAAATGCCTATACTAAAGGAAAAATAGAAGATATCTCAGTTTAACGCCGCCAATGGCAATTTTTGGTCTTTCAATCACTACAAATATAAATGGAAGTCCCATCAGGCTAAACTTAGATGTTTTTCCATCTCGCTTATTACTTTGTTACTACAAAATAATAAGAGGTTCCTGGCAGTAAGTGCACACAAAAACATGCAACTAAACATAATCAAGCTAATAAACCCAAGCAAATACAACAGCGTCACTTAGGATTTCTTTGCTTTTCATTGCTTAGCTATATACTCCAATATTTGCTCAGTGAAGGTTCAGAGCAGTCATATTACATGCACAAATATTATCACCCTCTGCGTAAGCCAGTTTGGGACACCCTCCCAATGCTGATATAGAGGGGATGTTTACCAACATATTTGGATACTTCCATCTTTAAACAAGCTTATCAAATATCTAGGAATTCTTGAACAAATGAAACCCGTGACCTCAGGTATATTTATTTTTGACAAATAAACAAATCTAGTGCAACAGCCTGATTTTTATAATGTGTGAAGTAAATGTTACCAATGGAAACAAAGAAGGAAGGCATATTGGGACTGATTTATTGATACTGATGGAGGTAAATTGTTTATTTTTTTTTAAAACAAACAAAACGTATTTTTCATTGTGGATATGCAGTGGGACCATAGACAGAGTTTGGCCTGTCCAGGACCTGCTATAAAGTTGTTGTACCAACCCAAACACAACAGACTCATGGATGATGCTGGTTTTGGTGTAGCCAGCACAATACTACCAATAAGGTTAGGGTTCTTTTTAAAAAAAGCCTTAACCTCTCTGGCTCTTCTGTTTGGTTGCTCTCCAATAACCCATAGAAGCCTCATTATATTATTAATATATATTATTAATAAGCCATCTTGAGAGATGAGACCTAAAGTTGTCTGCAAGTTCGGATAAACTTCTCTGAATTTTAAGGCTATATCACTGCTAATAAGCCAAACTGGTATAAGTAAAGTAAGTGCCACCCTTACATAAAGGTTTAAACCTCTCATTATATGTTTTAATGCAGTGCTATGTGAATACCTACTGATTAAGAAGGCTTTTACGGTTATCTTTTCAATGAACAAAGCCACACACTAAACCTTTATGGTCAAAGAAACTTTAAGAAATACATGTTCATTGCCTGCCCCCAAATCCCAGAAAATCATTGATTTTCATATAAAATGTCATGATTTTAAAAATCGTTCCAAATATCAAAAAGTGCAGTCTATGTAAAAAATGTATGTAAATGCATTTAGGGCAGTTGCATTTCCTATGTTGCCCATCCTTCAGGGTCATGTCAGAAGCCCAAATCAAATATGACCATAGTGGAAATCCACCAAATATTTATGGTTTAAAGTGGTGTGAACAACACAGTAGGCATCATTCTGAAAGTTAACTATCTGAGATAACTTGCCCGCTGAGTATTACAAATCCTCTTCCATAATATTGTCAAGATATGCTCTCTATTTCTAAAGCAACTGCTAAACCCTAACCCATGGCCTTATCCTATCCCGCTTAGACTACTGCAATCTCCTACTAACCTGTCTTCAAGAATGCCTCTCTCCCCTGCCATCAGTTCTAACCTCTGCTGGTAGAATTATCATGCTCTCTCCTTAGAGAGATTCAGCTAATTTCCTGATAAAACCTATATCATGGCTGCCTGGTAAGCAACAGACTGCATACAAACTCCTGCTATCATGGAATGCTCTTCACTCCTCTGCTCCTCTACATTTCCTCACTTGTCTCCCTGTAAATTCCTGGCTGTCTCCTCCGCCACTGTCTATTCCCACCGTCCACTGTCATTGTTTATCTTAAACCTTTCTATATTACTGCTCCTTGTCTCTGGAATTGTATCCCTGAATTAGTCCTTAGATGACATTCTCTTAATCCCTTTACTTTTTGGAGCACTAGAACATTATCTGGTCCTGTCTTTGTGCACTATGTCCCTCCAATTTGTATATTATCCACCCATTTAGATTGTAAGTCCTACGGGCAGGCACTACCTTCCTCTGTGTCTCTTACCCTATCACAGCATATTAATCACAGCATATTATGTTTGTATTTTTGTATTTTCTCCTTGTGTATGTGTGGGTTTCCTCTAGGTTCTCCGGTTTCCTCCCACACTTCAAAAACATCCAGGTTAACAGGCTCATGAAAAAAATTGACCATTGTGTGAGTGAAATTGATAGGGACCTTGGATTGTAAACTCCACTGGGGCAGGGAGATAATCTCTGTAAAGCGATGATGAAATGTTTCAGCATATGTACGAAGAAATAAATAACAGTTTGTCCTGTGTGTACTTTTCTATACTGTACAGTCAGGGCCAGATTAAGATAGCAGGCACCCCTAAGCACCCTGATGTTCGTCGTTCCATCTCCTCTCTTTTATTCTCACAAATTTTCATCATCGGGACCGGAGCAATGGGGATTGGCGCGCAGGAAATTAAAAAAAATATTTTATCTCCTGCGCATCCCCAGTGTTTCTGAACCAATGTGGGTGTGGTTGGGCAGCATGGCGCCCCCTAAAATCCTGCCGCCCTAGGCCCGGGCCTTGTTGGCCTTTCAACAAATCCAGGCCCGTGTATAGTTGCACGTATCCTAGTACCACTTTATCATTAAAGCAATAAGGAGATGCAAAGTTGAAGAGAGAGGGTCACAAACTGCCCCCAAACCCATTTTGACATTTGTTAAGACATGCAGAAACAAAACAATCCTGATTAGAGGAGTAACCAAAATTGAGCAAATCCTCGGCTCTGATCTTTTAATAGAAATATTTGTTCTAAAGTGTGTTTATTTAAATATAAATTGACAAAGAAGAAATGCTCAGTAACCACAATATGGTACTCCCTAATATATTTGTATTAAGGAGGTTATTTATCAAAGGTTGAGTTGTGTTTTCCCAAAATATTCGAGTAGTTTAGGGTAGTTTCAGTAAAAACTCAAATTTTTCAGGATAAAAAATAAATCAAATTTTTCAGGATAATTTTTTTTTTCAGGAAAACAAAATCTAAAATGTTTCCAGATTTATTATGCCCTGAAGCTGCAAATAAAGCATGTCAAGATCATGTAGAAGTCAATGCCAGAGGTCCCTTATACCATTTGAAGATGTTTTTAGCCTTTGTAATTTTCAGGTTTTTTTTGTTTTTTTGTGCTCAAAAACTCTATCAATTCAAGCTTTTTTTTTTTTTGCAAATAACTCAATCAATTTGAGTATTCGATTGCATTGATTCAAGTTTTTTACATTTGGGTTTTTTCATAAATAAGCAAACATTTAAGTTGTGAGTTTATTCAATGTAGAAAAAAACACACAAACTCGACCTTTGATAAATAACCCCCTTAATGTAGAGAATTCAATCCTTTACAAAAAAAAAAAAAAAAAAAGTATTACAGGTATGGGGGGTTCGTTATCTGGAGACCAGTTATCTAGAAATCTCCAAATTACAGTAAGGCTGTCTCTCATAGACTCCATTTTATCCAAATTTTTAAAACTTGATTTCCTGTTTCTCTGTAATAATAAAACAGTACCATGAAATTGATCCAAACTAAGATATAATTGATTCTTATTGGAAGAAAAACCAGCCTATTTGGTTTATTTAATGTTTACACAAATTACAGAAAGATCTGTCATCCGGAAATTCTGGATAACATACCTGTAGTTTTGAACTACCTCAATTATGTGTCTGTTCTTTGCACTGAAAGCTGGATTCCTGGCAAATGCCATGATATTATACTCAAGAACTAGGAAACTAGCAGCCTCACATAGCCTCATTGACTGATTTCAGAACAAATGTGAAAAAGAAATAATATTAGGTACATAAGGTTGATATGTCGCAAGGCATAAGAAATGGAGCAACAATGCTCCATTATTTGATGTGTAAAGGTAGATGTTGAAATGTTATTTTTAGACAAAAGATTATTAGAAGAAGGTTTCTTGACTGCCAGTTGCTTGTTCTTCTCCTTAGTACAAGTTCCACATCAGACCATTTAATAAAAGCCATTTAATACGGTTACAAAGAATTACGAATGCTTGAAATACTTTTGGTTTCTGTTTCCAAAGCTCTTTATAAGTAATCATGTGTGCTTCTGACAACTTTAGAATTGCTAGTGGGACATACGTACATGATATTTCTTAGCTTGTGGGGTGTTAGTCATTACAAATGGGCAGAAAATTGCTTTTGTTTGCTTTAAAGGAAAAGGAAAGGCTTAAACTAAGTAAGCTTTATCATAAAGGTCTATACACTGCATTTCTTTCCTTCTATTGTGTACACATGGGCTTTCGTTCAGACTGCCTGTTTCCGGCATAAACCTCCAGGACTTGGGCTTGAGCATGCTCAGTTTGCTCATCTCCCCCTCCCTCCCTGCTGTAATCTGAGCCTAAAGTTATGCGCCACTCTGGCAGGAAGTGATGTCACACTAAGCTAATATGGCAGCTGCTATCCTAAACCACCTGATAGAACTTCTGGAGCTGTTTACTTAGGAAAGTTAAAGGATTCTACAGAATAAATATAGTGTTCTAGCTTGCACTATTGTGGCTAATCTATTGGCAATAAACTGCTTTGATAGCTTTCCTTCTCATTTAAAGGAGAATTCAACCTGTAATAAAAAGAACCCTCCCCCCACCCTGGCTAGACCCCCTACCTTTACTTACCCCTCCGTGCAGATTCTGGTCTCAGAGTTCACGGCAGACATATTCTTCTTCTCCGGTAATCTTCGTGTCTTGGCGGCATTTCGGCGGATGCACAGTGAGAGTAAATTTCCCGAACAACTGCGCCTGGGCCGAAAGTCATGAAAATTTCTGAGAAATTTTTGTGACTTTCAGCACATGCGCAGTGGTTCGGGACAGGAAATTTACTCCAACTTGCGCATTCGCCAAAACTTCCGAAGAAGACCGAAAAAATAAGATGGCTGCCGTGAACTGCAAGGCCACAATCTGCACAAAGGGGTGAGTAAAAAATTAGGGGCATTTGCCCGGGGTGGGGGGGGGGGAGTTCTACCCAAGGTAGGGTTTTTTTTTTTTAATACAGGTTGATTTTCCTTTAATACCAATTGATTTTCTGCCTCTGTTTCTTCAGGAACACTGCATGAGCACCGAGGGGGTTTGTGTAAAGGACTTTGGGGGCACTGGGGGAAATCACAACTCAAGAAGCTGTGTACATATTAAAGGCCCACTAAAGATTTTCATCAAATGCTCTAGAAAACAAAATGATGGAATGAAAAAATATGAATGTTCCAGTGGGTCACTAAGGTTTATACCAAATTCCATGGGGTAGTTGGTATTCTGCGGGTGACTACTAAATCACTGATGGGAACACATATGCGGCGCTTCATTTTTCCAAAGTAACCCAAAGATTTTTTAGCGATGGAATTTTGGAAAAAACGAAGTACCGCATATTTCCCACTGGCGATTCACATTATTTCTGCTGAGGAAGCATTTGGAGGAGATTAGCCACCTGCAGAAGAGGAGATTTATCACAGTTGCCATACTCCTCATCTGCCATCAGCCTAAGGCAGTGATCCCCAACCAGTGGGACCACTTTGGGTGTTGCTCTCAGTGGCTTCAAAGCAGGTGCTTATTTTTTAATTGCTGGTTTAGAGGCAAGTTTTGGTTGCATAAAAAAACAGGGGTCAGCATACATTTCACTCTGGAGAACCACATTAGAGTTCAGTGTTATTTTTATATCTGAATGTTGCTCAAGGGTACAAAAGGTTGGGGACCACCGGCCTAAGGGTTCACCAATTAACTGGGTGGGTCTGGCACTAAGGGATAACTGTGGTTTGCTCAAGATGCTAAGATGAGGCACTGGGCAAGCTAGGTACCAGATCAGCACTTAGAGGGTCTTTTCTAATTGGATGCTGAACAGGTCTCTGGTACAGTCTCTGTAATGTTCGAAACATTGTTTACAGGTGCAATGTAGGGCTATGCAATACAGGTATAGGATCTATTATCCAGAATACCTGGGGCCTGTGGCTTTCCCGATAAGGGACCCCCTTCTATAATTTGGATCACCACACCTAAAGTATACTAAAAATAATTTAACATTAAATTAGCCCAATAGGATTGTTTTGCCCCCAATATTGATTCTTTAGGGTTAGTCAGCTTCAAATACAAGGTACAGGTATGGGATGTGTTATCCAGAATGCTCAGAACCTGGGGCTTTCCAGGTAACATATCTTTCCATAATTTGGATCTTCATACCTTAAGTCTACTAGTAAATCATGTAAACATTAAATAAACCCAATAGTCTGGTTGTGCTTCCAATAAGGAGTAATTATATCTCAGTTGAGATCAAGTACAAGGTAATGTTTTATTATTACAGAGAAAAAGGAAATCATTTTTTAAAATTTCATTATTTGGTTATAATGGAGTCTATGGGAGACAGCCTTTCCGTATATCGGAACTTTTCCAGGCAACGGATCCCATACCTGTACTATTTTATTACTTCGGAGAAAAAGGAAATAATTTTTTAAAAAATAATTATTTGCTTAAAATGGACTATATGGGAGATGGTCCTTCCATAATTTGGAGTTTTCTAGATAATGGGTTTTCTGGTTAAGGAATCCCATGCCTGTTCTTTGCCATACAAAACTTAATACAAATTTGGGTTGGGGCATTATTATTAATGTAGATAATGTAGCTACAGCATATAATTTATAGGAAAACTACACAGTCTATCTCAGGCATGTCAAAGTGTGGCCCGGGAGCCAATTGCGGCCGTTTTCAAATTTACACCGGCCCTCAGCCTCCATCATGAAATTAAAAATAATGAGGCCCCCCAGTACAGTGCGATCAGGAATCACATAGCAGTAATATTAAGGCACATCTTAGTTACTACGCATACTTCTTTAGGGCTGAAGGTGTCAATAGACGTACTGACGTGCCAGTACAGTAAACTAAAGAAGTATGGCTTCACTACGTTCCAGAACATATCTATTGCTAACACCTTCAGCACACAGGCAGCAGTATAGACCATGCGGCAGATCATTTCACTAACGTGCCCAAATATATTACTGCTACGATTACTCGATTACTGTAATTTAATGTTAATGGTTCAAAGAATGTCGGGCTGAATGGTCGACCCCCACACATTTTCACCTCACCAAATCTGGCCCTCCTTGCAAAAAGTTTGGGCACCGCTGGTCTGTTTTTTAAGAGGTGACTGCTGACACATAATGTATTTACCTGTACTGTACTTTACTATGCCGGATGTATTTTCTTTGTATACCTAATAAGCAGCTCTATAGAGGCAGTTTTATATAAGAATTATTAGCAGCATTTATGGGACAAAGTTTATCTGGGCTCTGTAGAAACAGATGCAGCCTCTCCCAAAGCAGGGTCTCACTTCACATGTGTTGTACAGATAACAGAATTCAATATGAGAATCGTTGTATTAAGGTATTATCAGGTAATAGTGGTGGAGGTTACCTTATTACTGCACAGATGGCCAATGGAAATTCAGCAAAATACCATCCATCAATCTGCTCGTTGTCTCTAATACTGTGCCATACATTTCCTTTATTTTATGGATAACCTGAGCCACCTTTGATCCCTATGGTTTTTAAATTGTCTTAATCAAATATTTCAATATCTAGCTCATGAACATGATCAGCTCTGAGCTGCTGAAAAGTTATTTGACTAATGTTAACTTTTATGCAGTTCACCAACAAAGGATGAGCTACAATATACATTCATTAAACATAATTGAAGATATAATTAAAATGAAAAGCTGTACTTTATCTCCTTCTGTTTTCTGCTGCTTCTCCTGATTCTAGAAATAATGAAGCAGGTCCCCACAGGTATTCTGGAATTGAACACCTTTAACGTCCGTGTATCCAAACTATTTGGCCATAACGAAGAACTAAACCAATTTTGTAAGCATACAGCTACTGCACAGGTCACCGTTCACCAACCACACAAAAAAAACACCAAGTTGATCTACTCCTTACACCTTATCGCTTCCTGTCCCCTCCTTCCTGGCATCAACCAATCAGGAGCATGTGCACTGGAAATCAATTAGTTTCTAGCTTCCAGTGTGCATGCTCCTGGTGGGCAATCACTGGCCGAAAGGTATGGACTGGAAACAGACCAGTGAGATATTGGAAGTCTGGTTGGGAAGAGGGGTCTATGCTTACAAGAAGGGTGAAATTCCATTTGTGTCTTGTAGTAGACACAAATGGAAAATAAAAAGCACTGATATGAATGAAAAAACATTAATTGCAAAGAATTAGTTAAATCGGGTTGAAAAAAAAGACAAAGTCCATCAAGTTCAACCTCTTCAAATGAAAACCCAGCATCCATCCACACATCCCTCCATACTTTCTCATAAATTATATATACCCATATCTATACTACTATAGAGTTTAGTATCACAATAGCCTTTGATACTATGTCTGTCCAAGAAATCATCCACGCCATTCTTAAAGGCATTAACTGAATCAGCCATCACCCGACAGTTCAATCCACAACCTCACTGTCACTGTGAAGAACCACCTACGTTGCTTCAAATGAAAGTTCATTTCTTCTAGTCTAAAGGGGTGGCCTCTGGTACATTGATCCACTTTATGGGTAAAAAGGTCCCCTGCTATTTGTCTATGATGTCCTCTAATGTACTTGTAAAGTGTAATCAAACAAACACAAAGTAGTGCTACACACACACACTCTAACCACTCTTTGCAGTGTCTGGTGCCGTCTGTGACTCTGTCTGCCCAGGTCTGATTCACGTACAAGAAAATACTTCAGCAGCACTCCGATTATGATGAAAAAATTGTTGCTTTATTCGTGCCTCAAGCTAAGCGCTTAGCTTGAGGCACGAATAAAGCAACAATTTTTTCACCATAATCGGAGTGCTGCTGAAGTATTTTCTTGTATGTAAAGTGTAATCATGTCCCCTCGTAAAGTGCCTTTTTTCCAGAGAAAACAACCCCAACCTTGACAGTCTACTCTTATAATTTAAGTCTTCCATCTCCCTAACCAGTTTAGTTGCACTTAGTCTCTGCACTCTCTCCAGCTCATTTATATCCCTCTTAAGGACAGAAGTCCAAAACTGCACTGCATACTCCAGATGAGGCCTTACCAGGGACCTATAAAGAGGCATAATTCTGTTTTCATCCCTTGAGTTAATGCCCTTGACATTGTATTGGATAACATGATAATAAAATAATGATTAGAACTTCCGATTTTTAGCCTACAATACAGAGTAGTAACCTCTTTCAACTTGTGATGTTTCCCAGTCATATACAATAAACAGGGCCACAGCTTGGGAAGATCTTGTGCAAAATAATTTGTAAATGCCTCTAGTTGTAGACCAGGGATGACTTTCAAGCAGTTGGGCATCTACATTGCAAGAAATGGATTAGCAACACCCTGATAACACAAGGAAATTGTTTTGTTGTTATAGGACAATGTTGTCCAAGATTTTCCATGGTTTGGGCCACCCACATATTCACAATTTAAAATGTTTGGGGTCTAGATTATTATAAAAAAATGATGCTGGATCATGGAAATCCAGAGCATGCTGGGGGACATAAATATTTCTTGGAGGGTCTGGCCTGCAGACCTCCAGTTGAATAGGACATACATGGCATGATATATCTAAGCTACCTAGGGTAAATTCAGAGAATTTGTTTTTGGTCTTGAAGAAAGTCTATTTATGAACAAAGATGGTGCCCATTATTATAATTATTTTATATTTATATAGCAATGTTACACAGTGTGACAGAACACACAATAGGGTCAATGTTATCAGGAGCCAAATAACTTGCCTGCATGTTTTCAGTGTGTGGAAGGAAAACAGAGTACTAGCAGTAAACCCAGAAAAAAATACACACACCTTGCAGGCAGTACTCAGTTTCGAAATTGAAGTCAGGGTACAGGTCTAAAAGCAATAATAATATATACATATTCTTTTTTATTAAAATACATGAATACTCTTTATTAGGCTTCATATCCCTTTAATGGAAAGGACAACAGTTTTGCTTGAAGGCAGCCAGGGATGATGAGAAAAGCATTTAAAGTGAAGAACAGATTCTTGGCTTGTTATGCCTCCTTTGCACCCCCTCCTCCTCCTCTCTCCCTCTCTGACTGTTTGTTCAAGACCTTTCCAACTAAACAAACACACTCTTTGTGATTGGATTGACATGGTGCTAACAAACCGTTTAATGCCCAAATCAGTTTGAAAGCAGGCAGAGTCCTTGCTAATACCGGTACCAGGATCTGAAATGCAAAGTCACACAAGCAGCTCCAAACCGCCAACAAAAAGTCCAGAAAAATAAGTCATTCCCCTCCCTGAGTAAATACAGCTTTTATTAAGTGAGCCACGTCATTCTAGCAAACACATGGGCTACCTACGTAAGGGTGGTGCATTACCTGTAGTCTTCTCAGCAATCGTGGCCTGGGTTGCTTGCTCACGTATCTCCGTATCCAGTCTTAGTGTTTCCAGCTCTCTTTCTCTGTTCATCAGAGCATCCTGCAGCTAAGAAATATAGGGAAATTTGATCAAAATTCTAAGCATGGCAACAGCCCCATTGCAGCTTTGAAATATATATATATATATATATATATATATATATATATATATATATATATATATATATATATATATATCTATCTATCACAGTCCAGTGAGTATCCTTACTCCAAGGCACACACTGTTACGGCTTATATAGCCGGGGTGCACGGCTAGGATATATATAACATAATATTCAAGAGAACCAGCACTCCCATATAAAAAATTCTCATTTCTTTCTGTTGCATCAATGTCCAACGTTTCGGTCCTTGTTAGGACCTTTCTCAAGGACCGAAACGTTGGACATTGATGCAACAGTAGATGAGAATTTTTTTTTATTTTTTATATATTTATATATATTTATATATAAATATATATATATATATATTTTTTTTTTTTTTTTTGAAAAAATATATATAAGAACATATAAGAACACAGGTTATAAACCTCCAGAAATGCAGATGCAGTATAAAGAACATACAGAAGCAAGCTCCAATAATATGTACTGTTTTCCAAGTTTATTTTAGTCTTGCAGAGAACACTAGTTGCCCCCTATTGGGCTTAGGTTCAATTCAGGAAAGGGCAATATCTGCAATGATTCTTTATGTTCTCATGCTTGCGTGGTTTCCAGGTTTTCTCACTAACTCCAAATACCTACAGACAGGTTAACTGGCCCTTGAGACAATTAGTGTGGGATCTGGGGCAATATGCACAATATGATGGAGCTATTGTTTTATAGCAATATGCACTGCAAACTAATGCACAGTAAGTTAAATAGCTCAGTTCTAATAGATCATTGTACAGATAAGGGACCTGTTATCCAGAATGCTCAGGATCTAGGGTTTTCTGGATAAAAGATCCTTCTGTAATTTGGATCTTCATACCTTGTCTACTAGAAAATCATGCAAACATTAAATAAACCCAATATGCCTGTTTTGCTTCCAGCAAAGGAATAATTTTATCTCAGTTTGGATCCAATACAAGGATCTGTTTTATTATTACAGAGAAAAAGGGAATAATTTTTAAAAAAATGTATTATTTGGATAAAAATGGAGTCTATGGGAGATGGCCTTTCTGGAGCTTTTTTGATAACGTATTTCAGTATAACTGATCCCATACCTTTACTGAATTAACCCAGGGAGGTTGGGGTATGAGAAACACACTGGTATATTGCAGTGCAAGTCATTGTAACCAGAACAGCCTCCATTTCTCTAATAACCACATTGCTTCTCGCTAGGAGCTTTATTTAAAGATACCTACAAATACAAAACCTATGTTAAGGTAATGTCTCTTCACATTATTCCTGTTAGAGAATTTTTGTAAATCTGGCTTGGTTGCTTGAAAATAAATGGATGACTGCTGGCTACATAATAACATAAAGATCCCAAGTGATGGATTACAAATCTATTCATGCTCCATCACAGTTGTGTTCAGTTGCAAACCAATCTATTGACGCATTGTTGGTGGAACCTGCTATTATTCAGCCACAAAAGCATGAATGCGTCTTGGTACTGACTTTGGTAGATGAGGTCTGGTCCACACAGTAAGCCATCTAACTGATCCCAAAGGTGTTTAGTTGGCTTGAGGTCAGGCCATTGTATAAGCAGTTTAAGGTGTTTCCTAATCAAGTCAATAGAGGCCGTCAGAGATATTTTTTAATGCACTTTTCAGAGGTATGGTCAACTATGCTGGAATTATTATTGGTCCTAATGCTACAAGTTCTGTTGAACGCTGGGTGCCTAGGGTTTGCTCTTTTATTTAGAAAACAGCTGTGTGTGATTGTTTGAGATCAGAAAACAAGGTAATAATCCTTTTACATTTCTGTAGAATCTGAACACCTACCTCAACACATAACTAGCTCTAATCACCAAAGACTGCAGTGTACAAGGCAATTATGATATCATGTTGGTTTAGCTTTCAGACGGCTTTCTCCAACAGTTCTACTTTATTTCCTTCTGTAGATAATAGCCAATGGTTGTAACAAAGGGAGCACACCCAACAGCTGCTTGGAGTGGACAGGATTATGGAGGCTTTGTAGTGTATAGGGCCCAGCGAAACCCAAATTAATATATAAAATTAATGTAGGGATGCACCGAATCCAGGATTCGGCTGATTCCAAGTGCCCGGCCGAACTGAATCTGAATCCTAAAAATCAGGTGACTTTTCATCATACAAACAAGGAAGTAAAAAAAACTTTAACAGCTCACTGAGTGCATGGTTCTCTTTCACCCCCTTGTTCCCTAATTTGCATATGCAAATTAGGATTGGGTTCTTCCAAAAGGTTTGGGGGCTCTAAAAACAGTTCTGTATATTGCATTAATTTCTAATAAAGTCATTGTAAGGGCCCCAGAAAATAACACTGTACTTGAGCAGAATGCTAGCACACTCGTGGCAAACTGTCAATATATTACAACCTCTGTTCTAATGGTAACACTTCTTTCTACACAGCCTATTATTCTATTTGCTTTTCCCACTGTCTTACTACATGACATTCAGGACTTTCAAGTATTGTGAGAGAATTCCTTGGTCCCTTTGTTGCAGTTGACAGCGATATACCTCTTAATCTATATTCTACATCTGATCGTGTGCCATGTTTGCATGATTTTGTTCTCATTTACCATAAAGGGATACTGTCATCACATAACGACTGCTTTTGTTCATCATTGCATTAAATGTTGTACATCGGCCTTAATGGGCTGCGCTATTTTCTTGCATAAAATAACTCCATTTAAAATATATTTATCCATTGAAATGGTTGGTGGTTTTGTTTGTTTCAGTTAAAGTGTTCGTTTATTTTAAAATTAACGTTTAGTATAATGTTGACAATAGACTATTTGCGATCTGTCTTAATTTTATCAAATCTTTTTGTGGGCTTTGTTTTCTAGCACTTGAGTTTGGAATTTTAACTTCTATCTAGTTGTTTGGGTCACAGTTACGCTAGCAACCAGCCAGTGGAGGAAGTTATAATTAAAAAAGAAGAGGGAAGAGACTCTATAGAAATATTTTAAAAAAACTAGTGTATTAAAACATATTTCAAAGGGTTTTGCGAAGATTAAATATCATTCATATCAGCCCCTTCTCTGTCTCACTCATAGACATAAAGGGCTGATTTTACTGCCACAACCACAACTTGTGCAAAAATAAGACACAAATGCATAAATTTACACCATGCATGAAACAATTGTGTGCAAAGCTGCTTCTTGCACTTATGCATAGTTGTGCTTGGTGCCGCTGCATCCACTCAACCGCCTGCACCTTTTGGATCACTAAATTGTCAATAGTACTTGTGCCTAAAGAATCATGTAGATGTCATTTTAACATTACCCATAGGATGAGAACTGTATCAACTTACCAACGTGGTCCTCACCCAACAGGATTTTCAAACCAGCGAGACATTGATAGGGCAGGCACAAGCGCCCCATGCAAAAGCCAATGAGCTATGACTATGTCTGCATGGGCTAAGATGGCAGCTTTAATCGGCTTGTGTTTGGCCAACTTAAGCTGGAATATACAATATATAAAAATGTCATGGAGCTGCCCAACTATGATGACCATGTTTAGTATCATCGAATATTTTATGCCAGTAGAATTCATTATGGCCCCACTGAAATATTTAACAATCACTAAACACACGACCACAGCTGAAACCTATAATTTTATAGTATAGTTTACAGAAAGGAACTCATAATGACTATGTAAAAGATCTTTCAACGGAGCAGTAAAGCAATTATAGCAAAGGCTCCTAGACAGTTAGTGTGACTTCAGGGTATTTGTTCATCTGCCACATAACAGCTTGCCCATGAGAGCAGTGCTACCGGTCTTAGCTGTGGCAGCTGACACATGAAGGATAGATAAGGACACACCTTATAACTAATCAGATTGTTAGGTACAGAAGATAACCAACCCAGTGAAATGCCTGGCAAAGCAGTAGCCTATAAAACTCAGGAGAAAGGGTTCAGGAATGAGTCACTGCATATGAGCATTACCAATAACAAAAATACAGCTCTATAAACACTGAGCTGTCTTATTTATTTTACTTTACGGATAATGGAATTTGTTAACATGCTGAGAGCTCCTGGTCTTGTCAGGTACAACTGCAAATTACCGACTTGTGAAATCCAGTCTCGCAGTAGCTGTTATCATTTTATGAGTCAGATAAAGCTAGGAAGCAGCTTCATTCAGAGGAGATATGCCAAGGAAGGGACAACAGGAGGCTCTCCAGCTGCTTGTAAACTATAATTCCCACCCTTCTTCTAAGGTTGAAGTTTGATGATAACTTAAAAACGAAGACCTTAAATCTGTGTTGCTAAATGATATTTTCAGTGTAGACAAACCCATGTGTAATATCTCTAAAATAAATCCTATATGAGTCTGTCTATTCTTAAAGGGATATTATACTAAGTAGAAAATTGTTTGTTCTTATCTTCAACAAAAGCTTTTGTGATGTTCAAATGGGTACCAAGAAAATGGAGGAATCCAGTACAAATTATATTTGGGACCCTATTCCACAAAACATATGGGAAGACCTTTCCATATTTAAAACTCAATAGGCCATTTAAAGAGTGTGGGTTACTTTGGTGTGCCAATGTTCAGAGACATAAGCAAATTCCATTGTTCTCTGACACAAAATATTCACATAAACCTTAAAATACACTGTGAAATTAATTAATAAAAAAAATCTGTTTGCTCTTTTGAGAAATGGATTTCAGTGCAGAATTCTGCTGGAGCTGCACTATTAACTGATTCATTTTGAAAAAAAACATTTTTCCCATGACAGTATCCCTTTAAGTGAATTATTCTAGGACCATAGCGATTTAAATGTCTGAAAGTGCCAGCAGTTGCTTTCTATTCTACATTATAGAAATTGGCCAAGGAATAGAGAGTATGATAAGAAAATGGGAACATCTATCTTGTCTCTATATTCTTACTGCAAATGATATATTTCCGTACAGTGTGATGGAAGGTTAAAGACATTTTTATTGCTGGAGTTTATGCACATATGATCATTTTCTCAAACACTATCCAGAAACCTTTAAAAACCTAGGATACTGACTGCTAACGGATGTAAAAATTGCAATACTGCCTAAACCAGACTCTTCTGCAAAAGAAAAAAAATCTGAAGAGACTGATCATTCTTATAATTTTCCACTAAGGAAATGCGCTGCTAGTTTAATTTCTACTGTTGAAGTATTTGTTAGGCAGGTGTTTTCCATATCCACCCTGGCCTTATCAGAAAGTCAGGGAGTGACAGAGAGAAGGCTCTGGCATGCAAGTACACACATATATGTATATGACTCAGGGAACCCAGGGAAAGTTGTGGTGAAAAAATACCCAGATTGTTTCTGCAAAGTAGCTGTAAGGCCAGGTACTTGGATGCAGTAACATTTCTCCATGTCCCAGATTTTATATCAAAATGTCGTCCTGCTGTTCCCAAATTTTTTTTTCCACTATGAATGTTATTATTTGTGAACTAAAGAGGTTTAACTTACTAACCAGATGTATATTTTGCCATAGTTCTGCCTGTAAATGGTCAATTGCAATTAGTCTGGCCCTTATACAGTCCTGCACCAATCACTTATTGCTTTAGGTTGTGTATGTGACTGATAGAGCCTTAAACATGCCCCCCGTAGTGTAACATTAATACTGCAATGTTTAACCCTTGATATTAACACAGTAAATATTGAATCTATAAGTAAAACGGACTCCTGTGCTAATATCCTTTCAGTACTTGAAGAAAAAGTTACTTTAACACATTTCCCTAATTTTACATTTTCCTGGATTTTATGTAATTTTTTCCTGGTCCCCTGAAAAACTTAAAATGGGGGTTCTGCTATATATATATATATATATATATATATATATATATATATATATCCCTTGCAATTAGGAATTATTTTCCATTTGCTTTAGCCATAAAGAGAAAATAAAATATGATGGTTTCATCTCAAGAATTGATTTGTGTGCTAAATTAAGTCTACCAAGACCAACAACTAACTCTGCTATGTTAAAAGCTTGTGGAAAAGTCGTTAGCAACAAAATAACCACGTTGGTGTAGAAGAACAGAGCATCAACTGTCTCCTTTTTTATTTTCAGCCATAAAATAGATCAACTCCAACACTGGCCGCACTGTTAGACCGAAATGCTGAGTCTGTGACTTGTACCTTTTTGTTGGTTTGTCTCACATAATCAAGCTCTTTTGCCAGGGATGATAAGTTCAGCTCGCTTGCTTCGGGGATGCATGATGTCTGATGGACAGAGGTACTGGGGGAAGCAGGCCTGTCACTGAAAAGGAACACAAAAAAATTATACAACATGAGCCAATCACAGCACTGCAGTCTTTCACTTATCCCTAGCAGTCATGTTTTGTCATGTCCAGCACACTTGCTTTGCATATTAATATGGCAGCTTGGAGACTGTTCTATTAATACACGACAAAGAAAAAAACGTCTCTGCTAATTCTAGTTTTTTTGCGATGAAACTCTAACCTCATTAGAATCTCATTAGACTCCCAAGGAATAATAACACAGTGACGAACTAGAAATGTCTACTAAAATAAGAAACGTATGGGTTCAGTCATAATCTGAAGATTTATTTGCTAGACTTTTGTGGAAAATAACAGATTTCATATTTCTCTTTTATAAACCGCCATCCTATTAAAAGGTATACATTTGTGCAATTATCTACACACAAGGTCGGATATACAGCTATGGGACTTGTTACCCAAAATGTTTCAGGTGGTTTCCAGATTTTAGGGTAATAATAATTTTATAATAATTTGGACCATACCTTAAGTCTCCAAAAAAAATATTTAAACATTAAATAAACCCAATAGTACAAGTTTAAAAAGGAAATCATTTAAAAAAATTTAATTTGGTTATGGGCCTCACTGGATAACAGATTTCTGGATAATGGATCCAATACCTGTAATTGCCTTGTGGCTAAACCTATACTGCTGTACAGACAACCTCATACACTAAAAGCGAATACCTGTGCATATGCCCACAACAATTTGTGGTGCTTCCAGTGCATAATCTTTGCATCTGTCAGTTACATATTAGGCCATTTGTAACATTATAAGCTTACAGTACATAGTATAATGTAGAGAGTGATATTTGGAGACTATTGTTTTTTCACTTTTTATTTGTGGGTTTTGAGTTATTTAGCAGCTCTGCATATTTCAGCAATTTGGTTGCTAGGGTCCAAATTAACGTAGCAAGCATGCATTGGTTTGAAAAAGATGTGTAGCCTTAAGGTCCCCATAGACGCAAAGATTTCTCTTGCCGAACGACCGATTTTAGGGAAGCCCGACCAATCCTTCTAAATTATCGTGCGGTTAGTGGGATACGAACGATCGTACATCTTACGATTTTTCGGCCGACATCTGTCAGGAAATTGATCGGCCAGGTCAAAAAATCTTTGTCGGTCTCAGTGCAATCTATCTATGTCTTCAGGGCCAAGCAGGCAACTACCCTTTGTTTTCCTGGCAAATTGGTCTTTTTAGTTGATGGTAAATTCGTACGATCGTTCCAAGAACATCGTGGTCTCACGATCAGGATCTGATCTTTTAAAAATATCAACATCTATGGCCAGCTTTAGACAGCATTTGTTTTTAAGATCAGTTATCCCCATTTAAAAGCTGAAAAGTCAGAAGGCAGCAAATAATTCAAAAACTCTAAAAAAAAAAAAAAAAAAAATTGTTTAGAATCAGCCATTCTATAACATAGTAAAAGTTAACTTAAAGGTGAACCACCCCTATAAATCGAACAGCACACAAAGAGCAGTAGACTGAGTTGCCCAACAGTTATATCAATGGTGTATTTCTACATTGCTGTTCAACCACCCAAGACAACTTCAAAAAGGATTAAATAATTAAGTTGTCCCCAGCAACAAATGTTGCTTTTACTACTTCAGGTACTCAAAAAGGGTAAAGATTTCACAGTTCATTTGTTCGGATACCTCTAAGTAAAGGTGATTCTAAATTGGGTGATTTTAACAATATTTAATCTGTAAATCTTTTTAATATTGTACAACTTGACTGCACTCATCGATAGCTACTTTATACTAATCAGATCAAGTAGTCTCAAGGATCTAGAATCCTTTCCTGTAGTGCTGCATGAGAATCTCCTGGTGTCATGTCAGTATGTCAGTGATCATATTTATTTTACTATTTTCCATCATACTTTGTCATCGGTTTCCAAATTGCAAGATCATAAAGTACATCATAGTAAGAATCTCTGATAGAAATGTATAAATATGACTGCAGGCTTGTTTATGCTCACTATACACAATGGAAATGTATATAAGGGATGTTTTATTTACCAGTAGGTCTTTCCAGCTGACACAAGGTCACCCATTCCGATTAGAAGAAAAGAGTTTCCGCCTAAATATTCGGAAGGGGTTTTTTACATTGAGAGCTGTGAAGATGTGGAATTCTCTCCCTGAACCAGTTGTACAGGCTGATACATTAGATAGCTTTAAGAAGGGGTTGGATGGCTTTTTAGCAAGTGAAGGAATACAGGGTTATTGAAGATAGCTCATAGTAAAAGTTGATCCAGGGACTAGTCCGATTGCCATTTTGGAGTCAGGAAGGAATTTTTTCACTCTCTGAGGCAAATTGGAGAGGCTTCAGATGAGTTTTTTTGCCTTCCTCTGGATCAACTGGCAGATACAGGCCCGGATAGGCCCGGGCCTAGGGCGGCATGCCGCCCAGCCGCATTATGGGGACATTCGCGTCCCCGTTCAACTACACCAGCTGCGCCAGGCGTTTTTTTGCCGGCGCGCTGGGAAGGCGGGCGCTAGGACCGCACGCCCGCCTGGTCGGACCGCGCAGCCTAGGGGCGGGCGGAAAAGAAATCCGGCGCTGGGCAGATAGGCAGGTTAAAAAAAAGTAAAAAGGTTGAACTTGATGGACTGTGTCTTTTTTCAACCTAACTTACTATGTTATGTTAGTGAATTAACAAATTCAATAGGAAGTCAGAGACCGAATTCACATCTATTTGTGTGCATTGTAAATAATGTATTTTTGGTTTCCATACCATTGAATGCATTTTGGATGCCATATATATATATATATATATATATATATATAGATGTTACTGTTGAGCCCTTCACATGCTTCTCTGTTGCTTCATAATTTCTCGCTTCAAACAATACAGAATACACACCTAACTTCTTGAAACGTAACTGGGCAGTCAAACTGATCGAGACGTTTCCCTTTGGACACAGAAAAATTCCTTGGAGTGGGTATTGGAAAGCTCTTAAGATCATGGTCCTTGGATCTCATTTGCCCAGAAGAATGTATTAGATGAGAAAGTTCTGGATCCATGCGTTGGTCGTTTCGCAGAGCACTGACCTATAAAATACAAATCGTGGTTAAAATAAAAAAATCATTTAAAGCAACCCTATGTAAACATGGGCATGCCAATTCATATCTGTCCAATTTTTGGGCAGGTTCATAATGTCAGATGAGGAGTGCATTGGCACCTTTGTGCGGTCCCCGACTAAAAGGCCTTGATGGATGAGCCTATCTTTGGCCCTAGGACCAATAATCTGAAGAGTTTACTTTGACCCAGGTCTTTTAGTTTGGTGACATCGCCAAACAAGCATATCTGGCTATGTATGGGTACCTTAAATCTTACCAAGTACTCTTTATAGGTATAATATAAAAAGGGCAATTTTTATTCTACAAGTGTTACAAATCACTTCCTACAATGATCAGTAGACATAACTTGTGGGTACGACACAAAGAAACAACTGTATCCTGGGTATTCAAGAAATAATCACAGCTGTGAGCCATAGTTACGGTTAGAGAAAACCAAAATAGATCCCATTGTTTGATATAGAATGATCAAGAGAAACCATTTTTTTCAGTTTTCTCCCATTTCTGATTCAGATGATGGAACAGCAAGTGAGAGTGTATGGATGAGTGTATGGGTGGGTAGCACTGACTAACTATATGAGGGAGTGCCTTACTTTCTGTATGAACAGGTAAGACAGCCACAAGAATGAACACATATGAGCTCATCTACTTCAACTGAAAAAGCCTTTGCAGAACACTGATTAATTAGGAAACTAGGAACAAAAGCTTCAAAGAAAAAATAAATAGTGGAAACTGGCACTGGCATGCAGAACAACCTGTCAGTGACAGAGATACTAAAATGAATGGCCTCTGTGTTATAGAAAATCCAACAGTGAGCCCCATGTTAAGACATTTCTCAAGATATCTTCTTGCCAGATACATTTATAAATTAGTAAAAAATCTCTAATCCATTTCCTACCAGGAAGTAAAAGCATGTGTCTTCCAAATGATCACGGGTGATATTGTGCAACAGTATAGCCTTAAAATGGGATCACTGCGGTGCATCACCAGGATATTCAGACACCTCAATTGTTTATTCCTAATCTGCAATATATCTGACCCCAACTGTCTAATATCATGAAATCCTCACAAAACTCAAGAATGTTCAATCATTCAACTTGCACCTATGTCATATAGTACAACTTCCTTTAATTAGGACATATTGTATAACCAACTATTTTCGTGATGCAATCATGGCTTTGGGGAATACTATCTAAACTATGGTCTCCATATAATACTCCTATGCCAATTTCCTGAGGAACAGGAGAAAAATTCATGCAGACACAGGGAGAACATAGAAACGCCATGCAGATACTACCCTTTCACAATCAAACTCAAGAACCCAGTGTAGACAAGGTACAGTAAGCACTAGGTTGTAACCAAAAGTTCTTTGAAGATGGTAAATTGAGCACTGGGAACCCAATATTAAATTGTACCATATACACTTGTCAAGTGACCAAAGCAATGCTGGGTCCTGTATAATATTGTCTTTAACCCATGCATACCACGAGCATGCACTGGAGGTAATGAATTCCTCGTGGGTTTTTTCTGTAAATAATATTTGCAATGGTCTCCATGGAAACTACTACAGTAAAAAAAAAAAAAAAAAAAGCCACTTTTGAGTGATAGAAGGCATAAGGTCAGAGGGCTTTTTGGGGAGTGTTTGGTTGCTCTATAGCAGTGGTCCCCAACCAGTAGCTCGTGAGCAACATGTTGCTCTCCAAACCCTTGGATGTTGCTCCCAGTGGCCTCAAAGCAGGTGATTATTTTTGAATTCCAGGCTTGTAGGCAAGTTTTGGTTGCATAAAAACCAGGTACACTGTCAAACAAAGCCTCAGTGTAGGTTGACAATCCACATAAGGGCTACTAAATGGCCAATCACAGCACTTATTTGGCACCCCAAGAACATTTTTCATGCTAGTGTTGCTCCCCAACTCCTTTTACTTCTGAATGTTGCTCACAGGTTCAAAAGGTTGGGGATCCCTGCTCTATAGCAACTGTGTGAATAGTGGTAAATTACATTTATTTTATCAAACTAGTAAATGGTAAAAAAAACAAGCTCATTTTAATAAGGTTAATTCTTTCTAATATGGACTTTCTAAAATTTAGTTATAATAGGACCCAGGAAGACATTACTGGCTGTAACCTGCTGCTTTTGTTTTGGTAGACACTGCAATAAGTCCATCAACCATTTAAAATATTTGTGATTTTATAATTTTGGATGAAGAATATCTTGCAGACAAGGAAACCATCCTTCCTGCACTATTCCAAAGTCCCAACCAAAAGATGTTGTGGGAACCTAGAAGTTTTATTTCAGCAACAGCTGGAGAGCTACGAAGATTCCTGGATTAGATGCTTCTGCTGAGTACAGCTGATGCAATATCCAGGTGGTTCAGCTAAGAGTTTAAAGGTGTTTATGCAGAGAGTGAATGCATAGCTACAAGTCCTGGAAGCTGGATAAATAGTCTGACAGCCTCCTACTGCAATACAGAAAGACATATAGAATGAATGTGTTTTGTAGCCAACTACAATTTAGGAAGTTGTAGCATTGGATTTTAAGTTATGCATTGATGGTTGACATGTAAGATCTATGGGAAACTTCTGTATTAATTTCTTTAATAATCACAGAGATGATGGGAAGGTACTTCATGATAAGTACAAGCAAAATAACCTGTCCGTTAAATATAGCCAGAGATAGCCAGAGATATTGTAGAATTTCTCTCCACAGCTACAGTAATTTTATGTGGAAGGACAGATTCCGGTACTTCCCTGTTTAGCTGTGACTCCATAAACACTTTAAAGGGCCTTTATTTATTTTGGATGATCAAAGTTGGTGCAATCACCAAGCTTGGATGCTTTAACTGCTCAACATCAATGCAAAAATCAGCAATCATACCCATAAGTAAGCATATATATGAGCACATGAAATAACAGGTTCCATTACAGACATTTCATAGAGAATGATGGTGAGAACAGACAAACAGGGGCAGATATAATTACTGGGAGGGATTGAAGGCTCCACTCTATTTGTATTTTTTAAATTCATGAATGTACCATGCACATGACCCCAAGCAACTAATCCATCAACATAAATAAAGATACCAACAAGTACACCAGTAAGAAAGCCACAACGTAGGATCCATTAAAAATACCAAGACAGTGTTCATGCCACTGGAGCATATGTGGGTTTGTTCACTTACTTTACTTCATTTACAGTATCATTTCACACACTCCATGTATTCTTTTAAATGATTCTTTCTGGCAACAGTGTATGTCTGGGTCAAGGCAAACATCTGAGCACTTCTCAACTATGTGAATGCCCACCTGGGTGGCCACAAGGCCACGCTGATCTCATCACATGTAGATGAGAAATTAGAGAAGAACAAACACTAATTGTCTGAGGGCTTACTGGCTAAAATGAATCCCCCTTTCATGTCTATGGAGTGGGACAGCTCAGGATGTAGGAATGTATCAGGAAAAGAAATATTAAATATCCCAGAAGTGCATTTTCACATTGATCAATGCTCCTTTTTCCCTCATAAAAAATAGCAGCAAAATGTGGCTAAATGTGGTTAATTGAAATTATAGCGGACAATAGACATAGATCTACAGTTTCTTAAGGTTAGTACTTTTGTCGAACTTGCATTAGCTCAGATAGCTTGGTGTTAATTGCTAACAACATTTATCAAAAACATTTATCAAAAACACTGGGCACTGTAGAAGAGTGACAAGAGACTCCAGTTGCTGATGATGGGCTATGGGTGATATCCTTGCAGTAGGCCGTTTAGTGTATTCTCTGGTGCCACTGGCACTCACTTTCCTCAGGCTGTTTTGCACAATATACACTAGTCAAGCAGCATACAAATATTTTATTTTTGGAAACAGAATCTGCAGCTGCATATAGATGTAGATATCAGTGGGATGTATGAAAGCAGATCCTTTTTAAAATGCAAGTGTAAAGTTAACCAGCCCCATAAAAGTACATGTTATGATAATTGTACTCTGTAGTTGGTAGACTTTCTTCTTTAATGCTCTTGTAATCACAATTGTGGCTTAATACAAGGATGAGGTCAACCATCTTGATTTGTTGAGATGAACTCTCAACATGGAGCCGATGCCCAAGTTCAGAAATAATTCTGCATGTTATTTTATCATGATTGTTTCTTGTACCTTTTACTTTACTAAGGTGGTCATTGGCATAAACCAACCCCAAGGTTAAGAATCACTGCACTAAAATAAAAATAAGTTTAAATACATTTAAAAATAAGTTTAAATAACTTTAAAGTGTTCACCTTCCAAACTCTATTATGAGTTCAGGCTGTTCACCAGAAATAAAGACTTTTTTCAATTTCAGATTTTACAGAGCCATTATAATATAGCACTGCAGTAAGGGGCAGCCATGGGGTCTGTACCAAAGAACTTCTAACATTCCTACCTTAAAAAGTAAGGACATGTTAGATAACAATAGGATATGTTCAGCCACGGTTATACAATGACACAACACAATCCATCCCCCGACCCAACCATATTCCCAGTTCAGTTGCATGAATTTGGGCTGTTGCACCTAAACAGAATCAAATGGTTTATATGGTTTATATAACAGTATGGCACATCAGCATTAATTGTTCCACTTATGCTCAATGCTACAGCCTGTGCAGGCCACGACAAAGACACAACCAAGCAGTTTGACAGCATCAATTTCACTTGTAATTAATTATTAAACTGCTAAAAAGTAGAGGCAGGTTTTAGAAGTGAACAAAAAAAATAAATAATCCCATGCAAGTAAAATCCAAAGAGAAACACTCCCTTCGATATCATTATAAATGTGACAACATTGCAACAATATGAGCTTTTATATTAACTGATATTATTTTACAGAACTCTGGTTTTGGCAAAGTTTATTAAACGAATGGGATTCCAACAATCCTTTTTAACACAAGATTTTAGAGCGTTTTTTAAACATGTGGTGGCTACTGCATTTTTCCAATGTGAACTGTTACGTTTAAAATAGGTCCCATTTTGTAGATCTATTACAGTGTATGCACAGATTAATCTCTATCCTGGCAGTGCTATTGTGTTTTTTTTAACACAGTTTTCTTCTAAGTAATAAATTCGGTAAATCTACAGTACAATAAGCTCCTTTAATACAGCCCTTTCCAACCTTCTCCATACAGTGGGATGATTACCTTATAAAAACACATTCAAGTGCTGGATTAGAATAAAATAACACTATCACAAAAAGAGGTCTGTGGAATATATGCTTAGGCTGAGGGCCTTAATTTTTTTTTTGCAAGGCTGAACACACCCTTCAATCCTCTCAGTCAACAGTTCTGCTCTAATAAGAGTGCATATTCCAACATGAACAGAGGGTCAATAGAAATGGCTTTGCTTCGTAGAGAAAAGGTATAACCATGGAAAGCTAAGGAGCAATGTTTTCAAGGTAGAGAGATTTAACCAGTTCATTACAGCACATTCATTCTAGTTGTAGCTGTGCCATGCTATGGTTAGACCATCTCAAACATAAATCAGTGTTTCTGTGTATCACAGTAGCTTTGGCCAAGAGATAGTTCCATGTAGCATGAAGGCTATAACACTGTCTGAAAATAAGAACAGGAGTATATATGGCAAAATGTATGCACTCTTCATCACTGAGTGTGTGTCTGTGCTACAACCCTATCATGACTTTGGGCATTGTGCACATGGACTTAAAAATAATATTACAATAGGCGATGATAAAAGACCTAGCTAAACAAGTGGATTTCTTCCCAATATGCCCACCTTGAGGTGGGTGATATCGAGTTGATCTAGGGCCCAACGATCGGATCTCAATGATAGGAATACAGGAGGTCAGAGCGAGGACCGCATCAACAAGCCAATGCAGTCTTCACTTAGACAGGATTTTTAAACCTGCCCAATTAACATCTGCCCAATTTTCGGACAGATATCAATCGGAAAGCCTGCGGGAAGGCCACCTACACTAGATGAAATGCTGCTGACATTGTCTGCAATATTCATTTTCTTCATTCAAAAGTGGGCAATAGTGCACTCTCTACTGACAGTGTGAAATTCTTTTCCAAACAACTCCGGTTCTCCTAGGTCTGTAGATGTGCAGAATCTGCCATCACAATATCACCCGGAAAGACTGCCGTCACCATGAAGAACCACCTACGCTGCTTCAAATGAAAGTTCTGTTCCTTTAGTTTAAAGGGGTGGCCTTAGGTGTGCTGATCCTTTTTAAAGGGAAAATAAGATTCCCGCTATCGGTCTTTAATGCTCTCTGATGTACTTGTAAAGAGTAATAATGTTCCCTCGCAAGTGTCTTTTTTCCCCCCAACAACTCCAAACTTGAGAGTCTACCCTCAAAATTGAAATTTTCTATTTACTACCAGTTTAGTTGCATGTCTCTGCACTCTCTCCAGCTCATTTAAATCCTTCTTAAGCACTGGCAACACTGCACACTCAAGTGAGGACTTGCCAGGGACATATAAAAAAATTAATTAAAAAAACTATGTTTTCATCCATTGAATGAATGCCCTTTTTATGCAGGACAGTATTTTATTTGCTTTACTAGCCATAGAATGACACTGTCTGGAAGTAGACAACTTTTTATCTACTAAGATACTCAAATCGTTCTCAATTAAGGATACCCCAACACAATTTTTAGATCTCTTCATGTGCGTTTAAAGGAAAACTATACCCCCTGAACTATGTAGATCTCTATAAAGAGATACTGCATAAAACAGCTCATATGTAAAACCCTGCTTCATGTAAATAAACAATTTTAATAATAATATACTTTTTTAGTAGTATGTGCCATTGGGTCATTTTAAATAGAAAATTGTAAACAATGGCCGCCCCCTGGGATCCTCAGATTCACAGTGCACACAAACAAACCATACATATTAGGTCACATGAGCCAATTAAAAGACAGAGTTCTGTCTTTCGCTTCCCACATTTCTTCCTGTTACAGTTAGGGCTGCAGTATTGAGTATGGTCAGGTGATCTTTGAGGCAGCACACAGACCATCACGAAATGGTGGTTCAAGGTTAGAGATGTAAAAGGACAATATTAACAAATATATATTCCAGATTAAGATTATTTAATATGCCACTTAATATGATATAAACTGTTGCTTAAATATACATTTCGGTGGTAAAGTTTTCCTTTAATGGTATTTAGATTGGGACTTAGGCCTGTTAGAAGCCCCATGATCAGCGACCCAACTTTCAGTATCAGGGTCAATATTACGCTCCAAAATACCTTGGTAATCTCATGATTTCATGATGACAAGAAAAAGACAAGCAAAGACCCAAGGAACCAAGCTTCACGGGCAGCAAAACAACCTCAAAATATCAGTGAACCCCCTCTATGTTTGACTGTAGGTATGTTTTCTTTGAAAATATTTTTTTTTTGGTGTAAAGAGATGTTGTGCTTCACCAAAAAATCCCATCTGTTCACACAACTTCAGTAGAATGGCTTGTTCAGAGGTGTTTTGGCCAACTCCAGTAACGTTTTCTTACATTTCTCTGTCAGCAGTGGGGCTTAATAGCTCTCCTACTGTATAGCGTCCTTTAATTGAGTTGTCAACAAATGGAGCAAGTTAAAACTTTGGTTCCTTGTATCTGAAGTTTAGCTTGAATCTGTCTGTCAATTGATTGAGGTTATATCCTTACAATTCAAAAAATTCTTCTCTGAAATCTTTGATCAGGCTTTGTCTTGCGTTCACATCCAGGATTTGCCTCAGTAACACTGGACATGAAAAGCACATGAATACTAAGGGCTCTGCTTCTGACTTGTGGCCTTGAATAAGGCCATATTGGCCATTTTCTGTCTCATTTCCTCTAACATGTCAGTGCATTTCTCATTCTACACAGCTGCATGTGAAACAACTTTTCTCAATTGCAACTGGCTAAGATTTGCTTCTTATATTGCAGTCAATTACTTTAATTACACATTAAAGGAGAAACACCTGCGTGAAATCCACATTTATTACAACTAAAGCTGGCCATAGACACAAAGATTTGATCGCACAAATCTCCTTTTGGAGTGTCCCAACATCGATCGTTCAGACAAACGGACAGGTTAGAAAATTTCTGACAGCTACCGATAATATCTCTGCATGTATTGCCGATCTGACGATATCAGTGGGAGTCTGTCAATACCTTTTGTCGGACCTAACTTTCGTACGATTGCTGTCAGGGGTAGAACATTGTCTGATATGTTCTTTTACTACTTTATTTGATCTGAATGGTTAGTGGCAGGTCAGGAGGTGGCACCCAACAAACGTTATGAAGGTAAATCTGCATGTCTATGGCCAGCTTAAGGGTAGAACTACACTAGTGCTTTTACCTGCAATAGCATCCGTTCCGGCGCGCTGAGTTGTATTGCAGGCGTCACGACGGACGCGCCAAATCTAAGGTAAGTAATTGGATGTTGTCGATGCATGCACTGGACACGACATGACGGTCGGATGTGAACGATGCATGTTGCGTCTTCATCCAACAGTCGTGCTGTGTCTGATGCATGTCCGACATTCCTATTATTTACCGTAAATCGGTGCATCCGACGTGACTCCTGTGATTCATCTCAGCCCGTCAGAACGGATGCTGTCGCAGGTAAAAACGCTTGTGTAGTTCTACCCTAATAGGGGGCACTAATTTATTCATATATTTTAGGAATATTTCTGTGGAATAAGATAAGAGACATTTTTTAGTGTTGTCCTACTCCAAACAAAATTAATGCATGTAGTTACCATAGCATTGCTACAAACCCATCTATTCGGGACAAAGACATAAAAGATGTTCAAGTGTTAGCAAAAGGATTGTGTGAAACAGTAAATTTAAAGATTAGTCTTTATACAGCCAGATTTATGGTATAATTCCTAGTTTAAGATCATTGATGCAGCTAAAACTAAATGCAAGCTAGCTTTTAGCACAAAGTATTTCCTCCTAGCTGATGTAACTACAACATGGTGAAAATTTCTGCTAAGTGTTCCATATTTATTTACAGATCTCAGAAAAGTCTAAAACAGCCAAAAGCCAAGGAGAACCCAAAAACCTCCATGTATTAAGACACATATTCAGTGGCCATTGTAACCACTCCCTTCCATATGCAAAAGTAGCTCAAAAATTATAGGTGTCGATACAAAACAGCGCAGAGGTTCTGCTGCAAAAGTGCCTTTATTTAACACGACATGTTTCGAGCAGCAAGGCTCTTTATCAAGTGTATATAAGCCAAACCAGTGTACAAGATGATGTAGCCTGCTCGCACAACCCTGGCCTTCAGCAATTCAGCGCCTGGTGCACATGCTTGACAAAGGGGTCTGACCCCGAAACGTTGCATGATTGCAGAATAAACACGCAAGGGTATAACCCTGCTGCCACTTGCCTTGTGTGCCAGTGTCTTTCTCGACAAACCAGTGTACAACCATATGCAAACTAGCACCTTTACTCTCCAAAAGTTCTCCACTCTATTGGCAGCAGGTGTTTGAACTGGCAACTTCTCCAACACTTCTTATGTCAAATAAAGCACGCTCTGGTCAAATAAACGTCAAATGACACAATGCAACACACCTAGGCTTTGCACTTATTCAACAAGGTGAAGACAAATTGTAATGAAACTATTTAGATTAGGACAACAAACCGCAATGTGATATAACAGTTAGGGCTAATTTATGGGCCTATGAAAGGAGGGGCCTGCCTCCCTTTTAACTTTAGGTTTATAAACTTACTTTGAAGCTCATCCAGGCTAAAAGCTGGACTTGCAACATATTTAAATTCCAGGGTTGGTTTATCTGAACACTGATCTAGGAGTACACTCAAATATTACCACCCTTTTCATGGGAGCAAAAGTCCTCGCTTTGTGTGACTACATGCACTGCTAAAGACAATGCTGACCTGCCTATGTAAACAGGTGGCTTTATCAGTTTGGTCTTTTCTTTAGAAAGGGACATAAGATACAGTAAATTGGATAAGGGACATGGGTTCAAGTTTGTTGGGGGTAACAGATCAGTTATTTCACAGGTGCAAAACTGTTGGAGGAAAATAATATCTGCGGGAGACTTTGCAACATGGTTACACCCCATTGTTGTTAAGATAACATTGCTTTGTCAGCAGCAATAACGCATTAAAGGGATATTTAAATACTGGTATATTTTTTATGTATGTTGTCACATGTAAATCAATACTGAAAAACTATATTATATTATTTGGGGGGTTTCATTAGCAAATGTACAGGTCAATGCTCTGCATACTTTTAGATTCAGGCCTCCTCGTGTACATAAACATTTAGGGGTATATTTATCAAAGAGTGAAGTTAGAGATCTCCACAGTCCGCAGAGTGCAATACCACCCCTTGCCATTAATTTCTATGGGATTTTTAAAGGTGTATTTATCAAATGGTGAACTTTTACTATCAAGCCACCATCGAGATCAAAAAATTGGTCAAAGATAAATGAAAATATAGCTGCTGGGTGGCGCTTTAGGCCTCCTTGCCCTAGATAAAATATGATGACATGAAACGTCCCAACATAGCTTTAGCCTTAGAGAGATAAGGAATGCAGAAGCCCACTGCACAAAATTCCTATGAAAATAAAAGATGCCTAATCTGCAGTTCCCCTTCTGTTGTTGCACTACCACCATATATGACAACCATCTGGATGCTGGAAGTTTAACAGCACCTGGAGGACCTCAGGATATGATTTTTAGCAGAGAAATCAGATATGGGTGTGCGTGGGTTAGGGTTGCCATCTGTCTGGTTTTGACCCGGGCAGCCCGGTTTTTGAAGGGCTGCCGGGGTCACAACTGCCTGCCCAGTTTTCCAAATTAGGAAAACCGGACAGGATTTCCTATGATTGACGCGCCGATCGGGCAATCGCCACATAAAAGCCCCGCCCCTGACAACAAACCTGCCCCCGTCACTTCACGGATCATTACTTTGAGGTAGGGATGCACCGAATCCAGGATTCGGTTCGGGATTCGGACAGGATTCGGCCTTTTTCAGCAGGATTCGGATTCGGCCGAATCCTCCTACCCGGCCGAACCGAATCCGAATCCTAATTTGCATATGCAAATTAGGAGCGGGGAGGGAAATTGTGTGACTTTTTGTCAGAGAACAAGGAAGTAAAAAATGTTTTCCCCTTCCCGCCCCTAATTTGCATATGCAAATTAGGGTTCGGATTCGGTTCGGTATTCGGCCGAATCTTTCACAAAGGATTCGGGGGTTCGGCCGAATCCAAAAAAGTGGATTCGGTGCATCCCTACTTTGAGGTTCCGCCTCCATTATGTTAAGGCTCCGACACCCTGCCCAGAGTTACAGGGGACAGAATGTGGCAACCCTAGAGTGGGAATATAAAGAATGATGGCTCACTGAGCCAAGTAAGGGCAGGTTAGAATTGGGTGCAAGTCAGTTTTCTGCCAGCATGCACATCAATACTATGTATCAATTATAAATGTGAAAGAACTAGCAGTTATTTAGTAAAGTTCGTTCCACCACACAGGCACGCTGCCTAGGAGTCATCTTAGACTCTCATCTGTCTTTTTCACCACACATTCAAACACTTGCAAAATCTTGCCGTATTCAACTGCGCAACATTGCTCGAATACGACCCTATCTCAGTTCAGAATCAACTAAAACACTGATTCAGTCTCTCATCATCTCCCGCCTTGATTACTGCAACTTACTCCTCACAGGTATTCCAACAAGTCACCTTTCACAACTCCAATCTATTTTAAACACGGCCGCTAGACTCATTCATCTAGCTCGCCGCTCAACATCAGCTGCTCCCATATGTATGTCCCTTCACTGGCTCCCAATCTCTTCTAGAATCAAATTCAAATTACTTACACTCACATTCAAGGCCCTTAATAATCAAACCCCTCCCTATATTTCATCTCTAATCTCCAAATACACTCCTTCACGAAACCTACGCTCTGCTTCTGATCTTCGCCTCACTTCTCCTCTGGTCACTTCTGCCCATTCTCGTCTACAAGACTTCTCTCGGGCTTCTGCTTTTCTCTGGAACTCTCTGCCACAAGCTGTCAGACTTTCTCCTTCCTTCCAAACTTTCAAGCGCTCCCTAAAGACCCATCTGTTTAAAGAGGCCTATTCGATGTACCTTAATTAATTATTGCTGTATCAAAAATGACAAATTGTTTATACAATCCTAATGTCTCAATTGTACCCTAACCTTTTAGTTTGTAAACCCTATTGTATTCTGTAATCCTTGTCTGTTATCCACCATTTATTGCCTGCTTGCTTTAACTGCAGTAAAGCACTGCGTATCTTGACAGCGCTATATAAATAAATGATGATGATGATGATGAAAGTTGCCCTTCCAGTATCTAATACAAGCATGTGGCAACATGGTGGCGGAATGATTATCAATGCTGCCTTGCAGCACTGAGGACTTACGTTCGATACCAGCCAAAGCACAATCTGTGAATATAAACTCCACTATTAATGATGTATAATGTCTGTAAAATGCTGCTGAATATGTAGGCACCATATAAAGAATAATAATGAATGTTAATGAATATTGCACAACCAATGAATGTAAACTATAGCTGCAACTACACTGCACATTCTAATAAAGTTACAGACAATCTGAATAATGGTCTAGGTTTTGTCTAGGTAATTTTGTCTAGGTAATCTGTATACTTATTTTTTTGTGTGAAATTCGGTAACACAAAAATGGCATTTTATTAAAGATTAAGGCACAGATTAAAAAAAAGAATGAAACAAAAAAAAACCTTTGTATTCTACATCTTCCTGAAATTATTAGTCTGTAGAAAGTATAAATTCAGCATTCCTATTCTGTATACCTCCCAAAATTGCTGAGGTAATAATCAGAAACAATTCTGGTCAGAGTCTTGTCCATTAGTGATGCTGCTTCCAGCTAAATCTCACAAGCCCTGTCAAAACTTGACTACAACAGTGTGTATTTTGGTGCATGGGTTACTTGGAAAGCATGTGTCAATCACATTTTCTATTATTTCCTTATAAAAGCTTGTGTGTGGCTTTTTTTAACTGGAAACCATTTTGAGAATCCGTTATACTTTACATTGCATTAGTGCCAGATTTCCCTTTCTTTTCCATTTCTACAGAAACATTTTATTCCTTTTTATTTGATTGGCATTACTGATTCTGTTGGCATTGTTTAGCTTAGTGCAAGCTTCCATATCTTCACAGGCTATCTGATCACAGTCCAAAATTCGGCTGAATAAAATGAACTGATTTGAAAATTACTGTCTTGTTGCTTGGAGCCTGCAGTGGACTGCAAATTGCTGGCTCATGCTGGAGCCAGTTAGAGCAGGTGACCTACAGCATGAGTCTGTTCATTGCAGCAGAAAAAAGGTTAGTTTTAGGAGTTTACATATTGTCACATACATACACAACTATAAGAAAAGAATGGACCAGATTTATAGAACATCCACTGTCGTTTAGCGCATTTTTTTTTCATATAGGCAGTTCTCCTTTAACATAAACACAACATGCATGCAGATATATATTTACAGGGTTGCAGTACTTTTTTTTATATCCCTCCATGACACCCAGGTGCTGTTCAATCAGAATTTTTATTGGTGTTCCAATTAGTACATTTAGCATATCGGTATGTTTTGGCTTTTCATCAATTTTATGTTTGTTATTTTAGTTAGTTATTCAGGGTCAAAAAATTGGTCACACCCTAAGTTGCCCATCACTGGCCTGGAGGGTCCATGGGAGAAGTAGGTTGTTCTTTTTTACTGGGCATATCTAATGTTAAACTGCAAGCTTGATATAAAAATAAATACAATCAAGCCACAAATATTAAACAATGTAATATTTAATTTGTACATTGACAGATAAGAGTGGCTAGAGTCTCACAGTACTATTTTCTTTCCTGCAAATATAATCCTGGTCTCTATTCTGCCCTCACGGATTTTGTTTTGGGTCAGACAGTAAGGAGAATTGCAGGTGGCAGACAGTAGCGGGTGGTAAAAATTTAGCCTCAGGGCCAGAGGGCTGGGAGTTGATAATAGGTCCTGATCACCATAAAAGTGCTCATAAGTTAACAATCTATGAAAGATGCAAAAGTCGTACATTGCATAAGAATTGTTTAATATTTTTCCCAAAAGGTATGTCCAACCAGGGACCCTTTTAAACAGCTGCTGAGGTTTTTTTTTGTTTTGCCCTGGCCTGGTGTGAGAGCCAGAAATTAATACATTCCAATTGATTGCATTTGTAAATGCCTTTGTCTTCAAAGGCTCATTTTTATGTTAAGAAAACACACTGCTGCCGTAGACACCACTATCCGCATTCTATCCCTCCGTAGTGCTCCCTCGCCATTTACCCATCTAATGAATGGCAGCAATTAGTAAAATGTAATCCTATCGCACAATCATTTTAATGCTTTTAGCACTCAGAAAAGTAAACATCAAATTAATACTGCTCAAGCCATCCCAGATCCTCGTTAGCAGCAAGCAATTATAGTTCAGCTCCTCAGGTGTAATTAAATGATTGCAATGATTTAGTTCTATAAATGCAAGTTAATTCATAAGCAAGCAACAAATACTCTGGGAGTTATTACCGGAAAAAGACGCAGCATAAGCTTCTGTGTACCTGGAAAAGCGAGGCGGTGCCCCCTCCTGCCCAAACTGGGAAAATAGAACAGGGGCCTTCTGTATTCCTACAAATAAGCCCCATGCCAGGAACCTTAAACATTAACCAATTCAGTATCCTAGCCAGGCAAAGTAAATGCTATAAGTGCATGAGTGCTTTTGTCCTTATAAATACCTTGCATATCAGGAGTGTTCATTGAAACTGTATGAGTTTCCCAAACTGAAACAGAAGGGCCCAAAGAACTTTCAAGGAAGCAAATCAATTTGGTTTATGTACAGAAGCTTCCTCAGTAGTTACATTTCTGAACCACTTGTCCAGTGTCGAATTGGGCACAGGTTGCTTATTTGTGTTACAGGATTACTGAAGATTTCTCACAACTCTTTACATCACGTTAAAAATGTCCAGCTAGCTGTGATAAATGCATGTGTTTTTTTTATTAAGCTGTTAAAAATGATCAAATCGGAATAAATAACCTGTGGCTCTCAAGCTATTGCACTGCTACAATCCCCAGCTGGAGGAGGAATGCTGGGAGCAACAGCACATAGTCAAGTGCTACACAATTTGAGAAGCACTCAAGTTTTCTAGGCAAATGTCACAATCAAAAGGCCTGAATGGAATGTGAATTTTGTGTACAAAGGTGGCCCTTTCATAAATTCACGTTTGCGCCACCACAGTGCATGTCTATCAAATGCATTCAGTTTTTTTGCAATTGTAGGGACCTAAATTTCCATTTATTAAATCAGAATTTTGCCCAAGTGAGTGGTGCCTCAGGCAGCAATAAACCCACATTCACCATTATACTAACTACACAAATGTGCCCCTAATTGTGAAACTCATGTATCTGTGCAGAGTAGCGCAGAGGATGCTCAAGGGAGCCATCTTCTGCATCTTGACTTTCTTCCAAGGACAAGGACAACTTACCTAACCTAACTCCTTTTAGGCCTTCCCTCTTCATGTAGGATATGTAAACTGATCTGCATCAGTGTACAGTGTGTGCTTTAATAACACAAATTTGTCTTTTTTTGTTTGTTTTTACAACCACTTTTACGCCTGAAAACTAGCTGCAACCAGGCTTGTGAAACTGCCTCCAATCCATGTAGAAAATGAACAATGTTGCCAATATCAAACATTTTGCAATTATTCTCAGAAATAATGGATGGCTACAATCTGGTTGGTGTGATAATATTGTGACAATTCAATTTCTACTCTACTATGTTGATTCACTAACGGGTTAATTTTCTCCAGCGTCAGCTTCGCACAGCTCGCACCAGTGCGAGCATTTCTTAGCGAAGATGCACTAGCGTTGGTTTGTGCCTAGCGGAAATTCGCTAGTGATCTTACGTTTAGGTCAATTTGCATAGGGTGGGTAATTTAAAGTTGTACATCTTTATTATAAATGTTGGTGCAAATGCTTGAAGTTACCACTTTTTATAACAAATGTCCAGGGACAAGAGAGTTAATATACTGCCCTACACATGAGCCCACTGTAAAATGAATGTTCCACATGTTATGAAATGTATGGAGAAAACAGTTTAGCCAAAAAAAAGTTTGTTAGGACTTTTGCAGGCAATCTCACTTCAAAAAACAAAAAGTTGCCAGTATTTTTGGAACTTTAATGCATTTTCGGCACACAGGATATGATGTAAGTAACAGAAGATTGAGAAAGATCAGGCTTCTTTTTAACACTTCGTCTGGTCTGAGGTGGCAAAAGAGGCGAAAGAGGTAACATTCAGTAAAATCCGCACTTTTCTGAATTTACGTAGTAACGACCTTTCACCAGAGCAAAAAGTTGACTGGCGATAGAGTGTGAACGAATGCTAGCGACGGTCTCTTTCGATATCGAATTGCCGCCTGTGACTGTTAGTGAATTGGCGATGTCACTGCAGGTGGCAACGCTGGCGAATTGTTGCTAGCGTTAGCCACATCATTTTTTAGTTAATCTACCCCTAGGAACCAAGTGGAGCCAAATTTCTGCATTTTATTGCCACTCTGGCAACTCCTATCCCGTGTACAATTAAAGAGACACACAGGAACATGCTGCAAGTTCTCTGTTCTCTCTGGGAATGTCAGCCCATTCCTTGCAGCTTTCTGTGCCACACTCTTGTTTTCTTATTCATATCTTGTACACTGTAAGTTTAATTAGTTCTGCAAGCTGATTATTATTCATGCTGAAAAAGTGATGTGTCGACGCATGTAAATTCTGTTAAATTACCGCCCAGATCCTGCATTGCTCATACTGTAATTTATAACTTCCTAAATTCCATTAATTTTTTAAGATGCTTTTAATAATGCCACCCAGTTATAGGGAGGAGGTACAAGGAGTGATCTGTGGTCCATGCGAGTTCCTGCTGGCTTTATGAATATTAATAACAGTGTAATACTGATTAAAGGGGCTTGAGCAGAAATCTCTATGAATCCCATAGCTCAACATGACCAGATCGCAGTCCCTTTATGAATTTGGATTCAGACATTAAACTGTGGGAGGGGAGCAGAGGGGGGCCGAAAGATTGAGCAAAAAAATGAAATTAATGATAGATTTGCTTCCTAAGGAAAAAGAAAACGAGATAGGCTAATGAATGAGACAATTAATACTCTCCGGTCTTGAATCAACACATCTGTCTATAGAGCTAGCTACCTTGATGAATGCTTGAGTAGGAGGAAGGATTACTATGTGTATAACAATGATCCCAGGACAGCTGCTGACAATGATCAGGGACATTTGGCAAGATACAGGAGATGAGTTATTGTCAAATAATAATTAATGTAGTTATGAATTGAAAGCTTTCTAATGATGCATTCCTTAGAATTATTGATTCAGGAACGGCTGGCTAATTTACAAAACAAATGTCAACTGGTTCCATCATCCAAGTCATCTTACGTCTGTGCAAGAATTTGACCAAGAGGGCGGCTAGAAGCAGGTAATGAGGAAATGGCTCCTAATCTTGTTTCTTCAGGGTTTGATTAATAAATATAGGGGCTGGGTACAACTATTCAAGTAGATTCAAGTATATGGCACTGCAAACAGGATTCCATTATATGGTGATTATGAATTTATATGTAAATGTGCTTCTAATTCAAGTAAAACAAAACTGTTTGGATACAGTGCCCCACAAAGGACTGCTTGGTAAACAAGGGTCTGTTGATCTTAGTAATGTTTGTACATGGGTAGGTAACTGGCTACAGGAATGGGTACAGAGGGTGGTTGATAATAGTACATTCTCTACTTGGCGTAAGGTTTCCAGTGGGGTCCCTTAGGGCTCTGTATTGGGTCCACTTTATTCTACTAATTAGTGTTTGCAGATGACACAAAACTGTGCAGCCCAATTAATTATATCTAGCATGTGGCATCCTTGCAGCAGGATCTTGACAAACTGGGCAATTTGGGCGTCTTAGTGGCAGATGACATTCAATATTGATAAATGTAAAATATAAGCCATTTATACTCTTAATTGCACTGCACTTGGCAAACCAACCTTTTGAACCTGTGAGCAACATTCAGAAATAAAAGGAGTTGGGGAGCAACAAAAGCACGAAAAATTCTCTTGGGTGCCAAATAAGTGCTGTGATTGGCCATTTGGTAGGCCCTATGTGGATTGTCAACCTATATTGAGGCTCTGTTTGGCAGTGCACCTGGTTTTTATACAACCAAAACTTGCCTCCAAGCCTGGAATTCAAAAATAAGCTTATGCTTTGAGGCCACTGGGAGCAACATCCAAGGGGTTGGAGAGAGCAACATGTTGCTCAAGAGCTACTGGTTGGGGATCACTGTCTAGATAATAAACTTGGCTGTAGCAAACATGCCAGTCAGCAGCTTATAGAGGGCAAACAAGGTTCAGAGTTGTATTAAACGGATCATAGATTGACAGGAGATGGGGGTTAATGCTTCCATTTTACAGAGAGCTGGTAAAGCCCCATGTAGAATAGGCAATACAGTTTTTGTCTCCAGTGCTCAAATGGGACATTATTGAATTGGAGAGGGTCCAGAGTAGGGCAACTAAGCTGGTAAATTGTATGGAAGGTCTCAAATATGAAGACTACATATAATTATAAAAGGGGATCATATAATAAACTCTCTAATGCTTTATTTACTAGTACTTCCAGAAGACACTTTCGATTAAAAGAAAGAAGCTTTCATCTAAATCATCTTCTAAATCATCTGGAAAGGGTTCTTTACAGTGAGAACTGTGAAGTTGTGGAATTCTCTCTTTCTGAATCAGTCATACTGGCAGATACATTAGATAGCTTTAAGAAGGGATTGGATGGATTTTTAACACGTGAGAAAATACAGTTATTGAAAATAGCTCTTAGTACAAAGTTTATCCAGGGACTGGTCCAATGGTCCAAGTTTATCTAGGGACTGGTCCAACTTTGCCTTCCTCTGGATCAACTAGCAGCTAGGAAGGTTTTATTTAGACATAAAAGGTTGAACTTGATAGACATATTTTTTTTTCAACCTAACTTACTATGTTTCTATGTAAAAGCATAAATCACCCATTCAAATCTAAAGGGACCACAGCTCCCCCTGTTGACCAGAAAAAATAGGAATCAAACTGCTGCTCTTTGGCATAAGCCGTCATCATATTTATTGTTTTTCCACAAATCTGAATATGCAAATTAGGGTTCCGATTTGGTTCAGTATTCTGCTGAATTATTTCTGGAAGAATTTGGCCAAATCTAAAAATTATGTATCTGCTGCATCCTTATATTAGTCTTCCATACATGTAAAGATGTTGTAACCAAAAATAAGTTTACCACCACTGCCCTGATTGGTGGTATTCAAAATTAAGGAGCCTGTTTCTATGACCCTTAATTAATCAGTTATATATTCAAAGCAAAACAAACTGTATTTAAATGTTCTCACAATTAACCTTTTTACCTTTTTTCCAATAAAAAGTTATATTCTAAGTAAAACAATTTTTCATATATAAGTATGGAATCTACTACTGGGGGAAGATTTTGTTTAAACATTCTCAGTGGACTGTTGATTTGCTTTGTGATTTGTGAACAGGTAGAATGTGACTTTATGTCAGGGTCAGATATTTCCTTATTTGGTGCAAGAAATATTTAAAAAAAATATATATGTTTTTAATTAAAAAGAAAAACAGTAAAAAAAAGTCCTATTTATTTACTGCTCCGTGCAGATGCTGTTCTTTTTAAGCCATTTTTTATCCACAGACACAGCAACATCTTTAAAGGATAAAAGCTGCTCCATTTGTTTTTAACAATGCCACTAGGTTCTTAAAAAAAATGGGTGAGAAGTTGACTGGAAAATTGAATCATTAAGGATTGATTTATTAATTTTTTTTTGTCCTGCTTTTATTTTTTTTTTTTAAATTCATTGTGTTTTTTTCTATTGAAAACTGCAATATATTGAAACATTTTAAAGGTTTTACAAATCGGGGGGGGGGGTAGAAAAAAAATAACATGATAGAAATGAGAACAACTTATTAATAAATATTTATATTAGCCCAATACATTTATGTGAATTGAATGCTCCTCACAACTAAATCTGCCAAAAACTTTTTCACAGATGAAAAAAATCAAAACCACCTATATAGAAAGCAAAGGGGAAACACGATTTTGCGGCAAAAAACATGTTCTTTCATGAATTTTATTATTTTCTAACAAATTTGTAAAATTTCAATATACAAATTTTATTTGGCTAAATTCTTTGTGGAGAATTCGGTATTTGGCGCATTCCAAAATTGTGTATTTGGTGCATCCTTACTGAATAATCCCAAACCCTCATGTGGAAATACAATAGAAAAATGGCTGATGCATCATTTAAACAGATGTGGGCCATAAGATCATCTATGCCAAGTCAGGAGGTTGGGGAATCCTAAAAAAGACTTTGCTGTGGGCACAGTATCTTCTAGTTCCACCACTAATCAAAAGGTAAATATGGCAGATTTGTATTAGACAAATCCTGATCAAATTTCAACCTGTTAATGGCCCCCCTTTCTGCATTATTAATAAAACTTGTTAAAGTTCTTTTTGGACATATGGCTAATTTATAAATATATTTATATATTTGGCCTCTCCTTTACACTGATGAATGGGAGGTGTTCGGATGGCCCTGTCACTAGAACAGTTTTAACCAGATATCCTGAAATTGGTGGCTCTGGGCCAACCTCACTAATTCCCCTTAATCTGAAAGGGCACAGCCTATGAAAACAATGTTAGCTCATAGTACAGTTTCCCCAGGGAACAAACAGCTTGTTATTGTAGTGTCAGAGGACGGCCAGTGCCAAGTCTGATGTGATGACATCCCGCACCTTGTAGAGATTCTGTTTCCAAAGTATACCACCTACTGTTGTGAGAATTTTAGCTAAGGTAGGTGTGTGTGTGTGTGTGTGTGTGTGTGTGTGTGTGTGTGTGTGTGTGTACAGGTCTGATTTGCTCAAGCTAACCATGTATGTATATATTGTCCAGCTTGTGTCAGGACGAAGAATCTATGAAATGACTGAAGGATTGATGATGAAAAATTTGAGGTCAAAATTTAAGGTCAGACGTGGCTAAACGTATTAGTATGGAGCAATTGTTTTGGCTTTACTTTATAAACTTTGATACACAACTGGCTGGAGCCAAAGTGGCCTTAATAAATGGGCAAAGGGGGCATTTATCTAGAGCCCACATATTCTGATGGCCCTGGGGCAGAGCAGATTTAAATCTGACATCATGTTCTCTCTTCTGATTAGCTCACCAATGTGTTTATGTCTAAAAGGTCATTATATACCCTTTAGCAACTGGTGTAATCTGCATGATTTTAAGCCTATTTTTAAACCGATTTACCTCTTATTGACCTTTACATGCTTTTATTGTTTTGTTTCTATCAACTAATCTCCAAAGGTGTCACTTAAACATTCTGTGAATATACCGTGAAATCTGTACATCAACCCACATTATGCAACGTACCTTTAATAGCCCTCCTGTCCTCATGCGACCCTCCATGCAGCGAAAGGAAACCGGCGATCGCAGATCATTAATTCATTTCATTTTATGTGTCTGCCTTTAAATTTTCCCTGATGCAAAATAACTTCAGTGTTACCATACGGGAAACGTGGAATAAAGTTTCCGCACCTTTTCAGAAAGAAGGAAATTTATCTTCGCTCATGATGTAAAGAAACCATTTAGTTCTGTTAGTAAATTCTAGCCGTTAATACCAAGCACATACTCTAAGGCACAATATTTCTTACACATGGGGATGGCTGAATTGCCAGTGATATGGCTCCCTGGATGCCACCTGTCCTGTTGTTTCTTTTGAAAATCAGGCTGTCCGGGTGAAAACTGCCTGCATGTATTTCCACGTAAATCAGAACTTTGAAGCTAATGGCATGGCAATCAATCATAGGCCTGTCCTGCTCCACAACATCATCTGCCCACCTGCTGCCAGGACCCCACCCGTTCAACACAGCAAAAGGTGGAAATTCTGCCCCCGGGGGTGCCGAGTATGTGAGGGGCTAATGTCACATACAGATTCACCAATGACCTGGTGAATGTGGTCAAATTTCTAGTAGCAACATCAAGAAGCCCATTTATCAAAGGTTGAATTTCGAATTCATGTGAATATACTCGAAATTCGATTGGGTGGGTATTTAAGAAAAAAATCGAATATCTAAAACTCTCCGAACTTGAAAAAAAACTTGAAAGCTAATAACGTCTTCAAAATGGTCACTGGACCTCTCCCATTGACTTATACATAAACTCGGCAGGTTTAAGGTGGCGAACAGTCGAATTCAAATTATTCCCAGGGTATAGCTTTGATCAATCTCGAAGTTCAAATTTGAATTAAAATTCGAATGGCGTTTGGATAATTCTCAATTCGAGTTTGAGAGTTTTGATTCTTGAAAATTCTAATTCCCCTTAATAAATCTGCCCCCTAGTTATGTGATGGTCAGTAAAAACTGAACCCACACCTGATCCTAACCTGCAAAACTTTAACCCAACCCTAACCCACAAGATTTTGCCATCCTAGGACCCACGCACAACCCATACCTGAGGCTTCTCACTGCTCTGTATGTAACTTCTGTGCATGCCTTTGATTCAGAATCTTCGGGTGCCCGTACCTTTGGTTGGGCATAATATTTTTGCCCAACAGGTGCCCTTTAATTAAGCTTTAGTTCTTGTTTAAGATCACAGTACAGTGGCCAATAACCTTGTTATACAGAACATTTGAAAATGTGCAGCCTTTGTTGAACACTCAAGGCCCTTGTTCTACCTGAATAAATGTATTTTTGATACCAAAAAAGCCAAATGTGAAAGCAGAAAAGAAAGATGCAACACGCAGGTATGCCCTAGTCTCACACTTGTGCAAGGGCAAGGAGTCAGAGGGTGGGCGCTTACGCTGTGCCACACAGAGGGAGTCCCACACACTAAGTAGTAACATGATAAATTGTTGCACCTGGGAAGCACGGCAGGGTGGAGCTGAGAAAAATGTCTTTGAGGTTATAAAGCGGTCAGACAGTGCTGTGCCTTTTGTTGATAATGTTTATTTTATATAAATAGCTAATCTGCCCCAACATAAAAGGTTCCATGCCTCCTAAGCACGGGAACTCTACTGTTTCCATGGCGGCTGAGCAGGCGCAGGCATGCTCCCCCGTAACTCACACTGCTCACATTTTCACTGAATTCCTTATGTCTTTATGAAGTTCCAAGCTCAGAAACCTCTGCTCATCAGGAATAGAAATAGCTGTGATGGTAGAAGTAGTTAGAAAAAGGTACACATAATAACTTATTATCACATCTAGATAAGGAATTTCAGAACTTGATTACGTTTACAAGATGCTCATTCTACACTGTTGGTAAAACTTCCTTTCCTCATGTCTCAGTGGATGGCTTTACACCAGCATCATTTATGTTTTTGTAAATAATGCCTAGCAAGCTCAAGATTATTTTAAATTAAAAAAATCATGGCTACAATCTATTAAATCTGTTCATTGGGCAGACCAGATGGTGACCTGTAAACCTGATGAATCAGGTTTAACACTGCTAATATCATGTGTTCATGAATGGCAGAAGCCTAAGTTACTGAAGCAGGAAGCATCTCCTGATGCTTCTCTTCTCAGTTCTTTCACTCAGTAAAACAGAAGGGGTAGAGCTGAACAGAGAAGCAACAGCATATGCTTCCTGCAGAAATAACTTAAAGGAGAACTATCTTGAAACTTGAATTTAAGATAAGCTTCACTGCTAAGAAATAAGGAACTTTCTAAATACAGCGAAACCTCGATTTTACATCCCCTGATTTTAAGTTTTCCCTCATTTCACATTGTTGTTTTGTGGTCCCACCTATATATTATGCATAACACATTTCCCTGATTTTACATTTTCCTGGATTTTACACCATTTTCTTAAGGTGCCATGAAAAAGGTAAAATAGGGGTTCTGCTCAGGATCGGATGAGGGCCGGGAAAAAAACGTCCCAGATCCACATGTTCCTTCCTGCCGCAACCACCGAAACATGTGGTGCATGCCTGCGCACAAGCGCACATGGTCGTCGGTGCAGCAGGGGGCTGGGGCTCCGGACAACAACCCCAGTGGGCCCCGGCCCCCCAGTCCGGCCCTGGTTCTAATGTATAATGAATTAAAAAATACTATCCCCCTCTCAGTAAACTTTCTCACTCTCTTAACGCAGGAGTCAGAGTTTCCTTTGCATATAGAATGTATTAAAGCTTACTGTTAAAATAACTGCAACACAAAGCTGCATGTAGGGAGACAGGTTGCTGAGAAGGGGGGTAGTGAGAACAACTTAATCATTTCAGAAACAGTACAGATTTTTTTCTATGGGATGAATCTTCACAATAGTTGCCCTTTAAGCTTTTACCTTTCTGTCCGGTTGCTGCCAGCGTGCAACAAAAGGGAAGAAGTTAGAAGCATCAAACTGCTAATATCATGAAAAAGAAAAGCAATTACTAATTTAAATTGCACAAGGGCTCGGAAGAACACTCAGAACAAGTTTACATTACTCAGTGTGGTTGGGTATATGTCCACTTCAAGTCTATTTTTACTTTACATGATGTATGAGAATCATGTTTTGGGCATGCATTAGTCTTCAGCACAAGAACCAAACCTCAATAAGCATTGAAATTCCACACAGGAAAAAAAAAAAAATCTGGCATCAGAATGTTCCTACTATGCAGCTGAGTGAGTGCAGAGAAAGAGTGGCCGATCACTGGATAAAGTTTCTGTCTGGTTCTGCTTTTTATCATTATTGTCTTTAAAAACGGTTGGGTTATATTTCATCTGCTGTATAATCCTTTCATATTTTAATCCACACACTACAATATGCTGAAACTCAATGTACTCGTTTTTTTGTTGGATGTTTCAACCAGTACGGAAAGTTTGCTGGGAAATGATAGCATTGCTTCAATGAATGAAAACAATTATTTGGATTCTCAAGTTCAACAAAAATCCATATAATAATTAATTTTTTCTTTTTACAGTCATTCATCAAGTGAGAACTTTTCAACTACTGAGAGGTGAATAATCCAGGTTCATGATTTATAACACTTTATTTGTGGCAGTAAAAAAAAACAAAACACACCCAACGTCACCCAGGATTATAGCAAAAATATATTTTTAAAGGGTACATATACCCACGCAACCAACAAAATGCAGAATTGTTTAAAATACCCTTCTGAACACTTTTTTCAATTTTCCTTTTTTAAATTCTTTTCATTTTCATGATAGGTTATCCGGAAACCTGCTATCTAGAAAGCTCCGATTTACATCATTTTATCCAAATAATCAAAAATGTTAAAAAAAAAAAAAGATTACCCTTTTCTCTGTAATAATAAAACAGTACCTTGTACTTGATCCCCACTAAGATATAATTAATCCTTACTGGTAGCAAAACAAGCCTATTGGGTTACATGATTTTCTAGTAGACTTAAGGAATTAAGATCCAAATTCAGAAAGATCAGTTATCCGTTGGTACCCCCTGCTGTTCTGTTCTGCCAGCTTAAATGGCAGTATACCCCCTTATTCAACATGAGTGCATTGAATAGGACTTGTGGTAGAGATACATTTTGCCATATGTTTTAATCATGAAAAGTTATTTCTTGATCTAAAAATGGCAAACAGGGAAATTAAAGCTACTCCATGTTTGGTCCTTGAGAGGCCAATAATTAGATTCCCAGTGCACAGACAATCTTCCTGCATTATGGACTCCTGCTAACAGAACAGCCATAATAAAGGGGAGGGAGGCTGTAAACTAGTAATCGAATTATCTACCTCACAAGGACCAAACATGGAGTAACTGCAGTTCCCCTATTTGGCAAAAATGTAGATTGTTTGTGATTTTAATAACTGGCAAATAATATGTTCAGAACGTTATGTTCAGGATGTTAAAGAAGATGCATACTGTCCCTTTAAGTTACTGACTCAGAAAGTGTCTTCTACTGCTTTTCGGCTTAGTTCTATTACTCCAGGACACTGTTACAGTCTATTGTAAACTACAAAGTAACCAACTGTGCACTTTAAAGGTCGTTCAGAGAAACAAAGAGGCTAAAGTTAGGGTAAAAGGAGACAAAAAGCCCAGAACTGAAGGTATTCACATACCTGATTTTAACATCGCCTTAAAAATCAAATATTTAAAACCTCACTGAATTATGGGCAGAAATATGTATATTTGCTGTCTGTGAGCCAAGTATGCATTCAGATCCACTGGTTTATCAGAACATAAACTGAGAGCCAAAAATCCAAATTTGTACAGCTTCCTTCCCAATTAATAGATGTCATCAGCACAACATACTGCATATGGCTCCTGACAAGTAGGACTGGCAAATGGATCAAAATAAGCAAATGGATTAAACAGATGAACGGATTAAAATGGTTTAAAACGGTTAAGAACCAGCCATTGTACACCAGAGACCATATAATTAGCAGACCTGGAGAAGACCTGACCTCTGCTACATTGATAAAAGAGTCATAACCAGAGAATGGAAAGGGATAAACAAATACTGCCTTCGATTAAATTTACAAATACCGTTATAACCATTGAAAGTGTGTAATGAACGTATATTGGAAAGTCATTTGGAATTACATTTTCTATCATTTTGCAAGAAATAGTTTTGGTGGAGTTCCCCTTTAAATCAACTGCTACTCACGAAGTATGAATACTTTTTAATTCTTCCACTCTGTAACAGGAGCATCACTGGGAGATGTAATCATCTCCTTTCCCAATAAATCTTGATACAATACTGTTACACCGTGATGAAAGTACGGTCATCTCAACAAAAATGTCAATTAAAAATAACTAATTGTGTCACTGTTGCCACAGTAGCTGTAGGAGTTAATGTGACAGTTTGTTTATATTTTCAGAGGGATATGAGGGTTTTTTATAGATGGCAATGATAAGCAGGGCCTCGCCTGCAAGTGCTTACAACTAGAAGAGAAGGTGTGTTTAACACAAGGCTTTGCTATTTACATTGATTTTACAAGATAAGGAAGTCAGCTGCTAGGTGTTTCCCTCAAAATAGGTGTTTCTAAGGAACATTAAACACATGGACGCAGAGAAACACAAAGTAGTCCAATAAATAGATATAAAGTAGAGCATGGCATCATGGGATTATTCATTAAAATTAAAAATATAACAGATCTACTGGGTGACTGTATCTAATACACACACAGCCACTTTCCTCCTTCACTCTCTCCCCTTTTCCACTTTCACATGTTCCCTGTCCTCTTCATTAGATCAAAAGTCCAACATGGGGCACTCCATATCAGCAAAAAAAATAGTAAATCAGACATCCATGTTTGGCTTATGCGCAGGTGACACAGATAGTCAGTGCTATGCAGTCACCCTCAGAAGGTTATCACATCTTTACAAGAAGTCTCACTGTTATCTACAGCATTCTGAATGAGGAAAATGATCATTGTAGCCTCTTCACTGACTCAATAAGGGCTCTTACAGACGAGCGTTTGAAGCTGCGCTCCCGTGTTCCATTTTTATGCGTTCAGCCGCAGGGGAGCGCAGGAGTAGATGCATTCAGTTTTTTTCAATGGGGCTGTACTCACACAGACGCATGTAGGCGCGGAACGCAGGTTGAGATTTTTCCTGCGTTCGGCGCCTACATGCCCCTGTGTGAGTACACCCCCATTGAAAAAAACTGAATGCATCTACTCCTGCGCTCCCCTACGGCTGAACGCATAAAAACGGAACGCAGGGGAGCGCAGCTTCAAACGCTCGTCTGTAAGAGCCCTAAGGGATATGGGAATCATAACACCTACCCTGCCAACCACTTATATTAATTTGGCTACTTTTTATTATTCATATTTCTATTCCGGCCCTCTGCTAGTCATATCCCAGTCTCTTACTTAAATCAGTATGTGGTTGCTAGGGTAATTTGGACCCTAGCAACCAGATTGCTGAAACTACATACTGGAGATCTGCTGAATAAAAAGCTAAATAGCTCAAAAACCACAAAACGAAAATGAAAACCAACTGCAAATTATTTAAGAATATCACGCTCTACATCATACTAAAAGTGAACAACTTTAACTTTATTATAAAAAAAAAACATGAAGGAAACACTGACACCTACTGGAAGAATCCAATAAGTAACAACAATTGAATCTGATGTGCTCCATGGGGCATGTTTAGAATGAAGGCACGCTAGAACTACTCACACAGACTTATATTATCATATCCCCTGGGTTCGGATGTGGTGTTGCGTGTTCCATGGTCCAGGTAAGCAAGCCAGGCAGCAGAACTATCAGAACCATGTGTAAATGGATTTGTTGCAAAGTCAAAGCACTGCTGGCCATACACTTCCCACACAAAGAGCATAGTGGCCAGCGGCGTAACTAGATATTACTGGGCCCCACAACAAATTATTTTTCAGGCCCTCAAATTGTTTAGTGGTTGACTAGTTTTACGAATTGTTATTGAAATTGTATATGAATTATGGCTATAATAAAATTTGTACTGGCTGGTGGTGGGGGCAGGAACAAAAGGGGCAGGCCATGATGAAAAAGGGCCGGCCCATGATGCAAAGGGGGCGATGACCAGAAGATTGGAAAAAAGTTACGTTTCCAGTGGATTGGGGGCGGGCCGAGAGTTTTGTTAAGGGTATAACAAATTTACCGGCAACTACATTGCCGCTAAATTTGTAATACCAGCCCTGGCCTTGGCAGGCGTTTTACCGGAGAACTTCAAAAGAGGCTGGCACAAGCCTGGACCCAGGAAGTAGTGAAGCCGGAGACAGATTGTAAAAGCGTTTAAAGAGCTTACATTTATTTTCCATGATTAAGAAACAGGCCTGACACGTTTACAGCGGTAAGCTTATACAGAATGCCTTTAAATGTAGCACATACTAGGCCTGTTTCTTAATTATGGAAAATAAATATAAGCTTTTTTAACTCTTTTACAACCTGTTGCCGGCTTCACTACTTTGTGGGGGCCAGCCTCTTTTGAAGTTCTCTGGTGTTTGACGCCCCTTGCTGAAGGTCTGGGGCGTGTGCACCCGGGCCCCACGTTTACAGCGGTAAGCTTATACAAATTGAATGCCTTTAAATGTAGCACATACTGGTTAAATCATCTGCCCAGGCATTTTACCGGCTAGGCCGGGTGGCAACCCTAACTATGGCCTCATGGGACCCAAATACCTCCTGGGGCCCCCTGCATCTGCAGGATCTGCTTCTTCTGTAGTTAGACCCCTGTGAGATTTTTTTTTAAAGGGGAGCTAACGCAAAAATTAAAATTGAATATAAGCTTCCTCATACTAAAGTAAGAAACTTTCTAAATGCAATCAATTAAATATTCTTTGTTTCTGAAATAATCAAGTTAATATTCACTATCCCTCTCTCAGCATCTGTTTCTTCTAAGCAAAAGGAGCCCCCTATAAGATATATTGGATCATTCATCTGACACCCTACTGCTGCATGAAGAGAGAATGAAGAGAAACAGGTTAAAGGAATAATGAAGATAAACTTGATTATTTCAGAAACGGCACCGAAATTTTAATTGATTGTATTTATAAAGTTTCTTATTTTGGTATTCGGGATGATGAAGCTTATATTACATTTTTGCGACAGTTCCCCTTGAAATACAGTCAGCAAGGCTGCACTGTAAGAGCTGTACCGTTGCAACAGGTCTAGTCACCTATAGCAACCAATCAGCAGGCAGCATTAACTGGTCACCTGTTTAAAAGCAAACATATGATTGGTTGCTATAGATTACTACACCCGGGCAAACATTGAACCATGCAGTAATTTTGTACTCCAATCAGGACTGGCTGCACTTTGTCGCCTGGCTGCCCTGATATCCGCTTGGCATAAAAACAATACGAAAACCCTCCCCGCTGCCCATATATTTTAGCGTCCCAGGCAGTGTTCCATCAGCGACAGTGCTCACATCAGCGCAAACATATTCATATAATGTATAGAAAATGAGCACTCACCTAAGTGATGCACCAGTGCACTCTCCCAGACCGGAAACCAAGAAGCCGGAAATTCAAAGAAAATCACGCTGGCACGCAAACTTATTGGGACCAAACGCCGCCTAGTGTATATAGGGGAAACTTACAGATTAGCGAAATATGAAACGCAGAAGGTTTACGCATTAAGTAGCCTGTGGAGTAACAAAACAGAAAACACACAAAGGAAACGTGTTATACTTTGTAGTTGAATTCTTCCGTTTATCATAATAACGTTTTTTTTCCTGTATCTCCACCGAAGTGCAGTTTGTCATTTAAACGCTAGTTGGCGCTTTGATTTACGGAGAAGCGTTTATTTGCGTTCCAGTGTGGTTTGTCCATCACTTCCTGCTTCCTGGTTTCCGGTCTGGCAACATGGGCACAGGGGGTGGGGCGGGAATGGTTGTGTTTAGTTCCTAGTGGGTTTAAAGACGGCGTACCTGTGAGTGTTATTTACTCTATTTCTGTATATAGATGCGTTTTGATTAACAGTTAAAATGTGTGATATTAAAGGGGTTGTTCACCTTTCAGTTAACTTTTAGTTTGACGAAGAGAGTGATGTTCTGAGACAATTTGCAACTGGTTTTCATTTTTTATTATCTGTGGTTTTTGAGTTATTTAGCTTTTTTTTAGCAGGTCTCCAGTTTCAGCAATCTGGTTGCTAGGGTCCAAATGACCCTAGCAACCACTCACTGATTTGAATAAGAGACTGGAATGTGAATAGGAGAAGGTCTGAATAGAAAGATGAGCAATAAAAAGTAGCGATAACAATATATTTGTAGCCTTACAGAGAACTTGTTTTTTAGAAGGGGTCAGTGACCTCCTTTTGAAAGCTAGAAAGGGTCAAAAGGAGGCAAATAATTAAAAAAAACTATAAATAATGAAGACCAATTTTAAAAGTTGATTAGAATTGGGCATTCTATAACATACTGAAAGTTAACTTAAAGGTGAACCAGCCTTTTAATACTATATCTTCCTGCAGCCCAGTGGGCTGTCCACCTGGGAATACTAGGAGCTGAAGCTGGGCACCCTGGGATGTAGTACCTTCCTCACAGGGAGTCCTGTTTATTAGCATATGTATTATAATCATTCAGTGCCAGTATAATAGAAGCCCTTATAACCAGGGGTGTAACTTCACTCTGGGGGCCCCCCTGCAAAAAAAATCTGGACCCTCCCATCCTTCTATGTCATGTTACCCTGACACCTTCCTTCCTGCAACTGTCAGAGAATTGATTTGACAGCATGGTTAGTGGGTGCTGTCAGGGTGTAGATCCTTTCGGGGCCCCTGGTTGCCATTCAGATTTAAAACAGGCCCTGGCATTTCGAGTACAGAGAGGCCCAAACAGCCCCCACAAGTCTAATAAATAGTGACTGTCTATGGCATCTTACAGCAGCCCCTCTGGCATTTACCAGAATATACATATTTCCAGTCTGGACTTGTTGCTGATAGGTAGTTACGCTGCTGCTTATAACCCCCCAGTGCAGAGAATCAAACATACGAATGGCTAACAAGCGGTTAATCCAGGCTGATGTTCATATGCAGCTATATATGAGTGCTTGCATGAAGAATAAGGCACGCTGTGATGATGTGGGCAGGGACAGCTCGGAGCATGAATATAAATGATGTCCCTGAGACTTAAGTCTTGTGACTGATGGTTTCTGTGACATGGAAGCTTGATGTTCACTGGAAACAGGATCTTAACTAGGATCCACAGCCAGGCACTGCTCTGAGCCTCTACGTCCTCCTGTTGCATATTGATGTTATTTAAACAAAGCAATGCATTATAGGAACATGCTACTCACATGCTATTGGCTGATGGAAAATCTCCTTTCTTTTTGCCCTCTTTGCCCCAGCTATACTGTGAACACGTGGAACTGCAGTAGTCCTTAACCCTGTGATTGCCAAAGCAGGTTGTAGTTTATATGGGCTGTACGGTTTTAATTTTGGCTTTGTATTCCCTTTAAATTATACTTAGTGGTGTTTGGGGCTCACTGAGCCTTATGAAAAACATATTATAATCGAATGTAGACACATATCATTATAGGACGTGGTTATTTTTTAAAGCCCAATAAGCCCACAAAGCACTAGCTATAATTTTACAGCATGTAATCTATAAAATACAAGGTTTCCTAATGAAGGAAATCAAATTCTGGGCAGCTTTCCAGTTTACCTTCATTCCAAACTTAAAGTTTCTCAAAACAGCAAACAGATTTTTTTATATTTAATTTTGAAATCTGACATGGGGCTAGACATATTGTCAGTTTCCCAGCTGCCCCCAGTCATGTGACTTGTGCTCTGATAAACTTCAATCATTCTTTACTGCTGTACTACAAGTTGGAGTGATATCACCCCCCGCCCTTCCCTCCCCTCCAGCAACCCATCATCAGAACAATGGGACTGACCTGAGACGGCTGCCTACACACCAATATAACAAATAAAAGAAAAACACTTGCTGGTTCAGGAATAACATGCAAAGTAAAGCCTTCTGAAATCAGAAGGCATTTACTTGTCTCATGCCATACACACAGCACTGCCTAAATACCAAAAACGAAAGTTTTAATTCTCTCATAAGGCATCATGGGCGGAGACATGCAAATCACTCCTTTATGTCCCTTTGGCCAACTATGCATCCACAACTGCTATATCTAGTATAGGTAAATCTAAAAACAACTGGACTTGCTGAGTAATTAGCAAGTCCAGTTGTTTTTAGATTTACCTATACTAGATATACCATGACCTGGATGAATGAAAATCTTCATAGTCACCCACAACTGCTGGTTTATAGCACAGATACAACCTAATGGTTCAGAGCCATATATCGAAACATATATCTTGTTAGATCTCATCAGTGCAACATATTGGCTTCGTAACATGGTTTCTGAGGGGGTAGGACTTGGAGAGTAGCGAAATGGAAAACCGGACCTGGTTAGGGTGAGAAGGGCTAAAAAGAGCCAAAAAGCCATCTATGCATCCAGAACCGCTGATTTATAGCAAAGATACAGCCTAATGTTTCAGAAACAGAAATTTTTAATTAAAGGGGGCATTTACTGTTAAGTTTAATTTTAGTTTTTTATAGACTAAATCCTTATTCTTAGCAGCTTTTTAGTTTGTATTTTTTTTTATAGTATTTGAGTTATTTGCCTTCCTCTTCTGCTTTTTCCAGCTTGGAATTTAACCTGCTATCTGGTCGCTAGAGGTCACAGGCCCCGACAGACAGAAAACTATTGCTCGGTGAGCCTACAATTTTATTTTTATCTTCACTTTTTGTTACTTATCTTTTTTTAGTCCCACTCCTATTACAGGCTTTCGTTTCAACTACCGCCTTGTTGCTAAGGTAAATTCAGCCTTGTATGCTTTGTTACAGATCTTTTAATCAGCTGCTAAACAAAAGGGTAAACAGGCTAATGTAAAAACCAAAAAAAGTAAAGTGTGAATAATCCCTTTAATTTGTAGGAAAAAGTTGCTTCAAATGACAATATATTTTATAAGACTAAAGCTCAGGCCTGGACTGGCAATCTGTGTGTTCTGGCAAATGCCAGAGGGGCTGCTGTAAATATCCATAGACAGTCACTATTTATTGGGCTCGTGGGGTGCTTTTTGGTCCTCTGTTTAGGCTGTTTGGGCCTCTGTGTATCTAAAATGCCAGGGCCTAATTTCATTCTCAGTCCAGACCTGCTTAAGCTGGCCATAGATGTAAAGATCTTTAAAAGATCTTATCATTATCGTGAGACCACGATTATTTTGAAACGATCGTTTAAATGTACGATTTGTCCATCAACTAAAAAGACCATTTCAGGCGATATTGCCAGGAAAACTGAGGGTAGCTGCTTGGCCCTGCAAACATAGATAGATTGCAGTGGGACCAATACATTTTTTTTAACCTGGCTGATCATTTTTCTGACAGATGTCGAACGAAAAATCGTAAGACGTACGATCGTTCGATTCCCACTAACTTCACGAAAATCTGACGGATTGGTCGGATTTCGCTAAAATCGGTCTTTCACCAAAGAAAAATCTTTGCTTTTATGAGGACCTTACATGTAATTTCTAGTCTTACAACCCCTGTAATCTTATATAATACAGGCACCAATCCAGTGGTATGCATGATGAGATTTCTTGCAAAAAAAAAATAACAGTTTGGACCTTATAATATGTAACATGATAACTCCCAAATACACAATTTTATGTAAATGTATCGATCTCCATTTTTGTATATAAAGTAGGCCATTTTCCATTTTACAGGTAAGTTACCTATCCAACACAGTATCTCCTAGCAGTTTTTATAAACAGCTCTAAGCATGAACATGACCATAAGACTTGCTATTTGAGTTTGTCATTGATGTGCTGCATAGAATGACCCAACCAAAGCACACATTTCTAAATATAAGGCAAATATACTAACGAAAAACTGATAGATATACACTAACCAATTAGTAGTTTCCTGCAGCCAACTTTAATAATGAATCCATTTTATTTTCCTCCTTTTTAACTTCATAACTTCTTTATAATACCCCTAGAACTCATAGCAGGATGGCATAGTGGAAATTCTATGTAGAAATACACCCAGGACTCATAGCAATAAAGTTGACTGCGCCACTGTTTCTAATTTGGTCTGCCCATACATCATGCCATGTACATGCGTTAGGGTGGTGTGACGCGCCATCCAAAAGAAAGGGGAAGCCAGCAGATCTTGCAAGTTGGTCTCCATGACCATGAGGGTGATGTGATCGGATCCGTGATCACATCGCATTCGCATCCAAACCACACATTTTTTTACTGTGCAGCCAAGAGGACCAGGCCCCTCCAATTAGACGGGCCCTTGGCAACTGCCTAGGGGCCCTAGCGGGTAATCCTCTGCTGGAGAAGATAGTTTATTTTTCAAACTGATTTTAACACTCCTAAACATGAAGATATATGCCCCAGGGGCTACCTAATGCTAGTTCATGCACAAGAACTGGGAAATCAAAGTGCGCACCGCAAACCTTTATTTAATACCTATTAAAGGACGGCAAATTGTTTGATTTCTTCCTAAGCAGGTGTTAAATGCATGATCAACAGTTTCATAGACCTTGACCTAATCAGAACAGCTTAGCACCACGGTGCCCACTCCCTTATCCTGGGCAGATTACTACTCTGTTATCATCCATAAACAATTTAATCGCTACCTCCTCTCCCTTTGGAATATCCTGTCGATATTTCCCAATTAAAAGCAGCGTTCAACACTCTTTACCTCTTGTTTATATATTCTAATCGACGGGTGAACCAGAGGGGAGTGAATAACCAATGCAAGTTTAAATAATTCACTTTCCCAGACAAGTAGGGACAAATGACAAACTTTTTTGTAGTAGACTCACTTATGCTGTAGTTAACAAATGTTGTGGTAGATAAAGATTGGGACTTCTATGTTTTGTATACCCTTCTTCCTCCTCTGTGTGGTGTATATTTTATGTGGCCTGTTGTTCACATATGGTAGACACTCCCAAAAAAAATAAAATTCTGTGGGAATTTTAGGAACGGCTGAATTATTGAGACATATTTGGTTCCTCCCTTCAGCCAGTTGTACAGTTAGAGTAAATCCTCATTGAAGAGTTGTAGCTTCTCCCACTTGAATGGTAGGATGTGTTGTTTATCAGCAGCAATGATCATACAGCATTTAGTGATTTCCCCCTTCACTAGAAATGTTTTATTTGATGCCAAAGATTTGTGAACCTTGTCAGTTCACCTGAAACCTCATTGATTACCATTGATCCTGTCATTGGAAAACATGTTTTTTTTCAAAAAGCATCAGTTAATAGTGCTACTCCAGCAGAATTCTGCACTGAAATCCATTTCTCAAAAGATTTTTTTATATTCAATTTTGAAATCTGACATGGGGCTAGACATTTTGTCAATTTCCCAGCTGCCCCTGGTCATGTGACATTCTGCTATTATTTGGACTTCTTGAATATTTGTTCAAAAAAGGCAACATTTTTCAGATGCAGGCTTAAAACAAATACGTAGCACAAATATATAATAAGTGCTGCATGCATTAAAATATATGACCCAGGTGCTACTTTAGCCATAAAAATCGGGAAATCAAGGTACACACAGGGAACCTTTGAAAAAAATCTTGATTTTTTTTAAATACATATTCAAATTGTATTGTTATTGTTTCTTTTTATTAAATATCTTTCTATCCAGGACCTGTTGTATTCATATTCCAGTTTCTTATTCATATTTCTGCCTGGTGGCTAGAGTAATTTGGACACTTTTCTATGTGAGTGCTTTTTTTTGGTGGGGAAACCTGGCAAAATGTTTCAACCATGGATAATCCTGGTCATTCAGCTCAACGACCAAGTTACTGTCTCTGTAGCTGATATAGTCACATTAATGTAGGGCCCACATCCCATAGATACAGTCTTTCACTATGGGACTGGTTCACAGAGGAAGGGGGTATTCAGAAACAGACCGCCTGATTACATTTGGCTTGCCTGTGGTATTGGATAAGATTTTGCTATTAATTTAGGTGCCCAACTTGTGCAAAGGCAAGTAAGCAGCCAACCACCAGCTGTTACAGAGTTCTATATCTGTGAATGTAATGGGACTTTTGTAAATTGTTTTTATAATAATTTAAATTAATATTGAAATAAACTCATTATAGTTGAAATCTTTTATTGTGGCACTGAGGAAAACAAATCTTCCATGGCATAATATTCAACATATTTTCAAGGGCAGACATAATTTTTCTAAAGCTCTGCAAGCCAGTCATGTCTTTCACCTTGTGACAAAGTGAGAAGATTAACACAGTTGTTGTTTGTACAGGGTATAAAGCAATGCAATTATCTTAATGAGCACAAGAATAAGATAAGGTGGTGTTGGAGCTGTAAACCTTTGTCCTGTGTGTACATTGACAGATAAGCTATGCCTTGCCCAAGATCTCGCCACCTGGCAACCTCTCCATCACAACCGCGCTCACTGCCTTTTTCAGTTACTGCTAAACAAAAAGATCAAAGGGAAACTATTATGAAAAGAATTGGAATAAATCAGGTTGGAGTGTGTGTTTGTATGGATGAAAACTGTGTGTTTAGTCACAAAAGGAAACACGTTCATAGAATTTGGTGATTTTCAACAAAGAGGTGTTATAATGGTTAGCCATCTGTCAGGGTTACTCTGAGGTGCTTTAAGTGCTGTATTTTTAACAACTTGAAAACAAGGCACCAGAGTACCCAAAACAGCCCCCTTTTGACTTGAATTGCTAGCATGGAAACATGTCAGGCTATTACCATTCAAGTCTTTGGCGCACCTGTGTGCCAGCACCTCTCATGAGTGATCTGACTCATGGAACTCTTGTACAGTCAGATGACTCCTACCATATTGTGCATGGGGTTAAAGAACTCTGCCAAGAAATGGACAGGCAACACTTATGTGTAGTTGATTGCCCTGTTTACAGATTGGTTGAATATCTTGAATGTTTGTCCTTGTGGTTAAGGGTGGTGGCAGACTGGGAGATTAGTCGTCCAGCGTCAAATCTTCTCTAATGCGGGTGAATAATCTCCCTGAAATGCATACGTAATGTTTCGGAATTCCAAAGTCACCCGAAGTTTCCTCGTAAGGCAACCTCGGACGACTTCGGAAAATGATTCGCTACATATTCCATCCCGCTGGCGAGTCGCATTCTTCCCGGCTTGAAGGCATTTCAGGGAGATTACCCGCATTAAAGAAAATTTGAGTCTGGGCGACTAATCTCCCCTCTGCCACCACCCTAAATGAGCAAAATATCTGGCATTGCCTTTCTACATATTGCTGCTTCTAATCTTGGTTTCCCAGATGTTCCCAGATAAAGAGTTAAAGTATTCAAACAGTGAAGTTGCTTACTGTGACATTAGCCTTAGAGGTGAAAGCCTTGGTCCCCTACAGAGGTTTCCCATCCCACACCGTACCACTCACATGCTCCATTACGCCCCTTCTCCCTTGGTACCTTATGATAACAGACAGTGGGGCTGACAGATGCCATGCCAAGCTGCTTGGCTTCCTCTTTCATACTTTGTAACGGTTTGCTAACCAGGAGCATATAGCGTCGGACTGGGGGTGTCAAGGGACAGTCGGGGCTGCGAATATCCACATGCAACCCCTTTTCTGCCACCATGCTGCATATATTTTACCACCTTAACTTGCTGCTTTGATCAAGTGAGAGGGGCAGAGCAGCCAACCCCCTACTTTTTTGTGAGTTACCAGATTTTATGGTCTGCCCCCCCCCCCGGTCTCCCATCACTCTTACACATTTACCGATTTCTGATTTTCTACGATTAGAAAAATCATATGTGCACATTGTGGCTTCTGGAGACATTGTGCACATGCATGTGACGTCATTTCTGCTGATGCAAGGTCCACTTACATCACAGACCCCGGCAGCATCTTCTAAAAAGTTGACAGCTTTTAAGGGGGGTATTGGAGCATCCACAGTGCCATGTGGAGTGGGTTCACTCCCCCAGTATCCTGCTAGCCCAGTCTGACTCTAAGAGCATGCACATTTGAAGCCTGGACTAGACTAGACTAGAAACCACCAACCTGTTGTCTGTTTTTATTAAGTATGGGGTGGTGCAGTTATGGGGGTTACACTCTGCAGGGGACTGAGATTGTGTAAAAAGATGTAATTCTCCTTTAAGACGTGGAAAGTCTTTATCATTTTGTAAGCACGTAATTCTTGGCTTCAGGGTAAAACAAACTATAAATGTAGTTAATATCTTTGTCCAGCGGATTTGCTGATCATCCACTCCTAAAGGTTAGAAGGGAGTGATTGATTTCCAGTGAAATGCCCAGGGATGACATGGACAGCAATATCAACATCTGCTTGATGAAATAGGCAAAAGAATTCAGAAGTGAAACAAACTAAACTGTAAAAGACATACAAGAAATGATAAACAAGCCAGAACTGATTACTGGGAATGGAGAAATGAATAAACAAGGAAAGGTGTAAGAACTTGGGAGTTTGTACAATTACTTTGTAGACCGTATTCACTTTGCAGTTATTCTGTCACTGTACTGTACTGAGGCATTAGGGTATCAGTTGTTTGGGTGAGGTTTTTTTAAGAGATATATGGGTGCTGTTTACCCAGTCATATTATGAGCTCCCTTTGCCACTCTGTCAGGGACAAGTACAAGGATACATTCCACTAGTTACATTTATAATGTGCACTTGTGTAATAAAATATCTGAGTATTACAAGGCCAGTTTCCCTTCAGTTTCCCTTTCATGAGATATTATTGCTCTTGTGTTTACGCGGTGTATTTCTTTCTTTACAAGAAGGTGTTGTTATCAGCAATCACTCATGCTGTGCCTGTCTGTAAAATAAGACTATTTATGTTTTAATGTAACAACTAACTAGGTTTATTAGCACTTCCCAGAAATCAGGATACAATGCATGAGGTTGGACCTAACATCAAACTCTCACCCTGACATCCAAAGATAGAGTCCATGACAACATTGGACTTAAACATTATAGCCTTTTCGCTCTCACCTACTACCTGTTTCTTCTGTGACCTTTACCCGTGTTAAAACAACACTAGTAGTTGGCAGTTTGAGGGCCACAATTATAACCAGAAGATACATCAGATGGGACCTCTTTGCATTGCACCCCCACAGTCTGGTATCCTGCTGTACATAATGGAATCCTACCATATATTAGCTAATACAGGTATACGACCTGTTATCCAGAATGGTCGTGAACTGGGGATTTCCGGATAACGTATATTTCTGTAATTTGGATGTTCATACCTTAAGTCTTCTAGAAAATAATGTAAACATGAAATAAACCCAATAGGCTGGTTTTGCTTCCAATAAGGATTAATTATATCTTAGTTTGGATCAAGTACAAGCTACTGTTTTATTATTACAGAGAAAAAGGAAACCATACAGCTAGGGATCCAGGATTCAGTTTGGGATTCATCCAGGATTTGGCCTTTTTAAGCAGGATTAAAAAGAAGTCACAAAATAGTCGATTTTGTGCATCCCTACATCCAGGGGTGATCCTGGCCCCTCCGCCGCCTGAGGCAGCTGCCCCCCCTCTCCCGGAAATTCGCTCTTAAAGTACCAGGAGCAGCATTTTTGCTGCCCCTGGTACCTAGTGGGGCGCTGCCGCCTGAGGCGACAGCCTCAACTTGCCTCATTGGCGAAGCACCCCTGCCTACATCAAACTCTTGGAGGTTGACCCCAATTTATCCCAGAAGGTATGATTATTTTATTATTCCAAGAAAAGGGGCAGAGAGGGCATTATGATTAAGGTGCAGACAGCAGGAGAGGAGAGATATGGAATAGTGTGGAGAGGAAGCAGAGTTGGCATGGAGATCAGGGAAGAAGGTGGAGAGGGTATAAAAATCAGGAAGAAGGGCCACAGAGATTGGGAAGGAGTAGAAAGGGAAAGGAGATGAGACAGAATGGTGGCAAAGAGAGCATGGATGTTGGGAAAGTTTATGGCAGAAGCCAGAGATGTGAAAAATTAAGTGGGAATTTATATATATATATATATATTTTTAGATAGAATTGACTGAATTTTAATTTTAATCATTATCTTCATTTTGTCTGAGTGATATCTTTCTGATAACTCATTGCACTTAGCTTTTTTTTTGTAGGACATCTGGAGGTATGTTCAGGTCCATGGGCCAAAATGAACTGACTCTCTCATCATTCTCTCCACTGCATACATAGTAGCTAATTAAAATAAATCACATCTACATATTCATCTACCAATCCTCATCTCTCAGTATCACAATAATTTGCTTTATTTGCACTTCACATCTAATTTTGCACAGCATCTTATTAAGGCAGTTCCCCCATAATCCTCTCTTCCTCTGAGCAGATTATTTTGCATAATTAGTGTCAAAATAACTGGAATAGTGTGATCAGTCTCCGGTATTGCAGTTGCTACGTGGTCCTATTGAACCAGGTCTGGAGGCTTTTTTAGAGAGGGCAAAAGACCACAGTAGTGCAACGGTAGCTCTAGGGACCATACTCACAGGGAGTTCGTATATTCCCTCCCTATGGTTTTATTCTTATAAGAAATGCATTTTTGTAATGAAGAAAAAAGACTGAATTGGAAGTTGGCATCCAGGATGGCTGGATATGTTTCACAGTTCTGCTGTGTAAAGATGTAACAAATTAAGACTGGTCCTTGGAAAACAACAGCACCAAATGTCCATATGTAACAAGCTACCCTGTTACCGCACTTGTGCCCTTATCTAATGGCTGTCAGACTGGATGCATTTTGTTAAGTCACAAAACATATTGTAATATTAATATCATTTTCACCTGACAGTTGAACAGAGGCCACAGTTGCCCATCAGAGTGTTAAGAATGGGCAAGAGCTCCAATAAAATGCATTTCCTTTCAGCCATGAAAATCAGGAAGGATCTGATTGCAGGCTGTGAATAGGACCATTCATCCCGTATTGATATAAATTAGGGTAGTGAGAATGAACTAGTTATTTGTATTATCTGGTGTTTATATAGCACCAACACATTTCCACAGCACTTTTAACAGATTATTCCATTCACATCAGTCCCTGCCCCAGTGGAGGTTTTTGCATGCACTGCTGCAATACAGTTCCCAATGGTAAATAGCACATATGTGATCAGTTCTGTACTAGGAATTATGCACATTGAGGGTGCTCACTGCTGCTATTAAATAATCTACCGGTAAAGCACCATTAATACAGCCACTAATATACAAAACTGTGGTACAATACAAAAAATAAACACAATACAAAACAGGTATGGGATCTGTAATGCAGAAACCGGTTATCCAGAAAGCTGAGAATTATGGAACGGTTATCTCGCATAGACTCCATTTTAATGAAATAATTCAGGATTTTAAAATATATTTCCTTTTTCTCTGTAATAACCAAATACTACCTTGTACTTGATCCCAACTAAGATATAATTATCCTTATTGGAGGCAAAACAATCTTATTGGCTTTAATTCATGTTTAAATTATTTTTTTAGTGGACTTAAGGTATGGAGATCCAAGTTATGGAAAGTTCCATATTCTGGAAAACCCAAGGTCCTGGATAATAGGTCCCACAGCCGTACAATACAATAAAAAATGTTTTTTTGTTTTTTTTTAATTGCGTTTAAATACTGTTTTTGGGGGTTAATTCTCATTGCTGGCAAGTGTATCCGCTGCTTGTGGTTTCTTTTGTGCCTTGATTTCGCACAAATTGTGGTATGTATCTTTACTTGGTGATATTGTTGTGTGTGTGTGTGTGTGTGTGTATATCTATATATATATATATATATATATATATATATATATATATATATATATATATATATATATATATATATTACTCCCTTCCCTTTTTTGTACCTGTATTGATTGTGATGTTTGTTACTCCATATATTCTATATATGTAATTCATGTGATGTAGTTGTATAATCACATTTACTTTACAGTGCTACGCAATATGTTGGCGCTATATAAATACATGTTAATAATAATAATAATAATAATATATATATATATCTTTGATAGATAAATGAGAGACCTGTATGTGCAAAAAATATATATAAAGATTTTCTTATATTTCATACCACTGTGTATTTGCAGTTTGTGTGAAAACCCAGTATTTGTAAAATTGTGTATTTTGGTTACTCTGTGGGGAGTATTTTTGGGTTATTTTGCACCTCTTATCCATGTTATTCTTAATTTTTGGAGTGCCCTCCCTTGATCTATATATTTTTTTTGTTTAAATACTTATTATAATTCAGATGAGTAAGGGGACCTGTAAAAGAACATTTCAGGATAAGCATTTATTTTAGTGCTTGAGCCCCATCTAGTGGTACAATTGCAAATAAACAGGAGGAATTAACAGGACACTGTATGCCTCTTTTCTAATATTTAGTGTCACTCAAGGTAATTGTGAGTTTTCCACCTGGGCATTTCGAGCCCTGTGGAAAAGAGTTCCAAATGCAAAATCATTCTCATTCAGTTTGAAAAGCAATTGCCCGAAGGAACCCTTTCACTTTCAACTATTAAAAGGCAGGGGGTCTTCCATGGGCTACAGTTGTACTCAGATCTGATAGCACTGTTATTGCTTACATTTCTGTTTAGTTCCCCTGCTATTTCAGACTCTCTTTCCAATCACTGCCTGGTTGCTAAGGTTAGTTAGACTCTAGCAATCAAATAGCTGCTAAAAATTCCAAACTGGAGAGCTGCTGGACAAAAAAACCTAAATAATTAGAAAGCCTCTAAAAATAAAAAGTGAAGATCAATTGAAAATTGTCTCCGAATATCACTGTCTGCATCCTGCTAAATTACTAATGGAGTTTGTTTGATATGTACTTTATTATGACAGGCCCACAAACTAAGTTAAAGGTTTGAATACTTTCTGAACCAGGTATAACTCTGTTAAATTTACTATGAATTAGGCAGAGCAGATCATGTTGGTTTTTAGATATTGATATTATAATCAGTAAAGGTAAAAATTGAATACAGGCAGCACTGTATTCTTAAGAGCAGACACTGTAACTGCACTCTGTCAATTTCACAATAGAGGAAAGTAGTGTGCAAACAAATGGAGGATTGCACTTTGCTCGCTTCCTTGGAAGTTGTAAATGACTCCAACTGGCTGTCTGTAATTGACATGAATTTTTCATAGCAGAGAATAAATTGTTCATTCAGGGATAAAAGTGAATATGGAGCATTTAAAAAGCAATATTGATACAATATCCTGTTCCTATGCACTTAATTGTTTGTACACATGTTTCACAACATATCATTAGTATAGAGTATGGGAGGGATCTGCATTGTATTGGCATTTGCCAAGGAAGTATATTACTGATATACAACAAAGTATCATTTCGTTAGTCAATGTAAAAAGGTGAGTTTTATGTAACAGGCCTCTCATTTGTTTTTTTGACCCTCCCTCTGTAGGCTAAATGCTTGTACTTTGATCTTAAAAAGCATTCCACTGAGCTCTAGCCTTGTGCCGTGACTGCCGACTCTTAAATCACCATGCCTTCTCCTACCCACACCAGTTTTTGGACTGAAGCGTCTCAACAGGTCCTGGCAGGTGGATCTGCAGGTAAGACAAGCTGAAAAAGATTCTGTAATTCTGCACCGTTGTGTTCATCAGTATTTAAAAACAGATTTATATCCAAGGGAAAAGTATCTGATCGGGAAAGAATTAAAGCTTTGAACCAAACAGTTCAGATTTCATGCCACGTTGTGTTATCATCATAGAATTATAATATTGTCCACACACATCAGGTATTGGGGAGGAGGTTTAAAGAGCAGTGCAGTGGGACAGTTAAAAACAGTATGTTATGTTAAGTCTGAACGTAGGGCTTGCAGTCATAAAAATGCACAGGTGTAACACTAGGAAAAACAACAGTAACAATGTTTTGGTTTCATCATTTTAATGAGTAATTTAATGCTGGGTTTAGACAGATTTGGGCCAACCGGTGACCCACGCAGCTGATTCCCAAGCAGGTGGAGAGCCTAATTCCTTCTAGAAATATCACCTCCAGGTCCAGTCCCCCTCCAGTATTAATTGTCCAGTTCATCACCATATGACCTTGGCCTTCTTCTTTCTTTTATAAACGAGATTCCACCTCCTCTGGTGACATCAGACATGGGTGGGTCAGGCAAAGATTTATAAAGTGTGTTGGCACAGACAGTTGAGTCTGGAGTGCATGGGTTAAGGCTAGGCATCACTGCGGCAGATCAGTGCATGGTTGCTAAGCGAATGTGGGCCCTAGCAACCGGATTGCTGAAATTGCAAACTAGAGAACTGCTGAATAAAAAGCTAAATAACTAGTGCATTTTCGGATGCAATCACCATTTTTTCCTGCAATGCAACTGCATAAAAATGGATGCAAATATGTGTGTGCTTTGCTGTAAATCATATGTAGTTGCATGTACCTGCTCTCCGTTTCAATGTTCGTCAAGTGAATGCCAACTGCACCCGATTCTTTAGCCGCAAGGGAGCTGTGTGCCTATTGATGCAGGGTGCTAAGAGAACCCTGGAGCTACCGCCGGTCAGGAGCTGACTGTAACTCCAGGGCTTGTGCAGCGATGTGCTTCAAAAGACAGTGCACAATTAGGATTGGAAGGCAGAGAGGACTGATCACCACTGAGCTCAATTATATGTAAGTGCACTGAGCACATTTGGATGTAAGGATATTCCTTTAGCTACTTTAGAATTTTTCTGTGCTGTCCCTAAACAACTCCATTTAAGAGGGCTTTTTCTATTCACATATTTGCAGAAGCACACTGGGCATATCTTATAATAGGGAAGAGCTTGCAGAGTGAGGGAATATTTCCTTTTCTGCAGCTTCAAGTAGTAAAGTGGACTTTGGAATTTGCAGGCCTGTAAAGTGGTTTATGTATCCTCCTCTGTCTCTGAGCAGATGTTTAACTTTTTCTGTGAGACAGGGGATCCGTTAGCTTTCTGCTTCTCCGTTAAATCTGGTATTTCTTAATACAGCATCTCAAAAGATTTCCGTAGTCTCAATAATTACTAGGGATACACAAGTTTTAATGTCAGTGTTTGCAGTACAGTCTGGTGGGTGCTTGCTTAAAGCATATGCAGAGACAATAAGACGTCCCTCCTATGTCAGCTCTTAGCAAATAGTTCTGGAGGATTTGGGAGCCCTGGTATTGAGTGAGGAGTGAAAGTGTCCCATGTTGAAAGGCATGTTAAAATTGTGATGTCTCTCCTGCTATAAAGGCAAATCTCAACAACAAATGGGCCATACAGTGCCTTGCAGGGATATTCTGACTACTTCTCTCATTTAACTGAAAAACAAATTTTTCACTGAAAATATTTTCACAAAACACTTAAATTCACATTAAACTTTTGTAATGCTAAATTATTTCGTTAGAAAAAAGTCTAATCATAATCAAGTATGCTGTTTACATAAGTACTCAGTACCCACACTTTAATAGTCTATAGAGTTGCCTTTTACAGCAAAAACCGCTTAAATGTTTTGGGGTACACGTATATTAATCCTAATAACATGGAACAAATCAGCCTGGAAGGCAAATCACACTAAAATTGTTTCTCCTGCAGAGGTGTGGGCTGATAGAGTTTGCACTCTGGTTGGGGGAAACAATTTTTAATATACATTGGGGATTAACTCCTGGTTTGGGCATATGTGGTGTGGCACACAGATTTGTGTAATAACTTCTACTCGTTATGCACATACGTGCGACAGACCAAGCATGCTGCGAGAAGAAGTCATTATGTGCATGTGCGCCCTCCCGGTGCGGGCAGCCTAGCGATCATAGGTTTCATTTTAGAAATAACCATTGTTTTCCCCAGCGCTGGCGAAAATACGCCTGGCGAAGTGTGGCGAAGTTGCGCCTGGCGCAACTTCGCATCTTAGTGAGTTTGCCCCTAAGAGTGATTTGGACTTCCAGGCTGATTTGTTCCATGTTATTCAGGTTGGTTGGATGTCACTTATGATCCCCAAGTTGTAAGTAATGCCACAGATTCTCAGTTTCATTGAGCTGTGGCCATTGCAGGACATTTGTATTTTTGTTTTTGAATCGCTCCAATGTTATATTGGTCTTGTGTTACTGACACAATAAATAATTGTTACTTGAAGTTCATAAACCTGGTTTTGCCAACCTGACTGTCTCTTCTTAACCTGTCAGAGTTTCTAAGGCTAACGGACTCCTGCTGCACAAATATGGCAGCCCCCTCCTACAGGAACATGGGGGTAAGAAAGGTAATGTAAAAGCATCCGGCAAATACTTTTATGGCAAAATTATAAATAGCATTCAAAGGCAGTGTTATTATTAGTAAAATTATGTGTTTCTATTGTCCGTATCTCTTTAAAATCATTATCCTTACAAAGATGAAATTTTTTTTGAGCTGGATGAATCAGGTTGTTTTGCAGTATATCCCAGTATTGTGATACAGGTATAGGATCCCTTATCCGGAAACCCGGTATCCAGAAAGCTCCGAATTACGGAATGGCTCCCATAGACTCCATTTTATCCAAATAATCCAAATTTTTAAAAATGTTTTCCTTTTTCTCTGTAATAATAAAACAGTAGCTTGTACTTGATCCCAACTAAGATATAATTAATCTTAATTGGAAGCAAAACCAGCCTATTGGGTTTATTTAATGTTTAAATTAATTTCTAGTATACTTAAGGCATGAAGACCCAAATTATGGAAAGATCTGTTTTCCGGAAAACCCCAGGTCCCGAGCATTCTGGATAACAGGTCCCATACCTGTACGATAACAGGATGCCCAGTCCCTAATGGTGAAGGACTGCCATATAGCATGATGCTACCAATGATTTCTTTTTTGCTATGTGCGCAGATAAAAAAAAAAATATCTGCACATTTAAACTTGTTCACACTGGTCACACTGGTTCATCTTGTGACCAGAGATAAAATGGCTACTTTTTAGCAACTTTAAATTGAGCTTCATTTTTTCTTTTGTATAGGTTTTGAATTAATAGCCTTCTTCTGACTCTTTCCAGCTCTCAAACTGGGCTCTCTGACCCCAATATAAAAGAAATACTCTGTAAGGCTACACGTATTGTTATCGCTGTTTTGTATTGCTCATCTTTCTATTGAGGCCCTCTCCTAATCCAGTCTCTTATTTAAATCAGTGCATGGTTGCTAGGGAAATGTGTGACCTAGCAACCAGAATTCTGAAATTGCAGACTGGAAAGCTGCTAAATAACTCAAAAACTCCAAATAATAAAAACATTTGAAACAAATTGGTGAACAACCCCTTTAAAAACTGTGTGCTTAGATCATAATTCAACATTTTGTGATTGCACACAAAATTCTTTGTGCACACCACAATTTGTTGTGCATGCCCATGAATGCACAGTTTAGAGGGAACATTGGATGAAATTAGATTTTCCCATTTGGGTCTTTGGCTCATTTTAGGTCACCAATGAGCTGATATTTGCTTGATTTGACAACCCATTTGTTGGGTCAAATCCTGCTGATTGAATCCCGTTGTTTTCAGTGATCTGACGCTAATGCGGGCCTGTGCAGAACCATCAGAAAAGAACAGTGACCGGTATATATAGATACATTTCTACCAGATTCAGTCAGGCAGACCACCAAAAGGCCCCTATACATGGCCCAATAAGCTGCCAACTCAGTGTTAGTAACTCTTATTAGCCTGTGTATGGCCAGCGTAAATCGTTAGAGGTCTTGTTATGCTGCATTTGTTTCAAAGCGAGTGTAAAACGGTTAACCTTTTCCAACTTCATTTGCCTTTAAATTAACTTTAGAATTTTGCCATTGTCTTTCCTTTTTTAATTTTTTTGTTCATTATTTATTTTTTTTAGACAATTACAATTTACAAAATACAAATACTTCGCTTTCCAGATGTCTTTTACAGTTTCTCAGATTTTCTCACCAAATAAATGTTTATCATAATGCAGTATGAAAATATTTTTACTTAATATTGGTTATTGTTATGTTGAGTGTGCTCTTCTCACCCCCAACTGGTTTTAAATAAATAATGTCACCTTCTTCAAAGTGCCAATTGTACATGTTGCAGAATTCTAACATTTACACAAGATGGCGCCCTAAATCTACTTATAGGAGGAAAGAAAACAAAACAGGCACGTCCCATATAGATGTGTGCTGGTGTGTATCTGTCAGCAAAGCAGAACTATAGCCATTACTATGCAACATTAACAGTAGCTCAGGGTTGTGAAAGATTATAATAACAAGCAAAATTATTGCTTTTAATTATAATCTTTAACTTCCATTCCCAAGAGGGTTTGGCACAACAGAGGATTACAGGGCAGTTCTAATCTTTATTCCCTAATGCTTATTATATGCATAGCTTTTTTATAATCAGTTTTCCCCCCTTCATTGGACGGAATATATTTCCAAGAAAGTTATAATGATTCTGCAACATAGGACTTGTTAGGGAGGTTGAGATTATGTCATTCATTATATCTTGGCTTGGATCAAGTACAAGGTTTTTTTTTGTTATTACAAAGAAAAAGTGAATATGTTTTAACATTCTGAACTATTTGACTAGAACTGTATGATAATGCAGAGAAGAGAATTTGATTGTTAAAACATCTCCCATAGAGTCAATTTCAATCAAATATTTAATCAATGATTTCCTTTCTCTGTAATAAAAAAACTGTAGCTTTTACTTGATAGTTACTAAACTGCATGTATCCATATAGATGGCAAAACAATATTGCTGAGGTTATTTAGAGGCCATATAGGAAAGGTCGGATTTTAGTGGTATTAGAGATTTTTGAAACCACGAATTTGACTGAAGATTTTGCCAAATACTGAACTGAATCCGAAGCCTAATTTGTATATGTAAATTAGGGGTGAAGGGAGCCGTTGTGCTGCTAAGAAACGTTTCACTTTCTTGTTTGTGTGACGAAAAGCCATGTGATTCTTTCGGATTAGGTTCGGGCAGGCACTTGGATTTGGGCAAATGCTGCTGAAGAAGGCCAAATCTTGGCTGAATCTAGAACCGAATCCTGGATACTTGTCGAGCGATAACTACAACTTTTTCATATAGTTGCAAAAAAGACAGTGTCCAAAACACCTGAAAACCTCAAAAACTACAAAGCAAAGAAAGATCTTCCAGTTGTAAAAGGGGCATCTGCAAATGGACTTCTAAATGATTTAGACAGGTTCTAGCTGGGGTATTTTTGAATTTGAAAATGTCGCATAATAAATCCCAGAAAAGTCACTCTTTGTTTTTTTTTGGCGACAAAAGGCCGGCTTAGTAAATCAGCCCCATAATGCTAAAATGATTTTTAGCAAATTTCTGGTGTGGTGATCCAAATTATGGAAAGAGTGATTTAGTTGTATAATATGTGATTTAGTTGTATAATCACATTTACTTTACAGTGCTACGCAATATGTTGGCGCTATATAAATACATGTTAATAATAATAATAATAATAATCCCTTATCCAGAAAACCTCAGGTCCCAAGTATTCTGCATGATACAATACCGGTATTACCATTGTGACTACTGAGGGGAGGAACAAACTGTCCTTAGTGGTGGACCACATTATTATTAGCTTATCAAAATGAACCAAATTAATTACCCAAACCCAAAAGAGCTGCTTAGTGATAATGAGCTTACTAGGTTACCCTGTGGTGACAAGACAAGGTATGTATAAAATATTATAAGTCTAATAGTTTTTAAGGTTAATAATAGCATACAAGATTACTAATATCAACCCTTTGATTTATTTTTGTTCAGATTTTAGTCGAGGGGGATATTTATGTAATGATTTCTATTTATATTGCTCATATTTGAAAATAAAATAATTAAAACGTGTACAATGAGCAAATTTGCTCCAGTGCAGTAACCCATAGCAACCCCTCTTCAATTATCTTTCATCAGAAAAAGAATAATGAGAGACAATCGCTTTAGTTTCCTAGCAGGTTACTGCTTTAGGGGTAAATGTACCCAGTGTTAAAGGGGTGGTTCACCTTTAAGTTAACTTTTAGTATGTTTAAAGAATGACCAATTCTAAGCAACTTTTCATTTGGTCTTTATTATTTATTGTTAAAGAACAAATGAAAACCATTTGCAAATTGTCTCAGAATATCACTCTCTACATCATCCTAAAAGTGGACTCAAAGGTGAACAACCCCTTTAATAAATGAACCCTTTTAAATTCTAATTCACGTTACCTTTAAATGATCCCTAACATATTAAGTGAAATTAATCCAAATAATAGGAAAAAGTGAATTTAGCATTTATAATTCCCTGTGATAGCTAGCTGTATAGAATAACTGTCAAGGCAGCATTTTTTGTCTGTGGCAATGATTTTTTTTCTGCTTAGTGATCATATGGTACAGTGTACCAATATACATTAAAATACATTTTTAGTATGATTTAGATTTCCAAGACAGTTGGCAATTAGTTTTAATTTGGTTTTATGTTTTTTTTAATATTTAAATTTTTATGAAGCTCCCAGGCGTAGCATATCAATTGCTGTCTGGTTGCTAGGGCTCCATTGGCCTAGTAACCAAGCAGCAATGTTAGAATGGAAGCTGAATAGAACAGGGCCTGAAAAAGAAATAATAACAATAACATGTAACTTTTACAGTTCAATTGTTTTTGTGGTTGCTGCCTCATTTCAGGCTGAGAATAGGCAGAACAGGAATACTAATCATTCCGAAAGCAAACAAAATACTGAAGACCAGTTGAAAAGTTGCTTAGAATAGGTTTACTTAGTACACTAAAAGGTGATCTTATGGGTATAATAACCAAAGCTTTTCTACCTATATAGAGAAGGCACAACATCTAAATGATACAAATGTAATAACTAATACTATTGATGTGTATTATGAACATTACTTGCATAAGCGACATTTCATATATTTATTATTCCTGGTACAGGTATGGGACCTGTTATTCAGAATGCTCGGGAGCTGGGGTTTTACGGATAACAGATCTTCATACCTTAAGTCTGCTAGAAATTCCTGTAAACATGAAATAAACCCAATATGCTGATTTTGCTTCCAGAGAAAAAGGAAATCATTGTTAAAAATGTGGATTATGTGGATAAAACAGAGTCCATGGGAGATGGCCTTTCTGTAATTCTGGATAACGGGTTTTTCTGGATAATGGATCCCATACCTGTAGTTCCTTTTGCATTGTGGAAAAAAGAATATAAATGCCTGGAAATCTGGTAACATAAATTACACAGCAGAAGCAAACGGGCCGACTTAGTAGTCGCACAGCACCTGCTTTTTAGCCTGTTTGACCCTTGTTGTAACTGTGTCACATTGCTGGATCCCTATATAGCGCTCACTGAAACCTGGAAAGAGAGCTGCAGTTTGCTTAGAAAAATATTGCTTTTTGCCAGAGGCTGAAATGCGAGTCTTATACCAAGACCAAATTAATTCAGCGTATCGGCCGTGATACACAGATACAGTTCTATGTTTCTGCTGTTCTCACTAACTAGTTGAATCAAGATCAGACTTGTCCGCCTGAAATTTGCACAGCGTTTGTGGGTTTGGTAAGCCAGGGTTGTACAGTGCATGTGTTTATGTGCAAGGGATTGGGGTTAGTGCAAGAGAGGCTTATGTGCAACAAAAGTAAAACTTTCACACCAAGGATTAATATATTTGGTTATGGTTTTTGTGGGGTTTTTTTCTGCTCCAGATTATGGCATCAGTAGTACACAATCGAAAAAAAGCCATAAATGACAATCCTGTAGAGATGAATATTGTGGTAGTTCTGTATTGACGGTGGAAAAACTTTTCGTTTTACTAAATTAACCCTCCAAATGCTGCATCATTCCAACCTCTGTTATAGCTGAGTTACTGTGCATAGTCATTAGTGCTAATGGGCACATGCAGCTCTTTCTCAGACTGTGGTTTGGGGCCGTCAGTGGGGGTCACCCTTTAAAAACCTCCAGACTCATTCTATATTCTTATATTATTTCATATAATAAAATAAAGGCAAGTTCATATTTTAATTTTTGTATGTGGTAGATGGAAGTAGCCTAAGTATTTCTTTTCATTTTTTTATTTAATGATTCTTATTTGCTCTCTAAAGTGAAACTGAGAGGGGCATTTGCCCGAATAAAGTGTTTATATTCACATGAAACAATTTGTAAAATTGTGGAACATAGAGTGCTTGCACAGGGAAATCTATTTCCAACTTCTAAATATGCGTTAGAACTGTCTCAGAAGTCCAGATAGGCTTATTTAGCCTTTATCTGAATAGATCATTCATATTTACTGCACTTTTACTTGGCTTTTCGTTTAGCTTATTTAACAGTGCTAAAGAAAGACTTTGGAATGTGGTAATTTGACTAAATATCATGATTAAAGGTCACTAGAGACCTGGAAGACAAAACTATTACATGTTCGAAAGATCATTAAATAATAAGCAGCAAAGAACATTGTTGTCTTATAACAAAAAAAATGTCAGTTGTACATTATAGGGATGCGCCAAATCCAGGATTCAGCCTTTTTCAGCAGGATTCGGATTCAGCCGAATCCTTTTCTATGGCCGAACTAAATCCAAATCCATATTTCCTTAATAATGCAAATAATGGACGGGGATGGAAATCGTGTGACTTTTTGTAACAAAACAAGGAAATTAAAAGTGTTTTCGCCTTCACAACCCTAATTTCCATATGCAAATTAGGGTTTACTCTGAATTTGGCCGAATCTTTCGTGAAGGATTCAGGGGTTCAGCCAAATCCAAAATAGTGCATTCGGTGCATCCCTAGTACATTGTATTTCCCCTGTGGGAAAAGGCAGCATTATTGGAAAGCAGGGTGTTCTAGTGATTGTTTTGCTGCATTAATTTCCTCTTGAAGGATCTTATGGTGAATAAATATGTAAATCGGGTGGCCCCTAAATTGGGTGACTCAATGCTGATTTTACAGGAACTGGAATTAGAAACACTGATGTACTTTGCAGTTCTAGTAAACAATACAGTGCTACGCAATATGTTGGCGCTATATAAATACATGTTAATAATAATAATAACACATATATTTTTATATTGAAATGGTGAAATAGCTGACATGCTTCTTTATGCTAGTCCCCGGTATTTGCGATTCAGTTGCTGAGAAGCAGTTGCAGAAGCTGCTGAAAAGCTCTATGGGAAATCTTTAGGTGCCCCAGAGCGCCACATACTGTAAAGGGTTTGTTCACCTTCCAACACTTTTTCCAGTACAGTTGATTTCAGATAGTTCTGAAGGAAAAGACACGCATATTAAATGTAGGCGGGAGAAAAAAAACTGTTACCCACCATACGGTAGATCCATTCCACTGTGGGCACATGTAAAGGAATACAATACAAAGCGCACTTCAGGATCACCGGATCGCTCACTGGGTATGTCTCTCTTGACGAAAATATTGAATAAAATCCAAAGTTATGCGTCTGTTTAAAAACATATAACATACAAAAAAATGGAGAAAGGGGAGGGCACAGCTCGACGCATTTCGTGCTAGTCACTTCATCAGAAGCTGGACAGTTTACCAGAAATAAACTTTTTATTTTCTATTTCTGATGGAATATGGAATACGTAATGTTTAATTTATCACATTCTGAAGCAGCCCGGGGGGGGGGGGGGGTCACTGACTGTAACTGTTCTAAATTGATACAGTAGTTGACACATTACTTATATTCTGTCAGAATTTATACAATTGTTGCTAATACTGCTGAGAAATGTATCAACTAAATGTAGCAAATTGTAACAGTTCAAAATCTGCACTGGGATTACTGAGCTGCCAGACTGAAACGCCACAGACAGAAACGTTCAAATTGAAGCTTCAATTTTGGAAAAACAGTCAGAAATAAAAAAGGAAAATAATTGGAAAAAGTCTTCTGGTGAGCAATCTGAAAACAACTGAACTGAAAAAAGTGTTTGGAAGGTGAACAAACCCTTCTGCCAGGACTTTGTAGTCAGAGGAAATCTGAATCATATTTCCATACTTAAAGGGTTAATTCATCTTGATATTAAAGGGAACTCCAGCTTCCAAACCAAAATTTGATAAAGAGGCCCACATAACACAGAAACCCCTAATATACCCATCACAGTTACCTATTTCACACCTCCTTGCCTGCTTCAAAGAGAAAAGTCTCTTGATTCAAAGAGGTTGATTGTATTCAGCTATAACTTTTTATAGGGATAAATACCTCTATGACTAATACCCATGGAAGTTTGTCCTGGTTTCCTGAAGAATCACTCTTCATGTGGTTGCAGAGCTCCCAACACGCTGCCCTTTATTTGTGTTATTATGCTCTTAAAGGGCTGGTTCACCTTCAGGTTAACTTTTAGTACTTTATAGAATGGACTATTCTAAGCAACTTTTCAATTGGCCTTCAATTTTTAGTTTTTTTTTATTTCTTCACTTCTTCTTCAGACTCTTTACAGATTTCAAATGGGGGTCATTGACCCCGTCTAAAACCAATGCTCAGTAAGGCTACACATTTATTGTTATTACTACTGTTTATTACTCATCTTTCTATTCAGGCCTCTGGCTTTCATACTCCAGACTTTTATTCAAATCAGTGCATGGTTGATAGGATAATTTGGACCTTGGCAACCAGATTGTGGACCTACAAACTGGAGAGTTATAGAATAAAAAGCTAAATAACTCAAAAAATCGCAAATAATAAAAAATGAAAACCAGTTGCAAATTGTCTCAAAATATCCCTCTCTACATCATACTAAAAGTTAACTTAAAGATGATCAACCCCTTTAAACATGAGGATTAGTCTTGGGGGGGGGAAACTCAGTATGTCTAATTCATTGCTCTGAAGACACTGTTCCCAAGATAACGGTGTCTACTTGAAAAATATGACCAGGGGTAAATGGCTGCCCACATGTGTCTAAAACCCCTTACTATAAAATGTAGCACTTGCAAATAATGAATTGCTAGTAAAACATTTCTAGTCTGTGCATTGGCTTGTGTAGAGCAATGTAAGCCAGGTTAGTAGCACTTCCAATATACTTTCTTTTATACTTTTATTTATACACATTCATTTTGCAGGGTTGCTAGTTCCAATTGAACATCAGGATTAATCTGCTTTCTTGTTGCTAGGCCAATAATAGATTGAATTTTAGGCCATGGAGAAGCAAGATAGAAAAGCTATTAGTTTAAAATCCTGCCCTTCTGGTCAAAACTCCATTGGGGACAAAGCAGTGTTTATTAAAGGCAAACTAAACTGTAAAGAATGCCATATTTTATATACTGAACTTATTGCACCAGCCTAAAGTTTCAGCTTGTCAATAGCAGCAATGATCCAGGACTTCAAACTTGTCACAGGGGGTCACCATCTTGGAAAGTGTCTGCGACACTCGCTCAGTGGGCTCTGAGCAGCTGTTGAGAAGCTAAACTTAGGGTCGTCACAAATTATCAAGCAGAAAATGAGGTTGGCCTGTAATATAAGCTGATGCAACAGGACTGATTATTAAAGTATGATAAATTTGTAATTCGAGCTTGGATTTTTCCCAGCTCAAATTTGAGAGTTTTGACCAAAAATGTAACTCGAAAATTCAAATTTACCATTCAAATATGTCCCATAGTGTTACTGTTCCCTGCTGGTGTTCAGGATTCTTTATAATGGATAGACTGGAATGTTATGAGTTTGAATGCAGTATTTTAATGAAACCATTTTGAATGCATCATGAAAACCACAGCCCCCCCCCTTTTAAAGTATTTTTGACCAAATTATGAGGCCCCTAAAATCATGTGCTTTAGGTATCCAGATATTTTTTATTCTTTTCGCATAACTTTCTTTTTATTATAATATGTGCGAGAATGTCACTCACATAAGATTTGATAAATTAGTTTGTATGTAGTCCTGTGCAAGTCAGCCCTATTCTACAACTGTTGTTCTTCTATTTTCTCTTTGATGCTAAAACTCTATATTCTGCTCTAACTGTAAATTATGTATTCCTTTTGTAATTACAGACACTTCTGTTGCTGTGCTCTGCCATGATGTGCATCTCTTCTCTGCTTTCATCACCTGTTCCCATCTCTCCCTGACTTCAACTTGTTCCCAACCAGAGCAGGGCCAGGCACCCTAAGCAACCTGTCTGGTCCTGGCACTGGCTGGGCACGCATTTGCAAAATGCTGCTTGTGTGCGCGAATCAACATGCGCATGCATGGAAGCGCTAATTGTCAGGAAAACCGCAGAAGAAAGGGGACCGAACATGGGGTAGGCAACAGAGAATGTACGTGCCTGGCGCCCCAAAGCTTTAGCCCTAGGCACGTGCCTACCAGTGGTGGAACTACCGGGGGGCAAGGCCCGCACCCCCTCAGGGCCCCCCCGGCAGCCCGTGCGCGCCCGTGCGCCACTGACAAATGTAGGCAGTACGGAGGGGGGCTGGGCCCGGCTGCGCGTCACACACCAGGGCCCGCCCCCTACAGTTTCGCTACTGGTGCCTACTCTGCCTACCCCTAGTTCCGGCCCTGACCCCAACAAACCTTTTCCTGGACTAAATAATTGCCTTCAAAAATGGCACATTGTAGAGAGGGACTATTGCTTTTATTTAGAGTATTCTGTATGGACAAATGATATGGCCATGAGACCTCCATTATTAATGCTTTGATGCTTAGAATATTAAGTATGAATATTAGAATATTAAAAATATTTGAGGTGCCCCTTTTAATGAAACTTGTTTTCTTTTAAAGTTGTAACTGGAATTCTTATTGTTGTTCCTCTTTCATTCATCCCTATTTCCGCTGCATACAAAACCCGATACCCTATGCAAGTACACGTCTCTCAGGTGTTCCATTTTGCAGTGACCTGTGACCCACTGCCATTTTCCTATTCTTACCCATGAAATTCACTACAAATTTCCCTTTCCAAGTAGGAGACAGAGAATGATTGAAGCCCAGGCAACAGAAGTGGGATCGGATACACTGTGGCTGCAGGCATTTAGTAAATTGAAAAAATATTTCTTGATCCGATGTTTGTTTCCCACAGGGTGACCACAAACGTAGAGGTTTTTCTTCTGATGCATCATTTGTTAGACTCTCATCTATAAATACATTTTCAAAATAAAGTTAATTATATCAAGCTATTAAAGTGTAGCATAACATAAATTTACAGTTAAAAGTGCAGCAATATTTGGCACTTACATAAAGATATATATTGATTGCTGGGAGCAGAATTTAAGGATAGAATTTTCCATAAGGTTTTGGGCTACTACATCAATTCCAAATACATGGATGGAATCTGTTATCCAGAATGCTCTGGAGCTGTAGTTTTCTGGATAAAGGATCTTTGCCTAATTTGGATCTTCATAGTTTACTGGGGTTGTTTACCTATAAATTAGCTTTTAGTATGGTGTAGAGAGTGATATTCTGGGATAATCTGTAATTGGTTTTCATTTTTTATTAATCATGGTTTTTACATTATTTAGCTTTTTATTCAGCAGCACTACACTTTCAGAATCAATCTGGTTGCTAGGGCCCAAATTACGCTAGCAACCATGTACTCGTTTATATGACAGGCTGGAATATGGATAGGAGGGATCTAAATAGAAAAACGCGTAATTAAAAGATGCAATAACAAGAAATGTGTTGCCTTGCAAGGCATATTTTTTAGCAGGGGTCATTAACCCCCATTTGAAAGCTGGAAAGAGCCAGAAGAAGAAGACAAATAACAATGACAAAAACTATAAAAAAAAAGAAGACCAATTGAAAAGTTGTTCAGAATTAGCCATTCTATAGCATACTAAAAGTTAACTGAAATGTGAAATACCTCTTTAAAAACATTAAATAAACCTAAACGATTGTTTTGCCATCAAGAAGGATTAATTATATGTTAGTTGGGTTCAAGTACAAGGTACAGTTTTATTTTTACAGAGAAAAAGGAAATCATTTTTAAAAATATGGATAACTTGGAGTGTATGGGAGATGACTTTACTGTAATTTGGAACATTCTGGATAACTGGTTTCCATATAATGGATCCTATACCTGTATAAGCATTCACATTGAAATTGTTGAATTTTTATAAGGATTATAGCCTGTGTAAGCATATGGATTTATATTTATTGCAACTGATTTCCTGTGTTCTCATTTTTTGCCATTGGTTAATTGAAGCCAATAAATAATCGTATAGTTCATCCGTTTTATATTTTTTTCTTTATTTATGATTTTAAACAAAGATAAGTAAAAAAAAAAAAAAGAGAGAGACACACGTAAATCCTTACCTTCAACTGAAAATTTTGAGCAATTTAGAAAGTTATGACATTACATTATAAGTGGTTTGGTACACTGCTTTTTTCCATTTCATAAAGGTGACTGATTTGTGTATTTATTGTAGCTCTTGTATTGGAAAATAAAAGAACATAGAAGAAACACAGAAGCAAATAGAAACCAGCCAGCCTTAAATTTCAGTTTAATCCATAATTCACCCCAACTATCTGGCTTTGAACAGATTCCTCTTATCTCTTGGTCTGGTTATATGTTTTTAATCTTTTCCGACCCTAGAAAAATGAACCATGAAGATCAAGTTTTTATGAATTCTCTCTGATTATTGTGTGGACCGGATATTAATTCCTCCACCAGCATCAGATTACCCATTTGAGCAATCCATTCCAGTATTTGTCAAGGGGGAGGTAGACCTCCAGTGTCGCAACCCCAACCCCCCCAGAATGAAAGCGATTAGACTATTCTTTCAGGCTCTATAGATGGACCTTTATTTCTCTTCACATTAGCGTTGGTCAGTGTTCTGCATTCATTTTTCATGAAGTTGCTTTGATTGGGGGTAGAAAACTAATCATCTATCCCACAGATCACTTCCAATTAACTGAAATTGCCATGCAGCACAACATACAGTGCATCCCATTTATCAAATGAAAGTCTGTGCTTTCGGCAAGAATTACCCGTTCAGGGAGTTGCTTCCCATTCTATTCCAAGGGAAGTGATCAGGTAGCAGCATTTTGACCTCCCTCTACAAGTGGGTGCCACTGCTTTACATGACTTAAAATCCTTTCAAGGAAGGAGGTTTAACCCCATTAAAGGGACCCATCACCCCAAAAAAAATATTCAAAATCCTATTTTATCACAGTAGTCAAACAAAATGAACTTTAATTACTCAATATAAATTATTTGAATCTTGTTTCCTTCAGTCTGGGAATTCATAATTATAGCAAGCAGGCAGGAGCCATTTTGTGGACACTGTTATTAAGACAAGCCTTGTGTCATCTCAAAATCTTGTTTGTGTACCAGATTGGGGGACCCGATGTCCATGCCCAGGTACTGACTACACAATTAAATGGTGAAGAGAACGGGGGGAATATGTGGAGAGCAGTGACATCTAGGAAGTGCTGAATGGAAAGTACTAAGGCATAGAGGAGGGGCAGACAATATTTGATTGACACTTGAAATTTTTAAATGTGTTTAAAACAGCTATGAATGCTTTAATAAAAAATAGAATTTGGATTTCATGTTTAATTTGATAAGGACTTTTTATTATACAGATTTTACGTCTGGGTGACAGGTCCACTTTAATGACATTTCTCTATGCTATCCTAAGAGAGACTGCAACTCCACTTTACTAAACATTACACACTGTACAAATACAGCCTTTGTTGTTTGATGACAGACTCCCTTGAAGTCCTTGTGATTTTTACTTACTGTTTATCTCCATAGAATCACCAAGACCTTTACTCTTGTGAGTTTTTAGATACGGTTTTCAAGTCACATAATGTTAAAATCCTGTTTTGGCCCGGTGCCTTGGTAGCAGAGTAATACAACGTTCTGTTTTTAGAAACCATTTAAGTAAGCCGAGGATTTATCTGTGCTGTTCCTTCAAATGATGGAAATTGGATTAAAGTAAGGCAAAATAAATCTTTAACCTATTCATCAAAATGTATTAATGTATAATTGTTCTTTTGTGTGAGCGTAGTACAGAGGGACATGTTAACTCAGACACCATTCATAATCACAACTTTTCAATTTGCATTTTCAATTTCTGATTTTTTTATTGCCTTAAAGGGATTCTGACATGATTTTTATGGCGTATTTTTTATTCCCAAATTACTCTGTTAACACTGCAGATAATTCATTCTGCCATATAAAGTTTCGTTCCTAATCCAAGTGTAGGCAGCCATCTCAGGTCATTTTGCCTGGTCATGTGCTTTCAGAAAGAGCCAGTGCTGCACTATGGAACTGCTTTCTGACAGGTTATTGTTTTGCCTACTCAATGTAACTGACGGGTCGCAGTGGGTCATGGATTTTTACTATTGTTCTGCTGATGGGCAGCAGTAAAGAGTGACTGAAATTTATCAGAGCACAAGTCACATGACTAGGGGCACCTGGGAAGCTGACAATATGTCAAGCCCCATGTCAGATTTCAAAATTAACTAAAAAAAAAAAACGAGTTTGATTTTTTGAAAAATGGATTTCAGTGCAGAAGTCTGCTGGAGAAGCACTATTAACTGATGCATTTTTTAAAAAAACATGTTTTCCCATGACAGTATAATTTCATATCATCTCCTTTATAAACTGCAGTATTTATAAAATTGGTTAGACTTTCCATTGCTGAGAATGAATTGTTGGGGGCCAGAGAAGTGTACAGGTATGGGACCTGTTATCCAGACCTGTTATCCAGAATGCACGGGACCTGGGGTTTTCCAGATAAAGAAACTTTGCATAATTTGAATCTCCATACTTTACTTTAAGATTTATTAAGGGTCGATTGAAAATTCAAATTTTAACATTTTTATGGTCAAAACTGTCAAATTGTGAATAATCCAAACTCAATTCGAATTTATTCATTAAATAACCCCCCAGTCGCATTTCGCGTGTATTTGACTTTATAAAGCGTTAGAAAAAAGCTCACATGAATTTGAAATTCAACCTTTGATAAATGTGCCTCTAAGTCTAATAAAATAATCATTTAAACATTCATAATAGGATTATTTTGCCTCCAATAAGAATTAATTATATCTAAGTTGTCATCAAATACAAGGTACTGTTTTATTATAACAGAGAAAAAGGAAATCATTTTTAAGAATGTGAATTACTTGATTAAAATTGAGTCACTGTCTATAAAATGGATTTCAGGATAACGGATCCCATACCTTTATAGGGAAGTAGGTTACATTACTACTGTATAAAAAAAAAGGGTTACTCGGAATACAGAATAATTATTAGGATTTCACGTTTGTGGTGGGAATGTCCATTGGCCGTTAGAGGAGATGGTTTATTCACCCTCCAGTTGCTCTAGCTCCCCAACTGGTTTTGTTAGAGACTGATACGGTGGTTTACAATTATGACCATCTCTATGTTTCATTAGAGCACACGTGGTTCCATATATGGTGCCCTACTTCTTGACAGAGTGCTGTGGCAGGTTGAGTACCTGCTGGTTATCTCAGTAGCCTTCTCTGCCCCACTTAGCACCTTCTCCTGTCCTCAGATGATATCACATAATGATCTTGTCACTTCCGAACCAGGATGGTCACTTTTGGTTTTATGGTGGCCTCTGGCTAACAGGTTAGATGCAGAGTCAGTCTTGTGAGCAGGTAAAAATATGGTGTGCACGCTATGGGTTTGTGGATTGAGACTGAGTGTTGTAAAACAAAGGTCTTTATTCATTTAGTACTTAGATTTGTTTTTAGGATTGTAACTGACCACCAAAAACTAAACAAAACTGCTGTGTAGTTTCCAATAGTCAAAACAGCCTGCAGTACTATTCATTTTATATATGGGATTTGTTATCTGGAACCTCTTATCCATAGAGCTCTGAATAATGGGAAGGCGACTTCCTTCTAATCAAAATTTTAAAAATGCTCTCTGTAATAATAAAACAGTACCTTGTACTAGATGGTAACTAAGATATAATGAATCCTTTTTGGAGTCAAAACAATTGTATTCAGTTTATTTTTTTTTACGTAGACTTCAAGTATGGTGATCTCAATTGCAGAATGACTTGTAATTAGCATAACCCAAAAGTTCCAGATAACAGGTGCCACATTTGGAGGTGGTGGTAGTCCCTGAGTACACTGTGCTCAATTTTGAGGAAGTGGGGTGGGCCGAGAGGCATTGAGTGGACCTTTATGGAAGTGCAAGCAGTACCTTTTAATGTGCAAATATTTTGAGTGACCAACATTTTAATGGCTTTGTTGGCACATAAAGGAATATTGGTACTAAGAAAACATCTAAATAGGATTGTTTTCCCCATCAGGATTTATTATTTCAGAGAAAAAGCACATAAAAAATAATGTAAAATAATGTAATGAAATTATTTGATTAAATAGGGTACAAAAGGAATTAGCATTGCCATCTTTTACAACCTTCTGAGATTTATAGAGATCCAATACCTCTCTATTCTGTATGTAAAGGAATTATAAACCAGCATTGATGTTAGAGTGTGTACCACTTTTCGAAAGAAAAAAATAAACCAAATATATAGTCATTTAATGTATTTTCTCAAATGGAAACCACAGACCAATTTTTGTCCAATTTTGACCTATTTAGTAGTTTTTTCATGGTATATAGCTGCAACTATGCATTCCAGGCATAGGTATAACCCAGAATAGAACCAGAGTCAGTGTTGCTTACAGAGATTTGTTTGGAAATTAATGTCTTTGCAGAAAATTTGGGATTTCTGCTATCATAATATAGATTTTGCTCCGACTTGCCACCGATTATTAGCATGTATGCTTTACTTACTCAAAGTACTTCATCTGTTTTCCTGTTAATTTAGAATTTTTATTTGTGGAAAAAACTATATTGTGCCTATAAAATGAAAAAGAAAAAAATACTACCATTTCAAAAATAGTTAGTTTTTTTTTAGGATGGAAAAGGGGATAACGTAAAAACCATGAATATTCTAATAACAGAATTTGTGTTTTGTTCCATCAACTCCAAAACTAGGCATTTTTAGTTATTATATATTCCTATGATATATATATATATATATATATATATATATATATATATATATATATATAAGAATAGATCTCTATAACTTTGCATGATGTAAGGAAGAATAAAAACTTTAAAGCATCCAGATGGGCTAGGATATATTCTTGATTCTGAACATCTATGTTAGATTTTATTGTTATAGTTTAAAGTGGCCATACATGGGCAGATTTCATTGTGTGAAACAGGCGATTTTAGAAATAGCTGATAAAATCATCTACTTATCTTTACATTGATAGAGTGCAAATGATCTTAAAGTGATACTGACACTAAAAAACTACTTTTTAAAATATGAATGTACATTAAAAGTTACCTATAGGTCATGTTAATCATTTTGTGCTGAGAGGTTTACTTTTGTAAGTAATTGTCAGTTGAAGTTTCTAAACCTGACTGTTTTGCCAACCTGTTTTTGTCCCATCTCAGCCTGTCAGAGTTTCTAATGCTAAAGGACTCCTGCTGCACAAACATGGCAGCTCCCTCATACAGGAGCATGGGGAGTCACATTTGTAATGCAAAAGCTTTGAGCAAATACTTTATGGCAAAATTATAAGTAGCATGCAAAGCCAATTTTATGATAGATGTAAAAAAGAGTTTAATTTCTGGTGTCAGTATCTCTTTAACATTTATGACTGTACTGACCACATTGTCCCAACAGTCGATTGGTCAGGTTTCAACATTTCTGCCATGAAACGATGAAATCAGTCAGTGGATAGGACGATCAGATAATCATCGTTAAACAAATGCTTATTGCACATGCCTTTATTTTAAATGCAAAAGTAAATAAAGGAAAAGATCGCCACCAATTAATACATGTATGATCTTGCAGACAATATGACAAAGATATGACAAATGTCTCATCACATATCATTGGCATCTTAAATCTGCCTGTGTATGGGTATGGGCACCTTAAGCCTATACTTACTTGAGAACATCAGTGAGCCATATCAGACCAACATGCTTAAAGGTGGCCATAGACTTTAAAATTACGATCTTTCCTGGAAAAGATCTTTCCAAGAAAGATTGTTCATTTCAATACACGCATGTAGAGCTGAATCGTCAGATATACAGGTAAACAATAGGATTCTACCTATATCTGACGATTCAGCACTAACAATGTCCGATGTTCGAGTGCCCGATCAAAATTTTCTGACCATACATGGCTCATTTCCCACCATGCATGCACCGAATATCATATGAAAATTTTTTCGGAAGATATTATTAATGCGTCTTAAGGCTAGGGCCAGACGTATTTCATTGCGGATACTCCACAGGCAACCTTTTGAACTGAGGACGGATTTCGGCACAAAATGTTGTGTTTCGGTTCTGCCTTGTTTTTTTTTTCTTTTTTTTTCTAGATTGAAAATGTTTTTATTGTTTACCAAGTTAAACAAGCAGGAATTTCAACAAAAGCTCAATGAGGCACACCAATATAACTTGTAGCAAAAATGCCTAATAGGAAAATGAAGAGTAATTATCATTGGTGAAGCCATCTAAGTTGTTCAACAGATTAAGATAAGTAAAAATCTGCCATGTTTGCCTGCACCTGAGCAGAAATTATGTTTTTGGGTGTTCCTCATTCAGATTTGCCAAACAAATGTTTTTGCAAATGGGTGTTATTGATATGCAACTCTGCTTGTTTTCTCATGGTTAAATACAAGGACGTTACATATTTTATGACTGAGAGATTATTCCATCCTGTGTAAGCTCAATAATTGGGCACACCTGGCTGCATTAGTTAACAGGTTGACCCCACCCTCCCTTGGACCCCCCTCCCCTCCCTGTCTTTACTTCTCCATTGCTCAGTTTTAAGAATACAGCACAGAGGAGGTGGAGGGGAGTGACAGCGCTGACGGAAACCTGTCAGAAGTCTCCTGATTACAGATTTGCTCGTTAACCCAGGCTGGAACATGTGTCTTTAATTTCGGAGGCTTGGCTCCACAGACGCCCTAAAGCAGAATATTGCCTGCGAGGCCGGGATAATGCGAGTTAGTAGCAGGGTGATGTTTGTTAGGTTAGAGCTGACAGTTTGTTTATACTCTTACAGTGGTATGATGAATGGCGGACCAGTTGATGCTAATTGGCCTAAATTGTTTCCCTGAGAACACCAGGCCAGCATTACTCTAACTCTTTTGAGCTTGCTCTGCCTAAGCCTTTTTAGCAGGGCGGATAGTTCTTCATTCCTTTGCAACTCTGCACAGCTTTGTGTACTGAGAATGTGTTGCAGACCTCGATCACCTGTCAAGATGCAAATTATTCATTCCTGTAATTAGATTTATCAGACTGTACAAAAAGAAATTCTTCTCTCCAGCAATCACTGTAGAAGAAAAACACAAGTTGAAGCACCAGAAAATAAGGAAAAACTCTCACTGATCTCTGAAATTTTAAGTGTATAAGCATTTCCCTTATAAGATATAACAAGTAATGTTGGATGGGGATCGAGTTCAGAGGGAAATAAAAATGGCACTGTGGTCTTTAGGGCCTCATCTTGTGACAATTATAGCAGTAGGAATAATGGGGGGCTTCAGTCGAAGGAGAAAATATACAGGAGAGGTGGGGGAATCTTTGGCTTTAGCCTAGGGCACTTAGATTGAGTCTAATATTTAGAGGCACATGTAGTAAAAATGGCACAGTCAGGGTAAAAAAAGTCACATATAATAACCAACAACCAATCTCTGTCTTGACTATTGCAGTTAAAATAACAATTTTGTCCCTATTTAAGACAACGGTGTTAATCACAATTGCATAAAGTAGCAAAATAATCCTAATTTTCATGAATTATAAATCTCAGTGTAATGTCATTTGAGGGACACTGTGTTGGTATTGTATTTACTCTTTGGACTTACCCATACTTCCCAACTGTCCTGATTTTGACAGCTCAACCTGCAGTCCTGGGTTTCATACAGAAATGTCCCAACTTTCTCTTTGACTCGAGAAAAAGATACAAAGTTTCTAAAACTTAATTAAATAAGAGGCTTTTTGGCAGAGAGCCTAGAACTCTCAGCAGCTGCATGTGGGAAAAATTGTAACAATTTAAGATAAGCAAAGAAACAATTGTAACTATTTAAGATGAGCAAGTCTCTTGGGAGAACTGATACCTTGTGTTTTTATATGGTCATGAAACTCCACGGTAACTTATAATATCCTTATGATTTACAAAAGGGGGTACTTTATTCATTATATATTGCTTCATTTTGTTGAGCTTTTGTAAAGTAATTGGCTTTCCTGAGCTGCCATTGTCTCACTTGCTGGCTGGCAACAAGCACACTTACCCCCAAAAGGCCTCCTGCTGTTTCTTATAATGCCAGTTGACTTCTGTTACTTGACAAAGTGAAGAAAAGGTTGACTACCTTTATTTTTCTTGCCTACAAACAAGTATACATTGCCTAAATATTGAATCACACATGTCTAACCACACACCGAGAACTTATTATTGCTTACACAATAAGTTTTTGGTTCTTGTCAGCATCATTTGCCGCAGTGTAAAGAATGAAACCATCATACTTTAATATCCGTTGAATAAGAATGGCACCCCCCCCCAATTGCAAATGGAAAATGTACCTTGTTCAGATGGGAATGTCTTGACTGGCCTTCTGTCTGACATTGGGTTTCCATATTGCACTTCAAAATTGTAATCTGAGTTCATGATGCCATGTACAGAATCAAGACTCCTAGTTCAAGGAGCAGTAACCCAAAACATCAACAAACCTCCCTTGTGCTTTGCATGTTATTTCTTTAAATTCCTTGAGGTAAAGTAGGGGAGAAAATGTATCTAAAAATGATAATCACTCAGAAACTTCCTCTTTGTCTCATTTCATACATATCTAGCACTGCAATTTTTGCATCTTCTTAAAATGTATTGCAAAGATGTCGTTTTCATTTACTTTGCATCCCCAATGAAAATATTCGGCGGTTTTAGCAAAAAGCCACTTTGTAAACAGATTAGAGGCAGAGATAAAACACATATAAGGGGCATACAGCCAAGAATAAATCAATATGTAACTGGTAGAACTTGTTGCAGATTCTAATCACAGAATGGTTTTATGTTTCCGTAAGAGTATGGCGTGCATTTCAAAGGGTTAATTGTATCTGTCACTCTCTAGGCTGCTGAATCTTATAACCTCACAGAGAGAGGATGTTGGATGATAATTACATTATGTAATATTTGTTAGAATGGTTGATTTCCTTCCTGATCTCCTCCTGCCCAGCTAAAAAGAAATGAAAATGGGCTGCAAAGCAAGAAGGCTGGAGTCACTTCAGATTTATCACATGCACTTTGGACCTATAACATGGACACTCTGAAAATGTCCATCATATCTGATGTAGATGAGCATGTAGATATAGATAATAAAAATATTTACATACAGGTTCAAATTGTGTATCACTGTCCGGGAACCCCAGATACGCTGATATGTGAACTAACTTACTAGTAGAAATTGCTGTACAACACCAAGTAATGATAGATTCAGTAGGTAAACCTATAACCACGGCTTCCGTCCATTTTGATTGCTAGTATAAATGCCGAGCCCCAAAACTTCAGCCAAGGGGAGCAGCACCCAATAAAAAAACAAAAATGGACTGGCTCTCCAAAACAAGCCAAAGTGTAAAAAGTACAAAAGTTTCTATTCATTTAACATGTCCATAAAAAGCCCTTTTGGCACTTAAGTTGTGTTCCAATCCATTATTGTACTAAACGGCGTCCATTGCCTGGTCTACAAATGTGTATAAAATATACAATACTCATTGGCATCCCTGGATTCAAAAAGCTACTGATTTTTTTGCTTTTCATTTTCCGAGATTTATTACTGTACCACAACGCTGCTGTGGTGCAATGAAACTGCTATCTCCTGTGCTCCTGTACAATACAAATATGAGATTTAAGCTTCAGACCCTGGGAATATTCGTTTAGCAGCATGATATAGGTTAAAAAAAATATTTTTTTTCTTTAAAATGGATCACTGTTAATAGTGCACTTTCTCAAGAAAATGCTCATGTAAATGCACCAGCAATTTTAGGTGAACAAGGGGTTCTGATTTCAAGTGTTTAGCCTACCTCTCAAAACTGCAAAATGTGCCCAAAGGTGTAGTGGGTGCCATTGGCTGTAGATATAATAGTTGAATAGTTATGCAAAGTCCACAGAACTTTCTGTTTCATAAAAAGTACATCTGGACATATTAGAGAGAGTAAATAATATGAAAGCACGTGTATTACAAATATTGACCAAAACTGGTTACGGTATAGCTTTGAACTATTTAACTAAACATATTTGTCCTTTAACACATACAGTATATCCAGACCACCTGTATGTAAGGAACTTGATGCTGGCTGGCCCATTTAATTGCACAAATATCATATTTTGTCATAAATATTATTAGTAGTATTAGTATTAGTATTATTTTTTAATGCAGTTATGGGATCTGTTATCCTGAAACCATGAAACCATTATCCAGAAAGCTCAGAATTACGGAAAGGCCATCTCCTAAAAATGCTAATTATTAAAAAAAATGATTTCCTTTTTCTCTGTAATAATAAGACAGTACCTTGTATGTGATGGTAACTGAACTGCATGAATCCATATTGGTGCAAAACAATCTTATTGAGTTTTTTTTTTAAAAAAAACCCTGTTTAATGAAAGAGAAGCTGATTTATATCTCATAAAGGGTTATAGCGTAAATGTGGCAAATTAATGGAAAATAACTTTTCAGTGTAGTTGCTGGGTATAAAGAGCATAAGCCGGCCATGGAAATAGTTATAAGTCGTCAAGTGTTTTATACTCCTAGTTCTGCTGCATCGGTTCTCTGTCCCATAGAAATGAAATGGTTCTGTGCCTGTTTTGGGTACAAACCACGACGTCTAAAAACAGCACTCCCTTTCACTCCATATGTTTGCAAATCCTGGGATTGCTGCCGCTCACTAATGTTGATCATGTTTATTTGGTTAGGATATCCAGGATTGTGTGTGGTTAAAAAAACATGTTATTTTATTTCCTTTCCAGTGTAATACTTTTAAAATCATGCTTCTATATACATCCTGACCGTCTATGGTTGTGGCTTTAAACAAAACCCCTAAGAAAGCTGTGAAAGTGTATCACAGGGTTACGTGGTGTCAGTAGTAAGTCATCACAATGCATCTGGTTGCCAAATAAATTACTGTAGCAGGCTAATGTGCAGTGTTATATTTAAAAGAAATGTAACCCTTTTAATACTAAGAGTGTCTACTTTACTGGTCTCCTGTTTAAAAGCAAACATCTTACTGGTTGCTATGGGTTACTGCTCCTGGGCAAACTTAGTGCCTTTTTTTTTTTACATATGGGGGTTTGGCTACTATAAAATCATTTAAACATTAAATAAACCCAATAGAATTGTTTTGCCTCCAATAAGGATTAGTTATACCTCAGTTATGATCCATAACAAGGTGCTATTTTATTATGACAGAGGAAAAGGAAATTGTTTTTGTAAAAATGTAAATTATTTTATCAAAATGGACTCTATGGAAGCTTTCCCATAATTCATAGATTTCCGGACAACGGATCCCATAATTAAATTTGCCTCCTTACATCTTAGTTGGTAGTACATGTAGAGACTTTATTATCCATTTCGAAATTCGTATTTTTTTAAAAAAAAATTCTTTATCTTATGTGTCAACAACATATGATCATCTAAACATTGTTGTATGTAACGTCTTTGTCTGCAAAGTAAGACATTTAAAAGAACAGTAGAAATATGTTTAATACTTTTGCTCTGTAACAACTGGTGTTTGTTACGCCTATAAATGAGAGAAAAGAAGAGAAAAAAAAAACAAAAGGTGGTAACAATAACGTGTGTTATTCGGACAAACAGAGTGGTCTGAAATCTCAATTCTCACATATTGCGTTACTGTATATAGTTCACTTAGTATTGTCTCTTATTCAAGTAGTGGGGATATTCGCTACAAGGCTTAGACGTTAATGACGCCATAAAGTTTCACAGCATATTATGGAATCTAGGTAATCAGGGCTGTGTATTCATGTGATTCTGTAAAACTGACACCACTTCTGTCTGAATTTTTCATCTTGGGTTCGTTGTCCTCTAGAGACTTTTAGATTATCAAATTGGTATATTTCCTGTATTTTAAGAGCCCATTCCTTTATTGAGGGAATCTTATCGGATCTCCAATATCTGGGGATTAGTTTTTTGGCTGCATTAATCAAAGTTGACATGCTCGAGCGTTGTATTGAGCTGTGGGCATGGGGTTATTGTGCAGTAAAAAGAAGGCAGCTGAATCAACTATTGTCAAGTGTAAAGTTAGGTAAAAACTGTTTAGTTGCAAACCAGTATGGCTTTATTTTAGGACTGTTCCACATTAAATGAGTAAAGCTGGCCATAGACCTAAGATTTTTAAAAGATCTTTTCATTATCGTGAGACCACTAGGGATGGGCGAATTTGACCCGCACAACGCCATACAAGTCTATGGGCGTCATTACTGCAGCGAAACAATTCACCCATCCCTAGAGACCACGATAATCTCGAACCGATCGTTTAAATATACGATTTGTCCATCAACTAAAAAGACCATTTTAAGCGATATTGCCAGGAAAACTGAAGGTAGCTGCCTGCTTGGCCCTGCAAACATAGATAGATTGCACTGGGTCCGATAAAATGCTTTTAACCTGGCCGATCAATTTTCTGACAGATTGCACTGAAATCGATCGCTCACCAACGAAAGATATTTGCATCAACGGGGACCTTAAGGGTCCATTTCACTTGGCCACATCTCTAACAATTGTTATCAATTGTAGATCTTAGATAGCTTTGTAGGGACTCTATACCACTGTGTCAAGATTGCATAGTTCCTGTAATTTTGTACAGGTTACCATATGGAGATCCAAATTACAGAAAGATCCCTTATCTGATCTAATACCCGTATATATATAGATATATATATATATATATATATATAGATATAGATATATATATATATATATATATGTATATAATACACAAAAGCCATGAATATCTTGTAAATTATATCCTTATAAACGGTGAGTTCTGATGTCATCAGTTATAAACGGTGAGTTCTGATGTCATTTCTGTCACATGACTCACTGAAATTTGTGTATTATAATAAATAAAGTACCCCCAGTTGTAAAATACGAGGATATTAGAAGTTACCTCGGAGTTCCATGACCTATATAAAAACACTCGGCCTTCGGCCTCATGTTTTCATATGGTCATGAAACTCCTCGGTAACTTATATCCTTATATTTTACAAGAGGGGGTACTTTATTCACTATATAGTCTTTCCTTATTTCAGTTTAACAGTTACATGCTACAGTTCTGTAAACAGTAGCATGATAGGGCTGCTGCTTTTGAAGGAAAGGAAACATTGCTTAATGAGTTACAGGAAATATATTTTCCTCCATTCATGCAAACAAGTAACTTTGCTCTAATTTCAAGTTAATCACTATTTCTCCTAACATTTCTGCACGTTTTATGAACATTTTTGTAAGAAACTTTAGTTCAATGATTGCATTTGTATTATAGCCGACCTTCTCAAAATGTATTGTTTTCAAATGACTATCTAATCCCAACTTGAAGATTAACTTCTCCTTTAAAAGACAAGGAAACTGGAGATATCTAATATATATTGGCACCCCTAGGCTTTCCTTGTCCTTTAAGAAATGAATTGTGTTTGGCGTCCATATGATACACCAAGAGGTCAGACTCTTCTTCTGCAGTGGGTAAATAAAAAAAGAAAAATGGATTGATAGAAGAGTCTGTCCAAAAGGCCAGAGTCACTCTTGTAACAGTTATATATTGTTTGTTGTCCAACAATATTCAATATCCAACCATGTTGGCCATCAATATCTATAGTGTTCCATAAACCCAACTTGTATGGTATTTGCAAGAAGAAGGCCAGTATTTTAGAGTCACCTCTGATTTCAGTTAAAGTATGCAGTGTGGCAATATTGAAGGATTTGATTTAGCAATGGTCCTAAAGGGGTGGTTCATCTTAAAGAAAAACTAAACCCTAAAGTTAAAAAAACCTTACCCTACATAGATCCCCTCCCCCCCCCCAGCCTAGCTGCTACCACAGGCAAATGCCACTAACTCATTACTTACCCCTCTGAGCAGATTCTGTCCAGCCGAGTTCACGGCAGCCATCTTCTTCTCTTTGGTAATCTTCGTAATGACGCCAGCGTATCTGCGCATGTGCAGTTGAATCAATTTTCTGTTTTGCAACAACTGCGCATGTAGGATAGGGTAGGGTTTTTTTTACTTTAAGGTTTAGTTCTCCTTTAAGTTAACTTCTAATATGTTATAGAATGGCTAATTGTAAGCAACTTTTCAATTGACTTTCAAGTTTTTTTCTTTTTTTATAGTTTTTGAATGACAGTATTCACTCTTTTCAGATTTCAAATGGGGGTCACTGACCCCATCTAAAAACAAATGCTCTTATTGTTGCTTTAGAATACTCATCTAGCTTTTCTGGTCCTCTCCTATTCAAATTCCAGTCTCTTATTTCAATCAGTTCATGGTTGCTAGGGTAAATTGGACCAGCATAGACTGGAAAACGAACAGCGCAGGGAAATATGCTGCCTCTTCAAATTAAGCTGACACTAGTGTGGCAACTGCGGGACTTCTGTGTGCATACTGGGTCGTTTTTCTGTAGTGCTGTCAAATTATCGCCTTATTCACTAAATTCTGCTTCATGCCCAAGTCATTATTTTTTAAATAAGTATCACTTTTTACAGGACTGGTATGAAAAGATATGAAGCATATTAGAAGAGTTTTAAAGGTGCATGGGAAACATTTTCCCCCCTACTCAGTCCATTGGTCCTATCTTTTGTCTTCCACCTGGCCAGTCCCCTCACCAGCCCCTGGCACTGTTTTTTTTTCTAACCAATGATTCATTTAATAAAAAAAAAACGATCCATCCAGCTACCCATCCTCTCTAACACACACTGAGCTTGAACCATATTTACAACGTCTCCTTTTTCCAAAGCATCTTGTCGATGGGAAGAAACAAATGCAACAGAAGGAAAGAGAATCAAATAATACAGATTATTACTTTTCTATCTAGTTTATTTCTCCACCAAGGTTGTATGCTGTTCCCTGTAGGAAATCTGTAATTTTGTTTAATAGTGCTCCCCTAATTGGCCTTACATCTTTCTGTATAAATGAAGTTTGACTGTTGGCTGAGTAATTTGTTTTAGATGGATATTAAGGAGTTAAAGGGCTTGTTCACCTTCCAACACTTTATTCAGTTCAGTTGATAGTTCACCAGAAATAAAGACTTTTTCCAATTACTTTCTATTTTTATGTGTGACTGTTTTTTTAATATTGAAGTGGAAAGTTACATTTTTACCTTCTAAAGCAGCTCTGGGAAGGGGGGGTCGCCGACCCTGTAAACTGTTTTAAATTGATACATTTCTTATCTGTCACTGCTGAGCAGAATCCCTGAGTTTCATTAAAGACAGCCGTTAGAATTGATACAATAGTTGCTAATACTGAGAAATGTACCAACTAAATGTTGGAAAATTGTAACAGTTTAGAGTCTGCGCCTGAATTACTGAGCTGCCAAACTCAAACACCAGAGACACGAACATTCAACTTTAAACTTGGATATTGGTAAAAAAGTAAAAAAAAATTATGGAAAGTAATTGAAGAAAGTCTTTATTTCTGTGGAACTATCTGAAAACAACTGAACTGGAATAAGGTGAACAACCCCTTTAAGAATACACTCTGGTTTGGGTTTTTTAGGTTCCGACCACCTGCATGTTATAGAAAGTCTGAAAAAAAGAATGATCCAATGAACCCTTAGCTGGGCCCCCTCATGTGGTTTTATACTAAAGAGCTAGAAGTATAACAGTACATTTTATATAGTCTTGTACAGTAAGCCATTCTAAAAAATCTGCACCGGTTCTGTGCATTCACTTCGGGCTTGGAGACGCCACTCTTTGATAACTGGTGGATACTGGAGCTGCCCATGCGATTTGCGGTTATTTCTGATTGAAAAAGACTTTGAGACAGAGTTAAACATCCAATCCCAAATGAGGCTTACTTTAAATTAATGACTGCAATATAGTTGAAAGGGTTTTATTGCTGTAATTTAAATCTGGGTCCCAAGAGGAAATCTCTGCTGTGAGAAAAGAATCTCCAGTGAACCGATATCTGTCAGATGTAAGTGGGGGTCTGTTTTAGGAAGGTCCCATATCATTGCCGAAAATATGTGAAATGTAGTGAACCATGTTTACGGACTCAGGTGCTTGCTCTGAACCGCATAAACAAGAAACAAAAGCGTCTTTTCTTGGGATTGGGAGTGGTGTTGCAAATATTCTTCTTCCCAAAAGACCATAAGTTCCAGTAGTTTTTCGATAATAATAATGTAAGCACTGTAGGGTGGCAATGTAATAAAAGTTGCAATGTTTCCAGAAGGTCTAGCAGTCAAAGGCAACTTGTCAGCGTTGGGCTGCTATAGAAATAATAGAGCCCCCCACTATTCAACAGGATGCAACCCCCCAGATACCTTTGCCAAGAGCCCAAATAGAATGGGTGATGAAATAATTATAGTATTGCCTATAATGCAAACTTGACCCATTACTCCCAAACACACTTGCTGCCTGCCTACTACTTCTCCAAGCCTAACCTTTTTGTGGACCATCAATTTATGTCATAGGATTCCCATGTGTCCCCTCTAGGGATGCACCGAATCCACTATTTTGGATTTGTCCGAACCCCCGAATCCTTTGCGAAAGATTTGACGAATCCTAATTTACATATGCAAATTAGGATTCGGATTTGGTTCGGCCAGGCAGAAGGATTCGACTGAATCCGAATCCTGCTGAAAAAGGCCAAATCCCAAACCAAATCCTGGATTTGGTGCATCCCTAGTCCCCTCTCATGACAGCCCTGAATCAGAATGTATTATTTATTGGCTACCTGTTTGAAAGTAAATGCCTGATTGGTCAATGTGGGTTACTAAACTAAAACTAATGCATATTGTGTGGCTTTTATTACAGTATACTCTTAGGCCCTTGGTACCCAAACCTCAACTAACTAATGATTGAGGTCTAGAAATCTGATCAGACCACTTTGGTGCACCATTTGGGTTGCTGTACCAAGATGTTAAGTTGTGAAGGAACCTGCTTCCCGGTTGACAGGGAGTCACTGACCCAAGCATTCTACATTAAAAGATGGAATATCAATTGTATTACAATAGTAATGTCAGCACCAACATAAAAGCAAAACTTAAATTTAGTTTTCCCTTTCAACACCAAACCCTGCAAATCTAGGTTCGGCCGAATTCCTAAACCGGCCAGATACCAAACCAAACCCGATTCGGGTTGGCGTTGAATAGGTGCAAAAAGGCTGTAATTGGTGTTGCATAGGTGCAAATTGGCAAATCATGCACTTGAATTGGCAAATTGAAAAATCCACATTTCTAGGGTTTAGATATGGTTTGGCCAGGCTCTTGGATTTGGCTAAATCCTGTTAAGAAAGGTTTGGATGCGTCTGAATCTCAAACAGAATCCTGGATTAGTCTGCACTAATGTTTACACCTTTTTGTTGTAAAAAAAAATAAAAAAAATAAAAAAAAAACAATTATATATGTTTCCTGTTCTGTAAATATGTAAACCACTCAGGTCACAGGTGACGTCCTCCATTTATCCTGTATATTTTAACAGCTGGGTTGGCAGGTGAATGAAGCCTCTTGACCTGTAATGGCAATAATGGGTAAATGCATTCATGAGGGCAAGTAAAGGTACTTGCATTTATACTGCATCCCCCATTACAGGTTCTAGCCCTAGCACTCTGTTCTGGGTTGTTAAACTACTCCCCTATATAGTTAGAAAATTTCCCACATTGAATTTATATCATTTAGTAAAAGCGGTAATGAAATGCTTTTTATTCAAAAGACATCAAAACTTGTTTTCATCAAAGCATCTTATGGATAGCCAAATGCAGGTATAGGCCCCTTTATCCAAAACGCTCTGACTTACAGAAAGGTCATCTCCCATACAGTAGATTCCATTTTATCCAATGAATCCAAATTTTTAAAAATGATTTCCTTTTTCTCTGTAATATTAAAATAGTACCTTATACTTAATCCCAACTAAGATATAATTAATTCTTATTGGAAGCAAAACCAGCCAATTGGGTTTATTTCATGTTTACATCATTTTCTAGTAGACTTAAAATTTGAATATCCAAATTATGGAAAGATCCATTATCCGGAAAACCCCAGGTCCCAAGCATTCTGGATAACAGGTCCCGAGCATTCTAAATAAAAGGTCCCACACTTGTACTGTATTTTTCTTTTGTTAAAAAAAAACACACACATTTGCACGGCATGTTGTAATATTTTCCTTCTGTAATATTTCCTGTCTAAGCTTTGAGGGCAATTAGTATAACTAAAAATATATAATTGTCTGGGATCATGAGCTAAATGCCTGCTCTGTTTCTTGACAAAATACAAATGAGTCTCTGCCAGTATAAGTGATCTGGAAGTTGTGTGTGTGTCAATTAAAGGCACTCAGTATGTTAAACAGCAGCTTGGGTTATTTGGGAAGCATCCTTTGAACAGCCATTTTTCAGATGAGCTTGGCCTACTTTGTAACAATTCAATATGTTAATACTGGCATAGCATCTATTATCCAGAATGCTCAGGACCTTGGGTTTTCCGGAAATGGGATCTTTCTGTAATCACCATACCTTAAGTCTGCTAAAAATAAATTAAACATGAAATAAACTCTTATTTTTGCCACCAATATGGATTTCTGGAGCTTAGTTACCATCAAATACACACTACTTGTTTTATTAATTTCAAATGGGGGTCACTGACCCCGACAGCCAAAAAACTATTATTATTATTATTACTTTTTATTACTTATCTTTCTATTCTTATTCCAATCTCTTATTCAAACAATTGCTTAGTTGCTAGGGTAGTTTAGACCCTAGCAACTAGATAGGAGGCTTTCCTTTATATTTGCCACAATGCTTAAACAGAAAAGGGCCTTCCCCAAACTGTTACCCCAAAGAAGAAAGCACAGAATTGGAAAATGGGACTAGAGTCGACAATGGTGGGTTTCATTGTTTTCTACGGGACAAGTCATTGTATACTTAAGATATGATACTTGATATTATTTCAGGAGAAAACAATGAAGCCTGAAGTACATCACTGCATAACTGCTTCATCATATGAGTTCATCTTTCCTAAACCATGCTATTGCAACAACTGAAGAACCCCAGTACACCACTTTCTACGCTTACACGCAAGCCTCTCTTTACAGTATATTTATCTTTGCGGGTTTACACAGCACAAAGTAACGCTATTTATTGAAACAACCCAAATAAAAGACGGTTTTACTCTCACAGGGACCAGCAGACCGTGTTGTGCTCAATGTAAAGAGAAGCAGATGTTGCAAAGTTTAGAAAATCAGGACCTTATTTTCCTGTTTGCGTTCGATTTTTCTAAACACATTAAAAGTAGACTTTGAAGTTTCTCTGCTATTGCACCCCCAACCCCCCCCCAGCCCTGTCCATTTCCCTGATGGTATCTTCACTTGGGACTTTATTATCTACCCATGTTTAGCTTCCAGACAAGCAGATGTATCTGTGTATGGGTACGGCCTTATGTGTGCAGCGCTGTGATGAGCAAGGATTAGGCAGCTCTGCCCTCTATCTCTCTAACACAGTGTGTGTGCGCTGAGTATTCCCAGAGCTTGCACTCTATTCACTTTCACCCGTGTAGTACTGTAACTGGTCTTGAATGATTGTACTGGATCATCCCTATAATCAAACCTTTTAATCTTTGAACCCTTTGTCTTTACATTTTGTTATTTAAAGGGACTGTTCACCTTTAAGTTAACTTTTAGTATCATCTAGAGAGTGATATTCTGAGACAATTTGCAATTGGTTTACATTTTTTTATTATATGTGTTTTTTGAGTTATTTAGCTTTTTATTCAGCAGCTCTCTAGTTTGCAATTTCAACATTCTGGTTGATTGAAACATTGATTTGAATAAGAGACTAGAATCTGAACAGGAGAGGGCCTGAATAGAAAGTTGAGCAATAAAAAGTTGCAATAACAATACATTTGTAGCATTACAGGGCATTTGTTATTAAGATGGGGTCAGTGAAAGGTGGAAAAAGTCAGACAAAGAAGGCAAATAATTCAAAAACTGTAAAAAATAAATAATGAAGGTCAATTCAAAGGTTGCTTAGAATAAGCTATTCTATAACATACTAAACGTTAACTTAAAGGCGAATCACCCCTTTAATAACATGTTGGGAAAGGCATATTTACTAGTGTAGTTGATGTGTGTGCTAGGAAATATTTTACTTTGTTTTATGTCTTTACACTCAGATTTTATTTAGCACTGATCACAAAATCAAATACATATAATGGACATGGAGTGCTTTAATAGCATTCTTCTTATTTGGGGCAATTCTTCTCATTGGCCCAGCACACACAAGGTTTAATAGTAACCCGTGCATGACCCTGATCTTGTATAATTCTCCTTGTACCTGTTTTTCTCTTGAAGTTCCCTGACATAGTTGCCTGCACTGTGGGATGTCCAAGCCCTCTGCTAATAATGCGCAGAGCCATGTGTAAAAAGGATACTGCACTGTCACTTCTAAATTAGTGGAACATGGGCCAACTTTTAGAATTCTAATGGGGCTATATAATAAAAGGCACTAAGATTGCCCAGGAGCAGTAACCGACAGAAATCAGATCTTTGCTTTTAAAAAAGGTGACTATAGTAAATGAAAAACAGCAAATTATCTCAAATGATGCTTAATCATTAGTAGTATCAGGCTACATGGATTGGGGTGTCCACAAACTAACCAACATAAGATACAAAAACCAAAAGGGACTTTAACTCCCCAAAAATTAGGAAATCCTTCAGGATTTCCTATAATTGACACTGACAGGCCACACCCCAGTGCATCACTGACCCCTCCCCGCCTAATCACGGCCCCACCCCCTGCCCGGATTCCATGGGGCAAAAAGGTGGCAACCCTAGCCCGGGCACAGTAACCTGTAGCAACCAATTAGCAGGTGGCATTTACTGGTCACCTGTTTTAAAGCAAACATCTGCTCAGTTGTCCTGTATGTACGAACAGCCAACATATGAGTAGAGATATATAAATCTAAAACACTGAAGATTTTACTCACGAGTCGATATAAGGCACTCAGAAGGCAAAATTCAATGTCAGGGATTGGGGTGTAAAATTCCAGTTAGGTAGATAGATATCCAAACATTCTAATCTTTGCAGTGGCTGTTTTAAAGGAATTGTTCAGTATGAAAATTAAAACTGGCTAAACAGCCCATGCAAAATAAAAAAAATTCTAACATAGTTAGTTAGCCAAAAATGTAATGTATAAAGGCTGGAGTCACTGGATGTCTAACATAATAGCCAGAACACTACTTCCTGCTTTTTAGCTTCCTTGGTTTCTAGTGATTGGTTACCATGCAGATTGCTTCTTCATACATCTGAAAGCTCTGCTCAGATAATGAAGTATATATTGGCATGACGAAAAATATGGTCCTGCCACTCTGACAATTCTCTTTACTAAGCTGTGTGATGACCCTGTTTTTAGAAATTTGTACAAAAATCTGATTTTTATTTTAGAAAATCTGCTTGTGGCATACCACACTTCTGTGGCTTTTAAACCTAAAAGTGGGTTAGTAAATATGTTTGGGGTGCGTACAGTATACATTTTGGTTAAGTATAAAACCTAAGCAAACTAGGGATGCATCGAATCCACTTTTTTGGATTCGGCCGAACCCCCGAACCGAACCGAATCCGAACCCTAATTTGCATATGCAAATTAGGGGTGGGAAGGGGAAAACATTTTTTATTTCCTTGTTTTCTGACAAAAAGTCACGCAATTTCCCTCCCTGCCCCTAATTTGCATATGCAAATTAGGATTCGGATTCGGTTCGGCCGGGCAGAAGGATTCGGCCGAATCCGAATCCTGCTGAAAAAGGCAGAATCCTGGCCGAATCCTGAACCGAATCCTGGATTCGGTGCATCCCTAAAGCAAACTAAAATGTGATTTTAAGCCTTGGATAATGTCCCTTTATCTTAGAACATTGATCTCTGCACTTTCAACAGATAAAGAATGTTTTGGAGGGCCAAAAGGAAAGAACTGATTGCAATCTCAGATAAATGATTTTGTACTTAAGGAACGTACCAGTTTACATCTAATCAGTGATTGTGCTGAATGTTGTATAACTGTACTGAGCTTCATGTTTTTGTTTCATCTGCAAATTGTTGTACTAATGCTATCTAAGAAAATATACAGTATATACTTCTAAACGTGTGCATGCCTCCTACAGAGGGTTGATACCATTGTATGTTTGGTAGTGGGTTGTAGGTTAAAACTAGGGTTTAAACAGTTAGCATTCATCCTGGACTTGACTAGCTATTTATAGCTAGCTAGTTATGAGTGCTAAGACCAGCTGGTTATTACAGAGATGTCAACCTCCTAGAGGCAATTTGTGGGAGACTTTGGCCAAATCCAGTTACATGCCAACCATGCCCTATTATGTCCAGACCATGCCTCATTCAGCCTAAGCAATTATAGAAATTCATAGAAATCCTGAAAAATGTAGGAGAGTTGACAGCTCAGTTATTATTTTTGTTTATAGTCCACATCAGATGAAACCTAGGCCATTTTCATTTGCCCCAACCTCCAGCACTTTAGTGAATCTCAACTGACACCAGTACTCACAAGGTAGAGCTTCTCTATACCTCCTTTTCTATGTCTGCTCTCTTTTAATGCTCCAGTAAATGGAACTTGATTGAAGTGGAAAAGCCAACACAACTTTTACATATATGCAGTGATCTCTATGGGCCAGGAGAAACAATGCAAGCTAACTGAGGGTGCAGAAGCTCCCTCTCCTGGTTATATATATTATCAACTAGATTTACCATCAAAAAGGATCTTCCCTGGCCTTTTCAGGGATAGGAAAGAGGACGGCTTAGAGAAAAAAAACTGTGTCCTGGGATGATGTTATTTACTTACCGTGGGGGTTCCGGATTATTTAGTAAAAAGTTAGTTGTGGCTAGGAAGACTGTCAGGCCTCAACTGTGTATTATCTACCATGGTTATAATTAGAGATAGACATATTGTCAATTTCCCAGCTGCCCCAAGTCATGTGACTTGTGCTCTAAAAACTTCAATCACTCTTTACTGCTGTACTGCAAGTTGGAGTGATATCACCCCCTCCCTTTTTCCCCCCAGCAGCCAAACAAAGAACAATGGGAAGGTAACCAGATAACAGCTGCCTAACACAAGATAACAGCTGCCTGGTAGATCTAAGAACAACACTCAATAGTAAAAACCCATGTCTCACTGAGACACATTCAGTTACATTGAGAAGGAAAAATAGTAGCTTGCCAGAAAGCATTTCTCTCCTAAAGTGCAGGCACAAGTCACATGACCAGGGGCAGCTGGGAAATTGACAAAATGTCTAGCCCCATGTCAGATTTCAAAATTGAATATAAAAAAAATCTGTTTGCTCTTTCAAGAAATGGATTTCAGTGCAGAATTCTGCTGGAGCAGCACTATTAACTGATTCATTTTGAAAAAAATTTTTTTTCCCATGACAGTATCCCTTTAAGCAGTGATCCCCAACCAGTAGCTCGTGAGCAACATGTTGCTCTCCAACCCCTTGGATGTTGCTCTCAGTGGCCTCAAACCAGGTGCTTATTTTTGAATTCCAGGCTTGGTAGTAAGTTTTAATTGCATAAAAAACAAACTATAGTGCCAAGCAGAGCCTCCTGTAGGCTGCCAGTGCACATAAGGGCTACCAAATAGACACTCACAGCCTTTATTTGGCACCCCAAGGAACTTTTTTATGCTTGTGTTGCTCCCCAACTCTTTTTACATTTGAATGTGGCTCACGGGTAAAAAAAGGTTGGGGACCCCTGCCTTTAAGGTTTAGGTTATGCTTTAGGAAGCATCACACAACTGATTGTGCATCCACATTCCAAGCAGAGTCGGTGAGGTATACACATACACATATATAATACACAATGAATATCCTGTAAATTGTATCCTTATAATGCTTAGTGTTGGGGCTTTATGTTGCTTAGTGATGTCTTGTGTGTTACAACGTGTATATTATAATAAATAATGTACCACTTCTTATAAAATATGAGGATATTAGAAGCCACCTTGGGGTTCCATGACATGTATAAAAGCATTCAGCCTAGTGCTTTTGTATGGTAAGGACTTATATCCTTATATTTTATAATAGGAGGTACCTAAAGGTGGCCATACATGCAGATCCATCTCTCCCCATTATGCCCACGTTGAGGTGGGCGATATCGGGCTGATCCGATCGTGGGCCCTAGAGCCCAACAATCGGACCAGAATGGAGGCAATACGAGTGGTCTGATCGCGGGACCACATCAAACAGATGCGGCCACGATCCGACTGGATTTTTTTTACCCTGCCCGATCAACATCTGGCTGACTTTCGTCCAGATATCGTTTGGGGACGCCCTTCGGATGGCCTCACACGCCAATAAACTGCCGACTCTGTCTGTTCGCAGCTTTAATCTGCCTGTGTATGGGGGCCTTAAGGTGGCCATACACGTAGAAATCCACTCGTTTGGGGATATAGCCAAACAAGCGGATCTCTCCCGAATATGCCCACATTGAGGTGGATATGCCCGATCGTGGGCTCTAGTATCAGCCCTTATATGGCCAGCTATATTCTCTATAGATTGGTGTAAAATGAGAAGCAGTGTTCAGCACTACACATATTAATTAAAGTGGGAGTGCAAGTGCCCATAACAAGAAACAAAGATCCTCTGCTCATGCAGTTGCTGGTATAAAATTAAGTACAAAGCATCAGTTATTTGCTTGTAATGTGGTCACTCCCTTACTACACTCACACTGCATTTACAATTATTTCTAGTAGACAGCACAACACCCCTTTTTGATGTCAGTTTACACAAAAGCACCAGTCATCTCTTGGAGAGTGTAGCCTCCTCCCCTCCAACTTTTGGCAGGTGATCCCTGAGTTAAAGGTGCAAAAAAATTTTTTTTGATTTTTTGAATCCATTAAGAACGAATGCCAACGTAAATCAGTGCCCTAGTTCATATATTTATATCAGAACTTCTCTGAGCAGAAATGTTTGGCCTTTACTAGTGCAGCACATAGTCATGCAATAATGAGTTTAGATTTTGAATCCTGGCGCTGATCATTGCAACTGTAATAAAAAAAAAAAAATACTCTAGCTTTGTAACAGCAAAAAAATATTGTACACAATTATATTAAAACTCAATTTTAATTTTAAAAGCTTTTACATTTGTGTCTCTTGTCTGCTCAACCATGTTGTAAGCCTTTACTTGCAGTTTATAATTCTTTTTAATTTGTATATACGGTACCATATTTATGTTGCCATCACCTCCAAACTTTGCAATTGAGAATGTTGGCAGGTAGGATACAATTTAAATTGAATCTGATCTGTTGGATAATGAATTACGTCTGCATTAATTTATGTGGATTTGCATTATATTTGCCAGTTGCCTGATATCGGAGTTGCTTATATCATGGGGCACATTTACTTACGGTAGCTTGAGTGAAGGATTAGAATAAAAAATACTTCAAATGTCGAAGTTTTTTTTTTTTGGCTACTTCGACCACTTCAACCATCGAATTGGCTAATTCGACTATGACTTTGAACCGAATGATTCAAACTAAAAATCTTTCGACTATTCGTCCACCTTCTTCACCACCTAAAACCTACCGAGCACCAATGTTAGCCTATGGGGAAGGTCCCCATAGGCTTTCCTAGCTTTTTTTGATCAAAGGAAAATCGTTCGATCAGTGGATTAAAATCCTTCGAATTCGATCGAACAATTTTTCCTTTGATCGTTCACTCGAAGGAAATGCGGTAAATCCTTCGACTTCGAGATTCGAAGTCGAAGGATTTTACTTAATTACTTTACTTAATTAACCCTCGATATTCGACCAATAGTAAATGTGCCCCCATGACTCAGTTAGGCTTATTTATAAACACTGGGCCCATGGCAACCAATCAAATGTTTGCTTTCATTGTTCAACCTGCAGCTGGCTTTAAATTCTAGTCACTGATTAATAACTGTGGGTTACTGCCCAGGTGGAAATTTGTTCTGTTTTTATCAATGAGCTCCACTGTCCTGTGATTTTCATTTTGGGAAACACACTATAAAAGGCCAGAGATGCCGCAGTTTTGTAAAAAGAATAATGGATGGACGCACACAGAATCTTTGATGGGCCAGACAAAACCCTCAGGGGTGCTGCGTCAATGAGGCAAGTTTGACAGTAAAATCTCTTAAAGGAGAACTAACCCCCCATAGAGAGATTCCCCATCTAATAGCCCCCATTGCCCACCTCCCCACTTTTTCCCTACATAATCCACTACTTAAAAAGTGTTGCAGAATGTCGTACAGACCTCTCTATGCAGAGTAGCATAGTGGAGATCACGGGTGCCATCTTCAGTATCTTTGTACTCTTCTTCTCTTCAGCATGTGCAGTAGACTTGGACTTCAAACTGGCTCCAACTGCGCATGTGTATCAGAAGAACATATCAGAAGATAGAAGATACCGACAGCTACTCTGCATGGAGAGGCCTATGCGACTTTCTAGACACTTTAGAAAGTAATGGGCAATGCAGGGAGAAAGCCAATGTGACTAGTAGATGGGGACTGTCTTTAGGAGGGAGGTTTAATTCTCCTTTAAGAGCTGAAATCCCATTTTAAAAACCGGAAATGTGGCTTTTATAGTGCCAGAGATCGCAATTGCACTCTCCACACTAGCGATGAGCCCACCGACGCACAGGAAAGGTAAGTGCTGGGGGGCGACATTGCAGGACTGGAAACCCTACTCTATTTATTAACTGAATGCAAGGTTTTCCTTCATATCATAATTACAGCTCGAGATGTCCCCTTGCATAACACAGAAATTTAGTTTTTTTTCTAAAGGGCTTTTAGTTCATCTTGTTTAAGGTAGGGTAAATGTGCAGCCTCAAAATGTCTTTTTAATGTCTGTAAAGTGCCAAATTGTCAGCTTTAATCAACAAATAATTTATGGAAGGTTTGAAATGCAGAGAGCTGAATACTGTTTTTTTGCAGATGCCTGTACATTGTTTGTGAAAGTCCACTAAAACATTATTTTTATTTTTAATGATAAAAGAAAGTTTTAGGCTCAAGTAAGCCATGAGTCTAGAGACTAACTAAGACATTTTGTAAAAATTACATAATTTGATTTGCATATTCATAGTCATATTGTGTACAAATCCATTTAATTGCTAAGTGGGAGAAATAGCTGAATGAATGTATTTGTGTACAGAGATATTTATTTTGCTTTGACTGTTTGCTTTACACATCAAAAGTGGACACAGCCTAGTAGTTAGGTAGCCATGGTTCCTTAATCTTAAAAAATAAAATAAATAATATATATATATATACACACACACATACATATGGGACCTGTTATTCAGATTGCTCGGGACCTGGGGCTTTCTGGATAATGGATCTTTCTGTAATTTGGGTCTTTATACCTAAAGTCTACTAGAAAATTATTTAAACATTTAATAAACCCATTAGGCTTGTTTTGCTTCCAATAAGGATTAATTATATCTTAGTTTGGTTCAAGTACAAGGTACTGTGTTATTATTACAGAGAAAAGGGATCCCATACCTGTATATGTGTGTATTTATATAAATATAAAAATGCAAATAAATTAAATATTCTGAAATATTTTAAAATAAAAATTTTCTTCTACAAATAGATTTTTATCATGGATTTATAAGGGCATATACCTTTACAAAAGGAAATACTGTCTATAATGATTTCTTATTTATCTCAAAGAAAAACAATAATTTATCAGAGTCTGAAGGATATGTATTCAAGTTTGAGGGGGAATAAAACCTGTGACAAATTGCATGTGACTTGTTTTCCGTGATTTTTTTTATTTATTGGTAGCTTTAGGGAAAAACCCGGACTAAATTTTTTTTTTTTTCATGGAAAAAAGGTTGCACCCAAGGAAAACTCGCATTTTTTACCATGAAACTTTTTGAATTTTTTTTTTGCAACAATTCAAGGTTTCAAAAAAGATCCTTCGATATTTGTGTTTTTCTCTGTTTTTTTCTCTAATTGACGAAAAAAATAAAGCTCACATTTTAATAAATCTGCCTCTAAATAAATCAACCTCTTTTTGGGCTGCAATGCAATTGGGTGTTTGTTATTACACAGGGCTCATGGCTCGTGTGTTTTGGTCTATTATAGTGATCTGCAGACATCTGCAGTTTTTATACACCATTGTCCTGGCATGGGGTTCACAGAAGTGGAAAAATCGAAATTTGGGGGGGGGGGGAGAGGTGGATCTAAATTTCTGGTGGATGCTTAGTCTTAAATATTGCCGGTACAGATTTCATTTTTTTAAAACAAAATAATGAGGTTAGTATATTATTTTAACTACAGATTCAACATTGGTTCCTGACATGAAATAGCATGCGTTTAAAGTTTAAATGGGCACTCTGCAGTTCTTTGGAGGTGGCCAATAGGATGATGCCTAGACGGAAAGTCAAAAATTGCTCACGGTGCCTAAAAGGTCAATCCATGCAAACTTTCTGAGCATGAAAAAGGGAAAAGCTCATTGCTCTATGATTGCACTAATGTAAAGAAAGACCCTGTTTGGGTGCCCTATATCTTGTACAATAGTTGGTGTCCTTTCCAACCTAAGAACCTCCCCAACGTACAGCAAGCTTGTTGCTATTATTCTGGAGCACTTATGTTGGATAGTTTAGTCCTATTAAATATTTGTTGTTGCTTCGTCAAACAATATTTTAGGTTCACTGGTTTTGGTTTCAGGCATTCAGTGGAAATGCTGGAAAACTCAACTAAATTGTGTATATGTCCAGATATTATTTACATCCTGTGCCTTCTTGGTAGTTCTCTGCTCACTTATTTGTTTGGCTGGATTTTTTTTTTATAATTCTTTTTTTTCCCCCCCTGATGCTTGGCAAGCGTGCGGTGGGCTAAACATGCATTTCCGCATTGTGTTGATTTTGAGTGATTGGAGGGTAACGCAATTAACTTCTCCAAGCAACTGACTGAGTGTGTTCTCCAGTCAAACGATGCTCTGTAGGTGCATTTCTTAGATATTACGTTTCCTGTTCCCTGAATTCCCCCTCCTCCTTTTCCTATCTGTGTGCAGTGGAATGTTTGATGTTACAGTAAATTAAAAACTTGGATGATATTTGTCTGCTCTCTGGTTTCAGTAAATGCAGAGCAATAATTAGCAAACAGAATCAGGCGTTGCTGCCAGGACGTCTGTTTCTACTTTTCTGTTCAAGATCCGTTTGATTTCTCCAACCCTCAGCCTCCTGTCGTGGCTGGTGAAAATGAATGTGTTTGTCTCATTTAAAGGTGCCCTGCTTTTAACCCTGCAGTTCCTTCCATCCGCCGTGTTTCCTCTAGGAATTATTAACTAGAAAAAGTTTGAAGTGGAAGCAGGGAAAGGCATACACAATTAGTCTTCATTTGCTTCTTACTTGAGCCCCAAATAAAAGGAATGGCACCATTTCAAGTTAATAAATTCCTACTTTTCCCAAAGCACTCAACATACTACTATGATATCACTTGTACTCATGTTTGGAATGACTTTTTAGAAAGGCTTTATTTTTCATGTACTATTTGATGTTCTTCTCCACGGCTCACTAAAAGGGTATAGTTGTGCCATCCACCCACCCACAATATTTATTTGTCTGTTATTTATATAGTGCCAAAACATTTACAATGGTCATACATGATTTACAATAGTCCCTGCCCCGAGCATTAGACTGGGTGTCTAGGGCCCACTGGGTCTGCAACCACAAGGTCCTGTTTGTGAGATCAAGATCCCGCTCTCTTGACATCTGCCCTTCATCTCTCCCACACCCATCACACCGCTTTATAGATGTTTTACCTCAGCTTGTGGCAGGCAAGGGTCCACAGTGCCATGTGGAGTGGATAACTGGGGCCCACTGGGCTTTTACTGGTTTCCCACCAGCCCAGTCCGATCCTTTTTTCCCTGAGTGAAGCTTACGATCTAAGGTCCCTATCACATTCACCCACACTATGGTCATTACCAGATTACCTGGAGGAAACCCATGAAGTTACTGGAAGAACATACAAACTCCTTACAGATGGAGTTCGAAGCTGGAATCGATTTCAGGACCTATCTATTTGGATTGATGTTACTGGCTACCTTTACTAGGTAACTATACAGAAAATGATGCGATTCGCATCGGAGCTCACCCGGTGTTGCTGTGTCCTCCTGGTCCCAGCCTGTGTGAGACGCCAGCCACTTCCCGCCGGTATTCAATGTAAGACACTTGGTATTCTCATCACATTCGGCACTGATCCAGGACACGGTATGCAGGCAACAGCATCGGTGTAAAAGGTTAGGCTTTATTTCAACACACATGAATGAGGATTACAGCGGTGGGTATACAGGGCTGACTGACTTACGCGTTTCTTGCCGGATCTCCCGGCACTTCCTCAAAGTCCTTGGGTCTCAATAATTTATCCAATCATTGTTTGACTGTTAACTAAAGATATTATTTGCCAGGTTTACTCCTAGGATAAACAGTAAATTTAAGGAGAGATTTATAAAAATGTGAGATTTAAGCTCACAACAGAAAAACTCACACACATTCTGTTCATTTTCAGATTTGTATACTTTTCTAATGGGGAAATATAACTTTCACTATCATTGATAGACATGATTCTAAAAATCCAATAGGAATGATTCTGTGGTGAGCTCTAATCACTCATTTTGATAAATCTGCCCCACATGTTCCCAGTGTTAAATAGTTTAGACATTTTTTTCTTGGTTTTTATTGTATTTTTCAAATATCCCTAGCTATACAACTTTATCATCTGTATTTGAGGTGAGCAGATGGTCTCTGGGTACTGCTGTATGAATTTACTTCCCAAACTTTTTTGGGGGAGAACAGAAATATCTATTTATGTCCTTGTAGAAAATGAAAGATAAAAAAGGCACCTCACCAAACAAGGAGATCTGGCTGGGTATGGCCACCTTAAGGCTAAGTCCACACAGGGCGTTTTGGGGAGATTTGGTCGCCTGGCGACTAATCGCCTCGTTTTTGCAGTGACCAACACCTTTCCTGAATATGCGCCGGCTAAAATGAAAAAACGCCTGCGCTAATCAGAAGCGTCGGTTCATTTTCCGAAGTCGCCCAAAGTTGCCTCACAAGGAAAGTTCAGCCGAATTCGGAAAACGAATCGACGCGTGTGATTAGTGCCGATGTTTTTTCATTTTAGCCGGCGCATATTCAGGGAAGGCGTTTGGGGAGATTGGTCGCCGCAAAAACTAGGCGATTAGTCGCCAGGCAACCAAATCTCCCAAAAACTCCCTGTTTGGCCTGACCCTTAGAGTGTTGCTGGTCCTAAGAAATAGCATGCAGATATTACATTTTTTCTCCTGGAATTCTTGGGAATTTCCTGCTTTTCTGTCACCAGAAGAAAAACACTAGGGTGTGGTTAGGGCAAGGCTGAAGTATAACTGGCCAGGGCTAAGGTGTGTTAAATAATATCTTCCCGGAAACCAGTTCCTGGTGGTTGTGGTCTCTTGAGCTTGGACAGTGAAATTTTGCTGGTTTACCTTCATGTAGTCTGTGTATCCAAGGTGTGACATATGACAAATGGCTTTGTTAATAAATCACAACACTGTTGTGTGGACTGGATTTGTTTTTGTTGTGTACATTATAAAGTCAATAAAGGGGATAGAAAGGCACACATTTGCCTCTGCACTGAAAATAAATATATTCTGACATTGAGGATACACTTAACCATTATCTGTTAATAACTACAATTTCCAGCTTCCTCAGCCATAATGCAGAATATTATTGGCCTAAGCAATAATAGCAAGAATTTTTTTTTTCTGCACTGTTCCCTCTTCCGCCAACCTGCCTTGGCACCCTCTAATTGTAAGCACACATGTGAGTCCCATACACTTATTCCCACACCTACGAAAGAACCATGGGGCGATTAATCTTCTCATAACCATTTTATAAAGTGCTGGAATATTACCGCAATGTCATATATGCTTTACTGTCACTTCTTAGCTTAATATAGCAAGGGACGGTTGGAGGGTAGGGTAGAGTGGACATTTGTCCAAGGCCCTCAAAATAACAGGGGTCCTTTTGTACTGGCATGGACACTTGTCTCTTATTTTATAGACCCAGTTGTTGACCAACCCAAATAGACCCATAGACCAAAATCTATTAATTCCTTCTTTGCCACGAGGCACAACACACTAAAACCTTTCTGCATGGCAAATGCCGCTACAGAAAACATTGCCCCAAATGGCATTGAATTTGGTTTTACTGTTTACCTTGATTTGCACTAGATTGCTGGTATTGAGTGAGGATAAAGAATTTGGACTATTAATGCCCTTCGTCACCACATATGGGGAGAATTAGTCAGGAATGGGCAAGGGCACCAAAAATCCAATTGTAACGACAATCCTTTCCAATTGATTGTCTGTGTGTGGGCAGTATATAGATGTAATATATATATATATATATATATATATATATATATATATATATATATATATATATATATATATATATATATATATAGTAAATAAAGTACCCCTATTGTAAAATAAAAGGCTATTCTAAGTCACTGAGGAGTTCCATGACCATATAAAAGCACTAGGCAGGAGTCATGGAACTCCGAGGTTACTTCTAATATCGTCATATTTTCCAACAAGGGGTACTTCATTTATTATAATACACAAGTTTCACCGTTTTTACTGGACATTATTCTTTTGTGTAATATATACATACATAGAAAAATGATTCTGCAGTTCTTATTAGGAGTTAAGCAGGATCCACTTGGACAAAAAGGTTGAACTATTTGGAGGTGTTTTCCATCCCATCTACAATGTAACCATATGTGAATAAACAGCACAGTGCATTGCAATACTATTAAATAATGCTTAACTTGTACACTTTTACTTTCTTGTTTCCACACAGCAGTTATGGGTTAGACATTATGTAGTCACATTCTTTCTCTCTGTTACACCCCCTGTAATAGCTAACTTTTATTTCCTGAGACACAGTAGCATTTAGGGGAAGGTCGGTAGCCGTTATACCCAGCTCACTGCATCTACATATAGTTATAGGGGAGAAGGAGTTTCCCCTTCAATTTAAAAAAAAGTATGTTCTGTTTTTATTAAAAATAATTGGCATGTTCTAATCCCTTTTATTTATGTTGAAAACAAGTATATGTTGCCTCTATATATACTGCACTGTCTGATGGACATGATAAATAATACGGCAGCTCTATACGCTAATACAAAAAAACAGATTTTCTTTTGGGGGTTCTAGAAACAGTTACACAACCCCAAAGCAAAAGGGTCTCCCTCCAAAATTTCAAGGTTACATTTTTGTCAAGCATACACACACACACACACACTAAGACAAAAAAGCATCAAATTGTATATGTTTTCTGATGAAGGAAAAGCAAATTATACCCGTGTTATGTAACACGCACTTCTTACAGTGTGACACTTATATAGTTTCATCCAAGAACAATTCTATGCATTTTTTTTTGCCAGCCTAGTATTTTGTGTGTAGTTAGCTTGGCCTTTGCCTATACAAATGGAAGGAGGTGATATCATGAAGATGTTTAGAAGTGATGTTAACTTACATTGTGCATGGACAGGAAAGTTGGCATGGCTGGGGATGGTGCAGTAACATAGTGCAGTTGCAGTTAGATATTTTGGAGCTTAGATCAGCAGGTAAGGATAAGGGGATAAATTAAAATAATTATAGTGTAACACTGCGCACTGAATGTTTTTCTGAATGCATCATTTAAAGCCACAAATGTGGTTTAAAGACTATTTCAGAGGAATCTCCAACCACTGGGCATTTAGCTGCTGTTCAACTACTGATGATCATATGCAAGCTTTTATAAAAGATCATTTAATGATACATGCTTAAGGATTTCATATGCAGCAATATATTCAGTGTTTCAGGCTGCATGAGCTGAAATCATTAGGCTCTTGAAAGAAGGGTTTGTTTTTCCATGCCGTTCGTGATCTGGCTGTTGCTCTTGCTAGAAAAGGGAGCTCTTTCATCCATTATATGGATATTGGATTTATTTTCTGAAATGCTTGGGACCCAGGGTTCTCTTGACAATGTAATTTGGAGCATCATTCATTTAAACTTTGCTGACACAGGTGCGCTATTTTATGACAATTCCATGTTTCCTACTTCACATTTCAGAAAAGGCTTTAAACTGGCCAAGGCAAAGTCCATATGGAATTAATTGTTTAGATGGAATTGGAAGAACTTGACCACCCTGCAAAGAATACCCAACCCAACTGAAACCGTGTGGGATTCTTTGAAACATTATCTTTGAGCCAGGCTCGACACCTAACTCCGCTGTTGTGCTGAATAGAAGAAAATCGAACCCAACAATATTCCGAAATCAAGTGGAGACCTTCATAGAAATGGAGAAGCTGTAGTAGCAAAGAAAGGTCCAAGTTCTTATAAATTCGGAATGTCCAAAATTCCAAATTGTTTTTGGAATGGAGAGACAGTGTCCATATAGTCTTGCCCATGTAGTGTTTATAACCATGCATCCATAACAAGGGTTTTCACCTAGATACCAATCTCTTCAGTAAAAAATAGATTTAAGTTGGGTGGATCTAAGCATTTAAGAATGATAGGCAGTATATTTTCTTCCAGAAACGGTAGTATGTCTATCCGTATCTGAGCAACAGATTCTGTACTGATCATGAATAAACAAAACATTAAAGGTGGCCATAGACGCACACATAATATCGTACGAAACAAATTTTCATACAATATTCGGTGCGTGCATTGTGGGAAACGAGCTGTCCGATATCGGCAAAAGATTTGGAGGCACTGAACATCTGCCATTGTTAGTGCTGAATCGTCAGATACAGGTAGGATTCTATTGTCTCTACGTGTATATCTGACGATTCAGCTCTACACGTGTGTATTGAAATGAACGACCTTTCTTGGAAAGATCTTTTCCAAGAAAGATCGTAATTGTTATGTCTATGGCCACCTTAACGTGTTTGTGACTTTTCTACAATCTACAAAAATATTGTCCAATCAGTCTGGAAATATATATATCAAGGAGATAGATGTATCATGGCAGAATCCATTGAGTGGATCTGTTTCTAAAGGTTTGTCAGGTGTACAATAAGCAACACCTGGGGCTGTGAGCTTATGAGGTAGGTCAGTATGTCCTTATTCCTAGTTTTGTCATATAATGCCTTATTTGGGCTGGTGGGAGTACAAAAGTTCCCTCAAGCAGTTTGATAGATATTTAAGCTCTGAATTCTTGGTCGCTCTAGATCGTCACAGGATTCTAGTTCAAGGCTGATCACACAGGTCTTCGATGAAAGGTCATAAAAAACAAAGGTTATGATTCAAGCATAATCAAGTGAAGAGTGTATAGTAGTAGTTCTCAAGTAGCGTCCATAAGGCTGTAAGTTCAAGGTGTCTGTGTATCACCCTGAAGTATTATAGACAAATTCAATAATTAGGAGAATCCAATAATTAATAATAGGCACATTCATACTGCTGTTTGATTCTCCTAATTATTGAATTTGGCTATTTGATAAGGGGTTCACACTAAAATGTGTTAACCACTCCAAAAAGTTGTCATATTTGCTGTTCTGGAAGTAGGGAATGTGCAGGATGAGTAGGACTTGGGAACGGTCAGTTCTCCATTTTGCATGTCTCTGCAGTGATGACCTAGCCAAGTTACTTGAAAAACAGTCACTTGGTTATTGAGGTTACTAACCTTTCCATGAAAGTTTATGATCTTCTGCCCACCCAGTGTGAGAGCAGCTGTAAAAGCTTGACTGTCACATTAATTGCATTTAGACAGATACTCCACTGCTATGAAAGACTTAAAGGAATGTCTTCTGTATTGTGATGTGGCCTGCTAACACTACATCTGCATCAAGGCAAAAATTGTGTTAGTCCTAAAAGTGTCCATTGTCCAGCGGGAAAGGAAGATGCTTGTCAAAGTCATTTCCAGACACTTAGATCTAGTGATAGCATTTGCCTGGCTCATTTTCTCTCTTGATGCTGACTCAGCAAAGTCTCGTCTCTTTTAGTAGTGAGTTTGCTTAGTGATACTTTTCCATGATTGTGAACCGTTAACTTAGTTATTATAAACCTTTAGGCCTTCTTGGGTTCTGTTGAAATATGACCTATTATCCAGAATGTTTGGGTCCTGGGGGTTTCCAGTAAGGGTTCTTTCTGTAACATGGCTTTCCATACCTCAAGTCTACTAAAAAAAATAATTTAAACATGAACCAATATAATTATTTTGACTGCAATCTTTGTTAGGTTCAAGTACAAGGTATTATTTTGTTATTACAGAGAATAATATTATTTAAAATTCAGAATTAATTAATTAAAATAGAGTCTATGGGACACAACCTTCCCATAATTCAGAGCTTTCTGGATAACAGGTTTCTGGATAACAGATTCCATACCTGTGTAGGATAATTTTTCCAGAAACTCCAAATTAAGGGAAGACCATTTCCCATAGTCTCCATTATAAGCAAATAATTCTGACTTACTTTTTTCTCTGCACAGGAAGAGGACCAGTTATCTATAATGCTCGGGACTTGGGATTTTCCGAATAAATTCTGTAATTTGGATCTTCATACCTTAAATCTGCTATAAAATCATTAAATAATCCCAGTAGGCTGGTTTTGTTTCCAATAAGGATTAGTTTTATCTTAGTTTAGATCAAGTACAAGCTACTGTTTTATTAATACAGAGAAAATTTTAATTATTTTTTATAAATTTGGTTTATTTGGATAAAACGGAGTCTATGGGAGACAGCCTTACCATACTTGTAATAATAAAACAGTACCTTGAACCTTATCCTAAGTAAGCTGCATGATTCCATACTAACGACAAAGCCATCCTATTGGGTTTATTTAATGTTTAGATGTATTTTTAGCAGATTTAAGGTATGGAGATCCAAATTACAGAAATATCTCTTATCCAGAAAACCCCTGGTTCTAAGTATTTCGAATTAAAGATCTTACACCTGTACTGCCAACAGTCCGTGCTAAGATGTAAGAAGGCAAATTTAATTATGGGATCTGTTACCCAGAAAGCTCTGAATTATGGGAAGGCCATCTTTCATAGAGTCAATTTTGATTAAATAATTCAGGTTATTCAAAATAATTTCCTTTGTCCTGTAATAATAAATCAGCACCTTGCAAATAAATCCTGTTGGGTTTATTTAATGCTCTGTTTTTGGTGATCCTAATTACAGAAAGATCTCTTATCCATAGTCGTGTAATAAATCTCTACCTGTTTAAAAACAATACTTTTCCTTATTTGTCATAGTTTGTCCGCATAATTACAACCCAGCAACTAGAGAAAAAAAAATATATTTACTGGATGTCACACACCTATATTACATCGCTCATATTTCCTTCTTCATCACACACCAGTACTAAAATATTGTAATAAGAAGGGGATGCACAAGGTGTAACAGAACACTCATTCAAAAACAAAATGAAAGAGAAATATAAAAACATACAGCTATGGGACCTGTTATCCAGAATGCTCGGGACCTGGGGTTTTCAAGATCTTTCAGTAATTTGGCTCGTCATACCTTAAGTCTACTAGAAAATAATGTAAACATGAAATAAACCCTATTGGCTGGTTTTGCTTCCAGTAAGGATTAAATATATCTTAGTTTAGATCAAGTACAAGCTACTGTTTTATTCTTACAGAGAAATAGGAAATCATTTTTTAAAAAGTGGTCTATTTGGATAAAATGGAATCTAAGGGAGACGGCCTTTCTGGATAAATGATTTCTAGGTAATGGAGTCGGATGCCATATCTGTACTATAAGAATAATTCAGTAATAACCTTCACAGACTGAACAATAGACTCTACCATGGTGAGGTTAAAATGTCATCATCAGTGATGTTGTCTGCAAAGTCAGTTATATATTAATGTATAAAACAGTTTTGTAACACTGTTCTGTGTTTGTGAAAGTTCTCATTCATCCAGGTCATGGTATATCTATAGAAATAAGTAAAATCAACTGGACTTGCTCTGTTTTTTTGTTTTTTTCTTGAAGACGTTTCACCAGTCATCCAACTGGAAAAAAAAACACACAGCAAGTCCAGTTGATTCGACTTATTTCTATAGATGTAACACTGCTCTCTTTGGGTACTTGTAAAGAACCCCAATTTGGAATATTATTCACTGAAAATCAAGTACAACTCCTAAATGGGTAGCAAATTTAAATACAGTGAAAAAATAAAGGGCAACAAAAACATGTCCTCTCATATATGATTTAATTTTTTCCATCATAATTGGATCCTATTTGTAATACTTAAAGCCACAAAAGGAGGCCAAATGCATATTTACCAGCAAAAGTGAAGGCTTACGGGGTAATTAACTTTGCCATGTGTCTATATTAAAGAACCGTTGAAGCTTAATACTTTACCTCCATTTGTAGTTTTGCTCTTCATCATGGGCTTCGGATTTAAGTGTGTGGGTGCACATGGTGAGCCTGCTAAACGGGGCCCTTGTAAAGTTTCCCTTTTGAGGATATGTATAAGTTTTATTACAAACAATCAATGTTTAAAGCTAGGAAACCTGAAGCTGTTCCTATAGCTGAGATGGAAATCCTAGCAGTTGAGCTGTTTAGATCAGCTTCGCTTATGGGCTTTGACTCTCTTCATCGCAGGCTGGGGGGTAACAGTGATTACATTCCAGCTAATTGCGGTTGCGTATTCCATGGTGCAATTACAAATCACAGCCTCTCCTATTAGTTCACCAATCAAAGAAAAGTTTTTGCAGGATATTCTAATCCCTCTCATCTTCACTAAGGCTGCTCTTATTCATTGGAATGTGATCAGAGCCCACTTTGGATTGGCCCATTACAGAGCTGTAAGGGTGGGGCTGGGGGGTTGTGAGACACAGATGTTTTTCAATGAACATCTGCAACGAACTAGAATCTGCCCTCCCTCCTTTATAACTCTATCCTGTAGCTGGTTGTTATGGATTCATTCCCCCCTCCAACCTGTTGAGAAGCAATCAGAGTAGTAAGATCATCTGAGATGATGTAAGCCCCCTCTTCGTTGCGGCCTACGGACCACCTCTGTTGCTGAGCTTGTCTCATCCTCGTGGTTATGAGATCAGGGGCTAATGAGAAATCCAGAGCTGCCCACACACAAACACACACGTGTGTTGCAGGGGCACCGACAGACCAACTTCCAACACAAAACGTATACTTTTTAACCCATTTTTGCACAGAAACATTCCCAACATGGAAAATTCATTGAAGCAATCTTTGAAATCTTTGTCATACTGACTATTAAAAATTTTAAAATGCCAAAGTGTGTACTTCCGTTCCCATGATTTTGCGGATGAATTATATAGACCGCACTAAAATGCTAAAATTATGTTTTGAAACCACATTATCAAGGTAGAAGTGATTTTCCCGATGTTAATGCTAAACCTCTGATGTCATCACTACTAATAAGGCCAGGAAGCTTTCTCATTATTACTATTTAAATGTACATATAATAAAAAATGTTAATTTGTCTGATACTTCAGCCACATGTGACAATTCTCCCCCACCCCTGTTGATTGGGGTGCAGTAAATAAATGTAGAGGGATTACAGATCCCAGCTTTCTATCATTAGACAATACCTCCTCTTTCCCTACCACTGGACAGTTTTACGTCACCCCTTATTTCTTTCCATGCACGGGACAGAGTTTAATGGAAGAGGTCCATTAGGCTTACTTCCACAACACTGTTACAAGATGGGTAGATAAAACATATGATTAAAAATAATGTGTGACCACTGAAGCTACAGTGGTAGAAATCAATATTTCCCCATAATAATTGTCCCTAAGCTTCCAAAATGAGTAAACAATGACCCTCATTTGGTAATAGTTATCCCCGTACTATTTGACTCAGAGCCATCTATATGGTTAAACAGCCAGCAAGCAATAAATAGTAAATAAATGTTATTTAAATGTAAATAACATTTTATTTATTGCATTATATTTACATACATATTTAACTTTTTCCATTTTTGGTATTGGCAAATACCAATGCACTTCTAGTTTTGTGTTTTCCTTCCTGAGAGTTTTGAATATTTGTTCCAGTTCTGCACCAGCAATCTCGGATGGATTTCAGACATTTTGAACACCACAGTTTTGAACAGCAACAGCCTGAAGGCATCAGCACCAGCACTTGTCAGCCGACTGTAACCTCATGACAATCTAGTACACATTTTCAGTTGTCATTTGGCTCCTATGGGAGTCAGTAGGGGGTGATTCTAGGTGTGTTTCCATGCACTAAAAATGTGGTGGAAAAAGACCTGAAATCCATCATGAATGCCATAGCATAGGCTTTAGTTTAACACAACTTGTATGTTTATTACTTGGCGATGTTATGTCTTCTTTATGTCATACTCCCCCCACCCCTTTCTCAGTTCTGTGAAAATCCTAGACAGCCAAGTGGTTAAAAGGCTGGTTTTATTTTACTAGGGATGTGGCCAGAATTATTGGAACTAGCAGAGAGGATTTATGGAGAAGACAATCTCCCCTGTTAGTTCTAGTACAACACAGAGAAATCATATAAAACAGCATGTGTATTCCATTCCCTTGTTTTGCCACAATAAAATAATTAAAACATTTTAGCTTAAAATAACTTCAATGTGGTGAAAGAGTCGACCATGTATAGACCTTATCTTTGCAGACATAGGGACTAGACCAAACCAATCAGATGCTTACCAGTTGTGTTGGGTTTGCTCTATCTGATTTGAATTCTTTCATTCATCCATCATTCAAAAATTTGGTGTTGGTGCATAGTGCATAACATTTTGGACCTGTTTGCTATATTGTTTCTATAATAAATAAAGTACCCCCTATTGTAAAATATAAGGATATTATAAGTTATAGATGAGTTACATGACCATATAAAAGCACAAGGTCGAATTTACAGGATATTCATGGCTCTTGTGTATTATATAATACACAAGAGCCATGAATATCCTGTAAATGATATCCTTATAAACTGTGCTTAGTGATGTCATTTCTGTCACATGACTTACTGAAACTTGTGTATTATAAAGCACCCCCTGAGGATATTAGAAGTCACCTGACCTGTATAAAAACACTCAGCCTTCTGCCTCGTGTTGTTATATGTTCATGAAACTCCTTGGTAACTTATAATATCCTTATATTTTATAAGAGGGGGTACTTTATTCTATATATAGATAAATATTATATTACTTCATTGTTTATTTTACATTTAACACCTTGCTTGTTTATCATGTATTGGTTTCTCCATGCAATATTAGAGTGCTCAACCTAGTGCAAAATCCTTGAGGACCAGGTGCTCAGCAGTAATTAACCCCACCTGCCACGGGTCAAGAGAATCCAATGCAAAGTCCAATGACTGCAGCACACTGTTAGTTGTAGTTCACTTTCAACATTGTGGTTTTATTAGCTCATGTGCAGGTAGACAAAAAAGCCCCCCCCTTTTTTTTGTCTACCTGCACATGAGCTAATAAAACCACAATGTTGAAAGTGAACTACAACTAACAGTGTGCTGCAGTCATTGGACTTTGTATTGGTTTCTCCATGGCACCTGAAAAGTTCAGGATCTTTGCAGGCTGTATGAGCATGATCATGGATCATATCCTTCCTTCAACAGAATAATGACTCAGCTCTATAAGTGCTAAGTGCATCCTCGGGCAGATTTCAGATGAGTGCTGAGAGTTGTACTTCAATAACAACTGATGGGTTGGGCAACACAATCACTTCCCAGAGGCCATTATCATCACTGATACAGTAAGCACTGCTATTATAATCCTAGTGAATTCAGTATGAATATTACTGTTCATTGCCTGTTGATTCACTTAGGGATAAAATGTGTTTCCACCTTGATTGGTGACACAGTAGTTTATTATGATTGATACAATCTAAATTAGTGCTCATTGTTTTTAGATAAAGATATTTTCTAGTTTTACATAAAATTATCTGTTCACCAATAAGTATTTCTAAATGAAAGTTCTGGACATTTTTGGCCCTTGTCCCAAATCTGTTTACAACGCTGCTTACTTTTTGATTAGTGTGTTCAGAAATTCCTGACTCTCAACGAAGAGTAGTATAATATGTGTTCTTGAATTATTTACTTTTTAAAGTTATTTACAATCTTAATCTCTGACATTCTGACACCCTTGCTTCAGAAAGTCACCTACAGAAACCCTTAGATGATACGAAAATTTTAATGATTTTTCATCAGATAGATGAGCAGCATCCACCCACCACTTGCTTCAGGAAATTTTTTTGGAAAAAATATTGAGATAGGCTTGGTGTTACAAAGGAACTGCTTCTAGCCTTTGTCCTGTGGAGTAGTGGGACAGAGGAGCCACATACAGGCTGAAATGTCAGATCAATCAAAACAAACTCTCTCCGCCCCAGCATTTGTCCCTGAGTAAACTCCTGTTATAGGATACTCTCCCCATTGCTGTAGCTAGAGTGGGCATAATGCCATAGAAATAAATTCATACCCTCCATCATGCTGTGCCTTTTGCCTGCTACTGGCAAATTGTGTGAGGTGTCAGATGTGGGTTAGTAACCCCCGTTATTTGCTAGAGGTCAGGCATCTTAGTGTGAACCATACTTTTTGTTTCAAAGTCATTCCTCAAGAGAAGTTCCTATTTTATTTCCTAAAATAATAAGCAATCTAAGCCTATTGTTTCTCTAAAAAATTAAAAGCTAGTGTCATTCAAGTTGCCTAAACTAATTGTAATAACAATTATGTATAATAAATATATATTTATTTACTGTTTTGTTGGGTTGCTCAACAGTGACTGAGTTTTATATCTTATGTTTCATCCTTACAGAAAATAGCATAGAGAGTAAAGGGGAACAGAGAATTGACCCAACAGTAACCAGACCCTTTGTTAGGCACTTAACATAAAGGTGGTTATTTATCAACGGTCGAGTTGGGTTTTCCAGAAAAAATATATTTTCAGGAATAATTTTCAGTTTAATTTGTTGGGGTTTTATAAAAAGAAACTTGAATTTTTTTTGAGTTTTTTTATACCCGAAGCTGGAAATAGCTTTAATCCTTAAATACTCAAGCTAAAATCTGTCGAGGTTATGTAGAAGTCAATAGCCATTGAACCATTTGAAGATGTTAATAGTAATCTGTGGTCGAAAACTCTGTTAATTCAATTCAAGTTTTTTCCATTTGCTTTTTTTTTCTTAAATTAGAAACCATTTCGAGATGTCAACTCATTCGAGGTATAAAAAAACCTCACAAGCCTAAGAGTGTGGTTATTAGTTCATTCTGCTGCTACACTTGTATATGTAAATACATATATGCAGGCAAAGATTGCTCTGCAGCAACAATAAATGGAATTACATTTATTAATCTGGATTCATATTAAGGGAACAATTTTGAAATGAAAAGATTGTTTTAAGGATCTATAAAGCATTACACCCCTGTAATTCAGTCCAAAATGAAACTCGAAAGAACATGCTGTACTCTTTCCCAGACAAGGCACATATGACACACACTAAACAGAAAACTGCAAGGGCCACAAACAAGCACAAGTATAGACTCTCTTGCAATTAACAACATTAATGTAATTATAAATGAAAAAATAACAGTCACAGTGTGTTCTGTTGTTATCCGGACAATCTATTTTAATTGGAACTTTTTTTGACTGTGTTTTAGCGTTCACCCAGTCCCATGACATTATTGTAGAGCATTTTTTCTGCAGTATGTCTGACCCTTTTACATTTCATTTTACTACTTTAGTTATCTCATTTGCAAACTGGGGGGTTATATTGCAAAGAGCTGAATAACCAGGACAGAGAACGATGAGCTGGCACTCCTTTTTGGTGAAAACCAGTAGTTATAGGTACAGATTTACATAATGGGCGCCTCTAGGCCCACTGCCGTTTGTCGCCCCTGTCCCCTCCTCTTTATTCGTGCAAATTTTCATCATCTAGTTTGGAGCAATGGGGATTAGAGCATGGGAAATTTAAAAAATGATTGTATCTGCAGCGCATTCCCCATTGTTTTTGAACCAATATGGGTGTGGTTAGGCAGCATTCCGCCCCGCTAAAATCCTGCAGTCCTAGGCCCGGGCCTAGGTGGCCTTTCCACAAATCCGGGCCTGCCGTTACACAGAAACACGTTACCCAGAAAGCTCCAAATTATGGGAAGGCCATCTCCCATAGACTCCATTTTAACATTTTTAAAAATGATTTCCTTCTTCACTGTAATAATAAAACAGTACCTTGTACTTGGCCCCAACTAAGATACAATTATTAGGTAAGCATTGTGTTTCATGGAACATATTACTTAAATATTGATTTATGAGAAAATGTATATTGTTATATTTAAACATCTATTCCTTATGTAACCTAAACGTTATAAATATCTGAATGAAAAGCATGAAACAGGAGGGTGATTCCGATCTACCTTTTGCACACCTCCTGACTTAAGGATATCCAAAGTAGAGAAAGATCCCTTATCTGTAAACCCCAGGCCCCAAGCATTCTGGATAACAGGTCCGATAGCTGTAGTTAATATATGACTTTTCCTTGTCCATTAATAAATATTTATGTTGCACTCTGAGTCTGCCACCAGATGCATTATGAAAAAAAGCTGGCAGGGTGCAGTAGCTCTCTGTCTATTGTACTCTAATGGGCATAGTACTCCTAAAGTCTTTTTGTAATGATGTTGCATTTAATAGCATCTTGTATTTCAGTAATTTGTCCTTAACATAGACTTGGGCCAAACTGGTATATTCTTGTTTATAGTCTTATCTATTTCTAATTTTGATGTTCTAAACAAAAGCCATTCCAAAAGCCACACTGTAATGCAATAGAATGAAAATATCCTATGATACCCAGTACCACTTTATAAACTTTCTAAACAGTTCTGTTCTCCAGATAGATTTACTTTCTCGGCAGTTTGGCTTCAAAAGTCATTGTCTAATTACGTTAAAAAATATGCTTTCCTTAATGAAGTTCTGTCGATGGGTTGAAAACCAACAGTTACTTTTTTCTTTCTTGCTATATCCCCTCATCATCAATCATGCCTGACAGCATCCTCCTGCTCTTTGTTTGTTGACAAAGGGTTAACGTGCCCTCTCGATCCCGTGCACGTGAACATGCATAAGAGAGTGCATCAGGGAAAGATCGAGATCAAGACCCGTTCATTTTTATGTCCAATCTGGGGCAAAGAGGGAAAGGCGCAGTTGGAACCAATAATGGGGATAATTGGAACTTTGATTAAGCAGAATAGGAAACTCTACAAATTAGTTAAAGGAAGTTGAATCTTACAAAGAGAAAGCACCCCCTCCCTTATTTTGCTGAGAGGGGATAACAGACACAGTCACTTAGATTACTAATCTATTTATTGATCACTTGAAAGGGTAAGTAAAGAAATGATTACTCAACAGAAACATATAAAAAAAGAATCAGCATCTAGTTCTCTACGCTAGAACTAAAGCTTCCCCAATTTGTGGAGTATTTCCAAATTAGTACAGTAAACAGGACAGAGATAAAAATACAAAGGGTTTGCATTGTGAGTAATGTGCTGGAAGACTTGCGGCTACATTTAGTTTCATTAGTAATGAAAGGAACAGCCCAGCTCCCTTAATTGTAAACACAGATGTAATAACGTACTAATGGCGGCTCTTAACTTTCTGATATGGCAATAAATTCTAACTCGTACTGTATGTGTCACTGTAACACAAAGAAACAGCCCATAACATATATCGTCCATCTCAGTGAATAAATAAATTGTGTTTTCCTGCATCTTATCCAAGTAGATCATTTTTCTAATGCCTGGGATGTATTAAGCCAGAATGTTTGCTGGTTGAAATCCAGATGACAAACACATAATTGATAGCCTGCTCATTGGGGTGGATTTCACATGACAAGCCCATAATAACCTTTTTAGGAAAAGTCAAATTGCTGTATACAAGGATATGCCCTGGACTACCTCACTTCTGTGCCGAGTAATTGTGACACTTTGCAATTAAGTTTAGACTTTTTTTTTCCACCTCGTTGTGTACACTGTGTTTTATAATATATAATATAGACACACTTGCTGTTATAACATTTGTTTTACAGTAAAATACAGTAGCTCTCTGTAATCTGGCTGTAAATAGAAAACTGGAATAAGAATGATACACTTAAGGAATAAAATGCCAGCCAGGCATTTATAACGTTCTCCTTGATGTGGGGTTGATCCAGGGAGTGGGCATTCTAGATGAAGGTCTGTATGTCTGTAGCATTCAGATTTGGCTTTTCTCTCAATTTTTGTGTTTGTCCTCGATCTGAAAAATTCGTTCTTTTTTTTTTTTTTATTAATAAGGTCCAATCAGGGATTCTAGTTTGGTCTGGCTTTTTTTATTGAAATACGCAGAAAAATTCAGATTTTGATTAAAAAAAGGCCTATAATGTTAGGCCTGGGTAAAATAAATAAATAAATAAATAAAAACCTATGGACCTAAATTTAGGTAACTTACAATGTGTTTTTTAAATTATGGGTCTGCTTTCTGTTTTGTTTTTTAATGTAAATTCCAGTTGATATTTAGTAATACTTTAAAGGGGTGGTCCACCTTTCAGGCAACTTTTCTATTGGTCTTCATTATTTTTTATAGATTTTGAATTATTTCATTCTTCTTCTGCCTTTTCCCAGCTTTCAAATGGGTCACCCCATCTAAAAAACAAATGCTGTGTAGGGCTACAAATTTATTTTTATTACTCATCTTTCTGTTCAGGCCCTCTCCTATTCATATTCCAGTCTCTTATTCAGATCAATGCATAGTTGCAAGAGTAATTAGACCCTAGCAACCAGATTATTAAATTAAAAACTGGAGAGCTGCTGAACACAAAGCTAAATTTGGAATTCAGAATATCACTCTCTACATCATACTAAAAGTTAACTCAACCCCTTTAAGTGTATGCCTCTTGTTATTTTGATATGAATCTGTACCTTGCAGATATATGAGACATATTTTGCATATACCTGTAAGCGATCCTTGAATGGGTTATTGGAACAATATTACACGAAAAAAAAATGAGGGATGCACCAAATCCAGGATTCGGGATTTTTCAGCAGGATTCGGATTCGGCCGAATCCTTCTGCCCGGCCGAATCCTTCTGCCCGGCCGAACCGAATCCTAATTTGCATATGCATGGGGGAAATTGCAGGACTTTTTGTTAGAAAACAAGGAACAAGTAAAAAATGTTTTCCCCTTCCCACCCCATATGCAAATTAGGATTCTGGTTCGGTATTCAGCCGAATCTTTTGCAAAGGATTCAGGGGTTCGGCCGAATCTAAAATAGTGGATTATTTGCATCCCTAAAAAGAATTGACAGTTTCTGGGTTCCATTTCATTGCTGCACAGATAGAATATTTCTCCTTGCATGCAGATGGTAAATAACAAATACTGTATACAACGTTTTAATTATTACAGTAACTTCACATAAAAATGTGATCCAATATATTTCCCCATTGTACAAATTCAATTCAAGATTCAATTCTTATATGTATACTCTCTTATTTAACTTTTCATTTCTACTTCCTCACCTGATTTATTTCACTGCACTCTGGCTTCTTCCTGATTGTGACTTCTGCCTCCTGCCCCCTGCCCTGTTTGTTTAGCCTGCTTGTTGTACAGCCCCAGGGGCAGGAGGGGACCACTCCCTCAGGAGCTCTTAGATCCGCTTTTATAATTTAGTAATTGCTCTTTGGATATGGCATATGACAAATTGACTAATGAGGTTTGTGCTGTGAACTGCCGGGCCTCTGCCTACAACATAGCCCGGTATATCTCAAAGTTTGCCATGACTAAGGGCTGGCATATACTTAAATGGTGAGTCATTACTGTGAAAGCAGGGGCAGCAGACCATCCAACTGCTCGGGGGGGGGGGTGTCCATGGAGTATAGTGGGCAAGTGTAATAGGTAGGTTCAATAAATGTTTGTGAAATCAGACGCCTTCTCAGAATTAGGGGAGCTCTAAAACATTTTAGAGTGTATTTTTCAAAAGCTTACATTATGTTGAAGATTAGGATTGTAAATGGAAGCTTTTTTTTTTCCATTAAGTAAAGATGTGATTCTGAGCATTTGCATAGCCCCTGGCCAAAACTGGAGCTATTAGTGCCTAACACTGTTAGCGTACGATTATGGGGAGATTAGTCCCCCAGCGACAAATCTCTACTTTGGGTGACTGCCAAGAATACGAATTGGCATACGAATCGCTTTGGATTTCCAAAGTGACCCAAAGTTTTCTCGTGAGGCAACTTCGGAAATACAAATCGATTTGTATGCCCCCGGCGATGATTCATATTCTTGCCAGTGGGAAGGCATTTCAGGGAGATTAGTCGGCCGAAGTAAAGAAGATTTGTCTCTGAGAGACTAATTTCTGCCACCACCCTTGGGCGCACTCACACTCATAGTGGTACTGTAATACAGTGCATTTTGTCATAGCAACTTTTTTTCTGGGAAACTTGTCCTGGACAGAACAAAAGGAATCATCAAAAATACAGGAATTCCATTTTCAGTAGAGTCCTATTAAAGCAAACAATTCTTATTTTTCTAATGATAACCTTTTTCTCTGTAATAATAAAACAGTAGCTTGTACTTGATGGTAACTAAGCTGCATTCCCACTTATTGGTGCAAAGCAATCCTATTGGGTGTTTTTAATGTTTAAATGTTTGTAAGTAGACTTAAGGAATGGAGATCCATTATGGAAGGACCTCTCATCCAGAACCTCAGGTCCAAAGTTATAAAATGGAAAATTTTCTGAGCAGTATATGCTTAGTGATGTTGTTTTATAGAAAGTAATCAACTATGGTGTACTATTGCTTGTTAGACCAGTAAAGGAGTGGCCAAGTATCTTTATATTACCAGGAATTGATTTTTTTTCCTTGAAAAGGACTTTAAAATGACACTGCTGTTTCTAGAAAGCAATTACAATTACCAAGCTAGAGTTAATGAAAGTAAGTTTTCAAACAGATTATGGTAGCAATGCCTATTCTCCCTGTCATGTATAATGGGTTGATTTTTAGGTAGGGTTAGTTCATCTTAAAATTAACTTGGGGACTTTATTTATTTGCATTTTTAAATACAAAAAGTAAGAGCAAACTAGAACCCATGATTGACCTTATTTATTAATAAAAAAGCACAATTTAATTGGATCAGGGACAAACTCAAGTTAATATCTGATGTATGCTTTTTTTTGGAGTTTTCCCAGAATCGCTTGATTTTTTCGAAAAGCCCGGATTGTTGCCTGAAATGTCAGAAATAGTTGGATTTTCGGGCTAGTTCCAGTGCAGACCACAGAAACTTCCAAATAGCATATAGACCTCTCCCATTGACATATATACAATCACTGCAGGTCTGAGATGCTGGATTTTTGGATCTGGATCTCGAAAAAGTTTTTTCCATAACTAAAAATTCAGATTTTATAGTATTTTTTTCCCCAAGTTTTTGGCATTCAGACTTTAATAAATAGCCCCCTTAGTATGACGTAGGCTTGATTTGCCTTCGGTCTTTATTTAAATTTTTCTGTTAAACAGTCCTCCAGTTTAGAAATTTTAGCAGATATCTGTAGTGGTTTGAACGATAGGCTAGAAAATGAGCTGAATAGAGAGATAAGTACTAAAAAGAAACACTAACGATAAAATTGTAGAGCAATAGCTTTTGCCTGATGGGGACAGTAACTCAAAGTTAGCAAACAGCATTTTATATGGCAATCTGGAAATAGGTAGAAGAGGAAGACAAATCATTAGCTTTTAGTATGTAATAGGCTAAAAGCTAACTTAAATAACTACTAATTTAATTTGAATTATATGGTGAGCAGTACCATTTGCAAACTTCATATTGCATGACAGCCCAGGCCTTGATTTAGGGCAATATTTATGTTTCTTGCTAGCTTTGAAAGTGTCCGATAAGTTGTGGACTATTGCTGCAGTAAAACTTATTACAATTTACTCTTTTACTAATGTTCCATATGAACCTACTTTCAGTCCAGAAAGACCAAACCTACAAAGCACCTTCAAAAGAGATGTTAAACTTGTGGCTCTTCAGGTGCTTGGTACTACCAGCATTCCCAGACATTTGGGCTGCCTAAAGTTGGAGGTTCCTGCTCTAGCTAGGGTTCCTTGGAGTTCAGCAAGAGAGTCATGGGGCTGACACACCTTTACAGGGATTAAAGGGGAAATTCACACCCAGCTTCAAGCCTGACTGTTCTGCATATTAGATCTACATTATATTAATTCGTAAACAGTATATTAGGACTGTTTCGTTGAGCCAACTTCTTATCAAATTGGTTGATGAAAAAGGAGAAGCTTATTTAAGATCTTCCTTCCACGTATAATTCCCTGCTTAGCAAATATGCCTCACACATGGACATAGGAATAAAACCAATATCCAATTGCAAATATCAATAAAAATTAACCCTTTACCTACCAGCATTTTGCTGAGTTGTGTGTAAACGTATACCTGGAAATGCTATTTTTATTTGGTAAGAGGTGTCTATTGTGACAACAGTATTTTGTACTTATCTGCAACATTAGGGTTTAAGGTGGGCTGAACAAATATAGCCCCTGGAAAAACACAAATTCCCAAGTCTGCCAACCACTGTAGTAGGCACCCCAATAAAAGTAACTACAATAAGATATCCTGAGCATGTGACACTGCCCCAAACATGTAGCCACACTCTATCTACAGCATGCTTTTGCCCTGCACAGCTGTCTGCTTCTTCTGATATTCTCCAGACACCGCTTTCCGACTTTTTATTTTGTCCGGACTAATTAGCAGTTTGTTGGGTGTGTGACAGTAATTTGAAATTAGAACTCACACATGTTTATATAAATGAGCGTGCGCCCATTATCACCTTCAGAGTCATTCATTGTCAGGGATTTTACTGGGCTCTTTTGACAGCAAAAGAATCGAAGATCAGCCGCTATGTCTTCTGGTGACGGTTCTACTTTCTGTGGTGGTGGTAGAGCTTGTCTCAGTCTGGCTTTGCATAGAGGGATACTGCTGATCTGCATATAATGATAATAACACCCTAAGTTAAGAGGACAAATGCATATCATAAACACTGATGGTGCTCTCTTGCCAGAATATGAGTTCATGGTCTACCAATACACACATTCTTGGCTCGTTCTGAAGGAAAAAAAATGTAATAGGTGGTGGCGCTACAGCTGTGTTATTTATATACCTTCTGCATACTCCAAGGCTCAGTTCTTTTATGTTATTAGCAGTGACTATGGGGACTTCTATCTCCTACGTCACAGCCCTATTTAAACAGCTATGGTTTTTCTAGTCATCCAGAACTTCAGTAATATCAGAAAAATATTTCTAGCAAAAAAACAAAACAAAAAACCCATAAAAATACAGGTATGGGACTTATCCAGAATGCTGGATTGCAGATAAAGAATCTGTCCAGATTTTGGAGAACTAAAGGTTAAAACACTGGGGGTTACCAAAATGTTAGACACCCCCATAGTGATTATGACTGCTTACCTGATATCCTAGCCCAGTTCTTCTGGACCTACACCAGCCCAGGGTATTTCTGTAGAAGATCCTCCGCCATCTTCTTCAGCTTCTCCCGTCTTCTTTTCTTTTCGGTCCAGGCAGGCTCATGGTCAAGTTGAGTAAAAGCGGAACTTAGAAACAGCCAGTTTTTTCACTCTAGATTGCATGCCCCTGCCCGTGCCTGGAGAAAAGAAGATGGACTGCAGAAATACCATGTGCTAGTGCAGTTTTCTACTTATAGGAGCACCAGCCCGGTGTATCAGGTAAGCTATTACAATCAATGGAGAGTGTCTAACATTTGACCCTCCCAGTGATTGAGAAGTTACTTCTCTTGTAAGTATACTTAGAAATAATTTAAATATTAAATAAACCCAATAGGATTGTTTTGCCTCCTATAAGGATTCATTATATCTTAGTTGCCATCAAGTACAAGCTCCTGTTTTATTATCACAGAGAAAAAGGAAATCAGTTTATTCAAAATGTTGAGTTATTTGATTAAAATGGAGTCTATGGGAGATGGCCTTCCCGTATTAGTAGCTTTCTGGATAACAGATCCTATACCTGTATATATCAAATACCATGTTTCAAGAAAAAAAAGTAGACCTTTAAGGGGATATATTAGTGCTACAGGGTATTAGTCACAACCCAGTTTAACCTTAATAAGCCATATGTGAAACTGACCACTGGGATCACATATGTAAACATTTTGGTTTCAACTTCATTCATATTAGTTATTGTTTTGTGCTGTAATGTGATTGCCCAAGATGGTTTTCATTAAAATTTTTGGAAATGTTTTCAAAGCCGCAATATAATATTTTGTGGAATATTGTCCTGTTCTAAGGTTTTTTTTAGACTGTCAGGCAAAGCCAGATTTAAATTAGAATGTTTAATTTGTAGGTTTTCCTTTTTTTTTTTTAACCAAAGATCACGTATCATAGGCTAACCAAGTTAAAAACCAACTTCTGTACTGTTGTTAGACTGGTATGTATGGTGTGAGCATATTCGTTTTTAAAATTTGTTTTCATTTTCCTCTCCTGTGATATATATGGGCCCCAGCAAAGAATTTACATATTTTTCATTTTTAGATGTGTCACTCTTTATTATACTTTATGATGGCTACGTTCTGAAAAGCATATGCAATGTATAGATAACTTATCAGACTATTCAGGAAATTTCCACCATTGATCAGCTGCAAGCATATTTAACTTTCAGAGATTTTGCCTTAATGATATACATAGACACTGTAGCAGGATTTCTGCATATTTAATTACGAAATACATTTTTTAAGGGAATCGCAATAGTAAATAATTAGTATTTCATAAATAATAACTGTGACAGGCAGGAAACACTCCTCTGCCTATTTTCTAAATAATATGACAAAAATGTGTTAAGGGGTACTGTAGTTCACCTTTAAGTACATACTTTATAGAAACTTTTTAATTTTTCTAAATTTGTCTCAATTTTCATTTGTTACAGTGTTTGAATTATTTGCAACCTTTTACCACTTTAAAGTGGGAGTTCCTCTGTTACTGTTTGTTACTTATCTGTAACATGTTCCAACATTTCAAAACTTCTGCAATGTTTTCCAGGGTAAACTGGGTCATAGATAGAAACCAGATATTTTTTTACAAAAAATGAAGACCATTGTGGAATTTTCTCAGAATAAATAATTTTAAAACTTAAATGGTAAGCTACCCCTTTAAAATGCTACCTTATGTAGTCATATATTTGGAGGGAATAATAGTAGAGAGCACTCACCCACACACGCTGTATGTCGACCTTGCCGTCTGTGCTGACACATGCACGCGTTTCCGGAAAGGACGCGTTGAATACTAAATCCACTGAGCAACGAAATCATGGAGCACCAGGCAGCATTTGGGGTCATATAAAAAATCCAAATTTATTGAGAAAAATCATAAAATCATTATGAGCAGGCAAGTGAACATAGCCCCACGCATATATTTGGAGGGCACAGCTTCACAGGTGTATCATCTGTGTCTTGGGGTTTTCTGGATAAGGGACCTTTCCATAATTTGGATCACCATACCTCAGAGGACCCATTAGCTATTGCTTGATCCTTCAGGCTTGTGCAGTCGGTTATATTAATCGCATGCCATTTCCTGGCATGTAGTAAATGTAAATAAAGGAAATCATTTCTAATATGAAAATTATTTACCTAAAATGGATTCTATGGGACATGGCCTTACCGTAATTTGAAGCTTTCTGGATAACTGGTTTTGGATATCAAATCCCATACCTGTATGTTGCACTTACCTGCAGCCAGTATTTGTATAAAAATGTCATGGTGTTCTCTATCTATTGAGATGCCCCCTACACATTGTCCCTGGGTATCACTGGCACGAAAAACACTGCACATTGGCCTATTTAATTGTCTAAACGATACTGAGTTTGTTTTGTTGTGCTTCCTTTGCAAATACCATTTCTGTTTTTCAAGGTTTAAGCTGTTTTACAATCCCATTATTATTCTTTCAAAAAAAAAAACCCCCACATTCCCTCAAACTTGCATGACATTTAGGGGGTTATTTACCAATCTTTTTAGTAAACCCAGCTCAACCAAAGTACCATCCAAGATTTTATCTTATTTATCAAATAACTCGAAAAAGTCGGGTAGGGAAAAGACTCAATAAAATTGAGCAGAAACTGGAATCGTACAGATTTTTTTGGATTTGACGCCCAAATTGCTTGATTTTTTGGGTTATCACCCGAAAACCCTGTATTTTTTTGGACTATCGGACAAAAACTAGTGCAGGTCAGGATATCTTCAAATTGTGTAAAAGGGACATCTACTATTGACTTCTCCGTGACCACGTTAGGTTTGAGATGGCAGATTTTCAGATTCGGACTTTTAGCCGCTTCGGAGTATAATAAATACTGACGAAGTGTTGCGATGTGAGCGAAGCCGTCGCTGGCGAAGCCCCTATGTGCCTAGAATCAGTTTCCACTTGTTTTTTTGTCCATTGTGAATGCAACTGACTTCTTTAGTTTATGTTTTGTCAACAAAGTGCAAGATGTTCTCATTGCATGATAAACTGATTTATAGTCTGTTTTGTGTGCTGGTGCCACTTCTTTTGTCTTTCCAGCTTGAATACTTAAATGTCCTTTGGGTTGTGCTATCAATGAGAGTAGATATTCCGCTGCTGCCCCTTCAACCAGATGGTGGCGGTGTGTGTTGCAGCCCCGCTTGCCACATTCAGTTAGCTGGGTGTTCCAGATAGATAGGAGCCACTGTGCATGTAGAATATCTGCATTTTATTGCCTGTGCCATATATACTGTGTATAACATGTGGTATATTTTCTATGCATACAATGTACAGTTTGGATGTTGAAATCCACCTACGAATATCCACTGCATTCCTGTAGTGATGTCCTGCTGCTTGAAGGCTTTATTATTATAATATAACAGCAGTGACAAGAGGATATCATTTGTTATGATGAACGTTTATGGAGAACACCCCCCCCGAGGCCTAGTAAATCATATGTTACCTGGGTCATGCACTGAAAGCACCTTGCAACCAATGTAAGTCACTGAAGGCTCAGCACCTTTGACCCATAGTCTTTCTTTGTTTCTCCCCATGTAACTCACCCCCTATTACTCATGTGGCCTTCCTATGGCTTTCTAAACATTTTTTACAGGAACGTCTTACAGCCCTCTTTTATTATCATTACTTCTTAAATAGGCAGACCCACCACATGCAGCCTCTCCCCGTACATATTGCACATGTGGTCCTTTATTATTTTCTTTATCGTCATTACAGATACTTTCTCTTTCCTTCCTCTCATCCTTCACTGAAATCCATCAAAAACACACATGGCTTTTCTCCTTGCTGCAGTCACTTTATCATCAGAAGCCAACATCCAAACAAGCTCTGAGCCGGACCTCACACACACGCTCTCCTCCCGTCATACACATAACCCCTCTCTTCTCTTGTGTTTTTGCACCTTCCATGTGTGTTGTTGGAGCGATGCGTTTTTGACTCGGGGACAGGACAGAAGCTGCTCCACGTGTGTTTATTGAACCTAAAAGAAAAACACTGGAGGTTGAAAAATCGACTGTGCTTGACCTCCCACCTCTCTAACCCTTGCACTTCCCATTCAGGGGAAAGTGTTTCAGTATCTGGGCTTCTGTTACAGATGCTTCTACTGTGCTGAAGAATCTATGGCAGGGGGTTAATGTTTAATAGTGTGCTAATAATGTCATAATTCTTATTAAATAATAGTGATATATACTCACCCATAAATTCCACAAGCATTCGTATACTGTAGCAGTACACATTCAGCCACATAACTAACCAGTTATTACAAATATCAGTACAGTGGGTGCATTAAATCAGATTATAATTACAAGTACAAATTGATGGCAATGGATTTAGATTTTAAAGGGAAAGTCAACCCCAAAATAACATTATGCCTAGTAAAAGCATAATTCTAAGCAACTTTCCAATATACATGTATTAAACATTTTCAGTGCTTTGTTATTTTTAAGTGTAATTGTTATTGAAAGCAGCATTTGCTTAACTCCTGGTTGTTATTTTCTAAACATGTCTTAGTTCCCCAGCAAAGACAGGTCTGTTAATAAGTTGCCTTGTCTTACATTCTATCAACAGTCTGAGCCATCAGGGCAGAGAGTAGAAAGGGACAGACAAACACTGCTTTCAATAGCATTACATGTACAAATAACATAAAAACCAAAGAATGAATGTATATTGCAAAGTTGCTTAGAATAATGTTTTCTTTTATTAGGCAAAAATTATTATTGGGGTTAACATTCCCTTTAGACTACAGCTTGGGCAACAGCAATTGCTGTCTATCCAAAAGTTTAAAAAATGCATTCTTCTATGAGACTTACATGTATAAGTTATACAAAATGGCATTTCATAGCTAAAATGAATGACTTAGAAGAGAATTTATAATTGAGAGTGTGCTGTTTTAGCCTATTTTCGCTTTTAAATTGAATATTCATAAGTGCATCTTTAAGGATTAGTTCATTTGGACACTGCAAGATCTCATAGACTGGTTAGTTGAAATAATATTGTCACCCAGCATTACCCCAGCACCTCCTTTTGTTCATGATGTAAGTCACTCTGCTAAATGTGAGATAGAATTCTAAGTCTGCCACAACATTGAACCTTAATGTTCAGCTTTCCTCTGTATTCTATTCTTTATCAACCTGCCATTGAACAGAATTGCATGCACACATACACACATAACAATATGAATACACACATGAACAACACAAGTACAATTCGCCAATTCATGCATTGAAACACCCTGCAGCCCTGCTATTAGAATAATTGATGGAATCCAAGAGAAATAGAAAAAAAAATTTGGCCAGGTATGGGACCTGTTATCCAGACCTGTGGTTTTCTGGATAAGGGATCTTACCATAATTTGGATATCTATATCTTAATATGATCAAGTACAAGGTACTGTTTTATTATTACAGAGAAAAAGAAAATCAGTTTTAAAACTTGGAGTATTTGGATAAAATGGAGTCTATGGGAGACTATGGCCTTCCCCTAATTTGAAGCTTTCTGGATAACAGATTTCCAAATAACGGATCCTATATCTGTAGTTTGTTTTGTGTGCTGGTGCCCAGCTTGAACCTGCTGTTTTTATTTTATTATTACAGAGAAAAGGGAAATTCTAAAAAAATTCAGAGCTTTCCGGATGGGTTTCCTGATAACAGTTCCCATACCTCTAAAACGAACAAAACAGAAACATCAAACAGGACCCTGAATATAGAGGAGCAGGCATATGTAATGGACAGACCAGAAGCCTACAATATTTTATATCCAAGTCTTGCACATTAGCTCTAACAGTTAAACCCAGGTTCATTTTTTTTATTTTACTTAGGGATGCACCAAATCCACTATTTTGGATTCGGCCGAACCTCCGAATCCTTTGTGAAAGATTCGACCAAACCGAATCCGAACCCTAATTTGCATATGCAAATTAGGGGTGGGAAGGGGAAAACATTTTTTACTTCCTCGTTTTCTGACAAAAAGTCACGTGATTTCCCTCCCGCCCCTAATTTGCATATGCAAATTAGGGTTCGGATTCGGTTCGACCAGGCAGAATGATTCGGCTGAATCCTGGATTCGGTGCATCCCTAATTTTATTGCCACAATGGTTCCGTAGCAGCAGGAATATGACTGTGAAGAGAAAACTGGACAAGAAGATATTCCTAGATAATGTGGCTTTAGAAGCCCTCCCCCCTAATTATATAAGGGATTTTAGGCAAAACTTGATTGGGTATGCTTTCCTTACAGTGTAGCTTTTAGATGTGAATGTGTAGAATATGATTGCATATAACTTACTTGCTGTGTAGATTGTGGTTGGATATCAGTTAATTATAGTGTAGGATGTGATTGGATAGGAATTACTTATTCATAGGTCTTATAACACAGCATGTAAATATCCTGCTTGGCTAAAATCCAATGGAATTAACCTGGGAATAGCAGGGTTGAGATATGAACCGTTATTATGCCATTAGACAGGTAAGAAAGTGCACTGAAGTCACTGATTATTTTAATTGAGCACACGGAGACACTGCCATCTGCCATTTAATTGTGTCCTCTGGCTCTCTCTTAAACATTTTAACAGCATCCTATTTTACCACACTGGAGAGCGGGATAAGAGTTAAAAGAAAAGGGAGAATGCACATAAAAACACTGTGATGCCCTGTTAAACTGCCAATGGATCACTGTAAGAGTGAATATAGTCTGTTTAATATGGGTATCAGCTGATCCTTGAGAAACTGGTCCAATTAACTGCTCGTTAACAAGTTTGTTTATTAAAATCTAGTCTGTGTTCTAAATTTTAACATAGGTCCCTAATAATTTTACAGGGCACTTGTGACATCACATTTATGATGTCATCTCAAAACGTGTTTCATACCTTACAGTAATGGCGCTTTCAGGTACCATACAGTGGGTGTTGCTAAGAAAATATAAGTTTCTTGGTAGATACCGCTGAACCAAAGCAATTATATGAGGATATCAATATATCTAGTACTTTATGTTATAGCCATGGGCAATTTTGACACTGCTTGGCTATTGCAATTCCATTAATATGAGAAGGTGCAACAACAAGACTTCTGCAAATCAACACATTTCCATGGGAAAAATAGTTCCCTGTATATTAAACATCTTAACAAATAAAGGTTCTGTAATCCAGAATGCTGTTTTTTTTGGATGGGGGGGTCTTTTCTTAAGTGGATCTCCATGCCTTATGTCTAAAAATAATTTAAACATTAAATAAACCCACTAGGATTGTCTTAGTTGGCAGTGTTGGACTGGGACACCAGGGGCCCACCCAAAAACCTTAGACCAGGGGCCCACCAAAGAACCATAGACCAGGGGCCCACTCTCTGTACTATTATTAGTTCTCTCCTCACTCAACCTCTATTCTCCTAGGGTCTATTCTTTATATACTATAATCTATTATTCCATCTATTTAGCCTCTTTGCTCTCAAAGAAATAGGAAATGGCCATAAAATAGGCCAAATATTTAGCAGCACAAGGGCCCCCTGACACCTGGGCCCACCGGAAGTTTTCCTGTTATCCCTGTGGGCCAGTCCGACACTTAGTTGGTATCCAGTACAAGGGACAGGCATGGGACCGGTTATCTGAAATGCTCGGGACCTGGGGTTTTCTGGATAAGATGCTTTCCATAATTTGAATCTCTACATCTTAAATCCACTAAAAACTATTTAAAAATTAAACCCGAAAGAATTGTTTTAAAGGGGTTGTTCACCTTCCAAACACTTTTTTCAGTTCAGTTGTTTTCAGATATTTCCCCAGAAATAAAAACTTTTTTCAATCACTTTCCTTTTTTTTTTATTTTTTACCGTTTTTTCAAAATCTAAGTTTAAAGTTGAATGTTCCAGTCTCTGGTGTTTGAGTCTGACAGCTCAGTAATTCAGGCGCAGACTCTAAACTGTTACAATTTTGCAGCATTTATTTGATACATTTCTCAGCAGCATCTCTTGAGTATTAGGGTAAAGCCACACTGGGCATTTTGGGGAGATTTGGTCGCCAATCTCCCCAAACGCCTTCCCTCACTCTGCGCCGGCTAAAACGAAAAAACTCCGTCACTAATCACACACGGCGATTCATTTTCTGAAGTCGCCCGAATTTTCCTCGTGAGGCAACTTCGGGCGAATTCAGGATAACGAACCGGCACATGTGTGGCACAGGCGTTTTTTTATTTTAGCTGGCGCAGAGTGAGGGAAGGCGTTTGGGGAGATTGATCGCCGCAGAGACGAGGCGATTAGTCGCCAGGCGACCAAATTTCCCCAAAACGCCCAGTGTGGCCTTACCCTTAGCAACTATTGTATCAATTGTAACAGCTGCCTTTAATGAATCCAGTGATTCTGCTCAGCAGGGACAAAGATAACACATGTATTAACTAATGTATTAATATAGAACAATTACAGAGTGCCCCCCCCCCTCCAGAACTGCTTTAGAATGACAAAAGAAGGTTAAAAATGTAACTTTTCACTTCAGTATTAGAAAAAAATGGTCAGACAAAGTAATCGCTAAAGTCTTTATTTCTGGTGTACTATCTGAAAACAACTGTACTGACAAGCGTTGGAAGGTGAATAGCCCCTTTAAGGATTAATTATATCTTAGTTGGGAGCACGTGATATGTACTGTTTTATTATTACAGAGAAAAAGGAAATCATTTTTAAATTTGATTAAAATGGAGTCTATGGGAGAGGACCTTCCCATAATTTGTAGCTTTCTGGATAACGGGTTTACAGATAACAAATCCCATACTTATATGTTATTATGATTACTGAAAAAAAGGAAGTTATTTTTAAACATTTGAACTGGACTCTATGTGAGATGGCCTTCCCATAATTTGGAGCCTATTGGATAACGGGTTTCCCGATAATGGATCCCATACCTGTATAAGAATATGAACACTGCTTTCTGGCTGGCAGGATCACCCAGATCCCCAAATGCCAAGCATTCCAAATTACATATACTTTACTTTTATCAGTATCATTTTAATTGATTTAAAAATTTAGGGGTACATTTAGGAAGGGTCGAATTTCCACGTTAAAAAACTTCGAAATTCGACCATCGAGTTTGATACTTCGATAGTCGAAGTATTTCTTTGGTCGAAAACAGCCGTTTTCGATCAAAGTAAAAATCTTTCGGTCGATCAATTAAAGTGGACCTGTCACCCAGACACAAAAATCTGTATAATAAAAGTCCTTTTCAAATTAAACATGAAATCCAATTTCTATTTTTTATTAAAGCATTCATAGCTGTTCATAGCTCATTTAAAAATCTCAACTGTCAATCAAATATTGTCTGCCCCTCCTCTATGCCATGGGCATAGAGGCGGGGCAGACAATTACTTTAACTTTCCATTCAGCACTTGATTGATGTCACTGCTCTCCACATCTTCCCCCGTTCTCTTTACCATATAATTGTGTAGCCAGTACATGGGGATGGACATCGGGTCCCCCATTCTGGTGCACAAACAATATACTGAGATGATACAAGGCTTTCCTTAAAAACAGTGTCCACAAAATGGCTGCTGCCTGCTTGCTATAATTATGAGTTCCCAGACTGATGGAAACAAGATTCAAATAATTTATACTGTGTAATTAAAGTTTGTTTTCCTTGACTAATGTGATAAAATATTATTTGGAATATTTTTTTTGGGTGACAGGTCCCCTTTAAATTGTTTTAATCGAACGATTTTACAGAAAAATACTACTCAAAACTTAGCCAAAACTTATAGGAGGTCCCCCATAGGCTAAACAGCAATTCGGCAGGTTTAAGGTGGCGAATTGTCAAAGTTTAAGTTTTTTAAAGAGACAGTACTTCGATTTTCGAAGTCGAAATTTTTTCAATTCGAATCAAATTTTGCCCTTTTCGATGCTCGAAGTACCCAAAAATTATTTTGCAATTAGAAGTTTTTGAATTTAAAAATTCACTTCGACCCTTAGTAAATGGGCCCCATTGTGTCAAAAATAAGATTTTTTTTTTAGATTATGGTTAATATTTTATGTAGAAGCTATATAGAAGCTATATAGATTTTCTTAGGTTGGACACCTTTTCCTTCCTGATTTTTTCCCAGTATTTACTCCTTTTTGACATATTTTGACTATAATTTTCTAGATAATGTCTTATATTATCTGCAGTCAAAAAGTAGATTGCCTGTAAATATAGAAAAAAATATCAAGAGAGAAAGAGGTGTAGTAGTATGTTATTATAATTATAGATTGCACATTTTGAAGACATGCATACACACTGGTGCATATTAAATAATATATTTATAATATAATATTAAATTAAAATAATGCCTTGTCTTTTTGCTGATCTTAACTATGCACAAAGGATTTAGCTAAGGAGAATCTACCTATTCATTTAGCCTCTTCATATGTAATCTTGCATTAGCTGTATTTGCACTTAATCCCTGTGGAGGGAAGCAGGCCAGTGTGCAGAATTCCTCTTTATAATAACAACATAGATTGTCAACTCAAAATGTTTGGGCTTTCCTCCCAGTGAAAAGAATTTGTATTTGGCTGTTGTTGTCTATCCATTCCTTATTTAATTAGCAGCACCAAGTCTCTCTGACAGGGAACAACACTACTACAATTTTCCAGTTAATGAGCAGGTAATTATAGAGCATGAATATTCTTATTTATCCAGCAGAGGCTGCTGCTGCTCCACATCATATAAAAGACAACAGGTACAGGTGATGAAGGCTTTGGCAATGGGTGTCAGCCAACCCATTGGTGCAGCTTGTGAGCTACAACTGCTTGATAAATACCACATTTCTTAACACCTTGAGTTTTGGTATATAAATGTTTTTTTCTTTAGATGTCTTTTTTTTTTTAGCAAAAGTGACAATTGTTGGATACCGCATTGTCTATATAACTAATAATGCTTGATAATGTGAATATATTTATATCTTTTACCTGGTTTTGGTAAGATCTTCCAAAATTTCTTCCTCACTGTCATACCATGGATTTGTATATAACAGTAGACAAAATACTAATAATATTGTAATATTACTATCTAAACCACACAGATTTAAACTATACAGAATCCTTGGATCACTTGACCTGTTTTGTAAAAACGTTTTGCTTTTTCTATAGATGTGTCTGTTCTGCTGTTGATAAACCACAAATAGACAGCGAGTGCTTCTTAGGGAATGCTGAGAGTTGAACCTTATCAGCAGCTGGAGAATCGTAGGTCGGAGATTTCTATTTTAATTTAATAGTAGTAAATAATGTATATCACTGTTTTGTAGATAGATAGATTGGGACACACCATACACACAATTTTATCTATGATTATTTATATATATATATATATATATATATATATATATATATATATATATATATATATATAAAACTTAGTCTTCCTGGTTATTTGAAAAGATGCTAGAAGAAAACATTTACTGGGAACTGGCTGAAGTGCTGATAGATTTGGGAGAGGTAGTTTGTTTATGGAAAGGGGAGGGGGTACCGTTACAATAGGTATACAAATAGGATTTACCTCAACATATCACAGGCAATCCATATTGGTTTAATTAAGCAGCACATACTTAACAGGGTTTTTACCAGGTCGGCGTTTGGGAGCTAATTGAGGGCAAGATTTTGTTGTTGGCAACTATGATACCTGATATTCAAGTACAGGTATGGGATCGATTATCCGGAAACCCATTATCCAGAAAGCTCTGAAGTGCCAGAAGATCATCTCCCATAGACTCAATTGTAATCAAATAATTCAAAATTTTAATACTATTTCCTTTATCTCTATATTTTAAAACAGCTCCTTGTATTTGATCCCAACTAAGATATAATTAATCCTGGTTGGAGGGGAAAACAATCCTATTGAATTTAATTCATTTTTAAATTATTATTAGTGGACTTAATGTATGGAGATCCAAATTATGAAAAGACCCTTTCTCCGAAACACCTGATCAAACCTGTACTTCCTATTTAACACAGCAGAACAGGATTTTTTCTTCATATTGCTTTTTTTTTTTGTAATAAAATTAGTGCTTCAGGCATTCGTGTAGTTTATAAATTCAGGGCATCTACATCAGATCTGTTTCATGTTCATTGTTAAATGAGCAACAAGAATCTCCAAGTAGCAGTGAAGCAAATAAGAATGAGCCTTTTGTATAAAGAGTAATTGGTCCTACTTAGTCTGGCACTGACCCTGAGTATATGTCAAGAACTGCTGCCGTAAAGCAAGAAAGGACTGCTGTTATTGCATGAAAGGAAATAGAAAGAATCATGTGAACTTTGGCAAACAGATTCCACCATGGAAAAATAAAGAGCAGTGACACTCTTAAGCATTGCTTTTCGGCTACAGTAAAGAGCATTTATTGTGATGACAGCACCCCCCAATAGAAAAATAAGCAATGTCCTACTTAAAGTAAAACTATACCCCCAAAATGAATACTTGAACAAAATATAGTTTTCATCATATTAAGTGACATATTAAAGAATATTACCAAATTGGAATATATATTTAAGTAAATATTGCCCTTTAACATCTTTTGCCTTGAACCACCATTTCGTGACTCTATCTGTGCTGCCTCAGAGATCACCTGACCAGAAATACTACAACACTAACTGTAACAGGAAGAAGTGTGGAAGCAAAAGACAGAACTCTGTCTGTTAATTGGCTCATGTGACCTAACATGTATGGTTTGTTTGTGTGCACCGTGTATCCTAGGATCCCAGGAGGCAGCCCTTATTTTTTAAAATGGCAATTTTCTATTTATGATTACCCAATGGCACATACTAATAAAAAAGTATAATATTAATGGTTTATTTACATGAAGCAGGGATTTACATATGAGCTGTTTTATGCAATATATTTTTATAGAGACCTACATTGTTTGAGGGGTATAGTTTTCTTTTAATTCCTTTTAAGAAAGACAAGGATGAAAATGTTGTATATTTTATATAATAGGGATAATTTAGCCTTGGTGAATTGCAGACAAGTTTCACAGAAGAAAGGGAACCATGAAATCAATGCCTGCATATTGGTGGCAGGGCATTGTCTCAGGTGGGGATAATAAAGTGGGCACCAGTGGCTCTAAAAAAATAAATAACTTCTTTATTGGCAGAAATATATCCATAACACTTGGGGCTTAAACACATATGAGAGAGCACAATTATTGAGCTTCTCCCTTATATACTTTTGAATAGTGACCCCTCTGGGCCAACTATGGAACTACCAGGCGCATACTTTTACAGAGGAACAGGAAACGTTTCATAACTACATTTTAGGACCCAACTTAGCTGTCTATAAACTGCCTGTAAAAAAAGGGTAACTACTGTCCCCTGCATGCCCATTGTACTTTACATCTGCAATTAATTCCGGTCCAGTGTCAGACAGGAGTCGTCTGTAGGCCATAGTCATATCGTGTCCAGTAAAACCCCATTTCAAGGCATATATAGGGTTATAAATAAACTAGCTGGATTGGGCCAGAATGTTTTGTTTCAGTATTTTATATACAACTACATGTAATGGCTTATACTGCTGCAGCTCTGCTTGTATATTTTTATTGGCACTGTCTATCAGTTTCCACAGACATTCACACATTTACTAAGCATAACAATTTAAGCAGTCGAAGCAATATGTAAATAGCACACACTATACAGGAAAAAGAAAATATTTTGGGAAGCGCACTAAAGCGAGGGACACAATTGGCAAAGCTGTGCAGAACCAATAGCTGGGCACTCAGGAATAAAAACGATTGGATTGTACGGTGCCCTAGTTGTGGCCCTGGCAGCACTTGAAGAGGTAAGATCGGTGTCAGTGCAACAAATACGCAATGATTTATTGGCTGGCATTCTTCTTCTGTTATTTCAACCTCACCTTTTGTATCCCAGCCAGAAAGCCTATTAATAAATGATTAAAGCGGATTGTTAAGGAAACTGATCTGAAATATTTGGCTTGGCTGAAATCCAGCTAATTACAAGCTGCCTGTTTGCATCTGTCACTGCAGGCTCACCTGGCTGTGGGGGATGCTGTCAATAGCGCTGACCCTTGGCTACCGGCACAAAGAAATAACACTGGCTAAACATGTACAGCCAAAGCCAAAAACTGAAATGTAAAGCTGCACATTGCTGTACATGATTTATTAGGCAGAACGGAGTTCATGCAGCAGATCACGATTAGAATGAGTAGCTTAACACTTACTCTTCTCCTTAAAGGTGCACAGTCATCCAAATAATGTAGCCTTAAAGTATTAAGAGATTTAATTTTTTTAAGGCAAATTACGGTAATGGCACATTTATCAAGGTTCGAATTTCAATTTCATGTGAGTTTTTTTAAAACTCCCATAAAAATTCAACCAAAAATATATTAATAAAATCAAATTTTCTCAGCTCAGACAAATTGAATCAATCCGAAAACTCGAATCAACTTCGATTTGAATTAAATTCAAATTTAAAAACTCGAGAAAAAAAACTTGAATGTCAGGAATGCTGCAAACATCACCAAATTGATCCCGTCGAATTATTGTATGCAGCAATTCGGCAGGTTTAAGGTGGTGAATAGTCGAATTCAAGTTTTTAAAGGGCCAGACTATGATAAATCTTGAAATTCGAATTTGAATTAAAACTCAGATCGAGTTTAGATAATTCACAATTCGAATTTGAGAGTTTTGATCAAAAATTCAATTCGAATTTTCACTTCGACTCTTAATAAATCTGCCCCTTAATGCTGGGCTTCTGAAGGCCCTCTATTTACATTTTTTAAATGTAAAATTTACTAAATATTAAATTTTGTAAATGTAATGGCTATTGACAGCCACATTTTTTACTGTTTACTTGGTCTTTCTCTTAGAACAATGTAACCAGAATGAGTTTTTCTCCAGGTGCATTAAAGGCGTGGTTCACCTTTAAGTTAACTTTTAGTATGTTATATAGTGACCAATTGTAAGCAACTTTTCAATTCGTTTAAATTTTTTTTTTATATATATATATAGTTTTTGAATTATTTGCTTTCTTCTTCTGTTATTGCTACTTTTTATACAGACCCTCTTCTATTCATATTCCAGACTCTTAGGGGCATGTTTACTAACATTGGAGATAAATATCTGGAGAAATTTCTGGAGATGTTGCCCATAGCAACCAATCAGATCTTTGCTTTTGTTTTCTAACTTGGCTGTGGCTGTTTAAATCTAATTGCTGATTGGTTGCCATGGGCAACATCTCCAAAAATCTCTCCAGATATTTATCTCCAATGTTAGTAAACATGCCCCTTAGTCAATTCAGTATATGGTTACTAGGGTATTTTGGACCCTAGCACCAGATTGCTGAAATTGCAAATTGGAGAGCTGCTGAATAAAAAGTTATTTAACTCAGAAACCACAAAAAATAAAAAATGAAAACCAATTGCAAAGTGTCTCAGACTATTACTCTCTACATTATTCTAAAAGCTAATTTAAAGGGGAACAACCCCTTTAATAAGCAGGCTTCTGCTACATTGTTTTAGTAGTGAAAACTAGAAATACAGAAAATGTAAACAGCTCCAACAGACACTGCTTTTAATTGCAATTACATTCACACATAAGTTTCAAACCACAGAAAATTTTCAATTAAAAAGTTATAAAACAGTTGTTAGGTGGTATTCCTCTTTAATTTAACTTTATTGGGGGTTTTTTGGCATGGTAATGAGTAAATCCCTGTGCAAGAAGAGAAGATTATTATAACCTAAACAAGAAAGGGATCCACTGAGACAGTTCAGACACTAAACCCTGCCTCACTGCACTGCTCAACCATATTCAGTCGTTTCTGGACAACAAATACCCAGCATATTTTCACATATTATCTAGGTTAAGGCATTATTGATATATAAACATATGCTGCATAAGCCGCATGGGAATGTTCCCACAGGTTGGTTCTTAATTTGTGATTTTACTGTAATGACTTCAAACTAGCATATATTTCAATTATTATTTAGTTATTTGTTATTTGTGGATAAGGCCGTACACATTACTTTAGTTTGGAATCTGTTCCACCTCTGTGTTTTGGAGGCCCTTTTCCAGCTTTCCTTAATGCCTCTGTTACTATACCCAAGTTTTTAAAGCCTCACAGATAGTTCTTGTGCTATTTGATAGTATCATTATCTGAACAATTCCTCCAAACTCCAAATAGGCAAAGTATTGTAGCGATGGATACAAGTAAAGACAAAAAAATCAGTCCTCTGGGAGAAACATTTTTGTTTTATATCATAAAGGCAATCCTGATGGACTACCAGTCACAGTAATAGAACACATCTTTTTAGGCATTAGAGGAGGCCCAGTAATGCAGAGAATACAAACAGTCAGGTTGATACTGCTTTCAAAGCAATTACATGAACAATAATATATATTGGAAAGCTGCTTAAAATGACAAAGATTTTCATTACATTTTGTTTCCTTATGGAAAAGTACAGTGGAGTGGAGTTCTCATTTAAAATGATTGGGAGGTTACATTGTTTCTTTAGAATATGCAGCAGGCATGGTGCCCTTTGCTTTAGAAAATGCATACATTTGAGTTTGTTTTTGTGCTGGGGACCATATAATATATTTGTTTAATGTATTTACAAACTATTGAACTAGTGCAGTGACCCATAACAGCCAATCAGACCTCTAACTGCTTTAGTATTGAATGGTTGCTATGGGTTACAAGGTTGGGGCACAATTACGTTTATGTTAGTAAGTTAATGTCATCATTTTTCATGGTGACAGGTACAGTGTAAATACCAGAATTAGTGAATACCCAACAAGACCAGAGTCCACTGGGATGTATTAGGCCTCAGTGTTGTAATGTCCCAGTGCTGGTGAATACTTTACTAATACATTTATTCCTCTCTTCACTCTGACAGGTCTGGTAGAAATTTGCCTGATGCACCCTCTGGATGTGGTGAAAACTCGGTAGGTTTCTGCTGGAACATGTTGTGTTATTGTTGGCTCTGAGCCCAACCCATGGGCTGGCGGGTGAGTTGGTGTCAGAGCATGTCCCCCAATGTAATATACCAGTCCCTGTGAGCACAGCTCTTAGCTCCATCCTGACAGATTCCATTGAAGTGCCATTCCAGGTGAGAGTTCATGCAAAGGTATGAGATGTATTCCTTGCTAACAGAGGAAACAAATATTCAGCTGTGTCAAATAAGAAATTTGTGGCTTGTTACTAACATGTAGATATCACTGTAATGTAATCGTTCATTATTAGGGATGCACCAAATCCACTATTTTAGGATTAGGCTGAATCCTGAATCCTTTGTGAAAGATTCGACTGAATACGAAAACCGAATTGGAACCCTAATTTGCAGATTGTAGATTGGAAAAAAATGTATTTGCTTAATTTCTAAAATATTTCAAAAATAACAAATAAAAAAACAAACAAATACAAAAAGTATTGTAGAAGTGATACCTATATTGGCTAACAATAAAAATACATTGCAAGCTTTCGGGGCACCAAGGCCCCTTCGTCAGGCAAAATACAAATGAAAGCTAGAAAGGCACAGCATATATTCTGTTAGATCAGTGACAGATAGATAAAGATCAAATGTAGAGATAATACAATGAATTAGGGTGGGTTGTAAATAGTCCAGGAGTCTGGATTCATTCAGGTCACATAGTGTGACATAAAACCTGACCCTAAATTAAGGCCCTGTCTTAATGTGTTAAATAACTCCATACATTTGAATTCATAAATCTTTCTTTCCGGTTCAGTTTTAAAGTTCCCTTTTAGAATTAAGACCTTCATGTCCTGAAGACTGGGGTTTTGTCTGCCGAAGTGTTGCCCCACTGGTGTATCACATGATTTATTGTTGGTTTTATGTTTGTGATGGTTCATCCTTGTGCACAATTTTTGTCCTGTTTCACCAATGTATATGCCTCCTGTAGAGCACGTAGTACATGTAATCATGTATACCACATTGGATGAAGCACACTACTAGTGGTCAAGAATGGTGTAGACTTTTTGTGTATTCGGTTTAACAACTTGATCTTTGCACAAGATGTATTTGCAGGTTTCACATCTGTTGCTGTTGCAGGGAAATGTACCTGCTTTAGTTGTTTTAGGAAGAGCACTTCGAACAATCATTTACCTCAGATTAGGTGGTTGTCTATAAGACAAGAGATGTAGTTCCGGGAATATTTGCTTTAGTCTGGTACCCTGTTGTAGTTACCTACAACCCACAACTGAACATTATTAGAAAAATAGCCAGAGACCTGCAACCAATGCTCCATACGGATACCTGACTAAAACAAATATTCCAGGAACTACCTCTCTTGTCTTATAGACAACCACCTAATCTGAGGAAAATGATTGTCAGAAGTGATCTTCCTTTAAGTGGAAACAAACATAGAATCATTAGTGCTGACAAAAAAATGTGTATCCAGTGTGCTGGCACCATGCCTTTCTGGGTTTCAATTTTATCTGTCAGACAATGCACAATGTGGCAATGTGACCCAGCACTGAAAGAGTAAAATACGAATACGGGGAAAGTGCTCAAACAAAAAAAATTTGTGCTGCAAATAACTTTACTTTAAAGATTTTATTACATTCACCAATTAAAGCTCTATTTATAAACCATTGAATTGAGACTGAAGTCTATTTAGATGGGTTTTGACAGTTTTAGATTTGCCTGTTTATGTAACATCCTCATTAAAGAAAATTGCAATATCCGTCTGAATGTAAAATACACCAAAATAGGGCAGTGTCACTGAAATCTGGTTGTTTTTGTGCTATTTTAATGCTTTTGATAACATTTTTGGCAAGCCACAACATTTTGATGTTTATTCCCCTTCACTTCGCCAAAAACAAACTCTTTAACTTCCCTCGGTAACAAAATTAGATCAGAGAATATGATCAAATTCAACAGTTATTTTTTTGTAAACAAGACATCACTTTACAGTGAGAAGGTATGTTATTATTCATCTAATTTCTTAAGCCTATATATATATATATATATATATATATATATATATATATAGTGCAAGCAGGATGGAACGCACTCCCATAATAGTGAAAAAACCTGGGTGCTAGTCCGTAGGTCAGAGATACAAAATGCAATGGTCGACAGCACTCCAAGGAAAATACACGATACTTGAATAGTCAAAATAGTGGAGGTTTTATTGAAATCCAACGTTTCGGCTCCACACAGGAGCCTTCGTCATGGGCTCCGTCATGACTAAGCACCCCAAAAGGTGCGAAACGCGTAGGGTGGATGGAGATGCAAATATATTTTTAATTTTTCTACTAATAAAAATATCTTTTAACTGAATATCTCTGGTCCTGTGGATCCGTTTGAGTGCCGGACAGCTCTGCTTCCTTATCTTCTGCTGTACCGCTCCCTAAAGCTGGGGGTCTGGGGCTGGTGCACCCGGACCACTTTCACTGTATGGTGAGTTACTTTACATTTAATTCTGGAGCACCTTGTTCTCCTCTACACATTTAAGTTTAAAGACACTCTTTTGCAAATATGGCAGTGCCAAAAGTGACCTTGAGTGACATTGCTTGATGTGGCATTTTAGCGTGCCATGACACATTCAGTATACTCTGTTTAATCCAAAGCAAACCTGGCACCCAGCTGTAATTATTATACTGATTCTTATTCACTTGTAAGGATCAACTTAAAGTCATCTTATTGACATTCATTTGATATATTCCTGACCTAGCAACACTTCATGGTCTCTTTGCAATGACAGGGTGATTATATTAAGCGTTTAAATTCAGCTCCAACTGCAAATCCACAACTTATCCTGATATTAATGGAAAAGGAGTGGATGAAAAATGAACAAATCGCAGGTGCCACATCACAGGTTCCCTTTCCTAGTGACTGACCACTTGTCGGGTAGTTGTGGAAGACCATGTCCCAAGTAGTGGGCTCAAGTAACCTTCTGAGAAAGTTTAGTGAGGGTAGTAGGCCAGCAGTTGCAATCCATCTGCTACGTATAATTATTAGGGATTGTAGAGCACATAAAATACAGAATGTGTTGCTTGAACTGGCCCATGGTGTGTCCTGTACTAGTTACAATTCTTACATTTTATGTAACATTCCTAAATTCTGCGCCAATCTGGTTCTGTGCTGCCAGACCCTCAGAATTCTGCATGTCTATCAGCTCTGTTCGACTTGTGAGCAGTGTCCTTGGAGGTTTCGTATCTACATTAGGCTACCCAGCAAGAAAATATTTTAGCATTATATGGGCATAAATTGTTTATGTAACTGTCACAGAATTATGTATTTATGTAAGGGGTCATATTACTGAGAAGTTACAAATGATGAATGGCTCATAGTACAAAAATGTATGGCAGCGTTGATTTTAATATTTGCAAACCAGTTTAATTTTCAGACCTTTAAGACTTTTTTAGATTAAAGTTTTATTCTTTTCTGTCTCCCTGTGTAAGTACTTTATCCTGCATGAGTGCTATTCCTGATGTTCCTGTAAAGCAAACTGTCTTGGGAAACAAATTAAGGATATAAGGCCTATTTAAGGACTTTTTATTTGTCTGTATACTTAAACCCATACCAGGTCTTGCAAAAAAGTTTTAATATCTCTATAAAATAATTCAGTCCAAGTGCTCCTGTTCTATCATAAGCCATCAGATGAGCTTATTGGACAGTAACCATTTGACTTGGAATACTGTTATACATTGGAGGACTATGTATTTTAATCATACAGGTTATGCCCAGAATGGAGGCATAGGATGTTTATGGACAATTGAAATCATTTGAAATGAGTGCACTGAATATGTACCATTTATATTTTAAAGGAGACCTGTCACCCTAAAAAAGAAATTCCAAATCCTGTTTTATGAAGTGAGTCAAGCAAAATAAAGTTTACTTGCACTATATAAATGATTTAAATGTTCTTCCTTTTAGTCTTAGTCTTTAGTAAATCACAATCACATCAAACAGGCAGCAGTTTATTTAAGGCAAGCTTTAGATCAGGCCACAATCTTGTTTATGCACCAAAATGGGGCACCTGATGCCCATGCCCATACATTGGCTACAAAATTAAATGTTGGAGACGGAGGGGGAATGTAAGGAGTGCAGTGACATCTAGGAATTGCAGACAGCTGAGCATTTTAAAAGAGTTTATCATTAAATATTTTGAAAAAGTATTTGGGTTTCATGATTAATTTTAAAAGGACTTTTATTATACAGATTTTCATGTTTGAGTGACAGGCCCCCTTTAAGGCCAGTGATCACTCAATGAGCCAATGGTCTGAGTGACAGATTAAGTCAGATTCTCAGATGGTGCAACACAGAAATAGTATCTCCCTCTAGTATCAGGAGAGTATTTCTCCTCCAGTATCAGCCTGGTGGTTTTCAGCTGAAGGAAAGTCATCTCCTGCTTAATTTCTCCTTGTCATTCGGCATCATAATGCATTGACATTTCATATGTGCAATTCGTTTTTTGAGAGCAAAGATGGGATATGCATTTTCAGTGTGCAAGCTAACCATTAAGGTAAGGGCACACCTGGTGATTCGGAGAGATTTAGTCGCCTGGCGACTAATTGCCTTGTCTTTGCAGCGATTAATCTCCCCGATCGCCTTCCCTCTGTCTTGTGCCGGCTATAATGAAAAGTCGCCTGCGGCATGGGAGACTAAGCGCCGCGTGTGCCATGCTGCAGGCGACTTTTCATTATAGCCGGCGCAAGACAGAGGGAAGGCGTTCAGGGAGATTAGTCGCCGCAAAGACGAGGTAATTAGTCGCCAGGCGACTAAATCTCCTTGAATCGCTAGGTGAGCCCTTGCCCTTAGAGGGGAACAAAAAATACCATTAGAGATCCTCCAATGAATACCCCTCTGGATACTTCTACAAATCCATCTACCAGCTCCCTAATCCTACCATTTTCTCCCAATCCCAGCCACATGCTCCAGATTCCTTCTGATTCTACCGACATTTTCACCACTTTTTTCTCCCAATCAATCCAACCCAGCTTTTCATCATTCTCCTTCCCAATCCCGTCCTACCTCCTCCTAATCCCTCATCCTCCTGACCCCCTCTTGGCTTTCTCATAAGTGTATTATCCAACAATGCTAATGTGTTTTCATTCAATGAGATTACAATGTGCCTGTTCAGAATTGTGTATAATAGGTAGCTATACTTTCTTTGTGGTTTTATAAACCAGATAAAGTCTATTTTTTATAGGATTAACAGAAACAAATAAAACGTAAATTACTAGTTATGACTCACAATCGAAGTCTCTGGAATTACTCATTACTCACAACAAAAATGCAGTGTCTTATTCTCCTTTTCCAGAGGACAGCCCACTTGAAATGTTGATGAATTAGTTATATGAGAGAAAGTTCAGTTGAATATGTTTTTTTGCAATGGAACAGAAAGGTGAAATTACTGAGTAAGCAATATTTGAATTACTTGGTGCCACACTATGTAAAAACGCTGATCAACATACTATAGTATAATAAAAAGAGATTCCATTTGTCAATAGGGTGTAACTGTAAAGTCAGTGTATAAATAGAAATAGTTTTCACTATGATCTATATGTACTCTCTACCATTTATTTACTTGTGATCATTTATTTGTGTTGTGGATTTTTCCAAAGAATGTAAAAGAGAGTGAGAGAATAGCCTGGGGGTACACAAGGATATCCGTCTCCAGGTGACATTACAGTAGTTCAGAATTTTCCATATCAGTATAAGTATTATGAATATTTTGTTTCGCTCATACATTATTAGTCATTCCTAGAGACAGTTTTATTATACTTTCTTCTGGGTTCCCACATAAGTGTGAATGGAGGTTCGCATGGGAAAATGTGGCCTAAAAACATTTAAGGACTCTTTAACTTTCCTGAAACTATACATCACTATACTAATTTCTATATGAGTTCTTACATTCATTTTTGGTGCCTATTTAGGCCAACTACGCAATCTACTGTCAGGGGCTGATTTATCAAAAACCTAGTTGGAGTTTTTCTCGATTCAGGCAAAAAAAACAAAAATACCTAGAATTAATCGAGTTTTCGAGTGAAAACCACCGTAAAAAACATGAAATGGTTCCAATGGTTGAAGGGACTTCTGCAAATGACTTCTACATGACCTCGACAGGTTATAGCTGGACTATTTTCAGAAAAATTTGAGTTTTTACTGAAATTACCCTCAAAAACGAAATTGTTTTTTAGGGAAAAACACAGGTCAACCTTTGAAAAATAACCTCCTTAAAATCTAAAAATAGAGGATGTACTTCTTAAAAGTGTATATTTACTTGATTCTATACTATAAAAGACAGAATCAGAGAACCTTTAACTTAGTTCTCAGCGATGCAGACGGGAATCAAGTCATAAATTCATGTGTAATATTAGGTTTGACAAAAGGTCAGTTTTAAATATATTCACAACTCCAAGTTTTGTTACAAATGAGCAGATATTAGTAACTTTATGGATAACAAGGACTTCACAGTAGTTGTCAAAACTATATTATCATTGAGAAATTTTGTAAGATTGTTTGTGAGCTTAATGTGTAAATACTTATATTTGCCAATGATGTTTTTCAAGTTATGAACCTAATAAAAATCTAAAGTCAGCAAATCTGGATGAATTTTTCCCAAATTATTTCGACTGAGGAGTGAGGCAAGATCATGACAATTGCCAATTAAGTATTCTATAAGCATTATTTAGGGCTCCTAAATATCCCCAGGAATGTATTTAACTAGGGCATCACATAGATAGGCCTCCAGCCATATTAGAATATGGAAAATAAACATAGGGACTGCTGAGTGAAGTTCCCCAGGCACATTAGGTTTTTAGTTTGTGCAGAGCTTTCTTTTTTTCCTGTTTGGTTTGTGTGAGTAAACAGCCTTTTCCAAGCCCACAATGAATTCTTTTAATTCTGTTACTTATGTGACAGGACCATAGGCCTATGCCATGGATGAATAGCAGAAGTCAATTCTCTTCTTGCCAGTGTCAGTTGGGGTGCCTAAGGCTCATCAGAGAACACTTTCACAAAGGACACAAGTCTTTTTTGCACTCTATCACATTTTAATAAAGGTGTAGGGAGGCATATAGGGCACATAGATCAAGAAGGACTAAGGATGAAGGTGGAGAGATGTTTTGGAGATTGGAGGAGGAGAGAGCACATAAAAGGCACAAGGAGGAAGTGGAGATGATATAGAGATTAGGGAAGGAGCAGAGGACATATGTTGTTGCTATCTCTATATTCAAATATCCAAACCACAACACAAGCCCTTTTAGTGTGTTTAGATCCTGCACAAAACAAATACCATTCAGAAAACATAAAACCAATATGCCATATTTAATACTTTAGGATTCTTTCACATCGAGCTTGTTATTTATTGCACACTTTTCCCTATGCAGCCTGTAACCCACCATCTTCTGCTTTCAGTAGAGCCAGGGAATTGATAATCATTAGCTTGAAGTCCACAGATTGTACACCAGCTTTTGTCTTCAGAAACATCTTTCAGAGGCCCTGACCTGAATATTTCAGCAAAAAGTGTAAGGAGAAAGCACAGGGATTAATTTTAAAAATATTGGGGGAACCACCTAATTTTAAATTGAACTGGTTGCCCCACTTATATTGAGACCAAGATAAGGTGATCTTCCTCCCTCTAAAAACCCCCTGATTTAAAGAGAAACTATATTTCTCTGCAGAATTGTGCTTACTGTAGAGGAACAACTGCACTTAATGAATATGATACTGTCTCTCTGTGTAGGCTGTGTATTAGAAGTCTGTGAAGACTTACTTATACTGCCCCTTACATATCACCCCACCTAATAGCATCATATAACCATAATTGTGCTACTAGGTTGTGCCTCCTTCTGGCTTTTCCTTTGGAAAGGAGGACAATGGCAGGTAATTAGTTAGAGCAAAGTCAATTGGCCTGGAACAGACTGCAATTTACACAAGACTACAAACTGAGCTAGAAGCACATTCATAGAGGTAATGGGGGAAAGAGCAGAAATAGAATCATTATGCAATAACTCTAATAGGACAGATACAAAGAAACTTAAAATAATGACGATCAACCCTCTTGTCGCTTGAACTGACCAACAAAGTTTAGTAAGAAGTTGTATTTCCCTTATGTATGTAAAGGAGCCTTTGTAAAACCTGCACTCCTTGTTTGGTTCCCCTTTATTAGGAAAGCCATTGTAAATAAACACATTTAAATGTGGTTTCAGACGCTCATTGCTGATTACAAAATAATTACATAATGCTGAATATTATGAGATCATGCAGTTTGTGTACTGACCATAATTTATTGATAAGGACACATTTATACCCATTTCATCCACACTATAGCTTGTTTAGATTATTTAAATTATAAACTTTGCAAGGGATCTTAAAATCATCAGCCTGAAAATATTGCCCTACAAGTGGTCAATTTAGGTGCCGTATTGCATATTTCCTTTTTTTTCTCCTATTAACGTTTACCTTGAAGCATATATAAATTGATCAGTGGATTATTGTTTCTTCCAATAATGAAGTCATAGATTACCCATTAAAGAATGTCCTATTATCCGACATTATTTGGGTGCGTTGAAAAGCTTCTGTTTCAGAGGCTGCACTGGGAACATCTAAAATGCGATAAAAAAAAAAATCTTACATACATTTAAATAAGGTACAGGATTGTAGCTTTGGGCTACAGCATTTTATATACTAACATAATTGTTTCACACACATGTTGTATAGGATACAAATCAAAACACAAGTGTTATACAGGATATCATTGGAATACATTTCCTAAACAACTACTCATTTTGCTGTAATGTTTGCAGGACTTCACTTTGTTATTCTGTACATACAAAGTTAGTTTACATTGACTCTCAATAACGACATGTACATCAACCTACATTATTAATTTTAAATAATCGTGTGCTATAGAGTCATCCCTAATTTATGCATTTATGTGTCTTTGCATAATTTAAGTTAGATGCTAAATTGCACCAGTGCACTTGTTCATGGCAACCTATCAGATCTCTGCTTTATATTCTAACTGGTGATAGATTGAACATAACTGCTGACTGGCTGCTATGGGCAGCTGCAGTTTTTACTGTTATTTTTTTCCTTGGTGCGCCCTAAAAGCCTTGCTTTGTCTTTTATGCGCATTGAAATTGCTTAGTTAGCCACTCTAACTTATATACTGTATACATTGCACAACTAACGACAATTTGAATACTGGGCACAATTATGTTATTATAGGAAAAAGGAAAAAATAGTATAAATAAATGGTGGAGATCAAATATAGATTCAGCTGGAGTGTACCCAATTGCAACCTCAAAAGCCTACATGTACTTACTAGTATGGGACTTATTTTCCAGAATGCTTGGGAACTGGGGTTTTCTGTAAAAGGGGTCTTTCTATAATTTGAATCACCACACCTTAAGTCTACTAAGAAATCATTTAAACGTTAAATAAACCAAATAGGGTTTTTGTTTGCTACAATGTATTGTGATTTATTAAGATACTGTTTTATTATTACAGAGAAAAAGGAAAATCATTTTTACAAATTTAACTTATTTGATTCTATAGGAGTCTATAGGAGATGAACTTCACGTAATTCTGAGCTTTCTGGATAATAGGTTTCCGGAGAAGGAGTCCTATACTTTTACTCATTTCCTCAATACAGGTATGGGATCCGTTATCTGGAAACCCGTTATCCAGAAATCTCCGAATTGAGAAAAGGCCATACCCCATATTTTATACAAATAATCAAAATTTTTATAAATGATTTACTTTTCTCTGTGATAATAAAACCGTACCTTGTACATGATCCAAAATAAGATATATAATGAATCCATATTGGATGCTTAACCAGCCTATTGAGTGTATTTAATGTTTGCATGATTTCCTAGTAGACTTAAGGTATAGAGATCCAAATTACAGAAAGATCCCTTATCTGGAAAACCCCAGGTCTCGAGCATTCTGTATAACAGGTCCTATACCTGTATAAATAAATGTTGATTCACCAAAAGACAAAAAAATAGAGATTTTTTTATTAGCCATTTATTAGGATTGCAGTTCAAGTTCAAAGCCAATACTAGGTCACTGTGTAACCAACCAGTTCTCACCAGAAATAATGTGTGTATATAAAGAAAGACAAATATTTTTTGTACCTTTGACCTCTGACAAGAATCATTTATTCTTTTGTCCCTGCTTTTTCTCTGTGCAAGGCAAACTTTCATTGTATTGAATGTTTTTGTTTTAGGAAATGTAATGTATAATTCCCCATGTATAGCTACTGCATAACATTTTTATGCTGAAAGTTTGACTTAGAAGGGATCAGAATTGAATTCTCATGCATCTCTATGGCTTGGGACAGACGATGGATTGGACTAGGGTTGCCACCTTTTATGGAAAAAAAATAACGGATTTTCTATATTTTTATGGTTTTTCCCTATAAATAACATTGGCATCAAGCTACATTTTTACCAGCCTGGCCGGTAATATACCGGCCAGGTGGCAACCCTAGATAGACCTGTGGATTCTCTGGAGAATCCTCTGTTCCCCTTGTTCTGTTGAGTTTCGCCACCGAAATCCTGATTGTCTGCTTGCTCCCGCGCCGAAACAATGCGGAGCAGAGGTGCAGCAGGCGAGTGGATTCTCAGCCTGTAGAGAAACACAGGCCGAGATCCGCATTCATCTGGCCCTAGCCTATGGTGTTACATGGGCCCTTGTACTGTATATATCTTAATTCCCATTCTTCTAGAAAGACATAAATTACAGTGGAACTATTCATGTTTTTTTCTTCTTTGAAAAATAAATCTCACAGAGTCATGTAGAAAGCATGCAGGATCACTCATCAAGTCCTATCTGATTTTCACTCCGATGAATTGGCCCCATCCAGTAAGGTTTGTAGTGCAAATTAAATACTTTTCTTCTTTAATCCGTTCAAAGTTGCCAAGGATATAAATACTGCAGTGTAAAGTGCCATGTGCGTGTCACTAAATGAGTCAATCTTTGCCCGAGTTATTTACCAAATTGGTGGGCTAATTCATACTGATATCAGGTTACATTGGTGCCTGAATAGAGCAAATCAGCAGGACGGAGCGAGTGCAAGTGGGTGATCCCCCCCCCCCAGCTTTTCTTCTTCTAATAGACTTATTTTTGAAAGGATGTCAATTCCTTACCAGGTTAGTGATGTTAATCACAGGTGTCTGTGTACATGGTAGGGGGGCATTTATACCATTGGAGCCATACACAGGTATGGGACCTGTTATCCAGAAACCTGGCATCTACAAAAAAAAATGTAAACATGATTTAAACCCTAAAGGATTCTTTTGCCACCAGTAAGGATTAATTATATCTTAGTTGGGAATCAAGCACAAGGTGCTGTTTTATTATTACAGTGAAAAAAAGTAATAATTTTTAAATATGGAAAATAATTGATTAAAATGGAGTGTATAGGAGATGACCTTCCCATAATTTGATACTATATGGATAACGGGTTTCCAGATAATGGAACTCATATCTGTATTATTAAATATCAAGGTCTGTCCAGCCGTGTCTGGTTTAGACTGATCAGTGGGAGGCATGTTGGGCTGGATATGGTCCTTCATGGTATATTTTTGACACCCAGTCTGCGTATGGGTTCAGCATACTTTTTTTGTATGACATCACTTTCATATAATTTTGCCCTTGAACATACAGCATAAGAAATAATTGATTCAATACATGTGAAGCGTTGAGCTGTTGAATTAAGTGAAAGGTTGTCAGGTTGTTATTTCTAGCCTTAATTTAGTAATCCATGCTTTAACCATGGTTCCACCAACTTTCAAATGGATGTTACCTGCTTTCTGCCATAAAATAGCGTTGTCCTGTAGATTGGTGGTGATTATATATTATGGTGTCCAGTATTTCTAGAACACAGTTCTGGAGAAGAAATCCTGGAGAAATCATAGCTGTCCACCAGAAAATGAATGGGTCCATATCCATATGATGTGAAACCGGGGGTTTGTACTGACCCTACCCTTTTGCTAAGGCAGTTCAACAATAATTTATGTGCTATCTAAGTTAAAAATGTACCACTTCCTAACAGCAGTACATTTTGTACTAATCCTCATGATCTAACCAGTGGAGAAGTAAAGATGGCTTCCAACTCATGTTGGTAGGTACAAATAAGAAGTTCAATGCCCCATGACAAAACATAGCATCAGACATTTTATAAGTAAACTAGGAGAATGCAAACGATTCTTATAACGTGCAATGTTCTCTAAGATGGCAAGTGGGTGGTGGAATTTCAATTCAAGTCTCTGTACAGAAAGAACTCTGGATTATGCCAAGCTTTCCTATCATTATCACATTGACTTCTGGGCAGTTTCCGTTTTAATTTAATATCTTTTACATTTCTCTTTCACCCACAATTAGTTCAATGATTTTCTGCCAAATTTCTTGGCATTGGAAGGGACTCATTCCTTCCTTCTCACTTTTGCTAGTTTGGTCTGATGGACAAATTAGATCAGTGTAGTGCAGTAGATCTCAAGTGAACTGCTTTTCCACATTAGGGTAAGGTCACACCTGGAGATTCAGGAGATATAGTCGCCAGGCGACTAATCACCTCTTCTTTGGCACGACTAATCTCCCCGAACGGCTTCCCTCTGTCCTCCGCCTACTAGAATGAGTAAACACCTGCGGCATGGCACTCGCGGCACTTCGTTTCTGAAGTCGCCCGAAGTTGCCTCACGAGGAAACTTCGGGCGACTTTGAAAAACGAAGTGCCGCGAGTGCCATGCCGCAGGTGATTTCTCATTCTAGCAGGCGGAAGCCGTTCGGGGGGATTAGTCGCCCAAAGAAGAGGCAATTAGTCGCTGGGCGACTAAATCTCCCCGAATATCCAGGTGTGACCTTACCCTTATTGGATTGCCTGTGGTCGGCTTTTCATTTGTGGTGGATACTTGTAAAAATTGTGAATAGACTTTAAAATGAAAATGGCAAACTGTGCTATAGCGCTAAACTAAAGCCATTGGGCCATTATTGTAACCAGTTAAAGGGGTTGTTTCTTTGAATAACTTTTAGTATGATGTAGAGAATGATATTCCTAGACAATTTACAATTCATTTTACTTTTATATTATTCGTCGTTTTTGAGTTATTTTGTCTTTTTATTTCTCATCTCTCCAGTTTGTAATTTCAGCAATCTTGTTGCTAGGGTCCAAATGACTTTAACAACCATGCACTGATTTGAATAAGGGACTGGAATATAAATAGGAGAGGCCTGAATAGAAAGATGAGTAATAAAAAAGTAATAATAACAATACATTTGTATCCTTACAGAGAATTTTTTTAAGATGGGGGTCAGTGACCCCAATTTCATCGTTTGAAAGAGTCAGAAGGCAAATAATTTGAAAACAATAAGAAAAATGAATAATGAAGAAAATTAAAAAGTTGCTTAGAATTGGCCTTTCTTCAACTTAAATGTGAACCATCCATTTAAGGATTTTAAAAACAATTAACAGTTTAATAATGATGATTTTAATAGAATATATGTGATGAGAGAGTACTGATTGTGTGACCAGCTTAGTTTGTGGTGGTCCTGGGGTAGATACCGCTATACATCAGGCTTTTTCACTAGAAAACGGGAATGATAACGTCTTATCTATTCCTTGTGCCCCCTTTTTAATGATGTAGTGTAAGCATTGTGGTGTTTATAGGCAGTGCTGACAGTGTAAGCAAAGTTTAACCTGTTGACAGTCCTTGTGGAGACAAACCCTAAGTGTGCAGCGCATATCGCTACAGTAAATTCACACAGCCCCATGTAATGCTGACAACATGTGTATATATGACTGACAAAACTTTGTTTATGTGTATATGGTGCTGGAAGTGCAATCATTATGTGGATATATAGTTCTGACAGCACACGCCGTCCGGTATTTTTATGTGTGCTGCATTGGCAGTAAAGATAATAAACACGCCAACAGCACATTGTAATTAAGTTAAACAAATATATTGTTATTAATGAACATTCTGCAAGGAACATGAAAAGAAAGATCGGACGCCCTCTGTTTGGGAAGAAAACCTCAGATCTTTCTTTTCATGTCCTTTCTGCAGCACAATGATGTATTTGCCCAATACAGGGGGATGATGTATCAAACAGATTGCTTCCAAATTGCAAGGAGTTCATTTAGCCTGATAATTAATCACCACCGCCTCCTGGACCCCGTGCGTCATGTCGAGTGGGTGAAGTTTTCTTAAGGCTTGATATATTTGACGGAATCAACTTCGATGGCAGCTTTAAATCCTGACAATTTAAGAACCAACAGCCTCAATTACACAATGGAAAGGAAATATTAGTGTAAACAACATGCCATAAAAAAAATAAAAAAAACCCTGACCCATGGGAGTAAGATGTCTGCTCCCTGCACTAGTCATGGTAGAAATATGGATTAATTACACAATGGAATTTAAAAAAAAAATCTTTTACGTGGAGTACGATTTTTCTTAACATTAGCTTTAATCAGTAGACAAAGCCAAAATACAATGTTGCTTAATACAGAAAAATAAAATAGTTGCAGTGTGTGTTTACGTGTGCACTCGCTTCATAGCTACACTTCTCTGATGTACTTTGTCCCCATAGCAGTTCCTCTTAGGAGCATGCCTCAAGGCCTGAAGTATTGGTTTTAAAAATAAAGAAAAACAGTAGCAATACCATTAAGTACCAACATATGATACAGGTATATATAGTTCTACTTGCTACACTCAGAGGATCATGTGTTTGAATGCTTTCCTAGGGACAGTAAAAATATTGTTTGCTTATAGAGCATGGTTCTTTAAATGCATATACTGTATATGTGTTGTGTTTCTGAGACAACATATATTTTTATAGGTTCATTTTAGTGATGTGTGGGTCAAGTTTTCCCCAACCCACACTTGCCCCTCCCACCCGAACCCAGCCCCCTCTGTCCTCTCTATTTATAGACCCATGGTGATATCACAAAATGGGCATGACAGGCGCAAATCTATAAATTGATGAGCCAGAAACCGGCAGTGTGAGGTCGAGGGCGCAAAGAGCGGAAGGGAGAGCTCCAATCAAACCCGCCCGCGTCACAAAGATTTTTTGTGGTAGTCAGTCCAAACCTGCCTGACCCTGTGGTCCCCGCAGCTTTCGGGCCAACCTGCACATCCCTAGTTCATTTATATTTGACACTGGCATTGGGTCCACCCATATGAAAAATAATTTCTTGCCCTTAAAGGGATTTTGTTAACGTTTTTTTCAAAACTCATCAGTCAATAGCGCTGCTCCAGCAGACTTCTTCGCTGAAATCCATTTTTCATAAGACCAAACTTTTTACATTTTGAAATCTGACATGGGGCTGAGGACAAGGCCCAAAACTGCAAAAACTATAACCTGCCTGAGGCAGCAGCAGTTGCTGCCCCCCCCTCCCCTGGAAATTCGCTCTTAAAGTACCAGGAGCAGCATTTTTGCTGTCCCTGGTACCTAGTGGGGCGCTGCTGCCTGAGGCCTCAACTCGCCTCATTATCGAAGTACCCCTGCCTGTCCTGTACATAATAATAATGACTTGTGTCTCAGAACAAGTAATGGCAAACACTAGGTGGCTTATAGCTTCAAACTACCTCTTTTCATCACTTTCGATGGCACGGGGGCAATCTGCACAATACAGAACATAGAGTAATTATAAAGGAATTTAACAAGTGTCAACTGCCATTGTTCACAATGCCTTTCTTACTGTACTTCTAAATGTAAATAGCAAATGATGTGTAAACTGCAGCAATTCCTGGAAGGGAGTTACTAAACAAAAGACAATCTTTTTTCCCCTTTCATAGTTGCATGCAATTCCTTCTGCCTTGAGTGTTAAGACCCGATACCTGCTGGATCAAACCACACTTTACAAGAAGAGCAATCCCCCACCAGTATTAAAGGCTTCACCATGCATCTGCTCACTGGTTTTTTTTTTATGTCCGACATTTTATGGCTGAAAGTAAAGTGGAAGGGTTTTTATATACAGTAGTACCTCAATTTTACATTTTTCAGGGGACCAGAAAAAATGGTGTGAAATCAGGGAAATGTGTTATATATAGGTGGGACCCAGTGTATAGGTCTGGTGCTGCACTAGGCACCGGACCTCAGCACCCCGCCATTGTGGAAGTGATGTCATGCATGTGACAACACATGCACAATGAATGAATGATGTCATAACCCCTCACCCCCTAGTTTAGCCACTGGATTTGCACACAAGTGTGGTCTGAGGAATTTAAAAAAAAATGTATTTGTTATAAAGGCACCAGAGGGCCGTCCCTGTGTCCTAAGCTCGGGCCCTTGGGTGCATACTATATATATAAATATATAAATAAATACAGCCTTGGTGGGACCACAAAAGAGTGGTGTAAAATGAGGGAAAACGTATAATCAGGAGATGTAATTGAGGTTTCACTCTAATATAAAGTACTGTCAGAAATTCTTTTTTTATTGCCGAGCCGTACATTAAATACAATTGTCTGGGTTGCTTTAGTGAATATTATTTTTGCAATAAATTAATAAATAAGCAGCAACTTGACTCTAAATGATATACAGATATGGGATCCATTATCTGGGAATCCGTTATCCAAAAAGCTCCGAGGCCTCACCTATCGACTCAATTTCATCCAAATAATCCACATTTTTTAAAATGATTTCCTTTTTTCTGTAATAATGAAACAGTCATTTGTATTTGATCTGAACTAAGATATAATTATTCTTTGTTTCAAGCAAAACCAGCCGATTGGGTTTATTTAATGTTTATAGGGTTTTCTAGTAGATTCAAATTACTGAAATATCTGTTATAAGGAAAACCCCAGATCCCAAGCATTCAGGATAACAGGTCCCACGCCTGTATTAGAAGATAAAGACATCATATTCCGAATCTCTTATATTGTAGAAATGGAAGGCGTTGGCTGTAGCTCAGGTGGGGAACAGACTATATTCCATGTAGAATGGGTATCATACTGGAGGACTGCCTACTACATCTGGAGACCTTATGGAGCAGGAGAAAGGGGGAAGCTGTTTGTAGGCTTCTGGGGGTCGATACGGCTCATTAACCCAGCGAACTCTGATTTACATGGGGTCAGAGGTTACTCTATGCACACTTGGAGGCAAAAGAAAGTATTAGAGTACCTAAAAACCCATAATCATCCCCTGGTTAACCCTCTGTTTCTGCAATGATCTACAAAACCCTTATCAATGGGTTATGGCGGAAAAAACTATACCTATAGAACCATCTGAGACCTAACTTCCAGGAAGCATAGATAATCCCTTTAATGCAAAAGCAACAAACAAAACACTGGTTCTTGGCTATATTCTGTAAACTGTCAATGGATATATGTTACTTTTGCCATTTCATTAGATCACCTATTCCTTTTAGCCTCTGTTGCACTTTAGATTTCAATTCTTTTTCGAAATTTTAAGATCACTACGTGTAGATAAATTCCCTATCCTGACTGGTGCGATGAGACAAAAGGCTTGAGAATAAGTTATAGTACATAGTGTATGTGGTGAAACTGCAAATGAAATGATGTAATAATAATGTTTAATGGTTCCAGTAATGCATCCTGCAGGGAAATATAACTGATGAGATTTGCAGAATGTTATTTACATATATGGAGGTGGAGTCAGTAACTCAGGGGCTTGTGTATTAATGGTGAATTATCAGCGGGAACATTCTGACCCATTGGGGTTAAACGAAGACCCTCCTATAGCTGATTTGAATACAAATACGACTTCATGTGCATGTAGGCACTAGTATCCTTTTTTTTTTAAATTAGAACTTGTAAGCAAATACCCATGTGGTTATTTGATTGTGATTTATAGCCTGTATCACATGTTCCAGCAGACAGGATTGCTAAATAGACTGTCTGTCCCCAGCAAACAGAAACTCGGCGTTGAATGTGAATAGCTTGTAATTTGATCGTCTATCAGTGTAACATACCTGACTGCTGGCTGTCTCCCTTGTGCCATATAAAAACCTCCTCTAGTTACAAGGGAACATCTTTAACACAACAGTTTATGTTTCTCCCTGGGCACTCATAGATTAAAGAATGAGTCAAGGTTCTCCATTTATTAGGAGCAGGGATGTCAAATTCATCCAGCTGTCTCTGAACTACAATTCCCATCATCCTTAGAGTCCGTAGCGAGAAATATTAATTGAAACGGGCCTTTTCCATTTTCTGCTCTGCAGATTGAGGTTCATTGAGTTTTATTATTCGTGCCAGATGACTTCCACAGACAGTGTGCCTTTTTCTCTCTATGAAAAATTGCTTTTAGGGCTGAGTATATATTTTTTTACTTGCAACGGTTTTGTATTTTCTCAAATCTGTGCTAGAATTTTGCCCGGCGTTTTGGTTTGTGAAAAAAAAAAACATTTGTGCAGGAATAAACACAAGAAAAACACCAGTGGCAGTATTAGTATTTTTTTTGCATGCATTTTGTTTTGCCAGGAAAAAAAAGTATTTTTATGCACCAGAAAAAAAGATTACATTTCATTATTAGAATGCAATTTTTTTTACAAAAACAAAAACAAACCTTTTGTGCCAAAAAAAGCCCATTGACTCCAATGAAGCTTCGAGGCCATCTCCCATAGACTCCATTGTATCCAAATAATAAAAATTATTTCCTTTCTTTTTTTGTAATAATAAAACAGTAGCTTGTACTTTATTGAAACTAAGATATAATTAATCCTTGTTGGAAGCAAAACCAGCCTGTTGAGTTTATTTAATGTTTATATGGTTTTCTAGTAGATTAGTAGAGATCCATGGAACTATGGAAAGAACGGTTATATGTAAAACCCCAAATATTCTGGATAACATGTCCCATACGTGTATTAGAAGATTAAGACATTATATTGAAATTGAATGGAAGGTGCTAGCAGTAGCTCAGGTGGGAACAGACTATACCCCATGTACAATGGATATCATACTGGAGGACTGTACTTACTGATTTATGATCCAATTGCCATCTTGGAGTCATAAAGGGATTTTTCTCCCTCTGAGGCAAATTTGAGATGCAATAAATGTTGTTGTTTTTTTGCCTTTCCATGGATAAACCAGTCTAAACTTGATGGACATGTGTCTTTTTTCAACCTAACTTACTATGTTACAAAGGACCTAAATAAAACAAGCTGTGAAAAAAATCAAATAATATATTTCTATTGACTCAGTTATTTCAGACAAGTTCCAGTACAACTGTTTATTATGGAGCCAGCATCCTGTTTTTCTGTAGTGGGCCCTAGTGTCTATAGATTTAATTTGCTATTGCTTGCTTATTCTGTCTCTGACCCATTGCTTTCTCTTTGCCTATTCTGTCTTGGACTCCATGGTTTCAATGAAAAGTGTTTGTCCTATATTCAAGACTTGGGCACAAAACTTGGCTGTCTAGATACAATGCAGAATTATTACTTTATTACTTGTTTTATGCTCAGACTTTAAATAGCTTGACTTGTATTCCCCATGTGTGGGAAGTTTTAATTTATAATTTTGGGAAGGACTTTTCTATCGTGTCCTCTGTCTGTGGTCCAGACTGGAATCAAATAGGACCTTAAAGGAAAACGAAACCCTAAAAATGTGACATTTTATATACTGAACTTATTCCACCAGCCTAAAGTTTTAGCTTGTCAATAGCAGCAATGATCCAGGACTTCAAACTTGTCTCAGGGGGTCACCATCGTGGAAAGTGTCTGTGACACTCACATGCTCAGTGGGCTCTGAGCAGCTGTTGAGAAGCTAAGCTTAGGGGTTATCGCAAATTATCAAGCATAAAATGAGGTTGGCCTTTAATATTAGCTGATGCAACAGGACTGATTATTACATTCTGATACTAGTTGCACTGGTTTCTGTGCTGCCATGTAGTAATTATCTGTTTTAATTATTAATCAGCTTTATATTATGACATTTTTATTTTATGTGTACTGTATATTATGAGTGGGTCCCTAAGCTCAGTAAGTGACGGCAGCACAGAGTATGTGCAGTGAATCAGCAGAAAAGATGGGGAGCTACTGGGGCATCTTTGGAAACACAGATCTTTGCTGCTAAAGGGCTGTGGTTGCCTAGGGTTGGTACAGAAGCCCTAAACATAATGTACAGCATTAATTGAGAAAAATAAACTTTACTTACACTATATACATATTATTTGAATTTTTTTTCCTTCGGTCTTGGCAGTAGCCATTTTGTGGACACTGTTATTAAGACAAGTTGTGTATCACCCCCAAATCTTGTGTATGTGCACCAGAATGGGGGACCTAATGCCCATGTGCAGTGCCCTACACAATTATAGAGCGTGAGGAGGGAAGGGAGAATGTGACATCTAGAAAGTGCTGAGAAAGTGAAAGTAATAGACTCAGGCATAGAGGAGGGGCAGATATTTGATTGACAGCTCACATATTTAAACAGCTTTATAACAGGTATGGATATGACTATGAAGATTTTCATTCATCCAGGTCATAGTATATCTAGTATAGGTCAATCTAAAAAACAACTGGACTTGCTGAGTAATCAATGAAGACGTTTCACTACTCATCCGAGCAGCTTCTTCAGTTCAACTGACTGGTGTGGGAAGTTTTCGGCATATAAACTCTTCCACTAATCCATTTACAATGGCACATTGTAACTCTTCAAAGAGGTGACATCTGAAGAAACTCACAGAGGTGTTGATTCTGTGTAGTTGTGATAGGATTATCCGAAAAACTTCCCACACCAGTCAGTTGAACTGAAGAAGCTGCTCGGATGAGTAGTGAAACGTCTTCATTGATTACTCAGCAAGTCCAGTTGTTTTTTTTTTTTTTTTTTTTAGGTTGACCTATATTAGATAACAGGTATGGATGTTTTAATGGATAAAAGAATTTGGGTTCCATGTTTAATTTGCAAAGGACAGCTTTTTATGTGTGAATGACAGGTCTGCTTTAAAGTCTAATTTGAAGTCTAAGTATAAGTTGATTTTAATATGGACTTGTGGTCCACTCTTCACCCCACAGAATCTTCTAACCAGCCTGATCTATATCTGTCCAATTCCGGTACAGATATTGGTTGGAAATTCCATCTTTTTGGATCCATGTACAGAATGACATTAGGTGCCAACTTGGCTACTCTTTATGCTCTGCATAAAGGTGATACTTAAAACTGAACATGTAGATAATTTTTCTTAAGACACCAAAGGGACAAATCCATTTCTACCAATCACAATGATCAAAATGTACATAATCACTTGCCATTGGTTCCCATGGAAAAGAATGAAAGACATTCTCCATAAAGCAGACACTGGTGGTACAGCTTTGGTATACCTGAGCGGTTTTTGTAGATTACAGCCAGTGCCTTTCACAGACAGTGTTTCCCATGCTTTATTTTGAGAAGTGGTGACAGGTGAGTAAAGCTGTACTTCTAACTATGGGCACCGTCGGAGTAAAACTGACCATGTACCATAGCTCTCAGAGGAACTGAAGGAAAGCAAGTATTTTCTTAGAAGGAAACAAACTTTCCATGGAATACTCTATAGCAGTTGTTTCCAAACTGTGGGGTTGCAACCTAGGGCTGAGGATAATGGGAAGGGGGGTGGGGTCTTTGCAATGGGGTTTGCTGTTATTGGAATGATACTTTAGAGCAATGCATGTGCTTGCTTAGCTGTTCTCTGCTCATATTCACTAATCCATGAACCTATAGGTGGAATTTACTAGAGTTGAAAACTTAACACCACTTATATATTACTCCTTCTGCAATACAATCAGAAGAGAAATGATGTATCAGACTATATATTTCTGTGGATGTGGCATCATTGTATCAAATCGATGAAGAAATACCATGTGATTTAGCTGAAATTAGCTGCAATTCATGATTATTTGCACCAGAAACCAAAGTGGTCCACACTTCATCAACAGCTCTACTCTATATATTCCTGCTTGTCTTGTAGATTTTTTTGTTTGTGGTTATTCATTAGCTTTAGCCAGTGTGAACTGATTACTTGTATTGAAAAGCAAAAATCCTAACTCTTATATTTTAAACAATCTAATCAATCACCGGCAAAAGCATATTTTTTTCTGCTCCCCCTTATTCAAAACTGTAATGCTTCTTGCATGGATTTTTTTTTAATTTTATTGTTAATGCATAAGATATGTTGCTGGTCAAATGTTGATTTTGTATGATCACATTTGTACCTTTGTTCTTGTGATATTTGAATAGGGGGTGATTACATTGAGATAGATGTACAAACGTTATGAATCCGTTGATTTCAATCATTCTGTAACAATGTTGGGATTTTGAAACTACAAAGTGATTGAATTGGATTTGGATTTTTGTCACAGTCGATCGAATGCTGGATGTTTTGCTAGGAAAGTAAACGCTTGCTTTGATTTGGACAGTATCAATTTTGATGAAATCTACAGGAAAAACATTTTTTCCTATAGCCTTCTATAGGATTTAACAGCTCAGATCACTTGTTATTTTTCTTGAAGTTTCTGAAGGCTGAAACAATGATAAATGACAGTTTTGTGGAGTTGATTGAATTGGCCTATCAAATTCTTTATTTTTATATTCTAGCTTGATAGGTCTTTTAAAAATGACCCCTGAAAGTAACAAGCAATTTAGTCACATAATTGTAAAAATGTAAATATTGTAGACTGGAAGCAAACTGGAAATAAAAAAAAAAAAAAGGTTTGTGGTTGTAGATAACTTTACTGTGTTACCGGCAAAACTTTTGTTTGCTTACAAAGTTGTTTTTGCTTTAAAAAGAAATGCCATTGTTGATTTCACAGTAAAACAGAATGAAAATAATGGAATGCTGATTACTGTACGTGCGACTTTTGTAGAAGTCGCTAATGGATGTGCCTTTAATGGATCAGGATAAAACAGTTATCAACATTCTGTAATACTGTGCATTGGAGCTATAAAATTAAAAACAAAACATGTATTCCACTTAAAGACCATTAAAAAGTTTGTTCAAAGGCTAAAACAACAAAAAAAAATGTGGACTGCACCTTTATGCTTGTGTAAATCCCTCTACGACCATTAAACACAAAATGAGCAAGTCCCTGCTGCTAAATTGGAGCCCAGAGATGTCGGAGGCAACAGGATCTGAGAAAAAGAATTCCAGACCTAGCAACGTGAAACCGGCCACTAACTGAGTTCATCCTGTCCCTCATCTACGCTTTGCAGGGAATCAGTGCAACAAGCGTGTAGTGGAGGAATGGGAGGGAGATGGGCGTCTTGAACAATAACATGTCTGTGCTGCCACATTGTTGGTGCAGTGAGCAGTAGCCTTAGGTGTGACGTGCTAATTGTTGCCGGAGCTATTACCTACAGTGCTAGAACTTCAATTGTTATTTTTCAGAGAATTAAACAGCTAGGTGTATATATTCCTGTAGAACCACTAAAGTGTTGTACAGTTCTTTACAATTAACAAATCAGTAAAATAAGAAACTATTATGAAACTCCAAAAAAATATATATGCAATATATACTATGCAAAGAATTTTTCATACACCTTGAGTCCCAGACCATGATGGATGCCATTCAATGTAAGGCATGACTGAAGAAGGCAGGCAAGTGACATCCAGGGGATTATTTACCAAAGGTCGAATATTAGAGGGTTTTTTTTTTTACCTTGAGTGAACTCAAAACTAGAATGGTATCTTATTTAAGAAAAAAACAGAATATGAAAAACCATAATACTGTGAGTTCACTACCCACAACCCAAAAACTCAAATTGATTGAGTTTTTGGCAAAAAAAACCCTCAAATCATTCGAGTTTTCTGGCAAAACCCTTCCAAACAGAACTCAAACATCAAGCAGGCTGTTAACTTCTTTAAATAGTTCAAGGGACCTCTGCCATTGACTCCTACATAACCTCCAGAGGTTTTAGGTGGTGTATTTTCAGATTCGAACTAATTCTTGGGTCAGGTATAATAAATCTAAAATATTCAAGTTTTATTTTTAAAAACTCTAACAATTCAAGTGTTTTTTTTTTTGTAAACCAAAAATTTGAGTTTTAACCAAAAAATACAACTCGAAAACTCAGATCTGCTTTGAAAAAACCATCTCGAACCTTAATAAATCTGCCCCCCATTGGCACATATGGGAGTCCATCCACCAAACTGGAAATATTAGGTACTCTTCTCCATTCTTCCAATGCCATCCTGTTTTTGGAACAAAGGCTGAATGGATCAATGCAAATCTGTCATACAGCTTGTGAGGCACTGGTATTTTTCAAGATACATGACTGATTAGTAATTAATTCATTTTCAAATGACATAGCAGCTCAAATACCAGTGCATTCTGCATTTGAATTTAATATTTATCCCAGTAGCATCAGTTGCTATGACATTCAGAACTAATTTTCTGGTTGATGACCTCCAACGACCCCTAAGCTTAGCTTCTTAACAGCTGTCCAAAGCACACTGAGCATGTGCAGTGTCACTACCATTCCAAAAAAGATTCAAGTTGGCAACCTCCTGTGGACAACTTTAACGGTCTGAATCATTAATGTTAAAGGGTAGCTGAGTCTTTGGACAGGTACAGCAAGCTCAGTATATAAAATACAGTATTTGCTATCCATATACATTTTTAGGTTTTAGTTCTTTTAGTTTCCTTACGGATCTGGTGCTGACATTAAACTGAATACCTGTCTAACATCATAGTTCCCAAATATTCAAAAAATGTTCACATATGAGACACAATTTATTCATGCATTAATATAAATGCAGTATTAAACTTCCTTTTTGGATGACAACATCTATTTAAGACCCTAATGAATTCTATACATTGGTGCTTTGAGGGATTTTCCAGTTTAATAAATTAGTGTTTCAGCTTATATATTTTATATTTGAGTGTCATTAAAGATGAAGGATTGCTTATATTTTTTGACATTTAAAGTTTGTTTCGATCGCATCTATGCAAACATATATATAGGTCACTGTTAGTGGTTCCCAAACTATAGATTTATCCAGCTAATGTGCATTAAATTGAACTCAATGAATGTAGACTGGGATGAATGTTACATTGGCAGTATTGGGCATTTTTAAAATAAAACTTATGATATGTAATGTGCTAATGCAAAGTTTCACAAACTGTAGGGAGTCAGAGCAGAGGTAAGATTAACTCCAGATATTTAATTAGGGTGATGTGCCTTTTTGCTCTCCAAAAAGCACTTGAAAGCCAAGTGTTAAGGCCATTTAGAGTGATATGTGTGGGTAAACACCTGTTTACTGTTCCTTACCTTTATGGAACTATGGTTGATTGGCTGATGCAACGTTTTTCTATACCCATAACCTTATTATGAACTGACCAAAGGTCGAACCCCCAAAAGGGGGTTTGAACTGGAAAAGTCCAGCAGCCATTGTCCTTAAGGGAACAATGAACACATTTTGGGCTGCAAAGGGGACGCAACCACAATAATTCATTCACATGTGCATGTGAACTACTTTGTGTGCATGGTGAATAAATGCTCTAAAATTTGCAGCTATGCAAGATATAGCATGCTATATTAAGATAAATTTGAATGTATCTTTCTTTTTCTTTTAGGTTTCAGATTCAGAGGAGCAAGTCAGATCCAACAAGTTATAAGAGCTTAGGTGACTGCTTCAAGAAGATTTATCGTTCTGAAGGGTAAGGTTTAATGTTGCCAAATAGTATTAGTCACTTAAATATAGTCAGAGACTGGATAGAAGTGTAAGAATTTGATTCATAGGGTTTGAAAGTGAGTTAAATGTTTATTGGTGGGAATGCATGCATGGAAAGAAAATGGGACAGAAGGAATGAAAGGAATAGGAAAAAAACATGGAGCAAAGGAATGGTATAGAAGTCAGAAATCAGAAAGACATAAAGGGAATGAAGCAGATGTCAAATGAATGGGAAACGTGCAGTAATCTATGGATCTTATGTCATAACGGGAACTTGAATGCTCTTATTCATTATATTTTAAGAAGCTCAGAGGCATTGGTATTTCCAACATTTCTCTTGCATGCTAACTAATTCCATAAGGGAAATATAAAGAATTCTGCTGGTTTAATAGTCCCCAGTAACCCAAATACATGTAAGATATTTTTATATGTCCCACTAGACGTTTGACTCATAAGGTTGCATCTAACAATTTTATAATGGCTATGTAAAGAAACGAAGCACATCTCTCTCTCTCTCTCTCTCTCTCTCTCTCTCTCTCTCTCTCTCTCTCTACTCTCAATAAGACTCAAGAATCCCAGTGATTGGGGAATTGCAGTCACCTCTATGACAGCTAAACATCAATGTTATTTTTTTTGGTCAACATTTTTGACATGTTTGACAAAAATGATTAAATCATAATCCTTACTACTCAAGGGCTGGGACACTCATACACCTTTAATATGTTTAGCATTATGATATAATTCAGTTTTCTGTTAAAAAAACAGCCAGTGATTTAATAGGCTATGGTCTAATGTTTAGTGTCATCAGTGTGTTCATAGCTTCAAGCTCTGTAATATCGACAAGGCCTTCCACTTATGGCTGCACCATTGGTTGACTTTTAGCATCGCGAGGGGCTGGTAGTGCTCAAGTGAACTTTGGATGTGAAATCTCAGTGCTTATATCAAGTTGATTGTCTGTATTCAGACAAAAAAATAACACAAAATAAAATCTTTTCTTCCCTCAGCTTTGTAAGAAGAGTCTCTTGTTGTTTATTATGTTATTGTGAAGTTCTGTGCAGCATGCTTGTGTTACATAAATACATGTTGATAATGAAGATATATATATATTCAAATCTAGTTCTAGTCTTTAAATCATTAACCTAATTAATACAAATAATGAATTTGATTTTATATGGTGTGAAAGGAGTTTAATGGCCACAATACTGGAGCTTCAAAATAAAACAAGAAGGAATGGGCTAGGTATGTAGGGTATGGTCAGTGGGTAGAGGATAGACAGATTATATAGGGTATGATAAGTTGGTGGTAGGTAGGCATGGACTGGACTGTCTGATTAGTCAGTAGGACATAGGCAATTTTGTTTGTTATGATGAGGGGTAGGCAGAGTGTGTTGAGTATGATTGATAGAGAGTTCAGTGTGATTAAGGAATCAGTGGTAGGTATAGTATGCAAGGAATGATCAGTGGGTAGATGGTAGGCAATGTGGGTGGAGTATGATCAGTGGGTAGATGGTAGGCAGGATGTAAAGAGTATGATCAGTGTTGAGAGCGAAGACAGGGGAAGTTGTTGGCAGAGTATATTTTGAGATCATATTATAAGAAAATCTGCAGCTTTTTTGCATCTCTGTCCCTGGTTCTTGTCATTCGATCATTTCCAACGATAGAGCAATAGATGGTAATCACAACACTAAGCACTTTTATTAACTATAATGGAGCCATTATGTACACTTTTTTTTGTAGCATCAGTGCTGTTGTCACTCGCAACCCATCAGCATTTCATTTTGATCAGTCTAATTCAGGTTATCATACGAAAAGAAAGATCTGGTTGGTTTTTGTTGGTAACTGCTGTGATGTAGAACCTACATTAGAACATGTTAGGTCATTTAACCCTAAAAATACTGTTCCCAGGTTGAAACGTCAGCACAAAACCCATTATGTAATATTTCCCAGCCTTGATTTTATTTAATGCTTGTTTCCCCAAAGGTTTGCACACACATACACACATTCACACACACTCATGCTATTTCAGAGAATAATAACATCACACTCTAATATTACAGAATATTAATGCCATATTCAGAAATATATAACTGAATGCAGTGCCAAGCTAGATGGTTTTGTGTCCATGCTGTTAAAATCAGTAGCTGGCAGTGCTGGTATGTGTAGTGGGGAAGGCAAGAAACCGATTATTTCTTTTGTGTGCGTGAGTTTATTTGTAAGGGAGGGGCCCCTCCAGGATTTTCTCTTTTTTTTTAGGCTGCAGTAGTTTTAGGGTCCGGGTTTGTACTGACAGCCCTTGGAAGGTTAAGCTACTCAAGGCAGTCTGTTTATGAACGGCTGACAGCTTTATGGCTAACATTAACAGATTGAATGTTTATTGGGGCAAATGTTTGTACGGAGGATTAGTCTAGAAACCTGGGCTCCGGCCTTTAGACATTTGCAAATACTCCCAGGGATCAGATGGTGTTAAAATTTTCCTTTCTAAGTTTCCATTAATTTGGCCTCTCCTTGTCAAAAGTTCTGTGCTCTAGAGCTGTGTGCCTAGCCCTGACACTGCTACATGATTGATTATTCTGCTGCCTGGGAAATTAGAATATCCCTTCTGTGCACTAACTTCACTTGTGATGGGCCTGTCTGTGGTTGTTCTTTGCATGTTGGAAGTTTCCCTTGCATGCTAGGGGTTGTTAGATATGTCCCTCTCTGCACAGTTTTATATACAGAGTCAGGGGGTGAACTAGTGTGCGGTAAAGCTAAGCACCTGGTGGAAACCCATGGGGAGAGCATACAATCTCCTTGCAAATAGTGTTCTATTTGGAATCAAACCCAGCGCACAACTGTTTGTGAGTAGAGTATTACTGGTTTATAAGTCTGTGCCTAAGTGGGCATGTTTCAGTGAGGCTTTCAGCATTTACGTATGTGTGTATCTGGTTATGTTTATTAAGACAATTTAAACTTTAACTAAAAGTTAATTTCAAGGAAAAATGTCAAGCAAATTTCAAGTACAAATATTTTTTCCCCTCTATAAAATTTCATGTTCGGGCCATATACATTTCCTTGGATGTGTTTATTACAGGTATAGGATCTATTATCCACAATGCCTAGTATCTGGGGATTTCAGGGTAATGAATCATTTCATAATTTGGATCCCCATTCGTTAAGTCTGCTAAAAATCATTTAAACATAAAATAAACGCAACAGGATTGTTTCGTAAAACTATATGGATTCATGCAGCTTAGTTTCCAGTACAAGGTACAGTTTTATTATTTCAGCGAAAATGGAAATCATTTTTAAAAATTAAAAGAATTTTCTTAAAATTCACTCAAGGGTAGATGGCCTTCCTGTAATGTGGAATTGTTTTATATAATTGGTTTGTGTGGATAAATTATCTCATACTTCTATATGTAATTTAGCGTTGAGGGTGTGAGGGTATTTATGTGTATATTTGAGTGAGACCAATAATTGTAGATTTCATTCTTTCACATGGCCCAAAAGGTATTCTTTGTGAGTTTTTTTAATTAGTTTGCAGTGTGGTTGGGCCCCTGTAATGGCTGAAATAAATCAGTATGCAAAGATTATATCAAGAGATATATGTCCCAAGGCTTATTTATAGTAAAAATAAATTATTAGTATTCACATAGGTGGGCCATGTGCGGTCAGTATGTATCAAACTTTTTAATGTGAATACTAATAAATAATTTATTTTTACTATAAATAAGCCTTGGGACATATATATCTTGATATAAATTTTGCAATTTGGCTGCCTTTGGAACTGGGGCATGTCCCTCTGGCTTGGTTAAAGATTCACAGGAATAAGATGTATGGACTCCCGAATAGAAAATAATTTATGAAATAAATCAGTGTATAGAAAATGTTCTGTGCTCTGAAATCATAATATGTGTGTGTAGCTGCACATCCTTAGATACTCTTCCCCTTACACAGGGCAAGGAGCAAAGCTCTTTATACTTGCTACTTGCACCCTCTGCGTATTCAAATAATTGTCCCAAAGGAGGACTGGATGGCTACCGTATGACTGGCTAAATACTTGTATGGTCACATTCTGTTGTTCTATTTGACTTGGCCAACAACCTTCACTTCATGATTTGCTCATGTACTAAACACCCACTGATAAGGGGCACTGGCACCCACTAATAAGGTGCACTGGCAAATTTCATTTTATGTTTAGACAGATAAACTATGATGAGACTGACAGGCTGTATATCAGTTGGTGCAGCCCGAGGCCCCAAGCCCTTGATCGATGCATGCACAGAAGGACCTGCTGTACTTCACATGCGCTAATCAAATGTTTCAGTAATTGACCCCCAGCTTTGCCGCTGGATTTAGCCTCCAATTATCTTGCAGCAACGGGAGAGAGTTTTTTTCCTGTCACGTTAAATTTACTGTATAGGCAGCCACTCCTGTAAAGCTGTCGCCCTAGTCCCCAAGTGCCTATATGGTAAATACGGTCCTGGTGACAGTATCACTGGATGTTCTGTTGAAACTGACCCCCAGGTTGGCATAAATATCTATGGGAGGTTAGTTCGATCAAAATTGGGCATGTATAGCCAGCTTCAGAGGGTGGTAGTTTTTGAAAGAAATCAGTGGGTGAATGTGGACATGTTTAACAGGTCTTTTCTTGGAATAATACTGAGCCTAGACTGATAGAACTGATATGGGTATTACAGGATAGAGTCCTGCAGCAGGTCGTTTCCCACAGAATACTTGCAAACTGGTTGAGTTTCGGGCAAAAAGTCCCGATTCCCTGGCCGTGTAGGGAATCCCCGGGTAACCCGCCTGGATACCCGGCTAAGATGCGGGCTTAATCCCTCCCTTGTGGTAGCTTTGTTCCATTTTGAATCCAAATGAGCAATACAGGCGGCACTCCGTATGAATATGAGGAGGTTTATTATAGCGTATTAAGGTAACAGCATCGACTTACGCATTTCTAGAAAACATTCCCTTAATCATAGGCATGTTCCATTTTCATGCAGATTTAGCTCTGGCAGGAAATCACTTCTGGTCCACAGTGACTTCCAGTTTCTCATGTCCTGGGTCTGAAGGTAAGTTGACCTATTGCGGGCCAGGCTGGGTTGGGTAGTGGATCAGTGGGGCCAATATTCAAGTTGCAGGTCCTGGGTATGGGTCAGGTACAGATCTAAGAAAATGAACCCGCAGAGGACTCTAGTACAAGAGTATAGTGACATCCTAGGGAGAACTAGCCTTTCGGAAAACAAGTTAGTTGCCATCGATTGGCATTTGCTGAATGTCTTTAGACCTAGTTTAGCTCCAATAGTAGGAAGTAACATCACTTTGGAGCTGTACAGGGGAAACAAAGTCATGAATAGTCATGATCTTCCTAAGAGTTTAACATTTAACATACACAGAAAAAATAAATGCAATTTGGCTTCTACATGTGCTTAAAAAGGAAGACATCTCTTTTGTTAAAGAAGAAAAATAATTTTCAAGCCTTCATAAATTTTGTATCTTAGGCAAATGGTCCATATTGGGTTTTCTATATCATGAATGTTAGGGAAACATTAAAAGCATTTTCTACTCCCTGCATGCCAAGCTGTAATGGTTCACCTCTCGAATTCAAGTTCAAAAACTCTGTGTAGAAAATAACATTGCTGCATTGTACGATTTTTAAAGGCTATCTTAGAATTTACACACTGTTTATTTGGTTTTCAAACTGAGCCCTAGGAGCAATTTGCAGCATAAATAATGCTTTAGAAACCCCCCAGGACTTGCAGTTCCTAAAGCAGAGTCAGAATGCAGACTGGTCTACTTGCTTTCTGTAATAGGGGCCATTTATTAAAGGAAAACTATAGCCCCAAAATGAATACTTAAGCAACAGATAGTTTATATCAAATTGAATGACATATTAAAGAATCTTACCAAACTGGAATATATATTTACATAAATATTGCCCTTTTACATCTCTTGCCTTGAACCACCATTTCGTGACTGTATCTGTGCTGCCTCAGAGATCACCTGACCAGAAATACTACAACACTAACTGTAACAGGAAGAAGTGAGGAAGCAAAAGGCAGAACTCTGTCTGTTAATTGGCTCATGTGACCTTACATGTGGTTTGTATGTGTGCACAGTGAATCTTACGATCTCAGGGGGCGGCCCTTATTTTTTAAAATGGCAATTTTCTATTTATGATTACCCAATGGCACATACTACTAAAAAAGTTTATTATTATGATAATGGTTCATTTACATGAAGCAGGGTTTTACACATGAGCTGTTTTACTCAGTATCTTTTAATAGAGACCTACATTGTTTGGGGGGTATAGTTTTCCTTTAAATCATCCCCCCAAAAAGTATTGTAAAAAGAAAATAATAGATGGCAGAGCAGAAGAAGCATGTTTGCTAATAGTAGCTGTGTTTTACTAAGCCGCACAGAACTAACACATATACTGGTATAAGCAGCTGAAATCCCTCACTTTGTATTATAAAGCATACAGAAGAAATCTTGAAATATTCAAGTACTGTAGAAACAAAGGAAGCCCTCAACTTAAAAAAATATAGCAAAAGGAGAATACAAGGGGTGTTCATTGAAGGAACTGCATTCTAACTGCATTAAGCCTGGATTTAAAGGAGAAGGAAAGGCTAAAATTAAGTAAGCTTTATCAGAAAGGTCTATATAAATACACCAGTAAACCCTCAAAGTAATTCTGCTCTGAGTCCTCTATCAAAGAAACACCACATTTCTTTCCTTCTATTGTGTACACATGGGCTTCTGTATCAGACTTCCTGTTTTCAGCTTAAACCTCCAGGGCACGGCCTTGAGCATGCTCAGTTTGCTCCTCTCCCCCTCCCTCCTCCCATCCCTGCTGTAATCTGAGCTCAGAGCTGTAAATAAGCAGGGAGAGACTGAGGCAGGAAGTGATGTCACACCAAGCTTATATGGCAGCTTCTATCCTGAACAAACAGAGACAGTGTCTAGAGCTGTTTACTCAGGTATGGTAAAGCATTCTGCAGAATAAATATAATGTTATAGCTTGCACTATTGTGGCTAATCTATTAAAAATAAACTGTCTTGGAGCTTTCCTTCTCCTTTAAAACATTACCTGTCTCTTTAAACCGTTTATTTATTTATTTATAAAGTGCTGTGTTTACATGTTCAGTAACAAAATTCCAAGTATTAAAAGAGAACTTTATACTTCGTTTTAAGAAAATAAGACGAGAGCAGAACAAGTACAACATTGAAATGGCTTTCTTTAGACCCTTATGGGGAAATGTAATATAGGTTAACATAAAAAAAATGAAGAATATTACAGGTATGGGGACATGTTATGCAGAATGCTGGGGTTTCTAGAAAAGGGATATTTCTGTAATTTGGATCTCCATACCTTAAGTCTAATAAAAAAAACGCATTTACAACTAATTAAACCTAATAGAATTACATTGTCTCCATCAAAGATTCATTATATATTAGTTTTCTTATTACAGGGAGAAATTAAATAATATTAAGAATTTGAATTATTTTATTTAAATGGATAACGGTTTCCGGATAATCTCATACCAGTACGTTGCAAAATGCTAAATATTATTTTTATCTGTGGATTTTCTTTTTCGTTTATAATCAATAGCGGGACGGCCCTTGGAGTGTTTCGCTTTCCGAAGTCGCGAAAAGTTTCCCTGTTGAGGTAACTTCCGGCGACGTCGGAAAACGAGGCGCACTGTTTGCCACCCGCCGGCGATTTACATTTTAGCCAACGGGAGGCAGTTTGGAGAGATTAGTCGCCCCGAAGAAGAGGAGATTTGTCGCTGGGTGACTAAATTTCCCAGAATCTTAGCACGAGTCTCTGCCCTAAACGAAGTTGAAGTCCAAGCATTTATGGCCTCAACTGGCATGTTCCACTGCTGTGTACAAAGCTATATTTTCCATTCCATGTGCCATCAGCAGGCCTGGATTTGTAGAAAGGCAAACCATAATTACAGGGCTCCCTAGAACCTGTATTTCCCTTGCAGGTTCATAACGGCGTGTGCACTGGAGCAAGCCAGGGGGCAGCCATATGCTTTCTTCTCCTGCTATTTATTTATACAACTTCATCAACAATGGAAGCAGTGAGATGAATAACTCTGGGACAAATATTATTAAATAAGCTTCCTTTATAGGAGCTATAGGGTTATTGGGCATCGGTGACAGTAATTTTAAGAACGTATGCATTGCTGGCTGCACTGTTTGTGCGTGTATTGTCGAACTATAAGGTTACTTTGAGGCTGCACAGTCCAGCACCGTGGCTCAACAATGCCACCTATTTTACAAACCAGTGGATTTGGTATAATGGAGGCACCGTGTTTTTATGTGATAGGGAAGTGCCTTTTTAAGATGTTTAAATAAAATATGATATCTATAGGATTTTTTCATGTAACTTTTGATAGTGGCCTTTCAACTACCAGGGGAACAGCTGAATTGGTTTCATAAAGGTTAAATAATGTGGTTCAATACAGTTAGAGGTGCAGCTCTTTGTGTTCCAGTTGTCCATGCTAGTACCAGATTTCACGGAAGCAGAAGGAAATGTGCAAAAAGCATGGAGCTCTGTACCCGTTTTATGCACTTTGCACCTTGGCCCTTCTTTGAGTAAATTAATCCAGTATTCTTATGATTCATTTATCTTATGTAACTTATTGCTGCCATTGATTGTAATATAAAGGTATGCACGGGGTATTTTTCACATAAGAACTTAATTGCAGCTGCAATCAAATGAACAATGAAGTTCTATTTAACCTCTCTCCTGTGAGAGATTTTTTTCCAGACCCCTTGTTCGTGTGGGCAAGTAAAAATGTTCATTTCACTATACGTAGCAATGAATGTACACTTCCAGGAGGATTAATTTGGCAGATCACTTCTCAGGACATGTTAACATGCTTTAAATGCCAGAGGCTGTTGTGCTTATTCATTTTTTTGGCATCCCTTTCCATTTAGGAGGAAGCAGCTATTGTCACTGCCAGCTTTTAACAGAAGCAGTTGACCTTTCCTTGGGAAGGCAAGTCAATTTATTTAAAGGGGAACTATCATAAAGATTTTATATACTAAAATGGGAAATTTTCTAAATATAATCAATTAAAAGTTCTGACCAGATTCTGAAATAATCAAGTTACTCTTCACTCTACTCCTCTCAGCTACTGTTTCAATTGATTCTGTCTTCGTGCAGACGTTGTGAGTCTGATTTTGAATGATAGTTAAGTCTAATACAGCCTTTTTTTTGGGGGAGGGGGGGCTCATTTTGCCTAGTAGATATCTTAGATCTCACTCTCTTAAAATCACCAGAAATCTTGTTTCCCTACATGTAGGCTTTGAGCTAAAGTTAGTTATTTTGTTACATTTTGTTTGTGCTGGAAAATCCCCATGCATAATGGAATTCGGCTATCAAAACAGACACAACAAAGGACGAAAAGAAGGAGTTGTTCACTGCTAATCAAATAATCTTTATTGCAAGGACCAAACATGGAGTCACTGTTTAGCTCAAGAAATAACACTACAACATAGATTTTTCATGATTAAAACAATTTAACCCTATTTATGGCACTCATGTTTAAAAAGGAGGTGTACTTCCCCTTTAACAGAGATTAGTAAGGTGTGTGGGTGTTTAATTGTGTTAAAAGGCACGTAAAGACTAGGTTTATTTACCTATTGTGATTAAGTATAGGGATAAACTGCTGTAGTTGGTTCCTGGAATGGAGCAGATCCATCCTGATTAAGAAACATGAAGCCTCAAATGTTCTGCAGGCATCTAAGCATCATTACTGTTGCCAACCCAGGTTTCAATGTGGGCTTGGGCAGCAGGACACCTAACTGAGCCACCAGCTTCAAGAAAAAGAAAAAAGATGACTGGAATTTAAGTCAGGCTACATAACTATTAAATGGGATAGCTGGTTTGCCTTCACATTTAATCAGTGCAATTTGTTCTTTACTTGCCCATATGATCTTGTGCAGGCTGCAGGTATGGAGAGCCAGGTGGCACAGAAGAATATACATGGCCCATGTTGTGTCTTTCTGTAATTCCATTATGTTGTATTGTGCCATAGAGGTTGTCTCCATGACTTCATCCTCACAACAGTGGCAAGAACTATAGTTGCTCCATAATTCATAACGATGAGTAATTGGGCAGCAATTCCATCAGACAGGGCCGGATTTACATTGCGGGCACCCCTAGGCCCGATGTCGTTCCTCGCCCCATGTCCCCTCCATTTTTATTTTCTCAAATTTTCATCTGGACCAGAGCAATGAGAATTGGAGCACAGAAATTTAAAAAACTATTGTATCTCCTGCACATCCCCAGTTTTTTTTAAACCAATGCGGCTGTGGTTGGGCAGCATGCCGCCCCCTAAAATCCTGCCACCCTAGGCCCGGGTCTTGGTGGACTCTCCACAAACATGGGCCTGCACTCAGAAGAGTGTTGGTAGGGTTAATACTGCCTAGGAGTTGGAAGTATCACTTGCCACCTTGTGTTTCAGAAGCCAGGGTAGGCTCACAGTAGCAGCAGAACTCCCTTCTGTGTGTAAGCTAAGTAAGTCCCTTCCCTGAAGTATGCTCATAACTTACAGACTGTTTGTTTTGCTGAGTTAGTGGACTATAGTCAGAGTCTTATGTAATGTGCTGCATGCCTGTATATACCATGAGTGGAGGTGGAAAAAGCCCATACGTGAAATACATTTTTCTTGTAAACATAAATTGCACTCTTAATCTTATAACTACAAGGTCTGTATTAAAGGGGTTGTTCACCTTTGAATTAACTATTCGTATGATGCAGAGGCTGATATTCTGAGACAATTTGCAATTGGTTTTCATTTTTTATTATTTGTGTTTTTTGAGTAATTTCACTTTTTATTCAGCAGCTCTCCAGTTTGCAATTTCAGCAATCTTGTTGTTAGGGTCCAAGGTGCCACAGTAACCACCCATTGATTGGAATTAGAGACTGAATATGAATAGGAGAGGGCCTGAATAGAAAGATAAGTAATAAAAATGAGCAATAAGGCCAGAATTTTGAACAGGAGCTATAAGGAGGAGCTGGGGTGGCATCCCTGGACCCGACACTTGGAAATGCTTATGATGGGGACAAATATTGCAAAGTAAGATATTGCACATGGATTATGCAGGACACGTTGCCTTAAATCAGATGTACGTAAATAGTTGAACGCATTATCGCTATTCTCGTCACCTTTTCCTCTCCCCTTCTGTTTTCCTATTCCCTTTCCCTCATTCCCTTTCTTCTTCTTCTTCTTCTCCCTCCCTTCCCATGTTAATTAAAGATACAGTCGCTTTAGCACATCCATAATGATAGTCTGTTCATGGAGACTAAATTTTCTGATCTGCTGATTGGATAGTTTCCGTGTTGTTACCTATGCTGCTGTCTCCTTATGGAGACATGTTTTGCAATCTATCCTATATTGAAGTAAATCAATAAAAATTTTAAATTTAAAAAAAAAAAAAAATGAGCAATAACAATAGATTTGTAGCCTTACAGAGCATTTGTTTTTTACATGGGGTCAGTGACCCCCATTTGAAAACTGGAACAAGTCAGAAGAAGGCAAATAATTAAAAAAACTGTAAAAAAAAAAATACATAATAAAGGCCAATTTAAAAGTTGCTTATAATTGGCCCTTCTATAACATACTAAAAGTTAACTTAAAAGTGAACCACCGCTTTAAGACTTACTATTAATATACAGAAAATCTAGTGGTATCTGCAAATCATATTTAGCGTTCTGAGCATCTCAATGTACATAACACATTTACAATCTTTGCGCTATTTGTCAAAAGGAAAGCTGTATTTGTTTATGCTTTTCTCTTCTTGGGGTCTGACTTTTGAAACAACGTGGCAGGTCAGTTCTACAGGTTTCTTATATTTTCTTCATTAGACCGAACCAGCTGAGCAGAGAATATAACCCACCAGACAGATACTGTTTAGTGGCAATTATATTCGCAAAAAATGTCAGCACCTTTTTGAGAAGAATTTGTAGCTGATATATGTTGGAAAGTTTCTTAAAGAGACATTTATTTCATTATGCAAAACCAGTTTTTGGGTAGAGGGACACTTTAAGCTCTAAATTAAAATAGGCTTGATGAACACTTTCTGGAAAGCTCTGCGTAAAATGTGACAACACTTTGCAAGTAAAAGATTTTAAAAAAACTCAGCTGTTACATATAAAGATGAGGTTTAATTAAGTTAATTGTGTCTGCTGATAATACAGGACCATCCCCCAGAATGTTCAGTGGAAACCCCCACCTCTACCTCACCTGGAAATCCCCTAGATCATCTTCCTTAACCAGGAATGTCATGGGAATCATGTATCTCCTTATCCTTTAAGAAATGTTAAAAAATGTAGGTTCTTTAAAGGCTCTTATACATATATATAGCATTTAAACATGATTTTTTGACGCAACTAAGTGCGTTTTTTCCCCATTCCAAACACAACCCTCTGTTCTATTGATAGCTAAATGCGTGTCGAACGCAAGAGAATGCAACGTGCATTTTTAACGCAATCGAATGCAAACTGATTAAACTGCAACTCAGAACGCTCATGAGTACAACCAGGCAGAATATAATGGAATCAATTTGCGAAATGCATTTATTTTTCTCTCAACCCTGTGTTTAAACACGTGTTAAACGCAGAAAAAAACGCCCGTGTGTAAGAGTCCTTTGGCCCTCAAACTTTCCATGTATTCCCTTTTATTCACTATCTCCCTTTATAGCGTGGGGGTGGGATTTACAAAATCAGGGCACCTTTACCTCCTCTCAGGCACCTTTTTCCTCTCTTAGGGTCTGGCCACACAAGCAGATTAGGGGAGATTAGTCTCCCCAGCGACAAATCTCCTCTTCTTCGGGGCAACAATCTCCCTGAACTGCCTTCCCCCTGCCCTCCACAGGCTAAAATGAAAATCGGCTGCGGCAATGCTTCGTTTTCCGAAGTTGCTCCAAGTTTCCTCGTGAGGCGGAGGGCAGGGGGGAAGGCAGTTCGGGGAGATTGTCGCCCCGAAGAAGAGGAGATTTATATATGGCGCGACTAATCTCCTCGAATCTGCTCGTGTCTCCAGACCCTTAGGGACATCATTCTTTCAAGGACAGTGGTGGAGTGCTGAGTTGGGCATTGCTCACTACTATATACCCAGGTATTTCGTGGGTTTGCTAATATTTCTGTCATGTTAAGGTCATGGGAAACATGCATCAATTAATAGTGCTCATCCAGCAGAATCCTGCATTGAAATCTGTTTTTCACAAGAGCAAATGGATATTTTTGAAATCTGACTTGGAGCTACACGTTGTTGGTTTCCTAGGTGCCCTCATGTGACTTGATAAACTTCAGTCACTCTTTACTGCTGCACTGCAAGTTAGAATGATATCACTCCCCTACCTGACCTGAGATGGTTGCCTACACACCAATATTACAACTAAAAAAAATACATTTTTTTGTCGCTAGAATAAAATTGTAAATGGTAGGATGAATAACTGGTAAACAATGTAATTTTGTAATAAAAACTATACCATAAAAATCATGACAGAATTACAAAGCTCTTATTTGATCTGCATTTTAGCTGATCATGCCGACTACTTTACTCTATACAAAGAAGATTCCAGGCTAAGCTTTCTAGTATTGCCTGTGTGCTCTTTGTTAAAGAATGCTTGGTAGCTCTCTCGTGACTTATTGCAGGAATGCTGCTTTTTGACAAGAAGGAAGTAGATAAAAGCTGCAGGACTTTGAGAAATTAAACTTTTCTCTGTAGAAAAAAGTAGCTTTTTCATTAATCAACATTTTTACATAACTCCATCACTATCCCTCTAGTATACTTTTTAATCATACCTGGGATCTAGCAGTAATCCTTTCTTTGCAAAAATAAACATTATCAACGTGCAGCTTTGGCTTGTTGCAACAATTCACGTTTTTTTCTGTGTTAAAACTTGCATTATAACTTCAAATCAAGTATATTTGAACTCGAAAAACGCGAATGTAAAACTTCAGCATCTTAAAGTTTCTCCTAGGCAAAATTTAAACTATTAATTTAAAATTTAATCAATTTCTTCAAGGAATTTGTTTCTTTTTTTCAACAATTTTGCTCATGTTTTTTAAATAAGGTCGATATTTTTTTAAATTGTGAGTTAATTCAAAGTACACAAAAATGCCAAATACACATTTTATAAATAAGGCCCCGGGTGTCCTATAGGAGCAGATTATATTTGCTTTGGACTTCAGCATGAATTGCGTAAGGTCAGGCTCACATTGGGATAGTAGTGCTTTCATGCATCTTCATTTTGTCTTCATTGTATATTTTTTAGACATCTTTGTAGGTCAGGAGCTACTTGCACAACTTCCCATTTGCAGCAAATGGAGGGAACATAATTGATCTTCTGCTTTGTGGTCATTCTGTGTGGATATAAAGGCCCTATACAGATTACTCCCCAGTGATTTACATTTCCTCCATATGGTTAATCACCTCCATACGAAAGACCACTTTTTTGATGCTATTTGAAAGAAAGACTGAACTAGAAGGGGTTTAAAGTACATGTGCATAAGAGGTGGCGTTAAGACTAACTAGCCATAGTTGGCAATAATGAGACCAAATCACAGTAAATACAATATCTAGTGGAGATAAGTCTATAGCAAGTGGACTTTACTCAATGATATTAGATACTGTATATCATGACCTGAATTAATGAAAATCCTCATAGACATCACGGTAAATGTAAAACGTCCTAGTTGGGTCATACCTTAAATGTTTGTGGTCACTGTTGACCTCATGAAATGGTAAGCACTATGCAGATGCTACAGCCTGTCTCTAGAATAACTGTAGCCCAAGTTAGTAGATTAAATAACACCTGAAACGTCACTTAAAGCCCACCTTGATAGCATTCATGTTGCTCTTCTCTGTAGAGAAAATTCTGGTATCTACAGAAAATTCTGAATCCTATACTTATCAGTTCAGGCAAACACAGTTATAGCTGTTCATTGGATCTCTGCATAATTCTAGAACAATATGCTCAATGCCAGTGGCATTGTGTGGAGGGTTCTGAAGTATTGTGTTCCATTATGCAATACTGTAGTGTGACTTGGCATTTTGCTCTTGGCCAGAAAGGCAGAGAAATTAAAAAATAAGTAGATTGGCATCAAATATATAATCCACTAATCAGCCAACAACAGCAAAAATAATTGCTGACTATTGTTTCAAATGTATAGTCTAATTTGCATAGCAATCATCTTTGAACTATCTATTACAAACATTTGTTGTCTTAGTGTCTACTACACCTCTCATAAAAAGGGGTTTGGTTTTCATTAAGTCACCAAATCCTGGCTTAGGGGGCACCCTAAAAATAAGTGTTTGAATTTGAAGAAAGTAGCTTTCTATTAGATCCCAGACTGTTAAGAGCATCTTTCAGATGAAAATCTATCCATATGGTCCTTGTAATTTGTCTTTGTGTGTGGACCCACATCTCCAAGTGTTTAACAGGTTTTCCTGTACATATGGACAGACCTTTAGATCTCAGTTAATCTCACTAGGCACTAATCAAGTACTCCAACAAAACAGTGTATATTCAGTGTATGCTTTTTACAATGTTTATTGAACTGGCCAATTATAATCGGTGAGTAGATGGTCAGTCCAGTTTCCTCCTTTGTGGTGGCGCCTTTGTGCTAATAACCACTGCAAAGGCTGCCATGGCTGAAAGGCCAGTTGCATATGTTGCAACTGGAGCATCTCCAATTTGACTTTAATGGATGATACAGCCTTGTTAACAAGAGTTTGATGAATATCGTCCGTTAAAGGTTGAATTCCCTGCAGCTTCATTAGATAAAAAGGCAAGTTCCATGACTCACATATGGGATGCATCAAATTGCCTATATGTATACAATGCTTTCCTCCCTCTAATCTGTGCCACATTTAAGATGGAGCTAGTCCCGTGTCGAGTTTATTAGCAAACTCCTAACAATCAGTGCCAGTGAGATTTACCCTAATTATTAGCAGACACTTGCACTGTTATATTCTACACTGCTGATGGTTTCTGTAATTTTTAATTAAACAGGAAAAAAATGACTAATAACATGCCTTCAGATCATAGCCAAGAGCCTCATATTGAGAGTAACACTAATAACAAATACTAATATACTGTACGTTGTTGGACATACCAAAGCTAAATAGGAAAACAAGCTGACACATTTAGAAGCTAAAGTATAATGTATATTTTAGCATCAATTTAACTCTGTAACGTCAACAGGAAACTCATGGCTTCATGAAGGAACAATATAAAACAAATATAGGGACTCCGTAAATATAATTAAATACAGTTAGGAAACTGATGAAGGTTCATAATCAGGCTGTAATTGTATTCCTGCCGGAAGAGCTCACAGTCCGCTGAATGAGTAGACTTCATACTGCCGTTATCCTGCAGTATATTGACCCTTCATAAAATACGGGTAAAGGGGGTTGTTTCATCTCTCAGAAATCTCAGAAGCAGATCTCTCAATGAATTTATCTGCAAAGCACTCCAGTATTTCATGGAAAAGGTGATACAATAAACATTTTACATATATTATTGAAGGTGCTCCCCATACCAAGACGTGGTTTGCCTGTTCTTTTTATTCAGAATGGCGTCCACAAAGCCATTTGATGTTTTTTTTGACCATTAATTCAAACTTAAATTAGAATTAGCGATCTCCATAGGGGATTTATAAACACCTCATATGGGAACCTTTCATGTGTTGGGAGGCAGCAAAACTTTACAATAATATGTTTGGATTTCTAATGCCTAAAAACTGTTTTCAAACCTGGGAGTCAGGTAATTGGGTTCCTTAAAGACAGACATTCCTTACAAATGACATAATCAATTAAAATAACGCACATTAAAAAAAAAATCCTCCATTAATAAAAGTTTCCATATGGTTCCCAATGTTTCATGTTTGCCATCAGTTATTTTTAAATGAATAAAATATTCAAAAAAAATAGTTGTAATGGTGCATTCAGTCTCAGTAATTCCTAACCTTGGTTCCCCAGATGTTCTGAGAGCTGAAGTCCAACGTTTTTTTTGATTACGAAGCACAGTACTTCTGTACTAGATACCTTATATGTGACTGTTCTTTATTTCATTTGTAATACAGGTATGGGGTCTGTTTTCCGGAACACCCGTTTTTCTAGAAAGCTTCGAATTACAGAAAGGCTGTCTCCAAGAGACTCATTTTATTCAAGTAATCCACATTTTTAAAAAATTATTTTCTTTTTCTCTGTAATAATAAAACAGTATCTTGTACTTGATACAAACTAAGATATAATTAACCCTTATTGGAAGCAAAACCAGTCTGTTGGGTTAATTAACTGTTTTCTAGTAGACAAAGTATGAAGATCTGAATTACGGAAAGATCTGTTATCCGGAAAACCCCATGTCCCGAGCATTCTGGATAACAGGTCCAATACATGTACCTATTTAGTTGCTTTTCTATGATATATAGGCAATCTGAAGTATATTAGGTGTTCAGTTCTACAGACTTCATATCTGATATCCGAGGCCCTATGCTTTCATATAAGATGATAATATAAGAATGTTAGAGGACACAGGTTTGAAAGTCACCTAGCAGGGGCTTTATATATTATATTGTAGTCATAGATAGCAAAGGAGCATGTCTTATTCTTCCGGTACAGAACAATCCACATATACATAATACTAATAATGGGGTCCATGATCTAATGTTATTGTTTTTTTGTTATTTAGAATTATTAGTAACGTGTTTATAAAGCATGTTCTGCAGTGTAGTAAAATGACAAGAGCTCATTTTCAAAGCCCCCGGCTGCAAATGCAATGGCACATGGGGGCACAATAGGTCCAGGGCAGAAGGGAAGATGCCTACATGCCTCCCCCACCAAGCCCTTTTGAAACTCTTGTGGTCTAAACTTCAGTCCATATATCTCTGCACTCCAAAAGTAGTATAGAGGCCTAGGGCTAGAATCCAGCGCAGAACCATTTTTGAAACCCAGACCCGTAACCCACAGTTTTACCTGCTTGGACCCGCTACCCAACCCACAAGTACTCAATCCACAACCCCTTTTGCTAAGAAACAGAAAGTGCTGTTGCTGTAAACAGGAAGTTACGTTATCAGAAGTGGTAGTGGGCGGGGGGAACGTTTTAAAAAATGTGTAAAGCTTGCTATTGATAATGCTTGCAGGCCCGCCAACCCGCATCTATGCCTATTCCCAAACCTCTGCTGAACTCTACTTGAGGCTATTCATACAATAACCCACACAGTGCAAAAAAAATCTGATTGCGGCCTTTATTGGCACTTTATTCATAGGTAGTGCACCCTACAGTCTCTTTCATTTTCTGGCTTCTAGGGTTACTGTCCCTACTGACCAGATAGAAGTTATAATTCCTGCGTGAAGCAAGGTAGAGCAGAAAAGTTAAAAAACGAAAATCAAAGAAAGACAACAAACAAATAGACCAATTGCAGAGATGTTTATGTCTACAAAATGCTTAGCGTTAGTTCTTACGTGATTTAACTCTCATATTGAGGCACAGCTGAAACAGACATCAAGCAAGCAAATTCATGCAAGTCCTTAATTACTCTGGCAAACACTTTAATGAGGCAGACCAAGATGGATATATGTAATTATAAAAGTATAATAGACATCATAAAACTGTGGATAACTGAATCTGAATCTGGCAGTGTAGAAATAACAACAAAACCCAATGCACGCTGGTGTTTTCTTCCAACAGAAAGGTAGTGAGTGTATAAATGTAATACGCCACACAGTTAGCAGAGAATGTGAGCAAAGTATACATTTGCATATCTGTCACATGATCTAAAGGTTCATTTTCCTATGTAGTGTGGGTCTAGTGATAATTGAAATAAAATGAAAATACAATAAATTAAAATGATGATATCATGGAAGAACATCAGATGGATATGTATTTTCTTATTGCGCCTGGGTATGGCAGAGAAATCCAAACACACAATATTGATAGGTTACTGATAAACATAACATAAATTATAAATTATATGAATGACAGCAGAGGACAAGCTATTCGTTTAAGATGCCCTAAATGTTTCAAGCAATGGATTAAACAAGCAGTAGATCACAAGCAACACAATATTAGAATGCAGTGAAAGAGGAATTAATAATGTGTGAGGTTGTATTGGCAGTTTGTTCAGTATGTCATAGATGAAACTTTACCCATAATATTGCATTCAGCTCAGGATATATTATTCAAAAGAATTTAGAGAAATGCTTCTAAATTAGTGTATGGTAACAAATGTTTCAGGAAGGCTAGTAGGTTGGCTGTCTAGAACCTGCACAGCTGAAAATGGGGGATGTTTTGACCAATAAGTCCAAGGTTAGACATTTTAAAAACTTTTGGGTTGTTGGGTTGTATAATTAAAGCATCTCTATACAGGGTTTGTTAGTTTTGTCTATTTGATTCTGCAGCAATACATGGAGGAAACATATAGCATAGTTCAGCCATGACGAGATAAGCACAGAACAAATATTTTTTTTTTACCAATAGTGATATCAACAGTTTTATTAAAATGTTATTTTATTTTACACTATGTATACTGTATATACTGTAGTACTCGTGGATACTCGTGTAGTATTCGTGAATACTCGTGGATATTGTGTTACAGTACTGACATCATTCATGTTTTTTCCCTCCACTAGGGGTTTAATTGGGATGTGTTTGTGGGTTGTTGTACCTTGAGGAAGGCTGGTGTATTAACGGAAACATTAGCTTTGAATTAAATTCATCTTTTTGACCAAGAAAAGACCCGTGAGTGCAGATTTCATTTGATGCATGGACATTTTACAGACATATATATTACTCTAGGGGGCAGATATACTAAGGGTCGAATTTTGAAGTTAAGAAAACTTTGAAATTCGACCCTCAAATTGAAATCCTTCCACTTCGAATATCGAAGTCGAAGGATTTTTCACAGAATTTAGCGTTCGAACGATTTTTAGTGATCGATCAAAGGATTTTTATTCGACCAAACAAAACTTAGAAAAGTGCTCTGGAAGGTCCCCATAGGCTAACATTGCACTTCGGTAGCTTTAATTTGGCGAAGTTGAAGTTTTTTTTAAAGAGACAGTACTTTGATTATCTAAATGGTCGAATATTTGAACGATTTTTACTTCGAATCATTCTAATCGAAGTCGAATATAGCCTATTCAATGGTCGAAGTACCCAAAAATTTACTTCAAATATGTTTGGTTTTCTAATGCCTAAAAACTGTTTTCAAACCTGGGAGTCAGGTAATTGGGTTCCTTAAAGACAGACATTCCTTACAAACGACATAATCAATTAAAATAACGCACATTATAAAACAAATCCTCCATTAATAAAAGTTTCCATATGGTTCCCAATGTTTCATGTTTGCCATCAGTTATTTTTAAATGAATAAAATATTTAAAAAAAATTATTGTAATGGTGCATTCAGTCTCAGTAATTCCTAACCTTGGTTCCCCAGATGTTGTGAGAGCTGAAGTCCAACATCCTATGATTACGAAGCACAGTACTTCTGTATAAGATACCTTATATATTGGTACACCAATAAATTTAAAATCTGAATGTTTTTAAACGAGTTTGAATGATGCACAGCAATTCAGTGTAGCCACCCAATGCTGCCCATTCCAGGACAGCAATCCTACCAAAAAATCCTCTTGAAAATATACATGCTATCCTTTTGAAAAAATATTGTACTGCCTTGATGTAGAGGAAATGTTTAAGTCTCTGAGAATATCTTGCTAGTAGTGCTTAGAATTCACTGTCTATGTTGGTGGAACTGACCATAACTTGGGGGCTTTCCTTTGTACAATAACTAGTTGTAACATAGCTGATTTAAAATGAATCAGATTAAGTGGCAGATTTATCAAGGGTCAAATTTCAAGGTGATGGGAGTTTTTTTAAACTCCCATCAACTCGAAATCCAAATAAAAAAAGACTAACCAAAATATATTTAAAAAAAAAATCTATTTTTTTTTAGCTTCGAATGAAGCTTTATTCGATCGTTCAAATCGAATTCGGATCGTATTCGATCAAATTAGATTCAAAGTGTTTTAAAAAACAAATTTTGATTTTTCAAAGTCCATCAAATGACTCCAAATAGTTTCTAGGAGGTCCCCCATAGGCTAAAACAACAATTTGGCAGGTTTTAGATGGCGAATAGTCTGTCTAATTTTTAAAGAGACAGTCCATGATGAATTAAGATATCTTAATGTTTTTCAAATTCTAAGCGAATTTGGACTATTCCAAATTTAGTCAAATTTAAATGTAAAAATGGGATATTTCAATTCGACCCTTGAAAAATCTGCCCCTAAGTCGTCTTATGCAAAAGGTAAACGTTTTGATCTCATTTATAATACAATTTCAGGTGTCTTTTTATTATCGTGTCAGAAATAAAAAACAACTGTCAATTTTGTTTTGAGAGTAGAAAAAGCATGAAATACTTTCTTTATAAACAGCGAAGAGATCTAACACAAAAAGATTATGATAGTACTAAGAGTATGATATTGACTGAACCTGATCTGTGCAGCTGCCAAAGTGAGGGGTCTAATTTATTTCTCAGTTGCCCTGCTCCGATGACAGATATATGAAGGGACTGGGGTGATTGGAAGGGGGTAGGGTGCTCTTCCCAGGTGTGCTGTTTGCTCTGTAATGCTCTGTTGCCAATCCTTTCTCAGATCCCTTCCTTAATGGACATTTTCCATTTTCCTGCTGATGTTTGCACTGTCTCAGGTTACTCTAACCTTATTCTGTATCCTTCACACCTTTCCTATGTTCAATAGGTGGCAGGATGCTTTTAGGCATGTATAGAGGGATCATATATTTGGTTGTCATGTCCAAGGGCAGGGAAGATATTATTAGGAGTGAGTTAGGTCAACAGACAAATTAAGAGGAACAGCAGAACTTTAGTGAAACTCTAGCTGATACTATGTCTGCAGACAATGTGTTTCCATGAAATCTCCTTTCTAAAGATGTATTTGTGCATCTCTTTATAAGCCTAAGTAAAATTAGGGTTTAGTTGTCCTTTAAACTAGTGCTTCTTTACTATTTTTTGTTATGAGCCTCCTACAATCTATTGTTTTTTATGCTCTGGGAACAAATCAATGTAAGTATTTAAATTGAACTGAAGCTGAAGCAGGAGGAGGGAGTTAGTTAGGGTGGAGTTCATAATGCTTCATGATCATTCATTAGAAGCAGGAATGCAATCCACTTATTAATGTATATTCAGTTATAGGATCTGTTATTTGGAAACCTGTAATCCAGAAAGCTCCAATTACTTCTCTATAGACTCAGTTAAATTCTTTGTATTTTTTAAGATTTCCTTTTTCTTTGGTATAATTAGACAGTGTCTTGTACTTCATCCAAACTAACATATCATTAATCCTTATTGGAGGCAAACAGTTATATTGCCCTATTTAATGTTTAAATCATTTTTTTGTAGACATAAGATGTGGAAATCCAAATTACAGATAAACCCTTATCCGAAATTGCAATTGGGTACACTCATTCTGAGTCTTTATTTGTTTAATGTTGCTGATTTAATGCAGTAATAATAGAGAAATAATACATGAATGTGTTAAATGTAATATTGAGACATAAGATTAAAAGCATTGTGAGAAGGAAAAATATAATAGAGGGGAGAATCTGGTAGTCTCATTATGCTTTATTATTCTTAACTGGTAACTTGGGTTTCCCAGAAAGGGTGAAGGCTGATGTTCCTGGACTGCAATTCCAATATGTGACTGCTCTTGCTCTATATTAGAAATATGCTATATTAGCTAAAGAACTGCAAACCACTGGAATAGAGCTTAGGTGATTGTGCTTAAAGATAGACTGAACCAGTACAGTTGGAAAACATAAACTCTTTATATAAAATGGTGAATGCAGCTATGAGGCTCCTGTGATACCTGAATTATTACATCTTGGTGCTCATGATAACAATACCTTATTAAACAGCTAAAAAGGATGATGGTACTGTTTGTGTACAATACCCACGTTTATTACTTCAGCACCAGTTTTATTAATATATAATACACAAAAGCTATGAATATCTTGTAAATCATATCCTTATAAACAGTGAGTTCTGATGTCATCAGTTATAAACTGTGAGTTCTGATGTCATTTCTGTCACATGACTCACTGAAATTTGTGTATTACAATAAATAAAGTACCCCAGTTGTAAAATATGAGGATATTAGAAGTTACCTCAGAGTTCCATGACTTGTATAAAAACACTCGGCCTTTGGCCTTGTGCTTTTATATGGTCATGAAACTCCTTGGTAACTTATAATATCCTTATATTTTACAAGAGAGGGTACTTTATTCACTATATATACTGTATGTAGTAAAAAGGACTCAAGAAGATAAAAGTAGGGTATGCCTAAAATAAAGAAGTCATATGTCGAACATATGTTACACATTTAGAGGCACATTTATTAAAGGTCTAAAAGAGTTTTTTTTAAAATTCTATTAAATTCGAATATACTCAAAATTTTATTGGGGGGGTTATTCAATAAAAGAATCGAATATCTTAAACTCGCACAAATATTACCAACTCGAAAACTCGAATTGAATCGAATCCGACCAAACTCGATTTAAGTTTTTTCTCCAAAAAAAAAAAACTTCAGGGAGGCTACTAACATATCCAAATTGGTCACTGGACCTCTCCCATTGACTTATACATGAACTCAGCAGGTTTAGGAGGCGAATAGTCGAATTTGAATTCTTAAAGGGCCAGAGTGTGATACATTTCGAATCCAAATAAAAACTCAAATCGAGTTTGGATAATTTGAATTTGAGAGTTTTGCCCATAAAAAAAATCGAAATTTCTAAATCAAATTTTTAATTCAACCCTTAATAAATCTGCCCTTAGTTTTATCAGATGCAAATATCTTTTTTTAATTTAGGCATACAATGTTTGAGTCGTTTTTATTATATATTTTGATGTTTTTGTGTTGCAGTTCCTTTATTTTCTTAATTTTCTGTTTATAGGCTGCTTGGATTCTACAAAGGGATACTGCCTCCTATCCTAGCAGAGACACCCAAACGGGCTGTAAAGGTAGGACCTTGAACTATGTTATGTTTTAAGCTTGTACATATTTCTGGTAATTACTTTTCAAGCCTATAGTGACTGTCCTCAATACATATACATATAACCTCACTTGCCTCCTCTGAGCTCTCTTCTCTCTCCCTTCCATGCAGGGGTTTCTGGGGAACCCAGAAGGAAAGGGATGATGAGACAGTACCCTATATACAGTAACTACTATACAGTTATAGTATGTAATAACCTGAAGCGTCTACTAAACTTCATTAAGGGATACACTAAATTACTTGTTCCTTTACGTTTCAGGTTTATAACAGATCTTTCCATTCTAGTGTTGCCTTGGGGAACTGAAAAACACTTAAAGGACCAGTAACATCAAAAAAAGAAATTGTTTTAAAGTAATAAAAATATAATGCAGTGTTGCACTGCACTGGTAAAACTGCTGTGTTTGCTTCAGAAACACTACTATTGTTTATATAAATAAGCTGCTGTGTAGCAATGGGGGCAGAAAAGGCTCATGTTACACAGCAAATAAGCTCTGTAGAACATAATGATATTATCTGTTATCCACTATTTATCCTGTGACATATAGCCTTTTTTCAATTTCCGCCATTGCTAATCATCAGCTTGTTTATATGAACTATAGTAGTGTTTTTAGCATATATATTACATAATGCCTAAGCTGACATAAGACATATCACTGACCTTTCTAGACTAGACACAAGGGTAGTGTATAGTAAATGCAGCAGAAGTGCATTCAAACTGAAGACCAAAAAAATGTGTTTAAGAGGAGTATACTTTCATCCATTGTTGCACAATTATTAACTGCAGGAAAAATAGGGACTTGTGGCTCGAAGTTCAAATCCTGTAGACTATGCAACTTGCCCCTAATTTGTTGATACTAGTGCAAAATATTTGCCTGTTGTGGCAACCTTAAGTTGGGCTTTCCTTAGCGTGTGTTGTAAATATGGCCATTTATGCAGGGTAATACCGCCTACATATTAGTGCCCATCGGGGGTTTCACAAAAAGGGAACCCTAGAATTACCACCTGCTTTGTTCCCAGAACATATACATAAGTCTGATGCAGACTCCTCCGGTAAATGCTTGGCAAGAATTCAGCCTGAACAACGCTTCACCACAAACAAAACATTTGTGTTCAAGAAGGTATTTTTTATTAAAAAAAAAAGTTCTCCTTTGGGCTTTCAGAGAACCTGACCTCAGGCAGCGGCACCAGAGACGGATTTTAAATAACAAGGAAACTAGAAAATTGTCTCCTGTTCTGTAAAACAAATTATTTATTTGCATGCCTTGCAAATCTGTTCTTTACCTGCTCTATTTACATAACGTTGTCATTATCCCAATAAGCAAAACAAATCAGTGCAAGGCAGAGCATGTGTCTCTGGCACTCTGTCCTTGGCCTCCAATTGAATTAACTCCTTACATTCCTTCATTCAGAAGGCAACTGGATGTAATTAGCACTTTTTATGCCTTGCCTTTCACAGGGTTAAATAAGAATGCAGTTGCATGTCCTTCATTCATTATTGTTTGAATCAGTGGCTGGTCTCACTTAACATTGCAGGTTTTACAGAGCTATGTTTCTCAGCTTTGTTCCACCACTCAACTTACTAGAAGATGCTTGGATGGTAGTTCTGTAACACCAGCCTATCCTTAGCACAAGCCATTGATATAGAATCAACTACAAGGGCCTCATCATTCTCTGAGTGTGAGAATTCGGTGGATCCAGGTGAATCCTATGCAGACATGGGTTGATAATACAAACATTTTGCAGATGGTCAGAAGCAAACTCAGGACCCCACTTTGCAAAGCAGAAGTTCACACTGGAGATGTGCTTATCTATAGGCAAAATAATATAGTATACCGAAAAAAAATTATGATGGCAAAATGTTTCCTGTATTAATAAAGCTATAGATAACATTATCTATAGCACTATATAGCCCTAGGAACATGCCTCTTCTTCTATCCCTATTTCCGGCCGTAGTCTCCAATGTAAGTAAATATGCTCTATATGTCCACATTAAAGGGCCTTTATTAACAACAGTTAAGACACACTTAAAGGACAAAGAAAGTTAAACTAAAAAAAGTAGCCTAGAAATGTTGTACATTATGTTTTGGGGATCTGTACCAGCCCCAGGCACCCAAAGCCCTTTAGCAGTAAAGCTCTATTTCTCCAAAGATGCCCCAGTAGCTCCCCATTTTCTTTTCTGCTGATTCACTGCACATGCTCTGTGCTGATGTCAGTTAGGGACCGACTCAAAATATGCAGTACACGTAGAATATAACTGTCACAGTATAAGGCTGATTAGTAATTATAATGAATAATTACTACATGGCAGCACAGAAACAAGTGCAATTAGCATCAGAATTTAATCATCAGCCCTGTAGCATCAGTTTATATGACAGGCCAACCTCATTTTCTGCTTGATAATTTGCAACAACCCCTAAGCTTAGCTTCTCAACAGCTGCTCTGAGCCCACTGAGCATGTGAGTGTCACAGACACTTTCCACGATGGTGACCCCCTGTGACAAGTTTGAAGTCCTGGATCATTGCTTGTATTGACAAGCTGAAAATTGACAATATGTCTAGCCCCATGTCAGATTTCAAAATTGAATATAAAAAAATCTGTTTGCTCTTTTTCGATGGATTTCAGTGCAGAATTTTGCTGGAGCAGCGCTATTAACTGATTCATTTTGATTTATTATTTTTCCCATGACAGTATCCCTTTAAGTATGGCCAGTTATTCCCAAAACAACTTTTTTTTTTACATGAACATTTTCAGAAATTGTATTTCCTTTTGTCTGGGTGTGTTTGGCAGCTACAAGCAGGATGCTTCATAGGATACTGGAAACCAGTATATGAAAAATATATGACATATCCTGTTTGGTGTCCTCATTGCATTGAGGTGGATTTGAGTTTGAGGGGCACAAAGCAAACCCAAGTATGTTTCAAGTGTCAACATGACCTCTGAAATGTTTCCCATGCTGGAAGTATGATTATTACGTGCATAATGTTTACATTCTGGTGTCTCTAGAATTTCTCTTGTATGAGTATCTCAGCACTTGCATATACACGTGACCACAAATCACTCATCACACGGAATTACAGAACAGCCAAACAAGCTCTAAGTGTTCACTCTCGGCTAAAGGAAGCTTTAGATGAAGGCTGTTTTTGAAGTACTCACTGGAGAGTAGCTCTAATATTTGCATATGTGTGTGTTTTTAAAAGACCATTAAACATACAGTACTTCTGAGAATCACTAGATCGAAATTAGGCAGTTTTAATACTCTGTACTTTGTTTTCCACATTGCATACACCCACCGAAGGAACTGAAGGCTCAGTCAAGCTTTCTCTGTTGCATTTTTTACCTATTGTAACTAACATTAATTATTAAATTGCATACACTTTACATGCTGCTGTTTTTCATATATTGATTTCAAAACCATCAGCAATCAACACTTTTTTCCTTTAGTTAAAAAAATGTTCAAACCCATTCTACCTTCACATTTCCCTGAAAACTGTACCACTGGCGAACAGCTAAAAACTGGCATGGTTTTTGTAATCTCGCACAAATCCTACGGAGTAGTCATGTGCTAATTTGTTCGCCGCGTTTCTCCTCGATAATGACGGCCAAAATTTGTCGCATGTCAAAAATATGTTGCGCGTCAAAAACATTTTGTCGCCCATAGACTTGGATGCATTTTGAATCGAAATGGGTCAGATTCGCCCATCACTACTTAGCCCTAAAGCCACTGGAGAATGCTTCAAGCTCCTTTTGCAGCCTTAGAGGATGCTAAGATGGGTAATTTACGTATAGAATGGAGAATTGCTCCCATAACTAAACAATACATTGGGCATTTAACCCTGTCATTCAAAGAAATACTAGATTTCTTCACAGTAGCGTAACTGCTGTAGCCCAGGCCCAGGTACAGGATGTGCATCTGGGTCCCACGCTGCCCCCCTGTCCTCAAGCTCCCCAGTTGTTGTGTACAAAAAAACCCTTTTTCCCTTCTTCAGCAGGCCCCAAGGGGGTGAGGGCCTACTGGGCACCCCCAGTAGTTACGCCACTGATTCTTAATGAATCGGATGTGTAGGACTGGCCAGACAAGGGATGACTTCGACACAGTTTGTCAGCTTGAGTATATTGCAGATATGGACAAATAATATAGTTAAAGGGAAGGGCTTATTTTAACATTTATTACTTCTGAATAAGATAACATTTTTTTTAAAGTTTGGACACCCCTGCTCTATTCGCTTATATTACGTTACAATTATGGGACCTGTTATCCATAATGTTTGGGACATGGGGTTTTCCGAATAAGGGATCTTTCTATAATTGGGATCTTCATGCCTTAGGTCTACTAGAAAATCATATAAATATTAAATAACCCCAATAGGCTGGTGTTGCCTCCAGTAAGGGTTAATTATAGCTCAGTTAGGATCAAGTACAAGGTACTGTTTTATTATTACAGAGAAAAAAGGAAATCATTTTTAAAAATTTTAATTATTTGTATAGAATGGAGTCTATGGGAGACGGCCTTTCCGTAATTTTGAACTTTCTGCATAACAGGTTTCCGGATAACTGATCCCATACCTGTATTATTATTTTCCATATGGGTCAACCTGGTTCCTTTCTTAGAACAAGCCCATTCGACCATTATGTTATCATTTTCTATTGTCAATTTAAAGTACACATTCCATCACATTATAAGTGGCAGTTCCAAGTTTGTTGGCGTTATTGCCAATTATATCACTGCTGCTACAGTTCGCCACCATTTCCATATTTAATATTCCTTGTTAACTTTCTCATTATTTAACCCTTCATTTTCAGTTCTTCACATTTGAGCAGTATAAGAAGCTTTTGGTTCCACTGTCTCTGCCACCTGCATGGGTAAGTCGTAATCGTCCACATGTTATTTTGTTTATTTCATTAAAAGGGGCAATAAACATCAGGAAAATCTTTAGCCTTTTACAGCAGAAAAATATGTTGAAATATGAATTTCTCAAATTAAAGGACAAGGCACATTCCGTCAGCAGATTTGTCCCACTATGTAATTTGGCATTGGTGATTGCACCTCCCAAACTTGAAACCTTTGGCCATTTATCTGCCATTTGTGTGTTTATTTTCCAGAAATGAGCTTCTAAAATTAATCTGACACAATTGCAGCTATTTATTGTCTCTTTTTACATAGATAATGAATTGTGAATTTGAATTTGTCTTACCTTACATGTCTATTTTTTGAATATCAATGTGACACAACCGTACACGTGGGTTTAGCTTTAGATTCCCAGGATGTTTCCTAATGCGTGATATTATATGCCTGGAAAAATATACTAATCACAAGAAAGTGATCTAAATTCTTAGTATGTTATTCCCAAGAATCCAGTGTTTATGTACTGTTGGGCAGCGCAGAGAACGTCTTGCAAACATGAGTTCCTGTCAGCCAATGACAAATATTTTTTGTTCTGTGCTCTTCACATGTTGTATGTTTATTCCTAGGTGTTTGCAATTGCTGGCTTAGGATCAGGACTTACCGAAGCCATTGTGGTCAATCCATTTGAGGTAGTCAAGGTCGGACTTCAAGCTAACCGTAATGCTTATGCCCAGGTAATAATAATAAATTAAGGCCCCAATGCCCACAACACACACACAGAATGTAGTCTGTATACGCATAGCCAAATGCTTCCTTGGATCCACAATCCATGTTACAAATATTTTGCTCGACTAGAAGAACTTAAAGGGGTTGTCCATCTTTGAGTTACTTTTAGTATGATGTAGAGCAGTGATCCCCAACCAGTATCTCGCGAGCAACATGTTGCTCTCCAACCCCTTGGATGTTCCTCTCAATGTCCTCAAAGCAGTTGCTTATTTTTGAATTCCAGGCTTGAAAGCAAGTTTTAATTGCATAAAAACTAAGTATAGTGCCAAGTAAAGCCTCTTGTAGGCTGCCAGTCCACATACGGGCTATCAAATAGCCAATCACAGCCCTTATTTGGCACCCTAAGGGACTTTCATGCTTGTGTTGCTCCCCAACTCTTTTTACATTTGAATGTGGCTCACAGGTAAAAAAGGATGGGATGTAGAGAGTGATATTCTGAGACAATTTGAAATTAGTCTTCATTTTTTATTGTTTGGGGTTTTTGAGTTGTTTAGCTTTTTATTCAGCAGCTCTCCAGTTTGCCATTTCAGCAGTCTGATTGCTATGGTCCACATTACCCTAGCAACCATTCATTGATTTGAATAAGAGACTGGAATATGAATAGGAGAGGATCTGAATAGAAAGACGAGTAATAATAAAATAAATGTGTAGCCTTACAGAGCATTTGTTTTTAGATGGGGCCAGTGACCCACATTTGAAAGCTGGAAAGAAGAAGGCAAATAATTCAGAAACTATAAAAAGGAAAAAATGATGACTTATTGAAAAAGTTGCTTAGAATGAGACATTCTATAACATACTAAAAGTTGAACCACCCATTTAAGTATATGCCTTCCTTTCAGGTCATTGGCATCGATTGCAATTGGGCAGACCTTGGCTACTAAGACACTATGAACTGTCACATCACATCGCTTTCTTAGCTGACGCACATCTTCCCGAGTCCTAGGCCAGCTGCTATATGCAAACTTTGCTAGTGACAATGGCAATGTTTATTGCATAATACAATACAAATTTACAAAATCCATCCAAGTCTGGTAACATGGAATATTCTGTTTGTGGTGGTTTTAGAGCTGTACTCAGATGTACATTACCAGATCCTTGTCACAAAATGGAAACTACAGTAGGGAGAATTTCTGCTCTGTGGAAATAATATGTTTGCCATTCTGCATTCCCTACCATTGCTGAGGTTTATTCTCCAATATCCTTGCATTAAATAAAACTAATTGCAAATTTTAGTCTTAGAAGACTGCTCTCCACGTCATAGCAAACATTAATGTAAGGTGAACTACCCCTTCAAATATTATTTATTGAACAAGACAACTGGCATCCAAGAGGCTCCTGCAACAAAATGATATCATATGATGGAACATTAGCCAAGGACTTTCTCTGAGGCTTTGGCCCCAGGGCAAATGACTAAAAAAGGTTCTGATAATTTCTGATGTGCATTCTACAGTTCAATTCAGGAAAGGGAAGGGGGGGAGACTTACTTTTCGGGCAGGTGGAAAAAGTGTGTTTTGCATAGGAATGTTGTGTTACAGTTCTGGACTGATCATATTACATAAAACCTATTATTTCAGCTGTCTTCCATTTGTGTTCTTATCAGCATAAAATATTTTGCTCATGTTGTTCTGTCGTTGAGCAAAGGATCCGTGTTGTCACCTACTGAAGCACATCACAGCTTTACAGTCAGGATGACAGAGAGACTTAAAGGCCAGGAAAAGGGCAGCTCTTTTGTTTCATTCAGAGTTTGCTTGCAATCACATCCTTCATCTCACTTAATTTACCCTTAATTCTATTCTTGTCATTTTCCTTGTGTTTTTTTTTTATGAAAAAATTATATTATAGTATTATCTGGGAAAAAAAAAAAATAATAATAATAAAAAAAAAAAAAAATATATATATATATATATATACTTTTATAAAACATAGATTATCTTTTACACCAACTCACTTTAAAATTAACGTTTTACCTGTGTATATATATATATCAGAATTCTAAGAAAATGTGCTATTGATCTTTTTTGATGTTATTGAAATAGATAATTTCTGTTCAGCAACCCTCAGGCTTGGAATTAAAACTGCTGTCTGGTTTATAGGGCTTAATTACCCTAGCAACAAGGCAACTGTTTGAAAGATGACCTGAAACATATGATAATCAATAAATAATACAAATAATAAATAATAAATGAAACCTTCCAGTCTAACGGGGGAATGTAATAAAAATCACTAACGGAAAAAATATTCGCAATGCGAAAAGTTATGCCTTTGCGCAAACAAATTTTGCTTTGTTTGAATTTAATATAGCTTTTGCCAGCCTGGAAACTGTTTAGCGACCACTTCCGACAGTGAAAGACCGTTTGCGAATTTTATAGTTTGCGCCAATGCTCAGTCAATGTAATAAAACTTCTTACTGAAAAAGTCGTTATGTTTGCTCCAAAAGATTACGACACCTTCAAGCACTTCTTATGAGTGTGCAATTAAAATTCGCAATGCGCAATTAAAAGTCGCAATGCGCAATTAAAATTCGCAATGCAATAACAGTTTAAGGAACAATATTACTTTGCGAGATGTGGATTTTTAGTCTTATTGGTGCGAATTGTTTTGCTCTTTGCGACTTTTATTACATTCCCCTGTAGGTGTTTTTGGGTTGCTGAAGTCAGTGCCCCTGGCAACCAAAGTGTTTTATCAAGTGAAGGCTAGAAATAGACTAATAATATAAAAAGCAAAAAGAAGACCAACTGAAAAGTTGCTCAATGCTGAGGAACATTTGCAAATGGCAAAATTTCGTTAAATGTATTGGAGTAAACGGGCATCTTCTTTTTTATTTTTGCTTGAGTCAACAGGAGTCTTTCTCAGCACAAAATACTGCTTTTTTTCAGCAAAAAAACATGCATGGTGAAATTCTAATAATGCTGTTTGTTTCACCTGAAAAAACTGGAAAATTCTAATACATACATACATACATACATACATACATACATACTGGCGATTTGGTGTTTTTTCTCACTTTTTTCTGGCTAAACAAAACGAATGGTGAAATTTTACTGAAGATTTTTTTCTTGCATCAAACGCATTGGAGTCAATGGCTGTTTTTTTCCTGGCGCAAAATAAGCATGGAGAATTTCTAATAATGCTGCTGGTGAACCAGAACAATGAGAAGTGCATGTTGGGGAAAAAAAACCTATGTTCTTAAAAACGCATGTCGACGGTTGCATGTGATTTCAGTGGTGTATTTACGCCTGACAGAACTTTTTTAAAAACGCAACATAAAAATACCATGTCTGGCCTTGCCCTTAGAAGGGCTACCTACAGCCAATTGAAGGAAAATGTTTTTGCTACAAACAAGCACTCAGTCTCGACTGGGTTTTATTTTTTCACATATAGTGATTTACTAGTTTCCTAGTGTTTCTAAATCTAACATATTTTCCCCACTACAAGCACCATAACCATGCAGTGAGTCAGTAGTGCATTACACAATGCTGTTTCATGCTGAATCAGGCATTTAGAGCCCATGTGTGTTGGTTGTAGCCAGGGGTAATTCTACCCTCTCGTCGGCTGAGATGGCTCCTGTGATGCCCCCAGCGATTTCCTTTTCTGCACAATTTCACTTTCTGCACTAGACGGGTCGAATTTCCAGTTTAAAAAAAAATCACCTGAAGTAGCTTTTTGCCACCCCGTCAGTGGCGGAACTATCGGGGGTACGATTACGCCGGGCCCACCAGTAATTTGCAGGCTGCTGCCCCATCGAGGTGAGTTTTTCAGCTCATCTCATGACAGCAGTGGCCCTGGTTGTAGAAGAACTCACAAATAAATTGTTAACTATATAAACAACTTCGAGAAAGAAATAATAAACACTATAGATTAAAGCAGAACTAAAGGTATAATCACTGGGAGTGCCAAAACTGTAGTTACCCCCGGTGATTATAATTGCTTACCTGATACACTGGGCTGGTGATCCTGTAGAAGCTTATCATCGCCAACTTTTTTGAATTCTTTTGTCTTTTCATCATTCTTGTCCAGACAGGCACATGCACAGGCGAGTGAAAAGTCAAAAGTCAACTTTTTCACTGTACTGCACATACTGTGAACAACCCCTTTAACATTCATTACAGTGATTTTGTTTTTTAATAGTGGCAATTGCCCTTTAGGGTCTGGCCACACGAGCAGATTCCTCACTAGGAAACTCGCTGCGTGTGCATTGCCGCAGGCGATTTTCATTTTCAGGTTCAGGGAGATTGTCGCCCCGAAGAAGAGGGGATTTGTCGCTGGTGACCAGACCCTTAAGGGTATGCTAATACCAAAAAAGCAACTGTCATCTCAGGATGCAATGTTTGTGGAAAGAATTTTGCTGGGGAGCTTGTGTGTTTGTAATGTCATCAATCCAATAACAACAAAAAAATGATGGTTCTTTCTATGAAATGGGGTGCATAGGTGCATTGTTTTAAAGAGTCAGTAGCCCTTTAGCTTGAAATGCAATAATGCCACTAATGTCAACATACAGTATATAAGAGTTTTGCTTTGTCTTACCATGCCTGTGTGGGAGAGTATCAAAGTTAGTGAAACGGAAACCTCTAATATATATAACCACCGCTGCTGGTAAATACTGCACCCCATCCACAATATTTGGACTCAACCAAAGCCTCAGGAAAATGATTGCCTGAGTAACAGACCTAATCTGAACCCTAATTTGCACATTCAATGGCTAGTTGTGGTAGGATCCTAAGCAATTGTGTGCGCCTTTTCCTTTTAACCTCTGGTCAGCATTAACCAAATAAAGGGGTGCTATTTCTTAACTTTAAGAAGATTTTGGGTTTATATTTTAATATTAAAGAGGAGAAGGGTGAATAACACAAATCTCTTCTACAGCAACCATCCTCTTTTGCTCAAGCACGACACATAATAAAAACGCAAGGGATTGGCCTTCGAGGAATTAATAAAGGACTGAGTGCCACACTAGGACGCCATGGTGTGTTTAATATGGTCTACTTTGGGTTCTATTTCAATGTGAAGAACGCAGTACCAGTAAATAAGGTAAGTGTATTGACCTGTGTCCAAATATGGCTTTAACATTAATCCATATATATATATATATATATATATATATATATATATATATATAGCCTTTCTATTTATAAAAAATGATAATATGCCCAATTAATCAATATAGTGTACTCTGTCTGTACCTTAGTATTAATACTTCATCTTGGTTATTAACCCCTGGAATATTGTTTTGACCTTACATTTATAATGCCCTTATAACCTTTACTAAAGGTTCCGAACCTGGGAGGTCTGTTTCTTACACTTCTACAATCCCTGTAACATTTTGGGTCAGGGAGGTTATTAAGAATAATAATAATAATAATTCCAGTTTTTACACTCAACCTAAGAACCTAAACATAATATACAGAGAAAAAAAGGGTTTGTGCTTGTCACAACATACAGTGAAATGAAGACTATACAACTGGTTTCTATTAACATTTGTGTTGTTCAAAATGTCTTGTCTTACGAGGAAATGGAGACACAAATCTCCTTGTGTGACATTTAGGTGGAGATTGGACATGTTTTCGTATGCTGGCATCCTGATAGCAATTCTGTAAGCCCATTGATTGGAGGAGTCCAGGCCCAGACTGGCAATCTGTGGGTTCTGGCAAATGCCAGAGGGGCTGCTATAAGGTACCATAGAAAGTCAGTATTTAGTGGGCTGGTGGGAGCTGTTTGGGCCTCTGTGTGGGCTGATTGGGCCTCTGTGTACCTGAAATGCCAGGGCCTATTTTAATTCTCAGTCCGGACCTGGAGGAGTCCCTGTCAATACCAATGACAGAATCTATACCATTTGAACAACCATGGCATAGATTACTTGCCTTGTCAGTTTTTTATATATGTTATTAGGCATTTCATTCTCTGGTCCCGTGTACCTTAAATAGCCCAGTTAATGAGAATAACATCTGAAAATAAAGCAAAATAACTGTTTGCCCTGTTGTAACTGACTGGTCCTAAAATGCTGAAATTCTAAATTTTGGAGGGTGAAACAAATATTCCCGTTCTATTTGTATGTTTTCTGTGGGACCATGAGCTAACTTGACTGTCTTTTCTATTATTATTATTATTATTATTATAGATTTTCCTCCTAGATTGTACATTTTTACTGTTTATACATTTATACATAATTACTGTACTATTACTTTTCATGTTTTACATGTCCATATTTATGCTGGAGTAGAGTTTTTGCAATTTTTGATACAAACATTAGTTTTTATCATAGCTGGAGCAACATGGCAAGGACTGGTCTGCTGGATTGTATTTTCTGCCGTGTTACAGGAGGAAGTAATGCATGCTATATTATTTGTTGTCTAGTTACAGAAGGAAGTAGAAAGCACAAGGTAGTAGACTACATACTAAAATATCACTCAATGGCAAAATGCCAAATACCTTTACTTCTGCCAAGAAAATGTGACATGTACCTAGCAAATATTAAAATTTCTTACAAGTTGTATTTTTAAAATGGGCCATTCATTTCCCTCAGCTTTTGAGTGAACTTTGAGTGCCCCATGTCTCAGACTTCTTATGTTAAAAAGAGTGGTTTCATCCTGTTGGAATAAATCACCACCATTTGGTTGACATCTTTGCCTATATTTAACTGGAATCATTGAGGTGTGACACACAGGAATGATTAGCTATTGATTAAACATGCATCAATGTTTGTGAATGATAAACCAGAATGATAAACCAGATTAATTAATTAATTAGATGAACACAAGTTCATCTAATGCCTATTGAGTAAACACAGCACAGGCAGCGGCGTAACTATAGTTCGGAGGGCCTAGGCACAACACACCCACCCATCTGCTCCACCCCGCCTGCTCCAGCCTCATGCCTACCCACTACCCACCTAGCACTTAGCAGCTTGCAAGATGCTTCTCGGCCAAATAAGATATTGGCTGGGGAGGGGGGTTTCAGGTAACTAGAGGAAACAAGACCCCATGGTTCGGGCCCCCTGGAACAGAAGGGTCTGATTCTTCTATAGTTAGGCCACTGAGCACAGGCGAAACAAACTGGATACGCCAGAGTAAAGAGAGATTCCAGATGTTAACATATGGGAAGAGGGTAGGCAACCAGGACAGTTTGGTGCTTAGTATGGCAGTGCAATATATAGGGAATAATTTATGCCCTGTTGTAAAATATAAGAAATGTATCTGTCTCTAAGGCGTTCCATGACCATTTAAATGTATGAGGTTGAAGACCAATGCCATGGAACTCTGCAGGGACCTCTAATATCTTCAGTTTATACAACAGAGGGTGCATTATGTGTTATTATACACAAGTTCCAGTGAGTCATGTGACCCAAATGACGTAATTGAGCACTGATTATAAGCATATAATTTACAGAATAATCATGGCTCTTGTATGTTTTACAGCAACAAGCCCAAAATTGCAATGGCAGTTCTGTTAGCTCTTTTTAAAGCCTTGGTTATTAATGTCATGTTACACCACTCATAGTCACATGGATTAAAGGGCAACTAAAGTCTAAAATAGAATAATGTTAGAAATGCTGTATTATGTATACTAAATATAAACATGAACTTACTGCACCAGCAGCCTAATAAGACAAATGATTTATGCTTTCAAAGTTGGCGCAGGGGGCTGTCATCTTGTAACTTTGTTAGACATTTCTGCAATATCAAGACTCGCACATGCTCAGTGTGGTCTGGGCTTCAGTTGGGAGGTTAAGCTTAGGGATCGTCATAAGTTATCAAAACAGCACAAGTCAAATAATATCTGCCATAGAAGCCAATACAGCAAGACTGATTAATAATCATAATATAGAGACTGCACTGCGTCTCTGGATACAAATCTCTACAGGGAATCCAACAATGCTGCTCGAGTTCTGGTAAGTAAGGTGGGGGGGCTCCCCCTGCCATTTGAAAGTATGATTGTTTACCTGCACAGCAGTTGGGGACCATCTGACAATTCCTATCAACAGCAGTAAAAGAAGGGGGAATTGCACTGCATACAGTCAGGTTTATGATAAAAACTGTAGACATCTTTTAATTAAAGTATATTGGAGATAGATTTCTTTTTCATTAAAGAAAGTAAAAATGGGATTTTATATTTTTGCCTTTACATGCCCTTTAATAAAAAGCAATAAGGGAAACCATCAGCTACAAAGTACTATTTGATTATTATAGAGAAAAGGAAATCCTTTTTAAAAATGAGAATTATTTGCATAAAATGGAATCTATGGAAGATGGCCTTCCCATAATTTGGTGCTTTAAGGATAATGGGTTTCCAGATAACATCCCATAAATTTAATCTAAAGAAGTGTCTTCAGGTTTGCATAACCACTGACATTTTTACACGTCCAGTTGTAGTACACCCATAATCCAATGTAAGGCATACTGAGAGAAAACAAACCTAAAACAGTGTACTCATAAAGACACATATAAATCACAATTCCTATTTAATCCATTAGGAACTAGTGTATTTAGTGGAGTCATCCACCATTCTTCACTCTCTCTTAGCGATAATTAACAGTCAGCCCGTGGTCTAGAAGGGAGGACATATTCCAAAACCATAAACCTTTAGTCTAAATATATGTCTACATATGTAATTGCTCAACAGCATGTCTTGAAAACAGCAATTTAATATGCCTTTCCTTATAGTGGATCTATATTATGGTCTTTCCCATATGGAAGAGACCACGGTGAGCAACTCAGTAACAGCATCTAGATGGGCCGTACACAACAGAATTACCCTTAAAAAGGATTTGTCATCCCCATATTCTTTCCCCAATAGCTTACACTCCAGTTGGGGAAACAATAGTTTTATTAAAAAAAAAAAGCTAGGCTGCCCAAACCAGGAGGAAGATTTCAGTGCAGGTGGCCATTTGTGCCATTGAGAATTTGTGCCACAGTTTCCTCTAATAATATGCATGTGTCTGATGTCACGCACTATGGCCGTCTGCATCAGGAGTTCCCACTTAGGGTGGGCAGCCTAGCACTCACAGGGGTCATTTGTTAAAAAAAATATGGAGTACTGAATCTATTAGCTCACACCTCTGGTGGGGGAAACAATTTGGGGATGAAAGAGAGAGAGAGAGAGAGAATAGAAGAGCATTCTTTGGAAAACAGCAGCTTAGCTAAATGTAGATAAACCGTAAATAAATCAATTCAACCATATACATTTTAAAAATAAAAGTAACAGAAACATACTGTGACCTTCCTCAGGGCCAAAAAGAAGAACACAGTATGTGACCAAAATGTTTGTTTTACACCACGTGTGACATCTTCTCAGAACTATAGATTTAAGATATTGTATTTTTTTTTTCTTTGACACAGAACCCAGAACAGCCTGCAGACCAGGAAATGACAATGGCATTAACTTAATTCTCCAGGAAAAAGACCCATGCAGCATTTTATCTGTAACATTCTGTCAGTGTAGGAAAGCTTTGAACATACGTTGTATGGGCCATATGGGAGAGTTTAAATGCCACAAGGAAGTCCCAAATGAAATGGTTCCCTGCAGTGTCTTTTTGCATCCAGATGAGCAAATGTCCACATCATGTAGATAAGTCAGGGCTTCATTTTGCCATTTACACTGTCTCTGGCGATAGAATTAAAGCGTGTCGTCCACAAAGGACTAACCTTATTGATATTGGCAACTACGTGTGAGATCATAAAACGGGCTTTTGACAATCTGTTTTGAGAGAATCACATCAATGGCCAAAAGTGTCTTTCATCAAAACTGTCAAACTATTGGTCTGGTAACTCATAGCCATAATTACTGGTTAAAGGGGAACTATCGCAAAAATAAAAATTTAATATGAGCTTCCTCATACTGAATTAAAAATTCAAAAATTAAAAATTAAAATTCTGCTTTGCTTCTGAAATAATCAAGTTTATCTTCACTATCCCTCTCTCAACATCCCTTTCTCTTCATTCTGTCTTTATTCAGCAGTTGGGTGTAAGATGAATGATCCAATATATCTTATAGGGGGACTTTCTTTCCTAGCAGATGTATTAGAGCTCACTCCAATTACTGATTCCACTACAAACAAAATCTAACAAAATAACTGCCTTTTGCACAAATTCTGCATGTAGAGAGACAGGATTTCCGGTTGATTTTAATAGAGTGAGCTCTAATACATCTTCTAGGCAAAAGAAGCCCCTTATAAGATATATTGGTTCATTCGTCTGACACCCAACTCCTGAATGAAGCAGAATGAAGAGATGCTGAGAGAGGAATAGTGAAGATAAACTTGATTACTTCAGAAACGGCACAGAATTTTTAATTGTATTTAGAAAGTTTCATATTTCAGTATGCTGAAGCTTGTATTAAATTTTCATGTTCGTGATAGTTCCCCTTTAAAGGAGAAGGAAAGTTGTTTAGCACTTGGGGGTGCCAAATGTTAGGCACCCCAAGTGAATGTATTTACTTACCTGAAACCCCGGCAGGTGCTCCTATCAGCAGAAAACTGCACCAGCCCGGAGTTTTACCAGTGAGCACCACGGAGCGCTCCTCTTCCATCTTCTTCTTGCTTTGTGCAGCTGCGCATGTGCATTAGAGTGAGAAGCCGAACTTTGAGTAAAAAGTCTGCTATTTTGTTCAACTGCACATGCGTCTGCCCCGGGAAATTTGAAGAAAGAAGAATCTGGAAGTGAAGTGCTCCATGGTGCTTGCTGGAATAACCCCCGGGCCGGTGCAGTTTTCTACTGATAGGAACACTGGTCCGGGGTTTCAGATAAGTAAATACATTCACCTGTTAAAGGACTCATCACTAAGACGTTCTGGCATGGGATTATTTTCATTACTATTACTATACTGGATAATACAATTTTCAGCTTCCCGTAGATGTGTGTTTGTGGTACCAAAACAAAACTAAGGGGGTTATTTATCAAAGGTCCAATGTTAGAGTTTTTTTATATAGAGTTTTTTTATACCTCGAATAGTATCTTATTTAAGAAAAAACTCAACTGGAAAAAAACTGATTCTGCGAGTTCGAATCTGTTCGAAAACTCAAATTAATAGAGTTTTCTGTGAAAAAAAAACTCGAATTGATCGCGTTTTCAGCAATACCCTCTGAAAAAAACTCGAAACATCATGCAGTCAATGAACATCTTCAAATGGTACAAGAGACTTTGGGAACTTGGGTTTTAGATGGTGTATTTCGGATTCCAGCTATTTCTGGGGTTGGGGTATAATAAATCTTGAAAAATCAGAGTTTTTTTTTTTAACCCCAAAATGTTTTGACCAAAAAAATCACGTAAAAAACTTTTTGTGCTCAGTTCAAACCTTAATAAATCTGCCCCTAAAGGCTGAAGTGCAGTTTAGCCAGCTAAGAAACCACAGCACTGTTAATAAAGATACCCAAATACAGACATGTATAATAGGTCAGTTGAACATTTGCAGAGCTTTTATTAAACACCTTACAGAGGTAGATGAGGAAGTGAAACAACTGTTTGTAGCTGAAACATTAAAAGAACATTTAATCCTATGGACAATATTTTCCTTCCTGAGCTAACAAGGACTGGCCATCCTGCATTGTCAACGTCTTTATTTTCCGTTGGCACCAGCGAGGCTCCAGCCTGGGAGTTTCATTATCACAAATGCTTAATTTGTGTACAGATGCAGTGCCCTGCACTAATGCTAAACTGAAGGCAAAGGAACCCTCATGACTTAATGAATTTTAAATAATACTGAGAAAAGGTAACTACAAATGTTGGCTTGGATCCATATTAAAACTTTCCTAAAATAGTGTATCCTGAGTTAATTTGTGTGCACAGCCCTTATAGACATGTCATAATTGGATGTCACACTGAAACGTCATAGAGACTGGAGATATCAATCAAATAAATTGATCTTTTGTCAACTGAATGAGCTCCAAAAGCATGAATAGAAGAGGAGGAGCAATCAATATATATATTTGAATAATGAGATGTTTAATTTATTTTAAATTTAATTACTGTTAAATATAAAGACACAAAGAAGTTTGTGATCTATATAAAAATATTTGGCTTTCAGCCACATACTTTAATATTATCCCAGAACTGCTCGGTGACATCCGGCTATTGTCATCATATTTAAGCCTCTAATGTAAGGTCCTAATACATTCTATACATTCATTTTGATTATTTGATTTAATTAGGTATGGTTTAGTGATGAGCATATCTGTCCCATTTCGTTGAAAAATTCTTGAAACTGAGAAAAATTTGCAAAACATAATGAAGTAATTGGTGTCAAAATTATTTTATGCGCGACAATTTTTCTCGCTCTAAATGCATTATAGTCAATGGTTGTTTTTTCTTATGGCATCAGCAAATTTTTCTGGTTGTTTCACAAAAACTTTGCAGATGGGGAAATAGTGAATTTTGCCACAAATCCACTAGTAAGGTTGCCAATAAACGCACAAAGGTCTCTCAGCCATAAACCCCATGTCTGAACCATTGTTTTCTACAGACACTTTCCAGGAAGAAGGTTGATCAACATGAAAAGCATTTCCTAACGAGTGTACTATTATATGGTCAAACAGTGATGTTTGGTCATTGTTTTTATTTGAGCTTGTTGGATAGTCAATCAGTGATATAAATACTATACTATATTACAAAGCTGTAAATTCAAAATAGGATGGTACAAAAAAAAAAAATTCGGACGCTCCTTCGAGGGCCAAAATGAGTACACTAATAGTGACGATGTATCGTTATTAGTTCTAAATGTTAGTTTTAGAATTCAATACAAAGACTGCCCTTGTTGTGTTACTAGGTGAACGGAGCAGCATAAATATTAACATTACAGTACTTGGGGTGAATACGAGGTTACAGTCAGCCATTCTTTACTGAGCGTCCTCCTTTCTGGGAGTGTCATCTACCATCTGCAGTGCTTACAGGTAACTCTTCTACCTCTGCCAACAGGAGGCCGAGCCAAACCAAACGTTGCGTAATCAAATGTCAAGATGAGTGTACATGCATTGGCTTTCTATAACTCTTGAAAAAAAAGCTAACTGTATTATTTAAGAGGTTTCTTGAGGTTTCTCTGCTATTAATCATCTTATTTCAGTAAACTAACACCTGAGTCAAACGCAACATGCATGAATCCAGGGAGCAGGGGAATACCGTATATACCGGCGTATAAGCCGAGTTTTTCAGCATCCAAAATGTGCTAAAAAAGTCTACCTCGGCTTATACGCGGGTCAGCGGTCAGCGGTACCCGACCCGAGTAGCTGAGATTGCAGTCACTTTTAATCATTCCTATACCAACAGTACACTTGGGGAGAGACTGCAATATCCCACAATGCCCTCTGTTGGTTATATGAAAGATTAACAGTGACTGCAATATCACACAGCGCCATCTGTTGGTTATACAAAAGATTAACAGTGATGGCAATATCAAACAGCACCCTCTGCACATGGTAGTGGGACAGTGGGACAATGCACACAGTAATCCGTTTGGCAATTCTCTGTCACCATCAGCTTTGCAAAGAAGTCCGGTTGATCGGTTGATCGCTGGGGGGGTCGCTTTGGCAGAATGTGTGCTGCTGGGAGACAGGGCTGTAGTTGTGTCTAGGCTTATACGCGAGTCAATAAGTTTTCCCAGTTTTTGTAGGTAAAATTAGGTACCTCGGCTTATACACGGGTCGGCTTATACACGAGTATATACGGTAGGTAGTGATTGCATTGACAGGTTCACAGCGTCAACTGTTATACATTGAGAGGCATATTTATCAAGAATGTTAAAAAAAAAAAAGCTCCTAGTTATGGGAAGCACATCTCCCAAAGATTGCATTTTAATCAAATAATTCACTTTTTAAAAAAATGATTTTCTTGTCCTCTGTTATAATGAAACAGTACCTTGTGCTTGTTACCAAATAAGGTAAGTAATAAATGCTAAATAAGATAATGAATCCTTTTTGGAGACAAAACAATACTGTTGGGTTCATTCTCTCCATCATTTTTAATGAGTCTGCCCAATCTCAAATAAGTCTTGAAAACTCAAATTAAAAATAGCTTGAATATTGCTAATACAACGCCCACAAACTCACCAGATTTTAGATGGGAAATGTTTATAATCAAGTGTTTTGCGCTTAATAAATCGCAAACATTTGAGTTTCATAAATGCAAATCTGAATTCATTATTTTTGCTGCAGAAAACTCATGGTTAAAATTCAAATGTGAATAAATCCGCTCCTGTGTTCACAGGGCTGGATTTATATAGCAGGCGCCCCTAGGCCCAATGCCGTTCTATCCCCTCCCCTTCCTTTGTGCACATGCGCAAATTTTCAGCATTGAGTCCAGAGTACTGGGGATTAGTGCTAATATCCTGACACATAATCCATCAGGACTTTGTCCTTGTTACTTCTATGAATCCCACATAACAACTGCCTCTTTTTTATTCTTATATTTTCTATTATATACTTGGTATCATGTTTCCTAGCCAAAATCGAGGTTTCATTGGCCCACTTGGCTTTTGGCCCAGTTTTTAGAACTGGCAAGGCAGGCACTTTAAAAGAGGAGGACAAGTGGTTTAGGTGATTATATCGGATGTGCAAAGGCCAATGGTTGGTCAAAACTGCAAGGGGAAAGGAAAGTCTAATTGAGGCAAAGTCAGAAGTTAGAAGCAGAGGTAAATAAGTAAAAGATTAATTGAAAAAGATGAAATGGAAACCAAGGTAGAAGGGGAGAAAGAGAATAAAAAGAAAAAGAAAGTATGATTATTGAGAACAGTAAAGCATATGAAATGCACAGGGAGGAAACAAATGGGAGAAGAATGAGAGTTGGCATTAATATAAAAGACGAAAAGAAGAAGATGGAAAAAGGAATCATAAGCAGGAAAAGAGGAAAGATAGAACTGGACAATATAAAGGCAGAATGTAAGGGTTAAAAATAAGAAAGTGGACGCAGCAAGGAAAGGAGAAAAACGCAAAGGCCATGTCAGCATGAAGATTAAATGGGACATAAGGTAGAATTTTAGGGTGGTGGCAGATAGGGAGGTTAGTTGCCCAGCGACAAATCTCCTCTACTGCGGGCAACTAATCTCCCTGAACTGCCTTCCCACCAGCAAGAAAATAAATCATCGGCAGGATCCCTTCCAATTTCCGAAGTCCCCAGAACATACATACAACTGTTTGTTCGTTTGTTTGTTTTTGCTCCTGACGAAGATCCCTGTGGGGGATCGAAACGTTGAGGCTTAATAATAAAACATTTTTTGTTTTTTCACTAAAACCCTGTGAGTGCCGCAATCCTTTTTCACTGCTTATTTCCCATGCTGGCACCCAGGTATTAATCATCTACGGAGTGCACCATTCCTTTGGTTTTATATATATATATCTATATATATATAGATATATATATATAGATATATATACACATACAACTTGACCTTTAATAAATCTGCCCCAAGATATTAGAAGGAATATGTCTTTCTTAGTAGGACCGTTGTTGCATGATACTTATCACTGCTGCCCATATAAAGGGTGACCTGCCCAACTGAACGACCTTGGGGCCACCTATTTAGATATTTTACTGTATCAGCCAAACAAATGCCATCTGAATGGGATGTACATGTGGGCCAGTGTAAATCAGTGTGGCCTAAACCTATTTGAAGGTTAGTTAATGACAGCATGCTCATACAAATGGAGCTGTCAACTATCCTGTTTTCTGTTTTTTTTTTTTAAATCAACTCAATTTTTCTTTATTTTTATATATATAGAACTGAGTTTCTTGTGTCATGTGTCCATTTGAAACTGATCGATGATGTGCTAGTTCAGACAGTTATATTGGTTCAACATTTTTTGTGTCTAGTTTAAATATCTGTATGGAATCTGAGTGTGCATATGCTGATGCAAGGACTAAGCATCTAGTAAGTAATACTGATGTCCATTTAAATAAATCCAGTACAATACACTTTCCTTGTGGATAACTGAAACATTGATTGCTCCATCTTCTTACTACTTATTTAACCATACAAATCAAAAAGGTGTTTTAGATTCAACACAATGCATTTTTATATCTATATCTATATATCTATACATATATATATATATATAGTCCGAAGCTGGTGCACTCGTTACACAAAGGTAATGCCTGGGTGCTGGTTAGAAGAAATCATCTGTAGTGCACAAAAGAACCGCACACACAGGTCTTTGTAGTGAAAAAATAGTTTACTTTATTGCGACGTTTCGGCTCCTAAACTCGAGCCTGATGACGGCTCGAGTTTAGGAGCCGAAACGTCGCAATAAAGTAAACTATTTTTTCACTACAAAGACCTGTGTGTGCGGTTCTTTTGTGCACTATATATATATATATATATATAATACACAAAAGCCATGAATATCCTGTAAATTATATCCTTATAAACGGTGAGTTCTGATGTCATCAGTTATAAACGGTGAGTTCTGATGTCATTTCTGTCACATGACTCACTGAAACTTGTGTATTATAATAAATAAAGTACCCCCAGTTGTAAAATATGAGGATATTAGAAGTTACCTCGGAGTTTCCTGACCTGTATAAAAACACTCGGCCTTCGGCCTCGTGTTTTTATATGGTCATGAAACTCCTCGGTAACTTATAATATCCATATATTTTACAAAAGGGGGTACTTTATTCACTATATATTAGGCAGAACTAACACATCTGCTTACTTAACATTGTTTTCGTCTGTTTTAACCGTTTTTCATTCTTCCTCGCTCTTTTCCACTCACTGCAATGCATGTGAACTGCCTTCAGATATACATTCATCCCACGCTTGTCCATAGAGGCCATACAGGATCCTGCCTGAGTCAATCACTCATTTGTTTTCACCAACCTGGGATAAGTAAACGTTACAGGAAAAATAACTTACCTTATAAGCACAGAATCAATATTTGTTTCTTTCCTTTCTGTGTTTTTTTTTGTAAAAGCCGGTAGTGCACATTTCAGAACCTATATTTCACTTTCTCTACTTGCTTTGCTTTCATTTATCTACACTAACTGGACATTTAAGAGGCCCATTGAATTTAGAATTCATGTGAATTTTATTTTACTGTAATAAATTCGACTATACTTGAAATTAGTTTGGGAGGTTATATAAGAAAAACTTTGAATGTCTAAAATTCGAACGAATATTACTGACTCGAAAACTCATATTGAATTCGACTAAACTCAGTAAGGCTATTAACATCTTCAAATTGGTCACTGGACCTCCTGCATTGACTTATAAAATTCTAATCGAGTTAGGATTATTCCCAATTTGAATTTGAGAGATTTGAAAAAAAATTTACTTTGAACCTTAATAAATCTGCCCCTTAAGTGTCAAGGCACTAATTTAGTGCTACTGTACTTAGAGTACTCCTATTGCATAAAAATAGTTCCACCACCTGCAGTTGCCGGCTGATAGAGCCCTCACTCTGGATGGGGGGGAAACAATAGTCTTAGTTGAAAAATGCCCCCCAAGCCAAGTACTCTGCTTCCGAGTGTGGTTGGTTAAACTCTGACACACAAAAGGCACACTGAGCGATCAGAGCCTGGGATGTGATACCCTAGCACTGCCACCCACACCAGGAGAAGGAACCCAATGCATGCCACTGTTATTATTTTGTCATCCAGAGTTGGGTATTTATATGCCTTCAGCTGCTGTGGAGGGAATCATTTTATGTGATCGGTGCCCTTTACGGATTAAACATTCTATATTTGTCACAATACTGTCACAATGCTCAAAAACCTGGCAAGATCAAAAATAATGGTAAATTTAGTTCAAGAGGTGTAAAAAATGTAGATGTGTAGTCACCAGTAGTCAACGGATTGCTAAATATAAAACCAGGGGGAGATGTGCAAAGGGTAAACACAGGTGCAATTTTGCACCACCTGGTGCGCTTACATTTGCATCCAGGAGCAGTTGTAGGTGTAGATTAGTAAAAGTTTGCTCCAATTCGAGTAACTGTTGCTTCCTAACTTGCACTCATTCAGGAGGTTGAAAGTGGAAAATGGTACAGGCTAAATAAGCTTTGCTATGGGTGCTGCTCCAAACACAGAATCCTTAGTATAGCATTAACACTGTCCACACACTGTAAGAAAAACAAAAAACTTTTGTATCATAGCTACTAAGGGCACTGCTCTGTCAATAGCTTCCATAGTGATGTGGTGTGTGACTGCCACTTTAAGTTATAAATCGTACACAATGGCTTCAGAAAATGCCTTTTATAAGGACTTTACAGTTTTGTAGATTAAGAAATGTCTGAACTTTCCATTATATGGCTATCAATAAAGTGATCAGATAACATTTAACTAAAATGTCAGAAAGATATCAGTGATCATAAAAGATTGCATAAATGTGTATGTGATGGAGTCCTCTTGCAGTAAAGGGAAGAGTTAAACTGTGATAGATCCCATCATGTAGTGTGAATACACACATCTAAGTCACATTTGGTCATGAGCTGACTGCACATGCGGGTTGTCTCAGAAACTAGTCCCACCACAGCTGCCAGGCGTTGTTTGCCTTGTGAATGGAATTAGCTATTCTAGCAGCCATTTATTTATTTTGGTCTATAGTAGACAGTTCTGCTTGAATTCATTTTATATGTGTCAGGGTGGTATGTTTCCATATCCTAGCAATAGATACCCTTCCTATGCATGCTATAGCAGATAACAAAAAGTCCTAGTCATGTAATACGACCTTAGCTTCAGTTTGAAATGCTATTTCATTCTTCAGTGAGGAATCCAGCTATATCTTTTTTTCCTTTATACATATTTTATACTTACAGAATTCCACAGGTTCCTCCTCACCGGCCTCTTCCAGCAATATCTCCAAAGCGGAAAAATCCTCAAGTCATATATTGCTTGTTGTCTTTTTCTCTCTTTATTTTCACCATTGTGTTTTACAAGTCCCGGCGCTACGAGAGATTTCATTCTAACCCTTTAATAAAGTCAGTGCATATAACCTTTGCACTCATTCACAGAAAGAACATTGCTATTGCTTGAGAAGGCTTCGTGATTATGAACGCATTATGTATGTGGATGCAATGTGAGGACCATATGGACCTCATGGAATCAAAACAGTGTTTACAAGAGAGTAGACACACCACAAGTTGTAACATACAGGGTTTTTCTTGGTTCATTCTCTGTTTTCCCAAGATTGCAGCTTTAGGCCTGGGAAAGGATGTGCAAAAGCCAGTGGGGACCCATTTAAATACAGCTGTTTTTCCATCCTGGGCTCCATTGCTTGACTTGGTCTTTGCCTTTGCAATCAATCAATCTGTGAGTATGATGGCTTCTCACCTGAAAAAATATAGCAATATTTTCTAAATTTCTTCTGATTCACAGGGAACTGTCTGTTTTGCAGCCGAGCCAGCGCAAGAGAGAAATAACATACATTTTTAAGCATACACCAAAATGCCACAATGCTAGCTTTTGTATAGGTGGAATCCTGGCCATCACAACATGTATTACAGTAACTTATGTGTGTAATTCTTTCCTTCTGAAGGGATGAATAGGATTCTTTTGGAATTTAATAGGGACAATGAGACCTTCTCTTATGGTAACAGGCATTTATGAGCTTCAGGTTAGATGTAATGTTTCTATTGCTAGATGAAACAGGATATATGTAATACTTTGGGAGGAATAATTATTTTCAACTCACCATTCCACTAGCGTAAGTAGAACTTGAAATACACTAGTAAACAACTTGACATCAGCCAAAAGGATGGATTATATGCACACTGTAAAACACCAGACAAACGAAGAATCCAACAGGCAGTGTAGAAGAGCCATCAAGCTCGTGCTTTCCATATAGAGAATTGGGAGGCATATAATTCATCATACAAAATGTTTGTGGACTAGAAATATTATACAATAATACAATATAATACTTGTAATACAATATAATAAAATTGTTGTCATGGTCAGTATAGCTCTTGAGCAGTCTCAGGGGTGTAAAAATATTCTAGGCTGCCTCCAATTGGAGAGCCCAGTGCATTCAGACCTGCATTTACTCGTGAGAGGGGCTAATAAAGGTAGGTTAAATTTAGCAACTTATTTAATTTAGTCGCTGAACTCAAATGTACATATGGTGAGGAGGGATGGATTCAGGGTCAGGAATATATTTGCCCAGTCACCTACCATCATAGGGGTCGTTTTGGGTAGAAATGTTGGTAAAAACACATAAGGGACATCAATCATTTAACATCTGAAAGATCCTTTTAGTATATATTTCAGGAGCTCATTTGCCCAGGAGCAGTTACCTAGAGCATCCAGTCAGCAGGTAGAATTTATTGATCACCTGATTAAAAGCAAACATCGTATTGGTTGGTATGGGTTATTGCCTCTGTGCAAACTTAGTGCATTTTATTATAAAACCCCCTTAGTATCGCAGTTGTAGAGGATTATAATGTTTTCCCCTTGGCTTATTGACAAAGACTGCTTGCAATGCCAGGGCCCCACATAGCTTCTGAACAGACTACCCTACACTAAAGTGTACTCTGATTTCTCAGTGTTTATACTTATAACATACAATCAAGACAGAACACTGGATCTCTTTTATTAGCCTTTAAAAATATATATTTTATAAGCAGGCCTTTTTTTCTCATTTCTCTACATAGGGTGTCATTTCCCCTCCAACGCTGACCTTAGCTGAAACTGCTTAAAAGTAGTTGTGAATCTGATAAAACTGAATCTACTAGAAAGGATAGAATGTTTGTAAAATCAATCCTGTATTTGTCAGTTTTCATTAGCCCTTAAAACATATATTAACCTGAGGGGCCTCACTTTTCCCTTGTTCGAGGTGCTGGTATTGCCATGGAAATGCTTCAGAGTAGTGGCACAGTTGGTTCCCAAACAGCATTCCTTGGCTATTTCTCACCGCAGCAGGCATTCACTAGTTATTTATACACCCAAGGGAGCTGCTCCAGTTTGGCTTAAGCCAAATGTTCTAGTATCCATTTGTGTTATACTTTAGAAAGCCACATGTAGACTCTGCATCTCGGAACAGAGATGGCGATATAATGATGTATTTAAAGCCCTTGTAAACAAATCAGAAAGGATCAACATTCCTTGTGTATAAAATATATTAACACCCTTAAAAAACCATTGAAAGATATATCTGCAAACACTGCAGCATGTGCTTTAAATTTGTTTCAACTATTGTATTTTTGGTAAGTTCTGTTTGGTTACTATTCTTATCTCTGCAATTTTTGTTTTCAATCCATTTTTAAAGGGTAAATATGCCATGTTTATACTGTATAAGGGTATGCATGTATCCTGTTGTGCTAGCCTTATATGGAAACATCTGCTAAATGAACTGATCTTTGCCCATGTTGGCTGCCCAAATTAGGCTGATCCTCTGGATGACCACATGGAGGCCACATGAACTGGCCATGTTTTTGCAGCCTTTCCAAGTTATATCTGCACATTACCAGATATAGATTGGGGAGGTCCTTTACACATAATGCACTTGGAGAAGTTGTGTTTTGGGTCCACTAATAGCGCTGTGCTCTCCTGCTTTTGTGTATTTATGTTAAATGGAAGATAAACACTATTTACTAAATGAGTATATGTTCTCTTTTAACTCCGTATGCCTGGATGGAATGAATTGTCACAGTAAGTGCCTGAAAACACTCAATGAAGTTTAATACAATGCATACAGGTAATATAGATGCACAATATGTTTGATGCTGAGGGAATACATTACGGACATTAGGGGTGCCAGTGGCTTAACATTTGAAAGATTACAATTCGGGTTAGTCTGTTATATGCACAACTGCTATATGGTGTCTAAAACTGGGGGAGGTAATCAAATTAAAGGAAAACTATTCCCCCTGGAATGAATACTTAACAGATCACCTGACCAGAAATACTGCAGCTCTAACAGTAACAAGAAGAAGTGTGGGAATAAAAGACAGAACTTTGTCCATTAATTGGCTCATGTGACCTAACATGTATGTGTGCCCTTGGTTTTTTGTTTGCCCCGTGAATCATATGATCGCAGGGTGCCCCTTACTTCTTAAAATGACAGTTTTCTATTTACCCAGTGGCACATACTACTAAAAAGTATTTTTTATGAAAATTATTTGTTTAGATGAAGCAGGGTTTACTTACTAGCTGTTTTATGCAATATATTTTTATAGAGACTTGTTCAGAGGTATAGTTTCCCTTTATTTTGCTGTAGAAGAGATATCAGTGGATATTCAGATACAGCTCTAAATTTTCTGATGGACATAATATTCAATTTTTTCTGTTTCCTATAAAATATTTTTCTTCTGTTGTCTATTAGTTTTTTTTATTCTGTACTATTATTACTGGACAGCTTTCTCCTTTTTTCTTTAAATCTAATTAAAAACCCATAAGTTAATTATATAGAACTTTTTCTCTGTTCCCCTAGTTCTTGTCCCTTGGCCTGTTTCCCAGACATTGCTATTTGCCACAAGCCCTGGCCACTGTCTTATTCTCTGAACTAGTTGTCTTTCACCTGCCCTTGATTCTTTACTGGGCAAATTATTGTCTTCTGCCCATCTACATCTCTAATATATTACTGGACTTTGCGTGCTAATCCTGTTATGGATGCATGGAATTTTCCGGGAGTTTTTAGTTTCACTATTAGTCATCATGCAAGCTCTGGCCTACTCATCTACAATGCAACCTGTAAGCCACCCAGACTCATTGGCAGATTCCCCTAAATATAAAAACATTATTGCATCATATTGAGTCAATGTTAGGGTAGTAAATCACAAGTGACATAGGTATGTTACTAAAAGTTTTAGTGGAAAAGAGAATTTTGTAGCTTGTAACCATTGAGCCCATAATCTGACCCTGTAAAAACACTCCTTCCTCAGGCTGTAGTCTTCCTCTAATAGTTGAAGAATAACAATCTAAAGAAAAAGATCCCTGTAACAACCAAGTCTTAGTATCTTTTATAATTGCTGTACTGGAGATACGTCAGTTGACTGGGCACTGATACAAGCTTACCTGTTGTGCCAAGAGCACATTAGCTTCTTTAGCTTAAGCATTCAATCAATTCAAACAACTTAAAGTTGTGTTGAAATGGGATAGTTTGTTTCCTGTTACCCATGTGTCTGTGATTCTTAAGTGCTCTGAAAAAACAGCAGTTCTGTTGCACCTTACAGCGGAGTTTCTTGCTGTGGTCAAGGACAAAAGGGTCAGTTTTCCCTCTCACTTTAAAAAATATATATCAATATCATGCAAAAAAAATCATAAATGCAACAAGTGAACCAGATTCTATGGCTTCTGTGTTCCCTTGAGTCCAAGTGACACCTTGAAAGGCACACAATAGGTATTCCTCCCTTATGTATCAGGGTCCCTAAAAAATTTTTGAATTGAAACCACTTGAACATCGATTACTATTGCCAAAATAGTGTGGCAAAGCATCTCACAATATCAAGCATGTCCCTTTATCTCGGTGATCCCCAACCAGTGGCTCATGAGCACCATGCTGCTCCCCAACTCCTTGGATGTTGCTCCCAGTTGCTTCAAAGCAGGTGCTTATTTTTTAATTCCAGGCTTGGAGGCAAGTTTTAGTGGAATAATAACCAGGTGCACTGCAGAGCCTTCTGTCCACATAGGGGCTATCACATATTTTCATGGTTGTGTTGCTCTCCAACTCCTTTTACATTTTAATGTGGCTCATGGGTAATAAAGGTTGGGGACCTCTGCTTTAGCTAATCAAACCACTGACCTGCATAGGGGTGATCCTGGCCCCTTTGTCGACTAAGGTGGAAATTACCGGTAAGCTGTTAAAGTTACCAGGAGCAGCATTTATGCCACCCCTCATAACCAGTGGGCTGCTGCTTCCTTATTCGAGTTTCTCAACTCATCTCATTGGCGCAGCACCCCTGGACCTGTTGATGAGAACATCCAATTAGTTTCCTTCACCGTGCTTATAAATAAAAAGTCCATAATTGTGTATTATGTACTGATCTTATCTTTGTATTCCTTGCATCAACATCAGCCTAGAAAAAACCTTATTACAAGCCATAAGACTTATTGCCACAACCAAACCATATCTCACTGATTATTGTATCGCTGTGAGATGAGAGTCTGCTGACTGGCTTACCTGTGAGTTTGACAAATTGTCAAACTGTCACCTTTAAAGGACCAATAACACCAAAAAATGTAAGTGTTTTAAAGTAATGAAAATATAATGTAGTGTTGCCCTGCACTGGTAAAACTGATCTGTTTGCTTCAGAAACACTACAATAGTTCATATAAACAAGCTGCTGTGTAGCAATGGCGGAAATTGAAAAACGGCTAAATGGCACAGGTTAACGAATGGATAACAGATAACACCATTAGACAGACAGAGCTTATCTGCTATCTGCTGTGTAACTTGAGCTTTTTCTCCTTTGAATGGCTGCCCCCATTGCTACACAGCAGCTTATTTATATAAACAATAGTAGTGTTTCTGAAGCAAACACAAAAGTTTTACCAGTGCAGGGCAACACTGCATCATATTTTCATTACTTTAAAACACTTTTATTTTTTGACTTTACTGTTTCTTTAACTGGATCACGCCCAAAGGATTAAAAGGCCATATCCATGTCCATGATTTATTGTGTGACTAATCAACCTGTAAGAACTAAGAGTATCTGACTCGCAGCCTGAAGGGCCCTCAGATTACTGCTCTGTGTCATTATTTATTTAATAAATTATGAAGCTGGACATGGAGATTTTACGGTGTCACATTGCAGCGCGTTTACTTGCTTTTGGTAATCTGTTACACAGCAAAAGTTTTGCTATGCAGATACTAGCATAACTCAGAATTAGAATATTTATGGTGATCGAGAAAAGTTCCTGTAGCACTATAGATACTTGGCGGCACTGCTGCATGCAACTCCTCACCTGAAATGGGCTCTAAAATTACTGGAGAAAGGGTCTTAAGCTTGAACTACAACTCTGAATTTCTTTGCATCTTGATATATTTTTATATTTAAATGTTAATGTAATAAAAGATGCAGTTTAGTAACCCATAGCATAGCATCCAATTAGATATTTCATGTAAAAAAAGTGACCAGTTTATGTGATTGGTTGCTATGCCTAATTACTGCAGTAGCAAATTGTGCACCTTTTTTTAACATTATAGATGCCTTGTGCTGCCGAGGACAAAGCCTCTAAATCCACATCAGTAATTGTACATTCTCATTCATCTCATTCAAATTGCAGCTGTTCTTCTACTGATTTATGATACATTTCAAAGGAACGCAAGCAGTGCCATTTACTAAATTGTGTCATGTTTGAATACTTGTGTGTTTATGTAGTACCAATGGCATACTACAAACAATATTTTCTTGGTTGAAACAAGACATTATCCAATAACGTAGACAAAATTGATGTGAGAAAAGCAGCTCGGCCAGATGGCATACTTCCACGTTTGCAAATATGTTTGATTAATAATATAAAAATGAAAACCAGTTGCAAATTGTCTCAGAATATCACTCTCTAAATCATACTAAAAGTTAACTCCAAGGTCAATAACCCCTTTAGGGAACCTTATATATAATCTTTTCAGTGGCTTGCCTGATAGAGTGCCACTGAAATGATGCTGGCCTCATACTAAACTGCTGGACTCATATACAAGCTATAGTGCTATCTCTGACATTACAGGAATAATACTAGCCCCTATATGTAATAAAAGGCACTAAGTTTTCCCATGATCAATAACGCATAGCAACCAATGAGATGTTTGCTTTTAAATGGTTGATCATTAAATGCTACTTGCTGATTGCTTGCTATGGGTTACTGCTCGTGGGCAAACTTACTGGGGCTTATTTATCAACACTGGGCAAATTTGCCCATGTGCAGTTACCTATAGCAACCAATCAGTGATTAGCTTTTTAAAGCCAACTGCAAGTAGAACAACGAATTAAGCAATTTGATTGGTTGCCATGGCTTACTGCCCATGGGCTAATTTGCCCAGTGTTGATAAATGACCCCCCAGTGCCTTTTATGTGCCTTTTATTACACAGTCAAAGTATACAAGTAGTAGATGAATGGTTTTATAGGAGACTGATACTCTGCATATAATTAAAAAGGACAATGTTTTAATTTGCTGGTTGCATGAAATTTGAATTGTTATTGATTTACACAGAAAGTACCTAGAAATGCCCTGGCTTTGTACAAAAAAGGTCACTATACTGTTATTTTTCTTTTTTCCTTGTTTGCCCTAGGATCTTGGAAAATGTCTACTCAGGGAGGCACATCTATCAAGGGTCAAATTTAAAATTCATGTGAGTTTTTTTTTAAACTCTCCTAAACTTCCGTGAATTTGACTAGTTGAAATGTATTTATGACATAAAAATTCTTAAACTCTAACTAGTTTAAACAACCTGAAAACTCGAATCGAATTTGATTCGAATTATAAAAACTCGATTCAAATTTAAAAACCTTGATTCAAGTTTTTTTCTCCAATAAAAACTTGAATGTCAGGAAGGTTGCATTACCAAATTCATCTCTGGACCTCTCTCATTGACTTATATAGTAATTCGGCAAGGTTTTAATGAGACGAATAGTTGAATTCGAGTTCATAAAGAGCCAGAGCATGATAAATCTCGAAATTCAAATAAAAAATTATTTATTATTTGGATAATTCACAATTTGAATTTGAGAGTTTTGACCAAAAAAAAATATTTGAAAATACGAATTGTCACTTCAGCCCTTAATAAATCTGCCCCTTAGTCTTTCTTTCTTCATCCCTTTGCATGTCCTTCTATAGGCCTTCTTTATACTGTACTTATTATGCAACTAAAAGAAGCCGCATGAGGGCATTCTCAGATGAAAATGTCCAGCCACATAAAAAAAGGAAAATTGTGTGTTACTTAGGAACAACTGCCTGTTTTTAAGATGCTGGTACATCTATGTCAACAGAATAAACTCATGTATACCATTACTCTTAATGGAGCAGTATACCCACTTTTGCAGTATACGTTCAATAAATAGGGCTTGTGCGTAACATATTTTTTGCCTATTGTTTTAATTAAGAAAGCTTTGTAACGAGGTCCAGCTCAGAGGGACCTGAGGTGTCTAACATATCTTCACCGCGGGGGCCCGGGTAGAGTGGGGGCCCCCGAAGCAACAACCCCAGTCTGACAATGTATCTAAGGGATGGCACTATAGTATAAACCAGATTCACTAAACAGTTTTTTGGGTCAAAAACCTTGTCTTGGAAGTTCCACTCTTTATTACTGTTAGTTCTGCTGTATTCCGCTATCTTTGGTCTATTGCCTAAATAAAATAAAAAAAAATACTAGGCTTTAAAGTAAAAAAAAATATTATACGTTTTCAAATGTACAGCATTTGTGAAAATTAATTTAGGGCTCTTTAAACATCTCCAGCTCTTGCAACGTTTTTTGGTAAAGGGCACCAAGCTACTCTAATTATTATAGTTTAAAAAACACAAAATGTATGGAAACATACATACACTGCAGCACTGTGTTTCTTTAATGGATTCCTTAGTACTCAAGTGGGAAACATATTTCACTGAGAGATGGGTGGGCTAGACAAGAGGTCATGTTCTGTAATCAGAGAAGACTTACTGGTAACATTATAATGCAATGAATTACAGCAAGGGTGCAGGACAGATGGAACAGCTTATCAGAAGTGGCAGTGGCTTGCACAGTGAAGGAATTCCAGAATCTGCCTCCTTCTGTATATGGTTATTCTGAGTATGGATGGATGCCAAAGCAGCCACATCATTAATTAACCAGGATAATAGGTAGAATTTGAATGCCAGTGGATTGTTAGCCTCGGTATAGCCACACAGAACTTGTGTAAATATCAGGGCGGATGCTTATGTCATTTGTAGCCCCCTAGTGACTGGTCCCTTGGATTAAATTGCAAGAATAAATCTTTCAGTGTAATATTCTCTGATAAACAGAAGCTACTGAGAAATTGCCCCAGCCTGTGTCCCCCTGTGGCCTTCTCACTTGCACCAATTTGCATAACAGTTGATTGAAAAAGAAACTCTAGATGTGATTTAAGTTTTCCCTATCGAAATCGCATATTGGAACAGTCACAAATAATATCGAAAGGTTTCTGTAGCCGTAAGCAGGTGCTTGAGTGCTCTTCTGAGACTTACATGAGGGCTGTCCAACTGGAGGCCCATGTGCAGTCCTCCAAACTATTTTATTGGCTCCTGAGTCTGCCCAAGGGCTCCATAGATTTCTTTGGGTGACATCATCAGCGTAATCGAATCCATCCAGTGAACATATGGTATTTGGGAGAAGTCAGACAGCATTCTGTTCTATGCAATATTCCTGGGTGGCAAATATTTCCACAGTATCTTTTTTTCTTTTTTTTTTAAATGTCAAAACAAACTGCTGGAAATTCCTTATGTAAAAGTCTACACAGAAGATGTTTATACAAGGACGGGCATTTTTGTAATTCTAAGCAATTTTCAAATTAATTAGAGATGGCCATTGTATTTTTAAGTTATTTGCAATTGAAATCTGAATGAGTTTATGTTATGTTGGTATTATATTTTCTTTTATCATGTAGAAAATAAAAAGGGGAGTTCCTTTGTCTTAAAGTGACCATACACAGGCCAATACAATCTGGAGACTTGTTCCCTCCAAGTGGTGTATGAGGGACTGCCTGCCCAACTGATAACTAGTTAAAAATCAGCCAGATATCTATTGAGCATTTTTAAAAGTCCCACCAGGCAAGGACCATCGTGGCGCGTTGATGTGGTCGATGCCCAATGGGTACCATACTCCCAACAGTGTGATTTGATATCTTGCACAGTAATCTTTGCCAAATTTAACTCAGAACTTAGGCTGTACAGTGATCTGATCGTATGGCAACACATTAACAGATTGCCATGAGTATTGCCTTGATTAATGGTCTGGGCGAGCTTCCAAAACTTGATGAGAGAGTCCATTATAGCATCATAGTGTAAAGTGGGGATCACCAACATTTTTTTTTATAACATTTGTTTTTTATTGAATATTGTCAGACAGATTACATGGCATATGATCACAATTATGTCATAATTCACCTATATACATGTATTGCATGTCATGTTTTACTGCATATTTTCATTTCAGTTACATTATATTAAATAAAGTACAGTAATCCAAGTGGGTCCCCAACATTTTTAACCCATGAGCAACGTTCAGATATAGAGTTGGAGAGCAACACAAGCATAGAAAATGTTCCAGGGTGGTGCAAAATAAGTGCTGCAATTGGCCATTTGGTAACCCCATGTGGACTGGAAGCCTACAGGAGGCTCTCTGTGGCAGTATACCTGATTTTTATGCAACCAACACTTGCCTCCAAACCATGAATTAAAAAATTGAGGCCATTGGGAGCAACATCCAAGTGGTTGGTGAGCAAAATGTTGCTCATGAGCCACTGGTGTGACAAAGGGGACCACCCCGAAACGTTGCATCGTGTGCAAATAAACATACGCAAGGTTTATCCTGCTTGAATACGCTGTGAGTGCCACTTGCTTTCTTCTTTTGTCGTTTGAGGAGGGTGCCGATCCTTCCAAGCAATTGAGCACCTGGCGGAGCTTTTTAAGGCCTGGGTGTGTGAGTTTAGCCATTTTCCACTGGTGTAGAGTGTCACTCCAACATTACTCCCTCTCCAACATACTCAGCCCTAACTCTGGATAATCAACAATTTACTTCTTAACAACAAATAATGGTGCCTTTATTCAGTATTGCTACTCTTTGTTTAAAAACAAAATTGTATTTTATTGGTGAAGTTCCCAAACCACAACTACAGTATCTGACAGTGGCTGAAATTGCTAGAAGCTATTATACCAATACTTGAACATTGAACAAAATATACAACCTTGCAAACCTCATATTTATGTGTTGCACTTATTTACATGATGTGCTATTTGTTTGACAAGTTGTAGTTTTTTTATCTTCACTTTCTTAATCCTGGATTTTAGAAACTACTGACTGCAAACCATATCAGAGTTTACTCTATTCTATTCTTTATTTTATCCTGAACGTCTAACATAATTGATACATTTTATATGATACATCCAAATATAATGGCCAAAGCCGGGGATGTTCAATGCAAACTCACAGTCTAATGCCTTTGGTCCTAGTCTGATATTATGGAAGCAACCATAAACAACTTCATGCATCTGCAAGGGCTCCCAGTTTGGGAACCATTGGCCTAAAAAAACAATTGTTTGTTTCCCCCTCTGATATGACATCTTTCTAGGCTAATTTTGAGCCAGTGCTCATAACCTATCAGCAAATAGCTTAGAACTGTTAATCACAAGCCAGAAACTGAAAACAAATCCCTGACTGGTGTCTATGATTTTTTACACTGGTAAAAAATTTCCTAGTGTTAGTAAATGAGCACGTGCCCTTTGATCTGTTCAATGGGAAAACAATGAACCTTTTTGTAAAATTCTAAATCAATTTTGATTCTTCTTTTTTTATTTGCAAAACACAAAGTGTGTTCATCTCTATTGAAATCAGACTCCATAACGAAGAAAACACTTATAGAAACCAATTTGCGGTGCCTTTATTGCATTATGGCATTATTATATGTGTAGCTTAGTGCAAGTGATTGATATTGGGCTTTAACAAGGTGTGCAGGATTGGACCATTACATTCTATCATATAGAAAAAAAACGTAGAGCTTGGTAGTAGGGCTGTTAATGGCGCTCTTCCATATCTGCACAACAATTTAACTATAATAGTTTATTTGTGCCAGAACCATATAAATAAATAAAACCAAAAATAGTATGCGTCAGAAAGGCAGCTGATACAATTATACCGAGACCCTTGTGCTTTTGATCAGTGCCTGTTTGTAGGTTCATGTGCCTCTTTGAACAATACAAATATATATGAATATGCAGCACTTGGACCATTACTAGCACGCTGCGTTTTACTGGAACATTATTCAAGGCTAGACTACCATACGTTTTGGATGCAGCATTACTTTTTATTATGTGTGTGATAGCTTTTTGTTTAGTTCTGGCATAAATAGATTTTTTTTTACACTGAACTGCAGATATGAGCAAGCGCCTTTAACAGTTCATCTAGTAATCTTCTCTTCTTCACAGAAATAAACAGAGTAAAATACATTTAAATTATAGTGAGTATAGGAGATGGAATGGCTTGCATACAATTACACAATGACAGCAGCTATTGAAGAACCAGATTTATTTAAAGGGATATTTCACTTTTCAGTATATTATAGAACAGCCTATTGTAAGCAACTTTTATTCGTTTTTAAACTTTTTATAGTTTTTTGATTATCTCACTTCTCCTTCTGTCTCTTTCCAGTTTTGTTGAAAGATTGGGGTCACAGAACCCAGCTGCCAGAATACAATTGCGCTTTGAGGCTACAGTTCTATTGTTATTGTTACTTTTTATTATTTATATTTATATCTAGGCTCTTCTATTCATCTTCCAGTCTCTCGTTCAAGCCACTATTTGTTTGGTAGCTATTCCAAACAGAGTGCTGCTGAACAATAAGCTAAATAATTTGAAAACAATAAGAAATACAAATTGCAAAATCGTCCATATCTATTTCTTGCCAGCTGGAATTTATATGACGGGTCAAACGTTGCCAGAAATGCCAGCGTCTAGCATCAATTTAAATGTATTGAAGGTCGTTAAGATTCCCTAACTGTTATGCTGTATTTCTTAAATTCAGTCAATGCCTTAAACATTATTAAATATTAAGGCAATGATCTTTTGGTTAGGTGTTTTTCCCCTTTAAATGTAATTTGAATACACGTTTCTCAACATAACGCCCTCCAGCTTTGAACTCCCAGGAGATCAAGTACAAAGTATATCCTTTCCAAGAAGTGCGTGCAGACACATACATCTAAGGATCTTCTTGCTTCACACTTTGTGGCTGTCGTATCACGAACTGCGTATAGTTCCAGATGGCGAAAGGACCGTGTTAGCATCAAGCTGTCAGCAGCTTTAAACTGGGCATTAAATTTGCATCCCAATTAAAGCTGTTTGCAGGTCATTTTTGCCAAAAACAATAAAAGTCTTTGAGCCGGGGGGCGGCAATGATGGGATCGGCATGTGTTACTTGGAAGTCAGCAGATTCTGAATGGTTTTTCATATGCTCAGTCGGCCTCAGTAGACCATAGAGCAGCTAAACCCTAGGCTCTATTTACCATACAGCCTGCAGCCTCTTAAAGACCATAAAACACCAGTACTGACCGCCCATCTGTCTCCGCAATCAGCTCCGACTTGCCAAGTGATTAGCATTTTTAACCCTAAATTTATGCCACTCTATCTCAAAATTTATATTTTGCATAACAAAAACATAGTTTTGAGCAACTTTACAATAAATATTTTTTGCAGTTGTACAACGATTGTTTACAGTAAATATAATTGCAACTGAAAGCCATATTTATTTGTTTCTAACGGCACATTTGGTTCTAACACTAGAGACTATGTAGCTAAAGAAACTTCTTATCTAGTTCTGTTTATCAACTGCCTTCTGCTTCACAACCGGCAGTGTAGGAAATAGAAATACTGCTTTCAACAGCAGTTGCATTTAGAAATATTATTTTTAATGAATGTACAGTATATTGGAATGTTGCTTAGAATGACATTTTCTTATACTTTGCAAAAAAGATTTTTGGTTGAAGTTACCTTTTTAAATACATTTTTTTTGTTACTACACAAATTTACCATTCACCAGTAATTAAAAATACATTTGTTCCTCCTATATTTCCATTTGCTCTTCTTGTATTTGCTTATTGGTCCAATATTTATAGTGCTGCAGGCACGAAGAAGCTTAAATGAATGCTTAACTAGGACTAACCAGTGGAATTGAGCCAGACTTCCTCATTTGTAAATATAGGGATTCAACCACATAAACTGAGCATTATAAAAATAGCCCCCCATGGGCAAAAACTGGCTATTTCCTTAACAAGACCAGTGTGCACATATTACAGTCATTATTTTTGCCATATTTCCCTTCAGGGCCCCCTCCTCTTTTTTCCTTCTTATTTTTAAGGCTTAGGGTGTGATTTCAAATTTGAATTGATGTGATAGTATATTTAAGAATAGTTTTTGAAGTTGGTAGTATCTAAACACTGTTGTGGCTTCCTGAAGCCTCCTTGAGAAGTGTATTGATACACTAGGGGGCCGATTCACGAATTTCGGGTGAAGGGTTCGAATAAAAAAAAATTCGAATTTCGAACTATTTTTTGAGTACTTCGACCATCGAATTGGTTAAATTCGATCGAATTCGAACGATTAGAATTAAAAATCGTTCGACTATTCGACCATTCGATAGTCGAAGTACTGTCCCTTTAAGAAAAATTTCGACCCCCTACTTCGGCAGCTAAAAGCTACCGAAGTCAATGTTAGCCTATGGGGAAGGTCCCCATAGGCTTGCCTGTGATTTTTTGATCGAAGGATTTTCGTTTGATCGTTGGATTAAAATCCTTCGAATCGTTCGATTCGAAGGATTTAATCGTTCGATCGAACGAAAAATCCTTCGAACGATCGCAGGATTTGCGCAAAATCGTTCGACTTCGATATTCGAAGTCGTACGATTTTAGTTCCCAGTCGAATATCGAGGGTTAATTAACCCTCGATATTCGACCCTTCGTGAATCGGCCCCTAGGAGTAATATTAAAGAAAGGAGAAATGAATGAACACACCCGTAATGATAGAAGCAAAAAATCTTGAAAACTCAAAACTGGTGTTCAATGCAAGAGGTAGAATTGTTCTACAGAAATTTGTCTATAACATAGACCAGAGACCCTCTTTTATTGCACTGAGCTTCAACCTTAGGATTTGCCGTAATACAAATGAATTACCTTAAGTGCATAAAGTTATGATTAAGAATTCATAATATGAATATAAATTCTTATTTGTAGTAAGAAGACTCTTATATGGTGGCTTGTGGTATAGTGGCTCATAAAAATGATTTGGTGGTGCCCAAAAACTTGAGTTAGGGTTCACAGAGGCAGTAAGAAAGTGGGTTTTACTTAAATTATTGCTGCCCTTAAAGGGATACTGTCATGGGAAAAAAAAAATTCCAAAATGAATCAGTTAATAGTGCTGCTCCAGCAGAATTCTGCACTGAAACCAATTTCTCAAAAGAGCAAACAGATTTTTTTATACTCAATTTTGAAATCTGACATGGGGCTAGACATATTGTCAATTTCCCAGCTGCCCAAGTCATGTGACTTGTGCTCTGATAAACTTCAAACACTCCTTACTGCTGTACTGCAAGTTGGAGTGATATCACCCCCCCCTCCCTTTCCCCTCCCCAGCAGCCAAACAAAAGAAAAATGGGAAGGTACCCAGATAGCAGCTCCCTAACACAAGATAACAGCTGCCTGGTAGATCTACAAACAACACTCAATAGTAAAAACCCATGTCCCACTGAGACTCCTTCAGTTACATTGAGAAGGATAAACAGCAGCCTGCCAGAAAGCATTTCTCTCCTAAAGCGCAGGCACAAGTCACATGACTGGGGGCAGCTGGGAAATTGACAAAATGTCTAGCCCCATGTCAGATTTTAAAATTGAATATAAAAAATCTGTTTGCTCTTTTGAGAAATGGATTTCAGTGCAGAATTCTGCTGGAGCAGCACTATTAACTGATGCGTTTTGAGAAAAACATGTTTTCCGATTACAGTATCCCTTTAAATTGGTATATTGGGGTTTTTCAAATTGTTGGGTTGGTTCCCATAGGAGGGCCCAGCGCAGAAGATGGGGCCAGCTCAAAGACTAATTGGGGGTGGGTACCTCTTAACTATCTTATTTATACTTGAAATTATAGGAGTGTGATACTTACCATTTTAGTGGCAATTTGCCAGTGCAAGGGTTCCTATACCACACATGTTCATGGGCTTAGCATTGTGCAAAATGCATTTCACCTAGCATAGTGACATAGTACTAAAACTATTAAAGTTTTTGGAACTGTGCTGCCTTTTCAAATTGCACAGATTAGGGTGCAGTTATAAACAGAATCTTGCACATTAAATGATATATTCAGTATTTCTGAAAATGTGTGCCAGTTTGCCTATCGTGGTGATTTATTTTTTCTCATTTTATTATACTTTTGGTATGAGCCCTATTGCCTTTTAATTTTATTAAAGACAATTCTCTTTTTCCATTGTTTTTCCTATCTAATAAAAGGGCACTGTCCATCCCAGAATTGCTCTCATACCCCCCCCCCCCTTAATATGCTAGAATAACTTCAGTTGGAATAGTAAATGAGGCAGAAATTGCAGTGCTCCTGCTTATGAGAGGAAAGGAAATTGGATCAAGAAGGATTCAAAGCTGTTATGGTAAAGCCTGGTCACTAAGATCTGCATTCAGTGGGGGAAAGCAGTCCTTGCTCAATTTATTTAGGTACAGTATTAATGGGCCACATCCCATCTACTCTGCTTTGCCCTTTATAGCCTTAAACTGTCCATCTTACATGGGTGCCAAACTTGCTGCTGGACAAGAAACTCCATGCATACCATTGCCGACTTAAGGCCACCAGGAATTATTGGCAGTTATGCAGTCAGTATAAATAGCTAGATTATTGCATCTTTAAATAAGAAACAATACAACTTTTTAATATATATATATATATATATATATATATATATATATATATATATATATATATATATATATATATATATATATATATATATATATTATCCAAAGTCCTAACGCACACCATCCATCAATTGGTTAAGGATTAAATCATCTGGGTGCTACCTTTAAAAAGCTGTATTATCCAATGTCCAAGAAGAAAGGTGCACACCAGGGTTTAAAAACTTCATGTTTATTAAATATATTAAAAAGAACTGGCCTTGATAAAGGTCCAAATGTGGACCGAAACGTTGGTATGCACAGTGGAATAAATAATTGTTAATCAGAAATATTGGAGCGCTTATCTTCTTCATCACATTTTGATATAGTACCCATTTGGACAAGTCAGAGTGCGGATACACACCTGGACTGTGTGTTCCAGCCAAGCACCATGTATATTATATGTGGGCTCTATATTTCACTGTTTAACTGATAAAGGCTGGTGTAACAGCCAAAACGCCAGTGTTTGCCTTAAATAAATTTTTGTTTTTCATAAGTCCTGTGAGTGCAACTTTGTTTGGGAAAGTCCTGTTCTGGTGCACTCAAAAACAAATGGAAAAGTGCCTGGGTGCTGGTAAAATTATTGCAACATATTGAATTTTAGAAAAACAACCGCACTCACCGGTCTTGTGAAAATTGAGGAGTGGATTTATTCAACATTTCATCCCCTACATCGATTCCGGTCTGTACATTAGTCCAGAACCTGGTTGATGGGCTATAAGGGCTGAATAAAATCGAGGCTGAGTGAGACTCGTACAGGTGGGAGTGTGTAGAATTGCAGTTACCCTGGCCTGGGGCTCTGTGCGCATTTATTTTATGAATGTTTTTACTGGTGATGATCGCACTGTTGTTATGCCTTTTGGCTTTTTATCACTTTTGAAGATAAATCTAGTAATAGACACAAGATGTCTCACATATAATTATTAGTCGCTTTTATATATTAACAATGTTTAAGTATTGATGGTATATGCACTACTGACAACTGATTGTAATCACGCCTACTACTGACATCACTAATTGCCTATTTTGGCGCCATTTTAGCATTTAAGTAACACCATGTTATGTACTTTTTACTTTGTGATGACGGCTTCAATGTAGGGGCTGAAACGTTGAATAAATCCACTCCACATTTTTCTGAAGACCTGTGAGTGCGGTTGTTGTTCTAAAATTCTATAAATACATATATTGTGTGTATATATAGATATATATATATATATATATGTGTATATATAGAGATATATATATATATATATATATATATATATATATACAGTATATATATATATATATATAAACTTATAGGTGAGAATGACATGGAAATATAGAAGTGGTGGGTGGGTGGTTTTTCATGGTATGAACTATGATTCACTTTTAGTTATTGTTTTCTCAACTGCTGCTGCATTTTAACAGATTTGAAAATAAGGGAGGTTTTTCTTTAAACCATTGACTCTTGAAATGTACTGCTCTATATCAATAAGTTTGTTGTTTTCAATGCATTCTACGTGTCTCCTTATTTGCATTCATACAGGTGTCCATGTTATCTCTGTAGCAGTTGCCATAGCAGCCCTAGTGGTTAAGCACTTCCTGTATAACTCTCTGGGGCAGCCCACACTAGTCGTAGAGTAGAAAGATTCTGTGCACACAATAAGCTATACTAATATACTTTTCTATGAGGAAAATGTGAATGTAAAGATGTAGTTATGAATGGGGCACAATGTAGTATGTTCATGTAACATGCCTATTTACTTATTTATATGGACTGAGGTATAGTTTGTGCTGACAAAGTGTGACTTCGTTGTTTATGTTGTGCTAATTATTGTAACTGCACAACTGAACCTCTGCAAAGCAATATATGTGAATAACATTTGTTTTGTACAAACAAGCCCTCTCTATATTTCTCTCTCTTGATTCCGACTGTGTCTGTCCCTTTAAGTGAAGGTGTCCCAACTCCTGCAGTCAGTAAAAGCTCTTTAATTCAAGGGCACGGCCGGCGGTGCATTACTACAGCGAGCTTGTTAGTTTAGTAGCGGGAGAACATTTCCTGCTGACAGATCTGCGACATCTGAGGAGAAATGTGGAAAAAACCTGCAGGCCAGCGGCAGCCGTGTGTGTGCGCTGGCTTTTTCATGACTCTTTTATTTCATTTAACATTTAGGGGTCTTAGGGACACATTCACATTTTAGTGAGCTTCCTGGTTCAGGGTTTGCTGTCATTTGTGAAATATTCTGGCCAATTAGCTAATAGAGTGCTCAGGTTTCTTGTGTTTTGATACAGTAATACTAAGTACATTGTAAAGGCCAATTACACAAATCATCCCCATATGTCGAAACCAGAGTCTCGTTATGGACTGTATTTATGAATCCTGTGTGAGGAAACGTGCCCGCAGGCGATTTGGACCATGTGCGAAAACAGAGCCAATGGGATTGTCAGGGAAGAAACGTTGCAACCCAAGGAAATCCTCCCTCATCTCTCTGCAAGGAGCCCATTGTGCTGGGTGCCAGGTTGCTGATTAAAGGCACATTACCCACAATCCTCCTAAACCCACATATCAGGCTCAGAGCAAATAACATCTCCCCCACTGACTCAGCCAGGAAAGCACAGTATTAGCAAAACACCTAGCGCAGACACAAAAGTTCTTAGTAGCCCTATTGCTCCCAGTGGGAAGGGAAAGCTGCAGCAATGGGAAGTGTATTTTCTATAAGAAGGTCAGGATTATTGCTGGGCTACAGGCGTGCTAAGCTTTCAGCTGTTGTTGTTACATTAGGCATATATTCCATTGTAGGATACAGGTGTAGCCCAAAAAAAGAGATATTCCCTTGACAGGGCAGATTTTTATTGATTGCCGTGGGCAAAACATTTTATCTGTCAATAGATTATCCATCTGTAAAAGTAATAGCTATGGGTTTTCCCCCCTTGCTGAATATAAAACCAAGTGGTTTCTTACGTAATTCTGCTATTTCTCCCAGGGTACAGTGCCAAGGGTTTATACCAGGTGGACAGTTGGAAATAGAAATATACTAACTGAAAATAAAGTAACAAATTAAATAAGGATATCATTCTTCTTTCCTATGAAGGCTGACAAAGCTTGCTGCCTGTAAATGTAATGGCCTAATTTATTTAAGATGGGGAAAATACAATAAACAATCCCCCAGCACTTATTACATTCTCCCACTTTTTGCTGTCCTAAAATGGGGTGCAAAGAGCTGTGCCTCACCACAGATTCAAATCAATGGAGCAGGGGCACTGAGCAGATCTGCTTCTCTCAGCCTGCAACAATATGCAGGCTGACAACAGCCAGAGCCAAGGCCACCATTATAAATCACGGGGGCCTGTACAACAACATTTTCTGAGCCCTGCCCGTCACAGCTTCAGGACTTCAACTTCGGCTCCTTTTGTGATTTCGGGTCTTTTTGCGGCTTTAGGACTTCGGAACTTCAGGACTTTGACTCTTCGGGACTTCTTTGGGTCTTTGAGACTTCCGCAGCTTAGGCACAGCCTCGAAAAGTGCCGCACAGCCGGCCCCCCTTTAGGCCCGGGCCGGTATGATAGTACCCCCTATACCACCTGATGGCAGCCCTGGCCAGAGCAATCAGCTTGTGTGGCCACAGCCTTATAATAGGCTCATTAATGATTGTTTGCCTTGCACATGAGAAGATTTTTGCATGACAGCCACTCCAAGGTAAAACTGTGTCCACAACAAACCTTTTGATGACTGTGTTTCTGATCATGGTTAAGTTGAGGCTCAGAATGTTAGAAATGGGCATGAAACCCTATCCCTGAATAGTCTCTGAAAGAAGAGTAACAGTTTTTATCAAGCATGGCATGATGTCACCTGGTAAGGTTATAAGTAATTAAAATAATGGACTCATTTGTAAACAGACTAAGGATAAAATAATTGATCTTTTTACAGCCTTCTCTTTCTTCACATATTGTCTTTCTGTATTATTTGCAGGATGCAACGCTAGAGTTCCTCAGAAAGTTCATGATTGGTTTGGCCTCTGGGACCCTAGCCTCCATTATTAACATCCCGTTTGATGTAGCCAAAAGTCGGATTCAAGGGCCACAACCAGAACCTGGTGTTATTAAGTATCGCAGCTGCTGGAAGACTATTATTACAGTGTACAAGGAGGAAGGGTAATTCTAAATATTCTCTCTCCTGATAAATATACAGTACCAGTTAAAAAGTTAATTTTCCATTATGATCAAGCTCATTGATTGAGGTTGAATGGAGAGTATAGTTTGTTCCCAGTGATTAAAAAAAAAAAAAACACTTTTACTTTTGCATGAATGTGATACATTTGGAAGGCTAATTATATAGAAATGATACATTGCAAGTTTGCAGTCACAACTGTCCCATTGACTTCACTTTCTACTTTTAACATGTTTACAGATGTGGTGCATCTAAAACTACTTTGTCAAACTGAATGAACGTTCAAGCTGTGGTTTCATTGTACATTTCTGTACTTATAATGTGATGGCCAATTTCATAATTTCATTATTTTATAATTAAGTGCAGAGCAAATGTATTTTCAGTGAGCTCCAAGTGGGGAGACCCCAGTATGCCAAAAGAACTGCATTGATCAGTGATTCCTGATCTATAATGCTTCTGACTAAATAACTAGCTTTAAGAAATGTTAGGGGTTTGCTAGGATTGTAGAACAACACCTGGGTAGTTGTAGGTTGAGCATCCGCCCTCCTGTAAAAATATATATATCCCAAAACCTGAGGCTTCCCCCCTGTGCAGATGCTCTTTAGCTAAGCCTAAAATATTATGTGATACTTAGTGAGTAGAATTATGCGCAATGGGCAGACAAATTAGGGCATAGAATAACTGTCTGTAAAACAAAGCCAGAAAAAGTCATTATCTTTTTTTACTTTAGTAATGTAACAGTAATGTGTCAATTATGTTGTCTCTGTGAAAAGGGGACACTAGAAAAATATATTTGCCGTACCAATGTACTTTAAATGAAACTGCCAACCAAATAAATACATTATTTACAAATATACAATGATCTAAAAATAATTAGTAAATATAATTACAATTAAAAGAAGTAGCTGCCCGTTCTTCACTATTCCCCTTTATTTATGAAATCAGAAAATTCATGAAAAGATGACCAGCCCATTTGGACTGCTAGTAAATCAGAATATTGCTCATGCTGACAATTCGGAAAGTGCACAGAATAACTAATATACTGCATGTTCCAATTTTTGTTGTGGATTGCTCATATTTCATGTAATTTTGTTTTATATTTTCTTTTCAGGTTCCTAGCTCTTTATAAAGGTCTTCTTCCCAAGATAATGCGACTTGGGCCTGGTAACTATTTCTATCATCTTCCTCTGTAGCAGACATATCTTGACTGTTATTTTTATACATATTGCTATAGGTCAAGATGTGCTTAATAATACAGGATAATAAGGGGAGGAGCAAAACTATATGGACCCTGAAGGGAACACTTGAGCAAACTGACCAGGACTTGTCTCAGGTCACTCATGTTAATATAAATAAAAGAGGGAATGAGGATGTTGAATAGAATCGGAAGAAGCCACAGCTCAATTGGGTGGCCCCAATATAATTTAGAACTATCTTTTCAGTGGGCTCTGCTGCCAGCAACTTTAATTTACTATATTTCACCGCTGTTTACAATGAGAGAGAGAGAGAGAGTGGTACAAGGCTGTCATAGGCTACAATATAATGAAAACACCCTATAAAAGCCTCACACTATGGCTTGGGATGGGAAAGGAATCAGCATTTATTTTGGAGTGTGCCAGTATCACAAGAAAGGATTGCTCATTTCCCATTGAGCTTCGTATTTTTTATAATGATGCTCTAAATTCCTTAGGCTAGTGTCCTGGCTTCTGGCCTGCTATTTTGTGCACATTGCCTGTGGCTCTGGCTAGGTAGATGCATAAACAGAGCAAGTGTGGAAGTTTCTAAAGCTTCTAAAATGAACATCGGTAAAACATTGGTTTCTAGTTTTATTTTATATGGTTTTATTGTAGTAACTCTTCCCAACCATTTTGCGCTATAAAATTATTATATCATTTAATATTATATTAATTTAATATTCTATAAAATAATTATATACACATATTTTTAAGAAGTGAATGGAAAAACTTTTCCTTATTTTAGGAAAACCCCTCACTTTTAACATTCAACCTGGGTCCAAACCATGTGTCCATAAACATTCAGGGGCTGATTCATTAAGGGTCGAATATCGAGGGTTAATTAACCCTCAATATTCGACAAGGAATTGAAATCCTTCGACTTCGAATATCGAAGTCGAAGGATTTAGCGCAAATTCTGCGATCGTACGATCGAAGGATTATTCCTTCGATCGAACGATAAAATCCTTCGAATCGAACGATTCAAAGGATTTTAATCCAACGATCGAAGGAATATCCTTCGATCAAAAAAACTTAGGAAAGCCTATGGGGAAGGACCCCATAGGCTAACATTGACTTCAGTAGCTTTTAACTGCCGAACTAGGGGGTCGAAGTCGAAGAGACAGTACTTCGACTATCGAATGGTCGAATAGTCGAACGATTTTTAGTTCGAATCCTTCGATTCGAAGTCGTAGTCGAAGGTCGAAGTAGCCCAAAAAATACTTCGAAATTCGAAGTTTTTTTTACTTCGAATCTTTCACTCGAATTTAGTGAATCGGCCCCTCAGTGTCACAGAAATAAGGCTCTTATACTAGTTGTTTCTAAGTCCCCCTAAATCGGCTGTTATATTTGTGTATTTCTTGCAAGCAAAGCACCTGGAAGGCAGCACAGCCTCAGCTGTTTCAGATAAGTGTATTTATGGGCTTAACATTGTAAAATTGTCACTAAACATCAACATATATCACTTCATCTACAAAGAAGATGGAAGACCTTGTTAATAGAATAACCCTTTGCAGGAAGAAATACCCAAATGCCAGTTTTATATCTGGTAACTGATATCCTTCAGCTCGTATGTTGTAAACCTGTTGCCCTGTGATAACTGCTAAAAGCCCCCAGAATGTCTGTATCTTTATAGCCAAAGCATGGCCCAAGTTCATTATTAACTCTCTCCTCGGGGCAGCGTGAAAACTACCATTCTTTAGAAATCTCTAAAATCAGGGCCCAGAACTTTCCTAAGCCAGCTAGCAACATGATTCTCCGAACTCAGAGGGGCAGAACTAAAGCACTAAAATAAAATTCATTGGCAGACTTTATTTCAGTTCTCATGGTTAGATATTTTTATTTCATAAACTTTGGGCCCTTTAATGTTTTGCCTGGAACAGGATCTCATGGAAAAGGATCTAGCTATCTATTAGTCTACAATACCTTGAACAATATACTCTACTGGATATTAGACTAATGCTGCAGTATTATCAGCAATAAAGAAAAGGAATGTGTATTAATCGGTCTCTGGACTGGGGCATCAGCTTTCTAAAATGATATATCCTTTTTTAATAGAAAAAAAATATAAAGAAAATAAAATTCAGCTCTTCTAATTTACTATGAGCAGGGGTAAAAGTGCTGGAGAGCTAAAGGGATCTTGTCATCGGAAAACATGTTTTTTTCAAAACGCATCTTTTAATCGTGCTACTCCAGCATAATTCTGCACTGAAATCCATTGCTCAAAAGAGCAAACAGATTTTTTTATATTCAATTTTGAAATCTGACATGGAGCTAGACATTTTGTCAATTTCCCAGCTTCCCCTGGTCATGTGACTTGTGCCTGCACTTTAGGAGAATAATGCTTTCTGGCAGGCTGCTGTTTTTCCTTCTCAATGTAACTGAATGTGTCTCAGTGAGACTTGGGTTTTTACTATTGAGTGTTGTTCTTAGATCTACCAGGCAGCCGTCATCTTGTGTTAGGGAGCTGCTATCTGGTTACCTTCCCATTGTTCTTTTGTTTGGCTGCTAGGGGGAAAAAGGGAGGCGGTGATATCACTCTAACTTGCAGTACAGCAGTAAAGAGTGATTGAAGTTTATCAGAGCACAAGTCACATGACTTGGGGCAGCTGGGAAATTGACAATGTGTCTAGCCCCATGTGAGATTTCAAAATTGAATGTAAAAAAATCTGTTTATTCTTTTGAGAAATGGATTTCAGTGAAGAATTCTGCTGGAGCAGCACTATTAACTGATTCATTTTGAAGAAAATTTTTTTTCCCATGACAGTATCCCTTAAGGAGTGCTAAGTGGTGAGTCTGTGCCCTTGGCTGCACTAAAATGGCCTTTCTGATGCAGCCCACAGGCTTTTGGACCTTCTGTGCGGGTTCCAGGGGCGCATCACTAATAAATTTGCCCTTTCTGCATTATGAGCAAAATTAGGAATTAGGATTTTTAAATGTATCATGTACTGGCATTTAAGAATTCCAATTAGACTATTTGCCTCCTTAAACCTGCCGAATTACTGTTTTAGCCTATGGGGAACGTCCTGGAATCAATTTAGAGTTGTTTGGAGATTCTAAAAATCTATTTTTTTTGGGTGAAAAAACTTGAATCAAATTAGATTCGAATTTGATTCGAGTTTGTGGGTCGATTCCATTCAACCGAATTTGAAAAATTTAATTTTTAAAAATTCGATCGCCCGTTTTTTGCCCTAATTTCGAGTTCATGAGCGTTTATGGGAGGTTTTACAAATTCCCATGAACTCGAAATTGGACCCTTGGTAAATCTGCCCCCAAGATTTGGTCAATGCCCCCTATCTTATAACAGGGTGATAGATCTATTAAAACATTGGTGTATAAACCATATCAATTACAGCAAATAAGTGATTACATTTAATCCAAGATAATTTTATATATATATGTACTGTATATACATGTATACTATAAGAACAAAATATGGGTCTGAATAAGGTAAATCATTTTTGGTATTTCCTTCATCAATCCATAAACCACAGGGCTACCAACATGTGTGTCAGTATCATCACATGCATGCTAGATTAGTGAACACCTATTTGAAAGGCTGCCCCTTTATTTATATAAATCATCGAAAAAAATCTGCTTTAGTTGGTTTCATTAGGGATGTTTTGGTTTCACGCAGCCCAAACAATCAGTTCTCAATTGAATTTTAGCAGGTTTGTACTGTGTCATTGCCAGTGACCCTACATACACTTCATAGTCTGGATTTTTTAGTTTGGTTAAACTCTAACATGATCAAAATGATTCATGCAAACATCAACCTATGGTTGGCCAATATACCCAAGCAATTTCTGAATTGACATAATCTGCTTTTTTGCCAGCTATAGATGTCAATAGAAGACAATAAGAAAAGCAACAAGATATATAAGCTTTACATATATTTTACAAACTAACTGTCTCTGTGCAATTGTGTTCTCTGCATTATTCAAGTTTATAATGTTGTGACTCGTGAACTAACCCAAGACTATGTTCTTACAGGAGGAGCAGTAATGTTGTTGGTATATGAGTATTCCTATGCCTGGCTTCAGAAACACTGGTGACCAAAGATGGAGTAACTGAATTCTGTATGTAAAATGTTATGCCCAGAGGCACAAGCAAAAACGTGAATTTGATATAAAAATGTTTTAATAATGTGAATTAGTTCCATTTAATCTGCACAATTAATTAGACAACTAGAACAATTCTGATGTTTGAGAACTGCTGGATTCAGCGCAATGTCTACTCTGGAGTTCCAGACAATATTCATCCACTAAGATGTAGACTTGGTGACAGCAGGATCCTCCAACTCCTCCACACTGAAGCATGTGGCCAAAAGGCAAAACAGTATTAGAAACTATTATTCTTTAGCATCCATCTATGTAAATAATTCTGGTGCACATTGTGCCTCCTTATTTCACATTTGATGGCTGTAGTATCAGAGCAGTCAGAGGTTGGATAGCTGCCTTTTCTTTTGAAACCAACACCGAAGTATACATGATGTAGAAACATTTTCGTAATAAAAAATGGCAATACTCGCAAATTTTTAATTTACACTTTTTTTCTACTTGTATTTCTCTTCTGAATTGATCTTTGGCCCAGTCGACACATTTTTTTTTTTTACCCCTTAAATTAAGTTTGTTGCTGCACAGGAGGTCAATAAAAGTTTAGTTAGATTGTCTGGATGATTAATGTGTGCGGATGTCTGTCACGCGAGAAGAGAATGTTTGTATTCATTCAGCCCCCATCTGTTTTACTCACACCAGTATCTTCCACACCTCACACTTACTGGATAAGCACATGTAGAATCCCTCATGTATCCTAAATATTTCCAGAATATGCAGTGTTATTATCTTGCCCCGTCTCTGAAAAAAATGCTGTTCTAAATTACTTCTGGGCAATTTGTTTAGGAGGTAGACAGTGGGAGCAATATTTATATATTTACAACAGTAGGCTGGAGTCAATAGGTTCCAGTGTGCACAGACCATTAATTCTCTGACACTCTACTCTCCATAGCCATGAACAGAAATTCAAGATAATAATATAGTTAATACAAAGAATGCCTTAAAGGAGTACTCAGAGTAGGACTGGGCAGGTGGGACACCGGGAAAAAACCCGATGGGCCCGCGGTTCTTTTGGGCTGGTGCCCTGCATCTTCCTTTCGCACATGCCCTCTTCCTCTCTGCCAGTCGTGGTTAAAACTGTGCTTTCACGCATGCACACACACGCGGTGGGCCCTAAGGCAGAGCCCCAGAGTCCCCCGGTCCGACCCTGGGAGTACTAAAGCTAAAGCTGTTAGAAATAACACAGCATATAATTTCTCATTCAAAGGAAAATCAGAAACCATTTTACCCCAGGCCATTGCGTCTCTTCTTTCAAAAGCAATGTCTCTTGTCTCTTCTTTCAAATGCAAAACCCATGTTTTCACTGGTGCCAGGGATACCTAGGACCAATGTCGGTATAAATATAAACATTAAAATTAAAATATTGTTTGACGGTTTTTGATAAAAGTTTATGTATGGGAGTAATAGTATAAAGGACAAAACCGATCTTCTGAAATAAAAAAAAAAGATAAAATAGAAATAAAAGCATAAGCCTGGCCATGTCCCAATAGAGGCCCTACAGAAGATTTTAAACTAAAAAATAGCTAAATACTGTATTGGTTGGCTATAGATAACTCCCACGCCTAGACTCCCTCCCAATTGTACCATTATAGATACCCCACCGCCTTTGACTTTATTATACTTTACATTGTATACTAACTGTACGCCCTTCTCCCTGTATTTCTGATCTTCCACCCCCCTTTTTTTTTTTTTTTTTTTTTTTTTCTTCTCTCTCTCTTATCCTTTCCCACCTCTTTTTTTTTTCTGTACTGTATAATGTTTGGTATTAGTTGTATTGTTTATGACAATTTATAGCGGGTTGCCGTGTGCCACAGATAGCCTGATTTATGCGTACTGAACTCAATAAAACTTGTCAGTTTAAAAAAAAAAAAATAGCTAAATAATTGGTATCAGAACATTTTCGGTGACCTTATATAAAATGAATCATATAAGGTAAAAACTATTTATAACATACAGATAAATATGTTTAGGCAGATCAGTATTTTCCTTGGGATTTTTATGAAGATCAGTTCAACAATTTAATTATGTTGTGAAGTAAAAACTCAAAAAAAAAAAGTCATACAGACCTATTTAGGGATTGAGTCCTGTCATTAAGGGAGTTATTTGCCAAGACTCATTTTTTTCTGATATTTTACCAGAAACAAACTCAACTTAACTCTAATCCACAATTTTGCCAATTTACTAATTATTAAACAAAAAAAGTTTACATTTGTATTATTGCCTCGAATTTTTTGTTTATGGGCTTAAAACCTCGAATTTATCGACTTTTTGAGTGAAAACTAGCGTCAAACACCCCGAAACACCTGAAATTGTGACGGCAAGAAACATCTTCAAATGGTTAAAAGGACCTCTACCGTTTACTTTTACATCGACAGGTTTTAGCTGGAGTATTTTTGTTTTTTTTGCTACTTTAGGGCATAATAAATCTCTAAAAATGAAAAAAAAAAGTTTTTTACCGAGAAATCGTAGTGCAACCTTTACTAAATAGAACCCTACGATTACTGCCATGGGTGGGGTACATGTGGGGTAACCTGCGAAAAGGCCGGTGTTTGCAGATTCATTGTGGATGTGGGTTTGGGAGTCACAGGACACAGTATAAGCTTATTTTACTGTTATATCATTTTTACATTCAGTACTTGGTAGTATTTGGACCACATTTAGCCAAAAAACAAGTCTGATATCTATTGGGCAGGTTTAACATTTTGTAAGGCGAGGACCACATTGACCAATTTTTAAAGATCAAAGTCGATGCCGTCCTTTCCTGTTTAATCTGCATAGAATATTATCTTTGACTCAAGAGATAAATGGTTGAATCTGCTTTATTTGGCCAAATCAGGCTTTGAGAACCTCGCCAAACCAGGTCCAGCCCTTCAGTAAGGATGATCTGTTCCTCCGAAGATACTGCTAATTGCTCCCCATCTTCTTTTCTCTTGAGCTTTTGCACAATTACCTGATCTTTGGGACGAGCCATCATATAAATCCAGATTTACTTTACATTGCAGTATAGAAATCTGTACATTCAGAATTAATAATCAGCCCTGTAACATCAGCGTCTATGACAGATTTAATTTTTTAAAAAGCTAATGATTTCACAGTTTTTGATGACTCTGCTAAACTTAGCTTCTCAAGAGCAGCCCATAGTTCTCAGAGCATGTGCACGTTACTGGCCTAACAGGAGTATAAGAATGTGAACTGATGTGGACAACAATTATGGCCTGGATCATTATCTGTTATAGGGCCACTGAACCTCTGACCTTGTACAGTAAATTCAGTATATATAAAATCCATTCATTCAACAGCATTTCTAGCTATATTTATTTTTAGATTGCAATTTTCCTTTAAAGAGAGCAGCCTCCATGCCCCCCCTTACATGTATTATTACCTATGAAATAGAAAATTCCTCAAATATTTAACATTTGTTGTATTAAAAAGAAATGTCAGTTGACAACACCTGCACTTCTAGCTCTTCTAAAAGTAGACAAACTGCATTTCAAAGTGTAGGGGACAAAGAACTCTCATGTAAAAAAATATATTTAAAAAAAAAAAGGAAAATTTAGCTTGGGATGCACTGAACCATTACATTTTAGATTAATCTGGATCCTTAATAAAGAATTTTGCTAAATATCGAATAATGCAGAACACTAATTTGTGTTTACATTTTGAGCAGAACTTGTACTAACACTAATATGAATGATAAAGGGGAACTATTGTGAAAATTAAAATGTAATATTAGCTTCATCATACTGAAATAAGAAATTTTCTAAAAATAATCAAATATTCTGCATTGTTTATGAAATAATCAGGTTTATCTTCACTATTCCTCTCTTAGCATCTGTTTCTTTTCATACTCTTCTTCAGGAGTTCGTTGTCAGAGATTCATTGACAGTTAGATCCAATATATCTTATAGGGGGGATCCTTTTGCCTAGAAGATGTATTAGAGCTTACTCTATTAAAATCACCAGACATCGTGTCTCTCTACATGCAGAATTTGTGCAAAAGGCCGTTATTTTTAGTTTTTGTTAGTACTGTAATCCGTTATTTGAGTGAATAAAATTCTGAATAAAAAAACCAGCGCTAAAAGCTTTGAGGGGAAAAAGGCAAAAGATGGTAATATATAGTGTAGTATTTTCCTTTTACGTATAAACACCCTTTGTGTCACAGATTTCTTTACGAGTTTCACTCCTTTATAGGTGGGTTCAATTCACCCTATATGCCTTCACCACTTTAAAACTTCACCTTTCGTGTTTATAAGTTTTATACTTACAAACGTTTAAAGTAGTTGTTTGCATTAAGGTATTACAGCTCTTCATTCGAAGTACCCTTCGCATCAATTCTACGGAAACAGGCTTAACATCGCAAACATGACGCCTTTTCTACTTACATTACTTGGCGGTCTCCCACTTGAGGATGCGGTCCGCCCGTTGCTATGTCTATATACCGCATCCTCAAGTGGGAGACCGCCAAGTAATGTAAGTAGAAAAGGCGTCATGTTTGCGAAAACAGGAAGTACGCAGAGAGCGTTGCCATGGTAGCAGGACAGAGTAAAAGGCGCATTTGCGCAAAGAAGAACTATAGCCTTGAGAAAGTCTTTTGAGACGAAACGCGTCGGCTTGTGGTGACGTCATCCGGAGGGGCCCAGTAGGACACGCTGTTTTATGCCGGCACTGTTTGAGATCTTTTTATACAGCGCAACATCTTTTAAAGACTGGGGAAAACCTGTGGATGAGTGACACGTTTATTTTAAAGAAAACCCAATGTGAGTGTAATTTTAACTTGTATCTATTTAAATTAAAAACGGTTTTATACGATGTTAAGCCTGTTTCCGTAGAATTGATGCGAAGGGTACTTCGAATGAAGAGCTGTAATACCTTAATGCAAACAACTACTTTAAACGTTTGTAAGTATAAAACTTATAAACACGAAAGGTGAAGTTTTAAAGTGGTGAAGGCATATAGGGTGAATTGAACCCACCTATAAAGGAGTGAAACTCGTAAAGAAATCTGTGACACAAAGGGTGTTTATACGTAAAAGGAAAATACTACACTATATATTACCATCTTTTGCCTTTTTCCCCTCAAAGCTTTTAGCGCTGGTTTTTTTATTCAGAATTTTATTGACTTTCCGAAGGAGAACGGATTTCGACCGGCAGAGGAGGGTGAACAGTGACACTTGGATACTTTTTTCCGTTATTTGAGTGAGCTCTAATTCATGACAAATTATTAATGACAAATATAGTTTTAATTGCAATTAATAGTAATGCAGATGGCATTGTAGGTTAAAACAGCAATCCAATGCCTTCTATTCCCTAAAACTGGTGGGCTATAAGTGGGCCATTGTGAAGGCTCATTAAGTTCTAAATATGAAAATTAAAAATTATTTGAGTTTAGATTGATGTTGTAAAACTTGTGGCATTTAAGACTTTTGCCTGCAGTGTTTCTCCGGCATGTCAGGAAGGGTTTTTTCCAGGAGATAATGCCATCTGAATCCAATGTTACTTTCTCCCTATTAGGTCTGAGAATAGCGACTGACATAATTCACTCCGTTGGGTTTTTGTTGTTTTTTAAATAGCTGAATAACCTGGATATAATCCAATTATTCCAATGTTGCCATTAGTTTAAATGCATCAGTAGATAGTAGCTAGATGTCCAATGGGAAGGCTTAAATGGAATTTTCATCTAAAAGTTAACATTCAGGGGGTTATTTATCAAAGATTGAGTTTGTGAATGTTTTTTCTGCCTTGAATAAACTCACAACTCAAATGTTTTCTGATTTATGAAACAACCCGAATGTAAAGAAACTCAAACTGAATGCAATTGGGGGGAAACAATCTAATATCTCGTATTTATCGAGTTATAGGCTAAAAAAAACCTTGAATATCTCAAATGTATTGAGTTTTTGAGCATACAGTAAAAAACCTGAAAATCATGAAAGCAAAAAACATCTTCAAATAGCTACCTCTGCCATTGACTTCTACATATCCGCAACAGGTCTTAGCTAGAGTATTTTCGGATTCCGACTTTTAGCAGCTTAATACATCTTTTTTTATCCAGTAAAATTCGAGTTTTTTGTTAAACTACCCTCGAAAAACTACATGTTTTTTGGGAAAACTCAACTCGACCTTTAATAAATAACCTCCTTAGTGTGTTGTAGGAAATGATATTCTATGACAATTCTCAGTTGGTCTCTAGATATTATTCTTTGTGATCTCTTGTTTGGAATTAACATGCCAATTGATGTTATATGGTTGCTAGGGTTCTATGTATTTACCATAGCAAAAAAATAGTAGTTGGAATGACTGGCTAGAAGATGGATGGCAAATGGCCTCCATCAAAATATTTGTAAAAAAAATAATTTTCATGGAAAAATAATAAAGATTTAGAATGAGTTTTAACTTTTAGATTTATAAAGGAATTTTTCAAAAATAATTGTTTATGGGTGGAGTTCCCCTGTGTATATTCCTTTTTTTAAATCTCACATAATGTATTACTATATTTTTGTATTGCTCATTAACACTATTACACTTCTAAAAACACAGCACATTCTTTTATCGTGCATAACAAAATACACCCCTTGTATCCCAACACCAAAACATACCTCTGGATCAGAAATAAACATTTTTTTTAAATAAATGTTAAAAACAGAGGACAATTTTTTCCATGGGTGAGTGCTTCCACTTTATTGCAATGGTAGTAAAATGCACATACAGTTTTAGAAAAGTGGTGCAGAATAAAGCTTAAAAATGGATAGTTGTTCCATTGCATTTGAAAGTCCTTTAAAAAAAAGAATCCATGCAATTACACGGTCTAAGCCACAAGCTTTCTACTTCTTAAAAGATGCAATCTAGTTTTAACTGCCCATGCCTTGAGGCACTTAGTGTTGGACTGGGTGAGATAACCTGCAAGAGAGAACTTCTAATAGCCCCCCATTACAACTGGATTTGTGCTCTGATTACAGCTCACGTTTTTTTAAGTGCTTCATATTAACCCTCTTGTTAGAACAGCTGATAAATCCGTTATCTGTTGTGTGAATTTCCAAGCCGTTCGTCATCACACAAGCCTGTAACAAAAACACTCCGCACAATCACCCTTTGCTGGAAAAAATATGGTTATCCGAATAGTTCAATACATTTTATATAAAATTTCACTTGGCAATGTTCTGCTTCCAGAAACTGGAAAAATCTACAAAAAAATTCGGACCTTTGACTGTTATGCCAAATCCTATTAGCTGTTAAGCCAAACCCTATTAAACCACCCTTCCCACCCTTATAATTATACTAAATTTGGACCATAATAATTAAAAAATATTATAAAGGACATCACAAATAAGTGTTTCTTGACTCTTCCTGTTTTGCTAGGTATGGGTGTATCATTGATCATACTGTCCCTGACAGACTGCAATTAGAACAGTAAAGAGGGGAGGAGGATTGGTTACTTTGTGTGTCCTCCAGATCTTATCTGGTTTGGCCACTCTGAGTGACTCTCTTGTCCTTACGTAGCTTTGGGTTTTAAACCCCATTGACCCCATTTGTGGTTGCTGAAGAACAGCATGAGGTAAGAGTCCAACATCCCTTCATTTCCTCTTCACATTATGTTCAGGTTCACAACTGGAACATGTCCTTGGGTTAGAGCTTTATATGGTTAAAAGGGTTTATATCAAAAAATATTTTATAAAAACAAAAAAAAAAGAACAAAAATAAATGCCTGGAAGGCTTTAAGACCAACTGAAATAATGGCACGTCTTTCAAATTCCATTGGTAAAAGATGGAGTTGTGGTTCAATGAATCTGATGAAGGTAGTTTCACACAATGCCCACCAGGTGTATCGTTGACACTGACTTTGGATCCTAGAGATGACAGCTTGGTGTAGCTTTCAGGTGTTTATTTAACTGGCATATTCCAGGTGTGAGATTCCATATCTCTGGCACAGCTCCAACTGATTCAGAATCAAGGATTTTGATGGCAACTGAACTTTTACAAAGTTTACATGAGGAATATTGGTGTGAGTCTGAACAGTCTATGGTCTATGCACTTGGCATATGAGCAATAGTCCCATGGCGTTGTATGTGGTAGGGCTGTGGGGACTTGCGTGTTTGGATACTCAGCTTGGATTCTTCTGCTGCATGGAAAGAAAGAAGAAGAAAAAACTGACGAATGCAACCAAAATATTACAAATGCGTTAAACATGCACAAACACAATTAGAATGTCAACTGTGTGCTTATGGTGGGCATATAAATGTTTTTCATTAACAACAGAGAAGATCTGTTTGTATTACAGCCAATCTGAACTAAATATATTAGGAACAGTTTTATGGTACAGGGGAATGTGCTTCTCAGCTAAACATACCCTTTATTTAGTATGGCCAAAAGTACACAATGAGAATGAAGCCTTGGACTTGGTGCAGACCAGAAAGTTCATTTGAAACAACAAATCAGATTCACATGCTTGAATTTGCATTCATAAATCTATTAACTTCTAATGTCCACTCACTCATACTATTACAGTACTGGGGAGCAATGGAATATATATAAATGCATGTAATAAGTAACGGTTAATGAATACCCATGGATGCAATGCTATCAGATTATTCTATGCAGTCAATCTCACTTGGGATATAGAAAACTTAACATCTTAATCAGAGCACTTGTTAACATTTATATAACAGTCAATTTTATTAATGTAAGTACACCAAGGCCATTGGACGCTAACTCATCTAACTTCTAAATATTGCTTCATGTCTATTGTATAGAAATTAAGGCGTATGATACAGATTTTAAATTGATTATTCTGCTCATGTACTTATGGAAAGGTTGTAATCCTTAACAGTGTATAATGAAATATTTTTTTCATTAACTGCACCGTCCTGTATTTGAGCATAGGTTTTTTTCTCCACATAAGGTTGCGGGTTGCTTACACTCACCTTCCCGTGCTGTGTGCATGCCTTTGAATGCTAATGATGCTGTGATGTCACAGTTGTGAGGAGATAGAGGGCTACCACCAGTGTGCTGCCATCCGTGCCCTGTCACGTAACCTGTGGGAGCTGCTGTGCTGTATGCCATGTAGGGGGAAACTGGCGCGGCTGTTGGGTATGGAGTCATGCCTGAAGCTGCCACAAAGCCGCTAACTGCTGGTAAACCACTGGCTGACTGAAAAGAGAACACAAACATAAAATATCTGAAGCCAATTCATTATTTGTACATGTACTTGACAGCTTTAAAACAACCCATAGTCAGATTCCATGGTAATAATTTAAGACAATTTAAATATAACCTATGCAGGAAAAACAGAGAATGCAATGAAGCCACAAAGGGCTTTTTAACCAATAATGTGTCCCCACTCTGTTTTTCTTGTTCTTTTACTAGCAATTTTTTCCAGAGTGTAAGTTACTCCCAACAGACTAATCCTCCTTGACACAACACAACATTCCTATGCTTAGGAAGTGGAAATGAAGCCTTGGCCGAAGGAGAGCTCACTACTGCTGCAGTCTTTCAGTTGTACCTGTAGCCACAACCAGTGGTACAAATAGCAGAAAACAACAGAAAGCAATTCACAAATGCCACTGCCATTTTTTTCATTATGTAAAAAAGTCTTTATGGGTTTATATCCCCTTTAAAAACACATTTATATGTACAGCTTGTGTTATCCTTTCAGCTTTGCCTACTGCTGTGCATGGATATCATAAGCCATTGAGTAGGTAATAGCGTTGAACACAAATAGCTGCAACAACATGGCAGTTTGAGCATGTTAAAATGATAACTGGTGATGTAAACTAAAACAGTCCGATCTGCATATATATATATATATATATATATATATATATATATATATATATATATATATTGCTTGCCTTGTGCACCAGTTCCAAGTTTTATATATATATATATATATATATATATATATATATATATATATATACACACAGTAATTTCATGTTTTTTGAACTAACACTCTTCCATTGAAAGTGGCAGTAGACGATCCAGTGCCTTTTCAAGTCAACGGCTTTAAGGGGATTTGAGTAATCCTTCTGTCTCTGAAGAAGCTTTTTACCAAGTTCACTTCCCAAATGGATTTAAATGGCCTTGATATTAGTGCTAATCTTTTCTTTATTTGATAAATAAATGAACAGCTAATTGAGTAGAAGCTTAAAGTGCCACCATGGGAAACCCACTAAACAAAAGCATTGTTTGTAAGGTGACCTTAATATGCCATACAAAGGATCCTAAAACCTGAGCCACAGGGATCATCTTCTTTTGTTTATTTAGCCATATACTAAGATAGAGGTAAACAGGAGCACATTAAGGGAGCATCAGAATCCACATTCAGTGGCAAGTGATTTTGCCTTTTAGACAAGGAAACTTCTGAGTTCTCTGGTTTCAGGAAGAGAACAGAACTGTTTGGGGGTGGATTCAAGGTTGTGTTACTTTATTTGAGCAACGAGGAAAGATGGTTCATGAAATGTTGTGTAAAGGCCAAACCCTTGGCTTGCACCTTCCTTCGTTTGCCATCTATCACTGACATTCCTTTTAGCTGCCTTTTCACTTTCTGTTTTCATTCTGCTCATTTTATTTTATTCACTGCTCGGGAATGTTTTTGTCTCAGAAAAAAAGTATAGTGGGAGCTTTTGTGCAGCCTTAAGAAACACATTGTTGAGGCAACCAGTGTTTTGCTTACCTGTAATTTGTGTGTTATGGTTTCCATGGCTTCAGTGAACATTATGATTGATCATAGCACATGTGCTGTTTATCAGCATGTTGGGCAAGAAGAAGGACTTCTGAGTTTTGATACTAACTGAATTTAGGGCTCTTACTCACTGGCGTTCTGACCTGCGCTCCCCTGCGTTCCGTTTTTTGGCGTTCAGCCGCAGGGGAGCGCAGGAATAGACGGATGTCATTATTTCAAATGGGGCTGTACTCACTCAGGCGCATGTAGGCGCCGAACGCAGGAAAAATGCAGCATGTTGCGTCTCAACCTGCGTTCGGCGCCTACACGCGCCTGAGTGAGTACAGCCCCATTTGAAATAATGACATCCGTCTATTCCTGCGATCCCCTGCGGCTGAACGCCAAAAAACGGAACGCAGGGGAGCGCAGGTCAGAACGCCAGTGAGTAAGAGCCCTTAAAGTGCTCCATAAAAACTAGAGATGCACTGAATTCTGGATTCGGTTTGGGATTTGGCCAAATCCAAGCTCTTTCCAGCAGGATTGGGATTCAGCTGAATCCAAGAGTCTCAGCAAACCAAAACCAAACAAAATCCAAACCCTTAAAATCATGTGACTTGTGGACAATAGTATTTTATCCTGCTGGTGCCCCATGTATATAACCAGCAATATTTTCTGTCTACTACAAGTCAGAAAATTAACACCTAAATTAGTAAGGGGTTCAGCTTCCAGCCAAGGAGTGCCCAAGCTCCAACACACTTTATCTCAATATTGAAAGCACAAATAAATAGGGATCATTCATATCTGTGGGCCGGTACATACAGATTCTGACACAGGTGAACATGGAGACGTGTCTCTGTAAGTCTGTTTATTTAGACCCACAAAGATCAGAGATATGCATGTTTCTTTACACACTCCAGGCAGAAGCAGTTTGTTTATGCAAGTGTGCATCCAAAGAGGGAAAAAATATTCAAGGTATTCAGCTTTTGCTACATTTTTTAGTAGTACCATCCCACAATTTCTATATAATCTCACAATTTCTATGTAATACAATATTTCCATGTCTCTAACATTTGCCTCTGCTGTACAGAAATAAGGCCTTTGCAAGCAAAACTGAGAAATGCAGATACTGCCCCACCATACTGACAGCACTGCAATGTTAAATTGGTTTGCACCATATGACTTTATTTTTTTATATGATTGGAATGTTCTGAGCTGGGCCTCAGAGTTTACAAACAGAGCCACTGATGAAAAGCCTTGAAATACTGGTGTGGGTAGGGGCATGCCTTCACTAGTCAGTCTTGGCAACATCAGCCCGTTGGCTTGATCCCTTCCCTCTCTTTCTCTCTAATACACACTAGGTACTTTTTCTCATTATATTTTTTTTTATTTGAATTTTTACGCAAATAGACAAAAAACTCTGCAGTGTCACTTAAAGGGAAAGATTTTTGGTCGGGGGTTTAACTTTTATTTCTTTAGCCCTTAGTCAACAGTGAAGTATGAGGACATAGCTTACTGTACACACAGAACATTCCTGCTCTACATATTTCCTTCTATGCATATATCAAGCTTTATCCCATGGTTAATCTCACGAGTGAAAAACACATATCCAACTTGTATGGTTAATTTACCACCCTGCTTAATGCAATACAAGCATATGTAACAAAAGATTCCACTGTGGTGCAAGCTCATTGCTTTTCCCTTGAATGGTATCAATTTATGTAAAAAATTAAAGGGCAATAAAAGGTGAAAGTTTAATGCAGGTCTAGTAACCCATAGCAACCATTATCATTTGCAAGTGATACAACAACAGAGGTATGATCTTGTAAGCACTGCATTATTCTGGAGCTCAAGTGATGGATCAAACCTTTTTTAGGTTACCCACCCCCTTCACTGGCCATGGAGTAATGGGACATGAGACACTTGAAACATTTGTTCCACTGTTCGAGCTCCAAATAAATGCATTGATTTCATGTTCCTGGATCTGCTTCCCTTTGGTGATGTCACTTTATTGGCCGCTGACAAAAGAGCCACTTAGAACGTTCTTGTATCTTGGAGGGTAATGCACAAATATTCCAGAAATAATTATAACGTTCAGCATAACTCAGCAGTTTAATGGAGGGTCAAGACGACCTTCCCTGAGCCTACAGAGGGGTATATTTATGAATGGAAGGCACTCCAAGGGATCTCTCCAATTCACACTATATGAAACTAAAAAAACTCTATTAAAACACAGGCATCAGCTCAGCCTGATGCATTTCATGCTATACTTAGCACTTAGTTATATGCTGTTTATGGAGTCTTAACTGGAGAATCCTAAATTAATTTGACTTTTTTGGGGGGATATTCTGGTGTGGCTAATTGTACATCAGTGCTCCATAAACACTAGTGATGCCTTGAATTCTGTATTTGGTTTGGGATTTGGCCAAATCTGAGCCCTTTCCAGCAGGATTGGGATTCGGCTGAATCCAAGAGTCTGGCTAAACCAAAACCAAACACAATTCAACCCCATAAAATCATGTGAAATTATGCCATATGATTTCTGAATTCTGGATTTGGTTTGTGATTTGGCCAAATCCAAGCCCTTTCCAGCAGGATTGGGGGAATATTCTGGTGTTGCTGATTGTACATGGGTATTACCTGGGCAGATTGGGGTGTTTTGAAAAATTTCCCATCTTTTTTCAATATGGAATGCTGGGAGTTATATTCTTGGATAATTTGCTTCTACTATTACCAAACATTGCTTTTTGGGGTCAGTATAAAGAAAAATCTGTTACAATATTCTGAGCAGGTTAAGAAATCCACGGATAATTAATTACCCCAACTGCTAGAATTTTGCACGAGACTCCATCTTTTGCAGAACTACAACTTCCAGCATGCTTATCCTAGAAAAGCTGCTAAGGCGATGCTGGGAGCTGTAGTCTTTTCTGAACATCTGGAATGTTGAAGCTTGTTTATCTCTGTCTTGTTCTCGGTATATGGAAATGTTAATTTAAGTATCTGCAGATGTAAAAACATACACATTCTCACACACACACAGAATAATATATGAGCTAAAGACTTTTCCTCGCTCCTAACACAAGTAATTCTGCCCCTCTATAGATACTGACATGGAGACTGATTGGCATCACCATAAATAACATCTAGTACACCCAGAAACAACAAAATGCTTATAAATATAAATAAGATAAATATTTATCAGACAAATCCATTATTTTTGTATATGGTAATGTTTTTAGGGAGCCAAGCCAGTATTACAGAAACAGTTTCCAATTCAAATGAGTAACACGCCAGAGTCTGCTGGCATGTACAGTACAGTTTATTTGGGATGAACAGCATCGCTATCAGGCTGATAAAATCAATTTGATCACTCTTACTGTATTTGCTTGGCAAAAAAAACATGTCGCTGCTGTTGTTTTTATAACGGTTGAATATTAGGTGCCTTTAAGAGGCCAATATTCTAATATATCCCCGTATGACTTGCCATCTGGTCAGCAGTGATTCAGCCATTTTTACTGAACCACCTGTTAGCTATCATGTATAAGCCTCATACCTGGCTGATTAAGGCCTTGAGGGCTTGGAGTTTGACAGTTTTCTTTTAGCAAAGGCACCATATTTTATGATCCAATTGCCTATACTTGTAGTTCAGTATATAGCGCCAACAAGTTACACAATGCTTTACATTAGAGCAGGGCTGGAATGTTTATTATAAAGAAAGTTACTACTAAATTTCCTACTAGTACACATAAGCAAATATACCAATGAAACATGTATGATGCTGTCCTGCTCTAAATGTGTATAGAGAGGGAGAGCGTTTGTGTGTAATTAACCTGGCAAATCCAAATAAATAACTAAATGTAAATATATAAATCAAGAGGGTGTGAATAACATATAGTCATATGATTTGACTGTACATACTAAGAAAATAGACAAAGTAAATGCTACGTATTGGCTTTATTTTCCCTGTATGAGAGCACTGAAAACTACCATTGATTGCACAAGACTTTTGGGTGCCTGTCCACTTCAGTAGTACTCTGTATCTCTTGATCATCTACAAGCCCACGATTCTATGTGTGTTTGTTTTTGTGGGATAAATCAGAAATGATCCCTTCAGAGCACACTTAGATCATTTATTCTAGAAGGGAAAAGTCCCTGGGGGGCATCTCTGTCACCTCTCAATTTCATATCTGCCATATGTAAATATATCATTTACTGGGAAGGGTATGTTACTTCTAACTCCCTACAGCAGCACAACCATAGGATTCCTGCGGTTTGAGGCTCGGGAATCAGTTAAAAAAAAATTGCATGCCATATTAATTGCATTAAATACATCCTGTCGTTTAAGTGAATGGACAAAAGAAAAAGAAACATTGCAGAGATAAGGATTTCACTAGCAAATTGAACTGAAAACATATGCCAAGATTGCCTTTCTAAAATGATTTTCTGTTTATATTCTTTTCTTGCAACACTATCCAACAAGCGCAGAGATTATTACTGATGTAATATAATGTTTCCTGTAACCAGGTCTGGAGTTTTGTTAGGGGCCTCCAGCCTAAGGGGCCCCTTAATCAATAAGTGAAAGTAATAAGCACATATTTTAAAGACGGCAGTATGCTGGCCAAAGTTTACGTTATCCAGCCAAATGGTGGGATGTTGTTCCCTCCACATGAATGGATACATGTCATTAATTTGAGTATTTGACCAGAAGTCTAAACAAGTGGAAAATAAATGAAATGGGAAGATGTTGTAGACACTCCCCTGGTCTACTGATCCAATACCTGTAATCCAATGTGATAGACCAAACCACTTACCAGTGGGCTTATATATGTAGTGATACTGTAGTTATAAAAGCAACCAAATTCTCTGATTACATGTTACATAATTGCAATGACTTGAAAATTGTTAGGTTTTTTTTTCTCAGATAATTCCACCTTCCCAGATGGTATGATACTACAAAGACTGCTATCCATGTTGGCACAAGATACTGGCAGGTTAACTTGCTGATTCTGCCCCGTCAGACCGAGTTTGCAGCCAGTGTATGGGCGGTCTCGGCTTATCCAATAGATATCTGGGTAAAATTTAGGCAGATATGTATTGGGGAGATTTAACAGCTCATTGATATAGTCATCTGCCAATGAGCTTGCAAAGCCATCCATTATTATCCTATCACTGGCACTGGAGCCAAATAATCTGGTCGAAGTGGACCACAATGGTGGTGGTCAAATCTGCCAAAGATTTTAATGTGTATGCCCAGGTTAACACTGCTCAACATCTAACCAATCAAGTCATTTCTTTGCTTCATGACATCCAAGTACTGGTCAAAAGCCACGCCAATTCAAAGTGGCCATCGGTTTTGTAATCCAACCGAAGTTTCCCTGAAGCTCGTTTGTTAAAAAAAATAGTAAATAATTTCGATCTATGACCCTATTAATACAGTGCGTTGCCAAGATCATTGAATCAGTCACACAATGAAAAAGAGGCTTATTTGTAAACAAATAATACATTAGAATTCTTAAAGCAACATTTGCTAAAGCTAATTAGAATCACACAAATAGTATTATTATTACATTTATATCGCACCAATTAGACAATTTACAAACAACATTATATATTAGGTAATGAGGGCCCTGCCCTCCTTTTATGGTGGAAATCAAAAACAAAATTGAGAGTAATTGCACAATATGTAAGACAAAATTAATTGGACCAGTCAATGAAAATATGCAAATGATTTGACTATGACTAATTAATGAATGGATCCACCTGTATATGAGTTTTGTGGACAGCATTGTGCACCCCTGTGATACTACTGAATTTCAACTAATTATGACCATCACGTGTATGATTATATCTAATAGTTCAGCCACAAGGTATAGTCAGACAATAAATACAAGAAATATACACAATAAAAAAAAACATATAAAGACACAGAGCTTAAGTGCTATGTGGTAAGAGACACAGTAGGATGGAGGTCCTGTCCTTTAGAGCTTACAGTCTAAATGGGTGGGTGGCTAACATACAGGCACAAATTGGAGAGGAAAAAGTGCACAAGGTAAAGGCATTATCCAATAGACACCAGGACTAGACTAATGCCCTTTAAGAGATTGAGAGAGCACTCCTTATGAAGGAATTCAGGGATGGAATTCCAGTGGGAAGAAGCAGCAAGATAGAAAGGTCTGAGACGAGAGGTGGCAGTGGATGTGGATGGTGTAACTTCTCTTGACACAGCTTTCTTCATTGTGGGCCCAGTAGGATGCCTATCTGAAGGTTGTTTTACATGGGCAATATACAGCTCTCCATCTAGTGTCTGCTAACTGAGAGGGATATTAAAGGTAATTTATGATCGCAAGTGCAGTGTGTAAATTTCGAACACAAATTGCAGCATAATTTCCGATATTCCTTCAAAATTGTGCTACAAGAAGAGGGTTGCATCTGATGCAATTGCAGCTGAAGCAAAAAAAAATCCAATGGCACTTTAAAAAGTTCAAAGTTGGTATTAAATCGTTTCAGGCACAGGATAACATAATTGTACAACTTTGAATGATTCTTTAGGTGCAAATAGGCTGCATCCATTAATTCAGCCTGCTGAGGGAACCCTGGCGCTACCTCCACCTTAAAGCTCCATGGCTCCCCTGCATCAACAGGAGAACTTGTGCTATTTGGAGCAAGAGGTGGGACGGACGCACCAGTACCGAGTGCAACTATACGGCAGTCTAAGGAGCATGTTTGGAAGCAAGTACCTTTTGGGCATGGACCCACGTGGTTTTTTTGAGATGGAAACCCGGTGTGGGTTTTAAAAAAGACAACCACCAAGTAAATACACTAACCTTGTGGGCCATTGACTAAGCTTTAAATCACTTAGCATATTTATGCAGTGGTCGGCTTTTCTTTAAAAAACGTTTCTGCGTGGTAAAATCGTATAAATCCTTTATGGATGGTGTCACCTGTGCCCATTTTTGCCTTAGTACAACTCTGTAGCAAGTAGTAAATGACCCCTGCAGGCCCGGACTGGCAATCTGTGAGTTCTGCATGGTTCCATAGAAAGTTACCATAGAGTGGGCTGGTTGGGGACTGTTTGGGCTGGTAGGGGGCTGTTTGGGCCTCTACGTACTTGGAATGGCAGGGCCTATTTTGGCTCCCAGTCCAGGCCTGGACCCCTGTTATATATTTTCATCAATGTCCCAGTGGTTCCCATGATACTTTTCTGGCTGGTAGATTCTTGGCACCTGCAATTGCCTCTTTATATGGCTTACAGGTAGGGTTGCCACCTAGCCGGTATTTTACCGGCCTGGCCGGTAAAAATTATGGTTGATCCCAATGTTATTAATGGGGAAAAAAATATATAGAAAGGCCGGTATTTTTTCCAAGAAATGGTGGCAACCCTACTTACAGGTGGTAATAAAACATCTTTCGTGAGACTCTTTCTTTACAGGATTACAATGAAAGTCACATAAATTAGCATAGCTATAAATAGAATAAAAAATTACAGAGGCCTCCTGAATGATACCAGAAAGATAAATAAGAAAGATATATTATCTACATATGTTAGCACACAGACTAAATGGCAGTAATTACAGACAAATGCCTAAACTGCTCTTAATGCCTTCACAGTATGATTAATTTCTATGACATTTAGACATATTATGAGCCTTACGGGAGCAGTTCATTATGTGCAAATGACCAAAATGTGGCAGACAAAACAAAATATAGATACAACAATAAAGAGACTGTCAAAAATATATGGATCTTTCTTTTCTTGGTTTACTATAAATATGCCACAATTGTAACTACTCAAGCTGAGGTGGTCTAAAACTGAAATAAATAAAACAGCACTACATAAATGAGTCTTACTGGCTGTTACCCACTCTGTTTAGCTGATTTATGGTAAAAATAAAGAGTTTTATTTGCTTTATTACGACACTTTCTGCCTCCTCTATCCATGGGGTGACATCAACATTCGGATTTGCCACCTCCTTGGTCTCTTGCTTCAAACCTGACTTGTGCTGACTTGACTCTCACGAGAACTAAACTGCAATAATGTCTGCAAGGCAGAGTTATGGTACAATAATATACAGTATGGTAGAGTAATGTACAGTATGTGATAGGGCTGGATCTAGGTGTCAGTAGGGTAGGCACCTGCCTAGTGTGTTACTCGGATACTTAATCATAGGGCTATGAAACGCGCAAGTCACTGAGGTTGTATCGTTGAATGCTACAATAAACTACTTTTATGTTTTGACAAACCTGAAGACTGGTTCCTGTGAGTGCCTACCCTTTTTTCTTTGTACAGTGGTCCGCTCCCTAAGCTGAGGGTTCAGGGTGGTGCACCTGGACCTCCCTTCACAACGGGTGAGTTCTACAAGTACCCAAAATTTGTTCTACTTTATATAATGACTTCTATCAAAAAATAGCATGTGGTTTATAATTGAAACATGACTGGTTTGTTTCTACCTGATCAGGATCCAAACGTTGCACCTTTTATACTATTACCCCCTAGGCTGATGGCACACAGGGTGTTCTCTTCTTGGCTGAATCATATTCACAAGAGCATTTTTGGGCCTGAAAAGCTCAGTATATGGAAGTAAATATCCCATGTGTCATAAGACATATTCCTTAATATAGAAAAGGCATGTAGTATACCATGGAACCCAATCATACCAAACAGGTCCATGTGCTGCTGTGCTGAATGCATCTACAGTAGTTGACAGTCAGGATGTAGATTTTATATATCTAGTTCTAGACGGGTTATGTGCCACCTCAATTTACATTTGATCCATCCATGCAAAATGGTAACCACAATTTAAATACAGCTTGCAATATAAGCCTGGAAAGATTTCAGTACAGCCACACCAAAAAAGCCTTTTTATGGTATCCCTTTTAAAGATTGCTGTTGGTAACCCTACCATGCAGTCCAATTGCCTGGTTGTTAGGTACAAGAGACTCTAGCAACCAGAGCACAGTATAAATGTTATCATCAACCATCACTGAAAAGTCACAAAAACATAAAAAAACTACAATGATTCGCAAGTTGTCTTAAAATACTATCTGCATCATACTAAAGGTAAAATTCTATTCACTGTATACAGCCATATGTCAGCTTACATTCTATCTCAGGATAATCCCCACAGAATGACAGGACTACAGTATTCTTTGTACAAGAAAGTTAAGTTGGAATGTGTAAACTGCATTTCATACACAGGCGCATTTCACATGGTCCCTCCCCAAACATGCTTCTCTAAAAAAAAATTTAACCATTCTTTGTCCTGTTGCTGCTTGCTTTCTGGCTTTCACAGCACATACCATATTCAATAATAGTTATCAATACATTGTGATCAGCAGTAACTAGACCTTTTTGGTGGTGGAGGGAGCCCAGTACAATCCAGCTCTGTTGTTGTATTACCACTATCCACCATCCCCAGACAGCCTCCATGTTTGAGCTGTAATTCCAAATTGTAATCAGACTATCTGATGTAAACCATTTGACAAATTATTATACATACTATAATATACTAATGCACATATTTTTTCTCCAGTGACTCTCAGGTCGTGGGTGACAAGGGCCCTATCTACTGAACTTTTTAGCTGGAACTGAATATTATTGTTTCATGAAGCTTTAACTCCAAACAATAGGTCAGGCTAGGAGCTGAAGCCATCACATGCCTACAACCAAATATTAATGTGTGCAAAATGAGTATTAAATCTGCATAAATGTAATTTTCAGCCCATGATTCAATTGGTTAATTAACCCTCGATATTCGACTGTCAAAAAGTCGAAGGATTTACCGAATTTCCTTTCCGTTCGTACGATCGAAGGAAAAATCGTTCGATTCGAAGGATTTTAATCCATCGATCGAACGATTTTCCTTCGATCAAAAAAAAGCTAGGAAAGCCTATGGGGACCTTCCCCATAGGCTAACATTGATGCTCGGTAGGTTTTAGGTGGCGAAGTAGGTGGTCAAAGTTTTTTTTTTTAAAGAGACAGTATTTCTACTATCGAATGGTCGAATAGTCGAAGATTTTTAGTTCGAATTGTTCGATTCAAAGTCGTAGCCGAAGGTTGAAGTAGCCAGTTCGATGGTCGAAGTAGCCAAAAAATACTTCGAAATTCGAAGTATTTATTATTCTATTCCTTCACTCAAGCTAAGTAAATGTGCCCCCCAGAGTGACCGCTGTAGCCGATTAAAACGAATCACAGGGTTTTTGAAATCCCCTATTTTGTGATATGGTGTGTTGAAACTCAGGTGCAGCACCGAGCTCTAACATTCCAAAGAATCTATAAACCCCAGGATTAATAAAGCATATCTTTTTAGGGCAACATATGGAAGATAATTCTGCACAGTCAGAAGTAGACCGTATTCTACAAAGACTTTAAAATAAGATTATTTATATTTATAAAATGTCAGGGGACTAACAATAGAAACAGCAGACTGAAAGGCTCCTGCTGTATACAAGTTTCAGACTAATAGGCAACTTCTATAAATGTATGGGGAACAGATGATCTCCCTTACAGCTTTGGGAATGGGTGGGCCACATTTGTTGGAGATCCACTATGCCACTGACAGCTGCTATACTTCTTCCTAATAACTTTATAGACTATACTAAAACTGTAGGATGCTTGGCATTAAATGATACTCACCAATGAATATCAAGCAACTCATTTATGTTTTCAGTATGTCAGAATCATGCCTTTGCTTCTCACTGCTTATAATGTATTTTAATGTTCTGCCTGCTGTAAAAATATATTCAGCTTTACTGAATCGTGAGCCAATGTTTTACATAATGACTTATGCTGACAAGTATTTACATAAAGCCTGCGTATTTTCATTTCTGTCTTTCTATATAGAACAAGGAATATTGTCTTTGCTTGCCTCCTACCCAGAGCTGCTCTTGAATATTTACTGAAAATATGGAGGCCAAGCATATGCAATGGTGAGTTAAATACAACATGCACAATGAGAAATAACTTGGTATAGATGCCTATATATAAACTAGCATGCTACAAGGTGCAATTGGCTTTGTTTATAGTATTTAAAACAGTCATTTATCTACCTGCATGTCCATATGTACACAACAAAAACGGCTTATTTTAGCATATTGTCCATTTATTTTATTGGTTGTTCAGAGACCACAGATCTGGTAACCAGCTTATATATAAAGTGACTGGGACACAGGGGGTCATTTATACTATAGTCCCAGAATTAACCATCCAGCCAGATCTAAATATAAAGACAATAGGCAATTTTATAATATACTTCAGGTATAAGACCTTAGAAACCTGTGTTATCCAGAAAGCTCTGTATTACAGGAAGGCCGTCTTCCACACATCCAATTTTAAGAAAATATATATATTTTTTTATATTTGTAATGTAATATAAAGACAGTACCTTGTACTTGATGGTGAATTTATGTTGATACTTTTAATCTGATATATAACTACTGTAAGGGGCAGATTTATCAAGGGTCGAATTTCGAAGGTAAAAATACTTTGAAATTCGACCATCGAATTTGAATACTTCGACTTCAAATATCGAAGTCGAAGGTTTTTTATTACTGAATTTGACCGTTTTGCGGTCGAAGTAAAATCGGATTTCAGCGATCGATCGAACGATTTTTCTTCGACTTCAAAAAACGTAGAAAACTGCTCTAGAAGGTCCCCATAGGCTAACATAGCACTTCGGCAGGTTTAATTTGGTTTAAGGTTTAAGTATTGAAGTCGAAGTTTTTTTAAAGATACAGTACTTAGATTATCGAATGGTCGAATATTCGAACTACTTTACTTTGAATCGAATTCGAAGTCAAAGTCGTGGTATCCTATTCGATGGTTGAACTATCCAAAAAAATACTTTGAATTTTGAATTTTTTTACTTCGAAAATTCCCTTGAATTCACTTTGACCCTTGATAAATCTGCCCCTTAGTTTTCAGATTGGCTGGTATGCTTGTGTGTATATATATGCACTGGGAGTTATTTGGAAGGGAACTTGATAGACTTCTTTTTTCAACCCAAATGAACTATGTAACAACTGAGTAAGAATGAAATATCCATTAATGTGTCTATAGCTATCTATGAATTGTAATGTGTCCTTAAAATTCAAAAATATTGACTAATTACCCCCAAATTGAAAAAGTTATTGGACCATATTTCCTATGTATTTTTAGCTCTGAAAATTAAAATCACAGTCTCCTGCAATGCACTGCGGGTAGGACAGAGCACTGTGGGTAATAAAAAATTATAAGCGAAAAAAAATAAGCTTTACGTAAGCAGTTTTAATAATGGGTTGTAGTCATTGACACATGTAATGTGTATTAAAGTGAATGTGAGCAATGACATATTGATCCCTTTTTCTGTATGAGAGGTTTGACCTAACACACTTAGGGGCCGATTCACTAACTTCGAGTGAAGGATTCGAAGTAAAAAAAACTTTGAATTTGTTTTTTGGGCTACTTCGACCATCGAATGGGCTACTTCGACCTTCGACTACGACTTCGACTTTGACTAAAAATCGCTCTACTATTCGACTATTCAATAGTCGAAGTACTGTTTCTTTAAGAAAAATCTTCAACCCCCCTAGTTCGCCATCTAAAAGCTACCGAAGTCAATGTTATGGGGAAGGTCCCCATAGGCTTTCCTAAATTTTTTTGGTCGAAGGATAATCCTTCGATCGTTGGATTTAAATCCTTCGAATCGTTCGATTCGAAGGATTTAATCGTTCGATCGAAGGATTATTCCTTTGATCGTTCGATCAAACTATTTGCGCTAAAATCCTTCGACTTCGATATTCGAAGTCGAAGGATTTTAATTCCCAGTTGAATATCGAGGGTTAATTAACCCTCGATATTCGACCCTTGGTGAATCAGCCCCTTATTGTACTTAAATTCACCTAAAAGACAGGTTTTAAAGTCTATTGGAAAGAATATTGGAGGCAATTTCCTTCCTTTGAGTTATGAACACCAAAAAGCTGCTGAATTGTGGGTTACTGTCTTTATTTATATTTGTTCCATACGTTTTCTAACAGACAAGGCTTTATATGCCAGTTTATATTCTTTTACAGATGGCTGACGGCATTTAGAGAAATGACAATTGTTTATTAATGTTTATCACACAAACTCCAGCTTGTGCTCTTATGTTTTATAGAGATAAAAATTGCCTTCCCGGGGGCTTATACTCTATGAATGTAGCAGATTGATTGTTACTGTGCTTCGGTAAGCCCTACTTTAAATGTATATATATTATACATTCATGCACCCGCTAAACATGAATAACTGTAATATGGACTTGCCTAAAACACAGTACCTCAGGCTATAGTAAGGCTGTTGGAAGTGAGTTATCAATGTACAGTGAAAAATGACTCCCCTTCCCACAATACTTTTCAATGCAAAGGAATTTGTGTGCAATATATAATGACAAATATATCATATTTAAAGAGAAAAAGAAAGAGCACAAAAAAAAATTGCATGACTCCAAACATGATTTACAGGTACAAGTGATTAATGATTTCTACTAAATGTGCTAAAAGATTTCTATCTCACAGTAGACTTTCTAATGAAAGGTGGACGTACAGTGCAGTGAACCTGATAATACAGGGTATTGTTCAAAAGCTTACAGTCTACTTAGAAATGCAGAACTTGTGTTTCTACAAACACTTGCTTATGGGAAGAAAAAAAAAAAATAGAGACTGCAGATCGTAATGAAAAGCCCCACGCAGGAGGCTGCCGTTATAAAGCGGTGTCATAGATCAGCTTAGATCTTAAATATAATTCATTTTTATTGATACTGCACCAACATATTCTGCAGGGCTTTACATTGATTATACATTATCATGTACCCTAAGGAAACCCACCATAGCAAGGGGGCAACTAACTGCTGCACCACTGTATTGTCCTTAGCTAATCATCTTTTCACTTTTGTAGTTCTAGTGTGCAAACTATAACTTTTCTTCCATAGAATGGTGCAGGGAACAAGATGATATCCCCTGAGATTTGGGGAGAGGGGATTCCATCATCAGACTAGAAAGGGTTTTTTCACTAGTGTTCTGGTGTGCAAACTGTTACTTAAATTATGGAATTCCCTACCAAGTACACTGATAATTAGTGATTGATTAGCATGTTTTACAATGGGTTTAATGCTGTTCTAGTAGAAAATAGCACATATGAATATTATATTTATTATTATATCTAATTTGTTAGTTGTTTCACAGTTAGTCCAGACAGCAGTCTCATTGCCATATTGATTCAGAAAAAGATGACCTGCTAGGCAGATAGGGATTTTGCACAAAATTTCATTAGAGCAAAAGTTTGCAAAGACCATTGCAAATATAAGTGACCTTTTTGGCTGAGTACAGTCCGCAGCGACTTCCTCGCAAAGTTTGCAAACAAAATGCCTTTTGCGAACATTCTCAGTGTATGTAATAAAATTGCGCAATCTCAAAGCATATTTTGCGACAAACTATTTAACTAAACTCCAGAGCATGTGTTAACGCTAACCTTTGCTTATCATTGTATATGCGCCAGAAAATGATTTTAAACATTCGCAAAAACACCATTTTAAACATTGCTTATGATTTTTAATTACATTCCCCCTTAAGTTTGTTTCTTATATTCCTGTGTACTAATATTGTATGAAAGCTGGCTATTTTGATATAAATTAAATCAGGGGTGTTATTTCTGCTCCTAACCACCCAACTCAAACATGTGCATGCTTGTTAATCTATGTGTGGGCAGAGGGGGAAAAGCATGATGTTTGTATTAGTACACCACTGTATGCAATGTTCTTTCTATTTAAATACTATGGCTATATGGCCAAAAAACATTCCTTCTCTGTTTAAAGGTATAGGACCTGTTATCCAGAATGCTCGGGACCTGAGGTTTTCTGGATAAGGTATCCCTCTGTAATTTGGATCTCCATACCCTAATGTCTACAAACAGTCATTTAAACATTAAATAAACACTATAGAATTGTTTTACATCCAATAAGGATTAATTATATCTTAGTTTGGATCAAGTACAGGGTAACATTTCCCTACTACAGAGAAAAAGGAAATCATTTTTAAAAATTTGAATTATTTGGTTATAATGAAGTCCATGGGAGACCACATTTACGTAATTCTGAGCTTTCTGGATAATGGGTTTCCGTATAACGGATACTATACCTGTCAGGTCCGGACTGAGAATTAAAATAGGCCCTGGCATTTCAGGTACACAGAGGCCCAAACAGCCCCCACCAGCCCACTAAATACTGACTTTCTATGGGACCTTACAGCAGCCCCTCTGGCATTTGCCAAAACCCACAGATTGCCAGTCCGGGCCTGATACCTGTAGTGACATTTATGCAGAATTCAGTGGCAGCAACATGATCTGTGTTTGACTAAAGGGGTTTCCGTTGAAACTGCAGCTTTGCTCATCCCGTCTAATCAATATGGCACATATTTATAAGGGGGGAAAAGGAAAGGCAATAACGCGTGCTCTTACATTTTACTGTCTGGGTAAAAACAATTGGATGATACCCTTCCTGGTAGGATATACTTCCATTTTTAGGAGATAAGCAGCAAATGAAAATCTAATGTGAGTGGATTGTGGGAAATAAAAAGAAGCAAAAAGAGATTAGAAATAAAATAACGGAAATAGGGCAAGGATAAGAAAAATGATGGAGGGTGTTAAATCATATAATTTGCCTAAATCAGATATTGTCAGACTTTTTAGGTCCAAGGCTCTTTGCGCTCCTGAGGCCCAATACCTGATACCTGAAAAACTATAGTAACTATAGCGGGAGCAGACCCAATGGCTGAGTTGAGATATATACTATACTGGGTGGCTTGGTTTGCAACTGAAAAGAAACATGCCCAAATTTCCTTTTGTGCAACCTTCTAGAAACAGCATTTAATACACTGTATGTGTGTAGCGTAATGGATTGCTCGAGCAATTACCGAACGAAGTATCATTGTTCTGGTTTAATCGAAGGTGAATTCATTTACTTTATGTGCATGCAGATAAACATTTCTGAGCACAATAAAATACTGCAGGCTTCAGACACAGGCTTCCTGGTGGGTCCCCAAGTATGGAGTGCTGAGCAATGTTTATATGCATGCGCATAACGTAAATGAATTAATCTTCAATTAAAACAGGGTAATGGTGCTTCATGCAGTAATTGCTTGGACAATCCATTACGATGCACATACATCACACGCCATATCTAGAAAGCTTCACAAAAGAATCTGGGTTAACACATATCAAAAGGTACATGAAATACAATATGTGGCAATTTTGGGTCATCAGGTGCCACATGCGAAGTATAGATAGAGCTTTTGCATTTTATAAGTGAAGGAAGCGTTGCTAAATCAATCATACCACCCTAGTTCCAAAAATATTTAGGGCACCAAACAACCCCCACATATCACCCTAAATGGCCTGCACGCTAAAACCCATATCAACTGATTTGTAGAGGACGCATGATACCCAAGCACTATAATGGGAAACAGCTGCCAGGCATTTTCATTTTGTTCTTTTCTGAGAAGATTATGGCCTCATGTTCCATGGCCCTAATATAATAGAATTACTTGTATTATCCTAGGCTTCCCTCCTATGGAATTTATTCAGTAGATGCATGTGGGAAAACCTCAGCCCACCTCTGAATTGTGCTGCTAATCAATGGATATAAGAAGCCCAAGGCTTTGCTCACACTTAACATTTCAGTTCCTTTGTGGCTGCACCTTCTGTCTATACTGCTGGTTGGATCCTATGAGGTCATGAACATATAAACCCATTCTGCCAGCTGTAGGGGGGTATGTGTTGGAGCAAGGGCTTGTAATTTGTTTTCTTTCTGAGGGAAAAGGAGGCCAGGCTATAATCCAATTCAATATGATCTGGCATCCCTTAATGTTGGGTTAAAATTGGCCAACTTTGACCGTCTTCTAGACGAATATGGCAGTTTATTGTACCTTCTATGGGGTCAAAGAGACTGATTGTCATACAATATCTGGCAAAGGAAATGAGTCTAGGGTCCATTCTAACGTCCTAATGTCTAAGAGAGGACCACACTGGACTGTTGATGAAGTCCTTCCCCTGGCATAGACCTCCATAATGATCTGATCACTGACCTGGGAGCCAAACAATTGGATCAGCTTCTGTATGCCCAACTGTCATCGTCTAAATTTATTATGGATATGATTTTGTCCTACAAACTATAAGCTGTTGGATGTGAATTACCGTACAGGTATGGGACCTGTTATCCAGAATGCTCTAGGCCTGGGGGGGTTTCCAGATAAAGGATCTTTCTGTAATTTGGATCTAAGACTACTATAAAATCATGTAAGCATTAAATAAACCCAATAGGCTGGTTTTTGCTTCCAATAAGGATTAATTATATCTTAGTTTGGATAAAGTACAAGGTACTGTTTTATTATCACAGAGAAAAAGAAAATAATTTTAAAAAATGTGGATTATTTGAATAAAATGAAGTCTACGGGAGATGCCTGTTCCGTAATTCAGAGCTTTCTGGATAACAATTTTGTATTTGTCTACAATCAGAGAAATGTTTTGTATCCTATCCAGCATCTTGTGCTTGTTTTTTTTGTTTTTTGGCTATACGTCAACAAAAGGATTTGTAAGCAAATTAGGCTAAAATGTAAGACAAAAAGCCTAAGCAATTCCTTAGCAATTATATCCTGTAAGTGTAAGGAGGAAGTCGGGAGAATCCATAAGGACTTGGAGGACATGATCGCTAGCAGTTTACTAATGAATAATTAAGCACAACGTTTCAAAGCAAGTAATAGAAGCAGAAAACATAGGATTCCACAGCAAAATCTTTTTAGGGGCCCCAAATCCATGGGAAGAAGACCTGCTTCATAAATATACAGTGTAATTACACAGGGTCTGCGGCCTCTGTTGTTAGACGCCTGGCAAGCCGAGAGCGTGTGTATTGCCAGCACTTACACAAACACATCTGGCCCTTTTTCTCATTAATAGCGCATTCGATCGAATTCTATTCGAAGTTTTTCCAAAGAAAAACCTTGGATTTTTCAAAATCCACCAATTGACTCCAAATAGGTTCTAGAAGGTGCCCCATAGGCTAAATCAGCAATTCGGCGGGTTTTAGATGGCGAATGGTCGAAGTCAAGTTTTTAAAGAGACAGTACATAATAAATTGCAAAATTCACATTTTTAAATTTTTTTCAAATTCAAATCGATTTTGGACTATTCCCTAGTCAAAGTACGCAAAAATTTGCTCGAAATTCAAATTTTTTAAATTCGAATTTTCACTTCGACCTTTGATAAATGTGCCCCTCCCTGACTATATTATTATGCCCCCCATCACCCCAGCCTTTTTCTTTCTTGATATTTAGCCTAAAACATCTTTTACCAAAATGTTTATTTTCACATGCAAAAAAAAAAAACAAGGGTGCCCTAATAATAATGTAACTAAAGGTCAAAATTTGCTACCAGCCCCCCCCCCCCCAAGTTCCACCACTGTGCTCTAATGCACATAAATATAAAAGTATTTATAAAATGTGGTAACATCTATTATCTCAGCACAGTATTTACCGTATTTACCCTAACAAATAACGGTTTATATTCTCTAAAGATTGCTATTTCCAAACCTAGAAGCAGTCATTTCTATTGTTCCTTATATAGGGACAAATGGGCAATTTTTTCCAGCACTAAAAATAACACCTATTATCATGCTACTTTGGACCTGGCATTATTTTCTGGTTTTCCTATCATATATATTTAAGCTTAGTGAAAAAAGTATTCATATTACTTATGGGGGGCAGGATCGCTGGGATTTATCACTCCAGAGATAATAACCCAGACTTTAATAAAGCTTAATATTTCTTCAATTTCAAGGTGTAATTTTAACTTTTCTTAAAAATATTCTCTAGGAAAACTGCAGATTTTTTTTTTATTAGCCCTTATTTCAAATGTTACAATTCCATTTTATATACTTTACCTGCATGAAATTCGAAATGACAATTACCAACAAAACTGGGACTAACTTAAATTTGAAAGTTGTTATACTACTGCTTAGTGAATCTGGGCCACTCACAGACAGGGATTCTCGCAGCTGTTTAGTGAATGTGGAGCACAAAGCCTTGTGATGCCTGTATGAACAGTATCTTTTAGCCTTCACTTGACAAATGAAGTATGTAGTCATGTAGCAGCCCAAGTTATCTGCAGGCTGGAAGTCTATAACATGGGGTGATGATTGGCAGATGGGGTTGGTGTGAGTGCGATCAGTGGATCTTCTTGTTTAGCTCCAATTTATGGAATTTTGCGCTATTGTTGCACATTTCCCAACCCTCTATAGAAGAGTGCGGCGACAGTAATCATGCAGCAGTAGCAACATTGTTAATTACCCAGTTTCCCTCCAAACACAATGGAAGTTTAAGGTTTGTGTAGGCGATTTGTGGGGAGACAAGAAATCCTCAGCACTTGAGTCGTCCTTTTATTACCCCATTACTTCTAGTAGAGACTGTCTGTCACCTGTCCCATAAACAGAAAAACATCGGGTGCCAGGTCAGCAGAAGAACAGCGAACATTTTCTTTGCTTCTGATCAATTGTACGCGCTGGAGGAGGCGACAAGACGCGCATATTGCGAGGGATGTAGCAGCGATCGCGCGTCACATAACAGAAAAGGTGTTTGTGTAATAAAGCAAACGTGGAGCAATTATCCGGCCGGAATAACAGGCGATATATAACAAAATATAATATCTAAATTCTGTAGAATATATATTCTCCAACGACAGATACGGATAAGTATCTTACATTAGGAATGCTTTAGTTCTAAACGAATAACTGAATAACTGGGCTTTATGATTCCCCACCCGCTGTGATACTTAGTGGTCACACACAGCTGTTCCACAGAGCCATGGATTTATATGCCATCATTCTAGGCAACAATATATATGACTTATACTATATAAGCCTTAGAATATATATATGACTTATGCTATATAAGCCTTATACTATAGAAGCCTTATACTATAGAAGCCTTAGAATATATATGGCTTATACTATATAAGCCTAAGAATATATATATATGCCTTATAATATATAAGCCTTATACTATATATGCCTTATACTATATAAGCCTTAGAATATATATATATGCCTTATACTATATAAGCCTTAGAATATATATGCCTTATGCTATATAACCCTTATACTATATAATCCTTAGAATATATATGTCATACTATATAAGCATTAGAATATATATGCCTTATACTATGTAAGCCTTATGCTATATAAGCCTTATACTATATGTGCCTTATACTATATAAGCCTTAGAATATACAGTATATGCCTTGTAATATATAAGCCTTATAATATATGTGCCTTATAAACAGCACCCACTGTAAAAGTGCACACTTACACACACACACACTTATTGCCCAAGGCACTGCTAACAGTTCAAGTTAAAGGGACAGTGCGCCTGAAAATTCACTTTTATACGCCTAAGCCAAAAATAACTTAGTATGTTGCCCTTTACTCAGCTTCTGTGTGTAGCTTACATGAAAAACGTTTGCATATACTGGGTGAAATGTTATGATGAAAACAGAATATATCACGATCTGTGATTAAACTTAAAAATTATGCTACAACCAAAACGGGTATCTTGCCTATATATATATATATTTTAGATGAAGCCTGACATGTAGAAGCTGGGTTATCAATATTTCTGGCACTGGGAGGAATTTATAGGTAAATATAAGGAACATGCTGAGATGAATAAGAACGTTTCGGTGATCATTCTTATTATAGTGCTATGGATGGATCACGTTACAACAAAAAACAAACTGTATGGCTGTGTACCTCCTATCAACTAGCCCCATTCCTGACAGACAGCAGTTCTGCAAGAATACAGAATGGTAGCACCTTAAAGGGAGAAGCCCAGGGTACAGGCCACAATTCCCTAATATACAGATATAAAGGCATGAGAGCCACCGATTCTATTATAACTGCTCCATAACATATTCTTTTCCTTTTCCATATGCAGAAAAATGAGCCCAAATATGGATGATCCCAGGCCACACAGCCCCAGAGCAGCAGAGGGCACCTTACCTGGCTGTACTTCACCTCCTGATCCAGTGAGTTCTTCTCTAAACCGTTGAGGACATGCTGGGCCGACTGAAACGTGTTCCTACTCAGGCTGTTCCACTCCTCCACTTTGGGACTGTGGTAGGGCGAAGTGTCAGTCACTGGGATGGGGACATGGCAAGGGTTACTGGCAGGGACCAACCAATATGCACAACAACACAGACACAGTAAAGAACGACATCGATTTCTTTGTAATGTCTCTGTTTCACTATATACAGGAAACTATCATCATCTATCTTTATTCACAATGCTACTATAACATAAAGGGGGTCTTACTATAAACACTTATGAGTTGCAAAAAGAAAAGGTAGGATTTTAGGCCTATATCTATCTATACAGCTGCATAATACAGACCCACACCTGGACTTCATAATGCAGGGAAAAATAGCAAAGTGCTTACTTGCAACGTTTCGGTCCCTGTATGGGACTTTTCTCAACCTACATAATATACTCATATCTACATTGTATGATAACTAACTAAATAATGATATACAGATATATATTTCTACACTGTAATATATCTATCCACAGTATTTCGTTAGCTGGCTAGATAAATACGGATAAATGTATCACCATGACTATCTTTCCATAATCTATCATTATATAAAGGATAGAAAAATGAATAATTAATTCTCGCACTCCTCCTTATCTGTGTGTGTACAGTCTAGTGTACAGTAAATATATATATAAAATGAATAATTAATTATTGCACTCCTCCCTATCTGTGTGTGTGTGTACAGTCTAGTGTACCGTAAATATATATATATATATATATATATATATATATATATATATCTATATATATATATATATATATATATATATATATACATAATGAATAATTAATTCTTGCACTCCTCCTTATCTGTGTGTACAGTCTAGTGTACAGTAAATATATATATATATATATATATATTATATATATACATAATGAATAATTAATTATTGCACTCCTCCTTATCTGTGTGTGTGTACAGTCTAGTGTACAGTATATATATATATATATATATATATATATATATATATATATAAAATGAATAATTAATTCTTGCACTCCTCCCTATCTGTGTGTGTGTATAGTCTAGTGTACAGTAAATATATATATAAAATGAATAATAAATTCTTGCACTCCTCCCTATCTGTGTGTGTGTGTGTGTGTGTACAGTCTAGTGTACAGTAAATATATATAGTGTGTACTAGTTTTAAATTAAAAGATTAAAAGGAGGTAGCATTTTGCAGGCTGAATTAATTCTTGTTGTTGGCATAACATAACATAGCAGTCAGCCCTATCCATTCACAGACTGGCAGTGCCACACAAGTACCCAGCAGACATGGCATAACCACAGAGCACAAGCCTACAGAGCACTGCTGGGATACTGGAAATAGGGGTGGGATCCCTGGCACCCCAGGGCCATGTCTTTCCTATCCCTCATATACCAAACCTATAATTACAGGCTTTGAAATCAGGTTATTGAAATATTGCGGTTGACGCTACACTTAGGCCGAGTGTATATTTTGGCTTTCTGCGTATTAGTCCAGATAGCACCTAGCCAAGGTGTGAACTTCACCAGGGGCCACAGGCAGGCGGTTCCTACAAGTTATTGAAGGTGTTTGAGATTTGGGATCAGGAATTGTGAAGATATCACTTGTCAATTAGAATGAGCCCCCCCCCCATAAATCCCCTAGCGATTAATCGCTCTCTCTGACACCAGATTAGGAGATTATTATATTATTATTATACTGCATCTCAATAATAAAATAGCAAATCGTATATTTATCAACCTGATAGCGGGGAATAGATGTACAGAAATGGACCAAGGCAGGGGGACTGAAATCTGCGCTTTCTATGGGGAAAAAAACGACTGCCTGTGTTTAAAGAAAAGATTACAATTCTGGAAAATACTTAGCATTCCAAGATTTGTCAGAAATGTTTATTTTGCTAAGAGGGGGAAATAGTGGCGATTCTCACAGTGCTGGAATAGAAGGGGGATAGATGCTGATAATATTATCCATCGCTTCTTCACAAGGTAATTTTATTCCTCTGGGTCATCTACACTAGGTAGGAATTTATTCTCCGGATAAAGGGTTGAACATGATTGTCTGGTAGCTTTTTCAACCAACTGTGTGTGTTACAATGTACTACAAGCAGTGTCATCTGCTGTGTTACAATGTACTACTAATAATAATTGAAAATATCGTGAAAATTGATTCAATTTATGGACTCTTCAACCTAAACTACTATGTAGTAATAATAATAATAATCAACATATTAATTATATTAATAATAATAATAATAATAATAATACAAGGTTACATTACAGTAGCTGAGTAAAAAACGATTATTGTTATTATTATTTTTCAGGGGACCAGACAAATATGATGTAAAATCCAGGAAAATGTAAAATCAGGGAAAATGTATTATGCATAACATATAGGTGGGACCACAAAACAACAATGTAAAATGAAGGGAAACTTAAAATCAGGGGATGTAAAAAAAAGGAGGTTCTATTGTAGTATTAAATTTTTGTTTTGCATTTTGCAATTACTTTTTTTGCTGTTGTTTATTTCTCCTTTCTCTGTTCGAGCTGGGAACTTGGTAGGAAATATTTGAAGGGTTAAACGTCATTAACTTTTTTTTTTTAAACCACAACTGCTATGTAATAATTAATATGAATAATAATAATAATATATTCTACAAGGACTGAATACATAATTACCAAATAACCTAAGCATTATTATTATTATTTGTATAATTACCCCATGGTATTTGGATTTCAGGATAGTTGTTGGGGGGAGGATAGAAAAATGTCCAAGATAGAATATATTTCTGGACATAATTAAATTTCAGAGAATGACTGTGGAGCTACAGTACACAATTAGATGTATTTTTCCCCTAGCCCATATTATTTGTTATTTACCCCAACCCCCTCATTATTTAATGGCCCATTTGCACTTTCTCCCCTGGAATGAATGACTCTGCCAGTGGCACAGGTGGCTTCCTCGGATCAATTAGGCAGGGGACAGGGGAGAGAGGGTTGAGACGCAGGCTGCAGTGCGACAGGAGCAGACATTGTTGCACAGAGAGCCAGGGAGCAGAGGAACCGTTCCAGACAGTTCCCTTGGAGGCTTGAACGCAATGTGGTGTTAATAAAAGAGGAAACCATTAGAGGGATCTACAAACATTCCCAATTTGTAATCTAATTCTCCAATGTTATGTTCTCCCTTTTTTTTTTTTTTTTTTTTTTTTAAACAGCACATCAGGAAATGGTAAATCTCTGTATATTCCTTGGGAATGTTCCTTGCCTCGCTAGGACCCGGGCTGGGCCAGTGCAAACAAGAGCATTCGTTGCCTCGTTAGGCAATTAATGGCACAGGGGGGAGAACTGGATCTGGGGTGCAAAAGGGGAACCATGTTACTGAGTCAGATAATTGGAATAAGGCAGAGAGCGGTGTGAGTGCGGCCCCTTCTCTCCAAGGCACAACATGAGGCTCTAGGTGCGGGGAAATCTCCCTGTCGCTCAGATTATGCCCAGAGGTTGTACTTTGTGCCTAAGAATGAAACCAATTATCTGACATTTGAACTTCCTGTCTGGGTGAATTTAGTCTGATTGCACAAGGCAGAGAAGTGAAAGCCTTTCCTTCATTTCCAGCAGGCGTTGTGCTCATGACAAATCCCTGTGTTTAGGAAAAGTGAAATGCGTTTTCTCTACTTAGATACACGCTGCGGGGAATGCCATTGCTTGTCCCTCCTGCATATTGGACTTGAGCTCCCTTCAATAAAGGTTTCATAGGGTGACTGAATGTTTTAGAAATGGGCACAAGGCTGCCCCTATATGGCTTCTGCTAAATTCTGTGCGTGGGGCTGAGAAGGGGCCCTCCTGTCCTCCCCACAATCACATTACATACCCCCTCTCATACACACACTGCCAGGTCTTTGTTAAACCACCCTACATGATCTATTATTAGGCTATCATCCAGCTATCTATCTATCTATTATCTATCTATCTATCTATCTATCTATCTATCTATCTATCTATCTATCTATCTATCTATCTATCTATCTATCTATCTATCTATCTATCTGTATGTCTATCTATTAGTCTATCTATCTATCTATCTATCTATCTATCTATCTATCTATCTATCTATCTATCTATCTATCTATCTATCTATCTATCTGTATGTCTATCTATTAGTCTATCTATCTATCTATCTATCTATCTATCTATCTATCTATCTATCTATCTATCTATCTGTATGTCTATCTATTAGTCTATCTATCTATCTATCTATCTATCTATCTATCTATCTATCTATCTATCTATCTATCTATCTGTATGTCTATCTATTAGTCTATCTATCTATCTATCTATCTATCTATCTATCTATCTATCTATCTATCTATCTATCTATCTAATCTATCTATCTATTATTAGTCTATCTATTATCTATCTATCTATCTATCTATCTATCTGTCTATTATTAGTCTATCTATCTATCTATCTATCTATCTATCTATCTATCTATCTATCTATCTATTATTAGTCTATCTATATCTATTATTAGTCTATCTATATCTATTATTAGTTCATCTATCTATCAATCATCTATCCATCTATCTATTATAAGTCTATCTATCTATCTATCTATCTATCTATCTATCTATCTATCAATCTATCTATCATCTATCTAAATATCTGTAATATTTATATTAGTCTGCTTTTATGGATGGGAAGAGAAAAATCCTCTAGGCTATTATTTTATCCAAAGAAAAGAAATTGCTCCAGTAGTTTAAGTGTTATTTTACCATAATAATTCTTTATAGAGAGGCCGATTCGGTATGGAACTTCCACGACTGATGATAGTTAAAATGATTTACTAGTTTTACCAGTGGATTATTAGATCAATGCAATTAAATTATGTGTCAGTGACTTAAATTGGGTCTAATCATTGCTAATCACTGCTTTTAGCGAATGCACCATCCATGTTGTATACTTTACCTTTATCTAATCAGTATTGTAATAATTAATTAAATTAGGAGGCAATTCATAAAGCTGGAGCTGGGGAAACTCAATATAAAGTAAGATGTAATTTTGTTCATCGATTAGACTGCACAGCTCACAGCTACATATATATATATATATAGAAAAAGAATGAGCATGTATGTATACACATATATATGGCCATTTATAAGAAAGAATGTCAGACCGATGATATCAGTACTTAATCCGCTTGTTATTTTACGTGAGTGTGTTCGATCTCCACCTATTATTCACCTACCTGTCAAATGTCTGTGTACGGATTTTCCAAAAACTATCTCTGTACGGGTTGAAAGCCACAGTCAAATGTTTCCGGAATGGACCTGTCCAAGTGAATGTTATTGTATGGAGTGGGACTCTAGAAATAAACGTTCCTGTATGGAATGGAACTCCAGTAATACATTTCCCAGTATAGAATGGAACCTAGCCAAGAAATCAAGGTGCCTGTATAGATTAGAAACCACCCTAGAAATAAATGTTGCTGAATTGAATGAAACCCCAGAATTTTCTCAGGAACAGAATGTTAGAAATATGTTTCTGTATGGAATAAATGAATGTATGTGTAAGGATAGGAATAGAATTCTATGAATAAGTGTTCCTATTCGGAATGAACCCCTAGAAATAAATGATCCCGTAGGGGACCGACCCCCAGATATAAATGGGTATTGACTGGTGCCAGTTCCAGACAAGGATTGGGAAGTAGCCAGGTTCTTACCTTGGTCAGTGATGGAGCGAATGCCAAGGATGTCTGTAACTGAGTGGGAAGAGGGCCAGGTCCTGGGCATGGCCATGGTGCAAGGGATGGAGTGCATTCCAGGAGGGGTCGGCACCTTGGCCCCTGCAGCAATGGGACTGGGGTAAGAGTACAGGTGGTTATAAGGGAGAGCGGAGGGGGCCGTCGGGTGCTGTTTGTGGCTCTCATAGTGGTTCTGCTGGCCCAGGTTCCCAATCTTATTCCGTAGGATCCGGCTGATGGAGCTGACCGAGGGCACGTTGTATTTGTCGCACACGCCGTCTGCGAGCAGCCTGTCCCTGATCTCCCACGCGAATATGCCCGGGTCCCTCTGCTTGTAAGTCCGTATGTGTTTGACCACAGTGGGGGTGGTGACCCTGGGTTTGCTGCCGCCGATGGCCCCTGGCAGGATAGAGCCCGTCTCGTTGTATCGCGCTAGGATCTTGCTGACACATCCGTGCGACACTCGCAGCTGCCGACTGATATCGCACGGCCGAATGCCCAGCTGGGCCAGCTCCACGATCCGCAGCCGGATGGCATTGGGCAGGGGCCTGCCATTTACAAACACACCGCCCAGCTGGTTGACCTCTCCGAAGGCCGGCTCTGCAAAGAAACGGGACACGCTCTCTTTACTACTGACAATCCCGCTGACACACAACTAATGCCCCCCTTGCGTCTCCCAATAGTTCCGCGGATAGATACACATATACCTGAGTGGGACGCCTCTGTGGGCCCCGCACACCCCACGCAGCCCTAAACCCTCGCACTGGCTCTATACTCATTCACCCCATGGGTTGGCTGCTTGTAGGGACACGACAAGGTAAATAGGAGAAGCCTCCTTCTGCCTGACAGTTCTGGGGGTTACACTCCCCTCCCAACACCCCTGCTTTGTCCCACCAGTTGCACTTACCCATTGCTCAGCTTGGGTCCAGGGAATCCAGCTGCAGAACTAGCCAAATAATGTTGCTGCAGTCAGCGCAGCGAGGGAGCAGGGAGCCAAGGCTGAAGGTGAGTCGGTGCCTTCTTTTCCTGCTGCAGCAGACAGGCTAACTCCTGCATTTCCCTCTAATAGCAACATGGGCTGGCCGGCAGAGCAGGACTGTCAGGCAGCAGGGACACGCCTACTCTGGGAAGGGCCAGCCCATCGTCCCACTCCCTATTGGCTGCTGTCAGTGACTGACAGTGCCCCATCTTACTGTCCCACAGCTGTCCGGCGTGTTCTTCTCAACTGTGGGATTCCAGAGACTGCGACATGGAAAGGGAGAATTATCTTGAGAGAAAAGGTAAATGAATCCATCAGCGATTACAATATGTCCTTAGTGCTATTGCTATCCCCCTAGCCCTCCCCCACCACATGGTATATTCCTAGCCTGGGACATAACCTGTCCCCAATATTATATGGACACTTGCACAGTCCAGACATATACTCTAGCTTTACTTATATAGACATCCACATACTTTTAGCAAGTTGTGTGGCAGCTTGAGCTTTGTGCTTGTTGTTCTGAATCAGTGATCCCCAACCAGTAGCCCGTGAGTAACATGTTGCTCTCCAACCCCCTGGATGTTGCTCCCCATGGCCTCAAAGCAGGAGATAATTTTTAAATGTCAGGCTTGGAGGCAAGTTTTGGTTGCCCAAAAACTAGATGTACTGCCAGAGTCTCCTGTAGGCTGCCAGTCCACATAGGGGCTACCAAATAGCCAATCACAGCCCTTATTTGGCACCCCAGAAACATTTTCGTTCTTGTGTTGCTCCCCAACTCTTTTTACATTTAAATGTTGCTCACGGGTAAAATAGGTTGGGGATCCCTGTTCTAAATTAACTTGTAAATTTGCCCAATATGTATCTATATGTGTGTATATATCATATAAATATGTATCTATATGTGTGTATATATTATATAAATATGTATCTTTATATATATATATATGAATGTGTATATAGTATATATATATAACTATATATCACACTAGGTTTCACAGTTTGGGTGCCGGTCGTTTTGATTGCTATTAATAGAAATAAATGATTTTTAACTTGCACACATTCCAGTGAATTCTCACCTGTCTGTGCATAAAGTTCCCTTACAACGATTGTTTGGCTCGGTTAGCAGGTACCAGGTATGCAGAATAAAAATATGAAGTGTAAATGTGGGACAGAAGAGTCTTGTCTTGGCATTTCCCTTTTGTGTGTGTGTTCCAGTCCTGGTCAGTTTTGTGGTTCTGGGATCGGGCGGTATTTACAAAGGAAGTATTATAAATATAGTACCGTGATAGTACCGTGTCCATATATACTATTTCCACTTAGGCAAGAAAGCTGGGCATTGGCAAGATCTGTGTCTGCTTACTGGGAGACAAATGGACAAACTGGCCTGTGTTACAGAGACAGAAATGAAATGAATCTGCTTAGACCCCCAGCAGAAACATCTCCAGCAGCATCAGGAAACAAGTGGCATCCCATCATGGGTAGGGGTCTTGTGGCCTGGAAGGAAATGCCACTACTAATGGGCACTAGACAGGCTAATAGCCAGATGCACATTCACACCTTCACACACACACACATTCTTATACACACATCACATACACGCTTGCATGCAATATTCTTACACACACCGACACATTCCTATACACCCACCCACACTTGCTCGTGTGCACAAGTACATTGAATGAGACACACACAGACACATACTGTACACACACACGTATATGTACATCTACCCATTATTAATTATTTGCACTGACACTTTTGCGCAAAAACATAGCCACACACACCTTCTTCATATTCACACATCTGCACTCACATCAGCATAAACAAATACATGATCACTACATAAACACACACAAACACCCAGCAGAATTTCCCTACAGCTTTTTTTTAGAAGTTTAAATAATAAGGCGGATAGTCTTTACATTTTATATAAGGGCCTTACATATTTATAGAAAGAATGAATGCATCACACACATTTTAATGTAATATAGTAAACTGGTTTTCTGTGTGTGTGTATGTATGTATGTGTTCCTGTTGGGATCCTGTGGGACTGAGCTCA